>LR991054.1:8380953-10846913 GCA_905163555.1 Notocelia uddmanniana
CCACCCGGAGACTACGGCAATCGAGTTCTCGTAGGATCTTCCTGCGGTCAACAAATAGAGATTTAAGAAACTTACATGCCGTAACAAATAAACTGCACTTGCTTATGTGAACAAAATGGAAAATCGTAAGATACAGCTTGCCATAAAGACATCCTTAAAGAAGACAAAATCGTCTAGTGCCACTAACCAGGGCGAGCGGTTTTCTACAAAGCAATAAGTTATACTTAAATACCTATCTGATAGGGACATTGGGTGGTTATTTTAGGTATTCGAAATTATAGTATATTACGATACAAGGGTTGTAAAACAAAGAAAGGCTGATATCGCAGATGTTTGAGGCCCGAGCCGCAGGCGAGGGTCATAAATATGCGAGAGAGGGCTTTCTGTTTTACGACCCTCGTTTTGTACACAATTTTACGTCACCACTTGGCCAAAAAGAGAATATGAGAATCGCGACGGAGACGAATAGGAAGCCACTTGAGTTGAGAACGAAAAGCAGAACAATAAAAGCTATCAATGTTTTTCAAAGCCGAATGTTGCGGTAAGTCCTTTTTTTATGATAGACTGACCAGCGATTGGCCTCAGTCTCACCTGATGGAAAGCGATAACAAGGCCTAAGATGTTGCTCACTGGTTCAGTAATAACCTATTCACTCTTGTCTTGAAGAGACCCAGATTGTATGTATCAGGAAATACAGACGACGGCAGCGAATTCCAGTCCTTAGCTGTTCGCATTAGGAAAGAAGAAGCAAATCGCTTCGTGCGAATAAAAGGGAGACTGACAACGTAAGGATGCAACCACTCACCATGTCTGTACGTGGTTTTTAACGTTTTTGTTCACTTTTTTTTATTATGAAGTATAAAATATTTAGAAGAAATTTTAGAAGACTCTAATTTAGTACTACATAGATCCCGCCACTGGATATTTCTGCCGGAGTTTAGGGGGCCTGTATAATGAAGAGTTCAAAAACATCAGTAACTTATATCAACTATTCCTAAAAAGAGGCAGGGAAGAGAAGCAGCCACAGTTAATTAGTGAGAAGGTTTTCAATAATATATTTACAGGCAACTATAACATAGGTTTCTATGTGCCCAAAAAGGACAAGTGCGTTTTGTGCACTAAATTTGAAAATTAATTCGACTGAAAAGGAAGGAAACGATATTGAAGAAGAAGCAAATCAGATTGAAAAAAAAAGTAAAAAAGATGGAGGAACATATAGAAGAAAAGAAGGCAAGTTATGCTCGGTTTAAATTGCATCAAAATATGAAACGACAACAGCAAGTTTTGACTTGACGGCGAAAGCATGCTCTTATATTATTGTAGGAAGTACGCCTTGTATAACTTAACCTCTTGCGAAAGTGGAATTCAAAATGTGAACTGTTATCTGTGGGGAGAAACAGAGGGTAAACGAGGAACTTAAGAAATATCTAGCTGCCTTAACCTGTACTTAAAGGATGTTGATAATAGAGTTATAAAATCTTTTACTATACTGTGAGTCATGCTTTGGACAGAACAAAAATAAAGTGGTATTAGTGGCACTTAATCGGTTTGGTAACAGTCAAAAGAGGTTTCAAGAAGTCTTAATCATTGAAAACTGATTATCTCATTAACAGGGTGTTATTACGCAGCACAGTTGTTTTCCTAATTTTCTCCAAAAACTAACATAAACTTTAAATTAGTTTTATACTTAAGTCTACTTTTCAGGACGAGCTCTGAAAGTATTGGCATCTAATTTGGAAGCACCTTATAGTTTACGATTGTTATTTGGTTGGTACTATAATAGTAACTCTAAATGTTGATTAGAAGGTACAAGAATAGCTATTTGTTATACAAGGGTGCAAAGTTGTATTTTACCCGCGAGTGTGGAATTGAAACACGAGCCAGCGGAAGGATTCCATAGTTGAACCACGAGCGAAGCGAGTGGTTCTAAAATAGAATCCTGAGCGTAGCGAGTGTTTCAACACACGAGAAGTAAAATACAACTTTGCACCCGTGTGTAACACAAAACTTTTCTCCTCACTATAGCGAGGAAAGTGCAACATGCAAAAAAAGACAGTTCCACAGGCAAGATTTAAATCACAGGAATCACTGATTTTTTTACGATATTATAACAGAAAACTCTGAAAGTTGTGTATAATATTTACGCGAGTCGGAGTCGGTGACAAGTTGTGTATATTTTAGTTGACATGGACAATGATGACATTTCTGACGATGCGTTTTGAAATTGCATCGACTCAACTTGTGCCTTTACAATTATACTCAGTCATTATAAAAAAAATGTTACTTATAGAATTTTAAGGTTTACGACTTAAATCATTAAATAAAGCTAAATTTGGTATTTTTTATTAAATCCTCCAACCATTTATATAATGATAATTGATATCAAACGAACCATTAATATGAGCGTTTTACGTTTTGTTATCTGTCAAAAGCTACTCAAACACGCTCCAAGGTCAAATTACTTTCCCCACTTGTGGATAAAATGCGTTTTTACCCGCTTGTTTCAAAGGATAAAAGACGGCTTTCCGAGCTAGTGAGGGGAAAACGAATAAACCTTTTTTATGGGAAAATTTTAATAACAGGAATGACGACTCAGCATACGTTCCAATGTTACTCGTACTGCCGTGGCGGTAACGCAGTGACGGTGGTCAATTCTCTTCATGAAATTAGTGAGAAGTGATCATTGTGATGAGCAATGGTAAAAACTCAAGCTCTGTCCTAAGCTCTGGCTTATCCAACATTAATATTGATTGATTTCTTATATGTTCTTGTTACACACAAAGAATTATAAAAAAATATGAACCCGCCTTCTTTTATTTATTTCCTTTACTTAACGTGTAACCTTCTTACTAAAATAAAATAAATTAAACGAGAAATTGATTTTCGGCTATGAAAATAAAGCAATTGTAATACAGAAGTTTATATTTTCATACATTTTTTGGCTACTTACTTCAATAAACTGGAAACTAAAATGACTTAACAACAGAAAAAAACGCAATGTAGAATGTTGTTTGACAGTTACGACAGTTTTTTTTACGACATTTTAGTTTCTGGCGTAAGAGATTTTTATAAATATAGTAAGATTTTTTGGAGGCGTGTTTGGGGCATATTACAAGTAAATTTATTGCGTAAGGGACACTATTTTCTAAACTATTGAGTTTACAAATATATAACTGTTAGTTTGATGTAGATAAAGCTTTTTAAAAGTAAAGTATATAAGAATCATCCAATTCGGATGAATATTTACCAAGTTACGATTTTTTGAAATTTGGATTTTGTTTTTTGGCTCACTTGAAAAGTGGACCTTTGTCCCATACGACATTTGAAATTTCCAGTGTCTATATGTTCTTCGTGATAAATTTTACCTTGATACTTAGGCAAGCATACAGGCCGCACCGCATGGGAGTACGTAACCGGTGAACTAATCTTCAGCAGAGCGATATCGTTGCTGAGGTCGGACAGGGTGAAATTGTGGGCTATCACTTTGGTGACGTAGCGCGTGATTGGCCGCTGGCTCTTGTCGCAACGGTCGTGCTCGCCGAATGTCACGCGGAACATGAACCACATGAATCTGAAGCGAAAATTATTTATGCTTAGAAATAATTGTATTAAGGGGCTTCACGGTCTTCGTTAATAAAACCGGCTAAGGTTGGGGTTTCATAAACATCCGTTAGATCAAATTATAGTAACTCAGTACATTTAAAGACCTAACTTCCTAACATACGGTCTAACGGATATTGATAAAACCGAACCTAAGTCACCCTATGCGAATTGAAAAACGCAACCGCTAGTTATTGAAACTGAGGCCGTAGCCAAAAACTTCCAGGATGTGTGTTTATATCAAGTATTTTTTTAGTGACAAAAGGTCTATCAGGCTAAGCTAACAATAGTGGCCCCCGCAAGGGATTTGGTTGTAATTTGAGGTGCAGTAGTGGAAGAACACTGTATGCGTAATATCAGCCTTCAGCCTTCGATCTTCTTTTGTTTCAGACTTATTCACGAAAATGTCAAAAAATCAAGGTAATTTTTAAACTGTTATTTTAGCTAAACCAAGCAAGCGAGAGTAACCAAATAAATTCAAAATTAAGGAGCATAAAATGGGGTTCATAATGCATATTTTTACAGAAATTCATATCCTTGAACTTGGATTTAAAAAAATATAGTATTTTTTCGCTTCATTCTTTTGCCACTTCTCGCGGAGACACAACTATCAAAAAAAAAACTTAATAAGCCATAATCGTCAACTACGTACACATTTAAAAACATTTAGAAAAATCATGGTGCGTCATATCATAAAAAAAAACATTTACGAACGTATGTTTACTATATCATATCATATCAATAGAGTAGTAGTGGCAAATCAGTCTGTAGTAGGTATCTACCTCTTTCGTTCATTATGAAATAATTAATTGACATTGATCAATTACGTATGTCATACATTTAAAAAAAATATTGGGGGACAATCTTACACAAATCGACCTAGTTCCAATAATAAAAAAGCAATAGACGATATACATACTTATATAGAAAAATACATACAATATAATACTCTTTATTGCACACCTCAATTAAAGGACACAGTACAGTACGTAATAACAATAAGTAGAGGCAAACAAAAGGCGGTCTTATCGCTAAAGAGCGATCTCTACCAGACAACCTTTACACACTTAAATACATAGTATACATCCAAGTTCAAGGATATGAATGTCTGTAAAAATATGCATTATGAACCCCATTTTATGCTCCTTAATTCTGAATTTATTTGGTTACTCTCGCTTGCTTGGTTTAGCTAAAATAACAGTTTAAAAATTACCTTGATTTTTGACATTTTCGTGAATAAGTCTGAAACAAAAGAAGATCGAAGGCTGATATTACGCATACAGTGTTCTTAGGTCCTGCCACTACTGCACTTCAAATTACAACCAAATCCCTTGCGGGGGCCACTCTTGTTAGCTTAGCCTGCTAGACCCTTTTTTGTAAATTACATACTAGGTTTATAAATCTAACTTATATTATTTTTTCTCCGCGTGTTGTCTACCTCTAATTATGGGCTATTTTTACCGAATTCAATAGAAGGAAGGAGGTACTCATTTCGTCTGCATGTTTGCTTGTTTTTTCTTTGTTTTTTTTTTTATGTATGTATGTTCCCCGATAATTCTTTGGTGAAACTCTGATGATGGAAACTAGGAGGAATCGAGGGAACTCCTCGAATTTAATAGGCACGCATATGCCGATTTCAGTATTTTCTGTAAGTAAGCAAGCATTGGCTCACGGAAACCACAAATTGTGGCATAGCAAGTACAAAATAGGAGTCTCTTTTTTGTATAAATTATCCTGTTTTTCTTTGTTACTGCTTAATTTGTGCGAGGGGTATGTGCAATAAAGAGTATTTGTATTTTATTGTTCTGACGGAATTTGATCAGCGAGACTAGGTCGAATGGGGCCTTGTACATGGTGATTATTGCCACGTGATACTCTCATATCACGTAAATATTAATGAGAATTGAAGCAAAATACTAAAAAAAGAAAACCGCGATAATATTGATATCCCAGTATTGTGATCAAATTAATCGTGTAAAGGTAATTAAGCGTGTAAGTGACGAGAAATTATGTTACGATACTCAGTAGGGAACGACACGTTCTTGATGATGAAATAACTGACCCTTTTAGACAATGTGCAGCCGACACGACGTATTTGTCGTTTATGAGCGAGGCTCCGCAGCCGAACGAGTTGTGGTAGATCAGCCTCGCCAGCCAAGGGAACGCGTTCACGCTGGCCATAGACCCGCCCACGATGCGCGGTTCTTCATTGCGCTCTCCGCAACCTGAAATAAAACGGTGGCACATAGGTAATCAGACTTAAAATCACACCTTATCTAAAACAGGGTAACTAGGCAAGCATACATTTTTAAGTTCTTGTTAGATGTTAGGGCGCACTGTGGGCTGAAAATCGGATTTCATAGAAATAGAATCTGAAGTCGAAAATATTCTTTTTTTTTTCTTGAAACCGCATTAGGCAGTCATAATCATACAAAAAAATGAGCATGGGGTAATTTAGACTTGTTGTTATTTTTTTATAGACATTTTAATAAAAATATGTATGGAGAATAAAGGTAAAACAGGTGAAACTCTGAAAGTGCATGTAGAATAGAAATAGAAAATCATTTATTCGTGACAATTACAAATAGGAAGAAGCATAAAATAACAACATAGAAGAAAAAGACAAGTCACGAAATGGTCCCAACTCAGCATGTAGCTGGCGTGACCGCCAGCGCTGGTCTTCCGTTGGGACCACGAGTGAACCACGGCAGGCAGCGCCCAAACAAAAAAATAAATAAAAAAGTAAGTAAACAAAAAAAAATATGACAAAAATAATATAAAATTAAAATAGCAAACATACACAGGAGAAGAAACACAAAATCAATAGAGTTACATCCAGTACAAAAATAAAATTAAAATTAAAAAGACAATAATAAGAATAGCAACTTAACATCACAGTTACAGTCTGTGCGTGTACACAAATATCTTTGCATATGCCCATCCACCAAATCAGCCAAAGAACGTCCACTGCTGGACATAGGCCTCCCCCATAATCACGGGGGATATATGCCATAATCGCCACGCTTGGCATGCGGGTTGGCGATCGCAGTATCTCCACCGCACTCCAGGGATGCTGCTGCCCATCCCCCGGTGGTCTTGGTCGTAGTTTTAGGACATACCCGGGTCCACGCTTGCATATGCGTATAGTAACAATTATTTATTCGTGACAATTACAAATAGGAAGAAGCATAAAATAACAACATAGAAGAAAAAGACATGTCACGAAATGGTCCCAACTCAGCATGTAGCTGGCGTGACCGCCAGCTTTTTGTCGGCCTTTTTAGCCTAGTTGGTAGTGCCACTGCCTCCGAAGCTAGAGGTCCCGGGTTCGAATCCCGGTAAGGGCATTTGTTTCTGTGGTGAGCAGAGGCATTTGTTCCTGCCACTTGGATGTTTTCTATGTATTTAAGTATATATCTATTAAATACTAGCTTTTGCCCGCGACTTCGTCCGCGTATAATTCGTTCTCGCCTTAGAATGATTTGTTTTCCCATATAATCTTTCTCAAGCTCAGGTGGTCACCAGGAACTTAGGGGTGACATGTTGGAGAAGGAAAGTCACGAATAGATCGCCTATATACTGATATAACGCCTCAGATGATGATGATGATACAATCTATCACCCTTCTTTACACCCCCTTAAGAAATGATTTCAGTCGATATGACATTCCTTAGAAATCCTATTGTCAAAAGGAATCATTAAGTGCTTATTTCGGAATATCAAATGTACCGATTCTAGACGAATGAATCTCGTCAAAAACATTACATGTACATTGTACAATGATAAAAGTCTCACTACGCAGTTCTGCCGTAAAACGTTATCCCAACAGAGCGAGTTCTTCATGTAAGTATGATGACCGAAGGCCGGAAGCAGAGCGGCAAGGCATGCGAGAATAATCACACAGAGCGGGCTTCTCAAGGATGAGGACCGAAGGCATGAAGCGGAGAGGAGAGACGCGCGAGGCTGAAAGCCGAACCTCCCAACAGAGTAGATTCTTCATGTAAGGTTGATGACTGGAAAGCCGAAGGAGAGTGGCAAGGCATGCGAGGCCGAAGGCCGAGCTATGTCGTCGCCGAAGATCTAGTTGCCATATTAATGAGGGTAAATTATACTCCATTCGTTCGTTTTCACGTGATACCTAGACATAAACAGACAGACAAACAGACACAAATTCTTAAAACTGTTGAAACGATTTCTGTTATCGATTCTAAGTATCTCCAGCCATTTTTTTTAGAATATCTTCCATGTCCAGACTTTCGACCCTCTTCTAAGTGTACATCTAAGATGCTCCAACTGTCTATGCTGACGATTGGGCTGCCCAGCTTAAGTAATCTCTTATATCAAACAGTTTTTATGGTGTGAAGGGTCAACAATTACGTAAAAATTAACACACGATAAAACTAAATGGTACACCGACGATACAAAGTGTGCATTAAAACAGCTGTTTTGTATTTAAGCATATGAATAAAAACAATGCCAAAGTATCGCAAATGCATTTTGATGTACACGCAAAGCGATATTGCGAAAAGGTTGTGCTCAAAAATAGCGTCAACAATCAGAAGGAATTATGATACTTCGGTTTTGACATAATGAATCGTCAACTTGTTTACAATTCTGCTATGCTTTGAGTTAAATTTCTTGACACGCTGTTATACTCCCAATTCCCAATTGGCTGAAACTTAAATCGTAGAATGGCGTATGAGGATTAAACCACCCCGTTTCATAGATCTTACTTGCATCCCCGATCCCACTCGAGAACCTTTCCTCCCCAACGGCCAACGGTTCTACGTGCAATATGCCCCGCCCACTGCCACTTAAATTTAGCGGTTCGGAGGGCTATGTAGGTTACTTTGGATCTACTGCGGATGGCCTCATTTCTGATACGATCACGCAAAGATACTCCCAGCATAGCCATCTCCATTGCTCTTTGGGTGACTTTGAGCCTTCTTATGAGGCCCATAGTAAGCGACCACGTTTCAGTGTCATATGTCATCACTGGCAACACACACTGGTCAAAGACCCTCGTCTTGAGACACCGCGGATTATTGGACGAAAAGATGTGCCGTAGCTTCCCGAACGCTGCCCAGCCGAGTTGGATTCGACAATTAACCCCTTTCTCGAAGTTGGACCTACCTAACTGGACAGTCTGTCCTAGGTATAATATATAATCATCTACAACTTCAATTAAAAGTGTCCGATTGTAACAGGAGTTGGTGCTACGTGCTCGTGCTTTCAAAACGAATGGTTAAGCTTATGTCAGAATATCAAATGTACCGATTCTAGACGAATAAAGCCCGTAAAATATTACATGTACAATGATAAAAGTCTCGCTACGCAGTTCTTCCGTAAAACGTCCTAACAGAGCGGGTTCTTCATGTAAGTATGAGGGCCGAAAGGCAGAAGCAGAGTGGCAAAACATGCAAGGCGGAAGGCCGAGAATTCACACAAAGCGGGCTTCTTATGTAAGGTTAAGGGCCGAAGACTTGAAACAGGGAGGCGAGACACGCGAGGCCGAAGGCCGAGCTTCCCAACAGAGTAGATTCTTCATGTAAAGTTGGTCACTAACGGGCCGAAATGGAGTGGCAAGGCATGCGAGGCCGAAGGCCGAACATTCAAATAGAGCGGGATCCTTATATAAGGCTGAAGGCCCGGAGCCGTGTGACACGCACGCGAGGCCCAAGGCCGAGCGTCCCAACAGAGAGGGCTCTTTATGTAGGGCCGAAGGTCTGAAGCAGAGTGGCAATGCAAGCGAGGCTGAAGGCCGAGAGTCCCAACAGAGCGGGCTCCTTATGCAGGGCCGAAGGCCTGATGCAGAGGGGCAAGGCATGCGAGTCTAAAGGCAGATCATTCACACAGAGTGGGATCCTCATGCCGATCATTCACACATAGTGGCAAGATAGCCAACAGAGCGGGCCCGTCATGTAAGGCTGAGGGCCGAAGGCCCGAAGCGGCAATGCACGTGAGGCTGACGGCCGAGAGTCACACTGCCTAGACATATAAACCGATAGACAAACAGACACGAATTTTTAAAACTGTTGAAATGTGTTCTGTTTCGATGCCAAGGGCCCTCCAATCGCTCCATTGATTTATCCAATATCTTCAATGTACAGATTTTCGACCCTCTACAGCTGTATTATATGTATACGGATAAGCATAGATCCAGGGGCCTTTCAGCTCGAAGTACTAATTTTTCTATGGAAATGTTATTTTAACTTGTTTGTACCAGATGTCACTTGGTGCTATCTCTATCGCACTTGCATATTGAAGTGACAGGGATGCAGCGGTCGTGCGGTTAGTTCTTACTAAATACACAACGGCGCTACGATCTATGTGGAGTATTTCACTGGTATCTCTATCTCAGTATATATATTGTACTTTGTGCATAGATCTAAGGTGCTTCAACCGTCAATGTTGACGATTGAACTGCCCAGCCCAAGTGATCTCTTATATCAAACAGTTATTATAGTCCGAAGGGTCACCAATTACGTAAAAAATAATACACGACAAAATTAAATTGTACACCGACGATACAAAGGCTGCATTGAAGCAGCTGTTTTTGTATTTAAGCATATGAAGACAAACTATTCCAAAGTATCGCAAATTTATTTTGATTTACACGCAATAATAGACCTAATTGCTAAAAGGTTATGCTCAAAAATAGCGTCATCAATCAGAAGAAATTATGATATTTCGGCTTTGACATATCGAAACGTCAGCTTGTTTACAATACGTCAAATTCTGCTATGGCTTAAGTTTTTATTGACACGCCGTTATACTTCCAATGAGCTTAGAATGGCGTATGAGGATTTAAATCACCAGTTTCATAGACCATATTTGCACCCCCGATTTCATCCCTTTGAGGGTGATTATCGGGACAAAAAGTGTACTATAAGTGAATCCAGATTATATACTGTTCAGTATACAAAAAAATCACCTTGATCTGTTCAGCCGTTTTTGCGTGATTGAGTAACAAACATCTAAACTTTCGAATTTATAATATTAATGGGATTACAAAGTTATATATGTAGTTTTTGAATCTAGAAAACGGTACTGAAATTGGGGTTTAGATTCACAGTTAATTAATGGAATAAATCATAATAGTGTTCAAAATTTGAAGAGGGCGCGCACACTGGGCAGCGCCGCGGCTCAGCGCTTGCGTTTACTTTTTTTTTCAGTTTCCATCTTAAGATTTCACAAATTTTGAATGAGGATGTTTTTCCTTTGTCGTCAAGTATATGCTTACCAATTTTCATTCCTGTAACTCATGGATTATAGGAGTTCCCATACAAAATTCAACCCCTCGTTTTACCCCCTTTAAACGCAAATTCGCACAATTTTTATAGCCTAAAACCTTACCGGGTATTTACTCGACAGATTAGTAAAGTTTTCATCAAAATTCGTTTAGCCGTTTTCACGTGATGCGCGTTCATATAAACAGACAAACAGATAAACAGACAAAAATTCTAAAAACTGTTGGAACGTGTTCTGTTATCAATTCTAAGTATCCCCAGCCAACTTTTTTTCGAATATCTTCCATGTACAGACTTTCGACCCTCTTCAGCTTTATTATATGTATAGATATCGTCGTCTAGTACCCATAACACAAGCCTTATTGAGCTTACTATGGGACTAGTTCGATTTGTGTAAAAATTGTCCCTAATATTTATTTATTTATTTATGATTTTTTGTTATTATTGGAATTTCTCCCCTGGGTGCACATTTTTTTTAAATCAAAGTAGGTACGTAAATTATTTTTTGTATACAAAACGCTTTGATATGATTTGATTTTAGTACAATCAGCATCAAAAGTAGCTACGCATTTGAAAAGTTCAAAAATCTTTATTATCAAATCCATATGATTGATTGTACGCTAGACGTCCGTAAAATTAGTTGATATTGCGTTGTGTAGATGAAACTCAATAGTATAATTTAACAATGAATGCAGAACAAATTGACACCTAAAAACTGCACGTGTCTATGAAAATTGTTTTGCATAGGTTCAATTTTGTAGGAGATAAACAGGCAACACGAGTGAGCAGTGTGTTCTCTTTATGTACCCAAAATGCGTAACTACCTATTGATATATATCAAGAGAAGAGATAAATACGAATGAATTTTCTTCCAAAACAAATTATATAACTATGTTTAATTACTTAATTCGTTGCTATCCCATTCTCATCAGTTAGGTACAAAAGATTGTGTTCATATTATAATCAACATATATATATATTTGTTTTATGCCTTTTATCGGCAAAAAGAAGAATACATTTTATGATAATACGACTTAACCAATGCTATAGATAATTATAATGATAGCTGTCCGCCGTGACTTCGTTTGTTTCTATCCATTATCACCTAAAGTTTTGGCCGATTAGCCTATGATTGCTACTTGTACCTAAATTTTTGTTCACATATTGGCTGATCACATAAAGGCACTTTTAGACTATAATCCAGTTGCTGGCGCCAGTCTCCTTGTCGCTGGCAGGGTACTGGCGCATGACTGTACCTATATCCATATAAAAATAAAGTACCAGTCAGCACTTGCGAGCGCCGCCTGCAGCACGCAAGTGCTGGACTGATTCATCTAGTAGCGCCTTAATTCAAAGGTCATACTAAAAGTTGAAGCTGACGATGAGGTATCCGGAGATAACTATTAAACTATAATACAGGCACGTAGTAAAATACTCAGTCTTAGTACACGTTGAAACATGAAGTCATTGTAATAAGTAATAATTATAAAAAAAAAATATCAAGTAGTTCGAAAGTTGTCATTATTTATTTATTACTATTACGGCATCAATAGAGCAAAAAATACAAACAAACGTAGATAATCACTCGTTGTGTAGTATAATAACGTTGCTGTAATGTATATGCGTGTATTTATGTAATAACACTGAGTTATCTTCGTCAGTATTTATTTGCACCTCATTCAATAAGGACGTGGCAATGGATACACAAGGAAGTATCGTGGTGGTCACCGGAGGTGCGAGTGGCATCGGCCTGGCGATCGCCGACGCGTTCCTCCATAACGGCGCGCGCCGCGTTGTCCTCGCTGACCTCAGCGCCCACCACGGCGCCGAAGCCACCAGAACCTTAAACGCTAAACACGGAGACAAAACTATCTTCATCCAATGCGATGTCACAAAAGACCTAGACAATGTCACAAAGACAATTCTAGATAGTTATAAAACGGTGGACGTACTAGTAAACAGTGCTGGGATCGTAAGCGAAAGGAATCCACGGAAGGCGATCGAAGTAAACCTAACAGCGCTTATAGAATGGTCATTGAAATACTTGGATATTATGAGGACCGACAGAGGCGGAAAAGGTGGAACCATCATCAACATATCGTCCATATATGGGTTCATGATAGATCCGTATTTACCAATCTATAAAGCTTCTAAACATGGTGTCGTGGCTTTCACAAAGAGCAAAGGGCATGAGCATAATTACAAGAAAACAGGCGTGAGACTATTTGCCCTCTGCCCAGGAATTACAAAAACGGGTCTTGTATCGAATCACGAGGATTGGGAAACTGAGGAGAATAAAAAGGACTTCGTGGCAATGTTCGACGGGATGCCGTGGCAGGACGCGTCAAGGGTGGGACTAGGTGCGGTGGAAGTGTTTCGGAAGGCTGCAAGTGGGACAGCGTGGCTCATACAGGGTGAAGACCCTATTTCCGAAGTTTAAAGTTTTAAGTGTGTCTTAGATAGGAGCTTTAGATATTGTAAAAAAATACTATGCTATGATGGACGCATGTTTAAAATGCCTAACACAGAAAAGACAACCGAGTGACTCCAGTGGCTCCAGTGACCCCGCAAAGTCATTCGGGAACAAAATGTAATAGATTAGAGGCGGGGGTATTAAACTTTTTATCCCCCTATTAATAATATTTATATCGATATGAGAAACACTATTTGTTGTAAGTTATTTACTTGTTAATAAACGCATTACATTATACAGAGCGGGCCCTGTAACAGGAGCAAAGATAAACGGTGGACTAGTTAGCGGGCCAGCAATTATTTTCAAGTGGCCTCAGATGAAAAAAAAATGTTTTTATTTTATTTAATTTTTTAAAGATTGCTTACGTGCATTTTTATTACTCTTCTAAAGTAATATTTAAGTCAATTTATTTTTAAAAATCAATTACATTGAAAAAAAATATGAAAAAGTACTAAAATATCCATGAAAACCAATAACACTAAAACAATTATGACTCATAACATGATACTACCTCAAACACTACCTACATTAACTGATGCGCTATAATCTCGTGGTGTCAAGATCCATTACTCGGAGGTCATTCATAACTTTAGATCAAAATTTCTCCTAATTGAAAATTTTTGAATTTTTGCGGTTACAAGGAATTACTGCAGATGCTCTAAGGAAGCGTACTTTTAAATATTTGCTCCAGTTACAGGGCCCACCTTGTATAAATTACTTTCATAATCTTTTTTTACTTAACATTTCACATGCATTATTGATAGGTTCATTACTTTTTTGTCTTTTTATATTTAGGAGCTTTCGTTAAAATGATGATGTCAGCCCCAGACTACCTGCTTCATTGACCATTTCTATTTAAATATACAAATACAAACATTATATGTACACCCTCAGCACAGAAAAACCTAAAATATGTGTATACTCTTAAAATATCATTGGTATACTCGTACTTATTCACGAAAACTAACCGTACAAAAACTTTGCAACAATTGCACCCTTTGATAAAGGTTCCGCTAATATTGTCTGGAAAATTCCAATATCCAACAACGAATAGCCCCAAATTCTACATAACTTCTCCTTGTTACTCAAAACTCGAGTTCGGACACCCACCATAAAAAAAACGGCCAAGTGTCACAAACTTATATTTACCATGTATTTGACACAACTAACAACTTATTTAAATAAGCAATGGAAATTTTCCAAAGGTTTGCTTTTCCAAGTACATTCCTTATGTTCGGCTATGACTCTATTTAGCTCGCTATTAGCTAGCAATGTCGACTTAGTAGCTAACGAGTCATAGCTATAGTCGAATTTATTTAAGATGTCGAATGGTACTTGAGAGCATAAGTTCTCAAGATAACTTTAATATCACGCAAACGGATACCGGAATTAAAAAAAAACTATGAAATGTCATAGTAGATGACATTTCATACGATACAACGCGCACGCCACGCACACGCGCACGCGCACATGCTGCGCACGCATTCGGTGTGTCTCGGCTTTTATGTAGAACTCCCCATCGGCACACAAAACTCTTCAAGGTTTTGCCAATGATGAGTGTTGTAACTCAAAAAAATGTCATACCTAGCTATAATTTTATTCATAAAATAAAAAATAATTAAAAGACTCAGGCTTCTTTGGGAGATACCAAAGTCTCAACTTACTTTGAGAAATCGTCAGTAATGATGCGCCATCACATACACATATGCTAACGGATGTACTAAATTTCAAATTAAAGGAAATAAACATTCGTTATTGGGATGTTTCCATTTTGTTTTCCGAAGTCATTTAGATTATATTTATTGGAACAACGAACAACAACTTAGAAAAGTGAAAAAAACCCGACATTTTCATTTCAAAGCTCAATATCTCAAAAATGGCTCACCAGATTTTCATAAAACATAGCTAAGAACACTCGGGATAAAATTATCTATGACACAAAAAAAACTAAACTAAAATAGGTTCATCCGTTTGGGAGCTACGATACCACAGATAAATCCACAGATACACAGACACACATGCACACAGAAACACAGACGGACACGTTAAACTTATAACACCCCTCTTATTGCGTCGGGGTTTAAAAAAATGACGTCTTCGATCATTATGGTACATAGGCACCTACACAGGCACCTACAGCACAGGTTGCTCCATGGCCATGTCACAAGAAAGAAAAGATAGGAGATTTAAATTAGTTATTTTTCTTAACTTATTGATATTATAATGACGTTTTATTCCAAAAGAAGGCACCCCAAAAATCAAATTTTCCCTAAATACACTTTTCATGGACTTCTTCAACTTCTAAGTCTAACTTTTTTAAAAGAGAATAGTTTTAATAAATTGTTAAGTTAAATCGGCATTTATTTTACATGTGACATTATTTGATTTCTAATATTGTTATGTAATTTTTTGAAAGAAATAAAAATATCTATCTATCTATCTATCTGAATCTTATCTCTTTTTCTTTTACGGACTTTAAACTACACATTGAAAGTATGTAGGTACTCAATAAAATTAAGCGATCTAATCTTATCTAATATTCCTCGATGGTAATTTGGAATTCAATGGCGTACTTTTATTTCATTCAATTTAGACATGAACACCTGTAAGATCTAAGCCTGTGCTACTTCGTCGTGTCGTACCTATCGTAAAATATAGCGTGGGCATTAAAAAGCATTATTAGTACCGTGATTGTATGGTCACTTTTTTATTAAATTTTTTAGAACTGCATGCAATAACAGACCCGAGTTTGGACAATCTTTTTATTCATATGTACATACAATTAAAACCATTTGCAAATAGTTTCATTGAGAAGAAACTAACCAACCAATATAATACTCAAAATAAATGACAACTTAAAAAAATTGAAGACACCCCCGACATAATGATGTCAAAGTAAAAAGTTTGTAAAAAAAAAATGAAAGTTCAATAGTTCAAAAACGGCTGAACCGATTTTGATAAAATATGTCTAAGTGACATCGCTGGAAAACCTGCTTTCAAATAAAAAATCGCATTCAAATCGGTTCACCCGTTTAAGAGCTACAATGCCACCTACAATGTACTTGTCTTCTCGAAGACCTCACGGTTCGAAAATATATGCCATACGATTATTATTATTATTAATGCCACAGACAAACACACACATATACAGACAGGGACACATGATAACCTTATAACACCCCTCTTTTACGTTCCGCGTCGGGAGTTTAAAAACCACAAGAACGTTAAAAATATAAATCTTCCACCTTATATTCATACTCATACTCATTTACTTGCATCATCCCATATCTAATAAAAAGGTTTAAACCTCGGTAATTGGGTCTCGGTCCTGTATCAACCACGCTGTTCCACTGGCAGCCTTCCGGAAAATTTCCACCGCACCCTGTCCCACCCTTGACGCGTTCTGCCACGGCAACCCCTCCATTAACACCGCGAAGTCTTTGTTATTCTCCTGTACTTCTAGATTCATATAATCAGAAGCAAGATCCGTTGTTGTAGCACCTGGACAAATTGCTAACAGTCTCACGCCTGTTTTTTTGTAATTGTACTCATGCCCTTTACTCTTCGTGAAAGCGAAGACACCATGTTTGGTAGCTTTATACGTAGGTAAATATGGATCTATCTTAAATCCGTATACAGATGATATATTGATGATGGTTCCACCTTTTCCGCCTCTGTCGGTCCTCATGATGTCCAAATATTTCAATGACCATTCTATAAGCGCTGTTAGATTTACTTCGATCGCCTTCCGTGGATTTGTTTCGTTTACGATCCCAGCGTTGTTAACCAAAACATCGACGGTTTTATAAGTATCTAGAATTGTCTTGGTCACATTGTCCAGGTCTTTGATGACGTCGCATTGGATGAAAATAGCTCTGTCTCCATATTTAGCGTTTAAGGTTTTGGTGGCGTCAGCGCCGTGGTTGGAGTTGAGGTCAGCAAGGACAACGCGACACGCGCCGTGATGAAGGAATGCTTCGGCGATAGCAAGGCCGATGCCACTAGCGCCGCCGGTCACAACCACGGTAATTCCTTTGGTCTCCATTGCCACGTCCTTGTTTAATGAAGTGTTAATAAAGTCTGGTACAAATCGCTCTATTAGTACCTACATAAATACCCGCACGTGTATTGACACACCGTCTTTATTACAGATAATAATAAATATTATTGATTATTCATCTTTTGTCGTAAAAAGATGAATACTAAATGTCTTTATTGCATCACGACATACGAGAAAAAGGTTACCTACTAGATTTATCAATATACATAACGAAGGTACCTACGCCTATTGTTACACAGGCTGGCTTGTCACTTCAAAGCGATCTCCGAGTTTAAGAAAAGATATAAATACGAAAACGACTTCACTAGTCTCTACGTTCTTTAGGATTCCGTAGTCAACCCCCCGTAGTATATAACCCCCCTTATGGTTTCGCCATGTCCGTCTGTCTTTCAAAATTAATAGAGGTCTTCATCAAACATTTTTTGATAAAGTGAATATTTTCGAATTAATTAATCTCTCCAAAAGAAAAAAAAATGGTGTCCCTACCCCCCTCTAACTTTTGAACTATGGGTACAAAAAAAAACATGAGAGTAAAACTTAATAAAGACTTTCAATTAAAACTATAGCGGACATGATCACTTGATCAGTTAAGCTGTTTTTGAGTTATCGTAAGTCTTCCCTTCTTACTCGTAGTAAAAGACGTATGAAGCGCTGTGGGAGGCATTCCCTTTTGCTTGTTCTTGTTTTTTTTTTTATTAAGTTCATTGGGCAACTACGGAACCCTACAACGACCATGGCCCGACATGCTTTTGGCCGATTTTTTGGTATGTTTAATTTGCTATTTTGATGCCATGGAGAGACTATTAAAATGTATTGCATCCGAATAGTCTCTCAGTCTAACTCAGTCTGGCTCGTCAATTTCGTCATCTTACTGATCTAACCTTTCATAAATAATTGCAATGACCTCAGGATAACTAATAATAAAAAAAAAAATTCAATTTAATTTAGTTTTTTCTTAGACTTTTTTGGGTTCCGTAGCCAAAATGGCGAAACAGAACTCTTATATTTCGTCATATCTGTCCGTCCGTCCGTCCGTATGAATGTCCAATTTACTCAGAGACTATAAGCCTTACAATTATGAAATATGGTACGAGGGTGTATTCTATGACCATGCATCAATTTTCTGTTTTCAATAAAGCTCGCCGATGTGATAAATTATATACCAAAACAATAAAAACAGCTTTTCTTACTCAATGCGTTTTCGGAATGGCGCCTAAAATATATATACAATCAATTAGTGTCAGACCGAAGTTTCGGTTTCGGTTTCGGCCAGTTTCGGCCTAAAAATCATGTTTCGGCCGAAGGTTCGGTTTCGGCCAAAAAAGTGCCGAACCTTTCGGTCGTGCCGAAACTTACAACATTCGGACTCGGATCGTGAATTCTAATTAGTCTTTCGAGGCTGGCTGATTGTGATCTGTTAACATTAAGATCAAAATATTATTTTAATTAATTTTATATCTATTTAGTTTAGAAGCTGTTCGATTTAGTCATTCTCAAAGGCATGGGACAGGAGTTTGGTTGTTCTTCTTCAAAACTGAGACCACGAAGAACTTAAGTAATATGCTCGATGATCTAATGGGCTTCTAAAGAAGTTGGGCTTAAGATGAACATGGACCAAACGAAGATCATAACTAACGTGCATGTACCTATGTAGTACTTACTCCAGTTAAGATCAAAGACTCTACGCTCAAAAATGTCCACAAATTGGTGTACTGTCCCTGAGCCTAGGATAAACACTTCAGTTGGGCAGGAGCAATTTCCGGAGGTCAATTTTCAAAAATGACTTGGCTGGGTGGCGTTCGGGAGACGCAATATCTTTTCGTCATGTATCGATTATCCTCTCGTCAATAGTTAAAGTCTTTGACCAGTGCGTGTTGCCATTGATGACCTATGGCTCCGAAAAAGGAGGGACAAATTCACTCAAAGAGCGATGGAGAGGGCTATGGCCTATGCTCGAACTTACTCTGCGAGATCTAAAAAATGACGATACCCGCAGACGAATCAAAGTAACTGACATAGCCTGAAGGTTTGCCAAACTAAATTGGCAGGTTAGGGCTATATTGCCCGGACAACCGATGGTCGGTGGGGCAAGCGAGTTCTTGAGTGGCGACCACGTACCGGATGACGTAGTGTAGGAACGAGGAATGTTGCTGAGCTGCCCCCACAAGGTTGCTGAGGCTTGATGTAGGCTGATGACCTGATTAAGGTCGCGTGGGTCCGCTGGATGCGGGTAGCTCCTAATTGATTGTTTTGGCATTCTCTGGGGGAGGCCTATGTATGACATGATGCCCGCGGTTACCTATCATCATCGCACCTCTCGCCATCGAGCTCATCCCCACACCTTAGAGCCATTGCGTTCTCATACAGTACGTTTCAATAGGTACTTTATACCCAGAACACTTTAGTAGCATGGGATTCTTCAAAAAAGGCGTAAATAAGAGCCAGGATAATCTGGTCCAGTTCAACCCCACCAAGACACAAGTATACGCGTGCACTACAAAAAAAACCCCATTCACTGTTGCCCAATCCAAGACACAGCCCTCTCCATCTTAGAGAGTTATTGGGATCCTTGGTGTAGACATTTCCAGCAACGTCTAGCTTCGGAGCCACTTAGAAGACAAAGCCAGGCTGGCATCCAAAAAGCTGTGCTCAATAGAGCGAAGCGATACATCACCCCTGGACAGAGACTTCTATAATATAAGTCAAAAGTCCATCCCCACTGAGTTGGCTGTCACCTCTGGGCGGGAGCACCTGGATACCAGCTTGGGCCTATTGAATTGCTTCAGAGACGCGCTGTACGAATCGTGGACGATCTCAAACTGACGAGCGATATTGAACAGTTAAGTTTAAGGAGAAAATTTGCCTCCTTGTGCGTGTCCCATGGCTTGTTTAATTGGTTGCAAGACGGTAGAATAAAAAAAAGCCGGTTTAACCTTTAAGTAAAAAAAGCGTACTATTCACTAAAAGAGTAGAGGTACTTGACGGATTGTGAACTGTAACAATCCCAGCACACATTTTAATAATAATATAATAATAATAATATTGGGGGACAATCTTACACAAATCGACCTAGTCCCAAACTAAGCAAAGCTTGTACTATGGGTACTAGACGACGATATACATACTTATATAGATAAATACATACTTAAATACATAGAAAACATCCAAGACCCAAGAACAAATATCCGTGAAAAACGCACAAATAAATGCCCTGGCCGGGATTCGAACCCGGGACCTCTAGCTTCGGAGGCAGAGTCACTACCAACTAGGCTAAACAGGTCGTCATTTTATATCAAATACTCATTATTATTATTTTATTTACTATGTCTTGCCATAAGGCATACAAATATTTAAAGTAAAGATGTAGCATGCATCCGGTATTATAAAAAATATTGGGGGACAATCTTACACAAATCGACCTAGTCCCAAACTAAGCAAAGCTTGTACTATGGTTACTAGACGACGATATACATACTTATATAGATAAATACATACTTAAATACATAGAGAACATCCAAGACCCAAGAACAAATATCCGTGAAAAACGCACAAATAAATGCCCTGGCCGGGATTCGAACCCGGGACCTCTAGCTTCGGAGGCAGAGTCACTACCAACTAGGCTAAACAGGTCGTCATTTTATATCAAATACTCATTATTATTTTTTTATTTACTATGTCTTGCCATAAGGCATACAAATATTTAAAGTAAAGATGTAGCATGCATCCGGTATTATAAAAAATATTGGGGGACAATCTTACACAAATCGACCTAGTCCCAAACTAAGCAAAGCTTGTACTATGGTTACTAGACGACGATATACATACTTATATAGATAAATACATACTTAAATACATAGAGAACATCCAAGACCCAAGAACAAAATCCGTGCTAAATGCCCAAATAATGCCCTGGCCGGGTTTCGAACCCGGGACCTCTAGCTTCGGAGTCAGTATCACTACTAACTAGGCTAAACAGGCCGTCAATAGTGATATTTATAAGTTGTTGACCAGTCGTATGCCTATGTTCTGCAAATAAATTATTTTGATTTTACAACAGAAAAGTGATGTGAAATTAAGAAAACAGTTTAAGGAGGGGCACCCCATACATATGTAACCGGGGGATTAAAAAAAACTATGCACATATGTATATGTGTGGATAGGCCTTTAAAAATGATATGGAGGTTTTTAAAAAAACTTTTCCATTTAAGCCAACCGTTGGTGAGATATTAGCTGTCAAAGTCGTAAAAAGTGTGTTAACCCTCCCTCTAATTTTCAAACTATGGAGTTTAACGGTTTTTGAGTTATCGCTGAAAAACTGTCTTGCCCAAACTAAAGGACTTTAGTAAGTTCCCTATGAAGATATATATGTGTAGTGGTTTTAAATGCGGACTAGGTTGGCGTCGGTACGGAACCCTTCTTTGTGCATCCGACATGCACTTGGCCGGATTTATACTACGTTAATCTAGGTAGAACTCCAGACCATAGTCCATCGTAAGAAAAACCTAAAGCACAATATTTTTCAAACTATTAGTGGATGAATAAAATAAGGAATATTTAGGTAGGTACCAACCACTTGTGTCACATGCTGTATGTAGTGTGATAATATCGTATACGTATGAGGTAGGATCAACTTGACCAAATAGTACGAATTTAGGTTTTCTTCGTTGATTGTAGTTTATTATATTTCGAGCGAATAAGTCGGCGCCTTAATACTGCGACTAGTAACAGTAACACGACCTCCATTAAATTCATATTTATATCAATTATCATATTTTGCCATTTCTGATCACGTCTCCGCGACATCATCCTGCATAGCGTTCGTCCCATACTAGCAAGTGGGCAAGTACAAAAGGACAAATACTTGAAATCCGATATAAACGCTCATAAAGTCACGTAGGGTAGGTATCAGGTATAAAATAATATGTTACTTACTGCATTGACTGCACGGTGGCAGGAATCGTTGCTCCGGCAGTTCCCGTGTGTTCACATATGCTTCTTCTGAAACTAACAGCGGTTCCGGAACGAATTGTGTTACCGTTACAGTTTCTGAGTCATAAACCATTTGTGATTCCTGAAAACAATGTCCGAAAAACGAGGTAGTCGCCTCATATTATACATATTATCATAGGCAAATATAATACTACTATAATACTACAGTATGTCATGAAGTGACACCTTGTTATAAGTATATATTTATAACAAGGTGTGACTACGTGGGGATACACAGGAAGGGAACAACATGACAGGATGAACTTTAAATAAAATTAAATAATTTTTAAGCAAAAAAAAACCGACTTCAATGGGGGAGTCCGGTGAAAGATTATTAATCTTAGATGGTGCACTCTTAGATTCCATACAATAAAATACAAAAATGCCTATAAGTATGTTTATAATGGTAGAAGACTAAGTACCCTCAATTCCTCATGAAATCATGGAAAAACCTTGCTTGCTTGACAAACAAAACGAAGAGAACAAATCGCCAAACGTGAACTACGCGTCGTTGAAGAGTTCCGTTCTGATCATCATCAGCAGTTCCACTTCATCAAATGTCACTTTTATGAATGAAAATGCTTGATTAGTTCATGAAAATACTAAAATCACTATTTGTGTGCCTTTCACATTTGAGGAGTTTCCTCGATTCCTAATGGATCCCATCATCAGAACTCGAGCATGACAAAAATCAATCGTGAAAATAGAACTTGCTTAACAAACACAGCTAGACGGACAAATCGCCAAACGTGAACTTTTCGTCGTTGAAGAGTTCTGTTCTGATCATCATCAGCAGTTCCACTTCATCAAATGTCACATTTTTGTATGATAATGCTCGATTTGTTGATAAAAACACAAAAATCACTATATGTTTGCCTTTAAGATTTGAGGAGTTCCCTCAATTCCTCATGGATCCCATCATCAGAACTCGAGCATGACAAAAATTAATCTTGAAAATAGAACTTGCTTAACAAACACAGCTAGGAGGACAAATCGCCAAACGTGAACTTTTCGTCGTTGAAGAGTTCTGTTCTGATCATCATCAGCAGTTTCACTTCATCCAATGTCACAGTTTTGGATGCAAATGCTTGACTTGTTGATAAAAACACAAAAATCACTATATGTTTGCCTTAAAGATTTGAGTAGTTCCTTCAATTCCTCATGGATCCCATCATTAGAACTGCCTTTTGACAAAAACGGGATCAACTTGGATATATATACATACAATCACAAAAAGAATTTTTCAAATCGGTTAAGAAATGACGGAGTTATGGAGTAACAAACATTTAAAAAAAAAACACAAAAAAAAAACATACAACCGAATTGATAACCTCCTCTTTTGAAATCTTGAAGTCGGTTAAAAATACAGATATGGGACTTCAAGATTCGAAAAAAATGTTTTTCAGTGTAAGTGCGTACTAGACTCTTTAAAAATTTTAATTGGCAGTTATTTACACAATTACACATATTTTTATATTATAATGGAATAAAAAAATAAATTAAGGAAATAAACAAGAATTTCATCGATTCGTTTTAGGGTTCCGTAGTCAACTAGCAATCCTTATAGTTTGTCACAATGTCCGTTTGTCTGTCCGAGACTTTACACTGTGACCGTTAGTGCTAGAAAGCTGCAATTTAGCATGGATGTATAATATAACTGACAAAGTAGTAAAATAAAATATTAAAAAAAGAATAGGGTATCTCCCCTACACGTATAGTAGGGATGATTTTTTTCTTTAGCTTCAACCCTATGGTGTGGTGTGTTGTTGGGTATATCTTTAAAAATGAATAGAGGTCTGCATCAAAAATTTTTTGATAAAGTATTTTTTTCAATAATCCTCCCAATTAAAAAGAAGTTGTGTGTCCCCCTTTAACTTTGGAACTATGGGTCCAAAAAATATAAACAAAATCATGAAAGTACGGGTAAAGTTTATTAAAGACTTCCAACGAAAATTATAGTGAACATGATCAGTGAAGCTGTTTTTGAGTTATCGTAAAAAGTCTTCCCTTCTTAGTAAGATACGTATGAAACGCTGCGAAGGTATTCCCGTTTGCTTGTAATTGATTTCTTTTTTATTATGTTCATTGTGTAACTATGGAAGGGGATAGGAGCCCTACACTGAGCATGGCCCAACATGCTCTTGGCCGATTTTTTAATAAATAATAAGCCTTCTTTTGTTCAATATAACCTCTTCAGATCCGCTTGCAGAAAATGGTCCATACACACACATACACTTTGATTCACTGATTCAGATATTTTTATGGCTTATTTGTATTTTTTTATTATTTCTTTGTACCTATTCGAAATGAAAAGCAGTGTGTTTTGAATGGACTCGGGTGTTACCGCTTATTTCAGCTTCGAATCATTGGCGCTCGAAAGTAGTGATCTCTAAAACATTTCGACTGAAATGGTTTGGAACCCCTCGGTTTTCAATATAGTATTCCATACAATGGTTAGTACGGAGTGCAAAGTTACTACGTCATCATAAAGTCGTAAGTTCTGTACCTACTCAATCGGATCATAGTATGAGCCTCGTAACGATTTTGCGGGCGCGCTATCGATTCTTATTTGGTTTGGAGTTTTTCCTTTTGTTATGTTCTTATTGTAGTAGTTGGTGGTTGGTTTAGTCTATTATAGCATGAATAAATTAAGTGACGCCTCATGAAAATTCTGTGATATAAATAACTTTAATTTCGATATAAAGAATTAAGTACACACTTACCTGCGGTAGAGTACTGCTTAGACATATAATTGGAAAGAAAATTATAACACCACACCACATTTTCCTCTCACTTGTAATATTTTTATTAATAATTGTTTATGTACCACGCGATCATGTGGTCGGGCTTAAAAGTATACTAAGTCGTTCTTTGATCTCTCATGTATGGATACTAACGGGGCTTAAAATGTTGCTTTTGCATTGGGCGGAGAAAGGCAAGTAGGTACTTCATGTAGGTATATCATAAGTCATACTAAATGTTCACTTTACAATTTTTATGTTGAAACTTATAAGAAATTTATAAAAGACGTAATCTTTAATCAATTTCCTAGCAAGTCAATCAAATCATAAGAGCAATTAATCACCATACAATTTAATACCTGCCTACGTACTATATCGATTATTCTGGTTTGGGTACCTCATGTCTCAAGGATGTTGATTGATGAACAACATGTGTGATTTGTATGTTGTTACTGTGCCTAAAAGTAATATATAAATAAATAATTAAATAAACTGTGGACCACTCAACATTCAACTGTCTTCGTCACATAGTGGTGGGCTCAGCCCTATGTTATGTTCAAGTTTTAATTATAACTTAAACATTTGGTTTGAAAATAATTCTTAAAAATTGTAGTAACAACTCAGATAATTATATTAAAATTAAAATACCCACCCGGTTCACTGTGACTCCGGGGTTGACTCACATTATATAATGTACACCCCTAAGGATACTGTGAGTCAATATCCACTTTATACAAAAATGAAATTAATTCGAAATATATAAAAACAAATAAATGCCTCCTGAAAACAAAATGTAGTTAATTATATCTAACCTTTCTTTCATCAGATTTTGACATAAATAGCATGTAGAGTTTCGGAGCTATTGTATACTCTGACAATTGATCCACAGTTGCCACAATTACCCATGTATGTATATTTATATTTTGCTTAACTATGTGTGTGTATTGAAGAGTTGTTTTGTAATCAACCAAATACAAAAGCGTAAGACTATTATGCTGGGGTTTATTTTACATTTATGGTTATTCTATTTAGTGACTAATATAAATAGTTAGGCAAAGTAAGAAGTAATATAATTTACACCACACCTTTCCAAAAAGCGCGTTTTTCCGCACGCTGCGCGTCCGGAAAAACCCACTTTTTGGCCAAGTGCTGACGTAAAATTGTGTACAAGACACGGGTCGTAAAACAGAAAGCCCTCTCTCGCATATTTATGCCCCTAGCCTGTGGCTCGGGCCTCAAACATCTGCGATATCGGCCTTTCTTTGTTTTACAACCCTTGTATCGTAAATAGCTATTACGGTTGTATTCCCGTTACAAACAGCTGCTTTTATTTTTATTTTCCCCGCATCAGAATTATAAATTTGCTAATTAGCAAGCGTTATTTTAGGACCCTGAGAGGCTGTACGGCATGTTTATTTGGCAATGACCTCGCGGATCAATGACCTCTCCTCGACTCTCAATCTGCAATCAATAACTAATTCAATATCGACCTTATCGCTCTCTAGTTAAAGCTAATTTCGAGAAACAGAAAACGGAAATGTGAATTTCTGGATTTACAATTTCGGTACAGGTTTTGGAGAAACGCTAATGAGTTCAATGTATGATGTGTTCTTGTGACTAATCACTTTGCAATGCACTGCACGGGTGACGTTTTTTTTATTAAACGTGTTTTGTTGTTACAAACCAATTGGAAGTTGCAAATTGTTTCAAGTGTAAATAAAATATAAACCAGAAAATAGATAAACCTAAATAGGTAATTTTCTTTGACTGTAAAAATAATAAGATATTGGACTCACATAATTTTTACGTTTAGTTACATAATAGTAGGTTGTATGAAGGGTCTAAAACAATTCCCCATACAATATCAAAAGCACTGTACATTAAATGTTAAAAGTGATAGGTAGGTCATGATTTATTGCACTAAATTATTGAAAAAAAAATGAGCTTTAGGTTTTCCTAAGACTGTAGTTCTAATCCGACTAGCGTAGAAAAAACCGGCCAAGTGCGTGTCGGGCTACGTGCAATGAAGGTTCGGTACCGACTACTACTACTCCACATTTAAAATCACTATCCTGTACTTTGAACTAAAAAAACGTCGTATCTTTATAAGAAACTCACAGTACGTAAGTTCTTAAACTATTTTGTGCATTTTTTTTCAAAATTATGGCCCAGTCCCAGTAGTTTCGGGGATAAGGAGGGGGAGGGGAATGGAGGAATTTTCGTCTATTTTCATAAATAACTTCAAAACTATTGATCACATTACAAAAAAAACACATGCTCACAAAAAGCCCATTCATTTGATATTCACACGATACAGTTTGGCTATGACTAGGGTCTAAAATAAGCCATATTACCACGAGATGGTTATGAACACCCCACCGGCCCCCGTGATTTTTACATCACAGGCGCAGTCAGTCAACCGAATAATGGCGGTAAAACCTTACCAATAGGCGGAGGGAGGCTTTGGCTTGAGGAGGGAGGAGTAACAATTAAGATGGAACGGGCAGCAGCGTTGCATCATAATACCTCCGTCCGTGGAGACCTTAAGTACTACGCTCGATGATCTGAGTAGGACCAGGATGAAGAAGTTGGTCTTAAGATGAAAATGAGCTAAACGTAAACGGGCCAGTTCGGCTGGTCCAACTTCGAGAAGGAGATCATTGTCGAATCCGTCTTGTCTGGGTGGCATTTGGGAGACTACGCAATATCTTGTCGTCCAATATCCCACAGAGTCTCAAGACAAAAGTTTTCAACCAGTGTGTGTTGCCAGAGAAACGTGGTCGCTCACTATGAGCCTCGTAAGGAGGCTCAAAGTCACTCAAAGAGCGATGGAGAGGGCTATGCTCGGAATCGGAATTACTCTGCGAGATCGAATCAGTAATGGCAAAATCAACAGAAGAACCCAAGTGGTTATGGTTGGTGATGATGATGATGATGGCTATTTATGGTTTTTACACCAGAGATGTACACTCTACTTTTTACTTTGATTGTGAGAAAATAAATAAACGAAGGTTATCCTCCCAAAATTAATATTCGTGTGCTCTGCCTATTCTGTTTGGGAATATGAGCCTGAGTTTATGTATGTATGTATGTATCCTCCCAAAAAGAATTTGGCGGCAATGGCCGCATTTTTATTTTATAAGTATATCTAGATATTTTTCTAGCAGGAACAACATTTGTTTAGTGCTAGCCACAATAAAAATATCGACAATCCTGTTATCGATAAGTACATAATTCTTCAACGACAAGACGTACATAAAATCACAGACTTATATCGGCTACCTACCTAGACGCCGCGTGCACCGATCATGTACAAATTGAACGTAATCCGTACACTTTCGATCCAATTTATTTTTATAATTTGCAATGAATAGTTCTTTATATAGTTCCTACACGAAATTTTCAGGGTGTAGTGTCTTTTTTGTTTATCTTGATTGTAGCATAAAAAAAAGAGTTACAAAAATATTTAAGGCAGGGGAAGTTTATAAAGTCAATGTTCTGTGTGTACACTGTCTACTTTAAAAACATTCTACTGAAGTCACGTTTTATTTCTTCATTCGCTGACGTACAAATCACTATACTTGCGGCATGTACTTCATTATAAGTCTTTAGGAAAACATGCGGTATAGCTATTTAAAAATATTCACATGTCATCCAACTCATCGAAGTAATGATAAAGAGGCAAAATCGTAACACACATTTCATTTACTTACTCTACTTATTACCAACGTCAAAAAGTAAACCAACTTTTTATATTTTTAGACGTTATTCATTAATAATTTTTAAGAAAAAAAATCCGACTAGTGAGAGATTATTATACTTAGATGGTGCACTCTTAGATTCCAAAGTATGTTTATAATGGTAGAAGACTAAGTACCCTCAATTCCTCATGGAATCCTCCATCATAACTCAAAGCTTGACAAAAATGTGTCTTGAAAACCTAGCTTGCTTGACAAACAAAACGAAGAGAACAAATCGTCAAACGAGAATTACGCGTCGTTGAAGAGTTCCGTTCTGATCATCATCAGATTGATTTAGTTCATGAAAATATTAAAATCACTATTTGTCTGCCTTTCACATTTGAGGAGTTCCCTCGATTCCTAATGGATCCCATTATCAGAACTCGAGCATGACAAAAATTAATCCTGAAAATAAATAGAACTTGCTTAACAAACACAACTAAAAGTACAAATCGCCAAACGTCAACTTTTCGTCGTTGAAGAGTTCTGTTCTGATCATCATCAGCAGTTCCACTTCATCAAATGTCATATTTTTGTATGAAAATGCTCGATTGGTTGATAAAAACACAAAAATCACTATATATTTGCCTTCAAGATTTGAGGAGTTCCCTCAATTCCTCATGGATCCCATCATCAGAACTGCGTTTTGACAAAAACGAGACCAACTTGGATATAGATACTTACAATCAAAAAAAGAATTTTCAAAATCGGTTTAGAAATGACGGAGTTATGGAGTAACAAACATTAAAAAAAATAAAAACATACAACCGAATTGATAACCTCCTCTTTTGAAATCTTGAAGTCGGTTAAAAAAGTAAATAATTGACATACAATGTGACGTTTATTCACATTGCATATTAAGGCAAATATATGGTAAACCCAAGATGGAATACAAAAAAATGCCACCCAGAAAAACGTCCCGAGAAGAGACAATCACCTCGTTTATTGTAAATTTACTAGAAATCAGATTTCGTGGTTCAACATTATTTTGCACCAAATGCAAAATAAACATCGTCCCAAAGAAACATAACATCACATGTCACATTAACACAGACAAGCTTAAGAATTCGCGAAGAAAAAAAATCGATTTCATATTTACCTAACAAAGTTTATGATCAATTGCAATGTGCCATGGTACCTACCAACTAGACAACCCCAGTAATTTTCGAACATTTATCTATGACGTTGAAGTGGTACTTATCGATAACAGGACTGTCGATGTTTTTATTTTGTCAATCACTTACATCAAGTCGTTCGTGCTAGAAAAATATCTAGGTGTATTTATAAGAAAGTGTATTATATAAGGAGTGTCCCAGTGCTCGACACTAACCATGACACTTTCAATCTTATGTCATGATGACAGAGGTGATCTGTCGGTATCATCTACTGGGCAATTAGCTGTCATTGGGACGTTCAACTTACGTACGAGTATAAGATACGCAAATGATGCTCTACAAATTATAGCGGGTTGCATCAAACAGTTTACAGACTGTTTGATGCCACGGTGATCATTAAAATCAGATTGTATGGCAAGTTTGACAAGTTTCTATGGGATGACAGGCCGCACCGCCATATTTATCGTTGATCGGTCTGTATTGGCTAGTTAGCGCAACCTACCCTTCAACTCTTAAGCCGATTGTAGCTTTGCTCGCTAGCTCGCATTCTATCGAGCATCACGGTTACCTTTTCCCCCACATATTCGGGATTCTGTCACATGACCTAACGTAACTTTTAAAACTTCTAAAAAATTTAAAATAACTTTTGCCTTAACGTTTCATTAAACCTATAAGTTTTTCTTTAAAACAGTGAACTTTTCGGGTTTCCTTTGAATATCATCAAATAGAAGTCATTAGATTAGGTTAGGTTGGTTTTGCAATAATCGTATAAAGTTTACTATTTAATGAAACATTAGGTCAAATGAAGCATTTAGTGCTAACCTAATTAAGTCTAACAGAGGAGAACCATTCAGCTCAGCTGCTTATCCTCCGGTTCAGCAGCAGCTCTTGCTGATCATCCCTGGGTTTATTTTTTCTTTGTATACACTGCCAAATTTCAATATCCTCCTAGGTCACCTAGTACTAGTAGTCAACATTTTTGATGAGTGAGTGAGTGAGTCAGTCGGTGTAAAAATGGTGATTACCAGACGTCAAACTCTCTTGAACGGTAAAGGATGATTCGCACTAGACCGTTCCGTTTCCGGGCCGGGCCAAGACCGGCCTGTTTTCGAGCCTCGGCCGTAGCTAGGTCGGCCGTCAAACGTTTGTGTTGACTAAAATGGGCTGGGCTGGGATGCTTCCGAGCGTCACCGGGCCCGGTCGAGGCCCGGCCGCGCAACGGCGTCTTGCTGCCATAGAAAACGGGCCGGCCGAACACGGAACGGCCTACTGTGAATCATCCTTAAGAGGTTTATTTATTATCTCCGTGTTCAATATAATAACGCGTTCCGGGTGATAGTGGGACTGCCTCGTTTCTGTAGCGCATCAGGGATGGACGGAGGCGCGCGTTGCCTGTTTTTATGCGACCATGCGCGGACGCGCTGCATCCCTGGTGCGCCGGGTGCGGGACAGTCCCAATACCATTCTGAGAATGATAGCGGATAAGCCTGACTGTCCTATCATGTTACACTGTACGGGGCTGCATACTTCCACCAGTGTGATTAAATGGTACACAGTCCGTGTATGCACTGGTTGTTCAATTATTTTTTTCAGTTAATGTATTTGTATATGTCTCCGTTACACGAAATAAATGATTGTTTTTAACTGTCATAAATGACATAATCATGAAGGATTCAGTAATAAGATGACGGTCTTACAAGGCTCACAAAGTTATTGGGGGGTCAAAAGAAGCCCGAAATTGTTCATGTAATATAACTCACAGCCGGTGTCTCGCGTTTTTTGCTTTTAAAACTTGACTAACATACTGCCGTGTATTTAGCTCACAGTCTCATATTTCACCCGAAAATATGAGAATGAAACGACGCTTCATCCTGTCATCTCAAAGTTATCCCTTCTACAGACTCTGGCGGAGTATCAGCATCTCCTGGTTGCACGAATAACAAGAATCAGGATGGCGAATCCGGGGTTAGAGGGACTAACGGGCGCAACCCTCACCTTACGACATTCTAATTATAGTATGATTCTACGTACTTGAGCTTCTTGGATAGGTTTAAATGAAATACCGGTTATAAGAGTTTTTATTTTATTCTAAATAAATTATTTTTATTTGTCACTAAAAGTACCCGTACCTAGTAGTGAAGGTACATACTACTTACTGACTTTTTCAGACTTATCAATTTTAGTTACATAATTATGGCAGTGTATGTGCCACCATGTAAGCATCACAAAAACTATTTATGAATATTTTATCTTTATTTTGATCAATTTGACTTGTACCTAGTCCTGAAGAATAAAACAATTGACGCAATTGTTTTCTCTAGTATTACTATATACTATATACTTATATTATTGGATAATCTATTTATTACATTACTTCAGAATAACCTTACAATATCCCAGTCATAATCATACCTACGAGTGTGTATCATAAATAAAATGTTAATCATATAATGGCGGTAATTTTATGGCGTTTTATGTAATCTAAGGATGTGACTGTGAACAGAGCTAGCATTAAAATAAAAATGCTATTGCCGATAAGATAATTTCTTACACTAAAAGAACAACATTTTTATATTTAATTTGTTTCAAATAGAAAATCCTGAAAACCGCTGTAACGATTTTAATGAAATTTGTAATATAGGATTTCCGGGATCGAAAAAATACCTAGCGAGGTCTCATCTTCCGGAAAACTCGTATTCTCCGGGAAAACAAAAGCTAAGCTCGGTCGCCCAGATACTGGTAACTTAAGTACCTACACGATGATGATGAAATTCGGCTTTAAGTTTAGAAGGTATCAAGGTATCACATGGTTCTTGACCCCAAAATATAACGTTTTGTGTCTTGTTACAATGACAACAAAGTATATAGCAAGTAGCCCATGTTTTATGTCCATGACATTAATAAGTGTCACGCGTGGATACTGCGATCGCCAACCCGCATGCCAAGCGTGGCGATTATGGCATTTACCCCCCATGAAAATGGGGGAGGCCTATGTCCAGCAGTGGACGTCCTAGGGCTGATGTGGTGGTGTGGTGGTAGCTTAATGGACGCCTGCAACATCTTACTGCTTCTGTCAAATCTCGCGAATAGAAGACCGACCTAACCTTGTAACATATAAGTAAGTCTAATTTAGTCAGAGCAATAGCACGCGTCCTGCGTGTTTTCACGGATCCAGTCGAGGTAGTTGGTGACGCGCGTGTACACGCCTGGATACCCGACGCGCGCGCAGCCGTTGCCCCATGATACCACACCTGGAACACAATTAAGAAACTCTCTAAGGTGACTTGCTGACTTGGCGGGGCGGAATCGATATGTGGTATTTTGTTCTTTATATTGGGGGACAATCTTACACAAATCGACCTATTCCCAAACTAAGCAAAGCTTGTACCTACTATGGGTATTGAACGACGATATACATATTTATATAAATAGATAAATACATAGGTACTTAAATACATAGGAAACATCCAAGACTCAGGAACAATATTCGTGATAAATGTACAAATAATGCCCTGACCGGGATTCGAACCTGGGACCTCCGGCCACTCAGGAAGCGCTTATTTAAATTTAGGCGCGCAGTAAAGAAGCGGAAGTGACCCGACTGACAGTGTCACCTTCGGAACGACTTGTCAGAAAGTCGCCTAAGGAAATATTTTCTCTATAAAACAATCTCAGTGTCAGGATTTTCTCTAATTAACCGAGCGAGCGAAGCGAGTGAAGCGTCTCCGTTTCAGGTTGGGCTGGTTTTCTATATAGGGATTTTCATTTGTTCTCTTCTACAGGTCGCATTTTTCAACCGATTGTCGTGAAATTTACAGTCCTTTTCGATTCAATGTTTATTAAAAATCAAAAAGAAAATTCGCGATGTCTACAGCTTACAGAGCCACTAGTATAAATAGGAACTCTTTTTCCATTCCATTCGGTTGAACTCTTTTATATCCTAATCACACCAATGTGTTCGTGCGCTCCTTAAACAGAGACTAGTATCAAAATCCTTACCAATTAGCTCGTAGCGTTTCTCTTGCGCAGCATTTGTCTTCTCCGTGATAAGTGGACCGCCGCTGTCACCCTGAAAAATGGGCGAAAGTCACTTTAATACCTAAAACTTTCTATTTACTTTGGGAAACTGGATTTGCATGTTGTGATATAATCTGACCGGCCTGCTGATATACTTTATATTAATAAAGAAGTAGTTAAAGAATACCGCTATTCTCGTAGGATTACATGCGTTGACGTTTTGGTGGTCATTCCTTACTCACCAAAGCTTAAATCGCGCGAGATTGTACGAGTATATAGGTACAGTAAGCCAAGAAAGTCGTCTACCACGGGGATTGGGTATCAGCAATATACACTTTAAATGCAGAAATATTTTATTGCCTGACATACAGTTGATAGATGTGAGTTGAGCTGAGTGCATTCGAAATGTGGGAATGGAAAAGAATGGAAGGTATAAGCTGGAAGGAAAGAAAAACAAAAAATTAAGTTTATAGGAGAGAAAAGAAATTTACTTGAAGTTATTGGAAATAGATGAAGGAATATGTTGGGACACCTGATAGTCATGACAATTATATAAAAACTATAATTAAGGGGAAGCTATAAGGAAGAAGAGGAAGGAAAAGACCGAGATGGGCATTTATGACCTCAAAATTTACGATGATACAGTCACATATCGTTTAATCCATCTTAAAACCTACTTTAAGTCTACTCCTTTTGGGAACAGTGTGAATTTTGTATTTGTTTATGCTATGTACCTGGCAAGAATCCTTTTGGCCAGTAGCGGGGTATCCAGCACACAGCATGTTGTCGGTGATCATGGACGCGGTGTACTTGGTCTTGCGACAAGCCTCGTTACTCAGTACGGGTACGTCGACCTCCTGCAGGGTACACGACACCTTGCCTTCTTCCGTCAGTGTTCCCCAGCCGGTGACGACGGCCTTTACTCCGACGTACAGTTCCTCTGTTCAAGGAATAAGATTTTTAAGCTATATAGCGCGCGCTTGATAGAATATATGGAATGGAACTTAATAAAATTACAAGCGCGCCTAGCGTGTAGCGTGTACGCCTGTACGGAAGTGCAGCCTAAGGTGGCTCCTGACTGGGCGGTGTGGGATCGATATATGATAGGTATTTTGTTCTTTGACGTTGTTAGCTTACTGATGTGAGATTTTCTGACTTGACGAAATACTGTGGGTATAACCATACGCAGTAGTAATACCATACGCAGAAATGGACCAGTACTGCATTTGTATCGGTTGACACTCACAACTGACAGTTTTCTCATATCGTACCGCCTCCGCATCGACAAATCAGGAAGGCGCCTAAAAGTGTGATTTCGCAGGCAAAAGCACACGACTACCAAAAGGATGCTAAGCTAGGGTAACTAAGCTAGCTAAGGTAACGCACTTTGACTTAAAATCTCCATATTTACTCGTATTCCGGGCTCTTAAAATTTATTTGACTGTACAATTACGACCGATAATCTTATCGTAGGTGTAAGCATGTTTTATCAACGCAATAGAAGCCAGGGAACCAATTTTTTTCGGAATGTGTATGTAGATAAATGGCAGGGAGCCACTAACGCATATTCAAAACGATGACCAACTATCGCGTAAATAAATAAACAAAATCATGGAATTATATCAATATTTAATAAATAATTCGCTCAAGAAGGCACTTACTATTGTTAGTAGGCAAACAGATGGGTCTGATGGCTTCCGACAAAGGCACGCGCTCATTCAGCCTCAACAAGGCGATGTCGTTGTCGAAGTTGGTCAGACTGAACTTGTTCACGATGGCGCGCAGCACGAACCGCGTCTCCGGCCGCGCCGTCACGTTGCAGCGGTCGTGGTCCCCGAACGTCACCTTTATCATGAACCACATGAAGCTGAAAATTGAATGGGCAGTGTAAATTAAAGTTTAGTACAGTCAGCGTCAAATAGGTCATACCCAGCAGCAAAACAAAACATATATCGGGAGAAGACATTACAGAGGAGTACACGTATAGTCGCAGAATGAAAAAATTCGTCACTTTTCGACCTTAATAGCATTAAACTAGAGTTGAAAAGCGAAGAACTTTTTCATTCCGCGATTGTACAGTCAGTATTTTTGGTGGCTGTAAATGTTTGCAGCCACCAAAAATAGTTTGTAGGGTCGCTTTAGTTAGGGGCCCATTTCGCAATGATTTTTCTTTGAATTGATCGATGCCTTAAAGTCCCAGAGTTTACATATATACATTGCACAAAAAGTTTTGAGCAAAGGGTACATATACCTGAGATAGCATGTCAAAAATTATGTCTCTCATCTCGTCCTGACTCTTGGCACGAGCCCCAGTCGGATTTAGATTTCCTTGCGTAGCAGATTGCAAAACTGGTAAAGGAGGCATTATTGTGATGCCACACTCTGAACGCATTGTCTGAATCATAACTACCTGCTTACAAAAGTTTTCACCTAACCAAATTACACACGTTATCAGTCTATTGTATCACTCATTTCGACAAGGAATCACTCGCCCAAGGTACAATTGGAACAGTGACCAAGTAGGTGTCGGTCTTCAGCGAAAGTGAACAGCATTTCGGACATGAATACTATTAATGTCTCCTTATTTACCAACGCTTTCACTTACTGTGCGTATGTGTCGCCGTATTTACACGTTTTTACGATGCATATGGATGCTGATGTTTTTTTTTTTCAACCCATTGTGTTAGAACAGGGAGCGAAACTTTGGTGCCGATTACAGACGTATGACGTTAAGCTACATACAGAGTGTTTTTATCTGGATTATTGAAGGAATCTATTTTGATGATGAAAGGTTCACTTACAACAATAATTTAGTTCTAGTTGCGATTACAGGCATTATGTACAGTATATGTATATAGGTATGTATTTAAATTAGAAGATGCGATGTTGTGTTTGAATTCTAAGCGTTCTGCTTATTTTTCGACAACCCACGAAATATAATTTGTGTTTTTCATTTATCCGAATATATTTTTTACAATTAACTACTTAGTATTTTTTTTTCTTATTGTCTTTGTTTTTTTAATATTTACATTATTTTCAATATAAATAGTAATTTCTTTATTAATAAAAAATATAATTTACATTACCATTATTGCATTATTAATAATCATTGGAGTGTTGCAATGTTATTTATATAAAATCACCCTATATGTGAATTTGCGTCATAATGATGTCACCGGCACCAAAGTTTCGCTCCCTGGTTAGAACTGCAAACAGTGGGATTATTTAGTCCGAACCACAAACATGTCAATATGACCGCCTGTTGTTTACCTCTAGTTTTAAGTTTTATACGCTGTAATAATAAGCTATGTAATTTATTGAGGTGTACAATAAAGAGTTTTTGTATTGTATTGTATGTCCGAAAGACGGTTGACTAGACTAGTGGAATTTTATAATATACAAATAAGTATTAAGAGGGCGCAGTACGCTCGGTCTGACTCGGTTCTCCATACAAACGTATTTACCCTCTCATTTTAAAACGCCATGCTAGAATAACATGAAAATATATCTAGGTCGGACCATAGTTTCTGTTGCTAAAAATTGTAATAGAAAAAAAATACAGCGGCTTTTTGAGTGTTTTACGGCTTGTATGAAAACCTTAATGATCGCTGTATTTTTTCTCCATTATAATTTCAAGCAACAGAAACTATGGTCCGACCTAGATATGCCGGATCCCATTGTGTATACAAAGTTTCATGTTATTCTAGCCTGGCATTTTAAAATGAAAGCATAAATACGTTTGTATGGAGAACCGAGCGTACTGCGCACTCTTAAGGGACAATCTTACACAAATAAATGTCGCGGGAGTCCGTTGGATGCTGGTGGCGCAGGACCGTGCATTGTCGCACTCTTTAGGGGAGGCCTATTTCCAGCAGTGGATGTCTATTCGCTGTTATGATGATGATGAAATAGATTGACACAGGCTTGCAAATAGTAAATACTCATAATAGAAACTCAACTTCTTACATTTGGAAAATTGTTTGCCATCATCATCATATTAGCCGAAGGGCGTCCACTGCCGGACATAGACCCCCCCCAAAGAGTTCCACAATGACTGGTTATGCGTCACCCGCACCAGCGAAGGATTTACCATATTTCCATCCATTTGCCGTATATCGCAAAACATCGTGGTATGTATTATGAATTTATTGATGGCGTGATATAAGAACGGATCATAGGTTTATATTATTTCATTACTTCTTTTTTTCGGAACCAGTCGTCTAATAATTATTACTCTCTTATTGTAATGTGTTTCTCGAAAATTCAGACATGAATGACCTACGTCCTACGTATGTGTACCATCGCCAATACAGCCAGTTAACTGACCATTCGTGCACCTTATTGTGATTGCAATAAGGGTCACGAATGGTCAGAACTGTGTTGGCGTTTGTACCTGTACCTATTTCCAACGAAGGATTTCGGCAACTTCAGCTCCAACAATACAACATTTCGGGGATATTGAACCGTTGTCGCCTCCAGGCCGGTTTAAGGTGAATGTCCCGCGACGCTTATACTGAACGGAATTCACTAATTCCGATTCAATTTATTTTGGACTTGTTTCGTCCTTGGGTCATTGATCTTTGGAAAACATACACAATCCGCGGGATTATAAATACATATTGTCATTTTTATCTCACCAGCTCCGAAAGTCTTACTTTATCGTTATCGTTCAAAATACTGCGCCATAAGTGCCATAACTGCCATAAGTCTACTTTATCCCCTAGCGAAAAAAGTGAGTTTGAAATTCGAACGTCATGCACTATCACATAAGCTCAAGATTTTTTTATAAGGTAGAGAATGAGCAGCCATTACTAGACGGTTGTACCTTTTTTGCAGACAGAAGTTTCATTGAATGTATGTTTTCTATAATTTTGATTTCATAGAAAGTATTTTTTCACAAAGGGTCACCTAACCTACTTTTCTGGTAGAAATAAATGAGTTCTACACAATGACCAAAAAAGCATACCCCAACAGTTAACGGTTTCTACATAAAACAAAATTCTATGAAATGAAACTTTTGCGAATCAATACATTTTATGAAACATTTGTCTGCTTCAACCCCATAGAGTGGGGTGTTCTTGAATAGGTCGTCCAAAATGAATAGAGGTCCTCATCAAACATTCTTTGATTAATTGAATATTTTCGGAAATAATCACTCCAAAAGAAAAAGTTTTCGAGTTATCGTAAAGTCTTCTTTTCTTAGTAAAAGACGTATGAAACGCTGCGAAGGTATTCCCTTTTGCCTTGTTGTTTTTTTATATTGAGTTCATTGGGCAACTACGGAACCCTACAATGAGCATGGCCCGACATGCACTTGGCCGATTTGTTATATATTACTCAAATCAAATTCAATAAAAACATCCTTTCAACAATCGTTTTAAGATAAATCGTTAACATCTCGTTAACCTAGATAAAGTTCTCGGTTGAGGATATTCCGCCATTACTTAATGCGATGGAAATTTCGTTTTAATGATGAAATGTATTAACTATTCTAGGATTAGGTATGTATTATTTTGTTATGAAAACTACAATATCTTAATCAATGCGTCACACGTAACAAAAAGTTAGGCGAGATTGCTGACTCATGTTTAGTTAGTTGCATTGATATTGAAGAAGTCGATGTCACTACAAGTTACACTATTTTTTATCCTGTATCCTGGCTAAACCAAAGCCTACTGGGCTTTTTGAGATTAGGGTCACACAAGAATTATACAGCATCCGAATATTTTTTTCTTTAAATATCCAAATATTAGTTGAATCATTACAGAACTTAGAGCGGACGAGTTCTGGAGTGGAGGCTGTATTTGGACAAGCGTACTTTCATAAGTGAAGTGTGTATGTTAGTGTATAAAAACATAAGGGAATATCAGTTCACAAAAGTACGCGATAGATCTACACACGCGGCAGCATGTCCAGCCAAGTTCACCCCAGGAACTGGCGGACAGCAGCCGTGTGTTATATTACACGAACCGTTTGGAGCCACTTTTGACCCCCCCAGTAACTCCAAATCTATCTAACATAAAAACATGAAATTTGGTACATATATTAAGATCCGTTAGAACAACTAGAACCCCAAATTTCATAAAATATAGGTTTAATAGTTATTATATATATAGGTTTAATAAATTCCAAAAAACGGCATTTTTACCACTGACTGACTGACTGACTAGTAATCAAAAACCTAACCCACTTCCTGATGACCTAGAAAGCTGAAGTTTGGCATGCGGCTTGGTAATTATGTGTATACAGCAGAAAAAATCCGAAAATAGTAATTTTATTATTAGTTTTATTATTATTATTATTTATGCTAGTTACCTCAGAACTTCGTAATTTATTAACCGATTTGGAAAATTCTTTTTTTTGTTTGAAACGGCTTAATGCATTTTGAGCTTTATCTTGGCAGTTTTCTTAAATATCCAAGCTTTTATGGTATTATAACATATTGCATAGAAAACTGCCAAGTTAAGGCTCAAAATGCATTAAGCCGCAGTAAATTAGTTTTACTGTAAACAATCTAGTGCCAAACTTGGCAACTTTTCAGATAATCTACGGAACTTGGCGCCCATTTAGATCTCAATTCTTTTGTCGGTGAACTTGGCTGCCATTTTCACATTTATTTTTTGATGGGATATCCTTTACGCCGCAACGTGGAACTCGCACTTCCCGAAGCACATTTTGCCAACTACAGGAAAAGCTTTAATTACATTGCGCATCTTATGTCAATGACATTGCGCAAAAAAATCTATAATAATCTCGAACCTGACATAAGAAACTCTGGTAATGTAAAAGAATTCAATGTAAATCTGAAAAATATATAATAATACTTTGTTAAAATTTTTGGTTAACTGACATAATTAATTTACGTGTAGGTATAGTGTATATATAATCTGTTTTATTATTATCTTAATTCCTATTTTGTCTATTGACTCATTGTGTTACTTTTTATGCTTTTTATTGCTTTGTTATACAAATTTATTTATTTTGGTTATTTGATATTTTTATTATTATTTTTTCTAATGGAATTTTGTTGCTGTGATTACTTTTACAATTTTTTTAAATTCTTTTATAATTTTATTATGTTCAATAATTTTAGTTAGTAAGCACTTTTGATAATTGTGTGGATACTGTAACTGTTATTCTTTAAGTCTGTTTCCTGTCTGTATATATTTTACTGCATGGATTATGTCCTTATTTGCAATAAAGTTACTGATTACTGACTGATAATGCAGGGCATCTAACAACTCGCTAGCCTGATGTAAGCTAGATTCTCGTAATCTTAGTGTCCCATTTCTTTTGATAATCTTTCCATTCTGGTTTTTCCCACATGATATAAAAATACAATGCTTAACCACCTCACATGATTGTAAAGCAAATAGAGTCAACCCTACATACTTATTTCGAAATAGCTTCTTAAACTTGTAAAATAGGAGGACTTTCTTTTTGATGTTACGGCAGCCAATCTCGAATTTAGTGTCAGGTCGTGTCCAATTACCACAAGGTTTTATGAACACGTTATGAGAGTTGTAGCATTTACACGTTGACACAAATCTAGATAGACTGATGATGACCTTACCAGAATTGTTGTCAGTCGCTGGATGAGGAACGTCCATAACTGCGATGATGTGTCTAACATCATCACAGCCATTTCCTATCCATATAAGTGCCCTACCGCAAACAGTTACATAACATAAGTCGTGTAAAGCTAACCTATTCAAGTAGTGTCAATAAGCAACCATGTAACATCTCGTAAGCGAGAGGCAGTGCAAACCAACCAAACACTGTACGTGTGTAAATACTCTTATTGATGCATTTTACGCCTAGCCAGTTGTCAAGTGCAGTAAAATATTCACATTTCCTGTTCATGTAATAAGTACATTGATAGTTGGCTACTACCCGAGTGAATGCTAAAACCTACTAACTGTCTTTTATTAAGTCCTAGAGATCGAAACGAAGAAAGTAGGCATACGCATTAACCACGACAAGACTGAGTATCTCTGCATGAGGCGTTATAATACCGCTCGCGGTAGGCCCGTAGATCTATGTACATGTCGGAGATATCGTGTTTAGAGGGGTGGCTAAGTTCAACTACCTGGGCTGAACTGTCACTGACGCCAGTACTCGGGGTGAAGAAATAGATGCCCGCGTCCAAAAACGCCTTAAGATGCAGACCCGCCTGACATAAAGTGCTAGTATGTAGACTTCTCAGCAGAAGCACTAAGATCCGCATCCACAAGACCGTAATACGCCCAATTTTAGCATACGGATGTGAGGCCTGGACACTGACACTCAAGGAGGAGAATAAGCTCCTGGTTGTTGAAAGGAAAATCCTTGGCCCAGTTCAAAAACCCGATGGCAGTTGGAGAATTCGCAAAAATGCCGAAATTGAATATCTTGTCGCGGGACCGAATGTCATCGGGGTAACGAAAGCGTATCGACTTCGTTGGCTTGGTCATCTAGAGCGATGGGTGACGACCGTGCCGTCAAAAGTGCCTACCTGGGCATACCAAGTGGGAAACTTAGGGTCGGCCGCCCTAGATACCGTTGGGCCGATGCTGTGAGGTCGATCTATGCGAGCTTCAAGTTGACTCGTGGAAGGGAATGACGCAGGATCGGGATCAGTGGCGTGTACGCATATTGAAGGCCAAGACATGCTTCGGGTCGCTGCGTCAGAGGAGTAAGTGAGTAGTAGTAAGTATATCTAGTTGGCATTTGAAAATTATTGGGCAGATTTTGCAACGTATTTTTTTTTTAAACGTAATAAAAACCTGCCTAAACCAAATGTATATTCTCAAAGGATCTTCTGGAATTGATGGTGGCTGGAACATCAGACGGCCAATCTCCTGATTTGTGTCAACGTTTAAATACCACAACTCCATAAAAAGTGTTCATAAAACGTTGTGGTAATTGGACACGACCGCAAACTCGAAATTTTAGAATGGCTGCAGTAACATTAGAAAGAAAAGAAAGTCCTCCTATAACTTATTTTCCAAGTTAAAGAAGCTGTTTCGAAAAATGTAGGGTACAGAAAAACCGAGGATTGAAAGATTAACAAAAGAAACGAAGTGGTCCATTTCTTTTGTTAACCTTTCCATCCTAGACTACGAGAATCTAGCTTACATCTGTGCACCCTTTGAGCAAAATTACCAGTATGTAAGGAGTATTAGGGCACCTTAGCCTGGCTAGCATGATTGCATTAATGTCGGACAACTAATATAAATCTCATATTACGTATATGTACAGTCAGCGTCAAAAGTAGCTGCGCATATGAAGGAGTCAAAAGCATTCCCTTATAATAAAGACTTATGAACTTTTCAAATACGTAACTACTTTTGATGCTGACTGTACTTAGTCTTTTCAGTAAAAGATCGTAACGTAGGACGGTGCGGCCTGGAGTTTGCCTCACAATATCTCATAGCAAAGTCAGCTTACCCTTTAACGCAGTGTGCGGCGGTGAGCACATAGCGATCGTTGATGAGCATGCCACCGCAGTAGAACCGCTTGATGTAGGTGAGCCTGGCCATCCAGGGGAACTCGCCGGCTGGCTTGCCGCCCACGACGCGGCCCGCCTCGTTCCTTTCACCGCATTCTGGAGGCAATCACCGGAACTTAACAATATATGTATACCTAAGATAAAAGTAAACAGCGAAAAGTGAACGAAGATTACTGAACTTTATTTATTAGCTGGTGGTTATATATAAGCTAGTGGTTGCAACTTTAACTAATAGGGTGAGCCTACTGAACTACTGTTTCTACAAGACCATTCGGTCCTGGAGAGCAACCTCAGGCCTGAAAATTTTCAAAGCGCAGATTAAAGCCTCTAGCAAAAAGGCGTCCTCTGATGTCTTGGCGCTAAACAAGGACCGACTACGCATGTTGGCAAGGGTGCTTGCAGGGCACCGCTGCCTAAACACATGTACACGTTAGGAATGAGTGACACAAGGCGGTGCAGACTCTGCTTTGAAACGCAGGAGATGCTTGCACATATCCTAACCGATTGCCCTTGCCTAATGCGCAGCAATAAATCTGTCTTGGGCAACACGTCATGTGCCCTGAAGGGATAACGTTTGTCAAGTTCAGCAAAAACCTACAGTTCTTCAAAATAGCAGGACTGTACTAAGAATTGTAGTAGGTGGCGATTATAATAGATCCGAAATGCTCGCAGTGATATGAGTGCTTGGAAGCCTGGAATGGCCACTATCAGAATAAATAATTAAATAATACCTGTTCTCGGAAGTAGATTAAGTTTTATCTCATAAAAAGAGTCACAGTACTACGGACCTGGGCATAACAGACATTCAGCTATAGAACGTCACTGTGTTGCATAGGTATACACTTACTGCAGGTGCAGATAGCTCTAGGCTGGTTGGCCTCCATCAACGGCGGCCGGTTGCCCCACACGCCGCCGAAGAAGTTCTTCGTGAATAATCCTCGGGCATCGCGTGACACTTCATTCTGCGTTCAGTAAGATTAATATAATTCTGTTAATATTCCGAATCTCTTTTGGAACACTGCTATAGAATTATGCAATGCTCAAGTTCATAAGTGCAGTATTCCAATACGTTGCGAGATAAAATATCATGATAATATATACTTTTTACCCTTATCTAAAAAGGTGAACACGGTCCATTTATTGTATCAGCAGCATCATAATCATTTGGGCATAATAGGTAAAGTTTAAAAAAAAATTAAATGGTAAGTTAAATGTCTAGATGTTACTTAGTATTTTGATTATCTTTATTATTCCCATGGAGGGATTGTTTCCCCACAATATTCAAATTACAAACTTTTGTTTAGAATCTAAATTATTCAACGACAACGATAATGCCACAAAACCAAACAAAAAGAAACAAGTAGGTTCTCAACTAAAATATCCATAAATTATCATAAATAATTTCCGTGCTCACCTCAGAATGAGTGAAAGCGGCAGCACACACTAAAAACAAAATATACTTCCACATACTGGCACTCAAAACGAAACAATCGAAAAAAAAAACAAATTTTCAAATTTGGAATAAAATATTCGCGCTCTGCGGGCGCTTTCCGTTCTTGAACTTGGCGCGGTCGCCCGTCGACGGACACTGAGCGACGCATCCAACGCGTTTTGGGTATGGCACTGTAGGTAAACAGCCCCACTAATTTTCCTCTTTACGAGACAAATAAAGCAATCATCAAATTAGGTACGAATTCGGTACGGTTATATACTTTTTTTTCAAATCGATTAAGTATTTCGAGTTTATATTCACAAAAACAGACTTATCATCATCATACACAGAGTATTCGCATCTTTCCTGAAGTCATAAATAAAATTAACGGCTATAAAGCCAAATTTTTGGTTGGTCATATAATCCGCATAATAGGCATATCTAAATGTCTATAAGTCTTTGTAGGTAATAATTTTACTAAGCCTACGAGTACCTCTACAAAACTATTGGCTGGGACACAGGACGGAAGAAGACTTTTTTCAACTGTGAGTGTATGACCCAGATTTTGATGTCCCTTTTGTGATAGTTGTTGGAGATAATTCATGGGAAATCAATATCACAAACTAATGCCAAATGCAATGATGATAATGACGCACAAAAGGTACCTGAAAATCATGTCGTGTTCAACTTCAAATTGCCTACTTTGTTTCGTCTATTTAATTCGTGGTTGTATATAAGCCTCATTTCCTTGATAGTCTAAAGACCATATTTCTACCTGGACTATTTAACTTACACGCCACAATACATCCTCCATTAGCATCCGCGGACAAGACAAGTGTGCGTCCTTTGGGCGACCGGTTACCAGTGGAAAGTGCCACTTTCCAACGCGCCGCTCGTAATCTATGCAATTTCTGCATTTTTGTCACTCACATGGCCGAGAGTTGAGAGAATAGTAATTAGACTATTGGCGAGTTACACAAGAAACGTGTTTATTAACCAGAGCTTGATATTGATGCAGTGGTGCTAGAAGTTATTGCTATGATAACTATGAGACTATATATGCAAAAATACTAGGTATGCAATGCAGTTTGCTGGTTGCAAATGTTGAGCTGAGCGCGTCTACCCGGTCTCAAACTCCCTGACAGTTACTTGCTTAGCATTGAAATATACGGAAATTCAGTTTTTCGGTGATTATTCCCTCGTGATATAATCGGTAGATATTCATCTTTTTTAAATCTAAACCGTCGTCATGTTGTCACCTATCGACATGCAAAATGTGAGCGTGATCGGTTGAAGCGTCTAGGAGGAGTACGAACTCAAACGAAATACATCTGTCGCTTAAGAATGAGCTTCGCTTCGCTCGCTGAATAAGGTACTAAAATAGCGGATAACGTTGCTTATGGTTCTGAGAATAGGTAATATTAATGTTGTGTCTATAAATATACCCTATATATAATATATAATAGACCCGGGTGTCCTAAAACTACGACCGAGACCACCGGGGGATGGGCAGCAGCAGCCCTGGAGTGCGGTGGAGATACTGCGATCGCCAATCCGCATGCCAAGCGTGGCGATTATGGCATATACCCCCCGTGAATTTGGAGTAGGCCTATGTCCAGCAGTGGACGTCCTTTAGCTGATATGGTGGTGGTAGGGTGATCTATAGTAAATATCGAAATAAAATAAAAATTAGGGAGCAATTTTTTTAAAATTTCAACTAGTCCCATAGTAAGCTCAATAAGGCTTGTGTTATGGGTTAATAGACAATGATATATTTAACAGATATATGTACTTATAAATACATAGAAAACATCCAAGTCTCAGGCACAAACGTTTTTGCTCACCACAAATACAAATACCCTTATACCGGGCTTCAACCCCAGGACCGCTAGCTTCGCAGGCTACTACCAACTAGGCTAAACAAGCCGACAAAGTACTGTTAGTAATTACATATACATATGACACAAAAAAAATTACTTATTGTAATTGTGTTAATGTAAAAAAAAAAAAATAACTTCTTAGGTACTCTCTGTGAAGTGATCCGGGTCTATAATTATTCAATAAAATAGGTTAAGATGTAAATAATTATACTATATGCCTAGTATACCCACCTACAAAGGCGAAAGATACGCATTCCTGTCCAGCACTAGAGGTGTGTTTACGTAACGTTTTCAAGAATGCATAAAGTTGATCTAAAGTCATTTTCCATATGGCCAGCCTTCTGGGCACACTACCCATCGGCACTGATTTAGAAGATATATTTTTGGTTTGAACAAGATAGGTTTAACGGTTTTTGAGTTATTACTAAAAAAACTGTCTTGCCCAAACAAAGGGGCTTAAGTGCCGTGACTTCCCTATGAAGATACGACCTTTTTTATTTACTGTATTGTATAGTGGTTTTTAATGTAGATTAGGAGGTGTCGGGTGTCGGTACGGAACCCTTATCTGTGCGTGACCGGACACGCACTTGGCCGGTTTTTTTTAGGGTACCTCTCCTACAGGTAAAGTGAGGATACATTTTTTCTTGCATGACCTATCGTTTCGTTAGATAACTCATTTACAAATAATGTGAGTCTTTTTTAACATTTTTTAATCGACTTCAAAATTTCAAAAGAGGAGGTTATCAATTCGGTTGTATGTTTTTTTTTTAATGTTTGTTACTCCATAACTCCGTCATTTCTTAACCTATTTGAATTTTTTTTTTTTATTGTATGTATATATATCCAAGTTGGTCCCGTTTTTGTCAAAAGGCAGTTCTGATGATGGGATCCATGAGGAATTGAGGGAACTCCTCAAATCTTTAAGGCAAACATATAGTGATTTTTGTGTTTTTATCAACAAGTCAAGCATTTGCATCCAAAAATGTGACATTGGATGAAGTGGAACTGCTGATGATGATCAGAACAGAACTCTTCAACGACGAAAAGTTCACGTTTGGCGATTTGTCCTCCTAGCTGTGTTTGTAAAGCAAGTTCTATTTTCACGATTAATTTTTGTCATGCTCGAGTTCTGATGATGGGATCCATGAGGAATTGAGGGAACTCCTCAAATCTTAAAGGCAAACATATAGTGGTTTTTGTGTTTTTATCAACAAATCGAGCATTATCATACAAAAATGTGACATTTGATGAAGTGGAACTGCTGATGATGATCAGAACAGAACTTTTCAACGACGAAAAGTTCACGTTTGGCGATTTGTCCTTCTAGCTGTGTTTGTTAAGCAAGTTCTATTTTCACGATTGATTTTTGTCATGCTCGAGTTCTGATGATGGGATCCATTAGGAATCGAGGAAACTCCTCAAATGTGAAAGGCACACAAAATAGTGATTTTAGTATTTTCATGAACTAATCAAGCATTTTCATTCATAAAAGTGACATTTGATGAAGTGGAACTGCTGATGATGATCAGAACGGAACTCTTCAGCGACGCGTAGTTCACGTTTGGCGATTTGTTCTCTTCGTTTTGTTTGTCAAGCAAGCAAGGTTTTTCCATGATTTCATGAGGAATTGAGGGTACTTAGTCTTCTACCATTATAAACATACTTATAGCCATTTTTGTATTTTATTGTATGGAATCTAAGAGTGCACCATCTAAGATTAATAATCTTTCACTGGACTCCCCCATTGAAATCGGTTTTTTTTTCTTAAAAATTATTTGGTGGGTCTATCCGTTTATCCGTTTGCGTGATATTAATTTTAAAAGTGCTAATTTTTGTTGGAGTCAAACCAGTTGCTATGTGAAAAAAAACATAGTAGTACCTAGTATATGTATAATGAATTAGTAGTATTACCTAGTATAATAATGAATTAGTAGTAGTATCTATTTAGTAAATATATAATGAGTTTAATAATTATAAGTTTACGAATAATAGCCAAACTTAAAAAAGGTATTAGGAAAAGTAAATTTTAGTATACTTCCATTGATTACTTGGATAGGTTGGTAGTTACAAATGTCAAATATAGTAAATATAAGTTTTTGGTATTTTAAATCCGCATAACACTGTCACTGGTGGCTAGCTACGGAATCCTATATTGCGCGTGGGCCCGACACGTACTTAGCCGCTTTTATATGTTCCGCTTGTTCTGTTCTGACACACGTTAGCTCATCGTGTGTGGAAGCATGCTTGCGAAACAGATTGCAAGTGATTGAGATCGGAAGCGACGGACAGAAATAGACCTCCAGTGCTTAAAGTTACTGACGTAAACGGACGACCTAACACTTATTGGATTCATGCAACGGGCAACATCGTTTATCCATACGATACCATCGATGGATGTATGTAGACGATCAGCAGTCTCTATTTGACACACGCACAGTCCATTTGCTACCATATCCCTTACTCTTTGACCGAGCTAATCGTCTCCGTTTCAGCTTGGGTAAAATGATTTCGTCCGGCGGATGTCCAGATCTCTAGATTTCCCTCTACAGGTTTCTCAACCAATTCTCGGGAAATGTGCAGAACAGGTTCGATACTTATATAGAGGTTTTCAGATATTTTTCAAAATGGTCGACCAATAGGAGTTGAGAACGTACAAAATATCACTCTCGAGGTGTACACACACTCACATAGCCACTAATAGATTAGTGTTGCTAAAGATAGCAACAACACTAGCTAAACGAATAAATGAGCTAAACGCACTCAAAATTTTGCCACGCTTGCTCGCTAATGTAAGTTCAATATGCTGTACTCACTGTACTCCTCGCCCGCCCACTCGATTTTTGCTAGTTTTAGTGGGCGGGGCTTTTGCCAAAACAGGTCTGTTTTGGCCATATCAATAAAGTTACCTAACAATGAAATTTTACATAAAGTATTTTTTATTTATTGTAATTACATGAATATTTATATTTAACACCATGTATTTTTATTATTTTGACAACAGACCTGACATATCAATAAAGTTACCTAACAATGAAATTTTATATTAAGTATTTTTTATTTATTGTAATAACATGAATACTTATATTTAACACCATGTATTTTTATTATTTTGACAGCACCCTATCGATATATCGATATCAATGTAAGTATTATTCTCAATACTATTCCGGGTTCTAGCCTCCAGCCAGACGCACTATTAGTAAGATATTGAAACACACGTATAATTGTATAGTGTTAATTTATTTTAAACATTTCACAACAGAACAAATACAACAGCTAATCACAATAGCACCATCTTAGTAACTTCAACATTAAAATTAACAATTATAAATATGCAAAAAAACAACAAAATCAACTATATACAAATTCAAATTAAAAGGTACGCGCGCAACTTTTTTAGGGTTATCTGCATTCATTTCTTACACCTATTTAGTACAACTTAGTTCACGTATGTTTTATTTTGCTACTATCATAACAGTCGAGTTTAGGTCGTTTCAACGTATATCCAATACGATAATGTACAATACAAACATTATAATAATTTAGGCAAGAGGTATGTTGGGTGTGAGGGATGTATTTTCCTGATGTCTAACAATAGGAGTGTAAGATTTAGTAACATAACAACGTGAGTAGGTTTTCTTATTTTAATGCAAGAATATATATTCTTGTGAAGATACTTTGTAACTAATATCCACCTCCGCTGATTAGAAATAACAGCAAAGTAACTTAAATTTAGCTGGAATATAAGTTAGTTACATTATTCTAAATGCTACAAAATTAACCACCTGCATTCAGCAGGAGAAATCTAACTAGGTACGTATTCACACAAATAAAGGGGTTTCTCACACTTATGATAAAAGTCATATTTATAAGCTATTTAATAAAGACACAATAAGTAATAACAAAAATTTATCGTGATAAGGATCACAGGTACAGCCTAAAGAGCATTTTTGTTCCTAAATATATTACCAAAGCACAAACGTTCACTAAGCGTGATGTGTCTATAGGTAGTAGGTGGCATAATTTTGTTTGGCCTATTTTTTATCTATATTTACAATCTTCCACCTAATAATAATAACGCATAGCATAATAATTGATATGCCTAATTTTATTTCGTCCAAATTGTTCCATATCGAATTAGAATAGAATTAATAATAAAAACTCTGACAGACACCGAGTGATTACATAAGTGTTCCGTTGGATCAATATTGGTACGAATTACTAAATTTAAATAAAAGAATTATACATAATATGAGGTACATACCATTCAACGTTATGCCAAAATGAACGGCATAAAAAAGGGCACCCCAATGGCACTCCAAGAACAAAAGTAATAATCGTAATATGAGGGCGGTATTCCGCTGCGCCAGAATAGGATATGGCCCCACTGTCAAGTTATTGTTCTTGATAATCGAAATACATCAAAATGGCGACGTCCGCTATATCAAATGTCACCAATGGAATATCGGTTCTGTTGTTTCTGATTTATTCAGACAATATGTGGCATAATCCCAGTTTTGACGAGATTTAAAACAATTAATGAACGTTTGTGTATGTTGTGTAACACTTAGCCTAATGAGTTTCTTATAGTTAAAATGAACTTTAATTTTAGCTAACTATTATTATATCAAGCTTTAAAATAATAAATAATAAATTAGCAATTTACTTTACATTAAGAAAAATAATGAAATAACATTCCGATTTATTATGTACACATAATGAAATGAACACTAAGGTAGTAGTTTCTCTTATTCCTATGGTAATCTGCACCACCGGCCTGTTCGTAATTAATATCATTAATTCTAAGAATGTTAGTTATGATATGATTACACACAACTAAACTATTCCAATAAACACACTATTTGCTGTGATTAGTTGATTACTTTTGTTTTATTTTAAATGGTCTGCTGTGAAAGTACTTTTTAAGCAAGGATGTTAATATTTTTTAATAAAGAGGTTGTATATGTTTACGTATTATTGAACGAAAAAACATGAATTATAACACTATATAGTTAATCTAAACAAATTTGGTATAAACAGTGACTTCTGCTAATAACACATTAAAAAAATGACAGAAAACATTCAAATGCTTTGTGTCTTAGCACAATTTTTTTCAATCTTTCCTTTAATTTACAATTTAATCTAATTGAAATTTTATAACGAAAAAGTAAAAACATATTTATAACAATTATAAGTACAACAATAGTTTATTATATATTTTTTACACAAATGATAAAAAAATACTCACATTCATGCAAGACATCCTTAATTATTGAGAATAAGGCAATTATTGATTTCTATCCTATTATATTGCCATATCACCAAAACTACACGCACCTGTCAAATTTTGTATCAATTAAAAGTGTTTAATAAATAATAATAAAAATGTAAAATATTATATAAGGGTTTCGTTTTGGCAATTTTCGAAACGGAATCCTAAAAACAAGCACTGCAAGCAATTGTGTATAACATATATTACGTCGACAATAAATATTCATGATAATTGAAGTAAAATAATCTCTCCTATATAGGAGATACTTTTAGGAGGATACTTTTTTATTCGCTATTACTCATATCAGTAATAGTGAATAGCCAATAGGTCTGTATTGTGAGATGACTTAATAGCCAGATAATTATTACTTTCAAAATTTTTATGGTTGTCAAAATCTAACTAAACCTTCTTATTTCTTAACATTGTGGGACCTAATTTCGGTGCCATTGAGATCTCTGTCACGAGATTATACTCCACTGTTTAATGGAACCTCGGAGTCTTAATCGACGATGTTGATGCCGATGACGACGATTGTGTCTGTTTAGTTCCCACAGAGACAGGAGTCCCGTAGGTTCGCCCGCAGCCAGGGAAGGAACCGAGTGACCCTCGTGTAGACTCCGGGATAGCCCGGCCGGCCGCAGCCTACTCCCCACGATACTATGCCTGAAAGTAACGGAAAAAGTTATACATATTTATATAACCAATCGGTTTTCGTGTCATCTAGATCATTGTTTCTGTTTATTCACCCTTTTTAAACAAAATCTAAAGAGGTGGTTTTTAGTATTTAAGTATGTATACAGTTGGAGCCTAAACTTACTCTAAAGGCAAAACATGTTTCATACGATGACTAAATGACATTTACATTTTGCTTCATAATTTTGCAGTCCACTGCAAAGAGATTTAGGCGCTTTCCTCATTTGTCGATGCGGAGGCGGTACGATATGAGAAAACGGTCAGCTGTCAGTGTCAACCGATATCAATGCAGTACTGCCCAAAGAATATAATACTCACTAATGGTACTGCCCCACTTCTGCGCATCGTATTAGTATTTACTGCGCAAACGTAATACTGACAGTAATTCGTCAAGTGAGGAAATTTCACATCAGTAAACTTACGTCAAACAACAAAATACTTATGACATATCGATCCCGCCCCGCCAAATCAGGAAGTCGCCTAAAGTTAACAAAGATTTCAAACAAATTACAAATAAAACATTCATTTATTTTTGCACGCTCCGATACCCGCTTAGCGTCAACTGTGCACTCAGACCTACCTTTTTTTAAATGGATACATGTTGTTATAGTCGACTGTCTAGAATCTAACTAAAATAAACCGTATATTATTAATCTAAATTGGTGATGTGAGGTGAATGGAAATTGGCATCTATTGGAATACTTTTATGGCTTACCAACAATCTGGAACTTGTCACCCTTTTGTAAAAGCAGAGGCCCACCGCTGTCGCCCTGGCAGGAATCAGTCGACGCCCGACCGGCACACAGCTAGAACAATAATGGTTATTATGTAGATTCATACAAATTGGATACACAGTAGATACATGTATCTTCAAAGGCGCAGTTAAAACATTTCGTAGCCCCATAAATTCCACATTCATACCGTTCAACGAATAAAACATATTAATTACAACCAATGTAGTAGTAAACGACATAGTAGAAATCAGTTTAGGGGAATATTTTTCTTCCAGGGCATGATTTAAAATAATCTCTCCTATATAGGAGAGGAGGATACTTTTTTACGATTCACGACCTCCGTTTAAAAGAATCTCCGTCTGCCAACAAACTGTCCTGCTGTTTGGCAGAAAAAAACGCCTACGCGCTGCTGCTTATTCTGAAGAATGCTGGAGTGATCATAAGATTATGAGACATACCATGTTGTTGGTGATCCGGGAAGCGCGGTACTTCATACCGCGGCACTGCGTGAGCGAGAGTATTGGCACGCGTACTTCCTGCACCACGGCCGGAAGCTGCCCGCCCTCTGACGTACGGCCCCAGCCCACCACGATGCCCTCCTTGCCAGAGGGATCTATACCTGGAAACAAAGGTATGCATGCGATTAAAGTATGAAATGTATAAGTATCATTCATATCATCGACAGATCGTTCAATCCACGAAGCGTCTCTCATAGACTACCATAACGCCACGCTATCATAGCGGACAAAATGCATTATAAACCCAAACAATCTCAAGGAACAGGGTATTTCCTCACAGCTTGAACGGTCGAGGTATGGATCTATACTCTCTTATAGACTTCATTTTGAAAAGCATGTGCTGAAGCTTATAGACATGAAACGCAAATGCGTTGCCACGCAAGGCGACCTCTAGCAGGGCTACGAGTATATCATAGTATGTGTGCAGTGACACTTGAGTACAAGTAGAACCGTGTAAGACTGTATTGTCGACCGACTTACTGGCTGGCGGCAGTCAGATTTGATGATCTTCGAGAAGGTGACAGGTATGCGCTGTTTGAGCAGCGCTATGTCGTTTTTGTATGAGTCTGCGTCGAAGTTTTGGTACGCATGAAGGAGACGTAACGTAATTTACTGGCTGGCGGCAGATAGATGGATTTGATGATCTTCGAGAAGGTGACAGATTTGCGCAGCTTGAGCAGCGCTATGTCGTTGTTGTATGTGTCTGCGTCGTAGCTTCGGTGGCGCACGATGGATGCGTGACGTTACTTACTGGCTGGCGGCAGACAGATGGGTTTGATGATCTTCAAGAAGGTGACAGGCTTGCAGCGCCGCAGTTTGAGCAGCGCTATGTCGCTTTTGTAGGAGTCTGCATTAAAGCTTCGGTAACGCACGATGGAGGAGTGACGTTACTTACTAGCTGGCGGCAGACAGATGGGTTTGATGATCTTCGAGAAGGTGACAGGTTTGCGCAGTTTTAGCAGCGCGATGTCGTTGTTGTAGGAGTCTGCGTCGAAGCTGCGATGGCGCACGATGGAGGTGACGGCGCGCATGATGGCCGCGCTCTCGGTCGTGACCGTTTGGTCGTGGTCACCGAGGATCACGCGAATTTTAGACCGTTTCAATCTGAAATTAAGAGGTAAACATTTATAAATTCCAGCATGCTTAGGTAGGTAAGTATTTAAATAAAGAAAGCAAAAAAATTGAGCCCGTACTAAGAACGGAAATTATGTAGCGCTAAAAGAATAAACAAAATACTGGTATTATTATTATATATTTGAGTCGTTGCCTCCAGCGGAGGTAGGTTTTATGAAATTTGGTTTCATAGTAATAGAAAAGCGCAACTTGATTTAGAGGCAGGTAAACGGCGTCCTAATGTTTGATAACATAATTCGCAATAGTTACTGACATCTATCGTTCACCTCTAGGTATTTAATATAATTAGGCACTGGCACTTGTCATGGCATACTATCACCAAACCATTGGTAAACTTTAATTCATTACTAACTTTCAAAGGGACTTCCATCGGTACGATTTAGCCGACGAGTTGGTTAAATCTTACCATCAGCATTTGAATCGTATCCAGGGGCCTTTCAGCTCGAAGTACGAATTTTTCTATGGAAATGTTATTTTAACTTGTTTGTACCAGATGTCACTTGGTGCTATCTCTATCGCACTTGCATATTGAAGTGACAGGGATGCAGCGGTCGTGCGGTTAGTTCTTACTAAATACACAACGGCGGTACGATCTATGTGGAGTATTTCACTGGTATCTCTATCTCAGTATATATATTGTACTTTGTGATCGTATCTATGACGCATTTTGCATGTAAACTGTTTAACTTAAGTATAAATTCAAAATGTTTATTGCCAGACATTTAAATTATCCTGGTCCAGTTCAAAAATACTAGGTCGTTTAAATGGCACCAATGTCAGAAAGCAATGATACAATTAAGACGACCAGGTATTCAAAAATATAACCGTAGAATTTGCCAATTTCTAAAAACCACCCAATAATCCAGTAATTTTTTTATTTCAATACTGTTTATTTTTCATTTTTAACTTACCTTGATCACAAGCTAAGATGCAACACTTAGATTTACATAAGGTCCGACGAATATCTATTTTTTCGTCTCAGACATTCACGCTTGTATGCCGTATGCTATTTTTGATTAAGGTTATCCACGGTGATACCAACGCAGCATTTTTTGGTGCTTCAAGTGTAAATGAAAAAGGTTGTTTTATAGGAAAACTCTCAGATGTACTGGGATTCCTATAAAAAATAACTTGAAACACGGAACACATCCTATACTGGCAGATACAACAAAAGCTTCGGCATGTGGGCAATATTACAATATTTTATAAAGACGTTACATGAACATGACACAAGCTACAGCAAATGGGCCACACACGGCATAAATGTTTAATATCTGAAACACTTTCGCTGCTATGCTCTTATTTTTAAACGTAAGCTAAGCTTAAATTTTATTTCAATATGTAAATATGTTATTAGATAATATTAGTGATATCAAAACCTAAGACATTGGCATCATTACTTAATTCTCTTGTGCCTGTCTCAGCGGTAATAAATAAGCACTAAGAATCGTTGATGTACTCGTGCAGGGTACATACATGTACGTTCACTTAATGCGTTTTATGTACTGCATACTACAGCAATTATATGGTTCGGTAATAGGTTGTGCCAAGTCCTCGCGCTGGTTCACAGAGTTTTTGCAGGTTTCCTCGTTATTTTACATACCTATATATGCATACCTAATTATATCAAATCATTCATAACTTCTTATATAAGGAAAACGTGCTTGAGATTGACCTAATACCTTACGCGTCCAATCTTAATTAATGACAGTAGGGGTTAACAATATTGATCTTTCGTGGCCCAGAGGCTCACGCGTACCGCATGCGGTATAATGAGGTTAAGCAAGGTCGGCCATGGGCAACTCTTGAATAGGTGTCCGCTTTGAGTGGTTACTAACTGAGCGCTCCCGCGCGTTAGTTGACGCCTATGTTCACCTCTCATCAGCATCCTTAGCGTTATCCCTGTACAGCTGTATCCTGAGGATGACCGGCGTAGGCACTAGATTTTACGGAAGCGACTGCCATTTGACATTATTGGAATTAGGCTTGTCAAGCGAGCGGGCTACTCTACTGTTAAGTTATCAAACCGCCCGAAGATCTCTAACTTGGCTTAACGACTACTGTTATATACAGCAGCCGGAATCAACTGCTAAAGGCGAAGGGTAGGGCAAAGCATTCTCCATACAAAGGTTGCGCAAGTTTTTTTCGTTAGTTTTGACACTACAGCATTTAATTTTCATCACATGGCATCACGGACTATCGTGCCAAAAGAGCGCAGGCCGCTTCTCCAGACACGCCGCTCTCAATGAGATCCTACGCCGCTCTGTTGCCAGCGTCAATGTGCCGGCTCTCGTGGAGTCATCCGGCATTCTTAGGGACGATGGCAGGAGATCGGATGGGATGTCATTAGTTCCGTGGAAGATGGGTAGGGTGCTTGTGTAGGACGCCACCTGCGTTGACACATTGGCCCCTTCCTATCTTCACGGAACATCCGTCAGAGCTGGTTCGGCTGCGGAGGCGGCCGAAAAGTCAAAAACTAACAAATATAGGGGTCTAGGTGCCGAATACTGTTTTGTACCATTCGGCGTCGAGACCCTCGGTTCGTGGGGTCTCAGTGCCCAAGAACTCTTCAAAGACTTATCTATAAAAGGCTGGCTGACAACAACCGGAGACCGTAGAGCTGGCAGCTTCCTCGCTCAACGCAACAGTATTGCAATTCAGCGAGGAAATACTGCCAGCATCTTCGGAACCATGCCTCGGGGCGACCCCTTATTATAGCATTAAAGTATTTTGATTAGTTTTAGTCCTTAGTTGCGTTTTAGTTTTATCCTTTTATAATTAGTCCTCTATTTCATTATGCAGGGATTATGTTTTGGCAAAAAAAGTGTTATGTTCCAATTATTTTAATATACATTTCTATTGAATAAAAAATTTTTTTTAGGTAAATATTGGATATGTACGCAGAACTTGATGTTGAAATTTTGCTTTATTAAAAAAATAGAATAATACAAAAAATAATTAAAATTAAAAAAGAAAAACATTGAGTCATAGCTAAGAGAAAAATAAGCATATTGACCAAAAATAATAACTGTAGTGCAAACACAAACGAAGAAAAACGCGCATAAAGTTTGTATGGAAAGAGCTTGCATACCCTTCGCCTTAAGGTTTTAAATATTTTAGACCTTACTGTAAATTTCATCTTCATGAAGCATGTTTCGAGGGGTGCGCGGTCAAACCCGATAAGTCGCGTAAAAAGTTTTTAGAAAATATAACTATTTATGCGTAACGGATGTTGAGTTCTTATTTCAAAAATCAATTATTTCGATTTATCAGGTTTACCACGCACCCCTTTTGTCTTCCTACTTCCGAAATATAAAACTGCCTTGAATAACTGTAGTAAAAGTAATTTGCATAAATTGAGATTTACTATCGCATGTTGCATGTGAAGAAGTTTATGCGTGATACCTACGTAATACCTGTGTGTCAATTCCCAATGGTGCGGTGAGTGATTTATTCCAATGATAGACAAACAACAATAAATAAATTAAACTATGTTTCTAAGGACAACCTTTGAGGCTCGCTGGATAATTGTGTAATTTTTAATGCGCGTTTGGTAAATTTAACTGTCATTTTATACGCTAACGCTCATCAAGTCGCGGATTGTCTAACATTGTGTTTTTGCTATGCACACGGCTTCATCTTTCATTGACGTACAGTTATGATACGGGAAAAAAAATCTGTGCACAGGTTGCCTACTCACTCCCAATAAGTTCTAGTATCCCCCCCTTAGGTTGGCTGACAGTCGCTTTCGTAAAAACTAGTGCCTAGCGGATCCCGGCCATCGTTCAGAATGCAGATGAACTGGGATAACGCTAGGATGGTGAGGAATCGCTTAGGAATTCCAGCCAGCTTTTAGTTGATATTATAACTACCTAGTCTGTTCAAAATTATACATTTTACATTGTACATAGCAGACATGTTTACACATTTGTACAATGAATCACTGTATTCGACACTTTGAAGTGCTGTATTAATCTTTAACCGTTTAATTAGTAGGTAATCTAGTCATAAGATGCAGAATGTAATTTTAAATCATTTCGAGTCGACACGCAATCATATCGCATGCTTGTGCAGTTTGAGTTAGTATAAGTATAAACGCAGCCTTCTATTGCACAGTGCACAGGTGACAACATTCTTATTCTCACGACTTAAAGTCTAATTTTAGTCAAACTCTATTAATTTACAAACTGCATACATTGCTAATTTGATGCAAAATGCAGATGATTCACGAGTTTTTAAACATACGAAATATGCGGGTGCGATGTTCTTATGGAGGCCCCTCATTTATACAGAGGGCATTTGTCACAAGGAATTTGGGAAGTGACCTTACATATCAACACAACTGGCATAGTCCAATGGCTGCTTAACTTCCACGGCCTTTAAACGAGTTACGGGATAATACTGGTAATAATTGTTCTGGAGCTTACTCCATTTAACCAATGGCACTAATCCTACCGTATGGTCCTTACTCAAAAACTTTTACGAACATCAGCCGATTCTACGAGACTCTACGGTTAACATGACATGACGAGCTCACTAGTTTGCCGTTCAGCGTGTTCATCGGGGTATGAAGTATGCTGAAGCAAGTCAACCAAACTTGTGGATTAGGCCTTCAAGTGTACACGTTAATCTTTAGTTTGTGTATATAATTATACGGAGTCACAGTTAACGTGTATAAAATGTCAACGAATGTCTAATTTAATCCAATTAAAGGTACTTAATATCAATCTTATCATTCGCCAACCGTTAATATCGTTTACTTACTGCAATAACACTTTAACTTTCATTAACCGTGAAGATTATTCTAACTACGAACTAGTAATAAGGAAATCCTGAGGCAAGGCGGTCATGTATCATTATTTCACTCTCACTTCAGCCTGAGAATGTATCCGTCAGATACCTTGTTTACCACTTCCTATAGAGACCCATACTTTACAATCTTGCTGATTAATAAATGAGGCAAAGACATTTATGATATAACTGCAATACTGCTGATTATATTTTCACAGCTGTATATTTCTGGAACTATGGATTTATTAATTAAACAAACGCTATTTAAAATGTAGACTTTTGAACATTCACTCATAATTCATTAAGTAGGTAATTATTATTAAGGCAATTCGATGTATCTACCTAGTTACTTATAACACGGGAAAATAGAGTTCCTAACATATAGTTGTAATTTTTATTCCTATAATGGGGCATTATCGGAGAGATGTTTAATACTGCGGTTTTAGTCAAGTTAGTAAATTGTTATACAAAAATAATATTCTCCATAGATGGTGTTGGCTAGATGTACGTGTATAAGCTAGGTTCCAACATACAAAACTCTTTTATGCAGATTTATCCGGCATGTATATTGCGCATTTTGCCTTTATGAAGCGTTTTCCGTGTTGTGTGTATTTTGCATACTACACATTTTTCGCTGAAGCGACTTAAATAATAGGTGTGTTTGAGATGCTACTTTGGCTTACATATTTGACTTACTTCCTCACGCAATGCGCAGCCGTGAGCACATACTCCTTAGTGAGCAGCGACGCCCCGCAGTGGAACTGACCATCGTACACGATCCTGGCCATCCAAGGGTACCGATTGGCCCCGGCCGGCATGCCGCCCACGATGCGATTCTCCTGGTTCGACCCGCCGCACTCTGTGAAAGCGAAAGCAGTTTGTTGAACCCTGGTTGTACTTGTATCTCTAGGAGCCCTTTAGTAACTCGCTTGGCCGCTTTGGGAGCGGAAAATTGCTTTATATGGTTGCGGTAGTGAACGGTGGCTAATGCGGTTTCGTATGGACAGATATGATGACTGAGTCTGAGTTATTATTGATTCCCGTGCAGTTTTATAGGTCACAGTGGAATGTCATCCAATTCGAATTTGGAAGACAGACGTATTCAAACTTCATATTCCATCCATCCATCCATAGCAGCCGAAGGACGTCCACTGCTAGAAATAGGCCTCCCCCAATTTACCCCCCAGGTAAATGCCATAATCGCCACGCTTGGCTTGCGGATTGGCGATCGCAGTATCTCCACTGCACTCCAGGGATGCTGCTGCCCATCCCCCGGTGGTCTTGGTCGTAGTTTTAGTACATACCCGGGTCCAGACATCATATTACTCGTATTTATTGACTCAGCATTAAACAAGTGTTTACGCCCACGACGGAAAAATTTTGCTACTTGTGACACTTACTGCTTTTCACACCTTATATGAGGAAAAGAGTCATTGTTGCCCTCAAATGAGTAAATAAAAGTACGACTTTGATCCCTGATTCGAGGGCAACAATGATTATTTTCTGAATACCAAATGTAAACAATATTTTTCAAAAAAGTATATTCCAATCCACATAAAACCTAACTGGTAGTTCTTTTCTCTAACATTATATCCATGTCGTTAGCTAGGCACTACATGTCCGCAATGGTTTTCCTGTATCATTTTAACGGTGTGTATTAGCCACCATAGCACTTTCACCGTCGATGGCTGCAGTTCAATGCACATGGGGTCGTTCTACTGTTCTTGTTAATGATTGTTTACGTTTCGCGTATTTCTTACACTGATTGTAAAATCGCAAGACAATACTTTCGCGAGTTCATCTTAAGTATACACATGTCTACCTGGTTGTTAGTTTTTATTAGTCCATTGCTACCAATTGTAATCACAACTGCATCCATTGTTAATCAAATCACAAACACTTATGTAGAGGTAAGTAGATACTCAAACAGAAGTTATAACTATGTGCACGAGGTTATAGGTAGGTAGGAGGTGCATAGGTAGTTAAATATGAATATAAGGAGTAAATCGGATTAATTGAACACTAATAAATGGAAATTAACTACACATTGTCAAAAAATAACTTCATTAAGAAAGCATTAACATCTACAATAAATTAAATAGGTAGTTTAGATAAACTACACAGATAAAACAGTATATTCACATTCATATTTAATAAAATAATGTTTTGAAATATTTCCATATACATGTCATCATATTTAGGATAGTAGATACCTACGAGGCATTCCTTGGAAGAGGCTAATTTTGTCCGAGCATTTCCACACAATAACAAACAACACATATATATATGAGAATTATTTTTCTTGGCTCAACAAGGCTCTATAGTTGGCCAAGACTACTACTTTGTGTGTTCGTATTTTCAAAAATGTTAGAGCACTTTTTCTCAGAGTCTGCCTGTAGAGGTACAGCCTTATTACGAAGTCATCGACATAAAACACAGTAAAAGATCATTTTTTACTGTGTTTTTAATAATACAATTTTCTATTAAATTATTTTACGACTACATAACCGAATTCTGAGGCAATTATGACTTTGGGCATGGGGTTTACAAAAAATATTAATAGGTGGTCTAAAATAGAATATTATATGGCATATTTAGGTGCATTTACAAACTAAACATAATACACCAGGCATATCAACCACTACACTACAGGTGGAACTACATAGGTACACAACTATAAGTAAAGGTGCTATGTACATATAACACTAGTGCTGTCCATAACACAACTTACCTATTTTTCTAGGAAGAGGATTTGCTCTGCCACACTCTAAAATGTGAATTCGAAGGCACTATTAGAAATGTAGAAAAATTACTAAATAGGACTACGAGTAAGTACTAAATAGGGTGAGATAATATAACTGAGCTTCTTTTCGAGTGTAATAAATATGTAACTAGTCTTCATCATCTATGCAAAAATGACCGTTTCTTAGTGAGTATGTACCTTGACTAGTTACAGTCTGGAAAAAAAATACACCAAACCCAGCGAAATGGCCACGCCAGCTCATAAGAATTAACACGTAAGTAAGTACCGGAACAGTAATTAATGAAAATATGAACAGTCGCTATTAAATATAATCTATACTAGTCAGGTTGCTCAGATATTTTTGAGCACCGTATTTGCTCTGATATATCTGATAGCGACTGTACCAATGTTACTATTTTGGTGATGTATGCTAATAATACAGCTCATATAAATGGACTGATCTTGTCTTGTTAAATCCACGAAGAGCCACGTTATACGTAAAACATGGATACATAAGAGAGAAACGGGACTGGGAGTTCGGTATTATTAGTACGCAATAAGAAGGAGTCAAACACGTCCTTGTAGATTGCATCCTTTATAATAAGCACGGAACTTTCTGTTCCGTGGGGGCCATTGGTCCTGGAAGGAATCGAGACGTATGCCACTTCTACTGTTTATTTCTGTACCGTGATAATAAGAATATTTTTGATAGCGTGAACGGAAAGGTGAATGTGAATACTTGCCACATGAGCAGTTCTTGACCTGGGAGTCATCGTCTTCCTCTTCTACGCTCTGCTCCTCCAGTAGTGGCACCTCCAGACCAAAGATGGCGTCGAAGAGAAACCGCTGGCTTCTGTTGCCTGATGACACCTGGAAATTCAAACAAGATAACTCATTTACTTGTAATTTTTACTTAAATGTGACATACCAAGTAGTACTTTAAAAATAACACAAACAAATGGCTGAATATTTTTTTTATAAAGAGCTTATACTCTTTTTAAACGAGCCATAACAATAATACCCAAACCACAGAAGAAAATGCATACCCAGTTTACGTGTAGGCGAGGTACTTACCCTAATTTTTATTTCTAAATGTTATTCTACTGTTATGATCCAATGACAACTTTCTAGTAATAACGGTTACTGAGCTAAGCCGCGGACAGACGAACAGACGGACGGACATGTCGAAACTGTAGGTAAAGGTGTGTTTACGTGATCACTACCAAAGTATCTCAATCTATAATGTATGATAAGAGTTAAGCAGGTATTAGGAGTCCGTACACGGTAGTCTATTTATCCGTCTTTCATGGTTTTCTCGAAGAAAAGAACGCTTTTGAACCACTTCGGTGGCAAACAAGCGTACAGCCCGCCTGATGGTAAACAGTCACCGCACCCTATAGACGCCTGCAACTGCGGCGGTTGTGCGGATTACCGACACTTAAAACAATTATACACCTATTTCTTGAAGAACACCATACTGAAGTCCCTCGGGAAAACCTCGGCAGGGTGCTCATTCCCCAACCGGATCATCCGAGGGAGTAAATTCTTCTGACGCCTGATGGTAAACAGTCACCGCACCCTATAGACGCCTGCAACTGCGGCGGTTGTGCGGATTACCGACACTTAAAACAATTATACACCTATTTCTTGAAGAACACCATACTGAAGTCCCTCGGGAAAACCTCGGCAGGGTGCTCATTCCCCAACCGGATCATCCGAGGGAGTAAATTCTTCTGAAACCATACCCTCGCTGATCAGATCATGTTCCTCTAAGTATCTTAGGAGTTAGGAGCTTTGTGTAGATGACACGCTCGTTGGAGAGAAGGGAGTAATAGCCTGTAATTAGATGGTCTAATCTATAGCCCTTTTTAGGCCCTGTGTACGAAGACTTGCCTTGCCTTATGAGAGCGCGAACAGTCACGTTAGGATGCCACACAACTCAAGAGCACAACGTTTGAGCCACTTTGAGCGCCATCGCTAGCATGCCGTCCGGCCCCCTCGACTTGTGGACGTTTAGAGTTTACTAATTTACGACATGTAATTAATACCCACAGCAAAGTATAGTAAGAGGTACGGCAAAGCCATCGTCGTCTAAAGTGGAGTTCGAGGCAAAGAGGGTGCCCAATACACCTGCTGAGGTACGGCAATGGATGGCCTAATTCCATATTTAAATTCTACTACTTATACCTAAATAAGCAATCTTAGAAGTAGTATACATAGATGTCAAATTGTCATGTTATAATAACATGTCTATGATTGCCGTTTACATAACCACGGTCTAATGTTTCCGTTGCCGCATCGCGTGACATCTACCAGGCTATAAAACCAAAAACACAGATAAACTCGTCGAGATAGATGCCGCAACGGAAATGCACTTACATAAGCATTGTTTATTTAAAGTTCACATCGGCTTCACTTTCGCGCCGCGCACGCGCCGTTATTGCGCTTGCGCAATAGCAAAATAATTGGCCAGTAATGTCAATGTTGCTTTCACAATCTTGGAAACTGTTCCGGTGATCTGGTATGAGATTGTTTGTTGTTTTATTTGTAGTTTTTGCTGCACTTTCATTCTCATCTGACAGTTGGTGATGTTCCACATTATTCAAGAGTGCCCATTAAGCCAGTATACTGATGGACCACCGGAAAACCAGATCAACTGAAACGACGAAGCTCTTAGGTGGATTGGTGCTCAGCAAGACCCGAAGTGGTTATCAATTATCGTATTAAATGACTGACACTTGAATTTCTGTTAATGTGAAACTTTATTAGTCAATGTCAAATGTCAGAATGATATTTGGTACCTTTACTATTTTGCTATTTGACATGACAGATGTTAAAATAATAACTAATTAATCTCAAATATTGTATTTTATAGTTGTAAATTGCATGTACATCAAGCCGCTATGTTTATTGGTAACCCTACGTAAGTAAATAAATAAATATTAGAGGACATTTTTTTTAAACACAATCGAACCAGCCCCATAGTAAGCTCAATAAGGCTTGTATTATGGGTACTAGACGATGATAGTAGTCGCCGATAGTAACTGTTAAAATATTCTTTGGTAATAAATATTTTTGACTTTATTTTACTTTACTTTGAATAATATTGTATAATTGATTGACAGTCGTATTCTGAGTTTTCACGATGGGAACGGATTATTCACTACATCTGTGTCTCATTGTGTTTTGATGTCTTTTGAAATCGATACAGTCTATTTAAATTATTTTATTTTTCAAAAAAATAGTCGCGGCATACCTATAGGACAATAATCATAATTATCATAAATCATAACGAGGTACTCTTCCCAGTTAAAGGAAAACTAGGCAGTAGAGTCAACCGATCTGATGCCCATACAGAATCACCAATCTTCATCAAGCAAGTGTATTCTGCAAGGGTACCGTAAAATGGAGTGAGTTGGGTGAAATTTTACTTTCAAACCTCGACAAAATTTTATTTTTACATATTTAAACTGAATGATATATATAATAAGTGGTTCGGACTTTTGTATTTTAGTTTTTTTTTTTTTTTTGGTAGTTCCATTTCATAACTTTGACGATAAAGAGGAAAACCCACCTCACCCCGTAGTGCCTCGTATTTAGGGTGAGAGGGTTTTTCACCTTTGTAAGGTGGTTTTGGAAGATTGTTGGATCGATTTTTTTTATTACGCGTATTACTGTAGCCCAATTTTAAATTGGAATACATTATTTTTGTAGCAGTAGCCTTAAAATCCCTTCTCACCCCCCTCTCAAACCTTCTCTCCCCATTCATAACCCAACTCTCCCCGCGAAACCTACTCACCCCGTTTTACGGTATAAGGGTACTTTTACGACCAAAACGTTAATTTACAATAAAAAACAAGTGATAATATGGTCCTCGAGCATCCAAATACTCTTGTGATAAGTTTATTTTCTCTGTCTTTTAAGGCTCTTATAAAAGCTATTTTCTTCAATACAGTCTGTCTGATTGAGGATTCCCTGTGGATGAAATCACAGTACATCCTCGGGAATGGCAACCGTCCTCACAACCAGAAAAGAAACACACCACAATACCGACAAGTAGTAGAATTTCACTGGCTGAAGTTTTCTATAAGCTAGACGTTATGGTAAGGACTTTAGGTCTAGGTACTGATGGTCAGTCTAGCGTGTTGTTTGTACTTCTTCAGTTAAGCTGCTCCACACAGATTTAAAACAAGCGTGATGACACTGATGACATTACTCTGACCGGCCATCTCCGGCCTTGTATCTAAAATATTCACATCTATCCACCATGTATAGTACATCCATATCTATTTGTCATGGCTCATGAAAAAGAACTAGTTAGTACCTGTATATCCTGTACCTATTTAAAAAAAACCTTCATTAGGTCGACCGAATTTTGCCGACAAGCACACATTCGCTTTCCCCAATACGAGTCCTCACGTAACTTGAGTGACGAAACGACACGTATAACTCGTCTTTCCATTACGTAACTCGTTATGGCACCAATAATGAGGCTAAGGTCTATCATGAATAAACTGTTACGCGTGATACTAAATGCCTTGTAGGTAAACAATAATATTTGGTTCTAGCTTTCACGCTTTTTACGATACGCTGATGAAAAATTTGTCTATGGTCTGTGGGTACATATACATACTTGGGTAGCCTAATTGTTTTGCTGTAAAGTGGTATCTACGGCCCTACGTGCTTCATATAAATTATTATTATAATCATTATCCTAGCGTTATCCCAGTACAAATGCATCCTAAATCCTGGGTTCGCTATTTAATCCCAAGAATTGGCACCCCGTGCTTTGGAAGGCACGTTAAGCTATGAAGCGTTATAATGAACGTTGGAATGGCACCTAGTTAGTTGGTGTGTGATCTCTTCCTTGTTTTTATTTTTATTTTGTGGCTCTGTCACTAACTGGCGGATGGATTCGAATTAGGTTGCGAAATCCAGCATGTACATGGCGGCCTGGTAGGCACTGGTAGGTAACTCGGTTGTTTACGTTGTTGTCTGTGCACATCCCGAGCGCGGAATTTCGCGATGTGTAAAAAATGACCGTCCAACTATCATATATTGAACTGAATTCCAGACAAATAACAAAAAATGTATGAAAATAATGATCACAAAAATATATAAATAATGAATATATGTTTTAATTTAAACTGTTATTGTGTACAATAAAGTGATTACATACATACATACATAAATCAATTTCATACTTAAAAGACGCGACTTAAATAAAACTGAACTTGTGGTACGTGATTACTTGAGCTACAAATTGAAATATTTATTGGTCTTGAAGTAGGTATGTCTGAATATGATTCACGGGAATATGGGTTATGATACTCGTACTTATGATGATTAGATGTTCATCACAACCCATATTCCCTAGACTCATCAGCGATCCGTCGATGCTTTAGATATTACTATACGCCAAAAGTTTTGCTTCGAATAGTGCTTTGGTAATCACGTAGCTATAGCGACGTCAGTGACCCTTAACATCAGCCCTTAACTGTCATTTCTTTAGGTGTAGGTACCTACATATTACATATTTGCAACTATTACCTAAGAATCTATCTAACACCTCCTTGAATATAACGTTTTGAATAACATACATACACGAGTAAGTAGGTCCTACCATTGTCAAGTTTTTCATAATAAAATTTAAAACCCGGTCAATGTTGATCCCAAGGTGTCCGTAGCCTGAAAGGTCGTTAAACAATGAATTCTAGATGATTCGAGGATTGCTCATCTAATTTAAAAACCCGTGACCTGATTGGTGGTTTCGACACCGATCCGGCGTGAAGTAATGCATTCTGAAGTTCAATGTCTCGATGTCAGGGCCGATCGGTTTTGTTAACAATGTGTTCGTTAGAAACAATTTGGAAACAATGCGATTTACTCACATACCTACTCTGCATACAATAATGACCTAAGGACACTGTCGGGTCAATTACTTCAGCATACATTTTGTAAATAGATACTAAGCTGTTTATGTCTAGACGCATTGGTGTAATAGTGTGTATTTTTTTATACATATACAAAAATAGTGGCAAACAAGCTCATTGCCTGATGGTAAACAGTCGTGACTCATGAACGCTTGTGATTCAAGAAATATCACAAGTGCGTTGCTGACATTATTCAATTATTCTAGATCTTTGAGATGGAATGAGTTATCGGTGTCGATACAATCTCTGCGAATAAATACTTATAAATTATAATCTTTGAATTTTTTTATTTTTCTTCCCTTGGAATAGCAGAATAACTATTAAAAGATCGATAAAATAAAAACATTTCGAAAAAAAAACTTTAACCCACATTTTGTACAAAACGGGTCGAGGGTGGTACGTCGTCCGCCGGGACAGCTATTATGACAACAGTAATACAAGCTTTGCTTAGTTTGGGACTAGTTCGATTTGTGTAAGATTGTCCTGCCATAATTATTTATTGGTGTAAATGGGGATGCATTTTTTTTCTTGCAGCACCCATCTTGTGAGGTTTGGTTGGATAGGTTTAATTAGTGATTTGTTAAGTCCGCATCACGTAATGGCGGCTTTGCGCTTTTTTGAAATACCTCTGCTGGTTAGTATCCTTGCTACGAAGATGGTTTAAAATCTAGTACCTACTTACCTATTAAAACTATTAAAATTACCTTTTCCATATTCATTGTGTAAGGTTTTGTGCCTGTTTTTGTCTTCTTTTTATTTAATTTTGTGTTTAAATATTAGCCATAGTCATTAACATAGATATAAGTTTTTGCTTTACTAACCCGATATGGATACTAGAATATGTCCGAAATAAAGTATTTTTGACTTGATTTTGATTTGATTTGATTTTATCTCTAAACGCGTAAGGTCAGACGCTAGTACTTTCCAAAGTATGATTGGACTGCCTTTCACGAGGTAATTGTTTGCTCTCCTTTTTGCGATCAAAATAATGCAAGAAAGTTGGCGCCAGTTGCGTAACTCGCAGCTTGCAATCAACAATCCGACAGTACCTATTATTTCTCTCCTTTCCTAACTAACTGGGTAGGTACATTTTGTTCATGTCCCGGGCATGTCATAAAGATACCCGATTTTTAAAATCTGTCTTTAAAAATGAAAGTGATTGAAATGGGAAACAACCAGTCCTCTAATATAAAGTGAATATTGCCGGAAATAATCACTCCAAAAGAAAAAAAATGTGTCCCCCCTCTAACTTTTTAAGGATGGGTCCAAAAGATATGAAAAAAATCATGAAGTTAATAAAGACTTTCAAAGAAATCTATAGGAGACTTGATCAGTTAAGCTGTTTTTCAGTTATCGTAAAATCTCCCCTTCTTAGTAAAGCCGTATGAGACGCTGCGAAGGTATTCCCTTTTGCTTGTTTTTTTTTATATTTTTTTTATTAAGTTCACTGGGAAACTACGGAACCCTACGCTGAGCATGGCCCGACATGCACTTGGCCAATTTTTTCTATTTAGTTTACCCTAGACTGCGTTATTGCATTATTGATTAAGTACTTGGGCTTCTCCACAAGTTATGCCATAAACTCGAGAATTCAAGAGGCGTACGCCATAAAAGTACCCTCATTTCACATCGATAGTTAATTTACCATTTTGTCCATTCTCTCATGTTATGATATGATGTAGGAACTTAATTAATGAACAAATGAGCTGTTAAATAAATTGCCGGTCAGTTATCTAACTCGTATACATTACGAATTCCAGCACAAGTACGGAAACACGCAAACGTACATCTAGACTTGCATAACTCGTTGTTTAGTGACCCAGCACAGCGGAAAGGCAGGAACTACAATCGTATTTACTTTGTAACGATGCATTACGCTAATAACTAATAATAGTATAGATAAGTGGATGTAATTTTTAAAAAGGTGTGGAATGCTCATAATCGCTAAACATATACTTCATTCGACATATTGATTATGATTACCTGTTTAGTACTATAGAAAAGACCCTCGCGTGTACTGCTGAGATTCTGATAGGGGAATCCTAGGGGCTGTAGCTGTAATTAAATACTTTACGAATTTATAGTATTCCTTACTGTGCTGAAATACAATTACAATAATATATAGTTAAATAACACGCGTGACTCCGATCGAGTCCAGATGAGGAATCATATGGAAAATCAACTGTTTTCTCAGGAATGCTGTTTGAGAGGCATTGTAGAACACATTCAAAATATGTACAATTGTATACGTACATTATGGTACTAGTACCGAACCCAGACTATAATGTATCAACCTCTACAGTCTCCGTCAGTACGTTACGAAAACATATTTGTAAAAGTAGTGTCAAACAGGCCTAGAAACCCGTGCAACTACCCTGCAGGACAGCAAATAATCAGTTTATACATTGATGGCCTGTTTAGCCTAGTTTGTAGTGAATCTGCCTCCGAAGCTAGAGGTCCCGGGTTCGAATACCGGCCGGGGCATTATCTTGTGCATTTTTCACGGATATTCGTTCTTGGGTCTTGGATGTTTACTATGTATTTAAGTATGTATTTATCTATATAAGTATGTATATCGTCGTCTAGTACCCATAGTACAAGCTTTGCTTTGCAATATTTATTATTTATTTATTATTGATTATTTATATTATTACAAGAATAACTCATCCTGTGGCAGGTGGGTAAGGCGCTTGTCTGGAATGATATCTGTGTAGATACTATGGCTTCTTCTCGTGTCCACGGGACCAGTCACCACCCTGGTGCTGGTGCAGCGGCCGAAGCGGCGGTAAAGCTTGAATGTCCCAAATATAGGGGTCTCGGCATCGAGTACACTTTTATTCTTATTCTATTCGGTATCGATACTAGACAGTGCTTGGGGCCTAAAATATTGATAGAACTGGCAGCTACAAGTGCCTGGCTCATTCATTCGCATAGCGGTTTCGGTTCAATTACGAGGGGTGATCCATAAGTTTTGATAATCAGTATTAAATATGGGAGATATGTAAATCGTTATATTTTTAACACAATATGCACACTTTCTATATTTTCAAATACTTATTAACGTCATTCAATTGTTTTATTTTACCCCAATAAAAATAATTTTACTATTTGAGGTCAAATTTTATACCTTCACTAAGTCATCATCAGCTCTTGATTTTCATGTAGTTGGTTTTGAACATAAGTGAATGAGAAGTAGTAGTCGGAAGTTAGGGCTAAATAACAATGAAAACGGTTATCAAATCTGATCTTTACTCGAAGAGCAGCACCTTTGTCAATTAGAAGGCTCTGAAGTACAATTTCTCCCGAAAATTCTTGTTTTTTTTTCTTCAGCGTATTTATAATGTTTAACACAACTCTGATAGAATAATGTTATAGAACTCTCCAATAATATTTGAGCTCAATTGGTGAAAGCTAATCTCGCATTTTATTATTGGAAGGCCTAGTCCAGGAAGAAGTCGTAAAATACACCCTAATTTTGGTGACAGAGCTGGAGATGAAAAAAACATTGCACTTGTTTATCCTTTAAATCATAATGATAAACCAAAGTTTTATTTTCAATTACAATATTCTTCATTAGTGCATCAAGACTTTTTCCACACCGCTCCTAATAATTACAAAACCAACTCTTATATCCGCCATCCTGTTATTTTTTCAATTCAGATGTTTTTTGTTCAGCAATTACAGAAAAACAAATGAATAATGTTTATATATTTTTACTCTAATTTAATGTTGATTCGTGTCATGGTATAGCCCACATTAAAAGAATATCATTGACGGGGTGGTTCATACCGATTATCAAAACTTATGGATCACCCCTCGTAGCATAGCGATTCAGCGAGGAAATTTTGATATATTCTAGTTTATTTTTAATTTTAGTCACTAAGGGACACGTTTTCATTAAATAGAATCTACATAAAAGGGGTGAAATTACAGTCAATAATGTTTGAAACATTTTAATACATTGTGTGTAGTAAGTTCACTAATTGATACAGTATACTCGTAGTTAACTATTGACCCAATATTTTCAAGAAGTTTTAAAAAATTACAAGATTGTCACAATGGACACGTTATTGATTCTTAATAAAAATAAAAATTCTCAAAATTTACTATTGTTTGTGAAAAATGCCTACAAAAAATACGTTTTTTACAGCATAACGCACTTTTTTCCATAATTTGCAGGTTTTTTTGCCCTTTTCGCTTATCTTTTCCCACCTTAAAACTTATTTTTATTATAAAACAAATAGATCAAAAGTTATTTCAGTATCAATTAGGTGTATACTACTCAAAACTAATCTAAAAAGTTAGAAAAACTTGAAAAAAAATGAGTCAAAACAAAAAAATTATCCAGTTTTGCCGATTAAATTGGCTACATTCTCACCCTTTGTAATTAGTACATTACTGCAGAGGCCGTGAAGTAAGGGATTGCTGGACGAGTTTGAGATAAACGGCCGAGTCGTAGACGAGGCCGGATAAAACGAGTCCGGCAATCCCTGTTCCGGCCGAGGATTGTATAGTACTTTTCTCAAACATGTTAGAAAAAAAAAACAATAAAAAAAAAAACAATGTAAAAAAAAACCTGAACAATACAAAACGTCCAAAAATATCAAAGCATCACGAAAAATAACGGAAATTAAATAAAAACACGTAAAATGCTACAAAAAAATCCAAAAATACGAAAAGAACCATCAATATAAAAATAATTAAACATTAAAAATAATGCTACAAAAAATACCAAAACACATGAAAAGACAAAAAACTGATTAAAAGTACATGAAAATACGAAAAAACTTAAAAAAATCCAGAAACATCAAAAAACGCTACAAAATAACACGAAAATACTAAAAAAAAATATCAAAATTCACGAAAAATTCGACAGAAACAACAAAAAACACGAAATTTCTGCAAAAATACAAGCTCGACTTTATGTATAAGAGCTAAAAAAAATACCAAAAAACACGTAAAACTTATAAAAAAGCCACCAAACAAAACTGACGAAAAGTACAAAAAATAACGAAAAACTTAAACAGTCCAAAAACAGAAAGAAACACAATAAAACGCTACAAACTAATAAGTAAATGCAAAAAATTCACAAAACATTCGAAAAAACACCTAAAAACATGAAAATTGCTACAAAATTTCAGCACGATTTAAAAAAAAAACACGGTTAAACTAAAAGAAATACCAAAAAACATGAAAAAACAAAAAACTTGACGAAAAGTACAAAAATAATACGAAAAAACTTTAAAAAAAGCCAAAAAACTGAAGAAAAGTACAAAAATACGAAAAAACTTTTAAACAGTTCAAAAACATCAAAAAACACGAAAAACGCTACAAAATAACAAGTAAAAACTAAAAAAAATACCAAAATTCACAAAAAATTGGAAAAAAACAACTAAAAACACGAAAAATGCTACAAAATACAAGCATCATTTAAAAAAAATACCAAAAAAACATTAAAAATATATCCAAAAAGACAAAAAAACGCTACAAAATAACACGATAAAACTAAAAAAAATACATAAATACTCGAAAAAAAAGAAAAATTCAAAAAATGCTACAAAAATACAAGAACGATAAAAAAACCGAAAAACCTAAAAAAATACCAATTCACATACCAAATTAAAAATATATATAAAAAATCGAGGCGGTTGGCTTTATATAATATTTCCTTTATCAGTTGATTTTAAATAGCAAATTTAAAAAGTTCGAGCAGCGGCCAATAATGTCAGCTTCATACATTCTCCATACAAATGTAGGGAGCCATAAACAGGTAACTTCATGTCCTCTTTTCGTGACATTAATGCATACATTTAGGCGCATGTTTGAGAAAATGTACATTTCATATCAAACCAGCCTGCCTGTATCCTCCTTATTTTTGTTATGGTGAAATAAGTTAATTTATTTTTAGATAAAAGCAACTTAACATTTAATCTTGTTTGTGTGAAACACGTGTGAAACTAGGTACCATTTATCTACGGTGATAATGTTGATCTATAACTGGAGGTTTATCCAGGTCAGAATAAACTCCAGTTATCAATGACACAATGAAAAAGTAGGTACTCAGTAGTTAGATAACTGCTAAAATCATACACATAGCTTATCCTACTCGTATTTCAGTTCTGGGTTATACGCAGTTGGAAAAACATAAGTCGTCGTTCCTGTGATCAACGGTTAATAGCTTATGTGCACGTAGGTAAGTTATATTTTTATTATATAGATAAAATGTAACTTTCTTATCCTTAACATTACATAACTATTATGGCTCAGGGAAAGACGCGCCTATATCTGTTTAAAATCCTTTTAAAACTCTTGTAGATTTTATCCCACCATAAACATAAATGTTTAAATGGGAGCCAAGTTCAATATTAAGAATATGCGATGTTTGATTGTCGTCTTCACCGACATACATAAGAATTGAGATCTAAATGGGTGCCAAGTTCCGTAGATTCTCTGAAATGGTGCCAAGTCCGGCACTACATTGTTTACAGTAAAACTAATTTACTGCGGCTTAATGCATTTTGAGCTTTAACCTGGCAGTTTTCTTAAATATCCAATAGCTTTTATAGTATTATAACAAACTGCATAGAAAACTGCTAAGTTAAGGCTCAAAATGCATTAAGCCGCAGTAAATTAGTTTTACTGTAAACACCATTTCAGAGAATCTACGGAACTTGGCACCCATTTAGATCTCAATTCTTTTGTCGGTGAAGACGACAACCAAGCATCGCATATTCTTAATATTGAACTTGGCTCCCATTTTCACATTTATGTTTTTGTTGGGATATCTATATTCTTTTTTGTCAAGCTTTGCCAAATGGTGCTTTTTAAGAGCGAATGGACGAGTTACTACACCAAATACCCAAATCGCTATAGGTGCACCTCAAATATTTGAAGAGTTCCCTCGATTTCTTCAGGACCCTATGATCAAATTCTTACCTGATATCTATGGGACCACCCATAAAGTATACCGTTTCAAACAAAAAAGAATTTTCCAAATCGATTAATAAATGACGGAGTTCTGAGGTAACTAGCATAAGCAATAATAATAATAAAACTAATAAAAAAATCACTCTTTTCTGTTTCTTTCTGGTGTACACACACAATTACCAAGTTGCATGCCAAATTTCAGCTTTCTAGGTTACCTGGAAATGGGTTAGGTTTTTGATTACTAGTCAGTCAGTCAGTCAGTGGTAAAAATGCCATTTTTTGGAATTTAATATCTCAATAACTATTGAACCTATATTTATGAAATTTGGGGTTCTATTTTTTCTAAAGAATCTATATATATGTACCAAATTTCATTTTTTATATTAGATAGATTTGGAGTTATTGGGGGGTCAAAAATGGCTCCAAACGGTTCGTGTAATATAATAACACACGACTGCTGTCCGCCAGTTCCTGGGGTGAACTATTTTTTCTAAAGAATCTATATATATGTACCAAATTTCATTTTTTTTATATTAGATAGATTTGGAGTTATTGGGGGGTCAAAAATGGCTCCAAACGGTTCGTGTAAAATAACACACGGCTGCTGTCCGCCAGTTCCTGGGGTGAACGAGGTATTGTTACGTTCATTTTAACGTGTATATATATATATATATATATATATATATATATATATATATATATAGTTTTGACAATCTAAACTGCATTGGTTGCCGAGACGTGTAGGTATTAGTGGCATGTAGTGGGCGTAGAACTATTCTAAACTCGATGCAAATGCAAGCCTATATAGTTTAAGAAAGGACAATTGGGTCACTATTACGATTTAAACCGATTCCTACCACGTGTTAATTGTTATGTAACAAGTAAAGCAATGCGTAACAGCGAAAGTGGTGCATATCCGCTCCATCTATCGGACCTAATTATTACCGTTCTTACGTCGATTCCACTTCTATTCGAATAGGCGTAACACTAATAGTCTCTAGTCTAGCAACTTCTACAGAAATTCCATTAGCGCTGTAAATTGTTGTTTAATCTTATCATTGGTGTACCTACGAAACTGCGAAAGAAAATTCCAGAAGGTAGATCGCATCGCACACGAGAATTATCGAGCTAGTGAGGCTTCAGAAAACCTGCTATATCAACACGGTCGCTTCAGATGGAAAATTTCCGTTACCGAAAATAAATAACTTAAATTTTGTCACTTGGAGGAAATATTACTTGTTCCTATTGTGTTGTACGGACTGGGAGAGCATTTACTCGTAAGCAGTATTATTACGAGTATTACAACCTAAGCTAAATTTGCGTGAATGATATTTATCTCTGGGGAACTTCGATAACATCTTCTGTGAAACGTGAAGAACCTTACAAACAATAATGTATACCCAAATAAAACCGACTCCAATTAACTACAGAAAATACTGATATACGCGTGCCTATCAAATTTGAGGAATTCCCTCGATTCCTCCTGGACCCCATCATCAGACCTTCACCAAATTTATATGGGACCAACTTGAGGGACCTGCTTTGAAACAAAAAAATAACTATCAAAATCGGCTAACGTGGTCAAGAGTTATCGGGGAACATACATACATAAAAAATAAAACAAACATGCAGAGGAACTGAGTGCTTCTATTGAAGACGGTTAAAAAGCGGGTTTAAAAAAAGGCGAGGTTCCATAACTAAACTATATTTATTTATTAAACTATATTTATTTATTAAACTATATTTATTTATAAGTCCGTTTGCGGTTTTGAATCAAAATTCGAAATGTTGGTTGTAAAGAGCTGGCTTACTAGCACCTAAGTGTTTGAGTTTAGCTATTATGATTTATGAGATACGTTGGAAATATGTAGGTACATACATTTATTAAGGACCTGGCTCCTGATAGTTGTCTGTAACACTACGCAGTGTCACATGATTTTACTTTTATGTGTACGAAGTTCTTTTTCTATTATATTAGGACTAGGTATGTATAATTGTGTCTTGGCATTCATTACGGAAAGGTCGCGGGAGTCCGCCGGATGCGGGTGGCGCAGGATCAGTCGTTGTGGAACACTTTGGAAGAGGCCTCTGTCCAGCAGTGGACGTCATCGGCTGATATGATAATGATATATTAGGTATATAACAGCACCGACACCCCAGCTGTACCTTGCTTGATACGCACTTTGGTTCTAGTGATAATGAGCAGCTCAGCCGGCGGAAAGTAAAAGTGCACGCACAGTCAACGCACGCGCAGGCTGCCCGACCGTGATAACAGTATCCCGACAACAATCAGTCCAGGAAAGTCGATCGGGGACGAAAGATATTGCAATCGAAATATATCACGAATTAAGTAGATATGATTGGTGTTGTAATTGGTATGATTGATGTTAAATCGTTTGACTGATTTTAGTAACCCGATCCAACTAGATTAGGTAGGTAACTACTTCTTCGTGGATTTAACCGGACTAACATATTTGAGGTGAGGTGAGGGAAGGCGGGAAATCGGAGATAAAATTATCATTTACTCATAGATTGTTTCAACTGGTGTCTTGAGGTTGATTCTCTTAAGTATCTTTAAACTCACATGGTTATCAAGCGCAGCGATATCCGGCGAGCTTATCTCCCTGGCAGCACCGCAACAAACAAACACAAATACCAGAGCCACTGTTGTCCATGGGCACATTGTCGCGGGTCCGGGGTCCGAAACGGTGGAGAACAAAATGCGCAACCATTTATTTGCGCGGCATCTCTAGGATCACTGGCGAAGTCGGTGAAGGCGAGTGGTTGGCATTATTCGCGTACTGACGGCCGCGGCGGCGGAGCCGCAGTGCGGGGTCTTCGGCCAGACCACCGCACTTTCACTTCGCGCCAAAATCCCGCGCCCCCACCGAGTTAGGCTCAGCTCGAGCATAGGGGCGGTGGCGGTACCACGAAGTCCCGAGGATCGTCTCCTATACACCCCCGTCATCTCTATCACTCCGAATACCTATTTAAAATGCGATAGAGATGGAGATATTCGAACTTAGATCTTCGATCATGGTCATAGGCCAGATTGACAAGTTCTGCTTTTACACGTTTGTAAGATTATTAGCCAACTTAAGGGAATAAGTAGGTACCTAGTAAGTTATTCACGTAACACTTGGTTTGTCCCAATAACACTTGGTTTGTCCTAACGATCGTTGTAAAGTTTACCAGAATCATCAGAATGGAGATAATGTAATGTTAAAGGACTTTATTCTATCTGAAGTAATCACGATTTCCACCTCGGCGTCTTAAGAAAAATCTTAAGCAAAGGTTTGAGGAGTGCGTACACAACTAAGTATGATCAACATTAAGAAAATGTGATTTATATAAAAATTAATCCACATTTCCCTTCTTTTAATCGTAATAAATATTTTTATTCTACATTGGCTAGTTTTTTTTTATAAAAGTTTCTTAAACGTAAGTCTGACGGTCACCCTAATTCATTATTTATTTATTTCGGGGACCTCGGAAACGGCTCTAACGCGTTTGAGGAAATCTGCTCTGGGGCTTATCAGGCGCGATACAGAGCCATGTGGTTCTCATCTTCTCTAGAACGAGCTTTCTAAAGCTCGTTTTTACCCAGGTACTACCGCTACCGTCACATGAAATGAAATGAAAATAAAACAAGTAATTTTTTAACAAAAAACACCGTCTCCAATCTTTGCCATACCCCATCCTCTTGGTAATTTGAGTTCCTTATCTTTAGCCTTACCCCATCCCCTTGGTTTATAATTTGAGGAGTTCCTTCGATTTTTCCAAGATCCCGTCATCAGATCCAGACTTGGTGACAATATAGGTAGGACCAACTAGAAAACACACCCTTTCAAACAAAAAAAGATTTTTTTAAATCGGTCCACTAGTAATCGGTAATCGGTGAACATACATTCAAAAAAAACCGACGAATTGAGAACCTGCTCCTTTTTTTGAAGTCGGTTAATAAAAGAAATGAAAAAATGTTTATTAACTCCACCAGAAAGTAACAGTATTGAGAGTATTGGGATATTTATTGATAAAATTATAACTAATTTTACGTCATTTTGCCGTTTAGATAGGTATATTATATCACATTGTTACATTGTTTCTGTATTTTGTTGGTTGTTGTACAGTGAGTAGTTTTATGATTATGAGGTGCTCTTAGGACTATTTGGCATAAGGTGAAAAATGTATTCATTGTTCATTATTACTTTTCTGTTATATTAGGTATATGTAGTTAGAGCCCCGTGTGGTGGCGGGTTAGAATAGCACCACCCCCTTTCTTCCCTTGGGTGTCGTAAGATTCGACTATGGGAACCAGCTTGAAGAGTGTTGTGGGCGATGAGCTAGCAACCTGTCACAGCAGTATCACATTTTCTCCATCTATAAACCTACAATTGATAAAAGTGGCACTGAAATTAATTTTCGTGTGCTCTGACCCTTTTGGGAATATAGGCGTGAGTTTATGTATGTATGTATGTATATGTAGTTCCTGTTACCTAACGAAACGATAAGCCACATAGGTGTATAGTTTGTGAAGTTAAGGCTTGTAGATTTCGGGCGGGCGTGTAGAATTAAGAAGCTTGGCTCTACATGAGATCTGATAACTCTACATAAATTAAAATTATTTAGGTGGAATTTCACTTCTTTTGGTATGTTGCCTGTGACATTTTTATTCGAAAACCCATACAAACCTCCATCCCCTAATTTAAAAGGGTGGGGGGGGGGTAATGTACATATATATATATATATATATATATATATATATATAATTTTCAGACCTCTAGAACCATAATCCCATAGTTGAAGGGGTAGTGGGGATTTTTGTTGTTTGTGTACTAATACCAACTTACATACCAAATTTCAGCTACCTAAGACTCCAGGAAGTACCCTAAGAATTTTGATGATCATCAGTGAGTGACGAAATTGGCGTTTTTAGATATCAATAAAATCTAAAGTATAAAAGCTATGCAATTGAAAATTTAATCCCGAGAATTTTGTTTATATGGCTATGCTCATCTTACGTGATTACAACTATATAAAGTCAAAAGTAAAGTAAAGTAATAAGTATTTATTTTCTCCACCACAAAGTATACAGTTTATACAGTAAAAGTTGTAGAAGTGATCTTAAGAGTAGGTACATAACTTGTGCGGTGGAGACTGGTGCCCGAACTAGGGGGTACCTGTATGTCAGGTCACCAGGTCTCCAACCCTCAGAAAACTGTAAGAGCAAATTTTGAGAGTGAAGATAGTATTATATAAACATTACTAGGTATACTATCGAATTAGAAGAGGTTAGAGTAATACAATTAACAACTTAACTAAAAATATTTAATAACATAATTAATAAGTAAAGTGTGTGTGTGTGTGTGTGCGTGTGCGTGTGCGTGTGCGTGCGTGCGTGCGTGCGTGTGGGTGTGGGTGTGTGTATGTGTGTGTGTGTGTGTTTGTGTGTGTGTGTGTGAATAGTTGCCTAACAGTACATTGCATACTTTGTAAAGGTCTACTGTAGGGTTGAGAAATGGAAGAAACATGCTGACTTTTAGTATTCCTCGCTGGGCTCGTTCCAATTTGAGAAGGTGACTTTTTTTTTGCCCCTCCCCAAGAGGAGATGCAATATGATAGAATGGATTGTACCAAGGCAGAATAGACCATTTTTATTATATTTGTGTCAGCATATATATATATATATATATATATATATAATTTTCAGACCTCTAGAACCATAATCCCATAGTTGAAGGGGTAGTGGGGATTTTTGTTGTTTGTGTACTAATACCAACTTACATACCAAATTTCAGCTACCTAAGACTCCAGGAAGTACCCTAAGAATTTTGATGATCATCAGTGAGTGACGAAATTGGCGTTTTTAGATATCAATAAAATCTAAAGTATAAAAGCTATGCAATTGAAAATTTAATCCCGAGAATTTTGTTTATATGGCTATGCTCATCTTACGTGATTACAACTATATAAAGTAAAAAGTAAAGTAAAGTAATAAGTATTTATTTTCTCCACCACAAAGTATACAGTTTATACAGTAAAAGTTGTAGAAGTGATCTTAAGAGTAGGTACATAACTTGTGCGGTGGAGACTGGTGCCCGAACTAGGGGGTACCTGTATGTCAGGTCACCAGGTCTCCAACCCTCAGAAAACTGTAAGAGCAAATTTTGAGAGTGAAGATAGTATTATATAAACATTACTAGGTATACTATCGAATTAGAAGAGGTTAGAGTAATACAATTAACAACTTAACTAAAAATATTTAATAACATAATTAATAAGTAAAGTGTGTGTGTGTGTGTGTGTGCGTGTGCGTGTGCGTGTGCGTGTGCGTGCGTGCGTGCGTGCGTGTGGGTGTGGGTGTGTGTATGTGTGTGTGTGTGTGTTTGTGTGTGTGTGTGTGTGAATAGTTGCCTAACAGTACATTGCATACTTTGTAAAGGTCTACTGTAGGGTTGAGAAATGGAAGAAACATGCTGACTTTTAGTATTCCTCGCTGGGCTCGTTCCAATTTGGAAGGTGACTTTTTTTTTGCCCCTCCCCAAGAGGAGATGCAATATGATAGAATGGATTGTACCAAGGCAGAATAGACCATTTTTATTATATTTGTGTCAGCAATGTGGCGAAGGTTTTTGAAGATGAAAATAAGTTAGCGCGTTTTAGCTGTGACTTGATCAATATGGTGGTGAAAGTTAAGATTTTGATCTAATGCAATTCCTACATATTTTATACACGATGTTTTTTCCAGTACAAGGCATTGGCAGTTATGAAGATCGGCGTTTAAACAAGTGTGGGCAATTATGGAAAATGCTGAGAAGTCCATGTGATCAGCAGTTTTGGGGGAAAATGTGACGTATTTGGTTTTGAATGCATTAAGGGTGAGAACATTATTGGACAGCCATTTCGTTACTAAATTCAGACCACTCTGTGCATACTGAAAAACGTCGTTCCATGTGTTAACATGGAATATCAGGGCAGTATCATCAGCATACGTAATGATCTTACCATTCGTCAGGTGTAAATTGCACAGATCATTGATATATGCTAAGAAAAGCGTGGGGCCAAGGATACTGCCCTGTGGTACGCCATACGTGACATTCACCTCATCACTGATTTCATTTCCTATTTTGACACATTGTTTCCGACCTGTCAGGTAACTTTCAAAGAGTTTTAGTTGAAGACCTCGGATGCCGAGTTTTTCTAGCTTGGATATAAGGATGGGGACAGAAACCGCGTCAAAGGCTTTGGCAAGGTCAAGGAATATTGCTAGTGTCTTTTGTCTTCCATCTAAGTTGGTAACAATATAGTGCCGTTTTCGGATTGGAGGTTGAGATGAGTTCAGTAGGCACATCTTTAAACCGCGACTTAAATGTAATGTCTTTAATGATGCTCCAAAGCTTAGGTAATGCAGAGAATGAAACAAATACAAAATAATTTAATGTACATTTATGTATAATTTTTTGTTTTTACTATAAACGAAGTTTAAAGTTAAAAACAGTTTTCGTCTATTTTAATGCATAGTCAAATTAGTCAACATATAAGGCAAGTTACAAGTTTCTTTTTCTAATTTTTTTGTTCCCTAATATACAAAATTTTCATCCTCTTTTAACACCCTAAGCTAAATGAGATGAATTTTGAAATAAATTATAGTCTAAATATACTGCTTTATTCTGATGTCCAAGCTACAATACGTGAACGTATTATATAAAAACCAGTTCAGTGCTTTTTAGGAAGGACAGTCCCCAAGGAGTAAGGACGCGATTTGAGGACAAGAATTTCGAACCTCTTCACATGAATTAGATTTCATATTTAAATGGCAGCAGCAATGGTCGAGATACTGCGGCGGCGCTGTTCAAATTCCTTTAGCTATAAGACACGTGCTGACTCCGGCGGCTGTTCGTTCAAAAAGTTCAGACCTATCCTGTCCCTTACTTGCTCGATATGAGTATTGTATGTATGTGCGAGACGGCTATCATGCTATCAAGGCTGGGGGGGGGGGGCAGTAACTAAAAAAACCGGCCAAGTGCGAGTCGGACTCGCGCACGAAGGGTTCCGTACCAGAAAGAAAAAAAGGCCAACAATTACTCTGTTGTATGGGAGCCCCCCTTAATTATCATTATTATTTTGATTTTAGTATTTGTTGTTGTAGCCACAATAAAAATACATAATCTGTGCCAATTTCAACTGTCTTGAGATCTATTGCGGTTCTTGAGATCTAGCTCGGCGAGTGGTCGCCATGAAAAAGGGCTAAAGGCTAAGGGCTAGGGCTAGGGTCTATCACGTTTTTTGTGTGGGAGCCCCTTAATTATTATTATTATTTTGTTTTTAGTATTTGTTGTTATAGAAATACACAATCTGTGAAAATTTGAACTGTCTAGCTATTACGGTTCTTGAGATACAGCCTGGTGATATACGGACGGACGGACGGTCAGCGAAGTCTTAGTAATAGGCTCCCGTTTTTACCCTTTGTGTACGGAACCCTAATAAATAACATTTTTGTGCCTAGTTTTTGGCGATTTAGGTACACCTACCTTGTGGTGCCGGGTCAGAATAGCACCACCCACTTTCTCCCCTAGGGGTGTCGTAAGAATCGACTATGGGAACCAGGTTGAACTGCAATATCACATTACCTCCATCTATAAATCTACAATTGCTAAAAGTGGCACTGAAATTAGTTTTTGTGTGCTCTGCTTACCCCTTTTGGGAGTGTAGGCGTGAGTTTATGTATGGCGGTGGTAGACAAGCATAATGGCATGCCTGATGGTAAGCAGACTTCGTAACCTAAGATCGTTTACATAATAAAGGAAAAATTAAAAGAACAAAATTAAAAGAAATATATCCATCGCTTGTCTGAATAGCTGTGGGATTTCCCAGCGGGCTGATAAATGAAAGTGAAATCCGCGGTGTACTGCATTTCCGCAACACGAGCGCGAGCAGGGCCTCAATTCAGTTAATCTCTTTCACATCCCAATGGCATTTCAATATGTTTCCCGGTCACAATACGTAACTGTGCACCTCGCCGCGCTACGTACACGTTACGTCATTACGGAGCTTGGAAGTGCTACCGCGAACCGATAACGAAATATCTGCCTCTCTGTAACTCGAATATGCAAGTGCGATAGAAAGGCAGATATTTCGTTTTCGGTTCGCGATAGCACTTCAGTTGAGGGCCTATCGCGAACCGAAAAGTTGTGATACCTATATACGAGGTGGGCCCAGTAACTGGAGCAAATATTTAAAAGGACGCTTCCTTAGAGCATCAACTCCTTGTGTACGAAAACTTTTCAAAAACTTTCAATTCGGAGATATTTTGATCTAAAGTCCGAGTAATGGATCTTGACACCACGAGATTATAGCGCATCAGTCAATGCAGTGTTTGAGGTAGTATCAAGTTATGAGTCATAATTGATTTTCAATTTTTTGTTTTCATGGATATTTTTGTACAAAACAAGTAATACAGTAGTATTTTCCATTCCAAAATCTACTTGGGATACTTACATGGAAATAAAAAGCCGCAAGTCTGCTACGAACGGTCCCACAGGGGTTGGGAACAGTGGAAGGCTCGTTCCTGAAATCCAGAGCATCCACCCCTTCTCTCTCTCTCTCCTCTCTTCGATGGTTGCCATTTTATCACTTATCGTCGTGGATATGTTATTCGTCACCTTCTGACAAGTATGCGAGTGCGAGTGACAGGCGTCTCACAGTGGGGCCAAATGTATGGGAGACGTGATATTAATTCAAAACTTTGAAATGAAGGTAAGTTGCGAAATAATAATTTTCTTGTATAAAAGAAGGTATATTCTATTAAAAACTCCTTGTACGAGTCATTTCTATCCAGCCGTTATCTTGTTATTGTATGTCAAAGTTGACATAATTACGATCTTTGCCGTTAGTGCACTGCTTTGACTAAGGAAACTCAAAGATAAATAAATACCCTAGATGGTGAAATAAACTCAATTTTCGTACATAATAGAATTATATTCGTTGTTGACAATAAATCTTAATGACAGAAAACATGTCTAACTTTTCTTTTATAAATTCCAACGTAAAGCACGGAGGTTAGTTTATAACATTCGTCCCTCCCATCGTTAGTCACATTTCCTCAATGAGTCGGCGAGGATGTCTTGTTGCCCGATGACTACGGCGCTGCATTGCTGTAGCAGGCGTGATATCGGGAGGCAGCCCCACATTGTTCTGGACCTGTGGCGAGCATTCTGAGATGGCCGAGGCATCGTGTGGGTCGGGTGTTTGCGTAGTGTTGGAAGAGGAAGGTGGTTCTCTTGACGGTCCGGGACTGGGCGTTGCACTCGGCGTTCGAAACAAGTCCACTGGTGAAGCACTATGAACCGGCATGTTCTCTGTTGATTCTGGGGAACTAATAGGTGATGGTACCCGTGGCCGAATATGGTCTGCATGTCGCCTGATGGTTTTTCCGTTCGGTGTTGAAATGGTATATGAATAACGGTGTTTAAATTCTACGCTTTTTGATGCGGTTCCAATGTTGGCTTTAACTTGTTTAAACTGTAATTCTCTTCGTTTATTGGGGCGAATATTGGACAGCAACGTATTTATCTGTCGTCCAAACATTACCTCAGCTGGTGATTTACCCGTAGTGTTATGCGGTGTAATTCTGTATGTGAAAAGAAATTCACGTAAACGTTGTTGTAGAGGTTCTGTGGCCGATGCAAATCTTGATTTAAACGTCCTCACGAGCCGTTCTGCGAGACCATTAGTACGCGGGTGATAAGGTGATGACTTGATATGTAAAATACCATTATTCTTACAATAGTCCTTGAATTCTGACGATGAAAATTGCGGACCGTTGTCTGATACTATTATTTCAGGAAGGCCAAAAGTGCAAAATATATCATCCAAAACGGCACGTAGCTTAGATGTAGTGATAGTATTCATTGGTCTAATTTCTATCCATTTCGATAAGGCGTCACTTAGGACCAACCAGTAAGTATCTTCAAAAGGCCCCGCGAAGTCAATATGTATTCTCTCCCATACTTTTTCTGGAATAGACCAAGAATAAACGGGGAGCTCAGGATTGTGGGGTCTGTTTTGTTGACATCTATAGCATCTCTTGACATATTCGTCTATATCTTCGTCTATGGATTGCCACCAAACGTAAAAACGTGCAAGGGCTTTCATTGCTGAGATGCCAGGGTGTCCTCTGTGGAGGTAAATTAGCACTTTGCGCCGTAAATTACCTGGAATTACCATTCTGCCTTGCCAAATTATTATTTTGTTTTCTATTGACAACTCATTGCGTTTTTTGAAGAATTGTTTGATGTCGTTTGTATACTGTAACTCTCTCCAGCCAGTTTGCATATATTTCTGAACTTCTGATAATGTCGGATCTTGCCTTGTTCTCTCCCTTAAGAGATCTTCAGAAAGATCTAAGTCAGCCATTCTGCAAACTAGGAGATGTGATTCTATTTTATGTACCGCACGTTCCGTTTCTGACGGTTGTGTCTCATCGTTTGGTAACCTTGAGAGACAATCCGCTAGTACGTTATTTTCTCCTTTTTGATAGCGTATATCGTAACTGTAACTACCGATGATTAGTGCCCACCTTACGAGCCTGTTATTAGCTAGTTTAGGAAGATTGCGTTGAGGGCCTAATATGTAAATTAAGGGTTTGTGGTCAGTGAGTAAGGTAAATTTAGTTCCACGCAAATATTGATCAAACTTTTTAACTCCAAATAAAATGGCAAGTGCTTCGCGATCGATTACCGAGTATTTTGTTTCAGGCGTTCGAAGTTTCCTCGACGCGAAGGCTATGGGATGCTCTGTATTTCCGTTTTTATAAATGCAAGGAAAATTGGTCGATCCTCTTCGAAAGCAGCCAGGGGTTTTGATGAAGCTATGCATTGTTTTGTGGCTTCAAATACTTGTGTCTCATGTTCAGTCCAACGCCAATGATGTCTGCCGCTTGTTAGTTCATGGAGGTCCGCACATAGTCCATGAAGATGCGGAATGAAACGTTCGTAAAAGTTGACAAGCCCAAGAAAAGACCTCAGTTCTTTTGAGTTGGTAGGTGTGGTAGCTTTGGAAATCGCTTCGAGTTTACTCTTTGTTGGGCTTATGCCGTTTTTGTCTATTGTATGCCCAAGATACTCTATTTCTTTTTTTAAAAATGTGCATTTCTTTAAATTTACTTTCAGTCCAGCTTTATGCAAACGTTCGAAAATAATGCATAATGTGCGTAAGTGCTCCTTCATATCTGTTCCTGCTACCGCGATGTCGTCGAAGTATACAGCCGTATTTGGTATGTCGCTTAGTAATTCGTCTAAGTAATGCTGAAATATAGAGGGCGCTGTAGAAATTCCAAATGGCATTCGATTGTAGCGAAAATAACCCTTATGTGTTGATAATGTTAAGTATTTCTTTGATTCGGGTGCTATTTCGAATTGAAGGTATGCGTCCTTGAGGTCTATTTTGGAAAATATTTGTCCATTTGCTAGTTTTTGTCGTAGAGCGTCAAAAAGTGGAACCGGGTGCAAGTGTTTTATTAGGACAGGGTTCAACGTGCTCCTGTAGTCTCCGCAGATTCTAATGTCACCGTTCGGTTTCACGACGTTGACTGTGGGCGTTGCCCATTCCACAGGTGTGATGTTAGGGTCTACTTGATGTATAATTCCTTCAGCCACGAGGCGTGCAATCTCTTTTTCGATGTTCCTTTTCATTCCGAATTTAATAGGTCGTGCCGGCAAATGTACAGGTTCAGCTCCAGGCTTGACGTGGATATTTATTAGGTAATTCTCGACCTTACCGAGCTTGCCGTCGAAAAGTTGTTTGTACTTGTTGATGACATGTTCCAGGGTTGTAGGTGTTTCATTCTTAATGGAGTAGACGGGCTTGGGAAATTCCATCCCGAAAGCTTCACTCCAGTGTAAGCCAAAAAGCATTGGATCGGCATGTTTCATGACGACTACTGGTACGATTCTTTGTTTTCCTTCAACTTCTACGGTTACGTCTGTGAGACCCTTTGACTTGAGTTTGTAGTTGCAGTACGCTTTCAATTTCGGTGCTTTTGCTAACGTTGGGGCACCTATTTGTCGCCAAAATGCTGTACTTATGATTGAATATGCAGATCCTGGGTCCCAATCCATAGTACAGCGTCTTCCGTTGATGATGGTGTCAATTCTTTTGCAGTCCCTGTTCCGCGTTGGTAAAATGTTACATACGAGTTCATCGTCAGTGGCGCCATATTCCGAAGAGTAAGTACAAGACGACGTTCTGCTGCCTGTAGGTTTCGTTATTCGTTGGAGCTTGTGTCCGACTGTTTTGGGGCGGTCTTTTACAAGGTAGGCTCGGCCAGTTTTGATGCAGCAACTTTCGTAGTGCCCTTCTATGTTACATTCTTCGCATGTATGTTTCTTAGCGGAACAATTTGTTAAGTCATGTTTATCGTTCTTGCCGCAGCGTAGGCATTGGTTAGAGCGTATTTTCCGCGGGCTCCTATAATTAGTCGGTCGTTGTTTGTCAGTGTTACCTTTCCTTCTAATGCTTTTGATACTCGTCGATGGTGTGTCGTGTTCCGCTTGCTCTCGAGATTGTGCGATTGTAAACAATGTGACAAATGATACCTCAGTAATTTGTCCATTTAAGATTTCTGTTAGATTAGGCCATTTTTGTTTTAAATCAGTTTCTAGTTCTGTGTGGTTTAGGCCCGTTGCAAATCTATCACGAAGTTGACGTTCCAGTAATGTGTCGTCATAGCCGCAATCTATGCTTAATCCCTTCAAACGGTTAGCATAGTGCTCCATTGATTCATTGTCGTCTCTTACGCAGTTCCAAAACTCCGTAAGTGCACGGTATCTCGTCTTCTTAATGCAATGTAAGTCCAACAGTTTTGTTCGGATATCTAGGTAAGTGCTTGTTTCAAAATTAGGGGTAAGAGCCGTCTTAATTTCCCTAAAAATGTCAGGTGTGATGCAGTTTAAAAGAAGGTCTTTCTTCAGTGTATCGTCGTCTTTCACGCCGTGTATCGTACATTTGGCTTCAAAGAATTCCAAGTAATCGTTGACTCGGTATATTTCGGGGTTGTACCTGTCCATGTCGAACGACTTGATTATGGCCCTCCTGTTTGGTGTGTGTTCTTGTGAGGTGGTAGCGCTCGTCACGCTGTTGTCCGAGGAACTCGCTCCCGTATGTGTTGTGGTTGTGGTGCGGGCGAGTGCCAATGTTAGGATTTTTAACATTTGTTCCTGTTGCGCCTGTTGAGTGCTCAGGAATTGCGCGAATTGATCGGCGTCCATATCGTCGCCAATGAAATAAACTCAATTTTCGTACATAATAGAATTATATTCGTTGTTGACAATAAATCTTAATGACAGAAAACATGTCTAACTTTTCTTTTATAAATTCCAACGTAAAGCACGGAGGTTAGTTTATAACAGATGGATTGTATTTCGCAGGATCTGAATAAGTAATGCCGTGCTTTACTATCTTAAGAAGTACATCAAAGAGAAAAAGAGACAAATGTTGCTACACTATTTGGTCTTAAATGGTGGAATGGCACCATTTCCAATTTACATTCCCAGCTAAACATTTGATAGATGTTAATACTGCTAGTGTTGTGCAGTCTTTATGGCAAGCTTATGTCGATAAAAATATTTAATAATTTAATGGTAAAATAAAATAAACAGCGGTGCTCAGTCCAGGTTTTTATTAATTATTTTTATATCGTAAAGGAACTATAATGTCCGTTATAATAATACCTCTCTATGTACAGAGTCTAGCGCGAGTCTAGATTTAATAAAAATGCAAGTTAAAATCAGAAATCATCTATGAAGCCCAAGCGCTAGAATATCTGTACAAGAGAGATGGCAATGAGTTGAGAGTGGGGCAATTTCGAGTTGGGAGTCTGAACCATCGGGGCCAACTGCTGCTGATTTCTTGGAGAAAGAGGGACTCTGCATGATGAACTCCTTTTTCAAGAAACGTGAGCACAGGAAGTGGACCTGAATGAGTCCCGACGGTGCAACTAAAAACGAGATTGTCTCCATCATGTCGAAGAAAAGGCATATATTCAATGATATCTCTGATCACCACGGTTAAAACCGGAAGTGATCACCGTCTGGTAAGAGGCACATTGAATATATGTGTAAAGCTAGAGTGCTCTTGACTGATGAAGTCTACACTCCGACCAGCAGCAGCCCAAATCCGAAACTCCCAGAGCTTTCAGTTGGAACTCCAAAACCGTTTCGCTTGCCTAGGCGGCAACATGGGACGAATTCAACGACGGGATTGTGGAAGCTGTCCATAGTGTACTGGGTCTATGTTCGTCAAGGCTTAATAGACGAACAGGACCAAAAGGCTCTCTAGCTCCATTCAGAGGCTCAAATGATTCAAATGAAAGGAGTCAAATGATTCTACAGTCTTCAGCCGATGCGACATTATACCGGCAGCTCAATAAACGAATCTCCAACTCCTTTACCCCTGATCTGCGCCAATTACCTATGTGTGGACGTCCTTCAGCTGATATGATGATGATGAATGTGCGAGTGCTGTCTGGTAATATATATATATACAAATGAGCACGTTGAAAGATTTTGATTTGCTAATGTTGACACTTTTTGCCACTTGTTAACCGACTTCAAGATTTCAAAAGAGGAGGTTATCAATTCGGTTGTATGTTTTTTTTTTTTTTTAATGTTTGTTACTCTATAACTCCGTCATTTCTTAACCGATTTGAAAAATTCTTTTTTTGGTTGTATGTATATATATCCAAGTTTGTCCCGTTTTTGTCAAAAAGCAGTTCTGATGATGGGATCCATGAGGAATCGAAGGAACTCCTCAAATATTTAAGGCAAACACATAGTGATTTTTGTATTTTTATCAACAAGTCAAGCATTTGCATCCAAAAATGTGACATTGGATGAAGTGGAACTGCTGATGATGATCAGAACAGAACTCTTCAACGACGAAAAGTTCACGTTTGGCGATTTGTCCTCCTAGCTGTGTTTGTTAAGCAAGTTCTATTTTCACGATTATTTTTTGTCATGCTCGAGTGCTGATGATGGGATCCATGAGGAATTGAGGGAACTCCTCAAATCTTAAAGGCAAACATATAGTGATTTTTGTGTTTTTATCAACAAATCGAGCATTATCATACAAAAATGTGACATTTGATGAAGTGGAACTGCTGATGTTGATCAGAACAGAACTCTTCAACGACGAAAAGTTCACGTTTGGCGATTTGTCCTTCTAGCTGTGTTTGTTAAGCAAGTTCTATTTTCACGATTGATTTTTGTCATGCTCGAGTTCTGATGATGGGATCCATTAGGAATCGAGGAAACTCCTCAAATGTGAAAGGCACACAAATAGTGATTTTAGTATTTTCATGAACTAATCAAGCATTTTCATTCATAAAAGTGACATTTGATGAAGTGGAACTGCTGATGATGATAAGAACGGAACTCTTCAACGACGCGTAGTTCACGTTTGGCGATTTGTTCTCTTCGTTTTGTTTGTCAAGCAAGCAAGGTTTTTCCATGATTTCATGGGGAATTGAGGGTACTTAGTCTTCTACCATTATAAACATACTTATAGCCATTTTTGTATTTTATTGTATGGAATCTAAGAGTGCACCATCTAAGATTAATAATCTTTCACCGGACTCCCCCATTGAAGTCGGTTTTTTTTCTTAAAAATTATTTGATTAAATCATCCCAAACTAGCTGATAGGTCTAAGAGATACTTACTACTACTTTTGAGCACAAGACTTGTTAATTATTGTTGTATATTCTGAACATATGGACTTACTGGTTGACATGCTAAGGGAAGATTAACAAATATTGTTGGCACTGAATGAGAATGGAGTTTTTCGAACGTATCCCTGACGGAAGCGGAGGGCCAACTCCGAACTTTGAAAATGTCGTGCCGTGCCGTTCACTCTCGTGTTATCCACTTAATGACGGAAAGGGACGACACGATACAAAGTCGATTTTCAAAGTTCGGAGTAGGCCCTCAGGATTCTTCAAAATGTGCCGAGCATATTCTTGAGTATTGTGTGGGACTCCATTGCTCGCCTCTTTTTATATTTTTGATCTATTCGGTTCTAATTTCCAAATTAGCCGGAAACCTGTTTTGTAATTATAAACACAGTAAATACTATTGACTATTGTACGTTATCGATATCACGATAAGGATCTCAAGTACAACACGACGTGGTAGGTGAAAAGTCAAAACATTGGGAAGCATTATTTATTATTAAAATAATGATGCAATTGCGCAGAATTGATGCACACACATGATTTTCCAGTTATAGATATTTAATAAGTTCTGCAGTTAGTTTTTACTTAATAAACTTTATAATCACAATATTCATGTCATACAGCTTGCCGGTGGATTGATACATTTAAATTATTTTCACTACGTACACCCATTCGGTGAAAACACCCTGGCACGAACACACGCCATACTTAATGTTAAACACGTAATTCAACCAAAAGTTCACTATAATCATTAAAAATCACAAATTATTAGCAAAATACAACAACGCCTTTGATATCCAGCTGGCTATCAAGCTAATATGGTTGTCGAGGAGACGTGGCGCGCACGGCTTGAAGATAGGAATAGGAGCCATGATGCTATCTCGTTTTAACACACTTGGTTTGACGTCAGAGTAAAGAGCGTATTAGATCAGGCACTTTGTTCAAATTAATACAATCCATCTAGGGTATTTATTTATCTTTGAGGAAACTGGACGCGACATTACAAGCGTGTCCATTTTGCGGCCATATTGGAACTAAACATGGCGGATATAGCGCTGTCCCGATAATCAACATTTTTATCGATATTATAGACAGATCTTAGAACGTATTGGTTTCCTAGGATATTATTAGATATATATGAATAATAGTGACCTCTTTTCTATTCAGTTTTCTTTAATGATTCTATGAAACAGGCATTTACTTTACGGGATTTTATGATTAAAGCTACTAGTAAAGAGTTTCTTTACTATTTCGCTAAAGATCGTGTATTAATTACATGCAGTCAATAACGGCATGTAGCATAAATAGATCTGCCCGTCACCAATAATAAAAAACCTGCGAGACACCCTCAAGTATGCTGGATGTATCCCATTAGTTTAGTTTTGGAAAATGCTAATAATACTATATAAAAAAAAATTAAAAATTAAAATTTAAACTGTTTATTTCAGCAAAAAATATACAAATTAAGACAAAAACTTAACTTTTAATCTTAAATTATAAAAGATTTTATAAGTTAAGGAGTTGCTATGAAATTATTCTAATCATACATTGTTATCTTAAATTATGTATTCTAACTAAAAGTGTGTTTTTTTAACAAATGTAATTTTATAGTGTTTCTAAAGCTTTTGGCTTTCTTATTATTCAGCTGCAGTAGTAACTGTTTGGGGAATTTATTACATGTGCGTGGAAGGATACATGACCAAGCTCTCTGTCCATAGTTATTTCTACATCGGGGTACTACAAATGATGGTAAGTTTGTAAGTGTACGTAAGTTACTACGTCTCGCTACTTGGACTAGATTAGCAATCTTATCTCTGTACTGTGTTAATATCTCTAAGTCTACTTTGTCATAGATAGTTAGGACTTTACAATAATTAAATAGGTTTTCATAGTTATGTTTATATTTATGTTTGATTTTTAGAGGAACAATAGTCTTTAACATTCTTAGCTGTAGGTTATATATATTGCTTAAATATGTTTTATATGTTCTACCATACGTGGATAATCCGTAACTTATGATAGAATCAGCTAGTGACATGTATAGTAGTCTTAGTGTATTGTAAGGAACTTTATGCTTAAGTACACATAGTTGCGACATAATAGATCTTAGTTTTTTACATATATGGTCAACATGTGGACCCCAATTAAAGTTATTGTCTATTATTAATCCGAGATAAGTATGCTGATCCACTAGTTCTAATTGTGTACACTTGCAATCGGCTTCACTTGGGAGCGAGTGCATACAAGCGTGCTCGTGGGCTACGATCGTAGGAGTGATATCAGATTTTTTATATGGTGAGTGTATATACATTAATTTAGTTTTATTGTAGTTTATAGATAACCCAAGATCGTGAGCCCACTTACATAATAAATCAAAGTCTTTTTGCATCATGGTTCGTGCAACCTCGAGCTCAGCATGTGCTGTTATGATACAAGTGTCGTCAGCAAATTGGTATACCGTGCTATGCTGGAATATGTTGCACATATCATTAACATATAATAAGTACTCGGTCGGGCCCAGGACGGATCCTTGGGCCGTTCCTTGCGTGGTTGGAATCAGAGCACTAAGTTCACCACCTATACTAACCGCGTTGAACCTTTTATTATGATAGCTTTTTAATAGTTCCAGCACAGGACCTTGAATACCATTTTCCTGCATTTTTTGATATAGCTTATTGTAATTTAGGGTATCAAATGCTTTACTAAAATCTACCATTACTACTAGAACATGTTTTTTATTATCAAGGTGACTGTTGATTTCATCAGCAAATGAAGACAGTAGCTGTGATGTACTTTTATTTCTCTGAAACCCAAATTGTTTTTCATGAATTAAGCCATTACTTGATAAGAAGTTAGTTATTTGATGGCCAATATATTTTTCTATTATTTTATTTATACTTGAGAGTAATGTAATAGGCCTATAATTATTTGTGTCGGTGCGGCTACCTTTTTTATGTATGGGTCTGATTAGCCCAATCTTAAGTTTATCCGGATACAGAGACTGAGATATACAAATGTTAATTAAGTGTGCGAGGACTGGGATCAACTCTTTTGAAATATTTTTCAAATCTTTTACCCTTATTTTATCAAATCCGGGGCTTTTTTTGTCGTTTAATTGGCACATAATTTTTTGTAAAACTTCTTCATTTATTTTGTTTAACTTTAAAGATAGTCTCGGGGTGTTAGCGTATATTTTCTCATCTAGTAATGGCTCATCACATGTACTTATTACATTCTTAACGTTCCAGTCAAAGTCATACTTTGTATAGATGTTCTTTCGTCTTATCATTTCACCACCACCACAGATTAGGGGAGAACTAACCAAGAGATAACCACAAATTAGGTATATTAAAAGGTTACTATTGAAGCAACGTGAGATCAGGATATTTTTAGATTAATAATTTACACAAGTCTTTATTTTTCAATTCAAACAACTACCACTAGTTTCATTCTCAGTTCCAATAGCGTACCAGTACGTACGTACTACGTAGTTCTAACCATATTTTCTTCGAAAATTCACTTCTTGGCAACCTTTAAAAATATAAATCACCGAATCAATGAGTAAGTCATCACAATTCATTATCGATATATTCAGGAACAACCCTAGCTACTGCTTCAGGGTAACTTTTAGTACGAAAATATTGACAGTAAAGCTAAATCTCACTACAAAATATAAATTATCTTAATCTGTACACTAATTATGCTATGATACATGTGCCTTGTTCTCGACAATGTTCAAATCATCCAATATTTCAATAGAAAAACATAACAAAGCTATGCAACGACAAACTTTTCTGTTTCTGGTTTTGTTGTCTTGTGCGCTTTTTATTTTAATAACACTGTTTATTTAATAACTTCTTAATTTTTATTCCACTCACTGAGAGGCCGTGTACGGCTCAATTGACGTATGATTGACGTACCGGGGAACATAACATGGCGATTTTGAGCCTCAGTAGCTTTGGTACAATACAAATAGAACAATACGCCCGGTTCATTGAATTCCATAATCAAAGGTGCACTGTTCGCGTAATCCGTTCATAATGTTTAAACATTAATTTGTAATTTAAGGCAAAGTAAATTAATATATTTTAACATTAAGTTTAATACTGAAGGTAAGACTAGTCAAATTTTTTTTAGAAAGTTTTACTTGATTTAATATATAATAAACAGCTTCAAAGTAAGGCATCACTTTTTTTGTTACTTCCACATTTTCATGAATAACTTTTTGTCAGGCAAAGGTAAGGCAAACTATTAATAGAATCAATATTTACAATATTTTTACTTTACGAAACTGAATTCAAAAGTGCTTAACTTTTGCCTGGTATATTTTTTCATGATTTTTGAAAATATGTCTCCATATTGTCCGATCTCATTTTGTGTGATAGTATCATCACATCTTTATTTAATTGAACCCTAAAGCTTGTAAAATGTGATATTTAGTATTTAAAATTATTTTTCAGATTACCAGCCACTAAAATTCGTATGTACTAGACGTACTTAGTGAACATTATATTAGATAGCACATTGAATAATCTGGAAGAAAAAATGAAATAAGTGGAATTATTTTTGATAGCGTTTCGTGTCCTCAATGTTAAGGCCGGTCCACCGGCACCAAAAATCCAACAAAACATGTTTGCAAACACGAAAAACATTGCGCTGTGGACCAGGCTTTAGTCTCCTTTGTCCCCATGAAGTAAACGGCGTGGCAACGCCGCCAGCATCATGGGAACTTTTGAGCCATCTACGATCCGGGGCGGTCCTTTAGATTAGGTTAGGTGAGGTTGGCGGTGTTGACGAAGCCTGTTGCGGATTTTGTAATACTTAGTTATTAATAAATTAAAGTTTAATGAAGTAAACTAATGATAAATCTGGAGTCCGCATTGCACACATACAAACGTTGGCGAGAGAGATGAAAACATTGACAAGTACACACGTAGGAACGAGATACAATGTCACATCTCCTGTCCCAAATCGCCACCTCATCGCGCACAGGCTCTTATTGTTTGTCACCAGCTTATTTGTCACCGGAATGTCATCGAAGAACCGTCACCATATATAACACGACTAAAGATGAGATGTCATAAACGTGTTAAAGGATGTATCAGTCACCTGATACTTCTCAATTTAGTCAGGTTACCATAACTTCAGGGTGCCCAGCGAATAGAAATATTTTTTACCCATAATGTTAGGTAATCCAGCCCGAATTTTATAAATTACATAGTAATTTTTTTTTCTCGATTATATTAACCTTTTAGACGCCAACTACGCATATTGATCCGTACCATCAGCTCAACGCCGACAACGAATACATCGGTCACGGCGTGCAGTGCGATATCAACCTAAATGCATCTCAACAGGGTTCAACTTCGTATTTGACATTTCCTGTAAGTGCCAGCTTTTGTATTTGACAGAGCGTTGAAAAGGTTAATGATTGATGTTAGTTAAGTTTTTAAAAATATTCTGCACTACTTGAGGTGAATTGAATGCATTTTTAGTTACTAAATTACTAACACGTTTGTTAAGACTGTGTATAAGTATATTGAATTGCTGTTCTTTCCTTGTTATATAGCTGCGTCTCTAGGTTGTTAGTTGTAATTTTATTTTATTTAATTATTATAATCAAAACATGTGCGAGTTTACAGGTGCTTAACCAAAACACTCGCACAGTAAAATACCGAAACAATGTTCTCTTTTCTCGAAGTCTAATTGACAAATTAATTTTAATATGGGACTTGGTCGATTTGTGTATGATTGTCCCTCAGGAAAGAAGAAAGAAAGTAAGACAATTACGACAAACCTAATCAACCCGATTTTTAACAATTACCAATAAAAAACACAAGCTCTCGCATGCACACTAATGCTAGGCATGTTTAATAAACTGGCGCCACTAGTGACTAGATTGTAATGCTGAAGGATGGATCTTAAGAGATAGGATCTTTTCTTCCTGATCTCAGGATTTTGGCGAGCTGTTTAGCCTAGTTGGTAGGGACGCTACCTCCGAAGCTAGTAATAATCCCGGCCAGGGCATTATTATTGCATTTAGCATGGATATATTTGTTCTTGGGCCTTGGATGTTGTCTATGTATTTAAATATGTGTTTATCTATATAAGTATGTATATTGTCATCTACCTAGTTGGTTACTAAGTTATGTTACTGTAATAATCCTTATCTACATAAAATATACTAACGAAAGTTAAATAAATTATATATTAAAATGAAGTACACACAATCAGGATTTACATTTGTTTGGGCCTGAACACAGGCCTTCAGACGACGAGGCCAGTCATCAATAGCGGCACGCACGGTTGTCATATCTAATTCCGTCACTGTCTTGACTATGGCCCGCTTGAGGGAGTCAAGATTTGTGTGGGGTTTAGCATATAGCATAATCCAGGGGGTTGAGGTCCGGGCTGGAGGAGGGCCAGTCTTCGTGGACAATGAAGTCAATTTTGTTGCTTCGAAAACAGGCTTGAGTTGTTTTTGCCTTATGTGCAGGGGCTGAGTCTTGTTGAAAGACCCAGGGCTGGTTTTGAAATAGAGAGTGGCTTAAAGGCTTCACTATTGGTTCCAGAACGGTTTCCTGGTAAACTTTAGCCCCAGTTTTGACACCTTTTTCACAGAAATGGACCTGTGTTAACCCTGAGTATGACACACCTAACCAAATCATGACATAAGAGGAATGATGGCCTCGTTGCACTTTCGGAACAGCTACACTCGCTTCTTGACTGTTTTTTGCATACACTCTGTCATACTGGCGATTACAACATTCTTCAATGGTAAAAAAATTTTCGTCTGTAAATAATATATTTCGGTGGTCATTTTGTGCGTACCGCTTCAGTAGCACGCTACTTCTATTCAGCCTCATAGTCTTCAATCGTCCATTAAGCAAATGACCTTTTCGTCTACGATAAGCGTGTAGTCGAAATCAAATCAAAATCAAATATTTATTCTGCAAATAGGCCACAAGGGCACTTTTACAAGTCAAACCGTGAATTTATACAATTTAAAAAAAACTGACAATCTTACTTAATAATAATGATTAAAAAAATATACTGATTAACAATTATATAAAAATAAATTTACAAATATTAAGGACATATTGAATACGATCTGTCCGAATAAACAAAAAGTACATAAAATTAATTTAATATCTCAGAGATGTATATGGTCTCTGAGCGTCCAAATACGATTAATAACAATTATTTAAAAGTCCTTAGAGATGTAAATGATCTCTAAGCGCTAAAATTAAAATAAGTAAACTTAATATTGTTAGAGATGTATAAGGTCTCTAAGCGTCAATAACAATAAAACTAATCCAGAACAGGATTATGTCTCTCGTCAATCTACATACAATAAAATAACACTAGTATTAAGGTATTTACTTTGCCCTTGCAAGCATGAACAGACCGGACTCCACAAACAGCACCCGATCACGAGTATGACGCGTATCTCAGCCATCGCCTCCCTCGACCATCTGTTAAGGAAGGTGGCGACCCGATCAACGACGCCGCCGTAAGCAAAGCCCTTTAAGCGAGCATGACATATTCAGACTGCCGGACATTAATAATATCAAAGATTAAAATGACTCTTCGGCGAGAAACAGCATCATGTTTCATAAAATGCAACGACAGAGCTATTTGTACAAGGAAATATGCTAAGTGAAGCATATGTATATTAAAACTAACAGGATTTAACTATCACTGGCTTAAAAGCATTTTTGTCATTTAAGAAGTCGTTGACAGTATAATAGGCCTGGCTTAACAAATAACGTTTAATATGAGACTTAAATTTACTGAATGGAAAATTAACTATATCGATGGGTATTTTATTATAAAATCGTATACAGTTCCCCACAAACGACGTGCTAACCTTCCGGAGACGACTGGCCTTCACTGCAATCTTGTGTTTACTTCTAGTGTTATAGTCGTGGATATCACTGTTAAATTTTGGGTACCTTAAGTTTTCTAAAGTGGTCCATATTATATTTTTTATTCTTAGTAGACACAAAATGAAGTCCAAAACTGCAGCTGATATTTTTTTATTACTTGTCGTTTTTTAGAAATATTTTTTTGAATATGTGTTTTGACATACCACGAGTTTGGTTGGATTAATAGAGTTTGTGCCTTAGTCTGCCACAACAAAAAAAAAATACGTGGAGTTGACAGCTGGCACTGACAGTTGGCACCACAGACATCATATAAAAGCAGACTCGCAGTATTAAGCCAGACGATTTTTCATATAGTTGTCTCGTTAATCCTTATGGCACTCCAAAATGAGTTAGAATGGGACAACTAGTACGATATTAACGAATTGTCCCGATTTAAAAAACACACCATGTCACACCAGAGTGAATTTAGTAAACATCACAACGATACGTCAAAAACAAAACGGTACCGAAAGTGCAATAGATATTGTGAAAATTACGAAATTATATGTATCAAAACTCAACAATCTTTATTTACAAGTAAGCAGAAATGTGGTACGTAGTGCAATGGTGCCGGAGCAGTTTAAAATCAGTGAAAATGTCCGGAGAAAATATCAGTTTTCATTGGTAAGAAACTTTTGCTATTATTTCAAAAATTGCACGAACATTATGCAACATAATAGTCTGAGATAGACAACAGATGCTGGATACTACAAAATGTACCTTTTGCGTAGTTCCAAATTCATTTCAGAAAGGTTTTTTGGTAAAAATTCATCTGTCGTGAACTGGGCTAGTGCTGTTACTTAATGAAAAAAAAAATATGTCGACAATTTATCGATATGAATTATTTACGTAAGCATTTAGACGAGATATTATTGCGTTAAATTATTAATTACATGGTTATTTGTCAACTTTAGATTTCCGAATAATAATTTACTTCAAAAATGGATTGACGCAGTAGGACGCAATAATTGGACGCCGACCAAACATCACAGAATCTGCTCCAAACATTTTAAAAGTGACTTGTATGTTACTAAGAATAATAAAAGATTATTATTGCCAGATGCAATACCTACAATATTCCAGATGCCCCTTGAGGTAAGTTGGGAAAGATCAATATTTATTTACTGAATTTTCAGGGACCGCTTCAGATGAGTTGGTTTGGTTTAGGTTTAGGCATAATATGTTAAGACGTTGCATACATTAATATTTTTTTTATCTGAGAGAAATATTTTGATCTAAATGAGCTAAGATAATTTGTTTTATGACAAAACTGGATTATAAACGCATATATAAATAAATAAGTATATATTAGGGGCAGGTCAATAAGGCTGGTGTTATGGTCTAGACGACGATGGGGCGCTAGTCGGGTAACCTCCACGAGTGTCTGGGCTCTTCCAGTTCCTCTGGACCCTCGCGGGTCTGGGGGAAGGGGAAGGGTTCTGGCCGGTGCGCCCTGGAGGCAACCATAACCTAAAGTTTCAAATAAACATTTGAGTATAAAATGCTTAAAATCATTAGTCATTACCTACTACATAACTACATAATTTTAATTTGTAGGATATATTAGAATCTTTTGACGTTTGACGACCACTTTGGCTTAGTTGGTAGTGACCCTGCATACGACAGGGTTCGAATCCCGGTCAGGACATTATTTGTGCATTTATCGCGATATGTGCATTTATCCTGGGTCTTGGATGTTTTCTATGCATTTATCTATATAAGTATGTATATCGTCGTCTAGTACCTATGGTTAGTACAAGCTTTGCTTAGTTTGGGACGAGGTCGATTTGTATAAGATTGTCCCCTAATATTTATTTATATTTATTATTGATATTGAATGCAGTTTGTGTTTTTAATTTCATAAATATTTCAACAAAGTATAGGAGTAAGATATACGACTTAAGAATATCAATAGTAATTGAATATCGATGTCGATATTTCGTAGTAAATTATCTTTCACTGCACTAACTCTCGTCACGAAGCGATGAATAGTTGAGGCAATGACAGTTGAAGACCTGTCAGACTACATGATATCTATTTCTTTCTTACTTACTGATAAGTACGTTAGTGGGAATAGATCGGAAGTATAGAAAACGTTCAACTTATTAGCGCTTATCTGCTTTTCTCTGATATCTGTGGTTGGCACTGTTGGCAGTTGTCAAATATAGCCGTCACATCTACGAGTTTGTACGCTGTGCTTCCTAATTTCTACTGTTCTCGAGTTTTTACCATCGAATTCTGCCTGACCCTGGATTTTGTAGTACCTGCATCTCACGATGACCACCGCATTGCTATTTTACGGAAATAAAAACGACGACTTGTGCACGTATTTTTGGACAACGATACTTCTGCCCTCGACGACTCTTGCGCTGCCCTACTGCTTACTTGCTAAACCTAACTTAGCAAGGAAAATGAGTTCCTCAGAAGACTTTGTACGAGCAGACTCCGGAAATTTGCCAGACATGGACATGATGGTTATTATGGAATATTTAAGGACATATAACACCAAATGCTTTGTTAGAGCGAAAGTTGTTCCTAAACACAAGAACACCAAAAAATATTACCTATCTCGTAACAGTGCATATAAATGAAATAGAAAGCACCATAATAGATACAGAATTTGATGGATGTCCAGCACAAGCAGGAATTTTTAAAGATATGTCTCACTTGTTACTTAGTTCTTCGAACTGGCAACTTATCCACCCCTTTATGCAGATTAGTGTCACATTTGTATACTATATCACTAAAACAGTTAACATTTATGTGTGAACTCTGGGTGACATATGTGGACAAATTTAATGTGGGGCCTCGCCTGATGGCATGACAAATGATTATATCATTGAGATTAAATGTCCAAGCACTGCAAAACCCCTGAAATCATATTTAGTTGATAACAAAATACAAGAAAAGTCTAAAGCTCAGTGCCATATTCAGATGTTAGTAAGTGGTTTTAAAAAGTGTGCATTTTGTGTTGCTGATCCAGAATTTGAACAAAAAAAAATTCAAATCCGATGGCTGACATTCGACTCTGCTTATGCTAACAGCTTAATGATGAAATCGGAAATATTTTGGAAGAGTATTATTTATCCCAAAAATTTTGCAAAATGCAAAGTCGAGTCCGCAGTAAGCTCAGTTCTCCATACAAACATAGTTTCACTCTCATTTTAAAATGGCATGCTCGAATAATTTGAAACTTTATATACACAAGGGGATCCGGTATATCTAGGTAAGGAATTAGTTTCTGTTGCTTGAAATTATAATGGAGAAAAAATATTGTGATTATTAAGGTTTTCATACAAACTCAAAAAAATTAAAAAAACTTGCTGTTTTTTTTTCCATTTCCATTTCTAGTAACAGAAACTAATTCCTTACCTATATATACCGGATCCCCTTGTGTATATAAAGTTTCAAATTATTCGAGCATGCCATTTTAAAATGAGAGCGAAACTATGTATGGAGAACTGAGCTTACTGTGGACTCTTAAGACTTAGCGGATCCCATTGTGTATACAAAGTTTTATGTTATTTCAGCATGGCGTTTTAAAACGAAATCGAAACTACGTTTGTATGGAGAATCGAGTTCAATCAAGCGTATGGCAGGTTTTCCATATGTTATTGGACTTATAAAACTGCCAACATCAAATTTTTAATGTATATAATTAATAATTATGTAGGGTGATTTATTCCATGTGTATGAAGTACTGTCAGGAACTGTAAATATGTGTTTTATTACCACTAAACACTCAATAGTAACGAAAGTGAATAGTTTTGTGTGAAATTCAATACAAGTTGATGTACTTAAATATTTTCTATGTTCTTAAGTATATTAAGTTCTATGTGACATTGCATAATGTGTCTAAACTAAATAAACTGCAGACTAATTTTTATATGTTATTTGGATTTTCTGACATACGTGTATTTAGATCATAGATAATGATATACATATATTTCAAATAAATTGGAGTCCAAAGCCCTGTTTGATTGATTACCTACTTATTTTATGGGTATTGAGACCTGCCCTGCTAGTATGATAGCTTATTCCGTCACGTTTTATGTGACGTTTCAGTACATTTTGGCCGTATAACGTGACGGTATAAGCTATGATACTAGCCAGGCTGTTTTTAAGGTTTTAAGGCAATGTCCAGCACTCTACTGTAATAAAACAAGACAGAAAATCATTCTAGTTTTATTTAATTGTCCTGCAAGTTCACCAAAGCAGAAGCAATAATAACATTATTATCTAAATACCGCATGTGGCTGTGGTTTGTTACTGAATGAGGCTAAAAAAACCGGAAGTTCTCCATACATAGTTTCGCTCTCATTTTAAAATGGCATGCTCGAATAATTTGAAACTTTATATACACAAGGGGATCCGGTATATATAGGTAAGGAATTAGTTTCTGTTGCTAGAAATGGGAATGGAAAAAAAACAGCAAGTTTTTTTAATTTTTTTGAGCTTGTATGAAAACCTTAATAATCACAATATTTTTTCTCCATTATAATTTCAAGCAACAGAAACTAATTCCTTACCTAGATATACCGGATCCCCTTGTGTATATAAAGTTTCAAATTATTCAAGCATGCCATTTTAAAATGAGAGTGAAACTATGTTTGTATGGAGAACTGAGCTTACTGCGGACTCGACTTTGCATTTTGCAAAATTTTTGGGATAAATAATACTCTTCCAAAATATTTCCCATTTCATCATTAAGCTGTTAGCATAAGCAGAGTCGAATGTCAGCCATAGGATTTGAATTTTGTTTTATTCAAATTCTGGATCAGCAACACAAAATGCACACTTTTTAAAACCACTTACTAACATCTGAATATGGCACTGAGCTTTAGACTTTTCTTGTATTTTGTTATCAACTAAATATGATTTCAGGGGTTTTGCAGTGCTTGGACATTTAATCTCAATGATATAATCATTTGTCATGCCATCAGGCGAGGCCCCACATATTAAATTTGTCCACATATGTCACCCAGAGTGATAGTTCACACATAAATGTTAACTGTTTTAGTGATATAGTATACAAATGTGACACTAATCTGCATAAAGGGGTGGATAAGTTGCCAGTTCGAAGAACTAAGTAACAAGTAAGACATATCTTTAAAAATTCCTGCTTGTGCTGGACATCCATCAAATTCTGTATCTATTATGGTGCTTTCTATTTCATTTATATGCACTGTTACGAGATAGGTAATATTTTTTGGTGTTCTTGTGTTTAGGAACAACTTTCGCTCTAACAAAGCATTTGGTGTTATATGTCCTTAAATATTCCATAATAACCATCATGTCCATGTCTGGCAAATTTCCGGAGTCTGCTCGTACAAAGTCTTCTGAGGAACTCATTTTCCTTGCTAAGTTAGGTTTAGCAAGTAAGCAGTAGGGCAGCGCAAGAGTCGTCGAGGGCAGAAGTATCGTTGTCCAAAAATACGTGCACAAGTCGTCGTTTTTATTTCCGTAAAATAGCAATGCGGTGGTCATCGTAAGATGCAGGTACTACAAAATCCAGGGTCAGGCAGAATTCGATGGTAAAAACTCGAGAACAGTAGAAATAGGAAGCACAGCGTACAAACTCGTAGATGTGACGGCTATATTTGACAACTGCCAACAGTGCCAACTGTCAGTGCCAGCTGTCAACTCCACGTATTTTTTTTTTTGTTGTGGCAGACTAAGGCACAAACTCTATTAATCCAACCAAACTCGTGGTATGTCAAAACACATATTCAAAAAAATATTTCTAAAAAACGACAAGTAATAAAAAAATATCAGCTGCAGTTTTGGACTTCATTTTGTGTCTACTAAGAATAAAAAATATAATATGGACCACTTTAGAAAACTTAAGGTACCCAAAAAATTTTCTCTGAGAGATTCTCTTGCCTTAAGTTTATAGATGGAGCGTACAGCTCGTTTCTGTAGCACGAAGACGGTCTGGATGTCAGCCGCTTTTCCCCACAACAGGATTCCATAGGACATAACACTATGAAAGTAACTGTAATATACCAGCCTGGCTGTCTCAACGTCAGTTAACTGTCTAATACGTCTTACTGCATAGGCCGCAGAACTAAGTTTGCCGGCCAGAGTGGCAATATGCGCATGCCATTGCAGTTTTGAATCTAAGGTGACACCTAAAAACACTGTTCTATCTACAAATTCCATTTCATCAGACTTTAATTTGATCTTAGAATTGTTTGCCGGCTTGACATTAGGCATAGTGAATTTGATACACTTTGTTTTCTTGGAATTTAAAAGCAAATTATTTGCTGTAAACCAGTTCACAACAGTACCTAGTGCCTCATTAATACCGTCAAAGTTTTTGTCTTTGCGGCCTACCTTGAAGATAAGCGACGTATCATCTGCGAATAGCACTATATCATGTTTATCTTTTACAAGGTTTGGTAAATCATTAATATAAACTAGAAACAGAAATGGGCCCAGAATTGATCCTTGAGGAACTCCAAGAGCAACCGTTGTCCCTGCAGATTGAGTCCCGTTGATGACTACCCGTTGAGTTCTCTCCGACAGATACGATGTAACAAGGTCAAGGGAACCGTTTCTTATCCCATAATGGCTTAACTTTCTAATTAAATTCTCGTGATTAACGCAATCGAATGCCTTTGATAGATCACAGAACACTCCAATAGCATCTTGAGCCTCTTCCCAGGCATCAAAAATATGTTTAATTAGTACCACACCGGCATGTGGTAGAGCGACCTCTAGTGAACCCGAACTGATTGCTATTGAGTAGTTTATTGCGATTAAAATGGGACATCAGCTGATTAAGAATAAGTTTCTCAAAAACTTTGCTTAATGCCGGTAGTATTGAGATTGGTCTGAAGTTGGTAGGGTCAGTTTTTGATCCTGATTTTAACAACGGGATGATTTTACTGTGTTTCATCAGGTTAGGAAAAACTCCAGTTTCAATACATTTATTGAAAATATCAGCTAAGAAAGGTGCGATTGATTCTACAATGGAATGTAATACTTTTACTGAAAGGCCCCAAAGATCTTCAGTCTTTTTTAAGTTTAATGATTTAAATGCTTTAATTATAATATGGGGGGTCACGTCAGTGAAGCCAAAGATTTCTGTACATTCTGTTACATTTTCTTTCAATAGCGATTCAGCGACATCTGGTGATGAATTCAAACATTTCGTGGTCTCGACGGGTACATTAGTAAAAAACCGCTCAAAATGATCTGCTACTTCGTGGTCTTGATTGATAACATTTTTAAGGGAGCTTCTCTTCACAGACATCTGAATTGCCAACAACATTTGCTTCCGAACGGGGTTTCTTGCGATTCTCGCCTTCACTGCCTTTATTAGAGCTGGGGTCCGAACGGTGCGTGGTCTTCCAGACCTCTTGCGGTCATCAAAGCTCAGGGTACTATTGTACCTATTAATGGTACGATAAACGAATTGTTTGTTGATTTTCAGATTTTGAAGAAACTTCAAAATCACGTTAGGCAGATGCCCGCATTTGTGCAACGCAATTACAGCGACACGATTTTCTTTTAGACCCCAATCCATTATAAATATGACGAGATAAGTGTTGTGTGTGCTATAAAATTATAACTGACAACCCGCCATTATACGTCATTTTTTATTTTTTCGGTAGCATTTGTTTTAACGCAAGAAAAGAGTTTGCAAATCGAGTAACAGAACTTAGTAACCAACTAGGTAGTACCCATAGTTCAAGCTTTGCTTAGTTTGGGACTAGGTCGATTTGTGTAAGATTGTCCCCCAATATTTATTATTATTATTTATTTATTTTCTACTGTTTCCTTATATTTACTTACTTTATTTTGAGGATTTCAAACTCAATAACAACCTTCTGTCAATATAAATGGGGACAATATTCTTCATGTGGTAACCCCACAACAACTGTCAAATTATCTCTCAGCCACTCTCAGCTCTCACGGTGATACTCTAAGGCTCGTGCTATAGTTATCATCTTTCGACGTTTGTCCTTTACTATTTACTAGTGGCTCTGTGTGCTGTAGATCTCGCATTTTTTTCGAATATAAAAATTTCCAAAATTTGACTCTATAAAAAAAATCTATTTAATTATCGAATTCTCACAAAATTTCACGAGAATCGGTTGAGAAATGCGATCTGTAGAGGAGAACATCCGGACAGACATACGAAAGATTTTTTGTAGAAAGCTGAAACGGAGACGCTTCGCTCGCTCGGTCAATTAAGAGTTAATTTTGAAGATTTAACCCTTAAATGCATGATTTTTTTTATAACTTTTTAATAAATTGAATTAGATGTGTCATGGTGTATAAAAGTAATAAATGTGATTTTGGATAGCTGCATTTTGAGCCACGGACCATCAAATATACGATGCATATATACATCATTATGCATTTAAGGGTTAAAACCCTTAAGCTGCATTTACACAATCGTGTTCGCTATTCGGCTCGTCATTCGACGCAACATTCGTGTAAGAGTGCCGTCGAGAACTACAGTTTGGACATTCGTGGGGTGTATTCGCACACGAATATGGAGGACGTGAAAATAATAGCGGCATGCGCGCTACATCCAAATGAGCTCTTTCTGTTGATACATTTGTCTAAAATTCGCACTTCAATCCACTCCATTTTGTCTATGTCGTGTTGGGTCGGGCGATGGCGAATGTGTGAACAGTAAGTTCGTGTCCGCTATTCGTACTTTGATTCGCGTCCGAATACATGCGTATTCGTTATTCGCCTCGCTATCGCCCCGTTCGTGTAGTGACATCCCTTTCACTCTCGCGTCATACACTATAGTTGACGAAAAGGACGATACGAAATCGATTTTCGAAATTCGGAGTAGGGCGAACGAAGTTCGTGTATCTCCCTCCCTGTCGCACTTGCACATTCGATATTGAAAGGATGGTTTTAGGTTTTGGGGTGTCTTGTTTATAAGAAAACACTTGATTATATTAAAAAAACTTTTATTTGTAAAATCAAACAAACAACAACAACCCGATACCTATGCCTTTCAGATAAAAGGTAAGTTCTTTATCAGAAAGAGATAGGAATGAAGTAAAGAATGTGGCTTGACAATTTCACCATAAGATCTTTAGACCTTGTGTATTTACAACAGCAGTCCTAACAGGCATGGTATTGCGCCGGTTAGCGACCTTACAATCATCACTCAGAGAGCACATTAGATTAAATGTCACCATCTTGAGTTGGTGAACAGTTTCTCGTTTTAATAGGATTTTTTTACAAACTACAAATTACGCTTCATGTTTTCATAGGCACTATAGAAAATATCTCTATTGAAGAAACCTCGTCCGCAGGTGGTCGAAAGTCAAAGCTGGTCGCGTAACCGGTGCAATGATCCTAAAAGGCGTGACATGATTTCCCATTGACGCCATTACTGTATATAAATAAGACCAGAACAGGAAACCAAGACGCCTAACGGAAACGCAAGGTCATGCACCTCCATCTGTGGATAGTAGTAGGGTCGATACAGCGGTATCCGTCCAGCTAATTATAGGCCGGTTTGCGACCACTTGGATAAGTGGGATACACTCGGAAAGGTAATTTTATTAGCGCCTTTTTTAAGGATCCCTTTACAAAGCCAAACACTTTTAGCAATTACCTACTTAAAATTAATACAACCCTGTTTCTTTGGGGTCAGAAAAAATCTTTAATAAAAAAAACTTCACAGGTGGTCGCAACGGACGGTAGTCGCAACGGACGCTGGTCGCGTAACCGGCCTATTATTTGTCCTGTAGAGTTGATAATACACCAAGGTCGCAATGATCTTGGCGATATATAATGATGATTCAACTGCAAGTTCATACGAAAAAAAATACTCACCTGAAGATGACAGAACCCTGGCCGTTCGATATGACCCCAGTCCCTCCCGCAGTTCGTCATGGAAAATAAAATTTAAAGAATTAGAAATAAAATAAACGGGAATAATTGATAAATAAAGCATGAGTTATATAGGTATTGTTGACTATTTTTTTCCTTTTGTTTGTGTAAGTGAGACCACCAAGACTTTCTACATACAGGCTGAATTCCGCAGCCGAATCCGTCTATGGCAGGCTAAGATGGCAGGGCCATACAATTTTATATGTAGCACTCTCTCCGGAATTTCTATGGGGCCCTTTACACTGTTAGTATTGTCACAATACTGGGAAGTCAATATTATAGCGGTATTCTTTGGATTTGCTTCAATATTCATCAATATTCACGTGATATGAGTGTATCGCGTAATAATAACAAGCGTGTAAAAGACCCCAATGGATCCTAAACGCGTTTTATTAAAAGGGACGGAAAATCTCTTATGCAGCTAAATTGAGAACTTGTCTTAAGCGGCTGCCATCTTACTATACACAAAATCTTTCATTTGGGCAGGTAATCCTAAATGGTTTGCCTGTCATATCAAATAGTTTGAGGCAAATAAAAAAGTGGAAGTATAACAAGGACAACAAATAATATATCTCTAAGTAAAATAGAAAGCATATAAGTGTCACTTTTATTCAATTTACAATATGACCATTCCGCTCGGTAGCAGTCTATTACTTGACGTCAACTCTGGGGCTAGAGTACCTACTTTGAGGCCGGGCTGAATTCGGTCAGCTTATTCTGTGAGATCTAAAGCTTCATTTAATTAAACTAAGTTATAATAGGTACGCGTTTTAGAGGAGCAAAACAGTTAAGTAGTATATCTTTTCGTTTTAACTAGTGTAGTGACGTAAATCTTTCGTTTCGAATCAGAGGGCCTACTCCGAACTTCGAAAATCAGAGGGCCTACTCCGAACTTCGAAAATCGCCCTCTGGTGATATATTGATAGAAATCGATCAAATTGATGAAATTTTTATCAATACGTTAATCAACCCCAATCAATGAATTCCTTAATAATATTGAAATACTTATTTGAATAAATTACAAACGAATGAAGTGTGAAACTACTTAGTTTAATTATTCACCATTCATCGATAATTGTTAAATATGACAAACGATTTGTCTTAGTCGCATCACTACAAACTGCAATAGAAAACCTGTCAGAAGGGAAACCTTGCTAGCACGGTAATCGCGACGAATTGCATGCACCGACACAACACGTCATCATAATACTCATTTTACGTGCGGCGGCGATATTATCTCAATAATGTCACAATTTATCGAAGTGAGCTCCCGAAATTTTTTAAAAGTCCGTACAAACATGACCACTTGTTTTAATTACGACATTTTTTTTAACTGGATCTAACTAGTCTTTCCCTTTAATTATTGAGTCGATATTAAGGTAATCGCTAGCTTCTCTTTTGTCCTAGTTCTTACCATCTAAGTATCTATGAATGGAGTCTTCCACCTAATATTTTCGTCGAAAACTACAAAGAACGCTGGTCTTACCTATAAAGCTGCTACAGTGAACATTCCGTTGGAGTATTGAAGAGGTATCTTCACTTTATTTGACCTATTTTTTAAAGCGGCCAAGTGCGTGTTGGACCTCGCACAATGAAGGGTTCTGTACCTGTTCCTAATTTAACCACTATCCTATATTGTAAATTAAAAAGGCCACATCTTTCATTTCACGACACCGTCTTGTTTTTCTTTTTTTTCCTTCATTTTTTTCATATTTTTTGATTCCACAATTCGAAAGTCAGAGCGACGGGAGGGGGGGAAGGCACGAGACTTTCATTACGGTCGATAAATATAGGTATAAAATAGAGAATTAATATTCACAATTTCAAGATCCTCGGAAAAAAAACTGTGACCATACCTATTCCTATTGTTCACAATTATTGTTCTGGGAAGCCTTACAATTCGTTTCTAAAGTCCTATCGAATCAATTAATGTGCTATATATTGTCTTTTATTACTTTCAATTACATGTAGAGGTATGGAGTGCTCGCCTTATTTTTTTATTTGAATAAATAACCATGTAACGGCGTACGTTATAATATGACCATTTCGGCTACGTGGTGGTCCAACTGATCGGACGACGTGGACATTTTTTCCTCTTGGTCAGACTAGGACTAGTTGGGACTACAAGGAATAGCAATTCCGCCTCATCCGACTGCGGTCAGTCGATCTGGACAATTTTTAACCCCCGACGCAAAAAGAGGGGTGGCATCGGAACTCCCAAACGGACGGACCTATTCTTGTTTAGTTTTTTTTGTGTCAGACAAATTTTAACCCGAGTGTTCTTAGCAATGTTTCATGAAAATCTGTTCAGCCGTTTTTGAGATATTAGGCTTCAAAATGAAAATGACGGGGGTAGTTGTAGTTATATTCCTGTCAGTTCGAGGTTCGATAATCGTACAAGGAATCGAATTTCCTCTTCGTCCGAGTGATCGCTCTAGATGGACTTAGTTTTTCTGTTAGTCCGAAATCGGTCTTACAAGAGATAGCGATTCCGGTTTATGTTTTTAAATGAAGCCTACGTGACAGATTACTCAGTCGAAAAGGAAATTCGATTCCTTGTAGTACGATTATCGAACTAACAGGAATAAAATTGTACAAATTGACCGACCAGAAAAAAATCCACGTCGTCCGATCAGTCGGACCACGTAGCCACAGGGATTTTTTTCTCCACGGAACAATCACGTCACGTGGTGGCGCCGTTAGTAAACTAATGAAATTTTGTTTAATTAATTCGGTTTTTCATTAATTTCGGTGGACTTAGAAAAAGTATTGTATACAATAGTTATATAATTAGCTTTTTAAGTCTCGTACCTTAACTCGGCAATCGCTCGGTACTCCGAATAAAAAAGCATACATTACATAACTTCTACTTTTTGAGTAAAATGCCTGTGCACATAACTACGGCAATTACTAAATAAGGCTTCCGCTTTTGCCATTTTCGCTACGGAACCCTAAAAATAGTAACGGTAATATTCACGCCCACGAACTAAAGGCGATTTAGGTACTCATTTGAATTAAGTAGATACCTACCTAAAAACAAACCGGTGAGAGATCAAAACTGTGCTGCCACAAAATTACCGTTAAAATTGAGTAGCCGTTATGTTGCACACCCTCATATCGTCGGGTGACAAGCAAGTCACTAAAATATCTGTCACTGCTCCTCAAAACCTCGTATCTCAGTACTACATCGATATTGAGTTATGAGTTTTACTTTAAGGAGGTATGTTACTTAGTGACTTTTGCTAGTCACCCGACGATATTTTTCTTAGGGTTCCGTACCTCTAAAGTTGTGTAGAACTACGACCCAGCAGCGGCCGGCAAAGTGCCAGACCATTTTTTTTTTTCTAAAAACATAAACCGAATCTGATCTAAACTGGGTACAGGATCAAAACCTTACCCATTGACCTAGAATCGTGAGGATAACATCTTAAAACATACTTTTGAGGTATAACCAGAGTAAAGGAACACCCAAACGCCGGTGAACACTTCGTGATATGCTCATATCATGTAACACTAGACATTCCGAAATACAATTAATTAGCTACAATTCTACAAATCATGCGGGTACGGTACAGAACTCACGTGAAAGTTGGGATTTCGGAGTAGACCTGTCGAACTCGCAACAAAACTTTCGGGTGCAAGTTTATGCCGTTCGCCTTAACTTAGGCGCCTCACATTACAACTACGAGTGCGTCGTCCTAGTAAAATAGTGCCATTGACTTCTAAAATAGCGTGACACCGACAGCAGTCTCACTATCACATTGACAGTGTTCTTGTTTTAGTTCATCACCCAGTGGGCGTGTAGACTCGACTCACATAAGCCTTTCAAATGTACTCGCGACATCCTACTCAAAGCAATACCTTACCACATTTTCTTGAAATCTTCCTACTTAACACTGAACTATTGTTCAAAGGCGTACTAGCACATACCTACCAATGCTACTCGTGATTACTTTCTTTTGTTTCCATTACCAGTGTTACCTTCCTCATAGAATCCTGCCAAACTGAGAGAACACCCGTTATTTTATTCAGGTTATGGTTCTCATCTATTTTACAAATAAAAAATAAAATAAAAAGGAATATTTACAGATCTAAAGAAACAACCCTAGTTTGTATATAATTTTATTATACATTAAATTAACCTACAGATTTTAATTAATGCCTATATAGTTTCATTTAACAGCTAATTGAGAACTTAATACTGAGTAAAAGTCAGGAAAATAGTCTGTATCATGATTCGTTATATTCTATGTCAAATAAAATTAATTGATCTCATACACCTAGCATCTATTAAAAAAAGGAGTTCTTACATTATTATCCTAGATTGTACTTTATTACTGTAAAAAATGTATTTCTAATTTTCAGTTTACATAGCTATATCCTTAAAAGTATGTCTAGGTAAGTACCTAGGTACTACAATAAATAGAAGACCAACTTACAAAGATCAGTACACATTTTAAAATTCTAATTCATATTTCTATGAATGAGACAAGAACTCCAGCTAATTTCTAAGGTTTCCTGACGGCTTCTCCTAGGTGGTCTCGCGTGTGGACCATGAGGTGTGTAACTAGTGCTCCGGAGCGTACTGCCTACACTAGCACGGTTAACACTGCTTTACTAGTGTACTTAGCACGAAACCTAGAGATTGAAAAAATCTTTAATAAGTCATAGTAAACATACTAACACTAAGGGCTACCAGCATAGCATTATCATTGGAACTATTTGTCAAATACCACCACAGGAGTTTCTATCTAGTCCTAAGCTTCATGTTAATGCTATGTAGGGCTCAAAGAAGAAATAACTCCCGAAAAACTATACATCCTATTTAGAAGTCTGGAATGTAGTGCTTTTAATGGTAGGTTATTTGGTAGTGAGTAGTATGAAAAATGATTTAAGTTATAGAAAGTTAATACATACCCGGATTTAAAAGCGCCCTCCTCTTCCTTGGCCACCGCCATAATTTCCGCCGCTGTAACCACCTCCACCACCGCCGCCGCCTCCACTCTGGTTCATGTTATAAGGTGCAGCACGGTTGTTACTGTACTGCTGATTTCTGGTGGGTCCCCCGCTATAGCTTTGTTGGCCATAACTGCCAAAGTCCTGATTACCACCGCCCCAGCTACCCCCTCCGCGCTGGTTACCACCTCCCCCATACCCGCCCCCCTGGTTTCCTCCCCATCCCCCTCCTTGATTATTATCCCAGGGGTTGGAGTTATTCCAACCTCCTTGGTTATTGCCATAGCCTCCTGGAACATTAAAATGAATAAATTAATACATTTCTTATTTTTTTTTATTATACAACCCTGACTTAATGTAGTTGTTTAAAAAAAAATACGATACATACCTCCATTACCCCAACTGTCATTCCTGCCTTGGCCTTGTCTGCCACCACCACCTCCTCTTTGATCAGAACCATCCTTGGGTAAAGCTTTCTTAACATCCAATTGTTTTCCGTTGATTTTGTGAGGGACATTCACTGTAAATGACAGAAATAAGTTAAGTACCAACTAAATATTAAATAATAACTAGCTCCATCTATATATAAATAGATGCAATGTACATTGACTCGCGTACCAGACATACCAAATAAATAAGTAGTCAGGTATAGCTTAAAATCAATGGTTGATCTCCACAACTAGAGAAGCCAAGCCTAGATACAAAAATCCATCCTGGGGCAAGGTTGTGGGTTCATAAGTAAACAAAATAACAATAAACTTACAGCAAACTTTATCCACTGGATCATAGTCATCAAATTCCACAAATCCAAAGCCACGTTTTTTTCCAGTAGCTTTGTCAGTGACAATGCTGACATTTTGTACCGTTCCATAATTTGAGAAATATTCTCGGAGCTGTTCTTCATCATGATCATCCTTAATGCCACCAATAAACAATTTCTTGACTGTGGCTCCAGCTTCGGGATTTTTGATGTCTTGACGAGCAACCGCACGCTTAGTTTCAACTACCCTGTAATGATGCCATAGCATGGTGAGTCGCAAGACCTCATGTCAGTAACATTTTGAGCGCCAGGTGGCCAAGTTATACGCTCTGCCTCTGACGCCAAAGGCATAAAATAAAGTTAAGCCAAGTACCAAAACATCATAAAGGGTTCTAGGAGTGGTATTTCATAGTTTTTGAACAGGCGTCAATTGAAGTCTTTCCGATGGCGTGGTTTGGCGTCTTAGGCGCTTAAAAGGTTAAATTATGTACAGTCACCTAATTTGATTTCTGGGCCACTTTGTATCTTGTCAGTGATATAATATAGTACTCTAGCAGCTTTCATATTGATTTTCACTGTGACAAGGTAAGAAGTGGCCCACAAATGAAATTGATTGACCGTACAAGACCAAATCAAAATACCATTGTCGACCCCACAGAAAATGCCACGTGTTCGTTTACACGAAACATTCACCAAGCGGTGTCTTGTAATTTTCGCAGCATAAAACGATATAAAAGGTAGAATAAACCTTTCATATAGCTGGACTGCAGTAACTAGCAAATGAAGATAATAAGTAAGTAAGTACTAACCTTCCGTCAATGCGGTGCGGCCGGTTGTTTTGCGCGTCATCTACCATATGAGCCTTCGAGTAGGTAATGAATCCGAATCCACGGGACCGTTTGGTTTTGGGGTCTTTCATGACGACGACGTCGACTATTTCTCCCCATTTCTCGAAATGAGTTTTCAGTGATTCATCCGAAGTGCGGTAATTCAGTCCGCCAATAAAGATTTTGCGGTGGACTTCTGGCTCATCCTGAAAATAGGACGCGCGTTCAACAAGATGGCGGATATGTACCTAGTCGGCGTGGTTTTTTATCGAACCGGGACAGGATCAATACAAATCCGATGGACGTAACAAAGAAAGTGGGTAATATTCAACAAATGAAAATGTATAATGCCAAGTAAAATACAACAAGTTTAGTATTAATCGTCAGATGAAAATAGATTAAAGTACTTACATAGCCATCATCTCCGTTTTGTTGCGGCCTCATTTTGGTATCACAATGAATGAAATATATAAGGGCAAGAGACAGTTACAAAACCCTAATTTATTATACACAAATCACAACTTTTCGACGTTTGCTACACGACCACTCTGAACCGACGCCACGCCAAAAAGAAAAGGAAATGAATGGTGGTCTTTAAAGAGCGATCGATAGCGTCGCATCCATATCCGGCCTGCGTGGCCTCAGTGCTACCACCTGTTTAACACATATTCTCTGGTTTTTACTTTTTTTTCTATTATTTGAAATAATTAATTATCTTGACATAGTTTTTAGCTCAGTTTGCAGTATTCAACATATAAATATGGTCTTTAAATAGCTAATGTTGTAATAGAAATAAGTCTTTTTTTTCTCACGATTATCAATGCTGCCAACAAAAACCATTGGTTTACCTCGATGCCTCGATGTAGATAAATATAATAACAGTATTTATCAGTTTATATTGTTATACATAATTTAAAATAATATAGCAATTATTAATAAAACAAATAATTTCCGACTAGTTAAAAAGTATAACGGAAACACAAATGAACTATTGCTGAGAGCCCACCGCGAACTTCGAAAATCGAACTTCGTATCGCACCGTCCCTTTCCGTCATATAGTGTATAATACGAGAGTGAAAGGGATGGCACTACATGAAGTTCGAAGTTCGCGGTAGGCACTCTGGCCGCAAATTATAATAGACAATCATAGAGCAAGAGAAAGAAAAAAGAACAAAAAAATGAAATGAATGACGTTACAATTTGTTGTCATCGTTAGTAGGTTTTACTTTTTCAACAACTTCAAATAATTTAGGCGGCTCTTATTACCAATAAAGTGTATTTTGTCATTGAAAGCTTGGTTGTTCCGAGTTTTTTAACTGTTTTAACTTTAACAAACTCTGTAGATGAACATGAAGCCCAACGGAGGTGGTGATGAGTTCGTAAGTATTTTTTTTCATTTTACATCGCGTACTGCGTATACAAAAATTTTAGACGCTGAGGGTTACTCATTGATTTATTGTATAATTTAGGAAGAACCTGAACATATGCGCAAGCTGTTTATCGGCGGTTTAGACTATCGAACGACGGATGCATCTTTGAAGGAGTTCTACGAACAATGGGGCGAAATTGTAGACGTGGTGGTGATGAAAGACCCACAAACAAAGCGTTCGAGAGGCTTCGGCTTCATAACTTACTCCCAAGCTTCAATGGTTGATGAAGCACAGAGTAATCGACCTCATAAAATTGATGGAAGGTGAGATTTTTATCATCATGGTGGAACCACACCTCGGGTTGCGTGTTGGCCTCCCTTCTTTTGATATCAAAGAAAGAGATGCCACTCGAATATTTGCACAACTACCCGAAGTGTGGTGCCACCATTAGAGAATTTAGGGATACATGGAAAACTGGTTTCATCACATTTTGGGATATACAAGCCGAATAAGCAGTCCAGCTTTTCAGGATTTCAGTTCAGGATATTAATTTCCCAATGCAGTGACTACATTACATTTTACATTCTTATAACATGTTAACTAAATTGTATAATATTTGGCAGCTGAACTGGATAATGGGCTGGGTCACTATGTATGAAGAAAACCAAAAAAATTTCATTTATAATTAAAAGAAAAATTGTGATATTAAATAGGGATAGTATTTTGCAATTGGTGCTCATCAAGTACTGGTAATATGTGTGTGACTTCAAGGTATGTTTTAAAAATTGGGACTAAAATATTAACCCATTTTGGGCTGCAAATAGTATATTAGACCTTTAAAAGATATTCCACTCAATCGCGGAAATTTCAATTAAAATCTGGAGGCAACATAATAAAATATATCCTTAAATCAACCATCAAAAACAGACTTTTGTGACTGTGACCAACTAAAAATTAAAAAAAAAATGGTTACTACAATTGGATTAGGCTGATATCCAGCATTCAAAAATATGCTTAATACAAAATAATGCCTATGTTCAAGGCATTATTTAGTATTATTTTTTTTTCTGTTATATAGTAACTGTAGAGTATTGCATGTTTTTATTTTTTATAGAGTTGTTGAGCCTAAACGAGCAGTACCAAGAGAAGAAATTAAAAGGCCAGATGCAAGTGCTACAGTTAAGAAGCTATTTGTCGGAGGCCTGAAGCAGGAGATTGAGGAGGAAGACCTGAAGGACTACTTCAGCTCATACGGAACCATTGTTTCAGTGAGCTTGGTGACTGAAAAGGATACGGGCAAGAAGAGGGGCTTTGGTTTTATTGAGTTTGAAGACTATGATCCAGTTGATAGGATATGTTGTAAGTAATCAAGATTCCTATTAGCTTGGAATTTAAATACTCACTGGAAACTGGTAGCATTATTGTTGACATTTGTTATTTCTACATACCAACAGTGCAACAGAACCACAAAATTAAAGGCCGCCGTCTAGATGTGAAAAAGGCATTGTCGAAGACTGAAATGGCTGGTGGTTCTAGTGGTGGTGGGGCACCTCGGCGGGGCGGACGTGGAGGAGGTGGCGGAGGCAGTTGGGGAAACCGCAGCAATGATAACCAAGATTGGGGAAATCAAGGTAAGTTTTTATGTACTTCTACATGATATTTACAGCAGCCATAATATACCTCTGTCAATTTTTAGTGACAAATTTATCTTGCAGGTTAAGGTTTCTTTTCACATACCATTCAGTTTTCAAAGTGTTTGTCGTTTTTACTCAGAGACATGCATAGCTAACGTGTTTATGACGGGGGCAGAAAATTAAATATGAATGTAATGTAATGTAATCTTTGCCCCCTGGGTAGATGCTAGCCAAGAGCAATCCCATTTTTAATAAAATAAAATGTAAAAGTGCTAACCCAATTGAAGCTTTTCAGTTTTAGAGAATATACTATCAGTAGATGGCCTGTTTGGCATTGTTGGTAGTGACACTGCCTCCGAAGCTAGAGGTCCCGGGTTCAAATCCTGGCCAGGACAATTATTTGTGCATTTAGCTGGGATATTTGTTCTTGGGTCTTGGATGATTCCTATGTATTTAAGTATGTATTTATTTATATAAGTATGTATATTGTTGTCTAGTACCCATAGTACAAGATTTGCTTAGTTTGGGACTAGGTTGATTTGTGTAAGACTGTCCCCAAATATTTATTTATTTACCATCCATGTTAATTGTAAAGAATTTTCTGTCTTATTTATTGGAAACATACATTTCACTTTTCACTTATGAATGATGTCTGATTACTAATATAATACATATGTCATTTCAGGAGGATATGGGCAAGGTGGAGCATGGGGTAACCAGAATCCTTGGGAATCCAACAATCAAGGAGGTGGTTGGGGCAACCAAGGCTATGGAGACCAGAATGCCTGGGGCCAGAGTACTGAGAACTTTGGTGCTGGGTACCAACAGAACTACTCTGGAGGGCCTATGAGGGCTAATTACAATACTTCTCGCCCTCAGCCTTATAATCAAGGTAAAATCAACTATATTATATTAATCACAACCTAAGACCATTATTACGTAGGCGCATAAAATTAGCAAAACCTGGACATAATTCGATAACCGTAATTTTCTTTTTCTATGATTTAAAGTATTGTTAATTTAAATAAAAATAAAAAATTAACATTTTAAGGCTCCGCGTCAATGTTAAAAATACAATAAACTAACTTTTTAACACATTTTGATTTCGTTAGTACGCCATAATAAATAACTACAATAACACCCCTCTCTTTTTGCGTCTGGGGTTAAAAATTACCGTAATATCGAAATTGTACGTAATCAACTAGCTAGTCGGCTCAGGCGAACTAGCTGGTTCTCTTTGATATCGTTTCGTGGTGGAGCAAGACCTTAATTTTATATGCGCAAGATGCATTTTGCCCGCTAGAAAATTCTACTAGTACTTCAGGCGCGAGGCCGTTGGCGGTGGGCCACGCCTTAAGCCGTCTCTGATATTGTCCAACCATCTGACTAGTGGTCTGCGCGGTCTATATTTCCCTGCTTGAGAACTTATAGGCAGCACTTGCTGATCCCATCGGTCCTTTTTTTGCGATAGATATGGCTGGCCCGTCGCCAATTTAATCGCGATATCCTTTGGCCGTTGTCGGTATTATTAAATTATTAATGGCAGTATATTTATTTTAAGCTGGTGGTGCTACCGGCTACGCCACGGGCGGCTACAACAGCGCGGCCGGTGCCCCCGCTGGCGGCGGCAACCAGCGACGCTTCTAGTTCTCTTGTGAGTACTCTGCCATATAATTCTCGCGCGACATATTGACACATGAGTAAAGAGATAACGGAACAGAAACGATTGTCAACACTGCGCTAAAAAACTACTAGTACAATTGCAGGTGCAGGGCGTCTGTGTGGGTCACCACTGGTTGATTGAAATGAACGCTATAAAACCGGTTTACACTGATTCGGCCAATTGTCAATGTCAGGGTTGTCGCATAGTGTTTATTGTAAAAGAATAAACAATATTACTTAAGGGGCTCCTTACGTTTTTCATCGATTTTAGACGAGTTTTGAGTTAATATCCCTCCGTCAAAACTAAATATATTTATGGCACCAACGATTATTGGTTCTTCAACCCTTTCTCTATATTTTCAAGAGCCGAATTTGAAAAAAAAGTTATTACCTATTTTTTACGATTTATTCAAACATGGTCCAAAAAACCTCTATTTTCGATATAAGTATGTTGATTATGCACTTATATATTTCGAATGTATACATAACTTTTCCTTATTGACGTCTCTCAACACGTAAGAGAGATTTTTATTTTTAACTTATAACCTCGTTGTTGTTAATACGATAAGCCATAAAAAACACGAGAAATCTGAGAGTTAGAGATCGAAGGTCATTGGGACATAGGAGCCCCTTAACATACGAAATTTTATGATAAAAATATTAAGTGAAATGTTAGTTCGAGGAATTTCGAATGACTTGAATAAACTATACCTCAATCTGACTAAAATTTAACATTCGATTTTTTTAAGTGTACCTATTGCATTCCAAATGTTAGATTCAGATTTGAATATACTATAAAAATAAATAAAAAATATGGTACACAAAAATATAAACAATAGTTTTATTGCTAAAAGAGATTAAAACTGTTATTAAAAATTAAAAGTATGTATGTATGTATTTAAGCACTTTATTGTACACAATAACAGTTTAAAACATACATGTCACACAAGATCAGAGTAAAAGTTAAACGTAAACAAAATTTACTGTGTGAGTATGAGGGTGAGAAATAATAAAAGAACAAAAAGCCCCAGCTGAACCACTGGGATTTTTCAATCAAACTTGACACAATAGTACTAGATTAAGTAACTATAGAGGAAACAAATCAGCTCTTAATCATAAAAGGGCATTTTTTCTTCCCTTATCCTGCTACGACCTTTTACAGCATTCTCCTAGGGCTGTCACAGTCAGCATAAAGGTGCGAATCAGTACGGTTCAGTAGGTCAATAAACAGTATGGTTGTCTCACTTTTACTTCAGGCCAGAGAAGGACGCGTGTACTGGTGACGGGCAATAATTGCTCAAAATATTGCCCGTGTAAGAGCACCTTAAGATAATTATTAATAAATGAAATCATTTTCATACCGGTTTGATTGAGTGAGCACGGGATGAGTGAGTGAGACAGAATACAGAATGTTTAGGGGAAATTTGGGCTGAGTTTCTTCATTAAGGTCTCTGCCCACTACACCGTATCATACCATGCCGTAATAGGAACGTGTCAGGCAAAAAAATATTCTTTGTATTGTAGAGTATGAGACTATGTCCACTAGCACGCTTCGTCACCGACCAGCACCGGTTGCCAAACCGGTGCCTGCAGGCGGCGGAAACTGTGACCATGCGGGTTATAACCGCGTAAAATGACCGTTACAAACCCGTTATAACCGCGTTGGCAGTCTTCAACCTGTTGTCTTTTCTCTTGCTTTATTTGCTCTTACTAGTGGTGACAACTTAGGGGTTGAACAAAAACGCGGATGCAACGAGGATGCTACGGGTATGATACGCTGATCTACGGTCACTAATCCCGTTATGCACGGGTATGAAACGCTGGTTACACGTTCTATTGGGCGTAGCAGTCCGTGTCGTGAAATTCCGTGCCTGATACGTTCTTATTACGGTCATGGTATGATACGGTGTAGTGGGCAGAGACCTTTAGTACACCCATGTGAAGCCGGACGGGTCTAGTTTCATATAACACAATTTTGAACCTTCCTTTTTTTGGACGTTTTTAGAACTCTTCTTTGGTTCTCTGTTCCGTTACTTTACTCATGTGATATGGACAAGGTTTGTCTCGATTTACTACAAGAAAACCATAAGGGTATGGCCTGTGTTCAGTGGATCGTGCATATAATACTAAATACTTCTGCATTTGTTTTATATACGTGATCCGCGGCCCGCTAGCGTCAAGCGTGCACACAGGCTGTACAATAAGGCGAATGCTTTTGTAAGTTCTAGTGAATACAAGAAGTGAGTGTCCCATGTGGGATGGGATTAAACCCCGTTATCTTGTCGCACTGACTGATTTTTTTATCGACCATCTCGATATCGATGTTTATATAATGCAACAATGCGATTGATTTTTCGCCTTTTAAATCTCTACTCAATCTCAATATAGCGTAGATATTCAAACTTCTTGATTAAAATTAAGTAGATAACCTCATCGATCGGTCTTACGTTTGTAATCTAGATGTTTTGTATGATGTCTCTTTTTGGAACGATTCATAAATTGCACCCTGTACCAAACAATTAGTTTTAACTTTTATCAAACGGTTAAAATCGTTGGTGTATATTGTTTTCAAATCTTCCATTGTATTGTAGCATAGTAATATGTATAAGCAATAAACTCCACGCCAGTATTAAACACTTTTAAAGAACTGCCAGGGGTTGCGCGGCTGTCTTTTAATGTGACATGCGGTTGCAAAATAAAATGCAGGTTAATCATTTATCGCATTACGTAAGACCAATGAGGTTATCTGCTTATTTTTAATCAAGAAGTTTTAATCTACGCTATATTGAGATTGAACACAGATATAAAAGGCGAAAATCAATCTCATTGTTGCATAATATAAACATCGATATCGAACTGGTCATTAAAAAAAAACCCTATGAAAAAGCATCGTAAGTGCGACAAGATAACGGGGTTTAGATGGGATACGAGGGTGGTTTGAGAAGTAACTTGGTTTGATATGAAAAAAAAAATTTTGAGCGATTGTATATATTTTATTTTTCGACATAGTCCCCTCGAAGCTCGACGCACTTGTCCCAACGTTTCTGCAACTTCTCGATGCCTTCACGAAAATGCGTTTCTTCGAGGTCCTCGAAATACGCGTTTACCTCCTGTATCACATCTTCGTTGGAGTTAAACTTTTTCCCCGATAAAAAGATTTTGAGTTTGGGGAATAGGTGATAGTCCGACGGGGCCAAATCCGGGGAATAAGCGGGGTGAGGAAGGAGTTCAAACCGTAATTCCGACAATTTTTGTGCAGCGACACGACTTGAATGCACCGGTGCGTTGTCATGGTGAAACATTACTTTCTTTCTTGCCAAACCTGGCCGTTTCTCGGCTATCGCCGCATGCAATTGGTCCAACAGTGATGCATAGTATGCCCCAGTAATGGTTTTTCCCTTCGCAAGGTAATCAATTAAGAGAATCCCCTTTGCATCCCAAAAAACGGATGCCATCACTTTTCCAGCTGATGGAATGACCTTGGCTTTCTTTGGAGTTGGCTCACCACGACCAACCCATTGTCTGGACTGTTGTTTCGTCTCCGGAATATAGTGATGAATCCAGGTTTCATCCATTGTCACAAAACGGCGAATAAAGTCTGTTGGATTTCTTTCAAAGACCTGGAGATTATCCGCAGATGTTCGCATACGAACACGCATTTGTTCTGGAGTGAGCAGCCGCGGCACCCACCTTGCACACAGCTTTTTCATGTGCAGTTCGTTGTGCAAAATAAAATGCACCCGCTCAGAAGAGATGTTTGTGGCTTCAGCTAATTCGCGTACCTTCAATCTTCTGTCGGTTAAAACCAAATCATGGATTTTATCGACTATTTCGGGTACAACCGCCGTTTTTGGGGCTCCAGGACGAGGTGCATCATCAATGCTTGTCCTGCCTCGCTTTAACTCATTCACCCAAAGTCGAACTGTCTCATAGGAAGGACACGAGCTACCCAATGTAGGTAAAATCCTTTCATGGATTTCTTTTGCAGTTTTACCTTCCAAAAAAAAGAACTGAATTACACCACGAATTCCTATTTTCTCCATTTTGCCGCGCTACTCCGATCACTTTTGTTTAAACTACTGTCAAATCTAAAATTCCCGCCAAAAATGACATTTGGCCACAGATAAATTATCTTGATTAAATAATCTTTGTGAATAGTTACATAGATTACACTAACGCCATCTATCGGTATCCGAAACAAGTTACTTATCTAACCACCCTCGTAGCTTAATTCTAACTTACCTAAATCGAGATAAAACTTGACTCACAGTATGTCGGGCCACTAAGACTGACTATACTTAAGTGTGCTTTATTTTAGTCTAAGCAGTACTTTTTACAGTAAAATATTAACTGACAGACCCCCCTGTACATGACAAGACTTCATGAAAATCAGGCACACAAGTCTATTTCAATCAAAACTAATTACATTTTCTTATAGGCCGTGCATAGTTTCAGGTGGCTAATGTCCGTGTACTCATGATGATTTTTTCAATGCTTAGGTCTCAAGTTGCGCTTAGATGAAGCTAGGCAGGCAGACGGTATATTAAACACGGGAGGTAGGCCAGGCGTCAGCTAGCTAGTGAGGGACAAGCGGACTTAGCGAAGGACTACATTGCATAGTCATTTAACATTTTTTTTCTTCAAGTGAGGTTGGTTCACAATAAGGTACTGTGTAGGCAATAGATTCATTTTTCCTAATTTAAGATTGTAATAGTCGATTAGCACTGAAATCCATCATTCCTTAAATACTAGAATGCAACATACCAGATCCACTGAAATAACAGATTCTTAACGTGCTAGTTTTTTGAACTAACAAAGAGGGTCAAATAGTCGTCGCAATGCCACTTTTCTCTGTTCAGGGGCGGCCTTAGCCATTGCGAGGCCCCGGGCGGTTTCATTTTTGCTAGGCTCTTGTCTTTGTACTATTAGTACCTAATATTTTTCGCGGGTCCAGTGCGGCTACCCCGCTTGCCACCGCCAGAGGCCACCCCTGTTTCTGATATAGCCGAGCCGAGCCGACCTACGATGGTCGCGTTCTTCTCGTTTATCGCTGTTTATAACATAACCGTCCCTTGCACCATACCTAGTTGTCAGAATGCAACGAACGTTTTATCCATATCTGTAAAAGTTAATAACATGAGCGCGACCATCAGACTCGCACAAGGAAATAAGTTATAGGGAATAGGACTGTTTCGTGGAAGAACATCGAACGTGTTCAATGAAACTGTAATTTTTATTATAGAGAAATTGCTTTGAAAAATAAAAGGTAGTCTAACCTTAAATGAAACTGAAGTTACCACTATTATGTAATAGAAATCTAGCGTGTCTGGAATGTGATATAATGAGGATCTGGTACTTGTCGTTTCTGGTATTTAGGGACTGAAGGTTCAAATCACAGTTTTTACATTTGACGTGTCACAATTTTTGTGTACTGCACGGATGTTTAGTCAGGTATCGCACCCGCCGTTCACGGTGAGACGTTGAATGCAAGCAGGCGATTTGAAGTCTTGTTATTCATGTAAAAGCTGTGGCTTAATTCATTGCTACGTCCCTAGTTCGTAAGTGAGATAAAAACTATTTGACTTTCATCAGTGTTTATTAAATATTCGTTGCTTATATTTTAAATGTTAACGCCTAGAAAACTAGGGGCTACTTTTAAATTAACATTCCAAAGGAATATACGAATGTTTGGGAGAATTAGTTATAACCTATTTGGACTTGACGATTCATTATGGTTTTGGCAAATTGGTCAAAACATAATCCATACATACATTGTTAATTGACGCTTAAAATTTTATTCAATTGTTGCATGAAATTGTTATTAATATATATTCTAATTTTGAGTGTTCACAAATTTCGACAATCGACATGCTAGTCAAATACAAGAAACATATATGACTAAAATATGTGATTGGCGCGTTTAACCCCAATTTATGGTTAAGTTTTAAGTATATATATGTCCGTTTTGTTTTTCTCAATTTTCACTACAATGTTAATGTAGATTTAACTCTTACATATTTCGGTGTGCAATATATTAAATAAAAACTGTTTTCCATGGACTCTTCTACATGCGGACGAGCATTCCAACGTGGAAAAGGCCATGGTAAGTTGACTTTTCCCAAATAAATATTTCAACAAATCAACTCTTTTATTTATTTACACTTTACAATAAATAGGTCACCCAACATATGAAGTGCTATTTAGAGAACGCATTGTATTCCAAAACTCACATGCGAGTTTCACTACTTTTCGCGGGTCGATAGATCGATTGAATTGATGTTTATGTAGGTACTATGTATAAACGAATTTATTTATGATGTCCGAATGGTACTTGACAGATTATCTTTGGAACAATGGTATTGTTCTCACTAATAAACAAAGCGCACAACAGAACCGGCAGCTACTGGAACAGAAAAAAGTAAATATGTTAAAACATTATCTTCACGAATCGCTACCTTCTTTACTACGAATAAGCGATGAGGTTCAAGTTGCAATAACATGGCATTCATCCTCTCGCGGATCCTCTACCTGGGTACTGTTTAGCTTTCACTTGAACCTTATTGCTTAGTTCGGAAGGAATTAATTTGTGCGGATAATCTATGTACATCTTCCCTTTTATTCTAAAATAGTACACTCACACTTTAATTGTCGTGCCATTTAAAGCTCACTTTATACTGGGCATCATAGTTAGCTATATTATCCAGTATAACGGGAGCTCTAGATGGCTCATAAATTAAAGTCCGTGACCGTACCTAGCTGCTGGTTGAAGGATACGAACTCAAGTACCATTCGAAAATCTTAAATAAATTCGACTTAAGTAAACCTCGAAAGCCCGTAGGACTGTCGTGAATGAAAATCGCATGCGAGTCTTGTACGTGTAGATAAGGCATATCTAAACCTATAACATGAACAGTAGTCAAGTCAATAAGATTGATTTAGTTTAGACAGACTATTTTCAGCCGCCTAAATTTCGCCGCCAGTGACCAGCAAACCCTCAGACGTCGTTTACACGGTGCCTTCTCAGTACCAGTCATAGACGCAAGCGGAGGTCATTGGCGCCAAAAAATGGGGCGTATTCTATGCCGTGCCAGCGCTGGCATGCCGCGAAAAAATGCCATCGAAGTGTTTATACGGGGCCTTTTTAGTCGTCTCAATCTAAAACAACTTTTACATAAGTACTTAAATTGACGTTGAGATCTTTCGCATTCAATGCGCAAGCTCATATAACTGGATTGAAGCCCACTCTATGAGCGCAGTCTGCCAAGAAAATGTTAGAACAGTTTCTTGGCTTACTGTATCTATAAAAAACTGAAAGTGCGTGTCGGGCTTATCTAAGTAAACAAAAGAAACCGTACTTATCACGAAAACGGATCAGTGAATTAAAAATGGTTATATAAAACCCACATCCAACGAAACCACAACCGAGCAGAGCAACTGTGTTTTGCAAGAAAAAAAATCCTCAATACGTTTAGAGGTACCTACCCCAAAAAAAAAATTGATTTGAATGATGAACCGTTTTGTCAGCACGATTGTTATGTACAGCACGGCTAGCACAAGACGACGCGCGAGATAAGACTATCCGTCTCTTTCCGTGTGTACCCATTAGATAGAGATGGATAGTCTATCTCGCGCGCGTTATAGCTCGCGCACCATCTTGTGCTAGCTGTGCAGTGCGACACAAAAGAGAAGAAATTAAAAAGTGGCAACACTTTAGTGTCGTCCCTTGTTTTCCTAGATTGATTTGAAAGTTCTTGATTTGTACTCTTGTGTCGCACTGTATACCAATGCCAAATTACAGCTTTCTAGTTGTTACCGCGTTCGGACGGTAGGATATGGCGAAACTAACAATGGGATTCCTTGTTTACTACGAAACTCTAAAAACGTGCGCAAATGCTCTGTCAAAATTACTCTTTTGTTGCAAAAATTGCCCTGTAAGTAGTGTTATGAATGACCCTCGTCCCCAGGGTGTTGGAAAATGATCATAAACTATGTCTTAATGTAAACTACTTCTGAAGCGGTTGTGATTGAGGCGGCAGGCAGGGACAGGGCGGCGGGCAGTAGGAAGGCAGGACCGGCGGGAACATCCCCGAAGCCGCTGCTAACTGTCTGTAAACAGTAAAGGTTGCGTTAATCGACGACTATAAATAAAATAAAATTCGGTTATTTAAAAGAAACTGAACACACACAATATAAATTAGCCCGTGGTACCACACTAGGCGTAGCCTGTTTCGTGGTGACCGTTTGAATAACATTTATAAAAAGTTTGTGTAGGTAGGTATCCTCTGTTATGTATACAAAATAAATAACTGATAATAATAACAGAATATGACATCGCATTGTAAGTACTGCTTAATTTCATTAATATTGTTTGGACATACCTTTGCTTTGCATAATCTAGCTTAATATTTCACTTTTAAACTAGTATTATACCTATGCCATACCCGAACAGGGTGTCATGTGTGTCTAAAATTTATATTGTAACAACTGTACTTTGATCATGGTTTGCAATAAAATTATTATTATCATTGAAACAAACTGAAATAAATATGTATGTGTGTGTGCGTGCGTGCGTGCGTTATGATGATGATGATGAACCATAGGAATAATTTACGTTTGGCCTCTGGAAAGGGATGTTTTCTTGACATCACATAATTTGTTAACTTTGCTATAAAGTTAAGCAAGCATATGGATGAATATACTATGTACAAGGGTACTTAAGAAAATTGGCAAGTTTTTTTTTTCTCAGAATATGGTCATGGTTTTAATGACGTCACTCATTCGACTCTGAATCAAGAACGGATTGCAGAACTTTTGTTTTGTTACTTTGTACCTATAAGATTTAGATTTTTTATTTCATACATATGATTACAATATAAATTAAAGCTAGTTTAGAGGTTGAACACGCCAAAATTTGGGCACATGAAATAGGTATATAAGATTAAACAAAGAAATAATATTCGTTATGCCTATTTTTTATGATGAACTATACATTTAACTTATTATCTTATCAATTACTGTACAAGTTCTTGCACCGTCATTAATTGTAAACCAATGAGCGGACCTTGGACCTGACACTAGACATAAGCTTCAGCACAGAATTGTTCCCGACGACTTTGGAGGCTTTCAACCAGTTTCTTTTAAAAGCCTCGATGGAATCCGCGACCTTAGTGTTTTTCAGAAAATATGCCTTGGGTTAGTGCCCAAAAAGTCTCAATAGGCCTGGCTTCTGGGCAGTTTGGAGGATTCATGTGCTTCGGCACGTATTCGAATTTATTTTCTTTATACCAAGCTAACATGATCTTGGAGTAGTGCACGGATGTCAAATCCGGCCAAAAATAGAACAGGTCCATCATGCTCGCTTATTATAATAGTCATGCTCGCTTATTTGTTGCCTATGGGCAGTAGACGACGATATAAGCACTCTGTGATGTACTTCTGTATCGGACTTCATCGTTTGCGTAGTGACAAATGGCTTGGATGATTTGCCGCACTCACAAATAGCTTGCCAAACCATTGCTTTTTTAACAGGGTTCGCCGATATATATCCGCGGATATATATCGTGATATATATCAATCGATATTTACGTTGATATATATCAATTGATATTTATTATTAAAAGTAGTTTTTTTTCTATCAGATAGTTATCGCTTACCATCAGGCGATTCGTCTGCTCGTTTCCCAACTATGTCATAAAAAAAAATAGGAATCACGTTCGTACTCGAACAGATTTTTATTGAATTCAAACCTTATCACCACGAAATAAGATTCATAATAAAGTTATGTTTTCCCCTAAAAATAAAAAGGCTTTATCTGGAAATTTGCGCAAGGTCGGTGTTATAGGCTTTGATCAGTCAATGTCAAGCTTTGTCAAGTCCAAGCCCCTTGAGCACAGATAGTAGAGTAAAGCAGATCCGCTCATTTATATTGAACGATTTCTGATCTGATCTATTCTCACTAATGCACAAATCAGTAAGTTTGAGACAGACAGACAAGTGACATCTGACAGTGACCTGACAGTGTCTCCATCTTCATAACTGAAAATTGTACTGAACTGACTTTGTGGTGTGTTAAGTTTATATGGGATTTAACATCCTGTGGGGCTAGTATGATCGCTTATATGTCGGATATATAGCATTCGTCCCTCTCGCACTTACATACTTGACAGTACGGGACGAATGCTATATGTCCGACATATAAGCGATCATACTAGCCCCTCTGGTGTACTTTCAAATGGAGACAATTCGTTAACAGCCGAAAATGATCGTACTATCTGTCGCATTCTAACTTATTTTGGTGCACCATAAGGATTTAACGAGACCATTAATAATCATCTGGCTTAATACTGCGACTCTGCTTTTCTCTGATGTATGAGGCACACACGTGTGTGCCTAACGAATTTTGAATTTGGTAATTGGTACCTACGGATCAGTACCACAAATGAAAATGACCACTTATAATAATGTCCTGCTACTTAAAATGTCCCGTTCTCAACATAACCATTTCTAACAATACCTACGTCTGGTATTACCTATCTTGAAAAATCACCATTTCTGAAAATGACCACTTTTCTAAATGACCAAATTTTGAATTGATCACTTGCCAAAATGACCGTTTCGTCAATTGATTACTTTTGAAAATACCAAGTTCTTGAATGAACTACTTCTGGAAAAAACATTTCTTGAAAAAGCTACTTCTGAAAATTATTGTAGGGCTGACAGCAACAACGAGCTCTTATCTATAGAATTAGTATTACAATAAAAATAATAATGCATACCGACGACTTTACACATTTTACGTCACTCCGGGTGGTAAGTTAGATTAACCTCCCACGGGCGCAGCGGCAAATCTCACTTCACACCCAGGAGAAGACGTAAAATTATGTACGCACCACGGGCGGTAATTCGTAAAGCCCCAGATCGCATATTTATGGCCCTCACCTTCGGTTCGGGCCACAAACACCTGCGATCTGGGGCATTCACGAATTCACCGCCCTAGGCACGTAATCTACTATTACACTAAAATCGATATTTCAGCTTACCTGCTTACATAGAAAAACTGCAACTAACCTCTTATGTCTATTATCATTATTCATAACGCTGGCCACTTAAATAATTACTTTTAAAACTCTTGAGTACTCTGTTGTTGTTTTTGATGCCGTCATTATAATTCAGGTGCTTATGAAGGCTGCTGAAATAAAATTCCGTCAGTATAATTTATTTACTCTAAAATGAACAGTAAATTAATATTTGCGTTGAATCAAAAAGGAAACGATACTGTCCTTTTTGGCAAGTATAGATACAACTTCAGTTTCCAAAACCAAAGCGGTAAGTCTCGTTGGAGATGTGTAAATCGCAGTGACTGCAGCTCTACTATCACCCTCAATACAGAGCGGACTTTAATACTTCGGTCGTCTCCTCATACATGCATGCCGGAAAAAATTGATAACGATGTGTTTATTGCCATTAATAAATGCAAAGAAGAAGTTTGCCGTAGTTTCGAATCAGTTGAAAAAGTTTTCGAAAAACAGGTTTTGAAGCTGAAGAAAAACTGCAAACATACAGATATAGACGATATTCCGGATTTTTCGTCAAAAAAAGACAGCTTGTACGCAGCACGAAAAAAGTTTTTGGAAACAAAAAGCTTAAATTATAAGACTGTCGCTGATGTCCATATCCCAAACAAGTTGGGAAAAGATTTCGTCATATGCGAAGATGGGACTATAAATAAAATTATCTTATTTAGCTCAACAACGGCACGGATGTATCTTAGTAATGCAGACCTGGAAGGCAATCATGTACATTTCTTCGGGGATGGTACATTTCATTGCGTACCTCATCCATTTTACCAACTTTACTCGCTGCATGTAGACGTCGGGTCGACAGAGAAAAGCACAAACATTGTCCCATTTATTTTTGGGCTACTTCCGGACAAGAGACAAGAAACCTATGTTCGGTTTTTTAGTTTAATAAAAGAAAAATTGTCTATAAGCGTGCTGAATTTCAAATGTGATTACGAATTGGCAGTCATAAACGCCATTAAAGAAGTATTTCCAGATTGCATAATCTCTGGCTGTTTCTACCATTACAACAAAGCCATATGGCGAAAAGCTACATTACTCAACTTAAATACATCAAAACAAGACAGAAAAGTTGTGAAAATGACCTCTTACCTGCCTTTGTTACCCCAAAGGTTTATTGAAATAACATGGAACTCCATAATGAACACAGCACAAATCACAGATCATGTTGCCAAATTTATAGAGTATTACAATAAACAATGGATACCCCTTATTAAAGACAACAGTCTAAGCTGTGCGTACCAACGTCACAGGACGCTAATCCTGTCGAGGGTTGGCACCATCGTGTCAATGAGAGATTCGGCAAAAAGAGCCCCTTCTTTAAATTTTTCTCGAATCTGAAGAAAGAAGCGGTCCATCAAGACCACCGAATAATGAAATCCTATTTTAGCGTGCCAAAAAAGAATAGACGGAATCGTCATATTCGCCTGGATCGAGCTCTCAAAGCACTCGTGGAAGAAGTTGATTCTGAGAAGATTTCCCCAATTTTCTTTCTTAAGCAAGTAATTTTTCATAAAGTTGCGGAAAAGAGATAGCTGGCTCATTTTGATTATTGTGTGCGTGTGCGTGTGTGTTTATTTAAATTTAACTGGAAGTAGCTTTACGTTTAGTTTAATGTTAAGAATGTTTTTTTATTCAATAAACCATATCTAAATAGATTAATCGTCCTTATTATTTAAATCTTCGCTCTAACGCATCGAGTAACTATATGGTAACGATATCTTGTAATGATACATTTTTGCTTTTTTTTCGCTTAAGTTCAATTCGCTTAATAGTAATTTCGCATATTAATCATTTGGCATAACGTTTCCAGACGCAGTCAATTCAGCAATCGGGCATTTCTAGAAATGGTGATTGTAAGAACCGGGCATTTTTTAAAGTGTATGTTTCAAGAAACAGCCGTTTTAGAAAGTAGTCATTTTCAGAAATGGTTGTTTTACAAAGTGAGTATTGCTAAAAGTGGGTAATGATAAAAGTAGACCTTTTATGTAGTGGACATTTTGGGTAGTGGACATTCTACGCAGGGGGCATTTTTAGTAGTGGACATTATTAAAAGTGGTCATTTTCATTTGTGGTACTAATCCGCCGAAACGGATTTTTTATAGGTATAGTTGAAATTACAATACATTTTTGAGTGACCTATCGTTCCTCGGGTTAATGAGTGAAACTGAAAAGTGTGATAACATACATACTATCTATCGGGTATTTTGATATTTATAATAGAAATGTTATGCATTGATATATATCGGATATATATCAAATATCCGATATTTTGATATTTATAATAAATATCGAATATTTTCGAACCCTGTTTTTTAATTAATTGAATTGAATGAATGAAGAAAGAATGAATTTTTCAGTGAAGATGGATTTGTTGGCATGACTAATATCTTGGCCCTCGCGTACCTACGGTATAAAATTGGTCACACGGGAGCATTTTATAATCAAATTGTATGTACGTCTCGTCGTCCATAATAATGCATGCTGAGTGCAAGAGAGTATCAGAAAACTTGCGAGCTCTTGGCTTCACACTTGCGGCCTGCTTGTCACTTCGTTTTGTTTTTTTCTGTTTTTTATGTTTTATGACCAATCCTTGCTTTGGCTCGATGTACATTGCTGGCCGATGTTCGTAGTTTTTTGGCCACATCCCTAAAGCCGGGTCCACAGCGCCATGTTTTCGTGTTTGCAAACATCAAACATGTTTTGTTGGATTTTTGGTGCAGTGGACCGGCCTTAACATTGAGGCCACGCCTATTTTGTGTTCGAAAAACATGTTTGATGTTTGCAAACACGAAAAACATGGCGCTGTGGACCCGGCTTGACAGATAGATCGGGTTTTTCTACTGAACGCTTGGGCGATTGTCCGGTCCAGATTTCGGTCAGGTCCCGGTTTTCGGCCGCTTTTCAGTGCATCGCAAAAGGAGTATTCTTCACCGTACTTTCGTATTGCCTGCCGTTATTGCCAACTCTTTTAATGTTATGTGAGGGATTTTCCACCATTTGTGCTCGATTATTTTACGCTTTTGGGGGAAATGCCTCGCAATTTGTTTATTTTACAGAAATTCACTTCAAATAATAACCTTATTTGTAGGTAATCATGGGAGCACTCGCACTCCAAATACGTGCTTAGACTTTCTGAAACACCCGTTACTTATGTACCCATGCCCAAATTTTGGCGTGTTCAACCTTTAATCTATACGAATATATATTATGATCGTCAATACAATTTGATTACTTAATAGAATATTATATTATTAAATTTAATCAAAATGTCAAAACTAATCATTAGGTAGGTACTTATATATGTAATAATATTGAATATTGATATATGTGACCGTCCACGGCAAAAAGTACCTTATGGCGGTTTTTAGTTTCAGAGATATTAAATGTTTCGTAAAAATGGGTAAAAATGCTGTTTATATTTTTAATAGCTTATCAAGAAATATAACATGCAAGAATTCTTTACCTGTTTTTATTTTCCGTATAAATGAGTTTAAAGTCACTTAATTATGGTTTTCAAGTTTAGTAGAAAAGGTACTTTATGGCGATTATAAGTTTAAAATTATGCTTAGCTCTTGTATTTTGTATTCCTACCGACGCCGACGTCTGTATAGGTATACTTTGAGTTCGCCGCCATGCATCTGTACTACTCGCACTAAAACTTTACTCATCGTCCCTTCTCTGTCACCGCCGTGCCTCGCATGTCGGTCGGTCGGTCGAGGCGGCTAGGGAGGGTCAGTGTTCGTCAGTTCTTGCGTTCACCCGGTTGTTTTCTACGCGTGTTCGTTTGTGTTCTACGCGTGTTTATTATAGTTCAGTTAAAAAAAATTCCGAAAAGCTCAAGTAAGTACGGTAAAAGACGTCTGTGAAGCAGCTGTAACTGCATGTCGAAAAACCAATTCGATTATTTCTGTGATGGTCGGGAACGAGTCTGGTGATACTATACATGTAAAAACCTATGACTGGGTAATTTTTTTTAAATCAAGGAGTCCATCTACTGTGCCAAAATTATTGTCATACAGTCATTTTAAAACGGACCAAATGTCAATTGGACAAGTTTTATGTAAAAAGTCTTCCGCTACTGAAACTTGTGCTCAGCACGTTGTCTTTAACGATACATTTGTGAATGATGAAATGCCTGAAGTTATTCAACCGCAAGGCCTTTCCTACGAGAGACAAAAGTATCTATTTCAAAAAATTTGGCAATTCGTACCATCTGAATCCCAAGACATACTTTGCCCAACTCCCCAGCTAGCAGTATCTAAAGATAATGATCCCTTAGAAAGCCTTCTCGAATTACTACCTAGTCAGCCTCAGCCTAGTACCAGTAGTATTCAGCAGTTGCCAATCATAAAACGCAAAAAGCCTACATGCTCATATTGTGGTGAAGAGGGTCACAGAAACCAAGTTCGCGGGGGTGTATTTTTCTGTAAAAAAAGGCGTTTAGAGCAAGCCGATCACTAAAATTACTAAACTTAGCCATAAGGCACCTTTTCTTTACATAAGACCAAATTTTAGTTTTAAGTAGATTACGAAAAAGAACTGATCTTAATTATTTGTGATAATTTAGTATAAGAAAATAATAAAAGTAAACATGAATGAAAAGGGTTTCTAGGATGTAAATTATCTTAATTTATCTAATATATGTATTGATGTGTTTCCATAAGGTACCTTTTCATAAATGTATGGAACGAAGACTATTATTGTGATGTAACTTTAAGTGACTTAAAAAGATAGGATTAATGATTGATAACGAAGTTAATAGTTATATTTGATGTTAATGAACAGATTTTGTTGATTTATGCAAAAAAAAATGTTTCATTGTTACATTAGAACTCAATTATGTTATGTTTGTGATTTTGCATGAAAATCAAAAATAAAAGAATTTTGACTACTAATTTTCGTTTTTCTTGTTTATATTTTGTTAATAACTTGTCTTATAATAGATACATATAAAATATTGACTATCTACACCTAACATTGAGAAAATATAACACAACATCATATCCTTGAAATAAATCATCAGTCATATTTTATTGTCCGATTGTACAAGATTCAATTTGCAATTCTAAGACTTGCGGTATATATTTTGATGGACAGAAGCCCAATTAACCAGATTTCCTAGTCCACTATGTAACTTACATCAGTAACATAGTTTTTTAGAGACCTAAACTTAAACAGTCAGTTTCCAAAACTTTGCATATTTACAGTACATTTTTCAAAAAATCATATCTCCGTAACTATAATTCTTAGGGCAATAATCTATTTTGATATCGATAGCTTAACAATTGCAGATTATTAAATTGCCCGTAACTCCATACTGACCATAAAGTACTTTTTACCGTGGACTGTCACATATATTTAGATTTACCTGTATTGTTGATCGAGATGAGCTTTTTCAATCCTTTTGTCTTTTGCTCTTCTATTTTGAAACCATATCTTAACTTGTGTCTCGCTCAGAGACAGCGCTGTTGCAAGTTCACATCTGAAATGTAGAAAATATATGTACTTATCTAAGTACCTGTGGGGTAGATAGTCTGAGGTAATGGATACCAGGGTACACCGGGTAAGGACACTCCATACAAAAGGTACATCCGCGGCTCACGCACACATACACGCGGCGATGTGTGCGCGGCCGCTTGTGCTACGCGCTAAATGATTGCCGTGTCGGCCGGTCTCCCCCGTTCTCAGTCGGGGCCGCCTCGCTGTCGCGGCAACACGTTTAACGTAAAGTTAGGCCGGCAATTACTTCGCGCGATTCACGCGACAAATTAAGTCAAGTTACGACCGTCATTGTTATGTTTATGGATGTTTCAATTCATAAATATTGCCGACCACTTGAGTCTATTTATAATAGTGCGTAATATTAGGTATGAATTACACAGGAACAGATCAAGTAAGAGCACGTTGTACCTTGAATACCTAAAACACTTAGTACTTATTTTAAAATAGAAATTAATGATAATAATATTTTTCATAATGAAAAATATATAATAATGAAGTTTGTAATGTAGTAGTTCATTATTTTATGTCGTAATCATTTAAATACTCTTTTATGGAATAATATGCTTTGTTAACTAGAAAATTAAACAACTCTTTCTTGAAAAGAATATATGTACTTAGATCTTAGATCATGAATGTTTGGGATGTGGAGGAATTGGAGCCCTATTGTTGTCACTCGCGTGTCCGTCTGTCACACATTTTGCTCAGAAGATTTTTTAAATTCCCATTGACAAATCAACTTGAAATTTAGTGATTTGTTTATCATTACGTTTATTTTAACAGAAAATACCAATACATTAATAAATCAGATTTTTCTTTTTAGTTGTACGAAACACTCGGTGCGCGAGACCGACTCGCACTTGGCCGGTTTTTTTTTTCATTAATTTACTTAGACACGCATTTTTATCTATCTATTCAAACGAATAATATAGGAATGATGCTAATCACATGTCAAAACAAAGAAAGACGTTTTGTACAACCCTGCGTCCGAACAACTACTTATTACCGATGACGTCACAACTGCTCCTAACGGCCGCACTGTCCCTACCCGTATACCCTGTGGATACCGTCGTCGTTGTACCTATCCTATACGCCTTATGTTGCTGCGTTATCCCATTTGCTTTAGCCTTTGCCCAACCTAGACCCGTATTTTCGTGTCGTTGAACAGGTCTACGCATATGTGCGTTTTCGCTATTTTCATCCAGTGCTTTGAACGCGTCTGCGAGAATATAAGGCACTGGCACAGAATAAGTAATAGTACATACAGAAATTTCACTTCCTAACAAAAACGGTGTTTAGGCATAAGAAACGTACCTACTCTCTGCATCTCTGTCTATCGCATAACTTGTATTCATTCACGCGCGGCACGTGTAGCGTTGGGGTTGTCACTCCATGAAATCATATTACTTCACATGTAGGTATGTCAGTGTCATTATGAAAACACCAATAATGAAACTGATCTCGTGAACGGAAATTCCATTTAACTCTTGTAACTTTAATTTGTAAGTGAGCAACACAAAAAGTGAGTTATTAAAGTATACCTACAATTCTGTTAAGATACTCTTTTTAGGGTTTCGTACCCCCCTTTTATAGAAGATTATTTTGAACAGTATAGCCATTGAGTATAGCCCAAAAAGGTTACGTTATCACCGGAAGACTCCTCCTTACACAAAACGACGTAAGTGCCGTAGTTTTCTTATGAGGATACGTTCTTTTATATTAGAAAGGTACAAATTATTTGGTAATTTCCTGCATTTACTTACATAAGAAGGCACAAATAATTCATTAACAATTTAATCGTGGGTTTATAAACCACAGAATAAATAGGAGTAAAAAATATATATTAAAAAAAATAAAAAAAGACTTGAATTGACAACATTTCAAAATTTATAATGATGCCTAAATCGAAAACTATTTCGGTAAATAGGCTACTAGAACGTAATAAAATAGTTTTTAGATTTTTTCTTTAGTAGTTTCCAAGAAAATCACGAATATGTACGAGGGTAAAACTGAAAGTTTCGGGAATAGAAGAAAATATGCAGTATAAGTGAGTTTATTTATTTTTATTGTTTTTCAAAATATTCTCCTTTGTATTTCATGCACTTATGCATGCGTTCAAACCAGTCCATAAAGCACTTTTTGAACTCTGAAGTAGGGGTCGACAAAATGGCTATTTTATAGGCCTCCACTGCTTCTTCTGGCGTCTGAAACCGCTGACCACGCAGTTTGTCCTTGATTCTGGGAAATGTAAAAAAGTCGTTGGGACTTAAGTCAGGGCTATATGGAGGGTGGTCCAATATTTCGACTTTTTCACCGTCCAGGTACTCAGTTGTTGTCCGAGCGGTGTGTGGGCTGGCGTTGTCGTGGTGAAGGATGATGCGACGACTAGGGTTTGTTTTTCGGAGTTCAGCAAAGACGTTCGGCAAACAAATAGTGGTGTACCAATCAGCATTGACTGTTCTACGATCCTCAAGAGCCACAGTAGCTACGTGACCAGATTTAGAGATAAACGTAGCCACCATCTTCTTAGCCGTACTGCGAGAACGAACAACTTTTGTGGGTTTGAGCTCGTCTTCGAAGACCCATACTCGGGATTGGTTTTTAGTTTCAGGCTCATAAGCGTATATCCACGACTCGTCACCTGATACTATGCTAAAAACAGCATTTGAGCGTCCCTTGTTAAATCTTTTCAAAGTTTTGCGGCACCAATTGAAACGGACTATTTTCTGCGCGTCAGACAATAGGTGAGGTATCCAACGGGAAAATAACTTTTTCACGCCTAATTCTTCTTTTAAAATAATTTGTATTTGACTCATTCCAATACCCAGGTGCTCTTGAATTTCCCGATATGTCACATGTCGGTCTTCATTTATCAGACGACGCACAACATCGACGTTTTCTTGCGTGACTGCCGATTTTGGTCGACCTTCACGCACTTCGTCGGTGAGGGATACACGGCCACGTTGAAATTCTGAATACCACCTGTATATTGTAGTCTTTGAAGGAGCTTCAATATTAAAAGCAGCAACCATCCGCTCTTCACATTGTTTTTGTGTTAGTCCACTTTTAAAGTCATAATAAATCATAGCTCTGAAATTTTCACGGCACAATTCCATTTTAAGCAGTGACTCGACGACTTCAATAAACAATTGAAACCGAACCATACTTTTTTTTTTCTAAGTGGCCAGTGTGTTGAGATAAGGAAACTTCAGAGATTATAAAAAGGTATAATACATGTTAAAAATAAATTAATAAGTATTCGATTCCCGCCACTTTCAGTGCAAGCCTCGTATAAACCGGAAGTGTGACGTCATTATTATGGCTATTAAGGGACAACACTTTAGTTCACTAAACTGTCTAGACTTAGAAAATTCTAACCACTTCCGGTTGTCACTAAGTTCAAATTTAAACTGTCATTGTAACAATTCACACGTTCGCCTGGCCTTTCCTTTTTCTGTATGTTATTTGATAACTATTATGCCGCATCACAAGGTGGATGTAAACATGCTTTATGTTTTCTAATGTGGCTGGTTAAACGGACTGAGGAACCTTCAACCACAATTGAGTGTACTGGAATAGGGCCAAGTTAAGTGAAGCCATTACAAAGGATAAATTTATAGTTGTTTCAGACATTGGCAAAAACCGATCACATTCAAGCATTGCATCATGTGATGTTCCTACCTTGGATGATTTTTTAGCAGAGGCTAAGAAGCACAATTTAGGTACCAGATTGATACTTGAATACAACATGAAGAAACCTAGTTTGAACGATTGTTGTATTTTTGATTTGATGCTTGATTTTACGCTCAAGGCTAATAATGATCACCTGACATTTGAGAACTTCAACACAATTCAACATTATGTAAAGAACAATAAGATAAGTGAAAAATTCAGAGCACAAATACAAATGCATGCCACACATAAAACTAAAGGCTTGTTCTGTGTAGCAGATCCACAATTTAAAATAAACCGCAAAGTATATAAATTTAAGATTATGCAGATAACCTAATATCTGCAGCAGAAAAGTTTTGGAAAGCTAATATTTTTAATTCAGTTTTAGAAAGTGTAAAATAATGCAAAATATTAATATTGTAGAGGTATCCAATATTAAATAAAACATCTGTTTTTAAAATTGTTATTGTTTATTTTGAAGTTGAGTAAGCGATGGGAATCCTCAGATATAATATAGCACCCCTGGCAGCTAAACGGTGCTGCTGGGTGCAAAAACCATCGTAGCTAGTCGTATATACTAATGAAAACTAAAACGGCTACATACACATTACTAGTTAACATTTTGAACGCCAAGAACCTATAATGTGGTCGTGTGAATGAATGAATCCAGATGATCTTCACAAATAAATAATGTTCTCTTAGGAATCCGGTCCAGCCCTACAGCTCGACACCATTCCGCTTGGTTTCCAGCAGGCACGCAAAAGAACTGTTTTTGTGGTGCTAATATGGTATTATTTTTGCAAGCTGTTATATAACAGTATTTAGGCATAGGCGGGGGTTTATAGGGCTCTTCAGATGCCATAATTCCTTTCTTTTCTAAATAAACTATAACCTCGGAAAACTTCACGAAATTTTAAATACTTGACTGACACTACTTGACACTGACGCGAAGTGAACGCCATGTCAAGTCAATCAAACGCAATGCTCCAAGGTTTTTTAGAAAAATAAGTGGCAATGGTAAAACAAGTTTTACATCCACCGTAATGACGTCATAATTTACTTACGACCTTTCGGAATTCACTACTTTTATATTTGATATTTCACAAAGAAAAATGGGATTTTGGGAGAAATAAAAAACACGTGTACCTTAAAATTTCATTTTCTATCGATCTAGATTCTAGATCATAAAATGGCCACCTTGAAAATATTAAAGGTTGTCAATTGATTGCCTTTTACAATAACAAAATTTATATACAATTAATGACTTGTTTATATTTGATTCTCTGTAAAGACATCCACATTATGAATAGGAGTTATTTACGCGCGGTTCGTCGTAATTCAAGTCGGCGGCGGAGGCGGATCGCGACACGACGCACGTGCTCGCGCAGCGACGGCCCTCGCCTGACTGATCACCCCGAGGTTTGCAAGCGGTGGGTATAACACGCGACGCGCTCCGCCCATTGCAAGCCCCTTGGCACTGGGCGAACTTCGCCCAGTGCCTTATATTAATTTTGCAATGTTCTACTTATGTCTTATTAGTATGAACTCTGGCACTGGGTATAGTTGGTTAAACTCACATGCGTTTGAGGCAAATAGGAAAGTGTTCCACCTGGCGAAAGTCCAGGAAAAAGGACTGGCATGGCAGTGAATACGTTAATAGTACATTTCGATACAAGTGCGGAAAGTTACAAGTGCAGGGCGAGGGTCAATTAGGACACGGGAGGAGTGAAAATGAGACTTCCGCACATACCTATATCCCACGAAGTTTTTTAATACTTTTGCGAAAAAATGACAATGAAACAAATTAAAATACAGGATCGACCATGGTCATACGTATACGTCAAACAAAATGGACCAAAAACCAACAGAGCTGAGAGTTATGTAGGTCATTAAATAAATCTTTAAATCTACTTTTACAGTACATATCGTGCTACATTACCGCACGAGTGCGGTAATCAGCAGATTACGTGCATATGTCGAAACTTTAAAGAGCCATATATACTGTAAAACTTTGTACGATACACCGTGCCAACAGGTAATTCGCAACTCGTGTCGATTTAAAACACTCCCTTCGGTCGTGTTTTAATTTATCATCACTCGTTGCGAATTTCCTGTTCTCTGCACTTGTATCGTGATGTACTATTAGCATCGTATTATCGTATTCACTTTGACTAAAATATTAATATCTCAGTTCTGCAATGGAACTGAACTTGGTGCCCATATAATGTCCACGTAAATATACCTACCTATTTAATGATATAACTCTTAGCTCTGTGGGTTTTCGGTTCACCTTCCATAATCCATACATATTAGTTGCCCATGGTCTTTTATTTATTTGACTGGTAGGTAGCGTCAACATGCCTACTATCCCTTATTCATCAAGCCTCTATTAGTTAACAAGCCGCTAAAGTTGGTTTGTCCTTATGTCACTTTGACATTTGTTTGTGAGAAAAGGACAAAACAACTTTTAGTTAACAGAGGTTTGTTAAGTTTTATGAATAAGGGGGAACTCCTCGTTTCCATTCTCATGGTAATTCTCAATTAGGGATGTCACGAATGTCATTTCGATCACATTCGCGAATACGAATGCAAATACGAATGTTAAGGCAACATACGTAATTAGTATAAACACAGATTTTTAAAAAACGCCTTAAAAAACTAAAAAGCAAAAACTAAACGAGAGATTTCCAAGTTCCAACCCAGTCTTCTTTCTTTCTTCTTCATGGCGTGAAATCTACTATACATACTCGAATTTTAATTAAACACTGATTTCTAGTAGCTTCGGTTACTGTGTGCTGTAGACCGGACGATTTCATTTTCAAATTACAAAATTTCCAAAAGTTTACTTGACAAAAAATTCTATGTAATTATCAAATCTCCTCACAACATTCCACGCGAATTGTTTAAGGAGATGCAACCTGTAGACCATCGGGAACAGTCGAAAATCCGGACATACGAAAGGAGAAAGTATTTTTGTCGAAGCTAAAAGGGAGACCTTCGTTTCACTAGGTCGGTCAACAATTTCTTACATTTTTATCGCCTTTTGGGTCAGGTTTCTGGTAACATTATATCAGGACCATTGTAATTGACTTAATCATAGTCGCTCCATTATCATATTCATTCATGTTCATCTAAATATCTTAGCGCCACGCATTAAACACTTGGGAGTTTTGGATGACCATCCATGACCTTCTTCATCAATTCCAGTTCACCAAATGCTACTTTTTGAATGAAAATACTAAAATAGCTATATGTTTTGCTTGAAATTGTTAGCAGTTTAGTCAATTCCAGATGCTTTAAAAAAAGAAATAATTTTCCAAGGCTTTTTTTACTCACATTAAAACCTACAGTTTTGGAAGCTTCTTCTATTCATTAAATAAGGTCTTCAGATTATCATTATGCGTTTATCCCCAGTGCAGCAATTGAGCATTTCAGTAAATTGAAGACATTAATGTCAATCACTGGCACAATGTGTTCACTAATTCCTACACTCGGGATTATTTATCAATTATATATGTTCAAATAAGTTATGACTAATGATAAAATTATCCCCTGTTTGTCCACCGAGTTTATCAAAATAAACTCAGTTTTCTGATTTTTTTTCTATAATTGCTATAAATGGATCTTACAAATTCATACAGAATTCGAAAATTTGGTAGTTGGCTACAAATATAAATCTAAACATATTAGTAATTTTTCACCAAGGTGACTTAGTTGGATCTGTTTATTATGATGAATTTTGGTTTTTATTTGCTTATACTATATTTGCATTAAAACCTAAATTGGAGATTAAAATATTTCTTCAATTGTCTGTTTATTTACCACGCGTACTCAAAAAATCTCCGAAAAATATAAAGTGCTTAAAGAGTAATCGAAATTAACAGCGAATCATTTACGGCTCACTTTTTAAAAACACCGCTTTCGCGCGAATTTGCCTACTATTATGTGTCTAGCCTATGCCGTCTATATTGGTGGGACGCGTTCCGATGATGTGAGTGAAAAGGAGAGGTATACTTTCGTTGTAAGTACGAGTATACCGCGCGAGCGCGGCGCATCCGGGAGTCCCTATATTGTACGGCCATGATAATGCCCGGCCACAAGAATGTCCGGCCCAGTGATCCGCGTCCGATGTACATGGATTACTGGGCCGTGCATTATTTGGCCGAGCATTATCGCTCTGAGCAAACTTGGTCCGGAGCAATAATTGGAAGCCACATTTGTTCGGGCCGATAATGCGCGGCCCAGCAATCCGAGTCCAAAAAAGTGGACGCCGATTACTGGGCTGTACATTCCTGGGCCGGGCAATATCATTCCGAACAAATTTGGTCCGGGGCAAGAATTGGAAGCCAGTTTTGTTCGGCCCGACAATGCCCGACCCTGTAATCCGCGTCCATCCACAGATAGTATAAACTTAAATGGGTAGTCAGAATCTAAGCGAGACGACGGAGCCCCGCTTCGCGGGGCTCCTATTTCTGGGCGGTTTGCCCTTCGGGCATCTGAAGCTACCTAACTAACCTAACCTACCTACTTTTTTACTTAGTGTTAGATCCATCCTAGTAACTTTTTGTTATCTGTGGAAAGTGGACGCCAATTACTGGGCCGGACATTACTGGCCGAGCATTATAGGTCTGAGCAATCTTGGTCCGGGGCAGTAATTGGAAGCCAGTTTTGCTCGGGCCGATAATGCTCGGCCCGAGAATCCGCGACCAAAGCAGTGGACGCCGATTACTGGGCCGGACATTACTGTGCCGTGCATTATAGGTCCGAGCAATCTTGGTCCGGGGCGACAATCGGAAGCCACTTTTGTTCGGGTTGATAATGCTCGGCCCGAGAATCCGCGTCCAAAAAAGTGGATGCGCATTCTCGGGCCGGACATTATTTGGTCGTGCATTCCTGGCTCCCGCATCCGGCCGGCGTCGGACGACAGTGTTGGTAATAATTAGGTATATAGTCGTTGCATTTGTTTTACATTTATAAACAGTGCGCAAAATAATGTAACATAATTTTGAGCGTGATTATAATTAAGTATTTATGTACCTAACATAAAAGCAACAATAGGCGTTAATGTTAACAGTGTCACATAAATTAAAACACATGGTATATGTTTTATAAAACCGGCCAAGTGTGAGTCGGACTCGCACACGAAGGGTTCCGTACTATTATCTATACAACATTATACACTTTATTATAAGCTTTTTTAATTTAATTTAAATAATAATATATTTTATCAGTAATAAATAATATCAAGTAGAATTTTGGTCAAGTGCGAGTCGGATTTTAGTTTTCCCATACATTTTAAGACCCAGCGCCTGATGAATACAACGAGCAACTTTTTGTATTTTTTTTGGATGGGAGCTCCCTTAAATATTTATTTTATTTTGGCTTTAGTAGTTTGTTGTTGTAGCGGCAACAGAAATACATCATCTGTGAAAAAACTGTCTAACTATCGCGGTTCATGAGATACAGCCTGGTGACAGACGGACAGATAGAGACAAACGGACGGACAGCGGAGTCTGAGTAATAAGGTCCCGTTTTACGCCCCCTTTGGATACGGAACCCTAAAAAAATACAAAAAGTAACAAAATGCAAAGTAGCATAATTCCAAAGGAAGGTACCTATATTCATATGTACCAGAAATATCGTAATTGTTAAAACTCCTGTATTATTGTGTGTCAATGATATTCGTAAGTATACTTTTATATAAATTATGTTTAAATCGGTTTATCTTCCTCATCATCAAACTTAAAGTATTTTTTAAGTGTGATGATGATAAACCAATGTGATGGCGCCTTTACGTTACCTTTATGGTCAGTTCTTTATGTAAGAGTGTGTTACGTAAAAAACTGACCAGAAGTGCTACATACGTTTCATAAAAGCGTTACATAGCTACATAAAAGTGACGAAAACAATTCCCAAAGGAATACAAACTCAACTTGAGACATCCCAATGAATATAATTATTTTCATATTTATTTATATATTCATATTTATTTATATGTGAAGGAATGTATCTATTTATGTTAATTAGTATGATTTATGTATGTGTGCTTTAATATTTACGTGATTGTACATAAGTTTGAATTCAGTATTTTTTTTGTTTGCCACCCAATTTTAATACGTTTGTTGCTATTTTTGCGCTAGGTTGTCTGGAAGAGATTGCTCTTTAGCAATAAGACCGCCTGTTGTTTACCTCTAGTTTTAAGTTTTATACGCTGTTATAATAAGCTATGTAATTTATTTAGGTGTGCAATAAAGAGTTTTTATATTGTATTGTATTGAATATATTATTTTATTATTTAATACGATTCATGCACGAGACCTAAAGCATACATCAGACATAACATTTTCAAGATATATATTATTTGTATACATTATAAAACAAACCTGCAATTGCTAAAAAGAGCACAGAAAAATAATTTTCATGTGCTCTGCCTATCCCTTTTGGGAATATAGGCGTGAGTTTATGTATGTATAAAACAAATGAATGCAAAGTAAGCTCTAAAATTACCAAATAATACTGTCTTACATAAACTGGATACACTCATGAACGTTCACTTCAAATGTTGGTATACAAGTTATTATGGTCAACAGCAGGTAGGGTATCCATAGATATACTAATAAGAAAACAGTGTTGCCAATTGAATAAAAACAATGTTTAAAAAATGGCGTATACTAATGAAAAATATTTGAGTTTATGTAACGAAATTTGGGACACGAAATCTCTTCTCGAGCGTTGAAGAGAGCGCGTATATTAAACATAGTGATTTGTAGAAGGATATTATAGTTAATGTTTAATAAATGATCAATCAATCACATTTGGTTTTTACATCTGCAATTATTATGTTGTAAAGGCATGAAATAATGCTTTTAACCACACTAAACACACAATTTTCACATGTTTACCTTGGATAGGAGTGTACAAAGTTGAACTTTATCCGAATCCAGCTAAAGTAATTAATTAGGTTTCGAAATAACTATTGAAAAGCTTTCATTTGATGAGGTGTAAGTTTGTTTGCTTCTCGGGTCTTACTACTATAAGCATGACTGGTAAAAATAACTTCTTTTTATGCCGCAGCATGAACCAATATGAATTACCTGTATTTTTCTAATATACCTGCCATATAGGTTCCGCTGATTTGCGGGCAAGGCCCAAAAATTGGACTTCTTTACATACAAAATGTGCTCTGATGTTTTTATAAAAACTATTCATAATAGTATCATGTCTGTCCTTGTATGTCATGAAATAGTATTTTAAGCAATTTTTTTAATCCTCAACTATCAACAAAAAGAAGATTTACAATTATTTTTTTGGATTTTATAATTGATGGTGACGACGCTTTTCCATACAAATTGTAAATGTGCTTTCGTGCATTTTTTTTTAATCTCATCATTTTAGAGCATTATCGATGTACTTTTCAGTATTTTACTTAGACTTAAAATAGTTTTATTACGCTCTCAGCTTAATTAAGCGTTGAAAAACTCCCAATTTTATCAAAAAAAACTTTATGTGCCCTGAATCCACGCTTTTATGGAACAAAACTTTTGTTACCATATTTTTTCATTAAAATCTACCAATTATTTGGTAGAAATAGATGAAGTACATTGGAAACGCAGTCTATTATCTACCGCATAAACATAGCTTTTCTTATTGGCCATATTTAGTCGTTTACGGGCGGTCAAAACGAGTGGACACTGCTTCGTCATGTTTATGATGAATGTAAAATGAAGTTTGCATTATACATTTAATCTATGCGTTGTAATGTCATAAAATTAAAATTTTTGTATCGATTTGGAGTGTGTGAGGGTCGGTATTATATGACGTATGTAACGTTTTTTGCCGATTTCTGATGTAGCGTTACTTAATAGTGGTATGAGGTCAATTCCACATTGGTCAACAAAAATTAAAACCTTTTTTAAGGGTTCCGTACTTCCGTAGTCAAGCAGGAACCCGTATAGTTTCGCCATGTCCGTGTGTCTATTTGTCTGTTTGAGGCTTTGCCCTGTGATTGTTAGTGCTAGAAAGCTGCAATTTAGCATCGATATGTAAAACTGGCGCAGGACCGGTCATTGTGGAAGTCTTTGGGGGAGGCCTATGTTCAGCAGTGGACGTCATTCGGCTGAAATGATGATGATGATGATGATATAAAACTGACAACGTGGTAAAATAAAATCCAAAAATATATATTTTAAGGGTTCCCTACACGTAAAGTGGGGATGATTTTTTTTGTTTCAAGCCTACGGTGTGGGGTGTTGTTGGATGGTAAGTGGTCGCATAATTTCGTATAGTGAAAGTTTTACTTACCTTGTCTACATCACCATCGACTATTAGGCATATTTTATATTGATTATTTTTTGATGATAAATAATCAAATATACATGGTAAATACCCCGTTCTTAACAATATTCTAGTGTGACCTTGTTAGCTCGAAATCTTGAATCAAATTTATGTATTAGCTTTTACCTTAAGTACTTATATGTTACTTTTATGTAATTGTTACATAAAAGTTATAATGCTGCTTTTATGTTAATTGGGCCGATTTTTAGGGTTTGCCCTTGTAATTGATCATTTTGAGCCGACATTGTTAAGTGTAAGAGGTAAGACATTGATGATTAGTTATAAACAATAAAACAATTTGAGTTAATAAAATCCCGTACTTGCGATTTAATTCGTTTAAATTGTTCTATTTGGGTCGTTATTAATAGAAATTTACCTAGTTAAGGGCTTAAATTAAAACCAAACTTAACTGATTCCTTCGTTGAGTTACCCGTATATTTTGTAGGTATGATCCACTTTCGTTACAAAAAGGACGCAATCGTAATTTTCTTTTCTCAAACATGCAATGAAATATTGATGTTATATTCCTTATAATAGGCTGCGAAGTATGACGTTTCAGGTGCGGCTAGGACAAGAGGTCGTTAATGCAATTTCATACAAATGTTGCAGGCCTAGGCCGGCAAAATCCTCTTTTTTAATTTCCGTCCCACATAAATTTGTGGCACAGGTATCATGACATTCTGCCACTATGCGTATTAAAAATAAAACTTTGATTTTTTTGTTGTTTATTTCATTGCATGTTTGAGAAAAGCACTAAGCGGGAAATATGGGATTGCCAGCCTGAGACCTATCCGACCTCGCTTCGCTCGGCCGTCTATATGTCTTCGGCCGGCAACGCCTTTCGTCCCGGCCTCTGTAGTAATGTACTATTTCTCAAACATGCAATGAAATATTGATGTTATGTTCCTTATAATAGGCTGCGAAGTATGACGTTTCAGGAGCGGCTAGGACAAGAGGTCGTTAATGGAATTTCATACAAATCATGCAGGCCTAGGCCGGCAAAGTCCTCTTTTTTAATTTCCATTCCACATAAATTTGTGGCACAGGCATCATGACATTCTGCCACTATGCGTATTAAAAATAAAACTTTGATTTTTTTGTTGTTTATTTCATTGCATGTTTAAGAAAAGCACTATACATACCTCGGCGGGAAATATGGGGTTGCCCGCCTTAGACCTATCCGGCCTCGCTTCGCTCGTCCGTCTATATGTCTTCGGCCGGCAACCCCTTTCGTCCCGGCCTCTGTAGTAATGTACTATTTCTCTAAGCTTTTAAATATTTTTAAACGCTTAACCATTAATGAGTATCAGTCGCAGAAATAGTAGACAACATTACAATAAAAGGTGAAATAAAAAACCGCATCCGCAACTCCGTAACACTACTAAATTAAAATGAATATATTGTTATTTCTACCCTGTATACTTTAGGTTTTAGGTGACAACATTTATTGACACTCCCCGGTACTGACTAAAATAATTGACTTGGTTTAACATTACATCTCAAAACTTTTTTGTAGTAAATAGGTATAAGAATCTTTCTCCATCTTTTCACATGTAGGTAAATAATGTTTTTGATGTGATTTGTACACCAAACGGGCTGAGCACTCTAGTTACATCTCATATGTTATACATAACAATCATTTGTAATTGTATTAAACCGATTTGGTACATAATTAATAAAATTGTTTAATAATTATTCACACCGCTTCCGACCGGATGGCGCCATTCAAATATGAGACGTATCTACTGGGCAAACGCTTGAAAACCCTTGTGCAGTTAGGTTAGAATCGTATCGTACCTAGAGACTCGCCTTGTTAGCGTTGTTGATTCGCGCCCTACGCCGATCCCGTTTATTTCGAAAATCAATAATTTGGCAATTGTAGTAAATGCTCAGGGTGATAACGAGGGATTATTTGATATTATGGTAGGTTTAATTTATAGCCATAAGGTCTATTAAAAAAGACTACTGTAGAATTAATGCGCATGTACTAAAATCAGTTAAAATTGTTTAAAAAATAGTAATAATAAAGTCCCCGGTGGTTTTCTTTTTTAAGAATGGGTAAAATAATTGTCCTGACAGTATAGTCAAAAATCACCAATTTTTGAATTAATGTATAGCTGTTATTAATTTATTTCAATATTTGTATTATTATTTATATATGCTCTACGATATAAGAGGTGATTTTTTAAAATACCGTTTTTAATAATATGTTTGTCCATTTAGATCAAAAATCACTAGTGTAGGATTTCATGTTTAAATTTAATGAAAAATATTAACTTTAAATTTTTTTTTCCGAAAAGCTCAATATATTTTTTGGGGAAAACCTTTGACTTATTATCCCAAAATAATGTTCAATCAGATTGCAAAAAAAAATATAGTGTAGGATTTAATGTGCAATTCTCGAACAACTGAAAGTTTCTTTCCCGGACTAAGAGTTCTAAGGTAACACACATTAAAAATCATAAAAGAACATATGTAAAACCGAATTGAGACACTCCTCCTTTTTTGAAGTCTGTTAAAAAGTACTTTCTATTGGCTAAAATAACTCGCGTGACAATGGTAGGCACGCTCTGGGAATGCGCGAGTCGGCTCCTTCAAAACACGCCACGACTTGCACACATTCCCATTCGCAAAATGATGCGAATGTTTAAAATGATGCGAATCATTCGCTTATGCTAATGCGAATACGAATATTCGTGACATCCCTAGTGCCTAATACCTCCTTGCCCTGGCGACGTATTCCCCACGCGCGTACTCCAACTCGAGCCGAAGGGTCTGGTGCGCCGAGAACGTGGTTCGCTGCCGCCGAGGGCGACTTTCCTTCCGCCGTCGACGGGCCACTGCAACAAATTCATATGGATTTATCTTTCCAATCATGTGCTATCGGCATCCTAATTCCCTCAGATTCTCAATATCCGTGCCCTTATCGTCAACATTTCGGGAGAAAAGTTAACTGTCCAAAGGCGTTCTCAGCAGAGAATCTCAACTAGCAGGTAATGCGCTGCCCCTGCATCCTAATTCCCTCAGATTCTCAATATCCGTGCCCTTATCGTCAACATTTCGGGAGAAAAGTTAACTGACCAAAGGCGTTCTCAGCAGAGAATCTCAACTAGCAGGTAATGCGCTGCCCCTGCATCCTAATTCCCTCAGATTCTCAATATCCGTGCCCTTATCGTCAACATTCTGGAGAGAAGTTCACTGTCCAAAGGTGTGTTCCCAGCAGAGAATCTCAACTAGCAGGTAATGCGCTGCCCCTGCAAATAGCTAAGCACCTAACTGTTCCTTTGTCATATGTGAAGGTCGATTATTTCCGGTTAGTATGAGTATGTGCAGTCAAAAGCAAATGTACATGGCCATTTTTGTACTTTGTAGCACTGACGTAACAATACTAAAATGAAAATGATTATCTACTTTTGCTGTTGACTAAACCTTACGTGGTCGTCAGGCGAGAAAGTTGAGAAACTCTGACCGAAAGTAAGAAATAAAACCCCAGGAAAACCCACGTCTCCGACATAAAGGCTTTATAGCTGCCATGTATTTGTGTAATTGCTCGCGGGCTACGAAAGACATTAGCAACCAGGACCCCATGAATACTTAATTGCGAAACTGCGCGAATAAACCGCAACATCGCGGATAACCACATTCCCATAACGTCAGACACTAGCACTATATTAAAAATTAACGAAGTCAACGAAAATCCGTAATGGAAATGGACAACTCCATGACCACAATCTGATGCAATCTTAACCCTAAAGCCTGGTTCATTATGTCTTAAATTAAATTGGCGGATGGGTGAATTTGATACAGATTTATGTTTAGCGAGCCAGTAAGGATTCCTCATAGTTCCTGTCTCCGCCATGAGAACGCGGAGCTTGTACGAGCTCCGTCATGTTGCGGAAGCGAGGAAACCCCGGGGGTTAATCACGATAATTTTAATCTGTGCTATCAGATTTCTTGCCGTAAAGTGAATATGATTCCGAATATTCCGATGCGCGTCATTATCCATTACGTCGGGGCGGGGTTGTTGAACGTTTATCGGCTCATCGTATTTCGCGTATACGATATATGTACAAGAGACAGGATTTTTCTTAGTTGTGATATCTCTAGGCCGTTCATGAACCTTAAGAAACTGTCTCATTCCTATTGTATTAGAAATATAGCAATTACGTGCATCAGAAGGTTAGAGGTACAATCATTTTAATAGTTAGTGGAATAAAATCTAACATCATTTTATGTTTTCTTTCAGCAACTAAATAACCATACCTCAAGACAAATTAATGATTTGTTAATTATTATTGTTTCACTAAAAAAGAATATTATTCTCAAAAATCTCTACTTCTCATTATACCGTCCCTTAGTTTCATTAGTCCCATTCAAAGATAACGCACACGAATCTGGTCTAAATTCTCATAGATCTCACGCAATCGCTAACGAGATATCAGCACAATACCAAACTAGCGGCTTTCTTTTCATAACAATACAATAAAGTATCATCTGCTCATGTGAGTTACAGAAGATATACATAGATGTAGGTACTTTCGCTTTCCCACTAAAATAGTTTTCCATTAATTCAAACAGTCTTTTATTATTGCGGCGCAGGAAATGATACCAATAATCACATGTCATATATACCCGGGCCGGACCGGGAGCGGGAAGCTAATACGAAACGGTAACGCATACCGCACCATATGGCGCGCGGCTTCAATCTCGTCCCGTCGCTATTTTTTTTAAACCGCGGTCTGCACAATCATCAGCTGCACATATCTTGTAATTATCCCACTATCATTGATTATCATTGCAATAGATCGACTCTTTAGGCCGTGTTTCTGCACAGACAGTGATGCGCACATGCACAGGAGAGAAGTTCAGTGACATTTCAGGCGACTTCATGTCGACTGAAATAGGTAAACGACGCTTTGTTTTTCAAACCAAGATGTCCAACATGAAGCAAACAAGCGTACGGAGCGCCGGCCACCGGCATGGTAAATGGACTCCAGCCTATTGCCGCTATAGTGATTCCAGTCCAGTTAAAGAGTTGGAGTAGCTGCAGTATTTTGATACAAACGTCTTAAAGACTTAAGGTAAATTTTGGTTTTGTTAATCTAATTAGTTACGTGTGTTGTGGGATGCGTCAGCTGGAGCCAACCCCTTTATAATAATTGGTATACAATGCGAGCATAATACGGATGTTGTCACATTTGATTGTCATTCGCTCAATAAACTTGTGAGTGGGGTGTGCTTGGGGTGCACAATTTCGACCACATTTGAAATAGTAACGACGTGCTAAACACGTGCATCGATTTATAATGATTTAAGTATTTATGAGTATAAAAACCGGTCAAGTGCGTGTCGGATCATGCTCAAAGAAGGGTTTTGTACCAAATGCACATTTAAAACCAATACAATACAATACATTTAAAAAAATTGACCAAAAGCATGTCGGGTCATGCTCAGTGTAGGGTTCCGTAGTTGTCCATTGAATTCAATTAAAAAAAACAGTAACGGGCAAAACGGAATACCTTCGCAAGAAGGAAAGACTTTACGATAACTCAAAAACAGCTTAACTCCTCATGTCCGCTATATTTTCGTTGGAAGTCTTTATTAAGCTTTACTTTCATGTTTTTTTTTCATATTTTTAGGACCCATAGTTTAAAAGGGGGGGACACATTTTTTTTTTCTTTTGGACTGAGTATTTCTCGATATATTCACTTTATAAAAATGTCTGATGAAAACCTCTATTTATTTTGAAAGACCTATCCAACAACACCCCACAGTCCACACCATAGGGTTGAAGCAAATAAAATCACCCCCACTTTACGTGTAGGGGAGGTACCCTTAATTTTTATTTTACGACGGTCAAATTTATTGATTTATATATCCATACCAAATTGCAGCTTTCTAGCACTAACAATCACAAAGCAAAGCCTCGGACAGACAGACAGACGGACATGGCGAAACTACAAGTATAAGGGTTCCTAGTTGACTACGGATCCCTAAAAAAAGTCGTATCTTCATACGGAACTCACGGCATTTACATCCTTTTGTTTGGGCAAAACAATTTCTACTCAACTAAAAACCGTTAAACCTATCTTGTTCCAGCTAAAAATCGTTGAAACTTTTTACTAATGTACACCATTTTATTTTTTTCGTAATTTTAAGCTTTGTAGTTTGGATGGTTAGTTGTGGGACCCGGACACACTTTTTAGGACTTTGACTAACTAAAGCAGTAACGCTGCTAACGGAAATACTAAATTTCAAATTAAAGGAAAAATTTAAATAAATCGATTGGTTCCGATAGCTCTGTGGCTAGAGCGATTGGCCGCGTATGCCAAATGTCGCAGGTTCGAATCCTGCTCGAAGCACAAAATTTTTCAATTTCGCCTTTAAGATTTAAAAAATTGCAGGTTACTGAGCTAAGCCGCGGACAGACGGACGTATCAGTTTTAGGATTCTACCCTAAAAATTTTGAAAAGTTGCGTGACCATTAAAATTTTCTGAAATTTTTGAATGGAATCTAATTTATGCGTTTCAGTTCCAATAACGTCAACGTAGAACACACGGGTAGAACGATCTCTACTTACCGAGAAATTTCATATTCATTTAATCATACAGTACCAGTGTATTTATTTCAGTTCTTTGAAGTCATAATTTTGTGGTAAAGAATTTATGCCTAAAACGTAGGTACATACTTATACGATCAGAATACTTACGTAAACTGCTCAAATCCGTGCCCCCTACCTACTTAAACCACTTGATTATATCATCATCCCCTAAATGTTTGGTTTGTTCACGATAAAAAAAAGCTGTGATTAATGAACAATAGGTAATGCTAACAATAGCGAACGAATTAGGGGTACTACTGCCCCTTAATTTTCATTACCACCCCTAATTACGAGTGTACTCGACCACACAGCCCTCCAATTTATATGCGTTAAAGGTAAAGGAAATTAGACCTTTTTCCGCTGTATTAAGAACTTCTGCAGTACCATAAGCAAGTTAGTCGGCTTGCAACCCCTGTGAGATCGAGAAGACCACACCTGACTTGCTTACATTTTTATTTGTTTTTTAATCTGGACTGCAGATATTGATATTGCGAAACGCTTCACCGGGCTTCCATTGAAATCTTGCGATAGGAATCACGATTATTCTTTTCCTTTCTAATATTTTGTAAACTAGATGAAAGCCCGGCTTCGCTCGGGTGAAATAAATAAGAAAGAAATAAACAAAACATTTATTCGTGACAGTTATGCAAACGACGAAAGAAATAGTGTACAAAAATGTATAAAATAAAAACATTACGACAACGGATTATGATGAAACTTCGAATCGTATAGAAATATAGTCTGTAGTCTGGATTGGGAATAAAAGTATGGAATGGAATTATATGGAATTGGGAGTAAAAGATTACGCAAACGACGTCACGGGCAAAGGCTAGTATCTTTGCAAGTTAATCCTAAGCATTTTTATAAGGGTAGTATTTAAAGGCACATAAAAAATTTGACACCGTAATCAGTACTGATTTGTATAGCTAAAATACTAATCGTTCATTAAAATTCAATTCAGATGTGCATTGTTAAATATTGATGTGCCAGTCAGTATTTTTGGTGCGAAGTCAGAGCTGCTAACGCGAACGAAAACAAATGAAGTTCGTGTATCTCCCTCTCTGTCGCACTTGCAAATTCGAGCGACACAGAGGGAAATACACGATGTTCGTTCGTTTTCGTTTCGCGATAGCAGCTCTCTATTCTCCGCCAAATTCTATTCAGTGGGGCCCTTTACACTCAATATTATCGCGATTTTTAAAATTGTATGGGGTCTGTTAAACGCTTAATACTATCACAATACTGGTGTGTCAATATTATCGTGGTTTTCAAAATCGTATGGATTTTTCTTCAATATTCATTGCACGTGATACGGATCGTGATATGAGTATATCGCGTGATAATAATAATCATGTAACAGGCCCCTATGGATGTTGCTTCAATATTCAGTGTTTCACGTGATAATAATAACAGTTGGTAATATTTTCTCCAATTAATGGAAGCTATTTAACAACTTGTTCCGTTTTGCCAAAGGTATTTCACATTCCGATACGCGCACCATCCAGGAATAGGAGCCGTCAGACCAGAGGGCCTACCACGATCTGAAAACGAAGTATTTCCCTCTCCGCGCTCGAATATGCAAGTGCGACAGAGAGGCATATATATTTAGTTTTCGGTTGGTAGCACCTTAGTCCGAGCGTGGCGGACGGTCGAAGAAAGTCAAAGAACATTCCGTGTGTTGTCTGTCACACATATAATTTTTTAGCTTCCCATCGACCTATGAACTTGAAATTAAGTGATAATGTTTATTATGAAGTATATTTTACCAAAAATATCAATATATTGATAAATCACATTTGTTTTTTAGTTGTACGGAACCCTCAGTGTGCGACTCCGACGCACTTGGCTGGTTTTTATTACATTTTGAATTTTATTTCTCTTATAGTAAAATACCATATTCGTTTTAAAGTTGACGCCTGAGGGCCTACCGCGAACCAAAAACGAACTATCTTCCTCTCTGTCGTTCGAATATACATGTGCGAGAGAGGCAGATACCTACTTCGTTTTCGGTTCGCAGTAGCGCCTCTAACGTCCGAGCGCGGCGAACGGCATGAGCTGAGGGTCTACTCCGAAATTCAAAATCCTAACTTCGTATGGTGCCGTCCCTTTCACTCTCCTGTCATAGACTATATGAGTGAAAGGGACGGCACCATACGAAGTTCGGATTTCGAATTTCGGAGTAGTCCCCCAGTACCACTAAGTTATAAGATAGAGCGAGATAGGGATAGAATTTTGCTAGACGTTTAAAAGCCATAAGTCACCTAGTAGTTTGTCACAAACAAAATAGAGACGCAGCTTTAAGATGGCGGACAGACTCAGCAAACATTCAAGTGGTGTCCTTTACACGATTAATATTATCACAATACTGGGGTGTCAATATTATCGCAGTTTTCAAATTTGTATGGATTCTGCTTTAATATTCACGTGATACTTATCGTGATATGAATCCATGTAACAGGCCCCATACATTCGCTTTGAAGGCGGTTGTTGTGACAATCAGTCTAGCTAGCACGATAGATTATACCGTTACGTTTTATGTGACGTTTTAATACATTTCGCCCATATAACGTGACGGTATAAGTTATCGTGCTAGCTAGGCTGATAGGTGTATAGAACGCTTGAAAACTACAAAAACAAAACGCTGCAGACGTGGCTAGCCGAATCCACACAATGGGCGATGATGGCCCATCACCCAGAACGCAGCCCAGCAACCTGGCCAACATACCGGACGCAAAAATAGTTCACGACTTTCGAACGTAGCCGACACTGTCAACCAACAAATTTAATATAGCAATATAGTCTGTGGGCAATATGGCCGACGTTTTGTCATCAAATTAACACTTTTAAATGCAAAATACGCGACAATCCGAATTTTGCGGATACATATGTTCAACTCAAAAATCGTTATTTTTATACGTTCTTCAATTTGAGATAGGTCTCGTTCGGGTCTACCGTACCCCTGCACGAAATTATTAATATAGATAATCAAGGTATTTGTGAGGAAAGTGCGATTGTTAATTGTGGCTTAATTAGTCAGGGATTATCCTTGGTGATTGTTACGTACATTATGTAACTATGGAAATTTAATAATGGTACCTATTAATATTATATCGCCTAATATGCTATTTAGCGGGTTTTATTAAATTAGGCGTAAGTAAAGCGTTGGCGACACAACATTACAAAATACTCCATCCAATTCTAGGTAAAAAATACCTCAAGGGCTAATAAAAATTTGAGTAATGACACTAATGACGTTATTTCTGGGTTACCTACCTACTGGAAAGTATCGTCAATAACAGACGATACAATATCAAAGAAGATATACTCTATGACAGTATTCAATTCTTGAATAACGCATCTTGGAATCACGTGCTCGTTCTCCCAGAAGCTAATGAGAGAAGCTTATTCCGTTTTATAATTATTTAACTATTGTAAAGTTATTATCACTATTATCATCTAAAAGTGCGACCGGTAAAAAAAACTATTATTTGGACACTAATAATTATTGAGGAACACGAGGTGATGGGAAAGACTTTTGAAAGGAATCGTATCATTTCATTTACCATACCACCCGTTACATTACATAATGCGGAATTGAAAGGTCACAAGTTCACAAAAGTCCGAGCGAGCGAGAAGCGTCTCCGTTTCAGCTCGGGCAGTAAAAGTGATCCCATCAAAAACATAAATGTGAAAATGCCAGCCAAGTTCAATATGCGATGCGTGGTTGTCGTCTTTACCGACAAATGAATTGAGATCTAAATGGGTGCCAAGTTCCGTAGATTATCTGAAAAGGTCCAAGTCTGGCACTAGATTGTTTACAATAAACTAGTTTATTGCGGCTTAACGCATTTTGAGCTTAATCTTGGCAGTTTTCTTAAATATCCAACAGCTTTCATGGTATTATAACATACCTAATGCATAGAAAACTATCAAGTTAAGGCTCAAAATAGCCGCAATAAATTAGTTTATTGTAAACAGTCTAGTGCCTAAGTAATTAGTAAAAGACTAAAAGTACAATGTACTATACATTGTTTAACGAGGGACGTAATAGGAAAATTGGCGAAGGCGGAGGGCTTTTGATGACTCGAGTTTGCTATTTTCTTACGCCCGAGGTAATCACAATGTTTTCATCACATTTGTGAGGAAATAAATGACTCCAGCACGAATCAAAATTGAAGTAAAGTCCCACGTAAAGACCCACCATGATATAGTATTGTTTGCAGACGATAGATCTCTTATATTCAAAGTCAAACGACAGCAACAAGCTAGCAATGATATAAACTGCCATTTCTAAAGTATTTAGGTAATTGGTTCAACGTCAACAATTTATTGTTAAATGAGAAAAAGACCAAATGTATTAAGTTTGTACGAGTAACGTAAAGCACAATCAAACAAGTGTCACTGTGATAGATGAGGAATTCGAACTAGTGGATAGTTCAGTTTTTCTTGGTTTAACATTAGATTCCAAACTCCAATGGGGTCCCCATATTGCTAATCTCTCGAATAGACGAGTTCTGCAGCTTTTGCAGTGAGCAAAATCCGTCAACAGACAGACGTGAGTCGTGAGTTCGATTAGTATATTTTAGTTACTTCCACGGTATTATGTCGTATGGTATTTTAGTATGGGGCAGTGCTTCAGAGATTAATACCATTCTTGTTCTGGAGAAGAGGGCTAAGTATTCGAGCGATACATAATACGAGTATGCTCCATAGAGACTCACTTAGAGATAAGTTCAAGAACATTAATGTAATGACATTGCATTGTCAATACATCTATGATAAATAATAATATTGTGTATGTACATAAAAACAATTAAAAATCAAAATCAAATATTTATTAGAATTACTGTTCAAAACGGGATATTTACCATGTATGTTAATAATATTCTTGAGTTTCCGATATTTCGGCGCTGTTGCAAGCACCATTTTCAAGGCTTAACTGACGTGCTGCGAGTTTTATTTGTGGTCTACCCACACTCCATAGCGATCTACCCTCTTCTTGGTTAGCTTTTTCCGCACAGTGCTACTTCCACCGTCCGCACTCTCGCTCAAAACTCGAACACGATCGCGACACACAACACTAACACTATCAACTTGCGCATTCATGCTGGTTACAGTATTTTTCTGATTCGTGAACTTTTGGATCACTGGACGCCAGACGCTCGACAGTTGAAACCCATCTTCCCGGTTGAAATTCTTATGCTTTTGGATTTCAATGACTTCCTTAACCATCCTCGGTATGTAGTGGCGTTCTGTCGAGAGAATCTGAGGGTTGTGCAACTCGATCCAATGATTTGTCCCTGCCTCAAAAAGGTGTTCAGCGATGGCCGATTTTCGAGGTTCGTTGTTTCTATATGCTCGGATATGCTCTCTAATACGGCATGAGATGGTGCGCTTAGTTTGACCTATGTAAGAGCTTCTACAGCTGCAGTCAATTTTGTACACACCTGGATGTTCAAGCGGGAAACTGTCTTTAGGCGTGCGTAAATATTGCGACAGTTTTTTATAAGGTGTCAATATAGTTTTCACCGAAAACTTCTTTAAGATATTTACCACTTTATCTGTCACTCCCTTTACGTATGGTAAGTACTCCGGTTGCCGTTTGACTTTAAAGTCCAGGTTTCTAGGTGTTCCGAGTTCGGTTGGTAGATGGTAAATATTCCGTTTTGAACAGTAATTCTATTGTTAGTGACCATGTTAGCCTGAAATCAAATATTTATTCTGCAAATAGGCCACAAGGGCACTTTTACATGTCAAAAACGTGTTAATTTCAGGAAGAACTGTGACATATTCATATTATTCATATTCATACATAATATTAATACTCGAAATAAACATAAGCTCGTAGTGCCCACCACTCGCCTCCAAAAAATTGAAAATAATTCATGGGTAATGGTATGAGAAGTTTTATAATATGCTTCCAAGAAACCTAATGGCGTCATATTTGGTAAGTTGAAAGAATAAATCGAAAAAATAACATATTTTCAGCTTATTTTACTTGTGGATTGTAATGCCTGTTGCCTTAGTGCGTTTTAATGTATAGTAAGCGCACTCAAGGATCACGCATGACATGACAGCATTTTTCGGGTCAATTTTTAACCTTTGAAGAATGTTGTAACCGCCAGAATGACAGAGTGTATGCAAAAAACAGTCAAGAAGCGAGTGTAGCTGTTCCGAGAGTGCAACGAGGCCATCATCCCTCTTATGTCATGATTTGGTTAGGTGTGTCATACTCAGGGTTAACACAGGTCCATTTCTGTGAAAAAGGTGTCAAAACTGGGGCTAAAGTTTACCAGGAAACCGTTCTGGAACCAATAGTGAAGCCTTTAAGCCACTCTCTTTTTCAAAACCAGCCCTGGGTCTTTCAACAAGACTCAGCCCCTGCACATAAGGCAAAAACAACTCAAGCCTGGTTTCGAAGCAACAAAATTGACTTCATTGCCCACGAAGACTGGCCCTCCTCCAGCCCGGACCTCAACCCCCTGGATTATGCTATATGGCAGGTTATTGAGGAGAAAGCCTGTGCTAAACCCCACACAAATCTTGACTCCCTCAAGCGGGCCATAGTCAAGACAGTGACGGAATTAGATATGACAACCGTGCGTGCCGCTATTGATGACTGGCCTCGTCGTCTGAAGGCCTGTGTTCAGGCCCAAGGAGGCCATTTTGAATGAAATTGACAAATGTAAATCCTGATTGTGTGTACTTCATTTTAATATATAATTTATTTAACTTTCGTTAGTATATTTTATGTAGATAAGGATTATTACAGTAACATAACTTAGTAACCAACTAGGTAATACATGTTATAACTGACTATTCGAAAGTGCTTGTTGCTAGGCCTATATGAATAAAGAATATTTGACATTGACTTTGAAGAAATCGACAACTTTACCCCCAGAATCAGTGCATGGTCGGTGAGAAGAACGCGCGCAACTTCAATATTGCAACCAATCACAAAGCAATATTCTTGCGGCGCGCGGCCTACTAGATTTGTCAGCTTCAATACTTTTATTTTATTTTATCGTATGGCATTTATTTACGAACCGTGAGATCTTCGAGAAGACAAGTACGGTTGCCAGCTTCAATATGTCAACCAATCATAGAACAGTATTCTTGTGGAGCGCGGCCAACTAGATTTTTTTAAACCAATAAGACACAGAGAAACTCATAACTCCCTAGGGAGTTATGAAAATCCATAACTTCCCCTGGAGGTAAATCGGCTATATACGTCTGCGTACAATAAGACCCATTACGAGCAAGTGTGATAAAAAATACTAAACTTAAGATATATTAATTAAGTACATTTACGTATTAGTATGTATATCGTCGTCTAGTATCTACCCTTATATCTCATTTGACAAACGTTTTTTTGTCAAACAATAGAGACTAACGGCGGTCCCGTGGTTGACTGGTAGAGAAAGCCTCCATTTAGACTAAAGACCGCTATGTACTTTTTTGCTATTGTCATAGAATATTGTTCAATAAGATTGAATAACTAACGCCTTACGATGTGACCATATCAATTTTTTTTTATACTACGTCCGTGGCAAACAAGCGTACGGCCCGCCTGATGGTAAGCGGTCACCGCAGCCTATGGACGCCTGCAACTCCTAGGGGTGTCACATGCGCGTTGCCGACCCTTTAAGAATTTATACACTCCTTTCTTGAAGAACCCCATACTGAAGTCCGACGGGAAAACCTCGGCAGGGAGCTCATTCCACAATCGGAGCGTCCGAGGGAGGAAATTCCTCTGAAACCGTACCGTACGCGACCATTTAGGTTCTAAGGTGTGAGGATGAACTCATAACTCCCTAGGGAGTTATGAAAATCCATAACTTCCCCTGGAGGTAAATCGGCTATATACGTCTGCGTACAATAAGACCCATTACGAGCAAGTGTGATAAAAAATACTAAACTTAAGATATATTAATTAAGTACATTTACGTATTAGTATGTATATCGTCGTCTAGTATCTACCCTTATATCTCATTTGACAAACGTTTTTTTGTCAAACAATAGAGACTAACGGCGGTCCCGTGGTTGACTGGTAGAGAAAGCCTCCATTTAGACTAAAGACCGCTATGTACTTTTTTGCTATTGTCATAGAATATTGTTCAATAAGATTGAATAACTAACGCCTTACGATGTGACCATATCAATTTTTTTTTATTCTACGTCCGTGGCAAACAAGCGTACGGCCCGCCTGATGGTAAGCGGTCACCGCAGCCTATGGACGCCTGCAACTCCTAGGGGTGTCACATGCGCGTTGCCGACCCTTTAAGAATTTATACACTCCTTTCTTGAAGAACCCCATACTGAAGTCCGACGGGAAAACCTCGGCAGGGAGCTCATTCCACAATCGGAGCGTCCGAGGGAGGAAATTCCTCTGAAACCGTACCGTACGCGACCATTTAGGTTCTAAGGTGTGAGGATGAATGCCCTGCCGACGGCGAGCGGTGCGATGGTAGAAAGCGGCCGTAGGCATCATGTCGAACAGTTCTTCGGAGCACAACCCATTATATAAGCGATAGAACACGCACAAGGAGGCAAAATTTCTCCTTAAACTCAACGGCTCAATATCGCTCGTGAGCTTTTGAGCTTATCTTTTAAGACATTCTCCATAGAACAATATACACCGTGGACCCTAATAACCCCAAAAGACTCGTTCTCGAGACCAACGATTCTAGAGCCTAATTAAAGTATATAATGTGGTGTAATAAAACTCATAATTTAAGAGATATTAATTTATTTAAAACAAGTCACAAGTTCTAGTGATCTTAAATCTAACAAGGCGTGATGTAGCCACCTACAACTTTTTAGACTTGACACTGCCTGTCTTGAACACATTGACAAGTCACGTAAATATTAGTTCACAAAGAAGCGGTCCATTAAATTGATTTATTTTATACTGAAATAGTAGTTTAATTAAAACAAATAATTGGACACATGTTGATATAACATTATTTACTCATAGTGTAGTCAAAAATACGTAGTTAAAATCTTTCGGATTATTAGAGCCCGCGGTGTATATCAAAGATGAGACAAGGACCAATTACTTAAAGCTTGAAACGCACATAGCGCGGCGCAGCGTCGTTGCGGGGCGGAGGCGGTTTTGTGGTAAAGCGAACGCGGTCCGGGGAACGTCGCACCAAAAACCCACGCGAGATCCGGAGCGGAAGCGGCGTGTGTGACATATGATGTATGAAACTGCCCGGCTAGTATGATAGCTTATACCGTCACGTTATATGGCCAAAATGTACTGAAACGTCACATAAAACGTGAAGGTATAAGCTATCATACTAGCCGGGCAGTAATCGACACTATCGACAGTCGACAGAGTCGGAAAGGTCGAAAATGCAAAACCGCCTGCGCGCCGCCACCGCTCCATGCGTTTCGGGCTTAAGTCACCTTTACGTCATTGATATTTGTCGGCCTCTTTAGCTTAGTTGGTAGTGACACTGCCTCCGAAGCTAGAGGTCCCGGGTTCGAATCCCGGTCAGGGCATTATTTGTGCATGTAGCACGGGTATTTATTTATATAAGTATGTATATCGTCGTCTAGTACCCATAGTACAAGCTTTGCTTAGTTTGGTAAAAATCAGAAATAAGGATCATTAACCTTGTGGCTAGCCTGGAATGCACTTTATGGAAATATATTAGATGTAGTAGTTTGTCAGACACTAAGCTTCTATAAAGACTACCTATTTATGATAACAAACAAAGAAAAAACCTGCGAAAAATATTTTTTTGCAGTCAGGGTAAATTACAATTACGATTTAAATATCACTCAGAACTCCCTAATTTTCATTTGATAATGACGTCGCTATTCAGTTTCACGGATTGTTGTTTCGTAATAGTTATTAGAGTCGAACAATGGAGAGATTTTATAGCGAAGTAGCAGAACAGTGCCGACAATTTTCACGAGAGAGCGAACCCGAATGGGCTATAGCCGCGCACCGAGTCGTGGCGTCATAATCGCATCAGCGCGGCGCCAAGCGAGCTGTCACGCTCTCCCTCTCACTCCACCCGACTCCTCGACACTCCACAACGAATAACAGATGTTTTTCAACCACGCGACAAACCATTATGATACTATTTTCATAGCAATAAGAATCGCTGTTGAAGGAAACGATTTTCATTCAAATAAGCCGCTTAACTGAATATTGTTTACGGAGGTACCTATTGTCGTTTGGGGAATTTGAGGCGAGTTTCCGAAGTCTGCTGTACCTACAATGAAGGAAAATGAGTTGCCTAGTTTTAAGTATTAGGTAGACTCATTCAGACGAATATGAATACGTAATATTAAATTTTATTAATGCCTGATTCATAAATTTATGTTGTTAACGTTTAGTCACCTGTAATTATATATACAACTTAAACAGTGTTGAAAATTACCTGACTTTTTGTCACTGGAGCATCACTGGAGTCTATTCTAGTCGTACTGGACTTAGGCCTAGCTATTATAAACGGTTTCTACTCAGAAACCGTTTATAGGGTAGCTTCGCCGGTTCTCCGTCCAGCGCCGGTTCTCGTCCTTTTGAGTGACTTCTTCCTAACAAATGCATAGAATAGGAGTATATAAACAATTACCCGCGCAAGTTTTGGCTCTTTGCATTCCTTAATACCGAACCTACAATGCTAACTATAAACAAACATTATTTAACAACGTGTGACTAAGATATAATTAACGAAAGTTTAGACCACATTTTAGAGCCTCAAAAACCACGCCAAACTACAAAAAAATTAGTGTGTAAGGAAAACTTTGAAGTAAGTTTTGTTATTAACTAATTGCAGTGATATTTTTGGCACATATTACTAGTAATATACATAACGAAGACAATAGTGAGTCTTAATTATACTTATTTTGCCTAAAACCTGCATATATTTAGTGGACGGGAACCGGACCATAAATTTTGCGTATTTGCCAGTTTTCGTCTACGTGGACGGATAACCGGCTTGGGGTCATTTTTCTGGATTTTCGCGTAGGTCCGGTTCTCGTCTATTGAAATCAGATCAAGCTGCAGCAAGGTAATCAAGGTACAGAATAATTATTGAAATAAATACAGATGATAGGTATTAGGTACATAAGGTCCACTGCTTTACTGATGACGTTAGCTGTCAAATTTTAGCCATAAACAATACTAGAGTACGATGACGTAAGCGGGGGTTATCGATAGGAAATCAACATTCAATTAAATTATTTTCGTTCTTACTTTATCTTCACAAATCTAGAACCTATTTAATGCCGGATCCATCTCCCTTTAACGCACAACTGCTTCCTTTACATCGGATCATCATGCATGGCCCATTGTGTAGTCGGGCATAAAAGTTGTTCTACAATTATTTTACGTAAATATTATATATGGCGGTGTTTTCTTTCTTTCAATATTCGCTGTGGCAATGACTCTGACAAATTACACGGGGAGTTTACCAAAGGGAAGTATTGTTTTACGATAACTTTTGGTGGAATATGCCTGGTTCTAGGCGTTATAGCAACACATGCAACAGGAGGTATCTCTAAAGCTTAAGACAGGGGCGCCACCGCGAACCGAAAACGAGGTAGCTGACTCTCTGTCACACTTGCATATTCGACTGACAGAGAGCGAGATACTTTGTTTTCAGTTTACGGTAGGCCTTAAGGTTCAGGCATGCTAGCCTATTGAACAAGCTTCACAAGCAGGAAGCTTGTTCACCAGGTTATCAGTCTATTATTTATTATGAATATATATCAGGATATAATTTGGCCTAAGCAACTGGATAGCTGATTTCCTGAACGGGCAATTGACCCGTGTGGTCTTACAAGTAGAAGGCTAATCATCGAGTCAAATGGCTTTAGATGTCAGTGCCCCTCAGGGACCTATTCTGCCTGCTACCTTATTTTTATTGCATATAAACGACTTATGACTGGTACCTGTGTGTATGCCGATGATAGCACTGTTGTAGTCAGATATCTAAAGCACAGGCCAATAAAGATGTAGTTCAATCTCGTCGACAGGATATTATGAATCGGAATTGACTCTTAGAGCAGTTTCAGATTGGGGCGATGCTAATAAAGTCAAATTAAATACATCCAAGGCACAGAAGTGTCTCATCACTATTAAACAGAGTGAACGAACTCTCGACCCCCAACTTTCCGGAGTGTATTCTTACCAATTTGCCAATTTCTGACCATCTACAGCTCCTTGGCATGAGCAGCATGTCCAATATGAACTTTGGGTCCTACATTGAATTCTTGGTGTAAACTGCAGGATCCCAGCAAAAACTTGACAACCTCTCTAAGGTGAAGCGGTACTTCACACCTGGGCAAATTATAAAACTATTAAGTGCAGGCAGGGTACATGCAGTACTGCTGCCAGCTCGGAGATGGATTTGCTTAATATCAGCTGGCTTGGCTTTGATTGATAAGCGTGCCAGGAAGCTCATTAGTACCTAACTTGGACTTGGTTGAAGCTAAGATGCAATGTCTAAATCATCGTAGGAAATTCGCCTGCATATCGGTGTGCTAGGATTACACGAATTAATCCCTCCCTGTCTCCCTGACCATTTTGGCATCTTAGGACAAAGCGTGGACGACATGGTTTGACCCTTATGTTGTTAACAACAATGTTGACATGCCTCTGATGTGCACGAAGCGTTTTGATTCTAGTTATCTTACGAAGACAGCTAAAGAGTGGAATAATTTTCGGGAAAATCTATTCTAATTTCATTATTTACAACTTACATCTTTTCAAGATGAGTGAATGGGCAGTATTATCTAGGACCTCATCATCACTTACCATCAGTTGAGATAGGGGTCAAATGCTTATGCATGAGCATCCTCATAACGTTTTTCCTGGTTATGCTCTAAGGACCTTGGGTTCCGCTTTCACAATTAATCGAAAGATTTGGCGTAGGCACTAGTTTTACGAAAGCAACTGCCATCTGACCTTCCAACTCAGAGGGAAAACTAGCCCTAGTTGGGATGAGACCGCTTTCCTCACGAAAAACTTCCTCCACCGAAAAACTGCTATTAAATTTAAAAATATATTTCATACACAAGTTTTTTTTTAATAAGCTAGTGGTGCGAGCCGGGGTTCACACCCGCTACCTCTAGATTGAAAGTTGCATGCTACAGTGGCTCACTCAATAATTACCTTTTATATCTATAAAAAATAAGTTGATCATTTCTTTATTTCTTAATAACAAAAGCCAACTATTGAAACATTGAAAGATAAGTAGCTAAGTAGCTACGCATTAAAGGTTTTATACTCAGAAATTGGTTTTTGAGTGTATGAATCACTCCTCTTTTCCTATAGACGAGAACTGGCACCGCGTGGACGAGAACCGGGACAATCGGACGAGAACCGGCAAAAACCATACTTTTTCATTTATCATCTTTTACAAGAATAACGGTGTATGTTATTAGTTAAAACTTAAACTTGGCGAAAAATAGAGTATATTGCCATTAAAAAGAAATATTACTCGTATAAATTGCTATAGTTCAACATATTATTTTCCCGTCACAAAGTTGGCAACTCCACTAATCGGACGAGAACCGGCGAGGCTACCCTAATAGCGTTAAGCGTGGCGTTTGTGAATAAAATAAATGAGTGTTTTATTCTACTTTAGTTTTCGTAGAGTCGTTACATTAGGTCGATGCGTTAGTGTCAGAATACAACATTTTCAGGATACGATTTTAGTTAATCGTGCTTATAGCGGTGCATTGCGAAATAAACGTGACATTGCATATTAAGTAACTCTGTTTTGCATTTTTTTTTGTATCTGAATTTTAAGTGTGTAACCACGTGTTACAGCCTAAGTTTTACGCATTTCCTATGCATGCACTTACGTTGCCACATGCACACGGGTGCATTGATAAAATACTTGCACACTTGCCTCAACTGACTACTTACTTACTAAATTAATCTTTATGATTATTAGGCATAGATGTTTGTATGCAGGGGGTCAAGTTTCTCTGCAGCTAACTGTATAAAAAAATCTCAGATATCTGATAAGTCGGTCAACCGGCTTCCATGTACGGATCTTTTATTCCATTTTAACTGACTCAAATAAAATAAATACGAATTTTAATTAAGCACTTACCTAATCTTTAAAATTTACACAGAAAAATAAGTCCCGCTTATATCTGTGTACATCTGTACTTATAAAAATATTATAAATCGTAACAGGTATTTTATTTTAATATCATCTTGACCATCTTATAGATACCGAGATCGTCAAAGAGTTGTAAGGTTTGTGGGACGTCCAGGGGATTATATTCCGAAGACTTATCTCCATAGCGCTCTATTATATTCGCAATATTTTTCAAGTGAATATTTTATTTTTACGGCTAAGTTGGTCCAGTCCGACATGAAGGGTGCTTTGATGTCTGTGTGAGAAAATGGCGCTTTGAATAACACGGATCTGGAAAAGTATTATCTTTCATAATAAGAATTTTATAAATATAAAAACCGTTATGAAATATAGCTGTTGGGCAACAATTAGTTACGATTTTAAACACTCGAATTGAAAATCAAATGTAGATAAGTGCGGTAGGTAAGCTACTACATCTACATGAGAAGAAATCCCCGATATAGACAGCCTAATCTTTTTTGTAATTAAAAATGGGATTGCTCTTGGCCAGCATCTAGCCAGGGGGCAAAGATGAGGCCAACGATGAAGCGAGCTCACCCAGAAGATGCCTATTCACTTGTGCCTTAAAAAGGTCTAGGTTATATGAACTTGGACATTGACATAAGAAATAGACACACAATGCCGAACATTAATAACTAAAAATGTGGCGCAAGATGACACTGACAGTTACATTCCAAGAGCTGATAATAACGCTTCTTTATAGTTCGAGTCAAGATAAAAACTTCATACAACAAAAAAGAACTTACAGACATTAGGGTCAAGTGTCAAATTTGCAAACATAAGAACCAACATGGTAAAAACTTTTTAGTAAAATGCCACTGTCGTATATTGGCTACCAATGTTTACTTTATAAATGTCAAAAGTGAACAGTGAAAGTACCTAATGGAGTCGCTTTGGTTATTTAAAATAATTTTATATTAATAATATTTTTGAACAAAGAAAAAATATGAATAAAACATTCCATTACAACATTCACACACATTCTGTGATTGTTCTTTTTCTGTGTTAGAGATTAAGATGTTTACCTTCATGAAACTCTTGAGCAAGACTATAGGTATTTCAAAAGTACTGACTTCTGCCATTGGAGCAGCATTTGTAGTTTTACAACTTTTGCTGTGCAAGTCATCGTCATCTATAAAACAAAGATACCGACTATGAACTTGAAAGATAAATTATTTAAATATATTAACGTTAAATTGATTTTTATTACATCAATTCATATAACTATATGAAAATGTTTTCCTCTGCATGATTTTTCACGCTAAAATTATATCATATGTTAAAACAGAATTTGAATAATGTAGTTTGAGTCGGTAACGAACGGACTTACGTTCAAAACAGGTTTAACAGTTGCAGTTAGTCGATTTAAGCCTTTATTGGTCCTGTATATGTCGGAAATAGGGAAATAGGCCGAACACACAACACTCGTGTGGCTTGGTTTATAGAGTGCGTCACGTTTATTTTACGCTAAAATAGCGGTCCATTCTAAACGGCGTCGCTGAGGATGTTGTGGAAATCTTGAATTGAAACATAAAAAACACAAATTTATTCCTAAAAAATTTAATTAAAAAAAATATTGACGAATAGCGACTCCTTACATTTTGTTTCTTGATAACCTTTCATTTGAACTAGCAAAATTATTTACTCAAAGCCATGAAATTACCAGGACTTTACATAAATTTTGTAACGTTATCAAAATAACTAACCTAAAGAAGTATATTCCGTCTTTTTCCTTGTTTTTTGGTAGCTATTAAAGCAGTTTTTCACAGCAGATTTCGCCATTGTTGGACAACTGTCACTGTCTGCGGTCCAAACACGACTAAACAGGAAAGTACCGCCCGAGTCATGCGGGCGGTACTTTCACGGGGGCCAATTTTGTGGGCTGATTGTGAATCTAGTTCTATAATAGTACATCAATGAACTTGGAAATACAGACGCCGGCAGAGAATTCCAAACCTTAGAAGTGCGCATTATGAAAGATGAAGCAAAGCGCTTGGTTCGAATTAGAGGAATTTCGACCAGCCGTACGATGTGTGTGTGTGTTTGAGTGGGGCCGTCTATCAGACAAGACAGTTTATTTGAATAAGTTCTTCTAGTTGCGTCTTTCAGATATATTTCCATTCAACTCAAACAAGACACAGGCGTGTCTCATCTCCACTAAACAGAGTCCGTTCAACTTGACTAGAGATTTCCGGGGTACCTATACGTGCCCATTTTTGAGCATCTACCGCGCCTTGGCATGAAAACCACTTCCAATATGAACATTGGATTCTTGGTGAAAACTGCAGCAAACAAACAAAGATTTTTCTAGGGTGAGGCGGCACTTCACACCTAGGCAGTTTGCTCTGTCAAGGTCCGATAATGTATGGAGTAATGCTGCCAGCTCTGCTATGGATCTGCTTATGCTAAAAATCAGCTAGCCGCCTTGGAATCGATGGGTACCTAAGCGTGCCAGGAAGCTCGTTGGTGACTTCGATTTGATTGAAGCTAAGTTGCAATGTCTTGAACATCGTAGGATAGTTGCCTGCTTATCATTGTTCTTTAGGATAAATTTCGGAGAGTTTGCTCTAGGATTATAAAAATTAATCCATCCCTCACCATTTCACCATCTTGAGACATGTCACTAATTCGTATGAAGCGCTTTACTTCTAGTTGTCTTGCGAGGACAGCCTTGGAATGGAAATATATCTGACTGCAACTATGTTGTCATAAGGATACCTACACCAAGGTGATGGATCTTCAACAAAAAACGTTTGCAGAACACATCCCTGAAGGACACCGGCATCTAACACATGAGGGGAGTTGACCCAAAAACTTTTTATTTTCCTTTTTAGGGTTGCGTACCTCGAAAGGAAAAAAAACGGAACCCTTATAGGATCACTTTGTTGTCCGTCCGTCGGTCTGTCTGTCAAGACCCTTTTTCTCAGGAACGCGTGGAGGTATCAAGCTGGAATTTATATCATATACCTACTCAGGTCAAGCCAACGCAATCAAAAGATACAGCCGTTTATGCCGCAAATTTCCACAAATTTTCGACACTCGCAAGGGAATCAAAACCTACAGTGTACTTCCCGTGAACTCAGAATCTTGATATTTGGTACGAAGCAACGTCTTATAGCACAGATAAAGGAAAAATTGCGAGACCCGAAATTTTTGTTAAATCATATAATAAAAATATTTTTACAGAACCCTCGGTGCGCCAGTCCGATTCGCACTTGGCCGGTTTTTTTAACAGTTTCAGTCCATACAAGACAGCTAATGGGAACGGTACGACGGAACGCAAAAGAGAGGTGTTATAAGTTTATCATTTGTAATATCTGTGTAAGTGTGTGCTTTATGTCTGTAGCATCGTCGTCCGTTCTACTTTTTAACCGACTTCAAGATTTCAAAGGAGGAGGTTATCAATTCGGTTGTTTTTTTTTTAATGTTTATTACTCCATAACTCCGTCATTTCTTAACCGATTTGGAAAATTCTTTTTTTGATTGTAAGTATATATATCCAAGTTAGTCCCGTTTTTGTCAAAATGCAGTTCTGATGATGCGATCCATGAGGAATTGAGAGAACTCCTCAAATCTTTAAGGCAAACATATAGTGATTTTTGTGTTTTTATCAACAAGTCAAGCAGTTGTCAGGAAACTGAAAACTTCTGCTGCACCAGGCCCGGATGGCATTCCTGCGTTCCTAATCAAAGATTGTATTTCGGTACTGGAGCAGCCTCTACTTTTCATATTTAATTTGTCCCTTCGTAGCGGAGTGTATCCCGATGTATGGAAAGTATCGAGAGTTACACCTGTGCCGAAGGAAACTACCGCCTCAGATATAACCACCTTCCGACCTATAGCGGTTCTGTCGGTTTTTGGCAAGATTTTTGAAGGCGTTGTTAATAGGTGTATTGCGCCGCTTATATCGAATCGACTAGCAGATGCGCAACACGGTTTTCGAGGAGGCAGGTCCACTACAACCAACATTGCCAACTTTGTTGATTATGCTCTTCTCCATATGGATCAATCTCGACAAGTGGACGCTGCCTACTTCGATTTCAGGAAGGCATTTGACCTGGTCGACAACGATATACTTTTAAGTAAACTATCGGCGTTCGGATTTTCACCGCAACTTCTAAAGTTATTTGCGAGTTATTTGAAGGATCGAAGACAATATGTGCAGCTCTCAGGCTATCAATCTGAAGAATACTTCACTAGATCTGGGGTGAGTCAAGGCAGTACGCTCGGCCCCACCCTATTTCTGGTGATGATCAATGACTTGCCTTCGGTTGTTAGTAATGTCAAATGCTTATTATTTGCTGATGATTTGAAGTTATTCTATGCTATTAACGTATCTACCGATTGTAACGTGTTGCAGTGTGGTATAGATGCAGTCATAAATTGGAGTCATACGAATCGCTTGTCCTTCAATGGTGAGAAGTGCAAAATAATGACTTTTAGTAGGAGCAAAAATACTCTTAACTATACATATCAGCTTGGTGATGGAGCGATCAGTCGCGTTGAGGTTATCCGCGACCTAGGTCTAGTGTTGGACACTAAATTAGACTTTCATACCCATATACAAGGCATAGTAAAGAATGCCAACAAAACATTAGGATTCGTAATGCGTACCGCGCCTCAGTTTGCTAGCACGACAGTACCGATCATATTATATTATGCGTACGTACGTAGCAAGTTAGAATATAATTCTATCATATGGGATCCAGCCGAAGAGAATTACACGCTGTTACTTGAAAGAGTACAACGGAAATTTGCTCGATACATGTACAAAAAGCAGTATGGATACTATTTTCTGTACCCATCACTCTTTGTAGCAGGTATGGTCGGACTCGAAACTCTTCATTTTAGGAGGAAGTTGCATCTTGCCGTCCATTACAGTCTTCTGATTAGAGGTCAAATTGACAATCCGGTAGCGTTGGAAGGTATTCGACTTTTCGTCCCTGAGCAATACGCGCGCGCGGGTCGCCGCCACCGTCCGCTGTTCGCGGCGCCGGCGGCGGCGGGCCCGCGCACGCGGCGCGCTGCTAACGCGCCCGGCGCCCGTGCGCCGGCGCTACTCAATCAACTCGTGCAGAGGCAGGATGCCGACGTGTTCGCCGATAACTGGCGCACCCTGCTCACTAAAATTTATGAATTGTGCAATATGTATTATTAGTACTTAGATAATTTATATATTAATTTTGTACGGTTACCACTAATGTTGTAAATCCTAGCATTGTAGGCGCTTTGGTACTTACTGTAAGCCTATAAATGTATGTTTTAAGTAAATAAATAAATAAATAAATTTGCATCTAAAAATGTGACATTGGATGAAGTGGAACTGCTGATGATGATCAGAACAGAACTCTTTAACGACGAAAAGTTCACGTTTGGCGATTTGTCCTCCTAGCTGTGTTTGTTAAGCAAGTTCTATTTTCACGATTAATTTTTGTCATGCTTGATTTCTGATGATGGGATCCATGAGGAATTGAGGGAACTCCTTAAATCTTAAAGGCAAACATATAGTGATTTTTGTGTTTTTATCAACAAATCGAGCATTATCATACAAAAATGTGACATTTGATGAAGTGGAACTGCTGATGATGATCAGAACAGAACTCTTCAACGACGAAAAGTTCACGTTTGGCGATTTGGCCTTCTAGCTGTGTTTGTTAAGCAAGTTCTATTTTCACGATTGATTTTTGTCATGAGTTCTGATGATGGGATCCATTAGGAATTGAGGGAACTCCTCAAATGTGAAAGGCACACAAATAGTGATTTTAGTATTTTCATGAACTAATCAAGCATTTTCATTCATAAAAGTTACATTTGATGAAGTGGAACTGCTGATGATGATCAGAACGAAACTCTTCAACGACGCGTAGTTCACGTTTGGCGATTAGTTCTCTTCTTTTTGTTTGTCAAGCAAGCAAGGTTTTTCCATGATTCCATGAGGAATTGAGGGTACTTAGTCTTCTACCATTATAAACATACTTATAGCCATTTTTATTTTATTGTATGGAATCTAAGAGTGCACCATCTAAGTATAATAATCTTTCACCGGCCTCCCCCATTGAAGTCGGTTTTTTTTTCTTAAAAATTATTACTCTACTTCTTTGAATGCGATTTTATTTATTTGAAAGCAGGTTTTCTAGCGATGGTTCTTTTTTTATGACATAGGAGGCAAACGAGCAGACGAATCGCCTGATGGTAAGCGATTAGCGCCGCCCATGGACACACGCAACACCAGAGGGGTTTGTAAGTGCGTTGCCGGCCTTTAAGATGGAAGTTAGCTCTTTTTTTCTTCTCTCTTTTTTTTTCTTAGTTCTTAGAAATGTTCTATCCAAATCGGTTCAGCCATTTTTGAGACATTGAACTTTGAAATGAAAATGTCGGAGGTTTTGCAACTTTTCTAAGTTGTAAGTTATTTGGTAGGTACGGACAGTCAAAAGATTTTATTAGAGATTAAGTAACTAATTTACATAAGTCTCAAAAATGTATTTGATAGGTACCAAGACTACCAACCAACCAGAATAAGTAGGTGCAGCAATATCTATATTTTTCACTTCTCATGCTCGACAAAGTGTGTCATTAAGCTTATCAAGCGCAGCAAAATAGAACATTTAGCCAGTAGTAGGTGCCGAGACCCAGGAAGATCTTGGCAAAATGTTCAACGACCTCAGTAGAGACTCTCAGCAAGAGGATCTTAAAATGAACATCGAGAAAACGAAAATTATTTCAAACTCCCATATGGTATACCCAATTACCCACTCGCTTGAAAGTTGAGGACTACGCTCGAAGTTGTAGAAGAGTATGTATATCTGGGACATACAATCCAGATAGGTAGGTCCAACTTCGAGAAAAAGAGGTCACTCGTCGAATCCGACCCGAATGGGCAGTCTTCGGGAAGCGACGTGGTATCTTATTGTGGCTTACTTAAAATGTGTTGCCAGCATAGGTGGGCCTTAACTCGTTAATCCGTTAATGAACGAAGTTAAACCAAATGCTTAGTTTGTAGTAAACTCTCAGGAATCTGTTTCGTTCTCAATGAATGTCTTTTGTACTTTCCAAGCCAGAAGTACGCAGTTATTACGCATTATTCCACTTTGTAATAATTAAAGTACAGTGTTGAGATCTGGGGTCTCGCTGCTAACTGGCGCCGCGTCTTCGTGCTGCAGAAGCGGGCGGTAAGAATAAAAAAAAAACAAAGTATCAAGTAAAGTAAGTATCTCCATCAAAGTATTAAGTAGTTAATTAATTCATGATATATCCTTATTTTATTTTGTCACTTTAATATTAATGTTCAATTATGGGCCTTTTGTTGCCTGAAGTAAATAAATTTACAGTACATATGGTGCTATTTTACCGCACGAGTGCGGTAATCAGCAGATTACGTGCATATATCGAAACTTTAAAGAGCCTGTACCTATATGTACTATAAAACGTTGTACGATACACGTGCGAACGCAACTCGTGTCGATTTAAAACACTCCCTTCGGTCGTGTTTCAATTTATCACCACTCGTTGCGAATTTCCTATTCTCTGCACTTGTATCGTAATGTACTAAAATATTACGCGCTCCTCCTGGCTCACCAGCGTGACAGCTATTCACATCACTAGGTATAATTACTACACAGTCACTGTATAAGTATTTATAATTAATTATAACATTGTGTAAAATTCGTAAGAAATAACATCAATTCCTTTCTCTTACGAGCTGACTATATCTACGACCTTTACGCAATAGCCACAAGGGAAGGCTTACAACTACGAAATGTAAACCAAGTCTCTAATAAAACGGCCTATATTATTGGTCCAAAAGTATACAATGCCATTCTGGACCGTATTAAAAACCTAACAAAGACTGTACTTTTTAAATTGAATTTAAAAAATATCGGCCAAGAGCATGTCAGGCCATGCTCAGTGTAAGGCCCGTAGTTGCCCAATGAACTGAATTTTAAAAATAACAATAATAAGTAAAAGGGAATACCTTCGCAGCGTTTCATAAGTCTCTTACTAAGAAGAGAAAACTATTTACGATAACTTAAAAACAGCTTGACTAAATTGAGATCTTCATCAAACACTTTATCAAAAAATGTTTGATGAACATCTCTATTCATTTTGAATGACCTAATCCTAATATCCAACAACAGCCCAAACGAACAAATAAAATTTCCCCCCGATTTGATAGGTAAATTTAAATATTGGTATTGAAACCAGATCTGTAACGTGAGATGGGCAGCAAGAGTGTTATCTGGGCCGTATGGGTTGGAATGTGGGGTGAAGCACAGGGAGGGGGGGTTGAGCTCGACTTCGCTTTTGAACTTATACATAAATGACTTGATCGTCGCGCTTAGCAGCATGCATGCGGGCTGTCATGTTGGTGGGGTTAGGTTAAACAACTGAAGCTATGCTGATGACATGGTACTGTTAAGCGCGTCAGTCTGTGGCATCAGAAAGCTGCTTAAAGTATGTGAGGACTACGCACACATACATGGACTTCAATCAAAACGAAGAAAAGTCAGTTCATGGTCTTTGGGGTTGGTTCACGGATACCTACTGAAATACCATCTATAAAACTCGACATGGTTGCCCTAGAAGGGGTATACCAATACAATAAAATAATTGGGGCATACTTAGTATAGTCAACTCCGACCTCAGAGACGATGCTGACATCAAACGTGAACGTAGGGCCCTATCGATTAGAGCAAATATGATTGAACGTAGAAGAAAGTAAAGTAACTTTATTCAGAGCTTTCTGCACCACTTTTACACCTGCAGCCTGTGGAGGAGATTTACAGTGAGATCATATAAGGCCCTAAAGGTCCAATATAATAACGCGTTCAGAGTGCTGATGGGGCTGCCGCGATACTGCAGCGCCTCGGGGATGTTTGCACATGTGGCATGTTTTGAAGCCACGATGCGACTGCGGGCTGCATCCCTGGTGCGACGCGTGCGTGCCAGCTCCAACAGTGTTCTAGCAATGATCGCAGACAAGTTCTGCCCATATGTTGCTCATTGCTGTAGACTTCACGCGCCCAGCGGCACTGTGGGTGACACATGAAAGCATAATGAGTGTATCGCTAAGCATGCTGCGTGTTATCAGTCAGTTTACCTCTTCAATAAGCTGTCAGTCGAACTTAAAGAGATCCAAAATCCTTGAATAAATATATGAATATGAATATTAAAGAACCTATAACATATCAAAAGTGTAATTGCGTAAATATGAGTCAGCAGTACCTAAAAATAAATAAATTACTAGCTGGTGCCCGCGACTTCGTCTGCGCAGGATTAGTATTTCGAGTACCTAATATTAGCATGGCGTAGAAAAGAACTAACTACTTACTTGATATTTTGGATAATTCACACAATATCTTTATTAATTCGTAGCCTATGTGTTATTCTGATGTAGGTACTTATATAAGCTATATTATTGTAAAGCTTCATTAAAATCCATTCAGTAGTTTATACGTGAAAGAGTGACACATCCATCCATACTTACAAACTTTCGCGTTTATAATATTAGTAGGATTATATAATGAATTATTTACAATGTTTTAATCATTATGAAATAAGATATTATTGCCTTTAATCTAGCTAGCTTTTAACATTTTGCTTTTAATCTAGGAACTGTCTAGAATTCCGGACTTCTATTTTATATATTATATTCATTTCTTTATGTTTCGACGATCCTATTGTGAATTGACTAGATAATAATTTCTTATTTTTGACATAGGTACCTACAGCAATTCATTGTTGTATCACCTCAGCAGCTCGAACATGGCAGTTTTGCAGCTTGAAATCAGTGAGCAAAATGCAATTATGCTGTGAGCGTGAAAAAACCTTTTTAGGGTTCCGTAGTCAACTAGGTACCCTTATAGTTTCGCCATGTCCGTCTGTCTGTCTGTCTGTCCGAGGCTTTGCTCTGTGATTGTTAGTGCCAGAAAGCTGCAATTTGGTATGGATATACGAGGGCTGCCTTTTAAGTTCTGTCGTTTGCAAACCTCCCGTGATTGCATAAAAAAGAACTAGTGTCATCTTAAAATATTTGAATTTAGAATTCGAAAACAAAAGAATGACTCGAAATCGGCCCAACCGTTTTAGTACAGCGTTCGTTCAAAGTTGACAAGTCAGTTGTGAAAATGAAAATTTACGTGCGATAATTTTTTACAACTTCAAAAGGGGCTTAACGCGACTTCAGTGCTTCGAAGAGTTGACTACGGTTTTCAATGATAAAGCACCATGCCTCCGGACTGTGGAACGCTCGTATTTAGAATTTCAACGTGGTTGCTCTAGTTTTGGTGATAGACATCGTGAAGGTCGACCAAAAACAGCCGTAACCCAGGAGAACATTGATGCTGTACGGAAACTGATCGTCGAAGATCGCCATGCGATATACCGTGAGATAGAAGCTTCCTTAAGTATTTCAGGGACCAGTGTTCACAGTATTTTGCATGATCACTTAGGCGTAAAAAAGTTGATCTCACGCTGGATACCACATTTACTCAGTGAAGACCAAAAAATGGCTCGCGTTCGATGATGTCGCAAAACTCTGCGGCAATTCAACCGAGGAAACTCGAAACATGTTTACGACATTATCAGTGGTGACTAGGGTTTGCAGTCCCGGTACTTATTGAAGTCCCGAAGTTTTCGGGACCGGGACTGGGTCAGTCCCGGGAATTCCCGGATACTTTCGTGACTTTCGGGACTTAGTAGTTTTTAGGGAGTATGTATGAAAAAACCGGACAAGTATGAGTCAAACTTGCGCCCGATAGTTTCGTTCCGTACTCTCATGATTTGTAGCTATAATAAACTATTTGGCGCATGTATATTGTCTAGTGTAACCTGTATCTGGATGTCCCTTTACGTTGCTTAAATTGAAATAGTATTTTTACAAGTTCAAAGTTATTTATTACCTTACTTGTAATGTAAGACCATGCTTATTATATTACCAAATATCATGATTCTAGGTCAACGGGAATTACCCTATAGGTTTTGATACCCTTGCGAGTGTCATTTTGCGGTATTACAGCCGCCTATTTCGATTACGATTACTTAGAAGTTTGATTTTTTCGCAGCTTCAAGGAATTGCGGTTCGAAGTATTTTATTTTTATATCAACCTTGAAGTACGGAGATCAGCCTGTAAGAGATTAGAATGGCTCTTAAACAGCTCAAAAACAACAATACACCCGTTGAATATGGTATTACAGCCGAACTCCTGAAGGCGGGTGGAAAACCGGTCCTTACGGCCCTCCAGAAGTTGTTCAATTCAGTCTTACTGGAAATAAGAACGCCAAAGGCATGGAGCGGGTGTGAGGTGTAGTGGTGCTTTACTTCAAAAAGAGTGACAACGCTCTGCTAAACAACTACAGGCCCATCTGACTTTTGAGCCATGTATATAAGCTGTTTTCATTTCAAGAGTCATTACGAACCGTCTCGCACGCAGGCTAGATGGCTTCCTGCCTCCCGAACAAGCCGGTTTCTAAAGAGGCTTTAGTACCGTATAGTATACCACTTTCCTACGCTTCGCCAGGTTATACAGAAGACTGGGGAGTATGACTTGCCCCTCTGTTTAGCGTTCGTGGACTACGAGAACTTCGATTCGATTCGATCGAAACCTGGGCTGTGCTAGAATCTCTGCAGCGGTGCCAAGTTGACTAGCGCTATATCGAAGTGCTGAAGTGTTTGTACGAGAACGCCACTATGTTAGTCCTTCTCCGGGACCAGAACTCGAAACCTATTTAGTTGCAGCGGGGAGTCCGGCAAGGAGATGTTATTTCTCCTAATTTGTTCTTCGCTGCACTGGAGGATGTTTTCAAGACTCTGGACTAAAAAGGCTAGGCATCAACATAAATGGCGAGTACATCACTAACCTTCAGTTTGCTGACGATATAGTATTCTTGGCTGAGACCATGGAGGCTATGCTATAAGTACAATGCTCAATAACGCCAGTAAAGCCTCCGAGCGAGTTGGTCTTAGGATGAACATGGACAAGACGAAGATCATGTCAAATGCCCACGTAGCACCAACTCCCGTAACAATCGGACACTTAACGCTCGAAGTTGAAGACGACTACATTTACCTAGGACAGACCGTCCAATAAAGTAGGTCAAATTTCGAGAAAGAGGTTAATCGTCAAATCCAAATCGGGTGGGTAACGTTCGGGAAGCTACGGCACATCTTTTTGTCCAATATTCCGCAGGGTCTCAAGACGAGAGTCTTTGACACTGGTCAAAGACTCTCGTCTAGTCAAAGACTGGTGTGTTGCCACTTGCCAGTGATGACATATGGCACTGAAACGTGATTGCTTACTATGGGCCTCATAAGAAGGCTCAAAGTCACCCAAAGAGCAATAGCGACGGATATGCTGGGAGTATCTCTGCGTGTTCGTATCAGGAATGAGGTTATCCGCAACAGAACCCATGTAACCGATATGGCCCGCCGAATCGCTAAACTTAAGTGGCAGTGGGCTGGGCACATAGCACGTAGAACCGATAGCCGTTGGGGCGGAAAGGTTCTCCAGTGGCGTCAGCGTACCGGTGGACTGATGACCTGGTAAGGATCGCGGGTGCAGGCTGGATTCAGGATTAGCGCAGGACCAGTCATTGAGGAAGTCTTTGGGGCATAGGTCCAGTAGTGGACGTCCTTCGGCTGATATGATGATACCTCTACGCGTTCACGAGAAAAACACATCAGAGTTGATGAAATGAGCCCGAAAAAACAACTCATTTTGCCATTTCACTAGAGAAGTTCAGTGATATATATGAGTGTTATTCACCACAAATAATGAAATCCCGTAAGTCCCGAAAGCAACGGGAATTACAAAATCAGTCCCGGGAAAAAATGTGGGTTTCATTTCCCGGGAAATACCGGGATTTTCGGGATCGGGATTTCCCGGGAGCACACCCTAGTGGTGACGAATCTTGGATATTTGCCTACGATCCCGATTCTAAACAGCAGTCGACTGATTGGGTGTTCCAAGATGAGCCAAAACCGACCAAAGTAATACGCTCACGGAGCACTTCGAAAAAAATGGTCGCCACGTTGCCACGTTGCCACCATCGTGCTCGAGGATCGTAAAACGGTTAATGCTGACTGGTATACCACTGTCTGTTTACCAAAAGTCATCGGCGAGTTTCGAAAAAATAACCCAAGACGTCGTATAAGACTGCACCACGATAATGCGAGCTCGCACACCGCCCGGCAAACAATTGCGTTTTTAAAAGAGCAAAACGTCGAAATTCTGGAACACCCGCCGTACAGTCCAGACTTAAGCCCTAACGATTTTTTTACTTTTCCAAAACTCAAGCAACGACTTCGTGGTCAACGGTACCAGACGCCTGAAGAAGCGGTTGAGGCATACAAAACGGCCATTTTGGAGACCCCGACTTCGGACTGGAATAAGTGTTTCGATAATTGGTTCGATCGAATGAAAAAGTGATTACTACATATCACGGTGATTACTTTGAAAAACAATAAATACCATTTAACACTTAAATTATCTTTAGTTTTTCCAAACGACACAACTTTAAAGTAAGTACCTCCCCTACACGTAAAGTGGGGGTGTTTTTTTTCTTCAATCCTATGGTGAGGGGTTTTGTTGGATAGGTCTTTCAAAATGAATAGAGGTCTTCATCAAACATTTTTTGATAAAGTCAATATTATCGGAAATATTCACTCCAAAAGAAAAAAAATGTGTCCCCCCCCCTCCTTCTCTAACTTTTGAACTATGGGTCCAAAAACAATGAAAAAAAATCATGAAAGTAAAGCTTCATAAAGACTTTCGACGAAAACTATAGCGGACATGATCAGTCAAGCAGCAATGATATTTTAACTTCATTGTCAAGCAGTTTTAAAGTTATCGTAAAAAGTCTTCCTTCTTAGTAAAAGACGTATGAAACGCTGCGAAAGTATTCCCTTTTGTTTGCTATCGATTTTTAGGGTTCCATACCTCGAAAGGAAAAAATGGAACCCTTATAGGATCACTTTGTTGTCCGTCTGTCTGTCAAGACCCTTTTTCTCAGGAACGCGTGGATATCAAGTGGTATCAAGCTAGAATTTATATCAAATACTCCGGTCTACTGTCCCTTGGAGCTGTAAAAAAATCAAACTTATAAGCCAACGCAATCAAAAGATACAGCGGTTATTACGCAATACGACCTGTTTAGCCTAGTTTGTAGTGACACTGCCTCCGAAGCTAGAGGTCCCGGGTTCGAATCCCGGCCAGGGCATTATTTGTGCATTTAGCACGGATTTTGTTCTTAGGTCTGGGATGTTCTCTATGTATTTAAGTATGTATTTATCTATATAAGTATGTATATCGTCGTCTAGTACTCATAGTACAAGCTTTGCTTGGTTTGGGACTAGGTCGATTTGTGTAAAATTGCCCCCAATTTTTTTTTTTATTCCGAAAATTTCCACAAGTTTTCGGCACTCGCAAGGGAATCAAAACCTACAGGGTACAGTACTTCCCGTGAACTCAGTATCTTGAAATTCGGTACGAAGCAATGTCTTATAGCACAGATAAAAGAAAAATTGCGAAAACCGTAAATTTTTGGTTACATCATATAATAAAAATATTTCGTCTATTGGACACATTTTTAACGAGCGAGCGAAGTCTCTGTTTAAGCCTTCGACAAAAAAAATTTGTATGTCCGGATGTTCTCCTCTACAGGTCGCATTTCTCAATAGGGTCTTGTGAAACTTTATGAGCAGGTTCGATAATTATATAGGTTTTTTTTGTCGAGTCACTTTTTTGTTTTTTTTTTTTTTTGCGAGGTCTACAGCTCACAGACTCACTAGTTTTTATTGTATTTTATACCATTGGTTCAACCTCATTTATTAGGTAGCCCCGATGGGAGTAGAGTAGCTCTCTCGGCTCATTTATCTTCGTAAAAGAAAACTTAAACGAGGGAGTACCCATCATGATCGCCAGTGTGAAGAGAACTCTTAATAGCGCGCGTAACGTAAGATCTCGATGTGGAGTAGAAATGCCTATCACAAAGCGTTACCCAGTTTTCTCAATAAAATTGATCGGTCCTCAGATTTTCTCCACCAAACAAGTTAGATTATTATTGGTACTCACAAAAAGCAGCCAACCCAGCGCCGAAAGCGAGTTGTTGGTGAGGCAGCAACAGCGGGCGCGGGCAGAGCGGCAGCGACGGCGGCCAGATCGGGCTCGCGGCCCCATCGCTGCCAACCTCCACATCCGAGTCCGACTCGCTCTCACGGCTGCCATGAGTGCCACCCGTACCACTGGAACCACTCTTCGGCTCCTCCAGGTGCCCATAAATGCGCGCGAAAAATTCCCGCGGTGATGACGGGCGCGGGGTCCGAATTGTGGTCTCGGGTTCTTTAGGAACTTTCATATCGTTTGACATTTTGAACACTCATTCAACACACTTTTAATGTTTTAATTCATATGTTCGGTGAATATTGTGCTCGCATTTGATAATTTAATATAGCATGGCGTCGGAAAAAGTTTCAAACTTTGTAAGGGAAAAATATATACTTCTATTAATTATATGCAAAATTAATCCAATAAAATATATTTTAACACATTTAAAATGTAAACGAACAATTGCTGCTACGATAGTGGAATGCACCACTTGACACGTGATATACGGACACATTGGACACGTGGATTGACCGAGGATATCCCGTGTCAGGTGCTAAAGTCCCGTTCCCGTCGTCCATAGGGAACATATTAGGCCACGCCCATGTCATGCCGTCTCGCTCTTGAATGCACGAACACGTGTCAAGGGGTGAGACGGCTCTATCAGACATATTTTCAGCCGTGCCCCGCCTCTAAGGAGGATGGGCTTTGAAGTTTTTTTATTATAGTCAATGGAAACTTTATTTAAATTTTCCTTAGACTTTTGAAAATAGACAAGTCAAAATGACAAACAGTGTAAAAGTTAAAATTATGTAGAATTAATATCTAATAAGTTGATATAAATGTTAAAGCGTGTTGCAGTTAACATAATGCAGAACATTGCCCCAGCTTTTATGGTAGTCTGCGTGTTGTTGTGTCTGTCTTTCAGTTACACGCTTCCGCTTCATAGAGCTCACCCGAATGACTTGACTGATGAACTATCGAATCGTAAGTTTTTTCATCTCAGTTCAGTTGGTAAAATACTTATAGATTTTTTTTATAGCCTGAGAATGGAAAACACGTAAACCGCAGAGAGACCCTTCTTAATTAACGGTTGCTACAACAATCATCCGTCAAGATGCTGTGGCCAATGATGATGATGATGACCGTACCGTATGGTCAGTTTTACTTTTACACGCGTGTTGCTGACCCTCATATTAGGGTTCCCTGTGTTGATAACTAGGTAGGTATAGGTACTCAGTCACCTATAGAGAACTAAAATATAGTACATTACTACAGAGGCCGGGACGAAAGGGGTTGCCGGCCGAAGACATATAGACGGATAGGTCTAAGGCGGGCAACCCCATATTTCCCGCCGAGGTATATATAGTGCTTTTCTCAAACATGCAATGAAATGAACAACATAATATTACAGCACTAAATAATCGAATTATAAATGTTATCGTGGCTCTGCCACTTTCAGCGAGGTCAAAATACTTATTAACTACTTGCCCTATTAATGAGCTGCTGCAAATTACGTAGATAGATTACTGTTGGGTAAATAAATCTCTTAAAAATTCATAAGAAAATTTATTTCGTAGCCCAGTAGTGAGACTTAAAGACATTCCTTCAATGAACTAGCTTTCCATTGAATTTCGGTGAAGAGCAAAGCTGCAGTCTGGTAAACAATATCTTAGCCATATGATGATCCATATTTGTTCCATTTTTGGTGAACGTCTGAATATGTTATATTGGTTCGGTTAGCTAATTGTCTTTGTTTACCCACTTTAATAGAAGAAAGGAGGCACTTAGTCCGTCGGCATGTTTGCTTGTTTTTTTTAACCGACTTCTAGATTTCAAAAGAGGAGGTTATCAATTCGGATGTATGTTTTTTTTTTATATTTGTTACTCCATAACTCCGTCATTTCCTAACCGATTTGGGCAATGGAGAGAGCTATGTTGGGAGTTTATCTGCGTGATCGCATCAGGAATGAGGCCATCCGCAGCAGAACCAAAGTGACCGATATAGCCCTCCGAATCGCTAAACTTAAGTGGCAGTGGGCGGGGCACATAGCACGTAGAACCGATGGCCGTTGGGGCGGAAAGGTTCTCGAGTGGCGACCACGTACCGGAAGGCGTAGCGTGGACAAGCCCCCCACACGGTGGACTGATGACCTGGTGAAGGTCGCGGGTGTCCGCTGGATGCGGGTGGCGCAGGACCGGTCATTGTGGAAGTCTTTGGGGGAGGCTTATGTCCAGCAGTGGACGTCTTTCGGCTGACATGATGATGATGATGATGAAGTATATATATCCAAGTTGGTCCCGTTTTTGTCAAAACGCAGTTCTGATGATGGGATCCATGAGGAATTGAGGGATCTCCTCAAATCTTTAAAGCAAACATATAGTGATGTTTGTGATTTTATCAACAAGTCATGCATTTGCATCCAAAAATGTGACATTGGATGAAGTGGAACTGCTGATGATGATCAGAACAGAACTCTTCAACGACGAAAAGTTCACGTTTGGCGATTTGTCCGCAAGTTCTATTTTCACTATTGATTTTTGTTATGATTGAGTTCTGATGATGGGATCCGTTACGAATCGAGGGAACTCCTCAAATGTGAAAGGCACACAAATAGTAATTTTAGTATTTTCATGAAGCATTTTCATTCATAAAAGTGACATTTGATGAAGTGGAACTCCTGATGATGATCAGAACGGAACTCTTCAACGACACGTAGTTTGGTTATTTGTTCTCTTCGTTTTTAACCGACTTCAAGATTTCAAAGGAGGAGGTTATCAATTCGGTTGTATGTTTTTTTTTAATGTGTGTTACTCCATAACTCCGTCATTTCTGAACCGATTTGGAAAATTCTTTTTTTGATTGTAAGTATATATATCCAAGTTGGTCCCGTTTTTGTCAAAACGCATTTCTGATGACGGGGTCCATGAGGAATTGAGGGAACTCCTCAAATCTTTAAGGCAAACATATAGTGATTTTTGTGTTTTTATCAACAAGTCAAGCATTTGCATCCAAAAATGTGACATTGGATGAAGTGGAACTGCTGATGATGATCAGAACAGAACTCTTCAACGACGAAAAGTTCACGTTTGGTGATTTGTCCTCCTAGCTGTGTTTGTTAAGCAAGTTCTATTTTCACGATTGATTTTTGTCATGCTCGAGTTCTGATGATGGGATCCATTAGGAATCGAGGGAACTCCTCAAATGTGAAAGGCACACAAATAGTGATTTTAGTATTTTCATGAACTAATCAAGCATTTTCATTCATAAAAGTGACATTTGATGAAGTGGAACTGCTGATGATGATCAGAACGGAACTCTTCAACGACGCGTAGTTCACGTTTGGCGATTTGTTCTCTTCGTTTTGTTTGTCAAGCAAGCAAGGTTTTTTCATGATTCCATGAGGAATTGAGGGTACTTAGTCTTCTACCATTATAAACATACTTATAGCCATTTTTAGGGTTCCGTAGTCAACTAGGAACCCTTATAGTTTCGCCATGTCTGTCCGTCCGTCCGTCTGTCCGTCCGTCCGCGGATAATCTCAGTGACCGTTAGCACTAGAAAGCTGAAATTTGGTACTAATATGTATATCAATTACGCCGACAAAGTGGTAAAATAAAAAGTGGAAAAAAATATTTTATTAGGGTACCTCCCCTATACGTAAAGTGGGGAGTGATTTTTTTTTTTTCATTTTAACCCTAACGTGTGATATATTGTTAGATAGGTATTTAAAAATAAATAGGGGTTTACTAAAATCATTTTTTGATAATGTTAATGTTATCGGAAATAATCGCTCCAGAAGTAAAAAAAAATGTGTCCCCCCCCCCTCTAACTTTTGAACCATAAGTTTTAAAAATATGAAAAAAATCTCAAAAGTAGAACTTTATAAAAACTTTGTAGGAAAATTATTTTGAACTTGATAGGTTGAATAGTTTTTGAAAAAATTACAAAAACTACGGAACCCTACACTGAGTGTGGCCCGACACGCTCTTGGCCGGTTTTTATTTTATTGTATGGAATCTAAGAGTGCACCATCTAAGTATAATAATCTTCCATTGAAGTCGGTTTTTTTTTTCTTAAAAATTATTTTTATGTGTGTATGTTCCCCGATAACTCTTGACCACGTGGATGGCCGATTTTGATAATTCTTTTTTTGTTTCAAAGCAGGTACCCCGACATTGGTCCCATATAAATTTGGCGAAGGTCTGATGATGGGATCTAGGGAATTCCTCGAATTTGATAGACACGCATATGCCGATTTCGGTATTTTCTGTAGGTAACCAAGCATTGGGTCACGGAAACCACAAATTGTGGCATAACAAGTACAAAATTGGAGTTTGGAGTCGATTTTTTTTGTATAAATTATTTTATTAACAGTTTTATCTACAGGTTCTCAAAAATGTGGTTCGGCCAATCGCCCTAAGAAAATGGCACCCACCGACAAGCAGGACATTGAGTCGGAGGACTTTTCAGAAGCCGCTCGGCAGTACGCTGAGACGGCCAAACGCAAGCTAAGCGGCGACGATCTTCGTCAGTACGAACAACTGGTCATCATGAAGAAATACCCGTATTTGGACTTGAAAGAGTTTGAACTTAAATACGGGCCGTCAGTTAAGAACGTGAAGTACGTTCGTGATGCCGAGATAGCAGATGGTGGTGAATGCAAGCTGACTGACGATGGCCCCCGCGTAGAGATATACAGTAGGGGTATTTCTGGCTTCGCTATACCAAAGAGTCCTAGTAACGAAGCCTTGAAGTCAGCGCAGGACCCGAGGCGAATCGAGAGCAAACTGGATGATGTAAAGTTAAGGGCACACCCGCGGGGTTGGGCCAACGTCAAGGATTTAGGGCGGAATGATGTATACTGAAGAAGATGTTCGTTCATTTTCATTTTTCAGAAATAAATGACATTAAATTTTAAGTGTGAGACTCCTGCTGTCTTAAGATTTTATGAAACTGACTCTTCTTTACTAAATGAAACAGGGTGTTCAGTAAATTTTGAATTAAAAAAAATTGTCAATATTCATTGCGATGGGCTTGTTTGCCATGGTCTTTTCGTAAGGTTTTTTATCAATTAGGTACTAAAAGCAAATCAATTTAAAAAGACGTGAACGTGGTAGGTAGGGCAGGTACCTAAAGGGTGTCAATTTATATACTAACTAGCTTTTGCCCGCGACTTCGTACGCGTAGAACTCGTTAATTGCCTTGATTTGACAATTAAAAAAATCAATTAGACTTCCACATAAGTATTCAATAATCGTATGGAATCGAAATATTCCAGGCTATATGGTGAAAGTGATGGACTAAATGCAAAATACCGAGGGAGAACTAATTATTTCATCTTTTTGGAGCTATCCGAGGCTACGTCCAATTCGATTCAGTAAGTTATGCTCAGAAATGGCTCGAGATGGTGACGGTCGATAATCAACCGATGAAGAAAGCATGGTTCTATTCATCAATTTTGTCATTATAATGAAATCCGGAAATAATATTATTAAAATATTTTTTTTACAACTTATTTTATTGAAGAATACTTATATAAACTGTATTAAATGATGTATTTCGGTCAGCAAAACCATACAAATGTGTGATTTTGAAATACGTAAGCAAGCCACATACAACCGTCTATGAGAAAAACATGGCGTGCCCAAATGTATTCCTGCTACTTTTAACGTTTGCCCCTGTGATTTATTAATAGTCATAGAAAATGCAATTTTTAATGGAAAATGCAGACGTTTAAAATTAAATGGTATATTATTCGGTATGATTGGAATAGGTGGTATCAGTACACTTTTCTCCCTTGGCTTCTCCCGTTAAAATCGTACCCTTCACAATCATCATCATCATATCAGCCGAAGGACGTCCATTGCTGGACATAGATCGGAAGGTCTACTCTTTGGGGGACAAAAGAGTGCCACAATGATCGACCCTGCGCCACCCGCATCCAGCGGACGCCTGCGCATTCCGGTACGTGGTCGCCACTCGAGAACCTTTCTGCCCCGACGGCCATCGGTTCTACGTGCAATGTGCCCCGCCCACTTAAGTTTAGCGATTCGGAGGGCTATGTCGGTTACCTTGGTTCTACTGCTGATGGCCTCATTTCTTATGGGATCACGCAGAAATACTCCCATCATAGCCCTCTCCATTGCTCTTTGTGTGACTTTGAGCCTTCTCATGAGGCCCATGAAAACTGACGAAGCCCTTCACAATGTCACAATTCGTTGATTCTCAATCTATACTTAGTGCCGTTGCATAATTTGGGTGAGTCTAAGTTGCGCATTTGCAATACTGGTACAGTACACCTTCAGTTCTCAAGCGTGTGGGATGGCACCCCGGATAGCTCCAAAGAGTTCAAAAATTAAACGGTAGGTTGTGGTTTCATCAGCGGACATGTCAGTGTCGACGGAAATATATATATATATTTTGCATATAAGTTATTTTGTTCAAGATATTTTTGTCGATTTTAAAAACAATATCATTTTATGGTACCAAAATGGTTCTTTCACACAGCCAATTTTTGTCATTAATATTTAATTCTCAATCGGGAAAAACCTGAGCTATCTTCCGATTTCAAAATATGTCAAAATTCTGAGCCAGACATTATCAGTAATAATGACAGTTTTTAGCGTTCCGTACCTCAAAAGGAAAAAACTGAACCCTTATAGGATGACTTTGTTGTCCGTCCGTCCGTCCGTCTGTCTGCCTGTCAAGACCCTTTTTCTCAGGAACGCGTGGAGGTATCAAGCTGAAATTTATATCAAATACTCAAGTCTATTGTCCCTTGGAGCTGTGAAAAATATCTAACTTCTAAATCAACGAAATCAAAAGATACAGCCGTTTATGCCGCAAATTTCCGCAAATTTTCGACACTCGCATGGGAATCAAAACCTACAGGGTACTTACTTCCCGTGAACCCCGAATCTTGAAATTTGGTACGAAGCAACGTCTTATAGCACAGATAAAGGAAAAATTGCGAAAACCGTAATTTTTTAGTTACATCATATAATAAAAATATTTTTACGGAACCCTCGGTGCGCCAGTCCGACTTGCACTTGGCCGGTTTTTTTCGCTACCTATCCCTTTCTATTATACGAAATGAAAGTAAGACAGCTAGAAAACAGTGTCTTAGAAAATACTGTCTGGCGGGCTATTAGTGAATGGAATCATAACTTTGGCCGGGGGAGCCTGGACGGGTATGACGGACTCCCGGGAACCGCCCGGACTACCGTCTAAAGTTTGAAGCGCACAGAGCGCGGCCCAGTGTCGTTGCAGGGCGGAGGCGGTTTTTCGGTAAAGCGAACGCGATCCCAGGGGTCATCGGACCAAATAACCGACCGTGATAGTGGAGCGGAGGCGGCTTGTGTGACATATGAAGCGGTAATCGACACTATCGACAGTCGACAGTTTCGAATAGATCAAAAATGATAAACCACCTCCGCCCCGCACCGCACCGCGCCCGCTCTGTGCGTTTCTAGCTTAAAATAAAACCCTACGGTGTTCTTCTCGCTGTTTATGGTGGAGCCACGGGAACGCTTACACACGACACTTGCGCGACTCTACCACCAGCTGTCTATCATTGTTTGGAACCATCACGACGAGGGAATCGGCCCTTTCCCTAAAAAAGGACCTTATTCCATCAGGTGACGAACGTCCCCGTATCTCTCACCCGGAGGCCCTCTTAATACAATCATACCTATTTCGTCACTTTCTAACCGACCGTTACCAATTCGAGCAGTTTCTGAGCCACCGGACTCTGCATCGTTAAATAGTTTTTTTTACTAAATTAAATGTTAAGGTTTCAAGTTCCTAGGCTTATAAAAATAGTTTTACTCCGCACAATGAAAATGTTATCACTAAGTACTTGAATTTAAACTTTCGTGAGTCATTTCAAAATTATATTACGCAAACGGTTAGAACTCACGTATAATGTCGCCCGGAGTGACAATTTATACGTGAGTTGTAACCGTTTGCGTAATATAGTTATCACTAAGATTTAAAAACATCAAAATTAATTTTGTATTAAGTAGTAAGTAGTAACGCTGCTAACGAAAATTTCAAATTAAAGTGAAAATCGAAAAATTTTGTGCTCCGAGCAGGATTCGAACCTGTGATATCTGGCATAATACGCGGCCAATCACCCACTAAATTATTGATTTATGTTCCCTTTAATTTCAATTTTAAAGACATCAAAAAGTGTCGGATTCGAACCCGAGTGCGTCGTCTTTGCAGACCATATGCCAAACCACCGAGCCACGGATGAGTTGTAAACACATGGCGAATTTTTGACTTAGTACCTTGATGACGTATTTCTATGGCAACAAAACTGTTATATCCCCCGTCACATCAATATTTTCTCCCCATATAAAGTTTCATCCCCTTTTTTGCCCCTAAAAGGGATAAAATTTGACATAAATTATAGCCTATGTCCTATTCTGATATATAAGGTACATAACTGGAGACTTTCATAAAGATTCGTCCAGTAGTTTTTGAGATTAAGAGGAACGTACATACATCCAAACTTTCTCGTTTATAATATTATTAGGATTAGGATTATTAGGATAAAATAACTCACCTCCAGCAATGTTTAAATGGTTTTATTTTATTTACATATGTAGGTATGTATAGGTACTTATGCCTAGGAAAATGATTAACATAGGGCACTATCGGCAAAATAGAACCCTTTCAAATTAACTTAACGTTACTTTGATACAGTTTTATGCGGGGATGCGGGTTTCCATTTTTCCGATAGTACATTACAGGGTATGTAAACATATTACACCGCTTCTAACAGGTACAGTGTATACAAAATTTCAATTATAAATTCATACCTAATGATTTTTATAAGTACACTTACTCTAAATCAGGGTCAAAATCATCCAATATCGGCTGTTGCGGGTAAAAACGATGTAAAATTAGCTTTACATGAAAAGGCCCAATATTGATATTGTTGTATGCCATTAACTAAATTAATATTCTTAATTAATATTAATATTATTTATCATTGATCACTAATGTGTGATTTACTTTGTAAATTACCTAAATCATTCTAGATTGACACGCGTACTTCGTTCATAATCTCAACCAACATCGTCCATCCCAGATTTTATGGATTCTATCTTACGTCATCCATGTAATTAAAATGATCATAACTTACCTAATCAGCAGACAAGTATAACTAAGTAGTTCCGGTTACGGTAAAAATATAACATAACATTTTAATCACAAATCTCTTATTATCAACACTTACACTGAACTTTTTAACAAAAGACCTAGAATACTGGGTGCCAATGACTGAGAACTTGGGTGAACTTTTTTTGCCATGTAACTATAAATAGGGTTAAGTATAGGATCGGTAAGCATAGGCATCTGTGACTTGTGAAGTCGACTACAAACAATGATTTCACCTTATTAAGTAGTGGATGCCTACTTACATGAATAAAGATTAAAAGGGATGCATTTTTTGAAGTCGACTCTACAGACAATTTATTCTAAGTGTAAATATTGATTGGACAGAGTTACAATCATATACGAAAACAAGTAAATTGTCATGAATACCACAATAAAACTTGGACCATAAAAGCGTAGGTTGTAATCATCTATTTCAGTAAGGCGAATATCGTGCACACTGAGAGTTAATTTCATTTGTCGATAACCATGTCGTTCGCCATTGAAGTGCTGTTCAAGTTGCTTTCCAGAGTTTGTATAAATTTGGCATATTGAACAGTAAAACCTGTTAGAGTTATTCATATTCACAGGCTCGACTTGTGGTGAGTCTAGATCTGCTATATTTCTTACTACAAAATTCAAGACTTTTCGATATGTACCTATGGTATAAATTATAAATCTTCCAAAATGGACGTGGGTAAGAATCTTTGGACAAACTTATACACGTTTATAAATTAACTGGTTTACTGTGCTCTGGTTCCCTGTCTGCTAATTTATTTTACACAGTCGTATAGATTAATTATACTTATATAGTCAATTTCCCATTATATAAAAGCTATCTCATTTAAAGACTAGGCACAATGGTCTAGATTCGTACACGATCCGTAGTTGGGAAATTAAAAAAAAAGACCACCAACTTTTATTAAATCTGTCAAGTGGTTGTCAATTTCAAACTTCACAACGTCACACGTCACGATATCAATTACAATGCGTTTATACCACACATTGTATAAAATAACGTTAAAGTGATTCTATTCGACAAGTCTTAGCACAAAAATACTGAGAAACTAAATATGGAAGCCAAACTATGTCACACTGAATAATTTAGTAAGTTTACTTTCTAACTATGTAATTTCAAGAGTAGGTATGATTTCAGGACAGATGAAGAAATGCGTTATACTCGGGGGAAATAATGGAACGTCTCCGGAATGAATTCCTCACTTCACTTGTCAATTTGACATATGATAAATTGACAGTGACACTTTCTTCATTCATCGCTAAGTTATTTAGTCACAGTCACATCTCAGTAGTTTGTGCTCACATTTCGGTAGCTATTTCTAGGAGAAGAGATACTAATAGGAAGATCCTTGTGTCAATTGCCGTCCAATCAAACCAATCTAAAATAATAACCCGTAACAGACACAGTCTGTTCACTCCAGAAAGTTTGATACAGTTTAAAAAGTTTATCATTGCACTTGTGTTGGAATTTGTATCCTATTAAGTAGTTAAAACTAATTACTAAAACAAAGTAAGTAGTTATTTGCTGTCACTGTTTTAGAGACTGTTAATTATTATTACCCACGATTTATAACTCTGTTATCTTGGAATTGATTGAAAATGGGTTATTATTTCAGGGTGCAATGGAATTGCAATATAAAGTGCAAAACTATGATTGGGGTAAACTAGGAAATGACAGTACAGTTGCTAAGCTTTTATATAGTGCCGACCCTAATGTAACTATTGAACCTGAGAAACCATATGCTGAGTTATGGATGGGAACACATCCAAATGGGCCTTCATTGATCTTGGAAAGGAATGTACTTTTGTCTGATTATATTAAAGACAACTTGGATGCAATCGGGCCAGCAGTCAGGAAGAGGTTTGGAGTTTCGGTGCCATTTCTGTTTAAGATCTTGTCAGTTCGGAAAGCCCTGTCTATACAGGCTCACCCAAACAAGGTAGGCATTCTATTCTCAGGTTAAAAATAAAACAATTGTTTCCATTTCTGTTTCTTATTTTTAGAGAATATATAATTATATAATATATCAACTAGTATTTATGTAGGAGCATGAGAAATCTAATTTTATGCTAACCCTTTACACCCGAACTGAAACGATTGTGAGCCCTTAATTACATTGAAATATCATTTTTTTTAACAATGTCATTAAAGTTCATTTTTATTTGTATCAATCGCGAGTTCTCGGGTGTAAAGGGATAATGAAATCAAAGTGATGCAATAAAAGATAGTATATATTATTGAAAACTGTACAGCCTTTAAATCTACATCATCAATCTGAAATACATTGATGGTCCAAAGGTTTTATGATACCTGTTATCAGTGGCATAAACTATATCCCTTTACAGGATTAACAAATATTAAAGTTGGATTATGTGTCTTATTTCTATAATTGGATGTATGTAAATTGACATGTTCTGTATACCTTGATGATTAATTTGTCAATTTACATAACTGTAGTATGATTCATACCTTTCATCAAATCATGCACTCTGAATATTAAGCTCTGGTAATCTAGCCATTGGTGCTTATGAATGTTTGCAATTTTTCTAGGAGATATTGACTGCACTGAAATATGTCTACTTTTATCTTAATGTTCCTTATAGTTAACATTATTATTCTTTGGATAATAGTGCCTTTAATTTTTCAGGAACATGCAGAGGAGCTACACAGAACGTTCCCCGATTTGTACAAGGACTCGAATCATAAGCCTGAACTGGCCATAGCCTTAACACCCTTTGAAGCGCTATGTGGGTTCCGGCCTTTGGAGGAGATTCAAAATTATCTTAAAAGTGAGTTATGGATATGAACTCACCTTTACTGCTTCTAGATAATGTGGACACTCTTATGTGTATTCAACCAAACAAGAATGAGTTAATTCACAGATTAGTTTATACAATATTCACATTTAACTTCAGATTAAAACCTCATTCTTGTGCACTCGTAGAAGTCTAGTATTAGTACAAGAAAGTAGGGAGTTGAAGTAGAGAGCTGTGAACTATAGGACATTCAGTATAAGCATTGGATGACCTTGGCAGATTAATGTATGTATGTATTGCTTTATTGTACATAAAACACGGTAAAATGACAAACAAACAAAAAGTCCTAAATTAATCCTAAATTATCCAAAAAAAACAAATTAAAAAAAAACCTAAATTATTATTTTTTATTATTATTATTATTATTTTTATTTAATCCTAAATTTTAAAACCAATTTAAGTTTTAGGAGTAAAAAATTAAATTGCCACATGATTTTATGTATTCCAATTTCGGCCCTATGTAATTCCAGAGTTGCCAGAACTGAGCAGGATATTGTCAGAGGAGAGTGTAAATGCACTCTTAGCTCACAAGGAGCATGGGGAAAGCGGCATTCCTCTAAAGCAAGTGTTCAGCTCCCTCATGACCCGTGACAAGGCTGTGGTGGCAGCTAGCCTGCAGAGCTTGCTGGAGAGGTTGGAGAAAGAAGGTATTATAAATTTATAACAATATAGTTTGCTCTAATGTTTTTAATATAGCTTGGGTACAGTGACCCTCTCAATTAGCTATCATCCAAATACAATCTACACTCTTAATTTGGACTGAGGTGGCAGCTGTCATCATCATCAGCCTATATACGTCACACTGTTGGGCACAGGCCTCTCACAGATTAAATGCACTACCTGAGTAACTGTCTCTGTACCCAAGGTCTAGTGATGTGCCGAATACTGGTTTCTCACTAAAAAGTGGATAAAAAAAGAAAAGAAAACAAAAATATCACTAAAAACAAAAAATGCTAAAACGAGTGTGACCCCTTGATGCTACCACAAAATCTACATTGACTGCCATGCTATAATCTCATGGTGTGAAGAACTAATACTTGGAGGTCATAAATTTGGCCAAAATTTCTCTGAATTGAAAAAAAACATTGGGACGCCAGTAGTTACTGCAGATGCTCTAAGGAAGCGTCCTTTTAAATATTTGCTCTGGTCACACAGCCCATCCTGTAAAGCCTCGAGAGACGTTGTTCTTCGCGTACAGACGCGGTTTAAACTATCTGTCAATGTAAACGAGAATGATGAGTGATGATACTGATGATGTATGACTCGTGACTATTTGCTGCTATAAAAATGAAACGTTATTTACAGAATCTTCTCAATCTTCCCTGATGTACCCGTTACTCCGGCGCTTACACTCCGAGTTCCCAGGCGACGTGGGCTGCTACAGTCTCTACTTCATGAATTATCTACAGCTGAGACCTGGGCAGGCTATATTCCTTAACGCCAACATGCCGCATGCGTACCTAAGCGGAGGTAGGATTTTTTAGAGAATGTAAATTGTAGAATCCTTGCCCCAGTTTTTACATAAATAATATAAAAAAAATAAAAAATATTGGGGGATATTTTTTTTACACAAACGAACTAGTCCTATAGTAAGCTCAATAAGGCGTGTGTTATGGGTACTAGACGACGATATATTTAATAGAAACGACGATATATTGGTTTTTTTTTTCATTATAATTTAATTTGTGTTTTATCCATATCATATGGATAGGAGCGGGGGGCTTCTTATGGGGCTAAAGATCTATGCTTAGTACCTGGGCGACCGAGCTTTGCTCGTGTTTTCCCGGAGAATACGAGTTTTCATGAAAATGAGACCGAGCTATATATTTATTTCGTCCCCAGAAACCACTGTATAGCAAATTTCATTAAAATCGTTAGAGCACTTATCGAGATTTCAATAACAAACAGATAAATGTTGCTTGTTTAATAGTATAATAAGCACAAGCGGAGCAAATACTAATGTTGCTTGTTTAATCGTATAGGATACATATGTATGAAGACTCTTGTGGAAAAACAGCCCCCTACCATGAGGATACCTACCACTCTCCATACTTTTTTAAGTAACTCGCCCATTTAATGGCTCAGTATGAGCAAGTCTGAAACTATAAGACATACAAAAAACAGTTCGTATGAATCATGTCGTCGATTTTAGTGACAAGATAAGCTGCATTCATAAAAAAACGTTTTCAATTCGGGAATTGAATCCGGTGGTATTGAAGAAAAAACTTACATCATTTCTATTTCGATATCGATTGTGTACGTCATAAGCACTAAATGTTACTAGGAGACATGATATCTAAAATGAATAAAATTCATTTTATTTCATATCCTTTAATTTAATTAAGTAGTTGTTCGAAGTGATGACTATTGTTTTTTCGCTCTTTCCAACTGAGCTACCACGGGTTATCCCATGGCGACGAATCGTTCAATCAGTTCACTCTTTAAAGCCTTAGGGAGACTTGTAGCGACATCTACCGTCAAAGTTGCTACAACTATTTGAAACGGCACCAACGTCTCAAGTTACATTGAGAATCATTAGTAACAATGTGCTACCCCATTCTAAATGTAAATATTTTTACAAGTGGAAACGTCCACTTAGCGGAATTACAATTTCCAATCGAAAATGAAAAATTGATCACCCAGGCGGGATCAATTTACATGATGACTATTTTTTCAATACAACATCTCGTTTAGGTATTTATATTAATTTTGAATATCATGTTTAATAGTAACATTTACTGCTTATGACCCGACACAATTGGTATGGATATAAAAAATAATCTTAGATTTTTTTTCCTCCAATATGTCCTGGTTCGAATCTCGAATTGAGTATAAGTTTTTTTAATCTATGAAAGCAGTGTTTTTATGTCACTGAAATCGATGACATGGTTCCTAAAACTGGTCGTTGTATGTCTAATGTGTGTTACACACTGGAGCGGCCTGCGGTGGCAGACACACGCGGCCTTGATTGTCATAGTGTACAACTGGCCGCCACCGCAGGCCGCTCCAGTGTGTGACACGCTTTATAGTAGAGACTTGCCCGTACTGTGCTATCTAAATGGGCCATTCAGCCATCCTGTACACGGGGATATCAGCTTAATAGCAGATGTCACTGTACCTAACCAAGCTACATTAAAAGTTCGATTTGTGTAAATTTGTATAAAATTAAATTAAAACATGTCTAAAAGCCGCCTTAGACTGGATTGTAAATTCTAATCTAGAAAAGTAAATCCTTAATAGCCCGAGAAAGATACGGTTTTTTTGGAAATAATTCAATAACTGGCCAATTTTTGTTATACGGTCCTATTATGTGATTTTAAGAACCTATATTTTTATAATTTCCGAATCTGAAGACCGGAAGTTGGAAAAAAAAATATGTGCCCGAAAACGGGTGAATTTTTGGAGCAAACAGGGTATCAGTATTTTTATGATGTGTACTTCTATGTATATGTCTATTTTAATACTTACGACCAGAATCGAACAATATGTGCAACGGGAAATGAGAAAAAAAATATCTAATAGGTAGTTTCTGGTTTTGGCAAATTTACTAAATGGAAATATAAATATAAGTTTTTTTTAGCCACACTTGAAACACAAATATTGTTCCTCAAAATTATCATTTAAAATGGAATGACATATATATTTGGTAAATACATTTTTTTTAATCCCGTAATAACTTTGATATCAAAAAAAGGGCAGTGGAATTATTTCCATAGACTTTTAATTTAATGTCTCAGAATATCTATCGAATAGAAATGACCCAAATTTTATTTATTATCGTTATTATACTCAATTACAGCATACATATGCAATCTTATTTGGACTTTATTGCCTGTTTATTAAGGATTATTTTAGAACGCACGGCGAGATGGGGAAGGCATAGCAAAGGTAGGTATCTTAAAACGCGCGCGGCGCGTGCTGACGCCGCCGCCTCGCCCCGGTGGTGTTTTTATTATTTATTACCTACTAGTTGCGCGTAGCGCAGATGGAAATCGCTTGTGTGTCTACTCCACCGAAACGGCTTATATTAACCGATCTGCTTCCAATGCAAAGGCAAAATGCCAAAGTTCCGCTCATTTGCAGCCTGCATTCTGCATTGCATAGGTACTTACCTAGTTTTCAATAATGTAGGATTCAGATCAAAAGGCTGGAGTCGGCTTGCATCGTACTAGGTACTTAAATATAGCTACCGCCTGTCCGAAAACAGCGTTATTGTTCAGTTTTGGTTCAGTGCTAATGAAACGGACTTTTATTTTAGGTGTATAGATGTTAATATAAAACAAAACCTGTGATTTCTTTTGTTGCAATGTTAAGGCAGGAAATTAAAGGACTTTTGTCACCCTTTCTATCGTATGAAATGAGAATAAAGCCTGCCAGACACTGTCAGTAATTTGACTACAGTGTTCACAGTAAAACTAATTTACTGCGGCTTAATGCATTTTGAGCTTTAACTTGGCAGTTTTCTTAAAAATCCAACAGCTTTTATGGTATTATACAATAATACTGCATAGAAAACTGCCAAGTTAAGGCTCAAAATGCATTAAGCCGCAGTAAGTTAGTTTTACTGTAAACAATGTAGTGCCGGACTTGGCACCATTTCAGAGAATCTACGGAACTTGGCACCCATTTAGATCTCAATTCTTTTGTCGGTGAAGTTGTCGGTTAAGTATGTTTTTGATGGGTTATCATTACATATTGTTAATATTCGCCGAATGCCTTTTTAAGAGCGAATGCACGAGTTACTACTATCTAGACACGCGGCCGCGTGTCCAGCCAAGTTCACCCCAGGAACTGGCGGACGGCAGCCGTATGTTCATCATCATAATCATCATCATGTCAGCCGAAAGACGTCCACTGCTGGGCATAGGCCTCCCCCAAAGACTTCCACAATGACCGATCCTGCGCCACCCGCATCCAGCGGACACCCGCGACCTTCACCAGGTCATCAGTCCACCGTGTGGGGGGCCTGCCCACGCTACGCCTTCCGGTACGTGGCCACCACTCGAGAACCTTTCCGCCCCAACGGCCATCGGTTCTACGTGCTATGTGCCCCGCCCGCTGCCACTTAAGTTTAGCGATTCGGAGGGCTATATCGGTCACTTTGGTTCTGCTGCGGATGGCCTCATTCCTGATGCGATCACGCAGAGAAACTCCCAACATAGCTCTCTCCATTGCCCTTTGGGTGACTTTCTTATGAGGCCCATAGTAAGCGACCACGTTTCAGTGCCATATGTCATCACTGGCAACACACACTGGTCAAAGACTTTTTTCTTGAGACACTGCGGAATATTGGACGAAAAGATGTGCCGTAGCTTCCCGAATGCTGCCCAGCCGAGTCGGATTCGACGATTAACCTCTTTCTCGAAGTTGGACCTACCTAACTGGACAGTCTGTCCTAGGTATATGTAATCGTCTACAACTTCGAGCGTAAAGTGTCCAATTGTTAAGGGAGTTGGTGCGACATGGACATTTGACATGATCTTCGTCTTGTTCATGTTCATTCTTAGACCAACTCGCTCGGAGGTTTTACTGAGGTCATTGAGCATTGTACTTAAATCCTCCATGGTCTCAGCCAAGACTACTATATCGTCAGCAAACCGAAGGTGAGTGAGGTAGTCGCCGTTTATGTTGATGCCTAGCCTTCTCCAGTCCAGAGTCTTGAAAACATCCTCCAGTGCAGCGGAGAACAGTTTAGGAGAAATAACATCTCCTTGCCTGACTCCCCGCTGCAACGGAATAGGCTTTGAGTTCTGGTCCTGGAGTCGGACTGACATAGTGGCATTCTCGTACAAACACTTCAGCACTTCGATATAGCGGTAGTCCACTTGGCACCGTTGGAGAGATTGTAGTACAGCCCACGTTTCAATCGAATCGAAGGCTTTCTCGTAGTCTACGAACGCTAAACAGAGGGGCAGGTTATACTCCTCAGTCTTCTGTATAACCTGACGAGCGTATGGATGTGGTCTACGGTGCTAAAGCCTCTTCGGAAACCGGCTTGTTCGGGAGGCTGGAAGTCATCTAGCCTGCGTGCGAGACGGTTCGTAATGACTCTTGAAAACAGCTTATAGACATGGCTCAGAAGTGAGATGGGTCGGTAGTTCTTCAGTAAGGAGTTGTCACCCTTTTTGAAGAACAGCACCACCACACCTCTGTTCCATGCCTTTGGAGTTTTACCTTCCAGTAAGACGGAGTCGAACAATTTCTGAAGGGCCCTAAGGACCGGTTTTCCACCCGCCTTCAGGAGTTCAGCTGTAATTCCGTCTTCACCGGTTGCCCTGTTGTTCCTCAGCTGCTTAAGAGCCATTCTAATCTCGTACAGGCTGATGTCCGGGATATCTTCGGTATAGTGCCGGGTTAATCTAGCTCTAGGGTCTTCCGCCAGACCAACTTCGGGTCTGCTAGTTGACGTGTATAGCTGTCCATAAAAGCACTCTATCTCACTCAGAAGCTCAGGTTTGGACGAAACGATTCTACCATCTTCAGTTTTTAATCTGGCGAGCTGGCTCTGCCCAATAGACAGATCTCTTGAGAAAACTTTAGAGCCCTTATTCTGCTCGATGGTCTCTTCAATACGATTTGTATTGAATTCGCGCAGATCGCGGGTAAGGGACTTAAGAGATCTGTTTATTGACCTGCCTGTATAATTTCGCATCGGCTGAAGACTGCAGATTCATCTCATTCCTTTGCTCGATGAGCCTCTGAGTGGAGATAGAGAGCCTTTTGGCTCTTTGAGTTCGTTTGGCCTTAAAGAACTTAGACCCAATGCTATGGACAGCTTCCAAAAAGCCGTCGTTGAATTCGTCCACATCACCGCCTAGACAATCGAAACGGTTTTGGAGTTCCAGCTAAAAGCTCTCGGGGTTTTGGATTTGGACTGCTGCTGGACAGCCGTGTATTATTTTACACGAACCGTTTGGAGCCACTTTTGACCCCCCAATCACTCCAAATCTATCTAACATAAAAAAGGGTACATGTATTAAGATCCTTTAGACCAACTAGAATCCGAATTTCATAAATATAGGTTTAATAGTTATTGCGATATTAAATTCCAAAAAAACGGCATGCTAACGGCAACCAAGCTGCATGCCAAATTTCAGCTTTCTAGGTCACCTGAAAGTGTGTTAGGTTTTTGATTACTAGTCAGTCAGTCAGTCAGTGGTAAAAATGCCGTTTTTTGGAGTTTAATATCTCAATAACTATTAAACCTATATTTATGAAATTTGGGGTTCTAGTTATTCTAAAGGATCGTTAAACATGTACCAAATTTTTTTTTTTATGTTAGATTAGATTATAGTTATTGGGGCGGTCAAAAGTGGCTCCAAACGGTTCGTGTAAAATAACATACGGCTGCTGTCCGCCAGTTCCTGGGGTGGACTTGGCTGGACACGCTGCCGCGTGTCTAGATGTAATAAAATATTCATTTGGTTTTCTAACTTACATCTCGTTTAAGAAGTATAAGAGTGTAGTGATGCCTATAACCATTATTTTTATATGAAAAGATTAAAATTAAACAATTTTGGAATGAAATCAACTTTGTTTTATTAGAATGTAAAGCAACTATTAATAACAATCATCAACAAAGAAAAAAAATTGCAGCTTATTAGATAAACTCACTTAACGATAGCGAGAGCTATACAATGTTTACATAAATCAATGTTTGTTTATATCTCAAGTAAAATTTTCTTGAAAAAAATTGATCGAGTCGTATTTCACTAGATTCGTATAGTTTATGTAACCCTTTTTCACCCACTTGAACGACATCAAAGCACAAGGTACAGTTACATATTCTACACTTGTTCTGCTCGTTGCCCTCCATGATTAGTTTGACTCATATAAAAGGCAATAAATACACTTATTCACTTCAAAAATAATTAGCAAAGTGAAAAGCGCACGCGTCACAGGATAATATACCTAATATCGATCCGGAATTGAGCGCGCGTGTCAATACTTGTCAGCCGCCCGCGCGCTTCGCGCCGCGTCGTTCACCTCTGCTCACCCCGCGTATTCCCCTCTCGCGCCTTATATTTATAAAAATGTATTTAAAAACACTTAATAGCTTTTTATGGTCCATTATCAATATATCTGCTTCAATTTGACCTTCATGAATAGTCTACATAGTGTATTCGGCTGCCACATTAATTTCAAAAGACTTATTCAAAGTTATTACAGCTTTAGGTATTTTGGGTTGATTCAGTATAAAAAGTGTCAAGAAATATAATAAAGGCATATAAAAACCCTAACTGTAATGATACCTTATATGCCATTAGCGTAATGCATTTTTATGTTTTACGATATTAATAATTAATTGTATTATAAAGTTACCGTAACAAAAACAAGTTGATTTTCATGTATTACAAAGAAGATAAATAGAAGTAGTATATCATAAAGAAAATAATTCTTATAGTACTTTCGCTAGATTTTTAGGGATTTTTTATAGATTTGTTTTTAATATTTTCTACCGTCGCGTTAATAAATGTAGGTGTATTATTTAAGAATACTTAGTATAATTACTTAACCTAATTTTTGATGCACAAAATTTGCTGATACCGATATATTGTTGTTTTTTCATACAGTGAAACCGTATAGCTCTCGGGCTATAAAGTGAACAATAGTGTGCACCTAGTTAACAATAACAGCACAATGTATATAGACGAAATTGGCGCAGTGATAAAGTTATCGTTATCGGACACACGTAGGTATATATAATTTTATTATTATTTCATGCCAACCACTGAAACCTACATACAGTAACAAATGAACAAAATTAGGTAAGTACTTTAATGATTACACTTTCAAAGTCTAATTAAATAAAATCTAAATATAGAAGGACTAAGTATAATGACATCATGTCGCGGTTTTGTGTACAAATTTTATATATGTATGTTAGTCTCAATTCGACTAAACAAGAATAGGTTAATTTCAAGATTAGTCCATAAAATTTTTACGATTAACTTCAGATTAGGTAATAGCAGAGTTGTTAGCCGCGAAATTGTGCGCATTGGGTTACAAGCACGAAATTTCTACCATACGAGTAGTTGGTGTTCCGCGGTGATTATTTTCAGACGTGGAGGGATGTCATTGCCAGATTACAGATTAGCCACTCCACGCGGGGAGAGTGGGATGAATGTGAGCAAGTGTATCTCTTTTTAGGGTTCCGTAGTCAACTAGGAACCCTTATAGTTTCGCCATGTCTGTCCGTCCGTCTGTCCGTCCGTCCGCGGATAATCTCAGTGACCGTTAGCACTAGAAAGCTGAAATTTGGTACTAATATGTATATCAATTACGCCGACAAAGTGGTAAAATAAAAAGTGGAAAAAAATATTTTATTAGGGTACCTCCCCTATACGTAAAGTGGGGAGTGATTTTTTTTTTTCATTTTAACCCTAACGTGTGATATATTGTTAGATAGGTATTTAAAAATAAATAGGGGTTTACTAAAATCATTTTTTGATAATGTTAATATTTTCGGAAATAATCGCTCCAGAAGTAAAAAAAAATGTGCCCCCCCCCCCTCTAACTTTTGAACCATAAGTTTTAAAAATATGAAAAAAATCTCAAAAGTAGAACTTTATAAAAACTTTGTAGGAAAATTATTTTTAACTTGATAGGTTGAATAGTTTTTGAAAAAATTACAAAAATAATTTCTGAACTAAGTTTGTAATTTAACCGTATAAACAGGTGTTTATTGTACCTGTCATTTCTACAAAATCACAATAAAACGTGCTTTTTAGGGTTTTGTGTTTCTGTACTTAATATGTCAACTTAATGTGACGGACGGAAAACTACGGAACCCTACACTGAGCGTGGCCCGACACGCTCTTGGCCGGTTTTTTTTTTTACTTTATTTATTTATTTACGAAGAACAAACAGACATAGATGTACCTACGCAGGAAAAACTTAGATTCATTATTACTAAAACATGCATATAAGCCCTAAACAGTTCCCACCTGTACTGATCAGTTAAGGCTATTAGAGCTTGTGCGGTATCGCTTTCGTGTATTATTCATTTTTTATGTTAATAAGGTATGGTTCAAAATAAAAACCTGTACATTTCGAATAAGTAGCTAATTTGAACTGTCTAATTCCTCCAGACTGCGTGGAATGCATGGCGTGCTCCGACAACGTGGTGCGTGCGGGCCTGACGCCGAAGCACATCGACGTGCCGACTCTGCTGGGCATGCTGGACTACAGCAGCTACACGCCCGACCATCTGCTGTTCTGCCCGCAGCTGGAGGACGCCAACAGCTGCATATGGCGTCCGCCGGTGCCGGACTTCGCTGTCGTCAAGATTAAGGTGAGTAAGAGATGGATACTGCCCCGCGGCAGGACTGCTGTGTTAAATGTCTCAGGTAGCGTCACTCAAATGCTTGGGTATTAAACAGCCTAGGGTGGTGATGGAGTCCCAAGCAATTTATTTATTTATTTTATTATTAAAGGTGAGTAAGAGACCATGAATCCCCCCGGCAGGATTGTTGTGTTCTGTGTTGAACGCCTTAGGCAACGTTACGTACAAGTACGTAAAAATGAGAATAATATAATTTTTGTTGTGTAATAGCAAATTATTATATTTATTTTATACCAATAGAATCCCTAAAAAAAAATTACTTAAATTCAGTATTTCACGACCAAAACAGCGAGTTGCTTGTTTTCCCATACAACGAGTGGTTTGAATGTATTATGTGATTTATGTGACGTTATAAATTATTTTGTAGGGGCCGTTTCGAGGGCCGCTAGCGGCGAGCTATGTTTGTCCTATTTTTTTACTTTTGTTGTGCTCTTATTGAATAGTACCATATAGACTTTTTATCCTCTCAAAAACTCAAGTAGCCAATTACTTCCAGGTGGAGAGCGGGGACAGCTACAACACTCCGATCCGCGCGAGTCCCAGCCTGCTGATCGTCACGTCGGGCGCCGGCACCGCCTGCGACACGGAGCCGGTGCGAGCGCGGCCCGGCCTCGCGCTGTTCCTCAAGGCCAGCCGACAGCTCACGCTCACACCCGACCCCGGAACACATCTTGAGCTGTACCAGGCTATATGCAACGTATGAGGCTATTGACATTGAATATCGAATAATATTGATCTGTAGAAAAATGTATGAGTTTCATACTGATATTATATTTTATTACTAGTTGTTATTACAAGCTTTTATTTAACTTGCCTTTTAGTTAGTATGTAAGGGGCGAAGAGGAAGTACTACGGACTAGAACCGTCCTGTGGCATCCCCAAAAGCCTAATCAAGCTAACAGAAAGCCTAATAACCTAATCCAAAGGCCTAGAGAGCAACCCCAGGCTTGAACCATCCCAAAGCGCTGATTAAGGGCTTTAGCAAAAGGCATCCTGCGATGCCTTGGCGCTAAGTAGCAACCGACTACGCATGCTGGTAAGGGTGCTTACGGGGCAATGTTGCCTAAATAAGCACATGCACAGTTAGGACTGAGTGACACAAAGCGGTGCAGACTCTGCCTTGAGGCGGAGGAGACGCCTGCACACATCCTAACTGATTGCCCTTGCCTAATGCTCGTATCTTGCGCAAACACGTCTTATGGGCATAAGAGATGAAGAGATAAAGTTTCTCCAGTTCAGCAAAATCCTGCAGTTCTTCTAAATAGCAGGGCTAGACCGAGATTTGTATCCAGCCAAGTGTAGGCGGCGATCACACTAAATCAGAAATGGTCGAAGTGATACGAGGGCTTGGCAGCGCGGAATAGCAACTACCCGAATAATAATAAATAGTATGTATGTGTGGGACAAATCTTGCAACTGAATTTTAGACCAGTTCTCCGATTAAGTAGGAATTTGGCATTCTTATGTAAGTTCAATGACAATGCAATATTTTGGTACCACAGAGCAGATCTTATGATGGGGACAGAATGCGACCATTATAGCAACTCATACACAAGATAAACCCATCGTGTGTGAGGTCTTTGAAACCCTCTCAACGAGTAGTTGTCTGTGGAAAACGTTGTTGAAGTGATGTTGCCGACCATTAAATGGCTCAATACAGTTGATTTTTTCTGCCGTCGTCTTGTCTTGCCAAGTATCGTGCCCATCTCCACTCTAATTGGTCTACACCCACGTCCAAAAGCGTCTTTTTCCGAATATACGTATCCGGTATGTGATCGAGGAGTTTCCTTCCAAATGTGATATTGTACATTACAAATCGTTAAAGATATTACCTATTAATAAACTTATAAAAAGTTATGAAACGACAGTTCGTTATATTGTCGCCATCAAATAATTATCATCATAATAGCTATCCCTACTGCACAGTGTCGGTAGGTACCTAAAGAAATAGTAAATCGTCATCATGTAAGGAACAATATTAAATGTAGAGTTCTGAAATATTTACATAGTATAAACGGTAATTTGGGACTTGGTTTGATATCATTCGTGCGTTTTTTGTTCTTAGTAAACACTAAGTATTATTTTTGTTCGAATTTCCAGTGTTTTACTGCTTTTACGTGAATTGACAGATAAGGTCTCGAAGATATTAAGCAAGTACTTACTTCAAACTATCTTCATACCCTACAGAAAAAAATCTCAATAATAAAAGTAGCGGTGTGTAAGTTGAGTATAATTGTGGTAGTTTTGACATAGAGCAAACAAAACGCACAATAAAATGAAAATTATTTTTAACCAACATCAAAATGACGTGTCCTAATCAGTAAAACTGCCATAAAAAAACCTTTCAGTGATGCATGAGAAAAATGTACGATTCCAGCACACGAACATGCAATTTTCGAGAATGACAGGAGGCTTGTACGGAACAGTGGGGCGTAGGTATATAGGCTGACATACATTATTTATTTATTTATACATACATACATACTAATACTCACTACTACTACTATTATTTTCACTTGTTTAAATATTAAAGATCATACACAAGTATCAAGACTAATTAGTGCCCTATCTTCAGTGTTATCATATACCGATTTACAGACAATAAATTAAAATTGCTGGCTTATGCTAGTCAGACTCTAGTAACCACTTAAAGCGGTCACCTATCCAAGAGTTGCCCACGGCCGATGTTGCTTAACATCTGTCTGTTAATATTAACAGTTTATTTGTATTAACTATTTTCCTCCTTTCACTTGATTGAGTAATCAAAAACTCATCTCGTGTTACAAAATCGGTCTAACTTTAGCGGCAAATAGCTCGTAACTTACGAGCGGAACTATTAGAATTAACCCACAATTATACGTACCTAGCTAGGTAGGTACTTACACATTTAGGTAGCTACTTGGTCACTTCTTATTCTTTGCCACAAGCTCTTTGTACGAATCCGAAAAGAGCGTACTCCCATCTTAAAGGCCGGCAACGCACTTACAACCCCTCTCACCCCTCTGGTGTTGCGAGTGTCCATGGGCGGCGCTAATCGCTTACCATCAGGTTTGCCTCCTATGTCATAAAAAAAAACAACGTAGCGAGACATTTCCGTTTTCATTGCAATACCATAATTTAGAAATTTCCATTTTCTGCCAAAAATCTTTAACAGCAGGAAAATCATTCAGTTTCGCACCAAAAAAGAGGGGCGTCCAGTTACATAATTTGCTATATACAATAGGTATGTTCACTTTTCATTAACTGTAGTCTGTAATTCTTTTGACACCTATTTGCCTTTTTATAGTCAATGGTGGTTACAAATCAATTTCCTCACTCATGAGTGCAATGCAGATTGGTTTCTAATTAAGATGATCGAGAAATGTTACTTGGAATTCTTGTCAAACAGGCTCCTTTAAAAGGAAAATAAATTGACTTTATCGACATAAAGGGCTTTCATTGACGCGCCAGACGCTCCACATGTCCTTACCACTCCCTACTCAAACGTTGATCTCGTTTAACCATCTCTTAGCCTTTCCGTCGACGGATATGGCGTCATACTACGGAGCGCAAAAAGTAACATTACAACATATCTCAACACACCACAAAATTCCAAGTTCACTCCGATTTCGATAAATGTATGACATTTAATATTGACTTCTCGCTCTATATCGCTAAGTTTGGACTGATTGATACATTTTAATAGCTCGCATTCTTTAGAAGCAATCTATTTTGCTTCGAATTAGATTGCACTTTAATTGTATTTATTTGAACGAGTCATTCGAATGACTATCCACTTATATCGTTCCATAAAAGGCAAACCGTGGCTGTCTAAATATCGACACATACCTAATGTCCGCATGTGGTGCCAGTTGCGACACGTTTGAAGGACCGATCTCAGGCCATAACTGCAATTCAATTCAAATGCTTAGTCAATAGAAACAATGCTGCGACCTGGATTATGTCATAATTTCAATCTTAAACAGATTTAGCTGTGAAAATTTTACTAAAAAACGTTTTGGGTTTATACTGTACCTACGTATATAAGTACATACCAAAAATAAACAAAATGAACCCATGTTAAATGTTAAAAGTTATGGGAGAGAGAGTTTAGGTAGGTATACCTACTCGCATAGTTCCGGAGAAAACGAGGTTTCCTCGAAATGAGACCTAGCTAGATCGATTTTCGACTTCTTACCTACTCTAGTTTTTCAAATCTCATTGAAATCGTTATAAAGCTATTTTCAAGAATCCATTTAGAACATACAAATTAATACCCAAGTATACAGAATATACATAACAGTACAGTACCTACATAACGGGACATAGGATTACTTACATGCATTTCGAGGGCTTGTCATGTGACATACATAATCGTGCTTAATTCGTGGTACTTGGTGAGGTTTTTCACGGTTTTTCTCTTGTACACTATTAAGTGCCTATAGCAAAGAAGATATATACTAACGTAAACCTATATGCGATTACATACATCTCTAAAGATAAAGGTACTAGGTGTATGATGATCGTCAGTGCTTGTAAAAAAAAGAACCAAGATTATTTTTCCTAATACAGGTAGAGTACGAGTACCTAAGTGTTAGATAAACTGTGGGAACAAAAAATGTGAAGCGCGAATGATTCCACATTATTTCGTAGCTTATCTTCGCGGTAAATTTGCATTCGGTTGTAATGTAATTAATAGGACAGTTTTGTAACGAATGGATTCTCTCACAAATTTTTATCTTTATTGATTATGTAGTTGTAAAAGCAACCTCTTACTTAATCACATAAAGTTCATATTCGAAACAAATATCTGAGACAGTTTAGAGTTTTAGTAAGTTACATCAGATGAGCTCTTACCTAATTTTTCGCGCAGTCTCTTTTCGGACGATGTAACGCTTGAAGGTTGCAGACATCTTTAGTTTGTAACCATAATAATGTAATTGTTGCTGAATATTTAACAAGAAAAGGAAATGAGTGATGCGAATCAACTTAATTAATCTTCATTGATCCGATTATTTAGAAATCTTGGATAACACTGATTAGACATTTAGCTTCAGAAAAGGGGCTCGATTTGTTATATTTGTCAGCTCGTCTCGTTGTCAATATAGTGAAATTGCCATCATACCTGTAATAAAATGTTTAAAATGTTGCAAAATTGGAGTTCACCTAAATCATGGACATAGGTACGTTCGTTATGTCATGTCATAAGCTATCTTTAAACCAAGTCGAATATCAGCCTTGCATTCTAGAGCCCTCAGAGTCGATCTTAATAACCTGGTGACCTGCATTGGGCAATTTCGCATTGTTTTGTGTAGGTATATAAGGTGGTGTTGCTGTGTCCACAAATGACTGTGAACACTCCTTGGTTTGATTGGCTGCGATAAATATATGAGTGTCCTAAGTCCTATTGATATTGAGCAAGCTGCATTGCATACCTACAGTCAACAAGAGATATTGCGCGGGTTAATTTTATTTTGTATCTTTACTGTAGGTAAATAAACTTTACAGTAGTTACCTACAGTAGGATTCGAATCAAAGAAATATGAATGGTTAACTGGTGACGTGGATGGTCAGGTTATAAGCGATTGCGAGGAGTCATGTTCCTAAACCACACTGTGGTACGGAAATGCATCACTATTAGGTAGTTGTTGTATGTAATAATTAATGGTAAGTACCTAGTTCATGAAGGAGTTCCACTGACCACTAGGAGTTCTAACCAAACAATTATCAGTTGACTGTACTCGCTCTCAGCATGTGGTCTGATTTCGGGGAATCAAAATTGCATTAGACTTCGTTGACACACCTTTTTAACACACACTCAAACCTCACTTACCTTTCAAGTCACAGCAATAAAATTGGTTGCTTCTTCAACCTCGTATCTTTATTTAATGCAACAGTCTGAATATGCACTCTATGTTGAACGGAGAAAGGGCTATTTTGTATTCGTGAAATGTAGACATGTATCATAATAATATGAGTATGAGAAAGTTAGTCGATAGATAGATACAGATCGAAGGCTCGTTTAGTGCGGTTTAATTTGACGGTTTGGTTTGTTACTCCATCGCGATAAGAAGCCTGTGGGACTTGACAAATGATGACCGGCGGCTTGGTGCACTTGACATGTCTAATATGAAACCCGATATTTAAATGTTCAATATGAAACGCTATTGTCACATTGCGCAATCATCGCACATTCTTAGTATTTGTTAACAAGCCCCCCGCTATTGGGGTGCTAAAATAAGAAGGAGGAATCTCAGTATTTGTTGAGCCATATGGAGGGTGATGATTTAATTTGTATATATTCGCTAATTCAATTCAGTGTTTGTACATACTTATTTTATAACTATGCATGAATTAGCGAAAAATAGCGTCACGTAATTGATTTATGTCCTTAAGGATGCGACGACAGGAACGACGCAGGTGACTGTAGAGTGTAGATGGTGACACAGTATATTCTGTAAGTATCATCACCATAAGCATTATCGTCCTACCAGATTTCGGTCTCGTAGACAGGAGAAACTGGCAATTAAATGAGAGCATCATTTTGAGCTTTAGCGGCTGATATAGCCTATTTATATAGAGAGTGTGTGTAGTAGTGTGTAGAGCTAGCACATCAGCACACACCCTGCAGGTCAGCATCAGGCCAGGCCTACAAATTTGTAGTCGTTGGCTGCAGGTGGTCGGGTCTGTGTAAGTATATAACCAACATCAGCAAGTATCAATCTCAATTCTAGATTGGCTTGGCAAACGGACAGCGGTACCTTCTAGTCATTACTTGGAGACACAGATCACCTCCCTCTGTGCTTGGAGACCATATAATTCCGTTCGAATGTAACCTGTCAAAACCGTCTCTAAATAATAATCTCATGCCCCTTACTAACGCATTTGTTACGGCAATATCAATATAACCAAGTCCGCGGTAATCAAAGGTAACGTGTTCTGATCTGATTAAGAGCGTGTAATATCGAGTACGCGCAGGCGCAGGCGACAGATTCAGGTGCGCAAGCCGCACCCAGTGTGTGATCTATGCTATGGCGCCTACCTATGTAAAATAAGTTCTGTAGGTTTGTCTGTACGTCGGAAATAATTAGACTCATCAAAAAATCCATGCGTCAACATACCTTAAGGACGAAGTTGATAACAACATAATATCCATTCAAGACAAACTTAAGTTCAAATCTTGTAGGTAAATAATCAGCTTTATACATATAAAGCGCTTTGTCAGATTGGATTACCGAAGTGCTACTTTAAATCAAATAAAAATGTTTTTATATGAAGAACTAGAAACCTCAGTATTTATTGAAAGTGGAAGAAGCGGAAATAAAGTTGGAAATGTTTATCTTCGTTTCACTTGTGACTCCATAGTTCCTGTTCACCTGAAACGTACTAAAACTAGACTCTTCGGACTCAAGCTCTCCGCATACAACCGCTTCCTGCCAGTCTCTTCAGGTCGCCGGTCCACCTGTCGGGAGGTCGTTCCACAGGGCGAGTCGTTCGCGGTCTCCACTCCAGAAGTGTGTCTCTCTCCAGACTCCAGAACTGTCAAATAAGCAGGTATATACAGGGTGTTCGGCAGATGGATAGACATACGTATATTGGGGATAGATGAGGTCATCTACTACGTGGTCTAGCACAAAAAATGATATGGGCCCAAAAAAAGTTTTAATTTTTTTTTATTCTTGTTTTTCAAATAACTGATTTCATAAGATTCTGGAATTAGTCTAGATTAGAATATATAATAAAAATTTGTCCATTTTACTTTTTTTTAAGTTATTGACATTATAATCTTGAATACTAATTCCAGAATCTTACAAATTCTGTTATTTGAAAACAGAGAATTTCAAAAATAAAAAATTCTCAAAAGAAAACTTCGGGCCCAATTTTTTTTTGTGCTCGACCACGTTGCAGTTGACCTCTACTGTCCCCAATATACGTATGTCCATCCATCTGGCGAACACCCTGTATATATACCAGAACAAATAATGCTACAAAATAAATAATACTCGTACTACAGAATAGAGAAAATAAAGAATAAATAATATTATTATTGCTTATTCTGAAGCAGTGGTACATATAATCTTGTCATGTCGTAGGCGTCTTAGCTGTCATATGTAATATCGATATAGTTAATTAAGTCTCGCATAGTAGCATTAATTAATGGAAGTTGTTTATTGTTCTATAGGTTTACTTCTACGAATATTACGGCAGTGAGCGGGGCACATTGCACGTAGAACCGATGCGATGGCCGTTGGGGTTCACGAGCGACCACGTACCGGAATGCGCAGCGTAAGCAGACCCCCACAAGGTGGGCTGATGACCTGGTCAAGACCACGAGAGTCCGATGGATACGACATGCGCCTGACCGGACAATGTGGCACTCTTTGGAGCCCGCGCAGACAGAGAGCGGGCACCGAAGTTCTGCGTGTCCGTTCCGTTGGGCAAAATACCGCGCTGTGTCTGCGCGGGCTCTTGGAGAATGCCTATGTCCAACAGTGGATGTCCTTCAGCTGATATGATGATGAGGGTAGGTACTTCTACTAGGGTAATTAATTGATAATAAATATTTTGCACAGCGACTATGTACTAGGTAATAATTTATGAACATCATGTATACTTGTAACTGCAAATAAATTATTATGATTTATGATTGAGGTTATTGTATCTCAAAACTCTAACCATAGAATAAATAAATACCTAGATCTGTAGCCGTTCAACAAGTCCTCATAATCTATGGCATGAATGAATGTAGTACTTACTAAAATCTCAAGGCGCAAGCAAGGTTTTTAACGCCTCACATATCTAATGGAGCCATCTGGTGTTACGATAGTAAACTAAGCAGCCCTACACGCAATTCAATTCTCAGCTTATCTCGCATACATATAATCTCAGTTGACTCCGGTTTAGTAAATTCAGCATGTAGGTGAGTATACTAAGTCAGACTATAAAACGATAATTTGAGAGTAATTGGCAGCACGTGCGTGGCTGTGGTTTAAATATTATGAATTTTGATGTCCTTACTTAATCGTACTTAATCGATATTTTCTTATGGAACTTGCCTTCAAAGGTTATTTTTATGAAAGATTCCAGTAAATTACTTGTAGGTTCACCCAGTTAACGACAGATAGACCCAGTTCCCATGTCAAGATCGTAAGGATGTCATAAACATAATGAATTGGTTAAAGTTTGCGCAATATGCGTGGAAAATAAATAATATTCAGGAAACGCCTAAGTACGCTCGAAGTTGCCAGATTTACATAGAAAGTAAAATTTTGCTAGTTAGAGTACATAATATCGGAAATTTATTTATTTAAGATGTATTTATACATCAAGCCGACGCTATTACGGTTGCATCAGCCGCGTCAACTGATTAGATTTGTGATCTTCGGTTCTCGACTCCGAAATTTAATTAGGTAATCAATGGATGATCAATTAGCTACGATTCATTGAAATTATCACTTATTTCCTCTTATATAACACTTAACGGACACAAAAATAAATCGCTATAAGATTTAATGCTATCTTATCGGTCTTTCCCCTCACAATGTGTAGCAAAAAAGGTTTCAGGTCAAGAACTATGCGCGCGTGTCGTTTTTGTTTTCGCAATGTGTCTAAACAACGGACAGGGCGTGATATATGGTGACAGAACTCGAAGCATTCATCTGTATGATTTATTGCTGCAGCAAAAAATTAAAGGTCTGTTTCCGGTGTCCGCACCCCGTATGCCGTTCTATTTAGGCTGTGGTCTTGCCAAAATTGGGCCAAAGTGGACTACAAAGCTCATATTGAATACGGGTGTAGAAGCATTTCTGTATAATTATTTATAGATTTAATATCGGATCTATTTACTTGCTTTTTCTTGTAGCGGAAACCTTTTTTTAACCGACTTCCAAATTTCAAAAGAGGAGGTTATCAATTCGGTTGTATGTTTTTTTTTTTTTTTTTTTTTTAATGTTTGTTACTCCATAACTCCGTCATTTCTTAACCGATTTGAAAATTTTTTTTTTGATTGTATGTATATATATCCAAGTTGGTCCCGTTTTCGTCAAAAGGCAGTTCTGATGATGGGATCCATGAGGAATTGAGGGAAGTCCTCAAATCTTTAAGGCAAACATATAGTGATTTTTGTGTTTTTATCAACAAGTCAAGCATTTGCATCCAAAAATGTGACATTGGATGAAGTGGAACTGCTGATGATGATCAGAACAGAACTCTTCAACGACGAAAAGTTCACGTTTGGCGATTTGTCCTCCTAGCTGTGTTTGTTAAGCAAATTCTATTTTCACGAATAATTTTTGTCATGCTCGAGTTCTGATGATGGGATCCATGAGGAGTTGAGGGAACTCCTCAAATCTTAAAGGCAAACATATAGTGATTTTTGTGTTTTTATCAACAAATCGAGCATTATCATACAAAAATGTGACATTTGATGAAGTGGAACTGCTGATGATGATCAGAACAGAACTCTTCAACGACGAAAAGTTCACGTTTGGCGATTTGTCCTTCTAGCGGTGTTTGTTAAGCAAGTTCTATTTTCACGATTGATTTTTGTCATGCTCGAGTTCTGATGATGGGATCCATTAGGAATCGAGGAAACTCCTCAAATGTGAAAGGCACACAAATAGTGATTTTAGTATTTTCATGAACTAATCAAGCATTTTCATTCATAAAAGTGACATTTGATGAAGTGGAACTGCTGATGATGATCAGAACGGAACTCTTCAACGACGCGTAGTTCACGTTTGGCGATTTATTCTCTTCGTTTTGTTTGTCAAGCAAGCAAGGTTTTTCCTTGATTTCATGAGGAATTGAGGGTACTTAGTCTTCTACCATTATAAACATACTTATAGCCATTTTTGTATTTTATTGTATGGAATCTAAGAGTGCACCAGCTAAGATTAATAATCTTTCACCGGACTCCCCCATTGAAGTCGGTTTTTTTTTCTTAAAAATTATTTCTTTTATGGTCCTAATGAACACGATCAAAGACTAAGTCAATAGATAAAATCATGACCACTGTATACTTTATTTAATCACATTAATAACAAATAACGAATAAAATTAATTAAAAATTAAACATACCTACCTACCTATAACTATAATCTAAAATCTAAGTTAGGTCCCCCAAGTCTGTTCCCTGCGGAAGGGTGCCCATAAGGCTGGCTGCATTCCCCCGTTGAATGGCGATGCCTATTCTTTGTCCGAGGAATGAGCCAGCCCTAGGGTCATGTGTTGTTTCCAAAAGTCGTTTTTTTAAATTCTGAAAAAGTGTATGGGCACCCTGACTCCACGGTCCTAAAGTCTCGACTGCGAAAGCCGCAAATATGTAATTATGTATTAGATTGGCATATTTGCGGCGCTTAAGGGCCTCAGCCGCCGCCGCCGCTCCGCCAGCCCTCATCGATGTGGAGGCTAAATGAGACGGCGCTAGGGTGTCCACACAAGTGGCATCCCAAATGAGCGGCCGTCCCATTTGCCAGGGAATGAGCGTCATTCCATCGGGCCTCTTGCCGTCGTCGCGTCCCAGACCGGGTGGTTCCAACGCGGCGGGCACGCCCGCGCTGACAAAGGCCCGACGGATGACGTCGTTCAGACTGGCGTGGCGGGACAGGCGACCGGCGCTCCTTTGGCAGGAGAGACCGTGGCAGCCTAGGCTGTCTACTTCAGATCCGCAGGGACAGCGGTGGGGGACAACTAAATTAGCTCCTAAACGAAGGCCGACAGCCAGCCTTAGGGAATTATTATCTAGGAGGGTTGCGCAAGTTCTAGAAGGGAATGCGTGGAGCCAGAAACCGGATTCATGTTGGGACGAGGCTAGGAGTCGGGCTTTTTCGGAGTTGGAGGAAGCTGAATCTAGGAGCCAATTTTGAACCTGGTGGCAGAGCGGTTCGTCCCACAAACGCTGAATGTGTTTTTTCGAGGGGATTTCTTTACCAGGACAAGCCGATCGCCATGCATTTTCTGTTTCCGACAGGTATGCTACTTCGAAGTCACGTAGTGACGGGTCAAGTATTTTTCCTACGAGGGATAGCGTACTGTGTACGGATGACAGAAATGCCGGTAAGGCGACACTAGATATTTGCCTTATGCCTAGGCCACCAAACCGGATAGGCAGTGAGGCATGAATAAATTGCCTCTCGTTGATATTAATGTTGATTATTTTTTGAATTTTGAGGTGGATAATACTATCTACCTTTTGACATAAATCAGGGAACCTAAAGAAGGGACTGCATCGCATAGCGTATGTGAATTTGGGGACGAAGAGACAAAACCGAATGATAAAGAGAGCCATATGCGAGTTAATTTGGAGAAGCCGGTCAGAAAGTTCAGAAAAACGTTGAATTTGATTGACAATGTAATCAGGGATGGAATCTTCAAAGATTGGGGCTCCGAGGAGGTGAAGCGAGCTCTTGGTCATTAATTATATTCCAGGGCAGTTATTTTGAAAATCTTGTAAAATTTGGGATCTGTTTGGAGTATCAGGGCTTATGAAAAGTTCGCATTTACTCATATTGAGTTCTAGGCCGATTTCGCTGAATTTAGTAACTAAAAAGTGAAGGTCATCGAGGACAGAGTTTCACCGCCTATGGTGCCGTCGTCGAGATACCAGGTATTGAATTTAGAATTTAGAGCCGAAATAATTGGGTGGATGGCTAGACTAAAGATGGCCGGACCAAGCGGATCACCTTGTTGACAACCGACTGCGGAGGAAATTTGGTGGTGTCTGTACATTAGGTTGGACGGGTGTCTGTAACACTGCCAGAGGTAGGGATATAGACCGGGGATATTCTTTTGTATTTCTGTCAACAAGGCGCTGCGGTTTACGGAATTAAACGCGTTTTTTATATCCACCTTGAGAAGTACTTGCTCCTTGCAATTGTATAGGAAAGTTCGGCAAGCATGGACAGCGGCTTCACAACCGCCCTTCGAGCCAAATCCAAGCTGGGTTGGCTGGAAAGTAGGCTCCAAATCTTGGGCGATGTATTTGCAGCCGACTTTTGATGTTAGCCTTCTGAGGGTTGAACCTATGGCGATAGGGCGAATACCGCCATCTTCTTTTCGTAGTGCGCACAAATTGGCTCCATAAAGCGTAGGAACAACTTCTGCATTAACTTTGCCTGAAAGCATAAGATTTACGAGACGAGTAATACTCGAAAGTAAGTCGTCGTTCCTGCCGCCGGGACTACCGAATATCAAATCTTTCAAGTGCTGGGGTGTTAGTCCATCCAGTCCGCCAGCTGAGCCGTTCTTGAAAGACATGATGGCAGTCATGACTGCATCTTCGGTGGCTTGTAGACATGGGAGGGCTGGGTCGGGTGGGTCAGGAAAGTTAGGTGTTGAGGGTGCCGCCGGGTGCTTATTTTGTAGCGTTGAGAGGGTTTCGGGCGTGTCTGGCGCGGAAGTGTCAGTAGAAAATAGGATTTGCGCTGCACCTTTAAGATCTCCATCATTCACTTTAGCCTCGACAACCTCGGTTAAGTCACGATCACGTGTTCTGGACGAGTGGACAAATGTGCCTTGTGTAGTATCCAAAACATTTGGGTGGGAGCAGTTAAACTTTATTTTGGAGGTCAGTGAACGACGGGGGTCTTTTTTAGGTACGTACAGGGTTTTAAATGCGAATAGAAGAAGGGTTTCCCAGCTAGAGGGTGAATTCTTACTAACACATTCATTAATAGCTTTCGAGAGGCTGGTAGCGACGGTAAACCTGGCACCCCTGGGAATTCGTTTGATTACGGGAAAAGACCTCTTGTGGTCGCTTAGGTTGGAGGAAAGCGGAGCTGGAACGTGACGGGGAGTAGAAGAGGATGGTGACTGATGTATAGCGGAGGTAGATGTTTGGCTGTTTACGGGTTTGTGGCACTTACCTATGTGTATTTGTAGACCTCGATTCCCTTTTAAGAATTTTGGATGTATACAGTGGGGGCATTTTACGAATTCATCCTGAGATTGACTATTTCGCTGGCTGTCGATCTGCGAGCATGGTACTGACATTTGAAACGTAAATAATATAGAAAACACTTAAACTTTCTACACAACACAGGAATTAAATAAAGTTTATATAATCATGACATCGCTGTCACTGTTGACTGATGGAGGATGGTTGTCGGGGCGGCGCGTCGGCGCGGCAGCAGCGGCGTCCTAGGGGTCCTTGGTTATATAGAAAAACCGATTTCGGGAATCCGGAGTTGTAGGCCTTTTTGTTCATTTTTTATCATCGTAATAGTAGCAGGTACTTTACTAAATATTGAGATTGTGACGGACGTCGTTAAGACCGTACCAATAGTATAGACTCGTTGAAAACGTAAAACACAGATAACGGATTACGGCAGACTCAATTTTATTATTTGTAGTCGTTTGTGTTCATAGGTTATGAATATCAGTTTCGGTTTTAGACCGAATAAATAAATTAAAATTATTTTTTAGTCATGAGACAGAAATTTCCTGTTTGACGTTTTTGACATCTAATTCCACCGATAGAATCATTATTCAATAGATAGTTTTAAAAACCATTGTCTACTTATCTCGAAAACGATACTAAATCCATGCCATGACAGCAAAATGGTAAAATATATGTGTGCAGTATAAGTCTTGTTGGTGATGATACTATTAAATGAATGTTTATATGTTCCTCATTGATCATTGAAATGTATACCTACCAAGCAAAGGATCATTAATAGGACTCTAAATATTTAGACAAGGTCATTTCCAAGTTAGTTGTGATCTTATCCCTTCAAATCGAAGGAAACTTTATCGGTGGCACGCATCGGCACGATTGACCCTGGGGCAACGCCTTTCTGACAGCTCGTGAGCATGTTCAGATCGTATCAGCTTCTTAAGAAGATGCTGAAATAAAGTCTAATTAGACGTAGTTTGAACATGTGTTGATTGTGTACGGCTAAATATGATATATTGCCCAATAGGTATCAATGATTCAGCGCACATTTGGCTGGCGAGACGATAGACATCTTTATTGTTCTTATTCGTACCAACTAGCATTTCATAACTGCACTCGAAAATTATTTTAATAGCCCGAAATTATGACTCTGATATTGCATTATCTGAGATGAGTAAAGTATAAGAATTAATGCACTTTACTTTTATAAAACGCAACAGTTGAATTATATTATAAGCAACCTCCAAATGTGAGTAACTTTGATTAATTAGTTCTTTAGATTCAAGTTAAGATAAAACACTTTAGGCGAAAATCATGTTACTTTAAACTGGTTAATATGATTATCTTCTCATTACCCGCGCAGGCAATGAACGTTAAGTGTAATGAAACTGCTTAATAAGCATCAGTTTTAAATGGTCCGTTCCTTTAACATTTAATTTGCCTCGACATCATAATACATACCTATTTAGATCCAGAATATCTCAGTGACAAACTCAGAATGCTTTAAAGAATAATATTTCTATTTATCTGGCATGCAAGTCCTACTGTGATTTTGATATTGATGGAGGTAAGTATTTTTACAGTACATATGGTGCTATATTACCGCACGAGTGCAGTAATCAGCAGATTACGTGCATATGTCGAAACTTTAAAGAGCCATATGTACTGTAAAACGTTGTACGATACACGTGCGAACAGGTAATTCGCAACTCGTGTCGATATAAAACACTCCCTTCGGTCGTGTTTCAATTTATCACCACTCGTTGCGAATTTCTTGTTCTCTGCACTTGTATCGTAATGTACTATAATGAATGAGTTTTGTATTACTTATTTTACAGTACATATGGTGTTATATTACCGCACGAGTGAATATGTCGAAACTTTAAAGAGCCATATGTACTGCAAAACGTTGTACGATACACGTGCGAACAGGTAATTTGCAACTTGTGTCGATTTAAAACACTCCCTTCGGTCGTGTTTCAATTTATCACCGCTCGTTGCGAATTTCCTGTTCTCTGCACTTGTATCGTAATTTACTATTACACCACACCTTGCCAAAAAGCGCGTTTTTCCGCACGCTGCGGAAAAACGGGTCGTAAATAGCTATTATGCCACACCTGGCCAAAATGTGGCTTTTACCGCACGCTACGAGTACGGAAAAATCCGTACGTACCCGTAAATACTGGCCAAGTGTAGTAATAAAATTATGTACACAACACGGGAGGTAATAAATTAAGCCTTGATCGCATATATACGTCCCTCGCCTTCAGCTCGGGCCGCAAAATCTGCGATCTCAGCCTTTCTTTGCTTTACCACCCTTGTTGTGTAATGCACTATTATTGTTATGTGTGTGACGACGCCTGTTGCTGATTTATAGTTGTACCCACCTGACGAAGCCTGCGTTGCGGATTAATATTACGTCATAAAATATTGTACTGAATAAATGGATATAGCAAATTAAAGAGTACCTACTTAAATAAAATCATACAATACTTTGAGGTCGCAATGTCGTACCTACTTCATTTATCGCTGAATACGAAACACGAACGTTTAATAGACCTTATTTTATAACCACATTATTCTCAGACTTCATTTGTAGAAGTGAATAATAACATAATTAATTATCTCAGACAAATTAGTCCTATTCAAAGAATGTCGGTAGTGTTGGTAGAGCTTGCGCTTTCAATAGCCATAACAACGCACAGTGTGGCAGGATCATTAATATGTGTGACTATATTAGCCAATTAGCCGGCGTTATCTGCTGGCCTTGTCTAGTACCTCAGAGATCAGGGTTACCATGTTTGGAATTTCGATAAAATGTGAATGATTCCAACTGTCATTTCTTACAGATCGTGAGCAAAGTTTAGCAAAAACAAATTCCAACGGCGGCACGCTTCAATCATGTTAGTGATCGTGTTTTACGTTGACAGGCATGATCCCGCTTCATCCAGCATGTTCGCGAAATTGTCTGCCAATTTGATTTGTAATGGGGGCCCTAGGCGGTCGTGCGCAAGTTGCGCAATGCACTAGATCCGCCCACCTCGCTGCGCGTGGGCAACATATGTGGCCACGCGTATATCTGATCATATCTGATATACAAACAATACATATTTCAAAGAGCTGTAATTGAATGAGGTCCGAATGTCCTTTTATGCGACAAGCTGGATCATTAAGGATTGTGTCATGTAATGTTAAGGATAGATAATGACGAGTTTTGATTTACGATCGTAAACTACTTTTGAATGTGGTATAGTTTTACTAAGGCACTTAGGTTAGGTTACTAACCTACTCATGCAAAATGTATCTAAGTTAAAAAGAAAATATTTATTTTTATTAACAGTCATACTTTAGTCTTTTATTGGTTTCAATGAAAAACGTTTTGCTTAACTTTTAGAGGACGGAAATGAAGAAATTCGAGGAAAATTTTCAGGCAATCTAAACCCACAATTCTCGCAAACGACCTTTAAGGTAAAAGTTCCAATATTCGACACCTTAATTTCTACTAGTTCAAACCTAATGTTTTGATGTCATATCGAAACTATCAAGTATTGGGCCCGTGTCAAGTACTGGGATATTATAATCACCTTACTTTCAAGTTATGAACGCTTAAAGTCGAGTGATCTTTAAAAGAATTTTGGGTAAGTATATACACCTATTTACCTTCTAACTCTTTACTTACACATTGTTTGGGGTCTGATATAACAAAGTCACGTGCGTACCACACGGTTTCTAAAATTACCCAGGTTAATATGTGGATTCATAACTACCTATAGGTAGACAAAAACTACGTTTCGTAACACCAGAAACACTGAAGTTCAAATAAACACTAGTGGGTATTAAATACTTTATTCCATAAGTAACACTAGGTACTTATGGAATAAAGTATGTAATTAGTTAAAAAAGTATTTTACAGTATATATGGTGCTACTTTACCGCACGAGTGCGGTAATCAGTTGATTACGTGCATATGTCGAAACTTGTACTGTAAAACGTTGTACGATACACGCGCAAATAGGTAATTCGCAACTCGTGTCGATTTAAAACACTCCCTTCGGTCGTGTTTTAATTTATCACCACTCGTTGCGAATTTCCTGTTCTCTGCACTTGTATCGTAATGTACTATTACGTAATATCCATTTCGAAGGACTATAAGACAAATGAAAATGTCGTTTAGTACTTTGTACACCTTGTAGGATATGTAGGTAGGTACTATATTGCATTTTTTTCATTTGCATATATTGCAAAGGTCAAAGTTTCGCCTTTTGTCAGCACATATAGTAACGTTGGACCTAACACAACGCCCTATTGCTCATCTCCACACGGAAATATTGTTACATCATTAAAGTGCAGATGGTGGACGACCATGGTTGTTTTCCTAATCAATTGGTACAAGGCCACTACATGCTATTCGCTATATTTCGATTAAAATAATGATTATATTGCGTAAAACCTAATACTGATTTCATCTGAGGCATCTGCCCAGCCAATTGCGATCTATTGCATCAAAGTAAATCGAATGAAGTGAACGATAGAATGTGAATACTTGAACGTGCACATTGCAAGTTTGATGTATGTTATTTATTCCCCGTTTGTACATAAACATACGCGATTTATGCGAAGGAAATTCATTATTTCTTAGGCTGTTATTGCAGGATTTCTTTGAAATACCATAACTGAATTAGGGCACAAATGTTGTAATTATTAGCAACTAGTGACTGCGTAGCTGTAAACCTCGCGAAGTCCTGCTCACAAAATTTCAAGAGAATCGGTTGAGAAATGCGACCTGTAAAGGAGAACGATACTTTTGCTTATTTTATTTTGTGTAAACTTCACGCTTTTCCCCCGTACATTCCCAAAGGTTCATAAATATGACCTTATGCTCTTAACAATAAACTCGTGTTCACATTCTGAACACTTTACCGAGCATATAGTTTCGAACTCGACTTGATGTTTTTATTTTTATTTTCCCCAAACGAAAAAAGCTATCGACCAAAAAATCCATTAAATCGAGGAATACTTAAGTTTCGTGAGGATCAGTCCAAAAAGTCCGGAACAAACATCTGGATTCTGGACAAAGGCAAAATCGGCCAGTCCTGAAATGGAGTATTGGCTCCCTCCGCTCACTCTGTCGACAAGACACAACAAAAATTAATACAACAAATATATTTTTTTGTATGCTCTTTAACCCTTGCCCCTCACAACATTACTATTAGCGCGTTCGAAGGACAAGCTATTATTTTCTCGGAGCTTAATAGCCTTAACTCCTTTATCAGGCTGAACGAATAGTCGAAGATTGTGAAGTTAATTTCGTGATGTAATTAGGGCAAAAATTACAACCGTTTTATGGTTATTGTTGTCATGCCGCAACAGTGGCCGGCCATGGAAAATTGAGTGTGCAAACTTGTCACGATCGTTTAACAAGAATGATTTCAGGTAACAACTTGTTTATACGTATTATTAAGTCCTAAAATACTGCAGTAGGTAATTCGATCCATTCCAAGAAATTTATTTAGGTATGTACCGTAAAAATATTATATACAAGAATACTTAAGTATTCTTGATACATACTGAAAATAAAATTAAAACTATAATAATTACCACAGTATATGGTTGTATTTTTCCCGTAAATGTATCAATTAATTTTAATCATAATTTAAAAAAAATAACGCTTAAAACCTACAGTGGATAATGGGAATAACGCATTTGATTTACTCGTACTCTAGTTGAGAATTAAATTGTAAATGATAAATCCATCACAAATTATATTTGATCAATGTATACGACTACGTCTACCTATACAAAAATTAACTTGGTACTAATTTCGCAAAGACATATTCCCATGGCCAAAACAGTTATAGACGGCAGTTATTCACGGTCAAAAAAGTGAGATAAGATGTTGAAGGGTATTTCGCAGTAGGTTCCTACGTTGCGTGCGCGCAAGCGCGGTCGTAGGCGGGATGTGCGCACGTGAGAAGTAGATCAGAGATCACTATGTGACTGTAGCGGAAATAATACAGCAGGCGAGCTTCGGTCATTCCAATATTACCAAGCATTTAATGGATTAATATACAATGCGAAAAGATAAGTCGGGCCCTGGAAGTAAACTACCTTAAAACGTTGAGATAGCTCAATTTAGTGAAACGAAACATTATTTTATTTCTCCTAAGCATTAAAACTGCATTCACAGATTTTTGAAAAAATGTACAGGTAGCAAAATATTGCATTTTTTTACATTTTTGTTAAAAAATTGAATTATCTCAACGTTTTAAAGTAGTTTCCCTCCAGGGCCCATATTTTCTTTCCACCCTGTATGTACTTTAATCATTCTTTCAATTTAATCACCTTTAATATTATTCAAACTCATATTTTATATACACCGATCTTCGTGTCGGTAGTGACAATTACTACTGTCAATCTACGAGCACGGGACCAAATAACTAACATACATATGACGCTCTTAATTAATTGTTAGTTTTTTGTTTTTTGCGGAGAAAACGTGCATATCGTGTACCCAGGATGGTCCCTGCCTGGCACTGACTGGGCTGTAGGTATGCCTGTATGTATTAACCACTACAACGACTGCCACGAACTGCACTTGTGAGGGGAATGCATTACGCATACGACCCGGGCGCAGGGGGTGATTCGAGTTGTTATGGGTGGGGACTACGTATAGGCTGATAAGACCCACGGTGTACGCACTAAAAAACCCGCCCATCTGCCGCCTTACCGCCTTGTGGCAAGGTCAACGGTCACGCCAGATGTTTTGGCATGCCTTCCTCCTAGACCTCCATCTTGCACAGTAGCGGACCCCCCTGAGTCCGCTACAAGGAGGTTATGGGTGCCGAAAAACATCCAGCAGGTCGATGGTTCCGCCACGAACCACTCCTTGGCCGCAGAGGATAGGGAAAACGGTGCACCGTGATACCGGCATTCCTCTTCCTCTGCGGTCCCACTAACGCCGTTGCCGCGGAACGGTTTCTCCAAGTTCGCAGGAGGTAGGGAGAGTGGCGCACCGTGATACCAACACGCTTCCCCCCTGCGATCCCGCCTCGGCCACAGAAGATAGGGGGAACGGCGCACCGAAATACCGGCTCTCCTCTTCTTCTGCGGCCCCACCTCAACGCATCATCAGCGGGCTAGCCACAGTAGCCAAGCCCGCTAGGGGCGCCCTCCTCGGGCCAGCCGGCAGCCCAAACAGGCCGGCCTTGGGTGCCTCTTAGCTTCACCGTGGATGACATCTGGCTCGATCTGGAGCATTAGGTACTTATTCTGTGTTGGAGCAACACAATGATGTATGTTATAGTTGAAATTATTGGACATGCCAAACTTTTTAATAACGTGCCATTCGATTTTGAATCCTCATGCTTGGATAGCAAAGCCGTTTTTTGAACGGAATAATTTGATACAACTAGGTTAATTCAAATTATTTAAACTATTTAAAGTATACCTAGCCTACTGGTTTGTGTGCATTATGCATGATGATCTAGTCATGTGACTACGAAGGCCGCGCTAGAAGAGGGGTGGCCGGTGAGCGCTCCCGCGAACGGTATGCGGACGAAGACGAAGTTACGAGTACTAGTAAAAAAAACTCCGAAACTACCGTAAAACGGGGTGAGAAGGTTTCGCGGGGAGAGGTGGGTTATGAATGGGAAAAGAAGGTTTGAGAGGGGGGTGAGAAGGGATTTTAAGGCTACTGCTACAAAAACAATGTATTCCAATTTAAAATGGAGCTATAGTATAGATATATATCCAACAATCTTCCAAAATCACCTTTGTATGAAAACCCCTCTCACCCCAAATACGAGGCACTACGGGGTGAGGTGGGTTTTCCTCTTTATCGTCATAGTTATGAAATCTTCTTCTTATCTTATCTTGTTTATACGAGGGCCCTTACGGATGCACTTCGACCCAATGAGATCTTTTGTGCAATTGCCCCCTCCTTTATGCCTACTCTAAGCTGTTCTCCAATATTTCCACAAACTGGATGATGGAGCTCAGCGGGAGTACTTTGAATTCCTTTGGTTCTGGGTACCCATTACCAAAGTCATTCATTCTTTGTCTGGCAAGGGCGTGACATTCACACAGTAAGTGTTCCATTGTCTCGTCATCCTCGCCACACATCCTACAATCTATGTTGTCTGATAGTCCCATCTTGGCCAAGAGATCCTTGACCCCGAAGTGACCTGTAAACACCCCAGTTATAATTCTGAGCTGTTTTCTGCTGAATTTCCAAAGTTTCTTGGTCCAGCTTGGGTCCACTCCTTCGATGAAGAGCTTTGAGTGCCTTAAGCCCGCCTCATTCCTCCACTCCTGTTGGTGTATGGCTTTGGCGTAATCCTTTAAGGCCGATGTTATGGTTCTCTGCGAGAGTCCCACAAACGGTTCTGGACCTACAAAATGGCCTGTAGATATATAGCCGATGAACCCCTCGTGCCCTGGTATCCATACTAGATGCACTTTATTATGCCTTCCGAGCTTATTCAAAGCTTGCACGCCATTATAAACTAGTCTAGAGTCCACTCTCGGCGCCGCAAGTGCCTTGAGGGCTGCTTGACTGTCACTGAGAATATAGATAGTCTCTCCTTTGGTTCGTCTGTCTATATTCTCCTGTGCACAGGCAACTATGGCATATGTCTCCGCCTGGAAGACAGTCGCGAATTGCCCCATGCTCATGCTACTTTTATAGTCTTTTGCATATATGCCTGCTCCCGTACCGGATCCTATTTTAGATCCATCCGTGTACCAGATATTGTCTTCACCACCAGTACCTGGTGATTCCAGACCTTCAGCACACTCGGCCCTTGAGGGAACCTTTGTGGTGAAGTTCCAATGGAACACAAACTTGGGTTGCATTTTGTCGCACCCCATGTTTGTTATTCTATCTAAGAAACTGTCTGTTTCCATGTTTGTGTGTTTTGTCTTTGGCTTGCTATCGCTCCACAGTCCAAGAAGCCTCAGTCTGTAGAGCGATTTGCGCGCTTCAGACTTAATCACTATATGAAGCGGCGATAGGTCCAGTAGTACTTCTAGCGCCGCCGTTGGCGTGGTTCGAACGCCCCTGTTATAGCCATGCATACCGTTCTTTGCACCTTCATTAGGTCATTTCTGCATGTGCTCTTTAAAGTCCTTGGCCACCATATCAGGCTTCCGTACAGTAAAATGGGCCTCACCATGATGGTGTAAATCCATTTCACTACCTTTGGGTTCAGCCCCCATGTTTTGCCATATGCCGATCTACACATCCCAAACACTCTCAGTGCCTTCGTCATGGTGAGATCAGTATGCTTTTTCCAATTCAGTTCCTTATCCAGCGTGATGCCTAGATATTTCACATCATTGGACAATTCTAGCACCCTCCCATACAGTTTTAAAGGCTGTATGCCCCGAAGGATCCTTTTCCTAGTAAATGGCATTACTACAGTTTTGCCTGGATTGATAGACAATTGGTGACAGTTGCACCATTTCTCCATCTTCTTCAGTGCTTCATTCATGATTCCTGATACCGTGCTTGGAAATTTCCCATTGACAAGTATCACTAAATCATCCGCATATCCTACCGTGCGAATAGGACCATTATTGAGTTCTTCCAGGAGTGAGTTCACCACCAGACTCCATAGAGTTGGTGACAGTACCCCACCCTGGGGACACCCCTTTGTAGCCGTGGCTATTATCTCATCCCCTAGAAGAGATGACTTTATTAGTCTGCCGTTTAGCATATTACTTATCCATTTGCATATGGTTGGTTCTATGCCGTGTCTAGCAGCCGCTTCGCTAATAGCTTTATACGTGGTGCGATCGAACGCTCCCTCCACGTCTAGGAAAGCCGCCAGGCATAGTTCTTTAGTCTCTATAGCCTGTTCAGCTCTGGTTGTTACCAGGTGCAATGCCGTTTCTGTTGACTTCCCTGGCTGATATGCACATTGTAATTCGTGCAGTGGATGTCTTTTTAAAGGGCCATCCCTTATGTGTCTATCTACCAGTTTATCTAAAGTTTTTAGGAAGAATGATGATAGACTTATTGGCCTATATGATTTGGCTTCACTGTAATCTGCCTTGCCTGGTTTGGGTAAGTAGGTTACTTGTACCATCCTCCACACGCGCGGTACGTGTACATAGTTATGATATGGAAGTACTCAAAATAAAATAAAAACTAAAATACAAACGTTTTCATATGTAAAAATAAAATGTTATCGAGGTTTGAATTTCAGTTTTGACCCTACTCACCCCATTTTACGGTAATTAATGGGTAAGATTGTTTCAAGGATTTCTATTATTATTTGTCAGTCACAGCGATACTTTTTATCTTCCGTCTGGTTAGCCACAAATAACTCTAAATTAAAATGATCCATTGATTGATTAGTTTCGAAGATCTTTCTACTTGAAATCTTGTAAAGAAAGTCTTAGTCCACAATACATATTTATGCCTACCTATTTGAAACACGTGTCAATGACAAGTGCCTTGATATGTACGCCTTACGCCTTACTCCAATTGACTTACATGAATGTGATTGAACTGATATATAAATAAAGTCAAGTCGAATCGTAATTAGTCTAGATTTCCAAATGCTGAGGAAGGAATTCCGATGAATATTGACTACTTTTTTACCATGCTCAAGCGGGTCAAGCTCTGCGGCAAATCTACAGATTACCTCGACAAGCTCACCTCTTTTTTAACTATTGCCTCTGCAAAGTATACCTTCTAGTTATCCAAACAAAGTTCAAATTTCAAAACAGGGTCAAAGTTGGATACGAAATTGATAAAATAAATAGTGGAAATTGAAGAGTTTTTGCGGTCGGTCACGATGAAAGGCGGCTATTAGGTGAAACCACTGGTGCAATTCCTAAATTACCTTTATGTAAAAAGTTCTGTCTTAATACCTATTACCTCGACAGATTGGGACCACCCACGTTTCAATATACTTAATTCTCGATTTCGAATTGTTGGTTATTACTACTTAAATCACAATCAAATTCCACTGTTGTGCAAAATTTTAAATGAATTCATTATAAATAAGCAGTTGCATTTCATATCACAGATCATAATTATGCAAACATATTTATTATATTACCATTTACATATAGATGTCTAGAAGAAGACTCGCGAGTGTGGGCGTCTGAAGTAGACTCGCCTGATGGAGAGTCTTCCCGAGTCTCCTTTTCCATTTGAACAAGGGTTGGGTTTTTCTCGGGCTTTCAACAAAACACTTTCTCAATAGCAATTGAATAACAAGATAAATAACACAAAATAAAATTGTGAACCGACGGTTTCGGCTGGGGCGATCGTCAGTCCTTCCGTAAGCGTGAAGTTTATATTATTATCGGCATATATTCCTTATTTTATAATAAAATAAATATTAGGCGACATTTTTTACACAAATCAAACTAGTCGCATAGAAAGCTCAATAAGGCTTGTGTAATGGGTACTAGACGACGATATATTTAATAGATATTAAACATTTATTTCAATATAATTGATAATTACAATAATTATTAATTGATAATTATTATTTTGCATTTAATTGATATTTTGAATTTAAATAGTTTTGTTATAGTGAATTCCGGAGAGGCAGCGTTTTTGAGTCACTATCGAGTGTAGAGGCAATCCATGTAGCTCAGAGAGAATCGTATGCAGATATTAGAGAGATTTTAGGCATATCTATTATCGTCTGGAAGAAATTGAGGAAGTTATAATTCACTATCATAGGTTTGCCATCATCGTGAAAATACTATAAAATGTAAGGACGTTAAGAGGGTCTCCATTCTCCATACAAACGTATTTACCCTCTCATTTTAAAACGCCGTGCTAGAATAACATGAAACTTTGTATAAACAATGGGATCCGGCATATCTAGGTCAGAAATTAGTTTCTGTTGCTAGAAATTGTAAAAGAAAAAAAATACAGCGTCTTTTTGAGTTTTTTACGGCTTGTATGAAAACCTTAATAATCGCTGTATTTTTTCTCCATTATAATTTCAAGCAACAGAAACTATGGTCCGACCTAGATATGCCGGATCCCATTGTGTATACAAAGTTTCATATTATTCTAGCCTGGCGTTTTAAAATGAGAGCATAAATATGTTTGTATGGAGAACCGAACGTACTGCGCAGTCTTAAGCGTAAATGAAACCGACATTAATCATTACAACATTTAACAACTTCCGACGAGATATTTATCTAAACGTTGTCGACGTATTCACGCTCGAGGATGTGGACACGTCACAACCAATAATCCAGAAAATCTGGTTGTTGCACATAACATATCACCTCAGATCATAGAAAGGACTTTTTTTATGTTCTGAGCATATCACCAATAAGTGTGCTGTCTACTCCGCGCTATCTAGCGCATTGTGCCGCCCAGCGGGACAGGTTTATATTATCGCCCATTCAATGTGTTCGTGAGCATACGAGTATTCCACTTTCGATTAAATTTACCCGTTCTAAAGATATGTGGTAAAACTAGGTACTTTGTATTATTACATCAGAAATTTTTCAATTAAAATTGACAACACTTGTCGTATCAATCCAATGATACGACAAGTGACGTTGCCGTTGACGTTGTGACGTACCTAAAGAAAACGAAAATGACCACGAAACCTTCCCCTTAAAACCTCTACTGTTTGTTTTGCACGTAAAAGTGAAATAATATGAAACGAGATTTTAGGTGTACAACAATCCCTTAAGTTTACTGCCCCTAAAGTCTCTCCGTATGTTTTCATCTCTCCCGAGTACCTATCTTATCCCCGTTTAAACCAATAACTTTGGCGGTAACATACCTGCAGCCTAAAGCAAGGATGCCTGTAGGTACACATTGAACGTGAAGGTTCGTTTCAATACCAGTGCAAAGTGATAGGTGCTACATTAACTTGTCTGAGGGCTATAAATTCGAAATTGGGTCGCATGTATTTCGCGTGACACTGTTATTAATTCAGTTCGGTTCATGTTAGGTTTCAAACAGGCTATATTATAATAATCGCACATGTATTCGCAACATCGTTAATTGGATTAAGTACTTAATAAGCAGCAGCTATGGTGCGCAATTAACATCTTTGGAATTTATAGCTAACAGTAAAGCCGACATCGACAGAAATTTAAGAATTATGGTAACTACGGGTGACACAAGATCCATAAGCACCGTTATGCACTTCAGTAGCATAAACAAATAACTGAAGTAACGGTACCGAAATCCAGAGTTTCTGGTTGTGTCGTATCGACACACGATCCAGTGAGTGGCATCATCATCATAGCGGGCCAGCTTGTAGAAAACTACATATTAGGCCGAAATGAACGTACCCATGCGCTAGTCAGACCTCGCACTCGCTCAGCTAGCACGATAGCGTCACGTCACGTTTTATGACCGAAATTTTACTAAAACGTTACATAATATATGGCGGTATAACCTACGATGCTATCCTGGCGGATGTAGTGCAAGCAAACTATTGGATTTAAACTCTGCAACCATTTATCTTCAAGTTTAACACGTGATAAAGTAAACCTACATAGGTTTATAATATAAACAAGACAGCAGTGATAGCAATGACGGCGGCAGATTTCAAGAAAATAAAAGTAAAATCCAAAAAGGACACATATTTCGGAAAATTAATCAAATTTGGGAATCATATTTAAAGTACCTTATGACAAGGCCACTATAATAATCTACCTATACAACAAAAATTGTTCAAATCGATTCAGCGGATCCTGAGATCCTTCGGGACACAAAATCGTCTCCTAAGGTACTGGCTGGAATTTTAGAGATTTATTATATATATATATATATCGATTAAACCTACATACATACATACACACCTACCTAACGGAGACAATAATTTATGTTAAATAGAGGAAAAAAAGAAGTAGTCTTATCGCTAAAGAGCCATCTCTCCCAGACAACCTTAGGGAAGCGAAAATCAAATGTTTACTTGCTAAACATTAAATTAACACCACCCCGACCCCCCGTACTTATTCTTACTTTGATTAGATTACTTCCTTAGATTTTCTGTAATCCGATTTGGTACATTCTGTATCGGACAATCTTTAACTTTTGACTAATTCTTTAACTATTTAATGCACGCGCGCAAATTGGTATCATTTTGTGGCGCTGAATGATATCAATTACTATACGTAAAACCGGCAAATTATCATAAATAAACTATATTTTTACAGAGGTATGTAATTAGGGTATACTTATTACTTATAGTTATGACGCTGGTGCAATATCGGACGTAAGTCGCCTGAAGTATGCTATTGGGTGCAAACTCGGGCACCAAATGTTTGGAATTCAGGCTGTGACGGAGGGCCATTCGGTGTAAATGTGCATTGCAACACCGCCATCACTGCCAATCATGTCATTTACCGTTAGAGTATTTAAAATACTACAAATAAGTACAAATGAAATATATACGACTAATTTATATATGTATATGTAGGTAATAGGTACCCACTGAAACTGAATACCTACAAACTCGGTTCAGAAGGCCTACTCCGAACTTTCGTACATCGTGTCGTGCCGTCCCTTTCAGTCTCGTGTTATACACTATATGACGGAAAGGGACGTCACGATACGAAGTTCGATTTCGAAGTTCGGAGTAGGCCCTCAAGACCAAATTTTTCGAACATTGTTAAGGGTTTTTAATTCGTCTACATTTAATTGATTCAATTGTGACACGAAATTTACCCGTATAGGAAGGTAAATTGTATCAAACAGATTCGTGTCACAACGGAATTAAATTGTAGACTAATTAAAAGCCTTACTTAACTATGATCCAAACTTTTGGTCCTTAACCCATTTATATCATACGTAGCTGCTTAAAGTACTGTCTTTAGTTATACCTTCTTAGTCTTACGCAATTTATTTAGCTTCAGAATTTTGTATACTATATTTAATCATAATTTCACATTGTGTCATTTACATCCAATTACCGAATTGCTAACGAGACATGTTAAGCCGATTAAACGTGCCCAGATCGACCTTTGCTTAATATCCTGTGGAAAACCACATTTTACTATTTACTCTTTAGAATGTCACCGATTGCTGTCACTAAATATCGATTTATTGGATACTTAGCGGATGTCGGATGTTAATCTCAACATGTGAACTAGATTTTGAGGGTCAAACTGCAGTTTAGGGGTTAAATTAATACAATCGCCATCTAAAAATCCAATCAATCGCAATCGCCATTTAAATTTTAAATTGTAAACCCTTGTCTAACTATAACTTTGTGTAAAACATAAATCGTAAACTAAGTTTTATGTTTTAGTGGGAACTGTTGAGGAGTTAAATGCAAGTCCATTTGTAGTCTTGGTTTTAAGTTGTTTCTATGTACATTTGGCTCTGTTTGTTCGCCAAATAAATAAATAAATAATTATGCGGATATCGGGGCGAACAAGGTGCTCGTAAATATCTGAACACGACTGTATTCGAGTCAAGGCATTCGAGTGCAGTGCCTGGGCGACCGAGCCTTGCTCGGCATCTGTCATGTTTTCCCGAAGTTAAGACCTGGCCCCGTAAACCCCCTAAATCTAAATGGTTAGAGCTCTTTCCGAGATCCGCTCGTGTAAAGGTATTAGATTAGATAGATGTTCAGATATTTTTGTGCACCAAATACACACACAGAGAGGACAGAGAGATATATTTGATGGCGACTGCAGGTGTATATATATATGTGTGTATGTATATATATATATATATATATGTACTTGTTATTCCAAATGTCAAATCGATACCATAAGCATAGTTCTTGAGATTATTTAATAGCGATGTGACAGACAGACAGAGCGGCACCATAAGGGTGCCTTGGTTTACTTACCTTTTTTTATATACCAGGTCGGTGGCAAACAAGCGTACGGCCTGATAGTAAGCGGTCACCACAGCCTATAGACGCCTGCAAATTCAGGGGTGTCACATGCGCGTTGCCGACTCTCACTTGAAGAGCCAACCCTTATTAATTAATTTTGGTACGGAACCCTAATTAATAGGAGACTAACATAAAATAAACTCTTTAAAATCGTTAAACTTTTACGCTGCACTGACATTCTATCTAACTTACGCACGTTTACAACAATAACACATGTACAAGTACCTACTTACCTACATTAAGTGAGCTGAAAAAGAGGTCACAACCGTCGACCAGTGTCCGCTTGGGTCATCTTGCATAAGTTTAGCTTACGTAATTCGACATGATCTTGCCAAAATCTGAAGCGGAAAATAAGGGAACAAAATAGAAGAGCGGGAAATTCACCCGTCATTACACTCAAATTGGGCCAATTTAATTGAATTTTCATTCCTCCCTTTCTATTGTTAGTTTGCATAAACTTACCTACCTGCTGTTAACCCGGTAATGGAGTAAGGCCCGGTTTTAGCTTTTTAAAGGGACGCCTCGATCCGTGTAAACAACGGTCCATATAAGAGACATGTTTATGTCTCCCGCACACAAGATAATAAACAATTTAGAATAGTTGAAAAACCCTGAAATTTTCATTTCTAAGTTCAATATCTCAAAAACGGCTGAACTGATTTTGAAAAACACTTGTTACCATCGCTCATTAACCTACTTTTAATCCTTTTAATCCGTTAAAGAACTACGGTTCCAGACAGACACATATACACAGATACACATGTTGAACTTATGACAACTTTTGCTTTGCGTCGGGGGTTTAAAAATAAAACGCAGAACTGTTCGTTCAGAAATGGCTTTTCGGACCAATTTCGATCAGTTACAACTTTGTAAGTATATTTACTCCTAGTACATTTTCATCATCATCATCATATCAACCGAAAGACGTCCACTGCTGGACATAGGCCTCCCCCAAAGAGTGCCACAATGACCGACCCTGTGCCACCCGCATCCAGCGGACTCCTGCGACCTTTACCATCAGGTCATCAGTCCACCTTGTGGGGGGCCTACCCACGCTGCGCCTTCCGGTACGTGGTCGCCACTTGAGAACCTTTCCGCCTCAACGGCCATCGGTTCTACGAGCATTTTATGTACCCCGCCCACTGCCACCTAAGTTTAGCGATTCGGAGTGCTATGTCGGTTACTTTGGTTCTACTGCGAATGGCCTCATTTCTGATGTGATCACGCAGAGATACTCCCAGCGTAGCCCTCTCCATTGCCCTCTGGGTGACTTTGAGCCTTTTTATGAGGTCCATATTAGAATTTAGATGAGATAAAATACCATCACTGACCGAGCGAGAGAAGCATCTCCGTTTCGGCTTGGGCAAAAAAGTATAACTAAGTTATGTATGTCTGTCCGAATGATTTTCGGATGTCCTCCTCTACAGGTCGCATCAGCTTTTACGATATTATAACATACTGCCAGCGAATGAAAAAAACATAGAAGCACAACTAGCGTCGCAAAATGACACCATCAAACTTGTGTCCACTAAGGCGGGGCGTCGAAGTTGTGTCCAACGGCTGTCTAGTTTGAATATGGCGGCGCAACGTAACAGTTGTATTAACTGAAATCTCCAAAATAAAAAATATGCCTTTTTGTTTAGTGAAGTGGTGCGTTAATCACTCTAGAAAACACTAAAAAAAATATGGAATCACTGTTCATATGTAAGTAAAGCGGTAAACATATTTGTTTAATTTTTTTAGTCGTAACCGATTTTGTATAGGGATGGTGTTATGCCACCTTACATCATCAAAATGTTAATAGCTGAATGAAAAGGTACCCAAGATACCTATTAAACATTTTAACTTGTTGAGATACATGCTTTCATGCACATAACTAATTTGTGTATGAAAGCATGTATCTCACAAATTAAAATGTTCGAAAAAGGTAAACTAATTCCATAATAAATAAATATTAGGGGACATTTAGTACAATTACAACAAGACTATTGATTCTAATTAGACTATATAACTATATGAGGGAAGCGAGAAATAAATATATTTTTAACAAGAACTAAAACCGAAATAAAAATAGTAGAATAAGTGTGTAACTACGCTATACATACAATATATACCATTATTATCAACTTCTCAAAGAGTGGATTTAAAGAGTCCAATCTCGGTATGATTGTGTTAACTTATTACAGAGTTCCTATGACCACTTTCCGGTTCCATCATCAGATCAGCTCGATAATAATATTATCATAATATTGCATTGTCACTGAATTTACATTTATGCAGTAAGCTCGGTCCTCCATACAAACGTAGTTTAGCTCTCATTTTAAAATGCCATTCTAGAATAACGTGAAACTTTGTATACACAATGGAATCCGGAATATCTAGGTCGGAAATTGGTTTCTGTTGCTTGAAATCATAATGGAGAAAAAATACAGCGATTATTAAGGTTTTCATAAAAGACGTAAAAAAACTCAAAAACTCGCTGTATTTTTTCTATTACAATTTCTTGCAACAGAAACTAATTTCCGACCTAGATATGGCGGCTCCCATTGTGTATACAACGTTTCATGTTATTTCAGCAAGGGGTATAAAATGAGAACGAAACTAGTACGTTTTAATGAAGAATCGAGTTCAGCCGAGCGTACTAACGTCAAATATTAGCTTAATCGGAAATCGAGAAGTGGGTCTAATTTAGCTTCTAAGATTTGACCCACACAAACAAAAAAGACATAAGTTACTGACACGGCAAGTTAAATAAAAGCTTTTAAAAATGAGTTAACCTACGTATGTTAAATGTTTGCGTTGTCTGAATATACTGTAAAAGTTTCGATTACGAGTGGTTGCTGTTCTCTATGTCTAACAGTGTTTAGCAAGCTATAAATTATGTACATGGTCGTCCAATATGCATAGTATAAGTCTGGTACAGCTTAATTAGCGACTAGTTAGATTCTCGTAAGGTTATCCTATGATATTTAAAAATAAAACAAAGCTTAAATTTAAATTTAAATAATACGGCGGTTTTGCGTATGAAGATGACTTTCTGTTGCATGCAACCATCCACCCGCTAAGCGTTGTCGTTGTCGCCGCCATTTTGACACATAAAACGTCAGCGCTAGGATACCAACCACAGCCGGTCATTTTGAAATTTACCTATCACGTTTATTTGTTTTGGGTAATAGAAAATCGCCTGACATTTTTGGCAATTCTTATTGGTACAACACCGCGCGTGCGTATTACGAATAAATGCCCCGTTTCAAAGTGGACTTTTGTAGGAAGCTCGCGTTCTATGCTGTTTTCGTTCACTGCATACTGCATAGAAAACTGCCAAGTTAAGGCTCAAAACGCATTAAGCTCGCATATTCTTAATATTGAACTTGGCTTCCTTTTTCACATTTATGTTTTTGATGGGATAATTACTAATTACCAACGTACCTAGGAATACTAAAATTCATTTAAATTGGCCGAGTTTTATCAAATTACTCCGTTCAAATAGCGACTCTACTGTCCAAGCGAGAGGATGCAAAAGCTAATGACTGTTTTAAAAAATGTCGGTCATTTTAAATAATTTCAACTATCATATATTATATCTAAAATACTTACTAAAACGAAAGATTTTTTTGTCGAAAGCTGAAACGGCGACGCTTCGCTCGCTCGGTCAATAATTAAAAATTCTGCCCGAACATAATCATCACGTGCATTTAATTCAACTCACATGGTGAACGTTCTTTTGATTTTTTTCAATTTAATATTGTATTTTATTTTTCTAAGTGGCGAGTTATGTGACAGTCAAGAGGATCCATAAGAGAATCAAAGAGGTCTTAATCACTGACTATTAATTATAAAGTGGCAAAGTTGATTCCCTAATTTTTTCCAAAAACTAACATAAATTAAAGTTTATGTTAGCTCTAAGACTGTATGTACTCCTAGAGACGAGTACTAATTGGTACCTAATTTGTTACGCCTTACATATACATATTGAATTTCCATACAAAGTGTACCCGTTTCATTTGCTCTCCAGTGTACAGTGGGGTTCAAAAATGGATGGACATGTTTCAACCCTAATGCATACGGTCAACATCTCCATCCAGTAATGAAGTCGACTGTACTTTGACTTCACACTTAAGTCACAGATCACCTCCAGGAGGTGATCTGCGACTCAAGTAGGTAGTAGTGGTTCCTTTAGATCAAACAAAGCAACCAGTGTCTGTTCCGTCAGTAGGTAGGTACAAAGTATGACATTATTATACCGACTGGTCTAATTTTGTTTGTTATGTTATGAAAATTATGAACTTAGGTATGACATTTTAATCAAAACATAAACTGACTGTCACTAGCTGACTGACGACCATTTGCCTCCGTATGGAATAAGGTTAGTAACGATAATACTTTAAATCAATTCATTAAGCACTATATTCCAATAACTAGCTATAATGTTGCCTTTAAATCGATATTATTGCTTTGCTAACCTTAGATATTTTAATTGGCTCCAGAGATAAGCCTAATTAAAAACATTAGTTGAAGATTGCAAAATTGTCGTTAGATGCTGGTTGAACTTGTACTTATAGATCAATCGTAAATGGTTGTTTGTTTTATTACTGACGAAGTGGATTAATTAACCAGTTTTGGTCTGACATAAGTAGCTATTAGTCGGTAGGCACTATGTATTGCCAACAAGACTATTTGGCCACTACAAATAAAAATTAAAAATTGTCTCAGACTAAGTAAAAAGCAACTTTCACTACGTACGTAGGCTAGGATTACTAAGAGTACGTAACTACGTAGGCTAGATACTCTTTAAGTATCTTCTCCGGTTCAGTGTGCATTTTTTTCTTTGTAAAGCTGGTAAAGGATGGTACACACCATTCTAAGAAAAAAATGCAGACTCGACATTAAATCTACATTATTAATTCACTAGCGACCCGCCCCGGCTTCGCTCGGTTGCAATGCTTATACTAAAATATACTACCTACAGAATGTCTTTATATACAACCCGGCCGGTACCGCCGCAACCGTTATGTCCCTGCATTTTAAATCTGTAATATCTTTGAAAATATTCATTTAAATAATTTTCATTAAATTCACATGCTGCAAAGGGCCATATTGTCTATATAAAATGCACAATGTATTTAAGGTACATAATTCGATGCTTAAAATCGCTTCATAAATAAGCCATTAATTCTCATAAAAACAAAAGGATAAAAAATGGTTATTATCGGATATCCCTAAGAGATAGACATATACCATCGCGGACTATTTTTAGCCTTATTTAATGGCTCCTCTACATGATGGCCCATCCTATGGCCCAGCGCTATGGCCATGCGATGGTTGAACGCCACAACACGATGGCGACATTCAATTGTGATCGAATCGTCATGCGAGATGGACGTCGAAGCGGTAGCGTTATTTTTAGATTTCCGTAGTTAACTAGGAACCCTTATAGTTTTGCCATGTCCGTATGTCTGTCTGTACGTCTGTCTGTCCGAGGCTTTGCTCAGTGATTGTTAGTGCTAGAAAGATGCAATTTGGTGTGGATATATAAATAAATAAAACTGACTAAGTTGTAAAATAGAATCTAAAAAGACATTTTTTAAAGGGTACCTCCCCTACACGTAAAGTAGGGATGATTTTAGGGTTCCCTAGCCAAAATAACAATCACGGAACCCTTATAGATTCGTCATGTCTGTCCGTCCGTTCGTCCGTATGTCACAGCCGATTTACTCGGAGACTATGAGCACTACAATGATCAAATTCAGTAAGAAGGTGAACTGCTATAGAAATATGATGTGAAATAACGAAAAAATATTAAACTGGGGGGGGGGGGGGGGGGTTCACCCCAATATGTAACAGGGGGTCACAATTTTTTTTTATTGCACATAGGCGTGTATGCTGTCTATGGATATGCCTTCAAAAATGACATAGAGGTTTCTAAAAAACTTTTCCATTTAAGTCAACCGTTGGTGAGATATTAGCTGTCAAAGTCTTAAAAAGTGTGTCCCCCTCTAATTTCAAAACAATGAAGTTTAAAATTCTGAAAAAAATCAGGATGATGTAAATTAATAAATTCTTTCAACGATTTTTGGTTTTAACAAGATAGGTTTAACGGTTTTTGAGTTATTGCTGAAGTCTTGCCAAAACAAAAGGGCGTAAGTGCCGTAAGTTTCCTATGAAGATACGACCTTTTTTGATTGAATGTATTGTAAAGTGGTTTCAAAGGTAGATTAGGAGGTGTCGGTACGGAACCCTTCTTTGTGCGTGGTCCGACACGCCAAGTGGCCGGCTTTTTTATTTTGCTTCAACCCTATGGTATAGGATGTTGTTGCATAGGTCTTTTAATCTATGAGTCCCCCCACCCTTTTGATCTATAAGTCCAAAAAATATGAAAAAAAATCATAAAAGTAAAGTTTAACAAAGACTTTTAATGAAAACTATAGCGGACATGATCAGTTAAGCTGTTTTTGAGTTATCGTAAAAAGTCTTCGCTTCTTAGTAAAATACGTATGAAACGCTGCGAAAGTATTTCCTTATGCTTGTTATCGATTTTTTAAAAGTACGTTCGTTTGGCAACTTTGGATCCCTACACTGAGCATGGCCCACCATGCTCTTGGCCGATTTTTATCCTTGTGGTTTTTATGTTTGGGGTTCCATAATACGCTTTCTCCCCGATATAATTCCAAAAACTTTATTGTTTCGTGTTGAGACGACGTACACGTCATTTTCGATTAAAAAAAAATACACAGCACGAACGTCCCCACTCAACCGCGGTCGACCGCGCACTGCGGAATGGGCCACGTGTAAATGCGTATCGCCATCGCTGGCCCACTCCTTTTGATGTGCGGCCAAAAAACGGACACCGGAGCCATCCCATCGCCATCCCGCGGCGCCATAAGCCATCCGACACCACTACCCTCTCTACACGCTGGCCCATCCTAGTGGGCCAGCAGGATGGGCCATCATGTAGAGGAGCCATAAGGTGTCCTACTACTACATTATATTGATCTATCTCGTAGGGTTCAGACAGCGTTTGCAATGTTAAGCGCCAAAAAATGTGCTTATCTACGACATCACATTAGAAACTTCTAAATTTATCAGTGGTGCTCTACTATATTATGCATGTATTATACATATAAACCTTCCTCTTGAATTACTCTATCTATTAAAAATGCATCCAAATCCGTAAGCATACATAGGGACAGACAGACAGCGGGAAGCGACTGTTTTATACTATGTAGTGATACGTACTTACTGCTACTATAAAGCAACTGCTACGAGTAGATATTTTAGTTTATTCTAGATGTTTTTTCATTTATTAAGGTACAATAAATATTATGCAGTGCATCTCTCTAGAAGTATAACTATACATATAATTTAAACATAAATGTTTATATTTTAATAAAATGTGAAACCGTGCTAAGAAATATTTCATATATAATTCCATTTTTAATTAGTTAACCAACTAATTATGCATGGTCACGTTATTACGAGCCATAAAGACGATCATTAAAATACTCGGCACGGCTAACACATCCATACTCGAGTATACGAGAGAAAATTATCAAATGACAGCTTCTACCAGCGCGTATCTTATTAATTATATACGCGTTCTCGAATTTAAAAAAAACATCCTTATAACTTGTAAATAAAGTGTAAATTCAATTAAACTTGCTATATGCGCTTGCAAAACTCATTCATCGTTCAGTGCATTGTAGTATAGTCGTGTTATGCAAAATGAATTGCCAAAAATGTCGCTGTCTTTGATCGCTAATTATTGCTATTAAACATTTATGTTTCCAAAATTGCCAAGTAATTTGTTGTGGGTAATCGATTGTGTGGAATTGTGTCAATGTCGGCGGGTCGTGGGTTCGCGCCCTGACGTGTTATGCGAGTCTCAAAACTAGAGCAACCTCGCCTAGAGCGTTTCGTTAGGAGCAATTATTGTGATCAGTACCTTATCTTAGAGTGCGTACACGCCGGGCAAATAAGCTATTTCTATGTCAAATTAACATGTAGCTGCCACCGTTCCTAAGCCGTATGTTAGCTTAAGTTTGTCAACCGCTTCATGTATTGCATGCGGTAGGTAAGTACATATTTTTATTCCATTTTCGAATAAATATATGCCTGCAGAAATGGCACACAGGTGCCCGAGCGAATAAATATAGGATCCATCTACCACTTGTAAGACTTGTAAGTACTGTAACACATAAAGATTGAACATCTAACACTGCAGCACATAAAGAACTAAATATTTAGAAATTAACGCCCGCCGAAACGTAATCTACTTATGACAATAATACCTACTCCCTCTGACTGCATTTAGAATTAAGAAGACCAAAGTACAGTAGACGACAATTGGCTCACTCGCAGCCATAAGTACTGGTCATATTGATTATAATTGTGACACGCGAAGCGAGACTGGAAGCTCTAGCTAGACTACCAATTATGACTAGGTACTACAACAAATCACAATTATACGGCGGTATTATTAAACAAGCTTTCGGTTCGGAATATAATAATTGCTACATAGATGACCCAACTCGCTTAGTGAACAAAAAGTTAATGTAATTTATTTATTTACGTTTGTAACAACGCAACGGCTCAAGCGTTAAAACTTAGTTTTTGGTTTTATCAATAAAATTAGATTGGTATGGTTTGAAATTGTTTTATTTCAGTCGGAGATATATTTCCTCTAAACAGGAAATCCAATTGACCCTTGAAACGATTAGTTTTATGATTCATCTACTGTTGCAAGAAGATTTACATACGTGATTGCAAAAAAAACGTCTCAAGTAAGTCCTTTTGTCTTTTGTCTTAGCTGCTGAGCAAGAATGCTGACGCAACATGACCCGATATGAATATGCAAGTGCACTTACGAGTATTAATTATTTTTCCTTAGGCTTATACAAGCAATGTAGATTGATTAGCATTTTTGGCAGCCTTATCGACTTACTTGATTAATGTTAGGGAGCAAACTGTCCCGGACTTTCGACACAGATCACTCAGAAACAAAAGAGCGCCAAATCCACTCGCAGGGTCCACCATATTAAGTAGAATACAGCCGTGTTTAGCACGACATTGGCACGGTTTTAACTTTAGACTTAAACCTTTACGGTGTTGAAGGCGCGGCTGATAAGACAAATCGACGTTTAACAGCCTAATAAGAGATCGACCTCGTACTACATCGGTCGGTTCGTGTGTGAGCTATTTGAATTAAAATTACTCATGCAGGCTTCAAATTAAAGCAGCTTACAGCAGGGCTAATGGTGTTCACAATACTTACCGGTATTTAACTCGAGCGAACCAGTAAAAATGTCACCTCTTACGATGTATAGTTGCTATAAACGCCAAAGTCAGGATATACTAGACGAATGATGAGTTACCTAAATAGATGAACAGCTTGTGAATAGTATAACAGCAGTGCCACTTGGACGTAGCATTGTTTGCTAATCAACGATGAATCTTTGCGCTAATTCGCTGGCCGTGATCGTTGTGCACGGCTCTGGTGATGCCCTACCCTAGTGAAGTAAATCCTTTCGCACGAGCAATATATCAACCCTGCTTACCATGGGTACATCATAATCATAAGTTAATGGAGATACGATAATTATAATGAAAAATGCAAAATACAATTATTAATTTATTTATTTTATTTATTTGTTCTTATTTATTTATCAAAATTAATTAGGTCCCATGTTCCCAACTAAATAGTACCTACCTATCTTTGGCACTTTAGCTACAAGGAATATATCAAAATAAGTACATAAAAGAACACGTTAAAAAAGGAGATTTTAATTCTAAGCAATAGGAATTAACTGCTAGGTTCTACATTTTGAGACATAAAACCCATTACCGAAGAAAAATTTACCAGGATCACGATCTTTTTGTGTAGGTACGTACCCTGTATGATCTATAATTACATAAGCATTATATACCTACCACAATCTCGATAACTAAGAAATACACCCCTACAGGCCTCAGATGTCACCTATAGATAGCTTTATAAATTGTCAACGCCGAATTTTCAGAAGCCACAATTGCAACACTCTTAGGCGACTTCCTGATTTGGCGGGACGGGAGCGATATGTCACAGGTATTTTGCTCGTTGACGTGAATTTACCGATGTGAGATTTCCTCACTTGACGAAATACTGTCAGTAATACGTTTGCGCAGTAGTAATACCATGCGCAGAAGTGGGGCAGTACTGCATTAGTATCGGTTGACACTGACAGCTGACAGTTTTTACATATCGTACCGCCCCCGCATCGACAAGTCAGGAAGGCGCCTTAGTCGAGCATGCAATCACAGCAATCCACTGTCAAATTAGACAACAACTTATCTGTACACGGTCGGTGCCGGTGACAAGTCATACACATTATAATTAGCGGCCGCCCCGGCCCGGCCCGACTTATAGGCTTAATCATTATTTACGATTATAATTAAGTTATGGATATAGCCCGGCGCTCGTTTCATAAAACACCCAAGCCCTGAAATATTATGCTTGTTTCCATACTACCGCACCTAAAACCGTTGCCGACTCGCCTGTTCCATAAAATTTTGTAAACAACTTTATGTTTCGAAATTTTAATACGGAAATAACTAGGTACACCCAATTTTACGGTGCCATTGATACAATCACCAATTTACAAAGAAAATTTGAAGGCGCACATTAATTTGCGAGGCAGACTAGGAATTAAAACCCGGTATCTTCGATATACCGGACCACTGCTGCATTCACCTTTACACCGCCACAGCGCTATTTGTGCTAACGAAGTTATCCTTGTAGTTACTTCCTGGATTGATAAAAATAAACATATAAATCAAAAACCGTATACATTGCGGTCTACATAAATTAGTGAATCCTAAATCGGATGAGCTGTTTCTGATATAGGAGGTAATATGTAATATCGTTCAAAGTCACTGACTTACGAATATAAACATGTACGTTCGTTAATACTTACATTAGATTTATTTATGCATATACAAAATACTAGCTTTTGCCCGCGACTTCGTCCACGTAGAACTCGTTCTCGCCTTAAAATTATTTGTTTTCCCATAAAATTTTTCTCAAGCTGCGTAAAACGTAGTCGCAACAGAGCGAGTTCTTCATGTAAGTATTATGGCCAAAGGCCCTAAGCAGACCGGCAAGACATGCGGGCCTACCATTCCAATAGAGCAGGCTCCTTATGCAAGGCTGAGGGTCGAAGGCCCAAAGCAGAGCGGCAAGGCACGCGAGACCGAAGGCCGAGCGTCCCAACAGAGCGGGTTCTTTAAGTAATGATGATGGCCGAAAATGCAAAGCAGAACAGCAATAGATGCGAGAGCGAAAGCCGATCATTCACACGGCGGCCTCCTTATGTACGGCTGAGGGCCAAAGGCCCAAGGCTCTGTTGGGCCTTATATGAAAGGCCCAACAGAGTGGACTTATCATGTAAGGCTGAGGGCCGAAGGCCCGATGGGCGTGCCAAGTCAAGCCAAGAGTGTTATACGCGATAATGAAGGCGTGGTGGAGGGCTGCAAGGCACGCGAGGCTGACGCCAGAGCGTAGTTATACACACTATGTATAGGTTATTTAGGACAACATCATGTGTCTTATAAGCGACCATAAGGGCCGAAGGCCCCACGGAGAGCGGCAAGACACGCGAGGCCGAAAGCTGAGCGTACCACGCAAGGCCGTAGTTTGAGCATCCCAACAGAGCGGGCTCTTTAATAAGGATGAGGGCCGAAGGCCCGAAGCTGAGAGGTAAGGCACGCGAGGCCGAAGGCCTGATGGGCGGGTCAAGTCAAGCCAAAAGTATTATACGCGATAATGAAAGCGTGATGGAGGGTGGCAAGGCACGCGAGGGTGAAGCCAGAGCTTAGTTATACACACTATGTATAGGTTATTTAGGACGACATCATGTGTCTATCTTTCTTTTTTTTATCTTTCTATTTATGTGGTATAAGTGCAGTCACTCAGTAGTTTTAAGTAATCGGCAAAAGTAATAGGATTACAAAGTTACACATTGTGATTTTATGTTTAGGAAACGGGACCGAAAGGGTCACAGTTAGGTAGTTAAAGGGCTAAACGCTAATAGCTTTCAAATTTCCATGGCGGCTGTCGCGCACACTATACAGCGTCCCGGCGCAGCGCTAGCGTTTACTTCTTTTTTCAGTTTATATCTTAAGATTTCACAAATTTTGAATGTGAATGTTTTTTCTTTGTGTCTAGTATGTGCTTACCAATTTTCAAACCTGTAACTCATGGATTATAGGAGTTCCCATACAAAATTCAACCCCTCTTTTTACCCCCTTTTAATCCAAATCTGCAAAATGTTTATAGCCTAAAACCTGACCAGGGATTTTCTCGGGAGATTAGTAAAGTTTGCATCAAAGTCCGTTCAGCCGTTTTCACGTGATGCGCGGTCAAGTACACAGACAAACAGATAAACAGATGAACAGATGAACAGGTGAACAGGTAAACAGGTGAACAGGTGAACAGGTGAACAGGTGAACAGGTGAACAGGTGAACAGGTGAACAGGTGAACAGACAAACAGACAAAAATTCTAAAAACTGTTGTAACGTGTTCTGTTATCGATTCTAAGTATTCCCAGCCAATTTTTTTTTTTTCAAATATCTTCCATGTACAGACTTTTGTCCCTCTTCAGCTTTATTATATGTATACTTAGATTACGCTAGCCACGTAATAACGAGTGAAAAAATATAGTAATTATCAAGATATAATTTCAGATTATCGCAAGTTTGGAGAAATTCAAAGTTTGGATAAATGTCTGTTACGGTGTCTGGTCGTTGGCCGCAAGTGATTGAAGTGATTGACTCAAACGTAACGCCAGCGTGAGACTGACAATTGTTACCTGAAACACTATTACAAAATACGTCCGTAGTGCATAATGCACATAATAATGTCGACAAAAAGTGTCATTGTCTGGTATTCGGAGAGAATTTCCACCTACGTAATATTTTTTAGCTGGATAGGTGTATAGATGTATGGATATACTTAATAGGTAGATTATCAACTTTCGTCCAAATATTAACACAATACAATACGTATTACATCGATCAACTCATTCGATTACGTAATAAAAGGCTTACGAAAACATCATTTACTTCAGAGGGATGCATCCGCGGCCAAGCTGTAAGACACGATTTGATAGATCACAATTAATACATATAACACAAATGAAATGTATTTTCTAATAATAAGATCCTTATGGCTAGAATCTACATTTAATTTTTGTAAAGATAGATTACGTTATCAAACTTTTAAGAAGTAATTGTATTAACACTTATAAATATAATAATATAAATATAAATATTAGGGGACATTTTTTACACAAATCGAACTAGTCCCACAGTAAGCTCAATAAGGCTTGTGTTATGGGTACTAGACGACGATATATTTAATAGATATATACTTAAATACATAGAAAACATCCAAGTCTCAGGAACAAATGTCTCTGATCACCACAGAAACAAATGCCCTTACCGGGAATCGAACCCGGGACCTCTAGCTTCGGAGGCAATGACACTACCAACTAGGCTAAAGAGGCCGACTTAACACTTAACAGGTTGAATACATGTCATAGACCATGAAACGACATATTACTATTTTTTTGTAAAGTACATTTTTCCTGGGCTTGTATACTAAATAATTACTAATTCAAATAAATGTTACTTGTATTGAAATCGAGGATTAGAATTACGTAGGAATGAATTGTGGGACTGTTTCAACAGTAAGTGCGCTTGCGCAAGGTATTGTTTCATCTCGATCAGGAGCGATTAGCCACAGGCGTTTCGGAATCGCGCCGGAGCGCCGTACAGGCTAAACTTGGCAATGGCGCCTTGTAATTATTCAATTTCAAGTCCAATCTTATTTGGAAAGTGATTATTGAAACGGTTGTTTTCAAAGTTTTTGTTTAAGAGTAGACATAGTTAAATAAAAACTATATCACAAATCGCTAACTTTATACTGCTATAGTACGACCAACTTTTTCACTGCGGCTATCTATCGTGGATGACATGAATTTTTGTAACCGATGTATTCTTTGGAAACTGTAGACTTTCGAAGGTTTTGAAAATAAGATTAGTTTTCTTTTAAGACTCAACTCTATACATAAACATAAGGCTTTTCCTCGGTTAATTTATTGAAAATAAATATTGTTTTGTACCCATTTTATGCATTAACTAATACAATTTTAATTCCAAAAAACGATATTTTCATAACCTACAGGATATAAAGTGTAACGTGGCTTTCCTCAAAACCCATAGGTGTTGGTAAAAATAAATTATCGAAATTAACTCATCAGAGCAACACAATTTTTCTACTTGTATTGTAACCAATCAATCGGAAAAATATGAAATTTTATAATTGTCATTTCAAAATAATGTACAATTACTTTTTTGAAATTACTGCCTGATTTGGCAAAAAACTTGTTAATGCTGTGCGCAAACTCCCGCGCGAGGACGACGAGGACAGCATATTAACCTAACACTAGTGAGCGTAAAAGACAATTTTTTTTCAACGGTCGAGCCTTAACTGCTTCTGAATTTCTAGTGCATTCATATCCCCTTATTCATAAATGTCCATATTGTCCATCAAACCTATTTTAGTGACATTTACGTTTGTGAGAAAGGGTTTATTTATTTATTTATTTGTATTCAACTTAAATAACAACTGAAAGCAAAAAGTAAGGTATGATTCGGTACCTATATACTTTAAAACACATGTCGCTATCACAATATTCGTTAAAATTATTTACGTTGTAGTAAACTTAGATAAGGTATTTTAAATTGAGAAATTGTTTCCTTTTACAATAATACATTTCTCACAGTGACATTGAAATATGAAGCAATTAGTTGACAAAATAGGCGCAGTTCTGCAAAAAAAAAAGCCTTTTCAAGTCATTCAATCGTTTCATTTCACAATATCAATCCATACTTCAGTGCTTAGTCAGCGATAAGATTTTATAAAACAACTCTGTGTCGTAATTATAACTTCATTTTCTTTATTATTGGTAAACGGGACTTAATCGCGTACAAAAATTATTCACCTGAGGTTTGCCCGACGTTTTGAATGTATCACAACGTCCGTGGTCACGAGCTGACAGTGAGCTGGTGAGTCAGCACTCAGCAATAATAATGTTTAAAAATCGTTCATTTCCTTTATTCCATAAAGTGAATTGTCTCGTCAATATGTTTTAATAAAGATATAACCTATGAACTATTGGGGTTTTCAGCCTACCTAGCACGATCCCGCTTATGTAGGACATATTAGCCTTATTACCCTTCGGCTCTTACTAGTAAAGATGTAAATGCGAGAGGGACGAACTAAGCTGGTCTGTTACGTTACTACCGGCACAGACACGAAATACATACTTACTCGTAGATATCAAAGTCAAACTCAAAGTAATTTATTTTATCTTGTATTAGAAATAAACCTAAAACTAAAATAGACAAATATACATGTAAAATAGAGCCATAACAATAACAAAGATAATAAATACTCGTACTTAAACTGTAACCAATACAACAATTAATAACAACTTAAAAAGTCAATGCAGGTGGTAAAGACATTAGTAGGTAGAGTATGTTATAGATTAAGCTGGTATAAATAAAGGTATTCGGACGCAATGTTCGTACTAGTTTCTATTTCCATTTATTTCGTATGAATCCTGTTTTTAAATGCTTCTACTGTCGGTAAACTTTGTTTAGATATATATATCGACCTTAAAACCACATAAGGGGCACGGTAGTGTCCTCGCCAAGTCTCTCAATTATGCCTTATAACTTAATAATGATTTTTAAGAAAAAATATGAATGTAATCAGCTGTCCTTGGGAAATTATTTTAATATGAAAGTGACCTGACCAGCTAGCTGTGTTATGTTACAAGTAGAGCAATTTAGTACCAAGCCGTTCTGTCATTGATATTAGTATTTTATGCATCGGTTAAGTACATAATACCAGTAAATAAGGCTTCTTAAATTTCGAGAGTCACACTCGCTACACTCGTTTTGTTATTAAAGACTTGAGAATTTTAAAACCTAATTATGTAACGTTGCATATAATATTTTTTCTACGACAGCTAAATAATTTGATGTAAATTAAAAATCGTAATGGTGGCAGAATACCGGCACGATACGCGCGCTTAGGCCTCGTTTACAACGTAGTGCGGGGTTGACAAACGAATCGTGAAAACTAAAACGCGTGTGCGTGAACGCGGCCTTAGTATTGGTTCGCTGCCCGGCAAGTATGATAGCAAAATGACAACTTTTACGGTCAAGTTATATCGTCAAATTCGGGTAAAAAATTGTCTAATATGTAAACCGTCATGTAAACAGTCATGCGTAAAATGTGAATGTTATTTCAAAATTTTAACGTCATGTGCTAACATAGTAATCGTCATGGACATAAATATATGTAGGTTACTCGGGACCCCACTTAAAATTTAACACTATGGAGAATATTGACAGGCGGATCGGAATCTCCACATAAATGATCTGAAATGAATATTGGGTCATCATTTTATTGAGTCGTCTTTGCTTTTGAGCACTAATATGACAATTTCCTTCGTTAAAACTACAAATTGAACGAATGGTGAACAAATGCTAATATTTTTTACTGGTTAATTTTTACAAGTTGGCAACATTTACGTTGTGTATGGAGATAAATATACGTTGCAACAATAGCATGTTACCTAATTGAGATAAAATCTCCGCCACGCGTATAATTATGACGTGTTATATGTCGGAGCATACATATATGTGGTCGGGATTACCGTGCTAGCCGGGCAGTTCTTGATACATATCTGATAGCTACAAGTCAAGGTGTAGGTTACTTTTTTTCTACCAAAATGGAGGCCAGCAAACGTACAGCCCGCTTAGTTGTGGTCAGCCACCTCAGCCTATTTGACGCCTACAAATACAGGGTTACAATCAGGCGTACTTTAAATGTATACTCGTACGTGGATTCACTATGTTGTGTTGCCCACTAAAGGGAACAACTTGGGAAGCCTGCAAGATTCACCTCAACTTACGTAAACTACATTTCGTTATGTAATAATTGTGTTTACCTTACTTGACGGAGACTATTAAGGTAGCAATAAAATATAAATAAGTGAAAATGTTAACCACTCTTCTTCTTTTCTCTCTTACAACACTTTGAAGATATGAATCTGATGCTGTAATGATTATTTAAGTAATTGCTGGACACTTGTCAATTATTATTATGGCAACATCAAAACGAAAATTAATAAAATTGTGCAGAATTTTCAGAAGATGTTTAAGTACTGATATTTTCGATGCAAACTGGCAAATATGCAAATATAATTACTTACGATCGAACTATACCTAATTAGCATACCACGCATTTATTTACGTTCTACTCCTTTACGTGTTTAAGAACTATGATTAAAATGCCGATATCAGCAAGTATTCCGCGAAACAATCGTCCACGAGGTTAAACACACTGATTTCTTGTGCCTGAAATTACGTCTAAGGCCATTTCTACACACAGATGACTTGCTGCGCGGTACGTAGTGCGCGCTTGTCAAACGCATTGTAATTTTATACATTCTGACAAACGCATTCTATGCCGCGTTCGGCAACGCGTGCTACGTTTACGCTTACGTCAAATATGTCAATTTGTGTTCGACCCAGCATATAAAAGATACAAAACAATTACTGATCGGAGATTTAGGTTCATAAAAAGTTATTTATTATCTAGTAAGTACATATGTACTTCTATGATTACGACATCGCTTCGCCCATAGAGAAGTGCTAACGTGCACTTGTTTGATACATTTCAACATTTCAACTTAATCGTTTATTGATGTGTTCCACTTGACCCTCCTGCGAACCACGAAACTAGAACATGGCAATCTTTGTGTGAATAAACCAACATGATATAAGAAATTAACACGTTCTTATTCTCGATATTATAATGTTGAGCCATTGTGTCACGACCATGGGGGAGTTCAAGTAATAGGAGAATAACATAAAACTTACAATTTACGTGTGTAAAATGCTCCACTTTAAAAGTTAAGAATCCTCTCCATTTTAAAGTCGTTTGAAAACGTATTATACTGTCAAATTCTGTGTACCTATATTAGCTAATTATAAATATAAATACATATCTGTAGGACTCAGTGGCTAGAAATGATGCTTAGGCAAAGGTCAAGAGTTGTAGTCAAAGATCAATTCTTTCGCTCACGTTGACTTGAAAGAAACAAGCCGGTAGCTAGTTTTCTAAACAATGCAATGCAACAACTCCTGTAACAAAACATGTAATCCTTAAGAGGCTTAGTCTGGTTACGGACTAGCCAATTAGTTGTATATTCATCGATATACATATTTGCATAATGTAAAGCTTATGCTCGGGGCTGTAAGTTACATCACATTTTCGGATCCCACTCCCCGCCTTCGTGACGATACGACCTTCAATCATGACACTGCGACTAGGTGAACTTGTCCGAATTTACTCACATTCAATTATTCATACGTTCATTCATAATGAAATTACTGTACTTATGCGACGCATAATGAAGACAATTTTCTGTTTACAAATCCATGACGTATATTGGTGACGTGAGGTGAAATGTTGACCTAAGATCTGGAACGACGTGAAGTAGGCCAAGTTGATATTAAGTATATCTGAGTTGATACTAATATACTTACTCGTAGATCTCTGTTTTTACAAGCTGTTATTTAACTTGCACTGTTCGTTTGTAAGTATGTTTGTAAGTCGTCATCAAAATTTGCAATCCCCTTTTTAGCCACTTGCTGGTATCCGATTGAGCTGATATTTATTTGACATATTTATGTAAGTTTGGTGACGATGCGATATTATGGTCCCATCGAACTGATGATGGAGACAGAAGGTGGCTATAGCAACTCCTAAACCAGTGGCTCTGTGAGCTGTAGACCACGCAATTTTTTTTCTTTTTACGTTTTAAATTTACAAAAACTGACTTGATAAAAAAAAACTATATAATTATCGAACCTGCATACAAAATTTCACGAGAATTGGTTGAGAAATGCGACCTGTAGAGGAGAACATCCGGTCCGGACAGACATACAAAAGATTTTTTGTCGAAAGCTGAAACGGAGACGCTTTGGTCGCTCGGTCAATAACGAAGTAGTAGTTGATATGAACTTCATTTGGTTACCTATACTTAAACATCATACATTCTAAGACTAATGTATTTAACTAATCTGATAAGCTTTTATGTTTTTAGACTCGACTGTGTATGCGTATTTTCATCATGAGTTAAAAGCAGATGGTTTTAGAGGGTCTGGTCCTAAAACCATCTGCTATGATGCAACAATAAGAAATCATATGAAGTCTAAATGGCGTTAGTAACTGCTCTTCAGAGAAAGTTAAAAACAAGGTCTTAAACAAGATGATGCTTATTGCTTCAAATTTTGTCGAGATATTCTCAAGCTCTTTAGATTATGTAACCTGCGAAATTGTAGCGTTGCGAATCTTTGCTACTCGTGAAATGAGATGAATGATAAAATATGATGACATTTGATTTAATTAGCGTGTACTGTAGCATTCGATAAATTTATATGGATTTGAGCTTGATAATTTAATAGTGTGAGAAAAAGCGACATTTAATGTGGATCAAGAGATAAAGAAGAAATACAAAAGAAATTACTTTCTTACAAATAACAGGTGTCCATCATCCAAACATCTTAAAGGAAAGTAGATAGGACGTAGGTACATAATAAGTACTTGAAAATAAATTGGCGATGTGCATGTCGGGCCACACGCAATGTAGGGTTCCGTTTTAGACGCATAACATTAACATATAACATTTGATGGATTGAATACACCGCTGGGCTAGAAACACCGCAAGCTTTTAAACGCAATTCAATGCAAACACTTTATAACTCGCGCAGCATCGCGTGGCATATCTTTACCGTAAAGAAGGGTTGCATTTTACATCAAAGATGCCAATACACAGTCACCTCTATCTCAGAGAGTATTGGGATTCTTGGCGTCGAAATTTTTGGCGACGTCCAGTTTCGGAGCCACTTAGAAGGCAAAGCTGCATCCAAAAAGCTAGGTGTGCGATAGAGCGAAGCGATACTTCACAGAGTCTTCTATCATATAAGTCACAGGTCCGTCCCTACCCCACATGGAGCATTGCTGTCACCTCTGGGCCTTTTGACTCTGAAGTGAGTCAAAAGGCCCAAGCTAATATCCAGGTGAGATGTGCCGTGCTAATCGTGGACGATCCCAAACTTACGAGCAATATTTAACCGTCGAGTTTAAGGAGAAACTTTGCCTTCTTGTGAGTGTTCTATCGCTTGCACGAGTATAATGGGTTGTGCTGCAGAACTGTTCGCCATGATGCCCACGGCCGCTTTTTACCATCGCACCGCTCGCCGTCGGCAGGGCATTCATCCTCACACTTTAGAATCTAAATGGCCGCATACGGTACGGTTTCAGAGGAAGTTGCCGAGGTTTTCCCGAGGGACTATAGTATGGGGTTCTTCAAGAAAGGAATGTCTACATTTTTAAAGGGTCGGCAGCGCTTAAGTGACAGTCCTGGAGTTGCAGGCGTCCATAGGCTGCTGTGACCGCTTACCGTCAGGCGGGTCGTACGCTTGTTTGCCACTGATGTGATATAAAAAAGTCTACTTTACACTTAATACCGCTAAGTTTAGAATTCAGTGTCGCATGGCTTGGTTTCTCACACAGGAGCATCGAAATATAATAAGTATAGAAGAGTAACGTCAAACAAAACTGACGTCCAAATATGGTCCATTTTTCACGATTTAGAAACTAAAACGTCTTATGTATCATTGGCCAATCAAATATTCAAATAGTTTAAGTAGACTACATTTTCACAAATGTTTTATACTATTGCACCAATAAAAAAAGTTACAAGTGCCGTGACTGGTTAGAATCCATTTGACACGTGATTTTTATTTGACATTAATTAGTTTAATGCAGTCTTCTTGATCTTGATATTAATACGCCTACTTTTGACATGGATGGTGTAGTACAAAATGACCCAATCTTGTATCTTCTTTCAATCTTATATCTTTAATTTATATTTATCAACGGACCTATTCTTAAATTGGATCTAAGTATTAATAGTTTGATAAAATTAACCAGTAAAACCACTAATAAACCTTACTCTCTCCTAAAGTATACTGTCAAGATGGAACGTCTATCGCCCTAAACACAGGCGACTAACGCGAAATAGTATATAGCTAGCACGACCGCGTTCTTAACGAAAGTAAGAAAAAAAAGCTGGCTAGTGAATCTAGCAAGTGGATGATAACTGGACGCAAACACGATCGTATTAGTACATTGTGTCTCGCGGTATACTTTCACCTTAGGTCTCACCTGCTTTATCTGCTAGTAGTTCTTGGAATAATAGGCTCCTCATACTATTAATAAACTTCTATACTATATAATAAACCTCACCGAGAAATACCAAGCAGTTGTGCAAATGAAATCTTAAACTTGATTTAGATCCGGTAAATGTTGGTAAATCATGATTGGGTTGGATGACCAAAATTTAGTCAAAACACATCAGGACTAAGATAAAAGTGAATTTATTTTCATCCTAATTATTTATCCATGAAAAAACGGAGGAAGTGCCCTCCAGGCAAGTTTAGATTTCTTCGAAACGATTTGACCAATATTATTGCTTGTCCGTCAGTGAGAAAAGGCGGTGATGAGAGTGAGCATTATTGTGAGAGAGTTTGCATTACGTCTCTAGCTGTTGATACACCGAATCCTCAAGTTAATAAAGGGTCGGCAAAGCGCTTGTTATTATTTTGGAGTCGAAAGCGTCCGTAGGCGACGGTGTCTGCTTACCATCAGGCAGGTCGTAATCTTGTTTGCCACCGTCGTTGTATAAAAAAGGCGAGCATACTGTGGTTTAAGACCAAATTAATAATAATAATCATTGACAGTATCCAATTTCATGTATCGCCTCATCTTTTCTTTTTTCTTGTCCGAGAAAAATCAACCTTCACTAAATGCGTTTTTTGTACACCAAGTTTTCGTTGTGCATTTCTTAAGATGTTATTAACTAATATCGAAAGCTTACTAATCTGTACGCTTTTATTTATATTCTAATATACTCTTTCCAAAACATATATTGCATAGCATCATCCATCACACAAATGTATGGAATGGGGAATGTCTGAAAATTTTAAAAGTCCTTGATTATTTTTCTCATGATAGGAATAACCCTCGCCATGAACAGAAAAAAGTTTCAGATTTTTCGGTTGCGCCATATATTTTTTAAAAATATAAACCTTTTATATCACCTCGTGTCTGCCCCGTATCAGACATTAACAGTTCAAGTCATACGACCAACCTATGATGAACTGTCAATGTCATTGCGTACCACAGATCCAAGCAGGTGTTTTTTTTTTTATATTCGACGGACTTAGAAATGTCTTAGTAGTCCGATACAGGGCAGACGTGAGGTGATATAAAATGTTTGTATTTTTATAAAATATATGGCGCAACCGAAAAATCTGAAACTTTTTTCTGTTAATGGCGACGGTTATTCCTCCCATTAGAAAAATAATCAAGGACTTTTAAAAATTTCAGACATTCCCCATTGTTGTAAATTGAATATTTAAATAATGAAAAGAAATATCTTCCAGCTTGCCATTCGTGTGGCTTATATGCACCAATTAATAGTGCTGGTCAACACTTATAAAATAATATCTGTTGCCGGTAACTATTAAAATTTAATTATTTTCATTTGACACAATGTCAACCGTTCAACTCTAAGTCGGATAGTTATATTGTACTTTGTTGTTGACTGAGTCAAAGAGAATATAATCACTACATTCTGGACTGAGTTGCGATCGGGCACTGAAACGTAAACTCCGCCTTTGGCACTAGATTTTGTGGCACCGGTTCTAAGCGACGGTTATGCTTCCATACTTATTATATTTCGATGCACAGGAGGTGTTTGAAGATCGTCATCGAAATACTCTTCGCGCGCTCGCTGCATCCATTGCGTCACGGCGGACGTTGCATCGCCGTTTGCGCAATCCGATAAGCGAATAATTGACGAGCATCATCGATCCTTTTTGCTTTCGCCTAAGGTTGCGAATTAACAGCAAAGGTCTTATTTTTAATTTGCAAAATTAGTGCCGGGTTAAATTATTTAGTCGGACATTACGTGAATATGTAAAGTACTTACCTACATATATATTATATAACGAGTTGGTTGTCTCTAAAATAAACAAAATTAAGACAAAGCAGTATTTTTAACAATGAATGTGTTCAAAAATTGCGTTGTCTCAGCAGCCAAACTGTGCGGAAAGTGCCTCTTTTCCCCACTAGTGTTATTAATGACTGCCAATGGGGATACCAAGTTTAGTTGATTATCTGAAAAGGTACCAAGTCTGGCACTACATTGTTTACAGTGAAACTAATTTATTGCGGCTTAATGCGTTTTGAGCTTTAACTTGGCAGTTTTCGTAAATATCCAACAGCATGGTATTATAACAAACTGCATATAAAACTGCCAAGTTAAGGCTCAAAATGCATTAAGCCGCAATAAATTAGTTTTACTGTAAACAATCTAGTGCCAGACTTGGCACCTTTTCAGATAATCTACGGAACTAGGCACCCGTTTAGATCTCAATTCTTTTGTCGGTGAAGACGATAACCACGCATCGCATATTCTTAATATTTATCTTGGTTCCCATTTTCACATTTATGTTGTTTATGGGTTCAGTTTACCTAGGTTCAGGAGCTCTATCTTCTAAAGGACATTTTTACAAAAAGTGAAAACTACTCTTTTTATTTTTAATAATGCGGGTTCGAAGACAAAAAGTACGTGTCACATATATAAATTTTACACTATATTGTCTACAGTGTTTATGTTGTATTTCATATTTGTGAGCAATAAATTATTTGTGTTGTTTTGGTTTATATTATTTTTTCTGACGGTAATAGTAATAAGACTCAGTGAGTCCAAAATTGGACTTTCAACGAAAATAAATAAAGGCGAAGACTGACAATTGCGATCAAACCGTACGCTTACTTGCCTGTCTTTCAGCATCTTCCAAGGTCACTCGCGGAGCTTCACCGTCAAGCGGAAGCGAGCAAGGGTTGCGCGGGCGCCGCGCCGCGACCGGGGGTCGCGCGACTTTCACGCAGGCTTCTCCGCGCGCCGCCGTCCGTGCAGCTCAGTGCTCGCCCCGGCGCACACCGCGAAGCACGGTACGCGAACAATAAATTAAAACAAAATAATCAATAAGTTTTGTGAACTAGAGTGATCTATGCTGACAGATATAGTGTTGTGCTCGAGATAATGTGGCGGGTGTGGAAAACGAAAATGATTACAAGGTATTTTTATTTTATGTTTGTTTTATATTGTATTATTAATTTATTATTTAAATTAAACTTGAATTTAAATCAAGACTATATTTATAAAATGTATATTTACTAAAAAATTCTACTTATTTATAAGTAATATTACATATTATATATATTATAAGGTTACATTCGTATTCAGAAAACCATTTTACCTTACAGAATTAGGTAATTATTAATAATAATTATATGATGTTATAAGAGTATGTATGAATGAACCCACTCGTTGAACTCTATTGTATGTAGAGCAATACGTGTAGAGGCTACGCGCGCCGCTACGGAGCGTAGCGCGTAGCGTCACCTATTTACATGAAATCTGTTTCACAACTACAAATTAAAATGATCATTACATATCTTAATTATATAATTATACATTAATGACTCTGGCGAAGCATCATATTAAATGAACGGTACTTAAATTAACATTTAAATGAAATGACTACACAAAAAAGAATCATAATTTTATCTGTGTGGCAAATTATTATTAAAGACAGAAATATGTTTGTTACAAAAATAGTTGTACCTATGTATGTATGCTTCTAATTAATATGTTTAGATTCAAGTTTTTGATTTTATAATTCATCAGTAGGTATTAATTAATAAACCCCACAAAAAAACTCATGTATAGACGTTAAAAAATTTAGAAAGGGATATTAAATTTTCCTCCTTATGCAATTAAATTTATGGCAGTGGGTAATTGCCTCATATTAAAATTTACAACATAATGTTGTTATATTTATAGTAAAGCAATGTACCGACCGAGTCATGACTAAGGTCAAACGCAATCCCATTTACAATTAAAAAAAAGTCATCATAAGCAAGTGTAAATTACAAAATAATCAAAATCATAAAAGTTAGTTTGGGACCTAGAATTTATAATTTCTCAAAAATTGTATTCATGAAATACTACGGACATGTACCTACTCGTATGTATTAAAAACCAGAATTACTTACCGATCGTATCGTCAATATCTGTCATTTCATATATGTGGCTCTAGTGAAAAGGGGTACAAGTCCTATACAATTGTACGGCACTTATACCCTTTTTCACTAGGGTCACAGATATACAATTTGACGTTAGTATATGCAAAAACTGTCTCCTATACTCGTATTCTAATCGCGGCTAAGTAATACTCAAAAATGCCCATATGTTTGATATTATCTTTGTAATTTAAACAATAAAGATACGTGGGCTTTATCAGTTAAAACACTCATCTATTTAGGCTAGTTCCTGTGTGAATAGAGACGTAGGTATTTTGACATTTTCTTTTCATTAGGTACTAGCTTGTGCAGGATTATTGCGGCATACATTTTACACATTCTTTTCGATTATTCATTAAGCAATATCGTTTCAAACATCACTATAAATCAAAAATGTATCCCTAAATACTGGTTACTTCCGCTTATATTCTAGTACACACTAAAAAACCAAAATATAGCTTCTTAATGGACAATTCACACCGAACGGCTGGAGTCGGCGCGCACCCCATTAGAATCAAAGGAATTCGAACCCTCCATACAGAAGTTAGATTTCATATTTGAATGGGTTGCGAGCAGCCGGTCGGCTGCCGCCAGCTCTGCCGCTGCCGTTTGGATACGAAGTCTAGCTTCTGTATGGAGGGTTCAAATTCCTTTGACTCTGATGGCGTGCCCGCCGACTCCGGTCGTTTTGTGTGAATCGTCCATTACTACCTAAAACCTTAACAAATCATCGTTTCATTTAATTAGTTACTTGGCGTAGCGAACCCTGGACCTCTAGTCTCGTAAACGGGGTCGCTCCAACTTGGCTAAACGGTCGTTAAACTCAGCTTCATTATTTTGCAAAATAATTAAGAAACCTGAAAACCTTACATCACGTTTTTGCCAAGGACGAAGATTGTTCGTTTACAGAAGTTGCATTGTTACGCTGAGGTTACATATTGTGTGATATAACACTCACTTAATAAATCTAATTGCAACAATTGCAAGTTGTGTGCAAAGCGCAGTGGATGCAATCAATAATTGCTTCTGTCGAGTATAATTCTGGAGACTAAGCCTCAGATTTACGACGTGAAAGGAAGGTTTAACAACAAGCAGGGCTTGTCAGTCCATATTCTGTATTTTTTGTATAACGAGACATCGATTTTATATAGAACAATTTCAAATTAATAAGGAAAATGTCCTAATGCTAGACACCTTAATGCCCAATAGATGACACCTATTAATCACCTCTGTCATTTGAACATAAGATTGAAAGTACCATGTATTTTAGGTCAGTGTCGACCACTGGGGTATTTACCTTACCAATTGTATAATAACATACGAATATTGGATTGGATTGGATATATTGGACCCGGGTATGTCCTAAAACTACGACCAAGACCACCGGGCCGGGACCAGCAGCATCCCTGGAGTGCGGTGGAGATACTGCGATCGCCAACCCGCATGCCAAGCGTGGCGATTATGGAATATACCCCCCGTGAATTTGGGGGAGGCCTATGTCCAGCAGTGGACGTCCATCGGCTGATATGGTGGATGGATACGAATATTGGATATAAAATCAATAAACTTCATACTCAACCTCAGCATTAGCTTATTTTTGTCTCAAATCAAGTGGTAGGTACCCTACCAATTGTAAGAAAAATACTGTAACAACATACGAATACTGCATATAAAATCAATAAACTTCATACTCAACCTCAACATTAGCTTATTTTTATCTCAAAAGTGGTAGGTACTTATCGACTTTATTGTCGATACGTAAAAACTTCACAAGAGATACAAATGACCTACATAAACATTTCAAAACTATCCTGTCGACATTTTTAACCGACTTCTAAAAAAAGAAGGAGGTTCTCAATTCGGCAGAATATCTTTTTAGGGTTCCGTAGTCAACTAGGAACCCTTATAGTTTCGCCATGTCTGTCCGTCCGTCTGTCCGTCCGTCCGTCCGCGGATAATGTGACGAGACAGGCGAAGCCAGCCATCGCACATAATAATAGAACAGAAAGTTACATGTTTAAAGTAAGAAAAGTAGCGGTTAAAAGCAATATAAACTAACATGATTAGGAAAATAGCATCACTCATAAACAATGATTAGGGAAGTATTCACTTATTCACTTATACATTAAGATAATATTAATATTAAAGGACTATCATCTCATCATCATCAACGGGGCCTGTGTTATGGGTACCGAAGGACGGGTTATTTGATGGATGTACATTGAACTACAAAGAGAACATCCATTTTTCAAGAACAAATGTTTCCGCTCACTACAGAAACAAATGCCTCACCGGGATTCGAACCCGGGACCTCTGGCTTTGGAGGCTGTGTCCTTGCTAATTAGACTAAACAGGCTGATAATGGAGATATAAGGTCATTCTTAAATAAATTCTGTTAGTTAATTCATAAAAGAAAGAATAATAAAATAATAAATTATATTCAAAAATTTAAAATTGGAATAGACACCGTGCGCGTTCGGGGTGAATGAACCTGACAAATCGGGCAGGCCAGGCAAACGAAGCAAAATGGGCAGGCGGTTTTTTATAGGGCAAATTCGGCGTAACGGGCAGGCTGGATTTGCGAGAATTTTCCAGCTTGCGTGACAGGAACAGCACGCTGGAAAATTAGGGCAAGTCTAGCGGACGAGGCGAGAGAGGAAGATGGAGTTTTGGATGGTGAAAAAAGGTGAGGGTATAAAAGGGACTGACGCGAGGGATGAGGGGGCTTTTGGATTTTAAACTTTAAAGTGAAAGGGTGTAATGTTGTTGGGGTCTTGGGATTCTAAACTTTGAAGTGAGAGGGTGTAACGCTGTTGGGACGGTATTTGATTTTAAGCTTTGAAGTGGTAGGGCATAACGCTGCCAGTGATCTTTTCATATTCTGGGCTATTAAGTAGGAATGTGTAAAGTTGTTGGGATCGTTCATTTTCTGGGCTTTCAAGTGGAAGAGTGTAGCGCTGTAGGAAAATATTCAGGGTTTTTCAGGATTACAATGTGTGTGGAACAAAGTGTGGATACGAGCATTCATTCGAGGACTTCAAAGTGTTAGAAGGTGACGCTGCAGTATTTACGTGAACTAACAAATAGAAGAGGGAAGCAGAGGTGTTGCAGGAAAGGCTACTGTTTTAGGAGTGGAAGTGCTGATTCTGGAGTTTAGCGAGATCAAGGGATAGAGGTTTGAGGCGGAATAACTGTGAGTGCTTTAAACTTATTTATTTTTCTACTGAAAGATGGGTACGGGAAATTATATTGAAGATTTGTCATATTTGTTTAAATGTCAAATAACTTACTTTATAGCTAATGAACATTGAATCTTATTGTTTAGATAGTAAAGTTGAGTTTAGAATGACTTATGTTGCTGCTGTTTGGCAAACCTAGAATAATTTATAGATACTTAAAGGTTTTAATCTATTTTGATAACTGAGTTAACTTCGGATTAATATTTGAACTAATAGAGGGAAATGAGACTATAATGGACAGTGGTATATGGACTAGAGTTCGATTCTCTGACATTAGAAAGGAGTTTTATATGCCGGCTGTATGAATGGCAGTTAAATTGAATTCTTTGGCAATTTTATAAAGTGAATATTTCATATTTGATGTTGTGTAATTTACTATTCATTCTTTTTCTGTGTGCACTGGGCCGGGAAAACGTAACTAGTGGCAAACGAGGCCTCCAGTTTTCAGCAGTGTTAAAAAGTGTTAGATCTATTTAACAATAAGTCAGATTGACACAGTTGCTCATCTTTTGTATGAGCTAGGGCAGTTTTAGTATACTAAATTCAGTCAGATGGACATAGTTCTTTGCAATGAACCAGTTGGAGGAGTGACGTTTCGGTAAGTCAAACTCTTCTTAAATACATCAAAGGACAAGTGTTTCTGTAAAATTCTATTAGTTTTCAAGAGTTTAATTTATTATTGCTAGAAAGAATAAGGTCCTTTGATGTCTGACATATATTGTTATAAATTGTTTGGAATCACAATAGTATTCTATGTAATTAAAGAGAGTTTATTATGGTTCAATTATGTGTGTGTTTATTTCTATTCTAGGTAAATGTCTTAGTGTCTATCTGATTTTCCTCTGTATTTAGGTATATTGTGAAGAATATGTTGAAGACCGTCAATATTTTGTGTGTTTTAATATGTCTATTTTCAGGGATAGTTTATGTGTTCATTGTGTTTATTAATTCTTTCCACAGTTAAAGCAAAATGATACTATATAATCTATGATTTGTCTAAATAACGTTAACCAATTATATATTTTCCTTTCTATAAGTTCTACTAGTACCAACATAAAAATAATGTAACATTAGGAAAAGATATTGGATATTCATATCATATCATTTGAGTTATTGAGTAAGAGATACTAAAATCAAACACATGTTGAAGGAATGTTTGATTATACTAAATAAGAATGAATATATACATACATAGATTCGCGCCTGTATTCCCAAAAGGGGTAGGCAGAGGAATGAATAAGCATATAATGTTTTATAAAAAGCAGAACAATATAACAAAATAATGCTTTTATTATCTATTATAATAATGTTTACAAATCTGAATATGTAACCAAAATTTAATATATTTATATATTGTATTTAGAGAGAAATAGTTTTTGGGAGTCAAACAGTTTGAAGAATATGGCATTGAGTATTTAACCTTCAAGTTAAAAGTTTAGTATCACATGTTAGTTAAAAATAATACTTCAACTGTATTGAACTGTTACTAGGTTGAGTCAAATAACTATAAAACTAGACTCAAGCCTAGGTGGGTTTTGCAGCTATGATAAGTGATAAGAGTCTAGTGGAGAGTGAATCAGATGTTTTCATAAATATATTTGCAAGTCTATGAAAGAGGTATATAAATAATGAATACAGCCTCTGATCTCATAGTAATTGTTTGCATATAAGTAAATTTATATGTTTATTTTTATATACATACTTTGAAGTAATTTTCACAAGTTAAATGTAAAGTGCGTAGGCGAACATTTGTTCGTAGGATTACATCAGTGCAGAGGTGGTTTTGGTTTATTAAATCTTTGAAAAATCCTTTCATTATAAATCTTTGGTCTCAGAGTAGCCAATTGAGTGTGTTGTCTCTTGTGACTTGGATCTTTGTGGAGATTTTGGGAGCATGAGCTTTAAGGTTTGGGTGACTGTGGAACTGGTGAACTGGCTGAGCGTAACGCAGGGCTGGGAGTATTATCTGTATACTTGGAACGCAGATTTACTCATTCACTAAGAACTATGGTTTCTTGGGCTTTGGAGTTTTATGTTCTAAGGGATCCCTATAAAGGATGTTGAGCTAACAAGTAGGGAACATATTTTGGATGGTTGCTTGGGAACTTAAGAAATTGTAGTCAATGTAATTTGTTGACCTGTGAAATATGGTCAAAACCTTGAACTGATGTATTAGGTCTGGTCTATCCCCATCGCAGGAATATAAAAGTGTGCAAAGTATAAGGACATTCCTATCATAACATAAAATTGGGAAATTCCTATACTCATTCTTATGGGAAACTAATATTTAAACTTAAGAATTATGTTTGCACTAAATACTGTTATTGTAATAAGAAATTTAAGCTTGAACCTTTCTGATAAAGATAAAAGTTGGACTGATCTTGATTACTAGAGAGAAGTTTATCGTTATTGATATGAAAGTGTCTGAATTTCCGATGCTTGATTAAAGGTGATTGAATGCACATTTTTATTCGCCGGACGGCCAAGCTGTATTCACAAATAATAAATGTTATCTGTGTCTATGGTGCGTAGGGGATTTTATACTATAAAAATATAATAACTACGAATATCTAAATATATACAATACAAGAATACAATGTTCTTGTTCTTCATTAAATTCTGAGTATGTGACCTTTGCCCCGACTTTGTAATGTACATTTATTCCAATTTAAGCTAATTTTAGTGAACTATTTTATTTGTTAATCTTCTAATATTTCTTACTCTTAATTTTCTGGAGGTTCCAACTAAATTGCAAAAAGAATTTAGGTTACTATTCACAAATAGGGTTCCTACCGATTACTAGACGATCACATGTTTTATACAAGGCCAAATTATTTCATGACAAAATACAATAGAATCAGTTGCTAGGGTCTTCTCAGGTTAGATAGTTTGGGGTTTTATTTGGGGAGATAGAGGTTTCAGGTAAAAAAAGGGGTAGAGTAATTATTTGTAGGGGTGCTTCGTCTCAATAATCTCAGTGACCGTTAGCACTAGAAAGCTGAAATTTGGTACTAATATGTATATCAATTACGCCGACAAAGTGGTAAAATAAAAAGTGGAAAAAAATATTTTATTAGGGTACCTCCCCTATACGTAAAGTGGGGAGTGATTTTTTTTTTCATTTTAACCCTAACGTGTGATATATTGTTAGATAGGTATTTAAAAATAAATAGGGGTTTACTAAAATCATTTTTTGATAATGTTAATATTTTCGGAAATAATCGCTCCAGAAGTAAAAAAAAATGTGTCCCCCCCCCTCTAACTTTTGAACCATAAGTTTTAAAAATATGAAAAATATCTCAAAAGTAGAACTTTATAAAAACTTTGTAGGAAAATTATTTTGAACTTGATAGGTTGAATAGTTTTTGAAAAAATTACAAAAATAATTTCTGAACTAAGTTTGTAATTGAACCGTATAAACAGGTGTTTATTGTTCCTGTCATTTCTACAAAATCACAATGAAATGACGTGCTTTCAAAGGTTTTGTGTTTCTGTACTTAATATGTCAACTTAATGTGACGGACGGAAAACTACGGAACCCTACACTGAGCGTGGCCCGACACGCTCTTGGCCGGTTTTTTATGTATGTTCACCGATTATTCGGAGACTAGTGGACCGATTTAAAAAAATCTTTTTTTGTTGGACACCTGATCTGAACTGAACTGAACTTCAAAAAAGGAGGAGGTTCTCAATTCGTCGGAATATTTTTATTTTTTTATTGTATGTTAACGGATTACTCGGAGACTAGTGGACAGATTTCAAAAATTCTTTTTTTGTTTGAAAGGGTGTGTTGTCTAGTTGGTCCCATTGTCACCAAGTCTGGATCTGATGACGGGATCTAAGAAAAATCGAAGGAACTCCTCAAATTATATACCAAGAGCATGGGTAAGGCAAAATAAGGAACTCCTCAAATTATATACCAAGAGGATGAGGTAAGGCAAAATCGAAGGAACTCCTCAAATTACATATATAGCAGGAGGATGGGGTCTGGCAAAGAATGGAGTCGGTGTTTTTTTGTTAAAAATTTACTTGTATTCATACACATACTCGTATTTACACATCCTCCTTAATATCGCCACTTTTAGATATAAAATGCGTAATGTCAAATCGACAGGATTATTTGCTGAGGGGACCAAAATAGAAGTTTTTACCGGCGAGGCGATGCCAGGCGAAGCGCGGTGGATAGTTTTTTAGGGTTCCGTGGTAAGCAAGGAAGGTCAGTCCGCGGCTTAGTTCAGTAACCGATACTACTATCTCGCCGTCGTCAACCTATGAGTTCAAAAATAAAACAGTTGTTTTTACTTTGGACACAGATCGACGAATCTAGCAACGGAAAAACTAGTTTGATGTATTCAAAAGGTATATACGTAATACTTTACATAGCGGCCTCCTTTTTTTTATCGTTAAATTTAAATAATCACAATTATTTACGAGCAGCGCTAGTGGACACGTTAAAGCACCCTTAAATCCGCATAGTCTCACGGTCAATTTTCATTACATTGCAGGGCTGCGGGCTATCGAGGTAAGACAAATACTATCAAACCCCGCAATGTACCTAATGAAAATTTCATGCAAGTTTTCGCAAATGTACATCGGCCTTTAGATTAAAATTCTCCCGCAAGCTTACAATCTCTCTTTGCTTAAGCTCGTGTTCAGGCATACGGGAATCGCGCGGTGCTATTCCCGCGCGGTTCCTTATTTATAACAAAATACCGTGCGGTTATGCCTGAACCCATCGAAACATTTTCCCGCAAGTCTAAACACGGGCTAAGAGGGATCAAATATAGTTAGTTTCTGTCAACATGACATAGGTGAATGAGTTTCATTTCAGATAAATGAAGGATAAATGTGACGTTGAATCGTGTTGAAATAAACCTTATACGTAATAAACCACAATGAATAATGCCGTTCTAAGCTGAAAGCGAGAGCATAACGATGATTATTTATGATTGATTATATCCGTCGTATTTGACCGATTACGTTACGCCGGATAATCTGCGCTTCAATACCATAGCGTACCAAATTTTGTGGCCTGCGCCAGTAATTAGGTGCAGATGTAGTGAATAATGCTTTCCCATCGGGTAGACTCGGAATACCTACGACTAGAACCGAAGTCGACGGAAGAAGATCAAAAAATGGTTAATGAAAGCTAGCCCACACCAATAGCGACCTTTACACGTAGAGTTTGGACCGCGGGAAACGCCTCGCGCCATTCCAACCCTCGTTCCGAACCGTACGTGTACATGCACGCGGCGCGCGGCGGTTGACAGTTCCATGCGTGAGATCGAACTGTACGCATCTGACTAAAGTTTTTCGCGCGCATCTCGTATAAACGCAAAAAGCAATGGCGGTTTGGAGCGTAGAAAACCTTTGTAAACATGGCCTTTACACAAGCTCGGACTGCGTATCTGGGACTGCGTTCCGAACCAAGGATAGTACCATCGGTCCATCCGTGCCAAATTAGCGCATGACAGTTTGATCTGTGATAAGGGGGGCAATTCGCGGTCCGATCGAGATGCATGTCTATCGTGACATTGTATAGAATGGTAGAGTCACTTGTATGGAATCTCGAATAGAGATCATCTCGATCGAACCCGAGAATTGGCCCCAAGAACCGACGGATGGACCGACGGTTCGGAACACGGTTCGGAACGCAGTCCCAGATGCGCAGTCCGAACTATACGTATAAAGCCCGCTTTTGAGTTTTGCGAGAAAGGTTACTGAGCTAAGCCGCGGACAGACGGGCGGACGGACATGGCGAAAATATAAGGGTTCCTTGTTTACTTTAAAGTGCAAATTGTTGTTGGTGTTACGTAAATTGGTATTACGTAAGCTGAACTGACTATATGTAAAAAAACATGGTAGTAGTATATATGGTCCAAATGGGACCCGGGTATGTCCTTAAACTACGACCAAGACCACCGGGGAATGGGCAGCAGCATTCCTAGAGTGCGGTGGACATACTACGATCGCCAACCCGCATGCGAAGCGTGGCGATTATGGCATTTACCCCCCATGAAATTGGGGGAGGCCTATGTCCAGCAGTGGACGTCCTAGGGCTGATATCGTGGTATGGTATATATGACTAATGTAAAAGGAAAACTATAACACCTCCTTAAATAAGTAGACATTACTAGTTAAAGAGTAATAGACAAACATTCTTAAAAAAACATTTTATTTGGCAGTTTTGTATCAAATTAGTCTGAAGCGACTGAGATGTTTAAGCAAAAATATTTAAAATGTAATGGCATTTTTATAATGTAGAGATTTTTTTTCCAAAAAGTTGCATTTTACGTAAGTATTAAAAATATATTCGCCAAACTAAACATTTGATGGCGAGACGCGCTCAGTTTCCAGAAAAAAATGATACTATTTCTAGGTGCCTATAAAAGTAAACTTTCGTACAATTTCCTTTGATTACTTAGTTAAGTTGCTAGTTGTACCATATAAATAAAAGAAGTACTAAATATAGTTTGTGAACTTTTAAGCCTGTATGTAACAAGTGGACAACTACGGAACCCTACATTGTGCGTGGCGGGCCCCCTTTTTACATTCGCGCTCAATGTGAAAATTGTTAGGAGCGCTTTACTAAAATGTAACAGGTCAACTAGCGCCACTCGTAAATAATTGTGATTATTTAAATTTAACGATAGATATTGAAAAAAGGAGGCCAATATGAAAAATATTTCGAATTTAAGTACTTTTTAAATACATCAAACTAGTTTTTACGTTGCTGGATTCGTCGATCTGAGAGTTCAAAAATAAAATGGCCGTTTTTACTTTGGCGCTAATGGTATAAATTAAAATCTAAAATGATTATTTATACATTTAATGAAGTATTAATACTTATCTATAAGAATATAAATTTGTGACTGACTAATTTGCAAAACTCTTCTTAAATAATAACTACTCTGCGTCGGGCTAATAACGGATTTCAAAAAATATTATTATAAAGCACTAGTGCTGAAAAGTAGTATTTCCGCACAGTCTGGTAGCTTAGAAAACGCACTTTTCGAACACATATCTGCATTGTAAGATATTATAAGTTTCACCCCGCATAAAAATTACTAATAAGAGGCACAAAATAAGACAACACCAGTTAAACTATGGTTTAACTAGTAGTTGAGAATAGCATCCAATAGCATGAAGGATATGAATATCACTGGTATTTATTATACAAATAGTTCAATATCTCAATCCTTGCGCAAAAACAATATGGTGCATTTAACAAAACAGTTGGGAAATTGTTTACATCGAATAAGCATGATATTTTTAAGGAATCTTAATAATTTATAAGCGAGTTACCAAACTCAAGGTTACCAGTTTAATGTTAATTACGAAATGTGTATTTTGAATGTTTAAATACGCAGCAGACCGAACACGAGAGTTCTAGCAAGTTTTGGTTACGAATAATAATAATAAATATTCGGATTACTTTATTATTATCATTTCATCGTCAAAGTAATTAACGTTGTGTTTACGTTTAAAAGTTAAAATTATTAAGGTAAATAATAGTAAGAATTTAGGTATATAATATCATTTATTTATGTACAACTAAAATATATACAAGAATACTTAACGAAAATAATATGACGAAAATTAAAACTAACTTAAATCTAAAACGGGCCCTTGAGGCATTGTATCGAGGATGCTGGCGGCATTTCCTCGCTGTATCGCAATGCTAATACGTTGAGCGAGGAAACCGCCAGCTCTTCGGTCACCAGTTACGTCAACCAGACGCTTCGCAATTTCTGCAAATAACTTATGCGCGCTGGGACCCCATGGACCTAGAGTTTCGACGCCAAAAGGTACAAAAATTTTCTCTCTGCCGAGGCCCTTGTATTTATTACGCTTTAGAATTTCGGCGTTTTCCGCCGCTGCACCCGCTTTTACTATAGTCCGTTGGAGGTGAGACGGTGCCAGCGTGTCTACACAGGTAACATCCCACACCAACATCCGTCCCACGCTCCAAGGAACTAAAGACACCCCATCAGGTCTCTTGCCATCGTCCATGACCATGCCAGTCGGCTCAAGAAGAGCAGGCACATTGACGGTGGCTAGAGACCGGCGGATTACATCATTAAGCGTCGCATGTCTCGAAAAACGGCCTGCACTTTTTTGACAACACAATATTTGGCGAGGGATGGGCATGTAGCCAGTAACCAGCCTCCCCCAAAAGTCTCGCACGATCTGGACCTGCACTCCTGTTTAGAAGAAAATTATAATTTAAATCACAGTAAATATTATCCCAGCTCCTTTGTGATTTTGGGTTGTCAGGAAATTTTTTACCTGGGCAAGCAACTTTAAAAGCAATTTCGGCATCCTCCAAGCCCGCAATCTCACAGTATGTGGGCAAAGCCCTTAGGATATTTCCTATGAGACCAGACGTGCTATGGGTGGATGCCAAAAAGGCTGGGGATGCCACACTGGACACTTTGCGGATTCCTAAGCCACCGTATCGAAAAAGGAAGGACCGCTTGAGACCAGGAAGGCTTAGTTAGCTGAATATTTAGAATCATTTCTAAACTAGTTTTAGTTTAATCCACTCGTGACAAAAGATTTTGATGTTTCCAGAAAGGACAGCAACGGAGCACATATGTAAATTTAGGGACAAAAAGACAAAACTTAAGAATGATTAGCGCATAAATAATGTGGGCTAATTTCCAGTAAACGATTTGCGTAGCTTTGGAATTTAGAAATAGTGTCAGAAATATAACCGGTAAAGGATTCTTCAAAAATAGGAGAACCCAGGAGGCAAAGTGAAAATTTGTCGACTATTTTGATACCAGGAGCCAGATGAACAAATTTTTGTATTAAATCGACCAAACTACAAGAAGTCTTTTGAATAAAGAGTTCACATTTGCTAAAATTTAGTTCTAAACCAATATTTTCGAAATTAATTTTAATAAAAGCCAAATCAAATGACTCTCAAAGTGAGGTCTCGGTGAGTCACGTCGGTTTAAGCCTTGATTGAATGCTTTTGAAGCACTAATATTTTATTTATATTTAATGCATTTCCCCAGATCGTAATGGCATAGTATATAATATAGATATTTTATTGATTTGGAATAGTATAATAACGTACACATCGTTAAAATTTAAAAGTATCTGCACAATAGGTTACGATGTTGTGCAATAGTATGAAAACAACTATTATATTACGGCGCCATTGTCATTGTGAGTGTTTATAAAATCAATCTTCCGCACATTTAGCTAATACTCCACTTTCGATAAATTATTTCCGTTCACCCATTTTTCCATTTTGTAGTGGTCCAACAAACGCGAATTAAGTGGATTACAATCGACGACAGCCGTGACGCAACTTGGGCGCATCTCGACTGTTGACCGCTGCGCTTGCGCAACCGCCCGAACCATGCGCTTCTCAACCTGACCACCACAGAATAACAACCTGCTAGGCAGCCATTGTGCAGCTCATAATTAAATTTAAATTTTACACATATCCCGTCTTATTATGAGTGACTGCGGGGTGGGAACAAATGAGAACATCACCGATTCACATAATATAACTCTGATACTTCAAATTTTTTCCACAAGTTTCGGAAGTAGTCCAAAGTGTATGTAGCATGAGTATCAGCACTTGTCAATATAGGTAACTTTTGGGGTATTTCCATCAGCAGTGCGACTCAAGTCGGTGCGGGAAATTATATGTATATATAAATAGATATGCACTACCGTCAGAAAGTTTAAGACCAAACACAAAATATGCAAATAATCAACATTGATTTCAGATTTCATTTATTCACCAGTAATGTGGTTATTACATGGTATGTCAATATGTTATTATAAATATATTATACTAAAAACATATTCAATTCTTTCTCATTAATTATTGGAAATCGTTGATACCAATGCTAATACTTAAAATTTCTGATACAGAGTATAAAATGCATGTTTTCTGAAATACATAGATATATTTTCTTAAAGCTATTAAAAGGCAATTCAGTCATACGAAGAGGCAGTTTGTTAAACATTTTAATTTTCAAGAAAATTCCCTGTTTCTGTGGTTTTCTAAGTCTACATTTTGGTAACAGTAATTTATTCTTAGAACGAGTTTTATAGTTATGAACATCCGACAGTTTTAGCAGTGAATCAGTTTGCTTATGTATGTCCAATAGGGAGTTATAAACGAACAATGAAATGACTGTTATTATGCCTAGTGTCTCAAAGTGAGGTCTCACTGAGTCACGTCGGTTTACGCCACTCATGATCCGAATTGAACGCTTCTGAAGCACTAATATTTTATTTATATTTAATGCATTTCCCCAGATCGTAATGGCATAGTTTAGTAAGGAGTGAATATATGCATCATCATCATGTCAGCCGAAAGACGTCCACTGCTGGACATAGCATAGTATATGCATAGTATGCAGTTATTAATGTTTTTATATTTATCAAAGATTTTAGCTGTAGTAATGCAAAATTTGCCGAAGAGATTTTACTACTACTTAAGTTTATCTAGGTGTTCTGTATGTGTTAATTTACTGTCAACTATTATCCCAAAAATTTCGTTGATTCCTGATAATTTATCTCTGACGTTTCTTCTTCCTTTTTTGATTTTGATTTGTACTTTATTGAAATGGTTTTATCGGTATTAAATACAATTCCGTTTGATTCGAACCATTGTTGAAGAGTATGTTTAATTTGTACCAATTCAGCTTCCATGACGTTCATGATCTTATGTCTTATTCCAATATGCGTGTCATCAGCAAAGAGACTTGACTTGCGCCCAATTCGGCACGTTGGATGGCAAATCATTTATATATATAAGAAATAGCACAGGGCCTGAAATAGAACCCTGTGGTACTCCAATATCGTTATTTTTAATGTTGGATTTACTTGATCCAATTTGCACAACTTGACTTCGGTTTTTCAAGTATAACTCCATCATTCTTAATGCATTCTGGTCAAATCTTTAGTACTCTAGTTTTTTTTTTGTAGAATATCATGCCTTAGACAGGTCACAGGGTATACTTGCACATTGCTGTGACCCATCCAAGGATTTGAGTATGAAGTCCACTACCCTTCTAATGGCTAACCCTGTAGATTTTTCACTTCTGAATCCATACTTTGACGGCCTGTTTAGCCTAGTTGGTAGTGACTCTGCCTCCGAAGCTGGGGTCCCGGTTCGAATCCCGGCCAGGGCATTTATTTGTGCATTTATCACGGATATTTGTTCTTAGGTCTTGGATGTTTTCTATGTATTTAAGTATGTATTTATCGATATAAGTATGTATATCGTCGTCTAGTACCCATAGTACAAGCTTTGCTTAGTTAGGGACTAGGTCGATTTGTGTAAGATTGTCCCCCAATATTTATTTATTTATACTGAGAGGATGTGAATAAATCGTTTTTTTCAAAGACTGACACTATTCTTGATTTGAGAGCCATCTCCAGTACTTTTGAGAGAATACAGGTAAAATGCAGACCGGTCTGTAGTTGTTTGGATCTGAGGTATCTCCTTTTTTGTGTACATCCCTGCCCAGTTTAAATATTATTAAATATACTCCCTCCTCAATGCAACTGTTTATACTATCAAGAAGCAGTTCCATAATGTTATCATTAAAACATAGTATTTTGAGGAACCTCGTATCCATTTGGGATATATCTTTGGACTTTTTAGTTTTTAACTTTTTAATGAATGTCCTTAGCTCGTTGGGTGTTACTGGATTAAATTCCATTTCTCTAGTCGGTACTCAGATATGGATTTACTCAGATATGTCATACATTTGTCCGGTGATGTTTTTAAATGTCCACTTATCCTGTAGGCAATAGATGTAAAGAAGTTATTGAAGATATTAGCTATTTCTTCGTTGTTAGTTGTATACGAATTGTCAGCTCTCATTAATTTATCAAGTATAACCGTAGCTTTGTCTGGTCCACACATCGCTTCTTCGTTAATTATTTTCCACGAATCTTTGATCTTGTTTTCTGATTTCTGTATCCTTTCAGAATGGCCGAGTTTTTTTGCATATAACATGACTTTTTTGAGATGTTTTTTGTAAGTCTTTATTATTATTTTTCTCTCTTCAGTAGGTAAAAATTCTTGAAGCAGCTCCATTTTATTGAGATTATCTTTTGAAGTTGTTATACCTTTTGTAACCCATGACGTAGACCGTTTCGTATTTTTTACTATTTTCTCGGAAAATGCTATATATAGGTATTAATAGTGGACGATTCTCATGATTAAAGTGTCGACTTTACTCTTGGCACAATTTGTATTTTGTACTACATCTCTTTTGATTGATTATCCACTTAATGTTCATTCATCTGTCCGTAGTACTTTCAACTAGTTTGCAAAAGTCCAATCCTTGTGAGAAATAGCCCATTGCAATATTTTTGCCTTGTTTGGTTTGCGTAATAATTTATGAAAATTAAATTAAAAATTGTGTTTGGTCCTAAACTTTTTGACGGTAGTGTAAAACAAAAAAAACTATGTAATTATCGAACCTGCTCACAAAATTTGACAAGAATTAGTTGAGATATGCGACCTAGAGGAGAGGAAATAATTTCTTTCGAAGCTAAAGCGGAGACCTGCGTTTCACTCGGTCAAAAAAATATCCAAGACTAAGGATCAAATATTTGATTTTGAGTCAAAAAACAAACACCATCATTTATGATTCATAATTTTGTAACTTTTTTGGAGAATCACACCTATCAGATTTTGTAGATAATACAATACCAATGTTATTTTTATATCTTGTAGCGTTATTTCAGTTTGTTTTTGAAATATAGGTAGAAGGTATATTAAGTAGCTGTTGTATTTACTTTCTTTTAATAATTAATTTGTGTCCGTCAACGAGTGTCGAGTACAGAACGGTGACAGTTCACAACGAACAGGTCCATATAAGGTGCGGAACCGCGGAATCTGCCACCCAAGAATTCTTCGCATTGCATAAGAAAGAAAGTTACTTACCGAGGATCCTTCCAAAGGAAAAAGAAACTTACCATTACTAGTGAAAGCAAATGGCATAGTTATCTTAGTCCAGAAAAGACAATTGAAATGTTTACAGAGTCCATTAATTAACTATTGCCACGAGCATAACTACCTACAAGAATAGAACATTATTGCAGAGGCTGGGTAAAATCAATTTGCGGGCAAACTGATCTTGACTTGACGAACGACGGGAAGCGGAGTCCGTCAATAGAGAAACATCCAAAAATTGTTATTCCCGCCGAGGCATATATAGTGCGTTTCTCCAACAATGCGACTAAATCAAATTATCATAAAAATTATCTAAGCATAACCATTAATTATAACGTCAAACACTAATTCCCTTTCCCCACAATACATATTTTAAAAATTAATGCCACTATCAATCGACAAATAATAATTTTAACGTAGTTTTTTTTTTAAATCAAAAACAATAGTAAAATAATACTTTTTTAAATGAATATAAATTAAATAGAATTGAAATATGTACGCATTTTAGTTACTTTGAATATTATACATTGTAAAAGTTTAATTTGAAAATCTTTGAGAAATATTAAGACGGCGCAGTACGATCGGTGTGGATCGGTTCTCCATACACACGTATTTAAGCTCTCATTTTAAAACGCCATGCTAGAATAACATGAAACTTTGTATACACAATGGGATCCGGCATACCTAGGTCGGAAATTAGTTTCTGTTGCTAGAAATTGAAAAAGAAATAAAATACAGCGGTTTTTTGAGTTTTTTACGGCTTGTATGAAAACCTTAATAATCGCTGTATTTTTTCGTCATTATAATTTCAAGCAACAGAAACTAATTTCCGCCCTAGACAAGCTGGATCCCATTGTGTATACAAAGTTTCATGTTATTCTAGCATGGCGTTTTAAAATGAGAGCATAAATATGTTTGTATGGAGAACCAAACGTACTGCGCCCTCTTAAGACCTCACCACCACTCTACCATTCGTAAAAGTTTCGTTTCATTTAAACTATGGTAAGTTTAAAAAATAAAAAGAACGAGGAAAATCTATAAACGTACGGGAATTTTGGCCGTTTGCAGCCGTTTGACGTTTCTTAGTCATAACATATTATTAAAAGGTGAAGGTTAGTCAAAACATATTATGAAGTGAGGATGATTTTAAACGTTTTAAATTTTCGTGTGATAATAACAAGAAACTTATATAGCGGTTTTTGCGACTTACTGTCGTGCGTGTCTGTCGCACACGCGATCATTTCTGAACATATTGAAGAAAATGTATTTTTCTAAATTTTTTGCTCTATATTATACTCGTATTAATGATAATGTAATACAAATGTAAAAATATTGCAGTCAGCATCATATAATAATATACACAGTAGTAGCCATTTATTAGCACACCTTTATTACCTACTGTAGGAGTAATAAGTACAGCCAACATCGAAAATATTAAATAATAAGTTCGCATCGATGATCGAATGCGAATATGGACTTAATGCCACGAGCATAAGAGCGTACAGATATTTGTGTCACTTTGGTCACGTAAAATTTTGATTTTGACTGTACTTGTCTACTTTGGCTGCTTCTATCTTATCTATAGTCTAGCTGCTTCTATCCACATAATGCTGATGTGAGGGTAGCCACCGAAGGTATGCGGGTTTGACTCCTACTTCCACATTTTTTATTGATACCGAATACAAGCTTAATAACAGCGTGTAATTTAGTTCCTAAATGAACCGTGTATTGCGAAGAGATCAAAATAAATAGCGTTTCAATATTTTTTATTGGACAGGTATTCCGCAATCGTTTAAAATGTATCATCTTATGTACAAGCTTTCTACCCGGCGGCTATGCATTAGTGTTTTTCATTAACACATCTTAAATGCCAACAGGTGATGGTTTTTAATATTTCTTGAGCAATGATCTATATAAATGTTACAGATGAGTTAGTGTGGAAGATATTACGGAGACCTCTATAAATAAATAATAATCTTTGTTTCTAAATTTTAACATTAATATCTAAGACATGTACTATATATTAGTATAATTCTTTGTTAACAATTAAAACAAATAAAAGTAATAACTAACCTACCTACATAGTTACAAATATATACGAATTTATAGATATGTATTTACATAAAAACAAACATTGACATGTGGGTTACTTAAAGACAAATAAAAGAAAAGGTAACTAACTGCGTGTATGCAAGGTTGTGTATGCAGTCGTCATCATATAGATAGTACCCAAATATAGCGCAAGTCGCAATACTCATTTATAGACTTAATAGTGCACAAATACATTACACAAGTTACACAACACGACAAAGTTTTCCTAGATATTACAATATTCAGACAACATTTTAAAATGCATTTATAAAACATGTAATTTAAAATTAATTTATTGTATATTTTTGTATTTACCATATATTGTGTTACCATATATTTGGCTACGTGGCTAGTGGTACTGTGTGTGTGTAACAGATATTTTTATGTAAGTATTTGACTGCAATTACACATATCTTTACCGATAAATAATATCTATGTTTATACTTATTTATTGTTTTGTAACAGTTACCACTAATATTATTTATTATTATAAACATTTAATTCGAGTAACATGGACTCGTACAAGAAATCATACAATGCTTTACTATAACTTTACTTTCATTCTCAGATAATACACCTATAAGTTAAATAATCTTCGTCAAATCATAAGCCGCAAACGCACTTTACATGGCACTTGTATGGGTCCAGCAATATAATTAGGACTTAAAAGGCCGCATCCGCAGCAAAGACTAAACGTCACGTAGGTACTAAAAGAAGTTTTAGACCCACTAAGGTTATATTTGACATACTTCATAAGGTCAGGGCGTAGGTCGTAGGTCGATCTCGTCGCATCAGCCAGTCAACGCTCACGCAACGGATCGACGGTCACTGGGCCGGTGATTATCCTTATGTAACTTTAATTGTGATGTGATGGGCAAGACTGTGATTTTTTATTCCCGGGCGAGAAGAGTGATGAAACGTTCGGTGTGTACATATTTAAAAGTTTTATTAAAAATAAATTAAGTTATTTGTCTTGACGTTAAGTTTACTTTTACTGGTCATCTGCAGGAAACACACTGCAGTTTACACTTTAAAAGTATAAATGGCAGATGTTATTTTTTACGAATTCGGTAAAATGAGGAACAGTGGCATGGCGACTTCCGATACATTTGAACAACTACATACATTAGTATTAATGTAGGGATTGTTTACAAGTTTTCTCACACTAACTCAATATTAATGAGATACTTGCCTTAAATTAGTTTAACAACGTTATTAAAATCATAAATCTGAAAATGCAATACGAGTAAGGACACTGTGGCAAAATTTATCTACATATTAAGCAAACCACTTCATTAGTCTGGTGGGTCGCCTCGCCGACAGCTTGATTAACAACAAACTTTACTCGATATTTGCACAAGTGTATTGAAATAATGAACGGCCAATCTATCAACATTTAATCATTCGGTTATCCATTGTTGATTATTGTTATCAAATAAATATTATAATATGGTAATAATTATTAGTCGATAGTTAATAATTGTCATTGACATACTGACACATGTTATTATTCAGACACATTCTCTTGGTACATACTTATTTGTACGAGTACGTCAGGTTATTGCCTACTTGGTTTGTGTACATATCTGATAATCTATGCAAGGAACATTTTATTACCAATCGTAAATCTATTAAACGTGGAAGTGGAGCAATCGGTGAACTACTTAGGTATTTTAATTTGTATGAAGTGTTTTTTTTTTCAAATAACCATTTATATCCGAACATATCGTAAAACACCACTTATAAGGCCTAATCCACAGATAAAACCTAACGATCGGTCACGACGTGATGAGAATTTTATTTTACTGTTATTTTTTACTATATATAAGTAGAATATCCTCTGGTTTTTGCATTATTCATTTGGTATTTGAGTAAATGAAATAAGATTAAAAGTTCCTCTAATTGAAAGGACGCTGGATGATATCGGTCTCCTGATCAGAAATGACAAAAAGTTACCTACCGAACCACTTTTCCATGTACGCGTAAAAACAATTAATACGCATATTAACTCTCAGTTAACTCACCTGTAACTTTTAATTGGCTCTTATTTTTTCGCGATTTCGTGGTCGGTTACATGGGAAAAGTTGTTCTATATAACTAAATCTTCTTCATGGTTTGTCTTGCCTGATCAAGACCCCAAATAGTTTACAAACATTTTGTTTTAATGTAAATCAATGATAAATAATTAAGAAAACTAATTTTGCACACACATTACGTCGCTTACTTTGTATCACCCATTTGCAAGCTTGATAGTGTCTCTGCATATCGATCGTTAAACAAAGATAAGTGGCCGTGTCACTGAACCTAATGGGCCTGTTAGCAGCATGATTGGTACGTATGAGCTTAGGTAAAAGCTCCGACCGAGCTTGCGAAACCGCGCATAAGCTCAAGCTCGCAGGTGCTCTACTTACACTTACTTAACATGTTAACAACACACACATGTTGCGAACCGATTTTGAAACCTACATAGACGTAGGTATCTATAAATTGGTCTAGATTCTAGAAGCGTGCAGGATAAAAAGTTGCTCACGAACCGACCGACATATCCAAATTACGGAACATGCAATAATAACCTCTACTTCAATGCAAAAAGAACTTGAACTCATTAAGGATAAATTGGTGAGCCTTACAGCTTGTAATAAATGTCTTATTTTGACATTTCGTCCAGTGCCAGGTGTCAGTTTAACATTACAAGAGTTGTTTTCATTCGAATAAAAAACGGAGTCGGTGTCGTTGTGGACTGTGATTGCTGAATGGTATAGTTTATTATGGTTACCTTTAATTAAATAAGAGCAATCCAGCATTCTCCGTTTTTGCCCACATTCGATGCAGAGAATAAAGTTTCTCTAATATATTCCTCGTCTATTTTGTGTATTGTTTGTTTATGTAGTAAAGCGGGCTTTGCTACATAAACTGGCTGGATTGTAACATGCCATATATATTGTTAATATAGAGTATGTTTTGTCCGTGACTTGGTTCACGTGGTACTCGTTTATATCGTACTTTTATACAAACTCCCGCTATCCAATTCCCTTATGGGATTGTTTTTGGTATAAAAACTATACTATATCCTTCCCAAGATCTCAAACTATCTCTGTGCCAAATTTCATCTAAATCCTTCAGCGGTTTAAGCGTGAAGAGGTAACAGATAGACACCGGTTACGATTGCTGACGGTTTGGTGCAACCCTAATGAATGAAAAAAATAGTCGAGGAATTTGAATGTTTGCCACGTTTGACTCAATTTAGATAGAAATAGAGTCCAAAAGAGAAAAACATCCAAATTCCTTGACGGTGCCTAAAACCAATTGACGTTACACACAAACATATACTCCCGCCCCTATATCATTGGGGTAGGCGATTAGCGAATGCCAAATACTACCGTCCTTACATACTTCTTTCGCCAATCACCACATCATTGACGTCAGTTATTCAATAATTTAAATATGAAGAGTAGTACAATACTTACATATATATGGTGTTGACCTCCTAATTTGCGCATGCCTATCATGCCAGCATCATATAAATTTACATCGCTGTAACATGTTCATGGCTCTTTACATGTAAGTTTTAATGTGATACACTCCTCACGATTCACTCACGTTTGTGAATGACTCGTGGCTCATCATTCTCATCAACTCCAATGACAGACATTACGGCATACCTGTGCGATACACGAGTAAGCGGTATTTAATATAAATGCACGATTCGTGTGATCTTCACGCCTCTGGATGACAAAGACATTTGCACTTGTTAAAAATGTTTATAACTCGAAAGGCGACAGCACAGTGGATAAATTATTCAGATTCATCGCTTTTAAATAATTCAAAGTCAAACTCAGACAAATGGGTTGTTATTGTTCTTGAGATTAGGTGGACTGATACTTAGTATATTATTATTCTTAAAAATATAATTTGAACTGTGCACTCTGAACTCTCTATATTTTTATAAAATGGAGTATGATAACAATAATCACTATTAATATATCCCCAGTTATGACTCTACATCTCTAGAAATTCTGCAATACAGCAGCAGCTGCAGGCTGTCCCACGACCACGCGTCATGTAGGGACACTACTACTCGTATTGAAGACAGGAGGTTTTGCTCTATGGAGTCATTTTTTCTTTGATCGGTTTGTTTCCTAGGTGAGACACACGCTTTTTTATAACTTTGAGTGCAGTATTATTTATTATACAAATAATTTTTAAGAAAAAGAAATCGATTTCAATGGGGGAGGCCGGTGAAAGATTATTATACTTAGATGGTGCACTCTTAGATTCCATACAATAAAATAATAATTTTTAAGAAAAAGAAACCGATTTCAATGGGGGAGGCCGGTGAAAGATTATTATACTTAGATGGTGCACTCTTAGATTCCATACAATAAAATAAAAATGGCTATAAGTATGTTTATAATGGTAGAAGACTAAGTACCCTCAATTCCTCATGGAATTATGGAAAAACCTTGCTTGCTTGACAAACAAAACGAAGAGAACAAATCGCCAAACGTGAACTACGCGTCGTTGAAGAGTTCCGTTCTGATCATCATCAGCAGTTCCACTTCAGCAAATCTCACTTTTATGAATGAAAATGCTTGATTAGTTCATGAAAATACTGATGGATCCCATCATCAGAACTCGAGCATGACAAAAATCAATCGAGAAAATAGAACTTGCTTAACAAATACAGCTAGAAGGACAAATCGCCAAACGTGAACTTTTCGTCGTTGAAGAGTTCTGTTCTGATCATCATCAGCAGTTCCACTTCATCAAATGTCACATTTTTATATGATAATGCTCGATTTGTTGATAAAAACACAAAAATCACTATATGTTTGCCTTTAAGATTTGAGGAGTTCCCTCAATTCCTCATGGATCCCATCATCAGAAATCAAGCATGATAAAAATTAATCGTGAAAATAGAAATTGCTTAACAAACACAGCTAGGAGGACAAACCGCCAAACGTGAACTTTTCGTCGTTGAAGAGTTCTGTTCTGATCATCATCAGCAGCTCCACTTCATCCAATGTCACATTTTTGGATGAAAATGCTTGGCTTATTGATAAAAACACAAAAATCACTATATGTTTGCCTTAAAGATTTGAGGAGTTCCCTCAATTCCTCATGGATTTCATCATCAGAACTGCGTTTTGACAAAAACGGAACCAACTTGAATATATATACTTACAATCAAAAAAAGAATTTTCCAAATCGGTTACGAAATGACGAAGCTATGGAGTAACAAACATTAAAAAAAAAACATTCAACCGAATTGATAACCTCCTCTTTTGAAATCTTGAAATCGGTTAAAATGTCTCTATAGAGCAAACACTTTTTCTTTATCTTCAATACTAAAAGCAATTTCCTTATGTCGCATAATCATTACACATCCTGTATATATTATGTAAAATGATAGGCAGGTACTTTAATTGGAATGGGGGCATAACGGCATTTAATAAATAATAATTAAATCTGATACACCTTGCTGGCAGCAAAAAATGCACCAAATAAATGCACTTTATGAAGTGTGTAAATCTCAATTACCTTAATATTAAAATTCTAAAACATAATGTAATGTTAACCTATGTCAAGTGCTTACTCAATAAGTAGATATGTAAGTATGTATTTTAAAATATGATCATTAACAATACGAGTTATAACAACACATACTATCTTTTATTTCAACAATAGAATAGAAGTAGTAGGGTAAGCAATTTGCCTCGCCAAGGCCCAGCCAAGCTATAGCCAAGGCTGGCCATTTCGACGGAGACCGAAACAAAATCGTACGCTAGTTTTAAAGTGGCATATGTGCTGGGCTTATTTTTTTTAAATAAGTCGTTATTTTGTTCTCAGGGCGCTAATATTAGCGCTATGGTGCGCACACACATCAGCGCTGACGGCGCTCTCGGCCGCGGCAGACGACAACGAGTGCGCGCTGTACCTCTCCGGGCCCGGCCGCACCTCCGCCTTCGACTACAGCCTCAACCTGCTCAGGGGCAACTTGTGAGTACACACCATCGAGGCTACTATAATACTAGCGCTATTGTACACTCATCAGCGCTGACGGCACTCCCGTCGGCGCCGGAAGACAACGAGTGCACACTGTGCCTCTCCGCGCCCAGGCGTACCTCCGCCTTCAACTACAGTTTCAACTTGCTCAGGGGCAACTTATGAGTACACACTACTAAAGCTACTATACACTAGCGCTATGGGCGCTATAGTACACTCGTCTGCGCTGACGACGCTCTCAGTCGTGGTAGACTACGACCTACAACGAGTGAGTGCTGGGCCTCCCCGGGCCCGGCCCCACCTCCGCCTTCGACCTGCTCAGAAGCAACTCGTCAACAAACCACTAAGGCTAATGTAATACTAGCGCTATGGTGCGCACACGCGCGTCTCAACCGCCGTAAACGACAAAAAGTGACAATTCACTAAAATTTAGCGCGATGATAATATCGTCGTGAAGCAACACAACTTACTGTTTTGCAATAACATGAAAGTCAGGCTTCATAACAGTCGACTGAAGAGGTGTAAAAGTTGTAGATATTCAGGTAAAAAATAGCAAAGTAAGAAACTTGATTAACTAAACTATATAGGAAGTGATAAAATACCTTCAGCCGAAGAGAACCTCTGTATTTTAGTCTAATTGGTGTAGCTATGTAACAGAAGGTCAGTTATGTAAATGCAATGTAATATTAGGTTCTAACTAAGAGCCTAGCAGTTTATCTCACTCGGTTAAATTGTACAAGTACCTACTTGCAGTACAAACGTAATAGGAACTTTAGCATATGCTACACCTGGCTTACTACCTTACAGTTTGATAATGTCAATAATTGCGTAAGGCTGAACCACAATATCACCAAGTGTTGATAAAAGAGCACTTGTAATATCAAGCAAATGAAGTGCGATCCGAAAAGGGCATATTTGACATTAGCGACCTTCCTTTGTTTATTAAAGCCTTGTTTAACAACACGAGATAAAAACATCGATAAGAGTAACCCGTCAAAAAGATTGAACTTATACTTCTTAAGATCGCTTATCATGTCACGATAGAAGCAATATTTTTAACCACCTCTTCAAATATAAAATGTCTAACCACCCAGTTGTCAATATAACATTAACACAAAGGATTGTACAACTCGTAATTGATCTTGTAACGGTAGCTCTGCAATTGTCATTGTCAGCAAGACAAAACGTAACTTTCATGCCAGACGACGACATAACATATTACATTATGCAGTTATAGTCGCCGCAGGCTTGACTAGGTCTTAAGTCTTAGACATTGTAACATTTGTAACCAGAATATTACTTCGCTTGTTTGGATTGGGATAATGATACTGTGAAGATTTGGTACCTATATTTTTCAACATTGATCAAAAGGAAATTAAACTAAAGCGAATAAGCAGGTTAAACTCATTTCAATAAATAAATAAGTACTAGGCCCAGGGGGATAAGGATCAATAAGGCTTGTGTTATGGGTACTAGAACTAGACGAAGATACATTTCATAGGTATAAATACTAACATACAAAACATCCAAGACTCAGGAACAAATATTCGTGCTCATAACACAAATAAAACTTAATTAAACTTTGAAACCTCCTTCAACCAACTCACTAAATGAGTATAAACAAGATCTCTCTGGATGTCTTCTGGAAATGATCTTAAAACGATAAGCTTCTCTAATGTTCTATTTTACAATGGAGCGTGTTAACAAATTATCGAACACTGAACTACATTGTAATTCCGTCACTGTGAGCCTACACATAAAAAATTACTGCGTCAAAGCGTTCGAATTGTTTCGTGTGGGTTGTTCTATGCGTAGCTTACCGTTGGGTGCAATGTCACCTGCGCCTGCGCCGGAGCTGGTTCTTTCTCCGGTTGCGTCACGCCGGTGCGACGAAGCGCGCACTTGACACACTTACCCGACACCGTTTGCTCTCCAACGCTTTACTTTACTAGTTGGACTACTTGGCTCGACGCATTAATATGATATTGATATGACATTTGTCACCCGCTATACTCGTATCATAGCATACGACGAGTGGGTGTAAGCAAAAAATGTCATAAAAATTATCATGTCAATAAGCCCTGTCAAATAGACCTCCTGCACAAGGAGGAGTCCAAGGGGTCAATTTGACATGCTTATCACTGAATACATATTTTTTTTAATATTTACATAATTAAGATTGTCTCTGTCAATGCAGATTCATTCGGTTAGTAAGAAAAATAAATGATAATCATTCATTATAAGTAACCAGAAAAGTCAAACTTAAGGGAAATAATTTTTAAGAAAAAAAAACCGACTTCAACGGGGGAGGCCGGTGAAAGATTATTAATCTTAGATGGTGCACTCTTAGATTCCATACAATAAAATAAAAATGGCTATAAGTATGTTTATAATGGTAGAAGACTAAGTACCCTCAATTCCTCATGGAATCATGAAAAAACCTTGCTTGCTTGACAAACAAAACGAAGAGAACAAATCGCCAAACGTGAACTACGCGTCGTTGAAGAGTTCCGTTCTGATCATCATCAGCAGTTCCACTTCATCAAATGTCACTTTTATGAATGAAAATGCTTGATTAGTTCATGAAAATACTAAAATCACTATTTGTGTGCCTTTCACATTTGAGGAGTTCCCTCGATTCCTGATGGATCCCATCATCAGAACTCGAGCATGACAAAAATCAATCGTGAAAATAGAACTTGCTTAACAAACACAACTAGAAGGACAAATCGCCAAACGTGAACTTTTCGTCGTTGAAGAGTTCTGTTCTGATCATCATCAGCAGTTCCACTTCATACAATGTCACATTTTTGGATGAAAATGCTTGACTTGTTGATAAAAACACAAAAATTACTATATGTTTGCCTTGAAGATTTGAGGAGTTCCCTCAATTTCTCATGGATCCCATCATCAGAACTGCGTTTTGACAAAAACGGGACCAACTTGGATATATATACTTACAATCAAAAAAATAATTTTCCAAATCGGTTAAGAAATGACGGAGTTATGGACTAACAAACATTAAAAAAAAAAACATACATCCGAATTGATAACCTCCTCTTTTGAAATTTTGAAGTCGGTTAAAACATGTTATAAGTATTTACAATACTAGTTACGTGTGCATACACTACACAGCTTAAAGAACGCTAATCATATATATAATAACACCCGAAGCATAACATAACTGTGCGAAACTAAAGCAATTACATGCACTTTAACATGTGAAAAATGTCTTTGTTTAAATCTTGCAAACTGCTCAATTCGTTCCAAATTAGTCGGGCTCGGATCTACATCTAAAGCGCGGTGCCTGTCTAATGTTTTTATCTGACGTAACATTGATAATGATAACAATGGTCAGGTTTTACTTACGTCACTAGTTTATCTGATCCCCAGCCATATTCCGTGCCCTGGCAAACAGATTACTGACCTGCGAATGTTGTAATGCAAGTAGTGTATCAACAATTGCTTTCATCTCGGTCTCACGCATCATATTAGGCAACTTTAACGCTCACTTTCAAAATCCTTTCGCTAACGCTCAGGTTAACTGTTTAGAATATTATGGGATTAGTTAAGTAACCAAATGTTTTAACACGTTGCGCATCACTGCTGGCAGGGTCAGACTTATTTTGAGATAAAGAGATACGTAGGATTAAATCCCGGAAAACTTAATGATGAAAATTTTCAATCGATCATGTTTTACGATGGTATCGCAGGAGTATTTATTTCGGTTACAGAATAACGTCAAATATAGATTAGATAGTAAATTAACTATGGCCCCTTAAATGTAAGCAAATTTTTTTTAGATAGACCTTTAACCTCACTCATGTCATGACTGACTCTCATCTCTCACTTAGACAAGTAACTGACCCCATGAGATCGAAAGGTAAAAAGGTATATTCGGGAGTTCGTTGTTCGATTTAAACTGTTCGCACCTTGATGTTAATATGTTAAGTGTGTTTGTTTTTAACAAAAATATTTGAAACTATTTTGTCTATGCACTGTGAGTAAAGTATTCGCTATCTATCACACTTGGTAGTACATACTCCAAAAAATTAAAAAAATATATATATTCAAGATTCTAAAAATCTGATAATAATAATAATTTGTAAGAACTCTTGTTTTCTTGTTTTTTTCGAAAGTCTTTGATATTTTGCTATTTACTATGACCGGTCAATATGTCAACCAGATGTACCGTACCAGATGATTTAAGAGTAGTAGGAAAACATTAGAAAATAAAGGTCACCTTTGGCTATGCGAGCGAGACTGAGTGCAGTCTGTTTGCTGTGCAAGCTTCTAAGAGTTAACAGCTTCTTGCAATTCTCGTCACGTGAACACGATACGGGTATTATTTGCAGTATAAAAAATGTTAAAGTACAGTCTGAACTCTGAATAAAAATGATACACAGACCATTTTTTGTGCTTTTCGATTGTTTTAAAAAGAATTGTTTAGTTTCTATAGCAATAACAATGATGTCTACGAAACAGTATCCACTTGTGAGTGTTGCTTGTTTACAATGAGTTAGTGGATGGCTATGTTTTTCTTATGGCTAATTGCTCTCTAATTCGCTTGGCGGCTCAATGCAAGCAAGCCAGAAGGCCAATTCCAGATTCTGACTCTGTTCGTCAGTGCTAAAACAAGTTCAATGAACATTTGTCACTCCATAATTATGCTAACTACCAATACATCCGCATCCGTGTGTACCGATCTATGCTCCGATTCAAGCGTTTGTAAGAAGTCAATATGCTGTCGCCGTACCTGTACCGTAGTGTGACAAATGCCTTGTTCAGTGGTCGTAACGGTCTGCCCATTAACGGGTGCTGACCTTCTTCTGGCGTTTGACCAGCAAACACTACAAACGGCGGTCATTGTTACTCTACGTCTAATGGGTAATACCAACAACTTCTGATTTGCAATACAAAACAAATACTAAAAGCAGGCTATCTAAACTATAGCTGACCAGAAGAGCGCTGAGTCAGAAGGGGAAGATGGAGGTCATGACCCCCACCAGAGGTATACTAGCTGTTCTTACAAACGCGAATACTTATACATAGTATTCATAGGGGGTAGAAGCGCTCGTGGCCCAGCGGCACCCGCGAACCGCGTGCGGTAAGCGACGTTAAGCAATGTGGGCGCAGGTCAGTTCTTGGATGGGTGACCGCTTTGAGTGGTTAGAAACTGAGCGCTCCCGTGCTTTGGAAGGGACGTTAAGCCGTGATCCCGGCTGGTGTCGATAAAACCAGTCGTTAAGCCAAGTTTAGAGGCGTTCGTGCGGCTTGAGAACTTCTAAGAGTCGAATTGCCCACTCACTTGACAAAGGGGGGTCGAAGTTGCACCACGTCCGTAGGGAGTACCCACCGTTCACGTGACCCCTGGGTGGTGCTAAAAGTACAACAAAACTGGCAAACCTACTTGTCTTCTCGAAGATCTCACGGTTCGAAAATAAATGCCTTACGATTATTATTATTATTATTAAAGGGGTAACATTTACAAGGGTTATGCTTGTAGATTCTCTGAAGGACAGAATTGGGACTCGAATCGGGATATGTGAAAGAAAACCAACGTTCTCAGGTAAGGAACATAGCGCTAAAGATAAGCAAGCAGAAGTGGCAATGGGCAGGGTATATTTGTCGATGGGGCAAACGTGTTCTGGAGTGGAGACCACGACTCGCCTGTAGGAAGACCTCCCGCTTGGTGGACCGACGACCTGAAGAGAGTGGCGGCAGATGCGGATAGCTGATGACTGATGACCGGGTATGGTGGCGCAAATTTGGGAGGGCCAATGTCCAGTAGTGGACGGGCTGATGATGATGATGTGGTAACTGGCTAATACAGTTTACCTGACGATTTATTGTTTCAATCGTGCCTAGTAACTACGCATACGTAATTGACTTAAACGGATTCCCATTCTATTGGATTAAAAATGCATCAAATTGATTTAATGAGAACTAAAAGAGCAAAGGATTACGAACTTCTCTCTTACGAGTAACACTATGTGCTTGTAGTCTCATTGCCATTTGATAGAGCATTCCTAACTGTAAACCTAAAACAGCGATTTTGAACGGTGGGATGTGCGATTGTGAGTACTTCCGATAAACGCGTGGGAACTGACTCGTTCCGTAACAAACTAATGACAAACGTTACGACATCTCGTACTCACGCCTAATATCTGTAACTGAGGCAAAGCAATATCGGATGCCGAACTCTAGTAATACAAGTTTATGAAAAAGTTTACTTTTTCTTCTGACGGCATCGGCATCTGCACTTATTTGTTGCACTGTCAACGCATCTCCGTACACGGCCGAATGTCAACCCATCTAGATCACATCATTAAAAAATAAAGGTCATTATTATGATGCCCAATTATTTCCGAAAAAAGGCAGTACACGATTTTTGTTCGAAACTTTAAATTACAGTAACTATACCTATGTACTCGTAGTTACCTACCTTGTACTAAGTATTCGCCGACGATTCTCATCTATTTAGGCTATTTTGTGTGTGAGTTAATATAACTCGGAACAATAGCTTTTGTTTACTAAAACCGCAAAACACCAAAATTACCGTATTGTAAAAAGTCGTTACAGCCACCTAGAAAGTTCAATTGATTATCAACTCTATCTCCGCATAGATTACGAGTGCATTAATAGAAAAATCGGTCAAGAGCATGTCGGGCCATGCTCAGTGTTGAGTTCCGTAGTTGCCCAATGAACTTAATTAAAAATATCAAATAATAACAAGCAAAAGGGATATACCTATATATACCTTCACCAAGAAGGGCGGAAGACTTTTTACGATAACTCAAAAACAGGTTAACTGGGCATATCCGCTATAGTTTTCGTTGAAAGTCTTTATTTATTGAGCTTTACTTTCATGATTTTTTTAAAATTTTTTGGACCCATGGTTCAAAAGTTAGAGGGGGACACAATTTTTTTCTTTTGGTTTGGAGTGGTTATTTCCGAAAATATTCATTTTTTCTAAGAAGACCTATCCAACAACACCACACACCATAAGGTTGAAGCAAAAAATTCACAGATCTCGTGCACTACACGACCATCAAGGTACATTGAAAATGAACTCAACAAAATAAAAAAATGCATTACATTTGCTAACGTTATGCCAATTTGGTTGATATATAATATATAAACATAGCTCACATACAAAATTCCTATTAAATTGGCAATTTTTTAAAGCGCAGCCAAGTTACGGTAACAACATAAAAAGGCATTTGCCACACACTAATATTCACGCAAGATAACGGCGACTTCAAATTAACTCGACCTCCAAACTCCGACTTTAACTATAACAAGAATTTTCAAAGTCGAATTCAACATGACACCCTAGGCCCCAGGAGAAGGATAAATTATATAAATAAATAATAATAATAAATAAATATTGGGGGACAATCTTACACAAATCGACCTAGTCCCAAACTAAGCAAAGCTTGTACTATGGGTACTAGACGACGATATAAATACTTATATAGATAAATACATACTTAAATACATAGAAAACATCCAAGACCCAAGAACTAATATCCGTGAAGAATGCACAAATAAATGCCCTGGCCGGGATTCGAACCCGGGACCTCTAGCTTCGGAGGCAGGGTCACTACCAACTAGGCTAAACAGGTCGTCTATATATGATATCATAACCTTGATTATTTGTTTAATTTTCTCGCAATCGAAGTGAAAAGCAGATGTATAACTCATGTATCAAACTCATTTTATCCTCTACACTTATATCGACCCTTGCCTGCGGCTCGGGTCGATAAATTGTCTCGGATAAAATGGCTTGTTTTATGCAATCTCAATCAACTATTTTATTTGCCAAGGTTTTGGAAGATATTGGTCTTCCAAAACATCATTGACTTATCCACGAATTGGTATTTCCCGGGCACTGCAATAATGTGCTATTGTTGTCTCGAACTATAATTAATAACAATTTATTATAGAAACAATACATGTTTCATTTAAACAATTTGAAATATAAAACTAAAACTAACTACAATTGTAGAATTGTGTTGATTTAAAAAAATATATATTACCTACTAATAGTCGTTCTGACTTTTTGACTTCTTTCAAAAAGGTTAGGCTACAGCGCAAACCCTTGACCCGATCGTCTTTGTTTTAGGCTCAAATTGTAGTCGACTAAATTGTCCAGAGGAGTTTTGATCAAAATTTTGATATCATTCTTCGTTTCTAAAATATCGAGTGCCAAAATGAAAAAATCGGAGGAAATTGAATTTTTTTTTCACTATTTCGGCCAAAACTTTTTTCGTTCTGGACTTTCTCAAATAATTCTCTTTGCATCTTACACATCTCGTAAATACGCGTCTTTTGAGCCTAGTTTTAATATCATACCTTCACAACTCTCTGAAATATAAGAGGATCGCACTATTTCGTGAAATGGGACCCTATACTGGAGCGAACGAAAAGACATTTTTAATGTCAAAAATTCATCCCCACTTTCTCCTTAATTCTTATCTCGCAAATCTTATGAGTAAGGATAAGAAGATCGCTATTCCATTAGTGTTACCTTGAGTGGCGGAGGTATACAGAAACCTATATATGAATCCTAATTTAGGACCAAAAGTTAATAATTACATCATATTATACCGCCACCCCATCTCAATATTTAGAATCCTGACAGAAACTATCTCGTTCTGTTCTAAAGTAGTTTATGCGGAGATACAAGATATAGAGCGAATTAACGTAAGTCACATTATACTTCGAGTAAGATTAAATTGCCCGTATGATTGACATATTCTGAAACCTCAGTGTTTTTGATACTTCCCTGTCAGTAATACTTCGTGTAACGGTGACCTAGTTTTGCCAGTGACAGTAACTGTTGCGCAATGGTTGTTGTAGTTAAGATGTTTAGAGGATAATTTGCTTGTCATCGATATCACGATTTAGGACCTATATCGAATAACGATATACTAACAGAAATAGAGGCATTATATTTCCGCGCTATTACTTTAATGTTTATTTATAAAACAAGTATGCAACTGGTGTTACTTTGCGTGGCGGAGGTATACAGAAACCTATATGAATCCTAATTTAGGACCAAAAGTTAATAATTACATCATATTATACCGCCACCCCATCTCAATATTTAGAATCCTGACAGAAACTATCTCGTTCTGTCTATTTTTTCTTAGTTGACCCATAATGTAAACAAACATTACTCGATCACAAATCACAATATTCCAAAAGAATCACTGAATTTAAGTTACCACAATAAGTTATATACATTATTTTAAACACAAACGCATTCATTTTCACTAAAAACTGCTTCAAATTATCCTCAGATAGGTATACATTTATTTGGTCAAAATTGTAATTTTCACGAAACATGTTATGAAAGTTCATGAAGCGAAAGTTGTATGTCAGGATCGTAGCAAGTGGAAATCCGTGATCTCTGCCTACCCCTCTGGGAAACAGGCGTGATTATATGTATGTATGTATGTATAAATAAATATAATTATCTTCGTTAAACGTTAAAGATAGTCACTGTTATTATATATGTTTAGGTACTTAGTTTAAATTTTATGATGACAATCCAACTAAAACTGCTTGATTTAGTTGGATTGTCATCATAAAATGGGGTGGGGGGGAGGCTCATATTGATAATTTTTGACACGTGGATTAGCTTTTTCTATTTCAAATCGACAGCAGACCGACAGAGTCGCACCTTTAATTACGGAATCCTAAAAATGTGTCCTCCCGAGAGAGCGCCCTAGCCGTAGACATCTTATCTGCCTATCTTCCACCGTACAATGTAGAAGCTCATTGTTGCGGTAGGAAAGGTAAACCGCCAACCGCTCCATTCACAAGAGCTGAACGTAAAAAGCAGTTGAGTAACTTTATGGATCTTAAATTTTATTCAACGCCGTTTTTTTTACCTTTTCAACTATACTGAGTTGGAATGTTTTGTATTTCTACAAGCGTTGTCTTCCATACACGCCAAACCTCAGCGGGCGTATGATGGTTGCCGTTTTATCACTTATCGTCGTGGATAAGACGCCCGTCACTCTCGCACTCGCATACTAGTCAGAACGTGACGGATGTCTTATCCACGACGATAAGTGATAAAATGGGAACCATCATAGGCCCGCAGGTTATGATGAGCGCGCACGACACATACAAAAACCGATTCCTATTCAAAACATTTGGCCAAGTGGACAACTCCGATACGTGCTTTCGATGTAAGTATAGAAATAACATGCAAATCGTCTCAGTTCTTACACTCTATCGGGCAGGTCTTACGTAAGTTCATAACAAAGTGTGTGTAAGCCTGACGCACTGTATTATAATATTAGGCGCATAAAATAAGCAAAACTTGGACATAATTCGATAACTGTAATTTTCTTTTTGTATGATTTAAAGTATAGTTAGTTATACTTAAAATATAAAGAATTAAACATTTTAAGGCCCCGCGTCAATGTTAAAAAACATAAAACAATTTTTTTAATACATTTTGATTTCTTAAGTAAGCCAAAACAAATAACTTTGTAAAAGTACGTGTATTATGATATGAAAAAATATCATTTAATCAATTATCATGAATATTTTTTGTTTAATATAAATAAATATTGGGGGACAATCTTACACAAATCGACCTAGTCCCAAACTAAGCAAAGCTTGTACTATGGGTACTAGACGACGATATACATACTTTTACAAAGTTATTTATTATGGTTTACTTACGAAATCAAAATGTGTTAAAAATTTAGTTTTTTTAACATTGACGCGGAGCCTTACTATGTTTAATTCTTTTTATTTTAACTATAACTTACAATTATGTTATCGAATTATGTCCAGCTATCGCTAATTTTATGCGCCTATATTCCCAAAGTGCAAGTCTTTTTAACCAACTTCAAGATTTCAAAAGAGGGGGTTATCAATTCGGTTGTATGTTGTTGTTTTTTTTTTAATGTTTGTTACTCCAGAACTCCGTCATTTCTGAACCGATTTTGATTTTTTTTTAAATTTTGTAAGTATATATATCCAAGTTAGTCCCGTTTATGTCAAACCGCAGTTCTGATGATGGGATCCATGAGGAATCGAGGGAACTCCTCAAATTTTAAAGGCAAACATAGTGATTTTTGTGTTTTTATCAGCAAATCAAGCATTTTCATTCAAAAAAGTGACATTTGGTGAAGTGGAACTGCTGATGATGATCAGAACAGAACTCTTCAACGACGAATAGTTGGAGTTTGGCGATTTGTTCTCTTCGTTATGTCTGTCAAGCAAGCTAGGTTTTCAAAACATATTTTTGTCAAGCTTGAGTTCTGATGAAGGATTGCATGAGGTATTGAGGGTACTAAGTCTTCTACCATAATAAACATACTTATAGCCATTTTGATTTTATTGTATGGACTCTAAGAGTGCACCATCTAAGTATAATAATCTTTCACCGGCCTCCCCCATTGCAGACGGTTTTTTTCTTAAATGTTTAAATGAAATTACATTTTTGTTACAGCGGATACGAGGGCCAACACACCTGCATCACATACGAGGCTGTCAACCAAGCTTACTTGGATGCCCGGAAAAGAATCTGTAAGTAATAATTAGTAACCGATTCAAAATCCAATTATAAATTAATTAATTAATAATAATAAATCGTTCAACGAATAAATCTCAAAATGGAGAGAGAACGCATTCTTGGTGTGATTTTGATGGCTCTTGTTCTTGAACCTCAGCTGCCCTCAGTTATAACTTAACCGAAACAGAAACATATTTATTGCCACAAAAGAGAACCTTAAATATACTAAGTACACAGAAATCGACAAAAAAATAAAGAACAGAAATGAAAAAGATAGAAAACTAGAACAAACTGTACATAAAAAAATAAGTTAAGGAACTATAGTGGGCAATGGGTACCAGAGTCTCAGCATTTGCTGGGCAATGCGGCCTAGCGCTGGGTTTCAGACTGGTCCCTTGCTGGACCTCGGTCGGTCTTATAACCTAACTCTCTGACGGCAATGAACAATTTAAGTTGGCTTGTCTACAGTGGTGTCGCAGCCTAAAGGTGACTGGAAGCCGGAGGACTACGCGAGTGTGGGCGAACTCATTCTTGACATTTCCATCAGTTTGGCGCGGACGTAAGTTGAGCCTTTTACTTTCTCATTTATTCATACCTACTTTGTAAGTCTAGACTTTAAAATAGGTACAACTGACGCAACAGTCACAAGAGGTTTGGATGAAGATTACCTATCGGAGAACTAAATTATTTAATATATGAAATATTTGAAAGCTTGTTTTCTGTTTGTTTGTCTGACGGGTTTCAAGTAGACTTTAATCTCCTTTCTTTTACTCTTACTGAAACTCTTATACCTATAACTTTTGTATATTGTGACAAATTATTCCGGGATTTATGTTTTATCGTCAATTACAATTATCGTTAATTGATCTCGATGTTGTCGTGGCGCTACCACAATGCATAGACTCTCGTAACCAAAACAAATTGAATTTTAATAAATCTAACTATGGGGCAATCCGCAAGGAACTAGCCGATATTGATTGGGGGAAACTCTTGTCGGGAGCTGACGTGAATGTTGCAGTACAGCGCTTCTATGATAATTTGAATTCGATTATTGCAAGGAACACGCCCTTGAAAAGAATTAAAGCTGATAAGTATCCATGTTGGTTTAGTCCAGGCTTAAAACGCTCTCTTAAAGAGAAATCTAAGTACCATAGGCGATTTAAACTGTTTGGTAATCCCCGTGACTATGACACTTTCGACCTATTACGAGCAAGATGTAAAAGGCTCATTGAAAAGTGCTACGCAACATACTTAGACACTGTACAGGTTTCAATTAAACACAATGTTAAGCATTTTTGGAGATACATTAATGACAAAAAGAGTTCAAATTCTATCCCGGTTACAATGAAATATAATAACGCCATGTCGTGTAACCCCAGTGAAGTGTGTGACATGTTTTCCAAGTACTTTGGCTCTGTCTTTGAAAAGCCAGTTGACTTATGTCCATATGAATTTCCTGTATTACACTATCCTAATACTTGTTTAAGTGATGCATATGTGAGTGAAGACAAGATTAGAACAATAATCAAAAGTCTTGACAGTGATGGAGGTCCCGGACCTGATGGGATACCGGCATCATTTATTAAGGAGTGTGGTGAAGAACTGAGCCTTCCTGTCTGTCTTATTTTCAACCAATCGATCAGTCACGGTGTCTTTCCAGATGTTTGGAAAACTGCTTTTATAATTCCAATTCACAAATCAGGCGACAAAGATCTATGCAAAAATTACAGGTCTATAAGTATTCTGTCGGCATTCTCCAAGCTGTTTGAATCGGCTGTGTACTCTTGTTTTTATTCACATCTCAAAACTTTCATATCTCCTAGTCAGCATGGATTTGTACCAAATCGATCAACCGTTAGTAATCTGTTGGTATACAAGAATTATCTCTGTAGCGCTTTTGCAAATAGATTACAAATAGACTCCATATACACCGATTTCGCAAAAGCGTTTGATAAAGTCGATCATTTCATTCTGCTCAAGAAACTCGAGGGTTATGGTGTTCACGGTAATTTACTGAGGTGGGTCAAATCATATTTGGAAAACAGAACTCAACTAGTTTGCATCAAAGGGCATCTCTCTGGACCTTTAACCATTACATCTGGAGTGCCTCAGGGATCCCATTTAGGGCCTCTGCTGTTTGTTGCTTTTATCAATGACCTCGTGGATCAACTGTCATGTCCATGTCTTTTGTACGCTGATGATCTCAAGATCTACTCGACCGTTGAGAATGTTGAGGACTGCGTTATGTTACAACAGAATCTTAATGCTATTTCTGAATGGTGTCAACTAAATCGTATGTACTTAAACATAGACAAGTGCGTTGTTATTTCATTTAAAAATTCAAAACATAAAGTTAATTTCAACTATACGCTGTGTAACGTCACATTGTCTCGCCACCAGGTAGTCCGCGATCTTGGTATTCTCTTCGACGAGAAATTAAATTTCCATTCCCACTATGATTACTTGGTATCCAAGTGCAACAAACTATTAGGCTTTATCTCCCGTTCTACAAAGGATTTCAAAAATAATGCCTATTATACCTTAAAAATCCTATATTATTCACTAATAAGAAGCACCCTTGAATATGGCGCAGTCATTTGGTCACCGTTTTACAAAGTTCATATTGAACGTTTGGAAATGATTCAAAAACGTTTTTTGAAAATCCTGTGCTACAGACTTCAGCTAGGTCGTCAATTCAGATCCTACTCGAGCAGGCTACAGTGTTTCAACATGCCGCGTCTATCGTCGCGTAGACAGTATTATGAATTATTGACCCTGTACAAAATTATCCACTCACATATTGATTGCCCATCCCTCCTCTCTCTTCTGTACTTCATTACACGTTTTAAACAACGTAACCCCTCACGCAGTATCTTTCAGTTACACGTTTATAAAAACAACACATCATACTATAACCCCGTGACAAGGATGTGTCGATTATATAACGACACTGTTGCAATGCATTCTTCTCTGGATATTTTTATTGATAGTTTACCTAAGTTTAAAGATAGTATTATAAGAATATTTAACAACATGCAATGATATCTCGTAAATTAAATACGAGGTTCTTATCTTAATCTCAACACATTATATAATTTAACACCCGCCGACTTGCACGATGGTCCTCTTGTTTTGTTCTAAGTTTTTTGATCATATCTGTGCACACATATTTTGAGTTGTAGTCCAGATCTGAACTTCCTTCATACCCTGTAATTGTTAATATGTTGACTATAACTTGTTTTGTGAGCCTAATTAAATAAATAAATAAATAAATAAATTACCTAAGTTTTAAATTGGATTTCATCTTCTACTGAATTCTCCGAATTCTCCGTTTTCTCTAATTTAAACTCAGAAGTTGCATATTACCGAAGCGTACGAGAATAACAGCCATAGCTTTTCACCTGTACTTATAATTACAGTATTGCGATAATCTTGCGATGTTCGTCCGTATTAGTTAATACGAAGATGCTGGTCATAGTTGGTATTACGTAACATCGTGACTTACCTAACTCGCAAGTCATGTGATATTTTGATATGCTCTTCTTCATCTTGAGTGCTTGGATAACTAACTTAACTGATGTAAACAACTCGCAAGATGCATTTGTTAATACCGTATTATTGTGTTTTTTTAGCCAGCGTAATGCTGGTAGCAAACAAGCGCACGGCCCGCCTGATGGTAAGCGGTCACCACAACCTATGGACGCCTGCAACTCCAGGGGTGTCACATGCGCGTTGCCGACCCTTTAAATATTTATACACTCCTTTCTTGAAGAACCCCATACAGTGTGGGCCATACCCCATTATTTTTTTAGTAACCTCTTCATATAAGTAGTATATTTCCAAAGAATTAATAAAGAAATAACCCTGTACAAGTGTACACCTGCTCTCTTATTCACAAACCTACTCGTCCTCACTTGTCACCTCACCCATTTTTATATGAAAACTGTCAAATGTACATTTTTGACATTTTTTTTTATTAAAAATGGGATTGCTCATGGCCAGCATCTAGCCAGGGGGCAAAGATGAGGGCGACGATAAAGCGAGCTCACCCAGAAGATGCCTATTCACTCGTGCCTTAAAAAGGTCCATATGAACTCAGTATTCATATAAAATCGTGTGAGGTGACAGGTGAGGTCGAGTCGATTTGTGAATAACACCGCTGTACAGTAATGGTTTACATATATAAGAAGACACAAAGCATCTACGAATACTACAACAAAAAAAGAAAAATCAATAGGTAGAGCTATCGGGATAAATAACGCGGTTACATGGACCAAGGAATTGACTTTTCAGATAACATAGATTCATATACGTAGTAGGTACTAAAAGTATACGAGTATACATGAATTGCGCACCTTCGCCAAGCCCGCAATAATCATGGCAATCATTCAGAGCTTAAAAAAAACTTAAAGATCAAGAAGACGGACATGTACCTATGTCCAGTAATTACGGAACTGCAAATGACCTTACATAAATGATTGCTCTCTTTATTCTCATGTGGTTCAATTGGAAAAGATCAATAAAACCGGCCTACGAGGTCAACTCTTCTATTCCGCGCTTTATCCCGGCTATTCAGGGCCGACACTCATCACGACGTAAAATACATGAGATTCCGAAAATGCTATTGAAACAAACTGAATACTTACTGTTTTTATAGTACCTAGGATTGAAGCACCTTGGATATTTCCAATATAGTTAAATTTCCATTGCACATTTTACCTACTTTTTACAACTTGTAAATATTGTTGAATTTATTTTTCACAGACTGCGGAAAATATGTAAAGAAATAGTCTATTTTTTAAGCCATAATGATTTAATTATTTATGGACCCGGGTATGTCCTAAAACTACGACTAAGACCACCGGGGGATGGGCAGCAGCATCCCTGGAGTGCGGTGGAGATAATGCGATCGCCAACCCGCATGCCAAGCGTGGCGATTATGGCATATACCCCCCGTGAATTTGGGGGGGGGGGGCATGTCCAGCAGTGGACGTCCTTTGGCTGATATGGTGGTGGTGGTGGTGGATTTATTTATTTCGACCAGCTTGGCTCATATAACATTGAAAAAGATGGCAAGTTGAAAGTAAATGAATGACTACATTATTATGTAGCCATTTACCCTCCCAGCCATTGCAGTAAACTAGAATTTGTTTGTCACTGCATGAATCGCTATGTCTGCGATACCTTGGCTATGTAAAAAAGATTGTTATAAAACTAGTTTTAATTAGGTGTTTTTTTTTCAAGAGATCGGTGGAAGTATACAAATATCCATCCTTGCCCTCGAGATTGTTATGCAATAACGGCCTTAATTTTGATACATGTATTGATTCCTATCGCTATTGTTTACTATTAATTTGAATTGTCGGTCATGACTGACAAATGCATGACAACAGAAATCTTAATGGAACCAGCAGAAAGCACCAACACTGATCGAATTTGACCCGGACTTGACCACATATCAAGTCATACGCTCGCGCACGCTTTGAATGATAAAGCCACAAGACGTGAAGCGGAATTAGTTTGACAATTGAATCAGGGTCTATTCAGACCGATCTCTCTTGATTCACGCAACTGAAACAATATTGGGCAAGAATGCGAGAAAAGGCGTAGTGGTAGTAATACTGAAAATAATTTTCGAAACATACCAAATTTGGACTCTTGCTGGTAGAAAATGGATAGTTATTTTTTTATTAAATTTATGCCAAATAACTCGATATACAGGGTGTCTGGTTATTGAATACATTTATTTAAGGGAGTAGACGTATAGTACATCTCATTTCCAGCAAAAAGGACATGTAATAGCCTGCCCGAAAATTATGTGTTTTCACCTATGTATCCAAAATTACAAAATCCCGTTAAAAAAAATATCGTATATGAAGCAACTATATTATTAATTTTTTATTTATTCTCTTTAGAAGAGCATCATTATTTTATATCGTATGACCTATGGTTATAGTTTTACAAAAATCATCCCTCTACGGAGTTAAAAGGAGGGGTGTAATTTTATGTAAGAAACTAAATATTTTTAAGACAGAAACTTGAAACTGTAATAGACTAAGTATTTAAATAAAGGAATTCTATTTTCAGCGTTTTTGAAAAATCACGTTCGAAAGAGGAGATAAGGCGGTTTAAAATTAGTTATGGGAGCAAATATTTTTTTAAACAAGAAAGTTAAAATTTCGTCTATATGTCTATCTAATGTACCATTAAAGTTCAAGAAAACAAATTACAGCGTTTTTGAAATTTCGCCCTCTGAAAGGGGTGAAAAGGGGGTTATAAGTGTGTTTGGGGTGCAAATATTTTTTAAACGAATAATCTGAAACTGCTTTTACATACATTTAGTAGACTAGTCATTAAAATACAAGCAGGATTGTTTTTATCCCGGATATCATCTCTTAAAGAAATGAAAGGAGGGGTGAATGTTTGTATAGGAAAGCCAGAGTAAAGCTCTAGTTAAGCATATTTATGCCTAAAGTATTTCAATAGTTAGCAGTTATTTCCCTAAAGCAATAACCAGTTCTGCACCGACGAAATCATGGGCAAAAGCTAGTAGATATATAAAACTCTGTAGGATCTCACCCTATTTTACCCTGCTTAGTTACAAGGTCAATTTATAAATGCCCCATTTAATCTCAATAATGCACTATTGTCCAATGTCCAGATGTACCTATATTGAGACTTTAAATGTCGCACTGTAGGTGTAGATTCTTGATCTAAGTGTCATTGTAACGTGTTTGCAAATTGGCCTTTGGAGTGAGCGGAGAGTTCGTAAATGTCATCGCGATCACCACTGCCGAGTCAGCCGGAAGCTAGGCTGCAGTGTAAGGACTGTGTAATTAACCTTTTTTACTGTCAAATGCGTTGTAATAGACCACAATACCACATGTCATGATATTTCTAATTTTTATCTGTTTCGGCACTATTTCACAGTAGTGTAGTAGTGCCTAGAGCAGTTAAACAAATCCATACAAATGTCCGATTTGACGCACCCACACAGATACACGTCATTATAGTAAACTTAAGGAGATCTTGGGGTGTTTCGATCACGTGTGCCACGCACATATCGCGTAGAATAGTTGAAGAAGTTTTTAATAAACTAGCGTGTGCTGGCCACTATTTTGATTTGACGTGACATAATGTGAAGAAATGATTTGATGAAAATGCGATTAAATATTAGAAATACAATCGAGACATACTTATGTAATATTGTGTGGTTTATGTTTTGTGAATTACTAGTTTCTCCCGCGAATTCGCCCGCGTGGAACTCGTTTAATCGCTATGTAGCTCTCCCGTAGAAACTTCCACCCTTCTTTACACGTCCTTTAAGTCCTTTAATTTGTTCTCAATCGGTTTGGCGGTTTAAGCGTAAATTGTGGCCTTAGAAGTATTTTCGTCTGATAATACAAAACGTATCGAAGGTAATGCATAAATGTTAATATAAATAAGAATACTTAATTTAATGTTGTCTGTTGCGCTGCTCCGCCCGTGTATTACAGAGAACGAAAGAAAAGCCGCGGCATATAACCAACTTAGAAAAGTTGATAAACCCCCAACATTTTCATTTCAAAGTTCAATATCTCAAAAACGGCTTAACCGATTTTGACGAAATATATTTAAGAACCGGTTTCGTTTTCGGTTTAACCGTTAGGGAGCTACGATGCAACATACAAATACACAGATACCCAGGTTAAACTTCTAACACCCCTCTTTTTCGTTGCGTCGGGGATTAAAAATATAGTCTATTTTAAATACTTTCGGAGATTACGTCCCCTACACACAAACACTATTAGTATACCTAGATTACCCGCTAAATATCATTTGAGTGTCTACGGAGTAGAATACAAATCAATGTTTTAGTAAATATAATGATCTTATTTAAATTTACATAAATTGAGAGGTGCAACCCTATCGCTCTAACGAAGCCCAGGCCCAAAAAGGTCTTAAGCGACTTATTTTAGTTACTGCCTTAAACTTTATATACAGGGTGGCCCATTCAAATCGGTCAGTATGGGAAAGTCTAAAACTATAAGACATACGAAGATTTGTTCTTAGGAACCATGTCACCGATTTTACAAGTAGAGAGGTACAAACAACCATAGAGACAATTTTACATGCCTGAACTTGTTGAATATTGTAACGGTGGTCACTTTGAACACCTACTATGATAAATTAAAGTATGTGAAAAAAATGCATTTTATTCATTTTAGACATTATATTTCTTAGAGACATTTACTGCTTAAGACCTACACAAACGATATCTGAATAGAAATAGTGTAAGTTTATTTTTTCAAAACAACCGGGTTCGATTCCCTAGCTGGGTACAGTGTTTTTTTTCAAATGTATGAATGCAGTTTTTCTTTTTATCAAAATCGGTGACATGGTTCCTAAGAACAAATCTTCGTATGTCTTATAGTTTCAGACTTTCCCATACTGACCGATTTGAATGGGCCACCTTGTATATACTGTGACTATTTGGTCTGTTAAGCAGTATAAGTAAGAATTATTTTAACACTCATGTAATGACTGTATTTGGAAAAATATAATAAAATTAAAAATAAATTTAATCTCTGTACTAATTTGAGGCATTTGAATGATCCTCGCCCGGTGGTAAATGATTACGGAGGTACAATGGGGCCCTTTACACGATTAATATTATCACAATACTGGTGTCAATATTAACGCGGTTTTCGAAATTGTATGGATTCTGCTTCAATATTCATAAATATTCACGTAATACCTATCGTGATATGTGTGTATCGCGTGATAATAATAACTGTTAAATTTAAAGAGCGAACAGTAACATCGCTATGGGCGGATTATTAAATCATTTTAAAGGACGAGCGTTAAATTTACACGACTACGCGTCGAGATTGATGGTCATATCATAGCTCTATAAGCTTTACACATAAAGAACCATAATCTAGATTTCATGTATACGGCATTTGAATGTACTCGTCCGAAGGGCAAACGTGTCACGACCTCAAAGGTATGAGGTACTTTGCTAACCTCAAAAATGAAATGAGGAATGCGGGTTACCCTATAAGTTTGAATTTACTGGTTCTTAATCACCGTAAATCCTAGTTTACACCGTTATGTTTATATCGACGATCCAAGCTCTTATCCGGTTGTTCTGTCTCAGAGTCCTGGAAATGTCCCTTTATTTTCGTGTGGCTCTTTCAGATACAAGTTTTACTCAACAGGTAATAATTAGGACCAATTTATCAGGATTAACTTTATTAAACATCCCTGAAAAGTACTAAATTTTCGATTCAGCAGACCTTATCTTCATCACTATCGCCATCTATCCGTAACAACGAGCACCCTAACTAAACCCGCCCAGTCCGTAAACAGATGTAGGCATCATTGTCGTGCTCCCTTGTACATGGAATGGTTTTGGTAATTATCAGACCATGCATTGCCTCAGACAAGGTCACTACCACTACAGTGATAGTACTGAGCAACTAATTCGTATTATTTGTACTTAGCTACATCTACAATTACCGTTGCGTATCATCTCGAAGGTCACTAATACGATTTTTACGTCTGTCTGATTGACGTTTCTAGGGCACGTCGAACTTAAAGTATATTGTTGATAAAGTTGTCACACGGCTTCTGTATGGTCGAATTGTTCTACTTTTAATTGCCTAAGACGTAATGACGTCAATCAGACATTTTGATTAATTTGAATACAGTAATGTTGTGGTTTTGACAGTTTCCATATAAATACGGATGAGGTGTGAGGTGATAGGTGAGGACGAGTCGGTTTGTCAATACGAGGGCAGGATGGATGACATACCTAATTAGGTACCTACTGCGTTTTCCTAAGAGATGTAATATGTAGTTAGTGATTGATTACTGTTCATTTGTGTAAACAATAGTAACTTTTTACCTTGCCTACTCATAAACAAGGCAAGGCATTTATAAATACATCACACAAATCTTTTTAATAACCGCTCGTGGAACTGCAGTTATTTTAATGAATATTATCACCGGTGCTGCTTTATGACATCGTAATTTATATGCGGAACCTTGAAACGTATACCAAATATTTGTCTTTGGCCTCGATATTAATACGCATTGATAAATTAATTACTTACTATTGGGATTGGGAGTCGTGTATATTACAACTTATTACCATAAAGATATATTGTGATTAACTTTAATGTTGTACTGTAAATTTGAAAACCAAATGAGTTTAAAAAAATATGTAAAGTGTAAACTCATATCGAAAGCATATTATAGCACACACGACTACATGAATGATAAAACACCGTGGGATTAATTGTGACTGAAATATTATTAAATTAATCATTATGTCATTAGATGTTAATGACTCCTTATTTTTTTTACATTTTGATTTTAAACTGTCTAGACTTCTATTTTTTTATTATTATTATTTATGTTTTGACGATCCTATAGTGAATTTTTACTACTTACATAATTATTTCCTAATTCTGACATGTCTACAGCAATTCAATATTTATTTTTAATAATAATAATAACATCAATAAATTGCTCTAAATAATTAATATAATAACATATTTTGATATGACTGACGATTCGAAAGTGCTTGTTGCTAGCAGGCCTATTTGAATAAATAATATTTTGACTTTGTCTATGGTTATTAAATAGAAATATCTACGATGTCTACGAGTAATTATTAACATTTGGGAGTGTAGTAAATATCGGAAGTCTGTTTTTGTTTGTCGCTTCCAATCTCAAACGAAATTTTTTTCGCTCGCAAATTTCCAGACGGAACATATTCGAATGGGGGTGTGAAAAATGTGCAGTCCCTTGCAGTTAACCATCTGTTGTTGTTGATTAAGTAGAGTTTCAGAGTATCATATTAAAACCTATTTAATAAACGACCTCATGCAATAAACACCTGAAAGTAACAGGCGACTACGACACTCAATTTAAAGTAGCTACTGCTAATTAAGGAAGTGGTAATCTTCAGGATCGGTTAAACATAAACTTTAAACAAACTTAATTAAAATGCATTCCTTTTAAACACTTTCACGTATAACTCCAATGTAACATTTTTAAATAATTAAGAATTAAGTCGATTCTTATAAATAGTTCCCGAGTATCCAAGTAACAAGTAAACGGCAAACCTTGGCATTTGTAATAACTATCAAATGCGAAATACCAGCGATGCAACTTTGTAAATTAGATATTTTAATTATATCAGTATACATGTCGAGAATGTCTAATGCGTCTAATTGACTTGGAAGCTGCGAGATTCCTACTCGTAATATATAGTATGTGTCAAATGAAATCAATCGTAATTAATTGTAGCACAATCATGGCTTGTTATTCTCGATTTATGAGTAAACTGAGACTACGTAATAAATGTTAAAAATGTAAGAATGATTTTTGGACTAAACTCTGTCCATTAGTTTAAATCTGTGACCCTAGTGATAAAGTGTATAAGTGCCGTACAATTGTATAGGACTTTTACCCCTTTTCACTAGAGCCACAGAAATTGTCTTGTCGATTTCTGTCCCTAATTAACCTTTAATATTCTAGGTACGGCTTAACGTACGAAGAGATTGAAAAGGGGCTGCCCCTCATCGACACGTCGCGGACGCTGATCCGAGAAGTTTGCCCGCCAGTGTTCTCTCACGTGGAGTGTCGCGCCGGCAAGTACCGGCGTCTGGATGGGCTTTGCAATAACCTGGAGCACCCTACGTGGGGCGCCACCAACGCGCCTTTCCAGAGGTCAGTACGACAGAGTATACATGAACATCAAAAGGTGGACAGATTGACAAAATAATTACTCCGCTGACAAGTTGACGTTCAAAGCTGGCGATAAAGCTCAAAACGCACAGAGGGTAAGTAAGCTTTTTATTGCATTAAATGTGGTTAACAAAAGCTCTTCAGTATTACAATTAAAAAGGATCACACATTTAGCTGAATTGCAGCGTGCAAAATGTACACCTTAAATCTAAAATCTAGCATGCAACATGTTCACAATGTTATTATAAGTAATTTAGATGTCTGACAATTGAGAGAGACTCACTATTCTCGATCTTGTCTTCTTCATTAGGTACATTTGTCCTCCGAGGAAGAGGGGGCGCGGCACGGTGCGGGGCGGAGGCGGCTTTGCATTTTTTTATGTTTCCAAAATTGCCGACTGTCGATAACTGCTTCATATGCAGTTTCATATGTCACAAAAGCCGCCTCAGCTCTACCGCGCGGTTTTTAGGTGCGACATTATTTACAATTAGCTCCTCTGTCTTTCTTGGAAGTTTTTGGTTCCAGTTTCTAATGTTTATTTTCAGCAGTCGCCGGATTTGTTTTATTAAATTCAATAATTGCTAATTATTGATTTCTAGATTAATCGGCCCGCTGTTCGCCGACGGAATCAACTCTCCCCGCATCTCTCACACCGGACGCGACCTCCCGTTGTCTCGCGTGGTCTCACGTACCATGCACCCTGACGAGGGCTTCCACGATCACGCGGGAACCGTCATGGTTATCGCTTGGGGCCAGTTCATGGACCATGACTTCACGCTTACAGGCACTCCATTAGGTAAGTTTTTAGTAACCCTTGGAGCCGATATTCCTGTATCTCTTACACTGTTCAGAAGAGCCGTGGCCTCCCACAGTCACGTATTTTGGCCAGGACACCACGCGAGCACTCACGTTTATAGCCTGAGGCTTGTCTTGGAACACGAATTCTTGACACTACGCCGCCAGGTGTAATTTTTCATTATTGACATTATTATGCATTATGTCCTCCCACAGCAAACTTATGAAATTAATAAGAAATATCACCCAACGATCGATTTTGTACTACTACGCCCGTTAGTATAATACTAGCGCAGCATTATCATGCGATAAATGATTGAAGTTACAAGTCAGAGCGTTGACGCCAAATCCAGCTTAGGGCCACAATTATCTCATAATTTCACAATACTTATAAGCACGTTGGCAAATCTCAGACCCCGTGAACCGCAACGACCCCGAGGAGTGCTGCAAGCGGCCGCCGCACCTGAAGCACCCGTACTGCAACGAGATCCACATCCCTGACGACGACTACTTCTACCGCCTCTTCGGTGTCAAGTGCATCGACTTTGTGAGGGCCTTCCCTTCGCCGAGACCTGGCTGCCGTCTGGGTAAGGACTTGTACGCTATATTGTTCCACTAGAAGACGTCTCTGTGTACCACTACTTCCACACACTCATTAGTGTTGTTTGTCGCTGGCTGTCTATGAGGAGAACTTGTCTAAGCAAGCGTAAGTTTCATTCCTAGGTTTAGCCTCGATTCATAGAAACGTACGTCTATATCGACAATTCTAATTATACATATGTATATTATGGCCTAAAAAATCAATAATTATATAATAAATTAGAAGGATAATCAATAAAACTATAAATTTTGCAATACTCAGTTCGTTCCATCGATTTGGTAACTATAAAATTACAGGTACTTTACTCAAAAATAATACCAGTTGGAAGTCGTTCGCGCCGCCGGATGCGTTAGATATGTACCTACTATGTACAACCAAAAATCTTGAACCATATAAACGATTTTACTCATGTTTAAGGCCAATTACCGCCATCAATTACAAATGTCGTAACGTAACACTGCAATAGTAAACTTATTTCATCAGACTACTTAGGAGACTCACTGGACCGGTCGACAAAGGTCAGTTATGTTTTCCACTTCATGATCTTGATGTCAACATTCATCATCCTACGCTGAATATCGTAATTACTTGTCTCCGGTACTGATCTTATGTATATTAACATATCAAGGGATTTGTACGTGTGTCTGCTTATAATAATGTTTCTAGACAAATCTGTGAACGCGTTCAGATCCCAGACCCGCTCGAGTTAACTCCATAAATACCCACTACACACACTCGAACACTCGAATATTCCGTGAGCAACAGGTGCATAGATAATTGGATCGGGTTAGAACAGGGTGGATTTGAATTGTAACATTTATATTGTCAAACCCAAAGACTTACAACGCGATCGAATTAACTCGGCACCTGGAGCTTATTGGATTGTACGAGTTAACTCGAGCTGATTGTACTAACTCGATATTTGATTCTTTTCGAAAGTACAGTCAAGCGAAAAAATATGTATCGATTTAATCCACTCATAAATATGTACAGACCTTATTCGCCGACATAAAAGCTAAGTATGGGACATCATTTTGAGTAAGTTGTATGCACATATATTTTTGCACTTGACTTTACCTACTGTAGCTAAATCTAAACCTAAATATCATTTTGAAGAATGGTGAGACAGACGGTGCAATCCGCCATTTACAAAACGAAGATGCTCACTCTGAAGTAGGTAAACTCAATTTGTGTCTCAGATTGAGCAACCTAACTCGGTCATTTCGCGGTTATTTGCGACATTTTATACCGAAGCCAACTATTGATACGTGAAACTAGCTTCTTAAATGACAACCCAATTATTATCTTATATATAATTCGATCGTTACATTGTATAACATATATATCTAGTAACGATGTGAAAGCAAATTCTAACAGATTAATCCCCTAATACTTGTATAACATCTTCAACACGCTGTCAGGGTTGGGTTACAAATTCGCAAGTAGCTACATTTCGAGTGATACCTAAATATCTCTTTATATCATTTAATAATACATTATGTTAAATTACAGCGCATTTTTCAACTACCAACACAATATACTCAATAGGTATATTTGACTCAGACCTCAGAGCTAACCTCGATTAGAGACCAGCATGGAAGTTTATTGAATGATGAGGAATGCATATTAGGGAGATGGAAGGAATATTTTGAAGGTTTGTTTGAGAGAGAAGAGGAAAATACGTCAGGAGTGAATGATAATGCACTGCCACATGAGGAGTGTAGTATTAGTATGGATGAAATTGTAAAAGCTTTGAAAGGAATGAAACCAGGAAAGGCAGCGGGGTATGATAGAATTTCAGTCGAGATGCTGAAGGCTGGGCAAGGCGTCGTAGCAAGTCAGTTGTATCGCCTTTTCAACTTATGTTTTAATACCGGCATAGTTCCAAAAGATTGGTGCAAGGCGGTCATCGTGCCACTGAACAAGGGAAAGGGCTCACAACTTGACTGCAAGAACTACAGGGGCATTAGCTTACTCAGCATCGTTGGCAAATTATATGCGAAAGTGTTGATTGAAAGGGTAATGCAAGAAACCGATGAGAAAATATGGGATGTACAAGCGGGATTTAGGAAAGGTATGGGATGTACGGATCAGGTCTTCTCTTTACGATGCATAGCCGAAAAATATTTGGCCCAAGGTCAAAAGGTCTATTGCGCGTTCGTGGATTTGGAGAAGGCCTATGACAGAGTGGTGAGGAATGAACTTTGGTCGGTACTGTCCGGATATGGAGTGAGCGACCATCTCATTCAAGCTCTGAAATCTCTCTACGAGGATTCCTCTGCTTGCGTGAGAGTAAACGGGTCCTACACTGAATGGTTTAGCATCGAAAAGGGTGTTAGACAGGGATGTGTAGCGTCACCGTGGCTGTTTAATCTATTTCTGGACAGTTGTTTGCAAGATTTGAAAGACGATGAATGTGGGTTGGAAATGAATGGGTTGCTTATCAAATGTCTACTCTACGCCGATGACCAGGTTTTATTAGCGTCATCGGCTGAGAAGCTACAGAAGATGGTAACTAGCATGCACAGATTATTTGCGAGAAAAGGAATGAAAATGAATGTAAGCAAGACGAAAGTGATGGTATTTGAAAGAGATGAGTGTATGACAGTTTGTGAAATTGCTGTAGATGGAGAGAGGTTGGAGCAAGTGGATGGGTTTGTGTATTTGGGGACTTTGTTCACGAGAGACGGTAAGCATGAAGGAGATATTGAAAGGAGAGTGATAGCTGGGAATCGAGTGAATGGGGCACTTCACGCCTTTATGAGTAGCCAGAAAGTGTCAGAAAAGGCGCGGCTGGCCGTGCATAGAGGAGTGTTGGTGCCGACACTAATGTATGGTAGTGAAAGTTGGGTGTGGCAGAAGAAACATCAGAGTCGAGTGAATGCAGTGGAAATGAGAGCGCTGAGAAGTATGTGTAGCGTTACTTTGAGAGATAGAGTGAGAAACACCGTTATAAGACGGAGGTGTGGAGTGAATGAAGATATAGTGACGAAAATTGAGAAAGGTATGCTAAGATGGTTTGGACATGTAGAGAGGATGGATGAAAGAAGATTGACAAAACGAGTGTATGAAGGAAGAGTGGATGGAAAAGTTGGAAGGGGAAGACCTCGGCGAACGTACTCCGACCAAATCGGAGACATTCTGCAGAAAGGCCAGGTCAGGAGTACCCTAAATCGGCGCGCATGCATGAAGAATGTTATGAAAGTTCATGAAGCGAAAGTTGTATGTCAGGATCGTAGCAAGTGGAAATCCGTGATCTCTGCCTACCCCTATGGGAAACAGGCGTGATTATATGTATGTATGTATGTATGTAGGTATATTTGTCTAAAAGTTACAACCTATTTGACGACAGTAGTAGGTAGTCTATGTATCTACAAAGTAAAATATATATTGGAACAATTAATCAACTTTCGTTAAATTCCATAACCCACTCGAATCGTGCATAGAATATTATAAAGTGAAACGGTAGCATACCAGTTAACATAACCCTACCTGTGTTCCAATCTACACTGAGTAATATGTTTCGTGTAATTTTAAAATAACAAATGACTGTCGTTGTTCAAGATAAAGTACTTCAGATAACGGCCATACGTTTTCATGTCACATAAATATATTGAGATATGATTTATATCTTGCATCTCATAATGGTAAAAGTTTGATGCGGTTATACTCGTACCTGTCTTGATTATTCTATGAAGGAGGCAAACAAGCTCGTTGCGGATCCTTTATTAATTTGAGGTTTCGCTGTGTTGAGGATGTAGAGACAAGTGCTGGTCCATCTACTCTACTTGTACTCTCTAGTAAACTACCTACTAGTACTCAACAGGAACACTACACTACACCATATGTACATGTACACCACCTTGTCACAGTGACCATAATATGAGATCTCTAGCAACAGTCATATTGATTTTCACTGTGACAAGGTACAAAGTGACCCAGTAATCAAATTAGTTAACCGTACCCACTAGTATACTAGCTAAGCTCTGCAGTATTGGTAAAATTAGTTGAGTAATTTAATAGATGTGTGCAATGTAATTATGGGTTTAGACTGCACGTATGGAACAGGATGCTTAATTTAGCTAATAGGTATTTAAGTAACATGACAGTATCGTAAAATACAGGAGGTTGTTAAGATAATGTAAAGTAAAGGCTATACTGGACCGAACTAGAGCAATACTCGTATTAATTTGAATGAATCAGATACATTGCATTTATTTACACACAATTTATGTACTGTACATACATATGTAAGTTGACTATACGTAATTCTACTAGTAATTTGGTGCAATTGGCAGATTTAAAGCGTTATGAATGACATTTAAGATGAGTGAGAAACTCGTCAGTTTCATGTCAGTTTTTTTAAACGACTTTTAAAAGGTTTTTTTTTTGTTCGTTAACTTGATCAAAACTTGTCATTTAAAAACCGATATGGAAAATTATAATTTTAGGGTTCCGTACCATAAAAGTAAAAATGGCATCCACCTTATGGGATCACTAGTGTGTCTGTCCGTCCGTCTGGTCTGTCACAGTCAATTTTCTCCGAAACTCAGACAGAGCGGCCAACTAGATTTTTTTTAAACCAATCAGATCACACGCATACTCATAACTCCCTAGGGAGTTATGAAAATCCATAACTCCGGGAAGTAAGTCGGTTCTAACTGCTCTATACGCATGCGTGCAATAAGACCCTTTACGAGCAAGTGTAATGAAAAGTTTTTATTTTTTACAGGTTCTCGTGTGCCTTTCAACACTCTGACTGGCGCTATTGACGGTAATACTGTCTACGGTGTCACTGATAAATTTTCCAGGTACGCACACTTTTAAGACTAGTCGCTCTGTGAGCTGTAGATCTCACAAAAAATAAAAAACTTCAAGTGTCAATATTTCCTAAATCTGACTCGACAAACAAATTTTATATAAATATCAAACCTGTTCACAAAATTTTACGAGAATCTGTAGAGGAGAACAAACCAAAATCCGCCCGCAGTAACATACGAAAACATTTAAAAAATGTAAATATTTTTACAAGCGGAATCGTTCGCTTAGCGAAGTTAAGTATAATTTAATTTCCAGCCGGAGTGAAAAATTGATTTAAAGGATGGTTTTGAACCCACGACCTCTGGAATCCATTCATCGCTCTTTCCAACTGAGCTGTAATCGACCGCGAAGTTGCTACAACTCAACCAATTTACTTGAGTTCAATCTTACACTCGGGTTAAAAATTTAAAAAAATGCATTTGAAAATTTCCAAAGACTCTCGACAAAAAAACTATATAATTATCGAGCCTGCTCACAAAACTTCACGAGAATCGGTTGAAAAATGGGACCTGTAGAGGAGAACAACCGGAAATCTGGTCATCCGGACATACGAAATAATATTTGTGATGAAGCGGAGACCTTCGTTTCACTCGGTCAATTACTTATAGTCCTCCTAGCTTAGGTCTCACTAGGTGGCGTTGAGCGCGTCAGGCTGCTATTAACTCGGAAGCTTTATCCTTATATCCTTGCCTTTGAAGGATAACAATCATTTTGTCCCACAGGAAGCTGCGTACTGGCTACGGTGGTCTGTTGCGCATGAACCCTGTGTTCACGGAGTACGGCCTGAAGGACCTACTGCCACTGAAACTGGACATCCCCGACGAGGGCTGCACCAGACCCAACAAGAACATGTACTGCTTCGAGGCCGGTAAGTCACTTGTAGCGACTGGCTGTTAATTGTAAACCCTAATACTTTATTCACTATAAAGGAAGACATGGTCTTGCTTACAGTTACGTATATATACAACTAAATTTATTAATACTGAGGTCCAATTTGACATTGGTTTGAATCCTGGTTAGTCTTTGAATATTTGTGTGATGACTAGTGATTTATTTATTTATTTCGACAAAAAACACACAGCATTACGGAGTCAGAATTTCCTCTCAAGATATTACAAGCAGTGATGAGCATGAATATTTGTTTCTGAGTCATGCATGTTTTCTATCTGTTAAATATATAGTCATCTAGTACCCATCATACAAGCCTTATTGAGCTTATTTATGGGGGTGTCTGGAAGAGATCGCTCTTTAGCGATAAGACTGTCAATTGTCTACCGTTATTTATTATTTTATTACCGTTGTATTATTTTGTTCTGGTGAAAAACGAAGAATATTTGCATTGTATTGTATGGGGCTAGGTCAATTTGTGGTAGATTAGTCTCCCTAATACTTATTTAATTAATAGTTATCAAAAAAATATTGATACATAGATGTCCGTGATTACCGGTAATATGTCATTGTGCCAAATTCATGTTACAAAATACTTTTATCTTAGCGTTGTCCCGCTTACTTAAAATATGGAGAATATTTGATTTACTAATTGTTTATTCTCTTTAGGTGAAATTCGAGTGAACGAACAACTGGTCTTAACTGTGATGCACACTCTTATGGCTCGAGAGCACAACCGCGTGGCGAAGGCTTTGGCCGAAGTGAACCCCCACTGGGATGACGAGACTCTCTTCCAAGAAGCCCGCAGAATCAACATCGCCGAAATTCAACACATCACTTACAATGAGTTCTTGCCTATCCTCCTCGGAAAGGACGTCATGGAGAAATTCGGATTGGTTCTGGAGAAAGAAGTAAAACAGTTTTATTTGTTGGGGGATATAATAATAATACACGTCATTTTCTTTGTAGCTTGTGGCCTACCATCGATTGATGCTTCTCTAGTTTCAGTTCATTCTAGTTTTTTCCTTTCTTATTTCTAAATAACTTTTTTCTATGTCTCTAATTGAAAGTACGTTTTAGGGTTACTGGGATGGATACGATAAAACGGTCAACCCTGATGTCATCGACTCCTTCGCATCAGCGGCGTATCGGTTCGGGCATTCACTATTGCCCACGGCTGTAGAGAGATGGTCCAAGGCTCACAAGTTTATTGGTAACTATACCGACAATTACTGTGACTCAGAGATTGTTGTACCTACAAACAACTTGTTTGTATACTTAATATGCAAAACTAATTCGTCGTTAATTCCTTACAGCTTCCAAGAGACTGTCTGACCTAATAAGAAGACCTTACGACTTATACAGAGCAGGTGTCCTTGATGAGTACGTCATGGGACTCATGAACCAAGTAGCGCAAGCTATGGATGACTCTATTACGCAAGAAGTCACCAACCATCTCTTCAAGAAGGTTGGCGCTCGCTTCGGAATGGACTTGGTATCATTCAATATGCAAAGAGGTCGTGAGTTTGGCATTCCGGGATACATGGAGTTCAGAAAGTTCTGCGGCCTGGGTGGAGCTGATAATTTCCACGATCTCCATGGATCAATGCCCAACGAAACTATCAACAAATACGGAACCATTTTCGAGCACCCTATCGACATAGATCTGTGGTCTGGAGGCGTGTCGGAGAGACCATTGCCAGGTTCAATGTTGGGGCCCACTTTTGCCTGTGTTATCGCTACCCAGTTCTCATACTCGAGAAGAGGAGACAGATTTTGGTAAGTTTTATTTCATTTCATTTATTCCTTGCTTTGTGTGTACAATTAAAGGTCTTAAAAATAGCAACATGTTTCAACACAACCCTGTGAGGGCATTGCAATACTACATTAAAGGAAATGTTAAAATAATTAATTACCTTAATAACTAAACATCGCTATATCAAAATAGTAATAACAATTCACTATCAAAATCTAAAAATATTGTAAAAAAAAAACATTGATCGAAATAATAATAATTAGGAAATCATAATTCATTCATGATACAAATAATTCATTAATAAAATAACAATTCATTGTAAAAAGCTAAAAATATTGTAAAAACACTGACCAAAATAATAACAATAAATAGTAAATAATAATTCATTCATGTTAAAAATAATTCATTAATAAAATAACGATTCCTTAATAGTTATTATTTGTTGCTTAAATAGCTGAGTAATAATAATTTAACTATGTCAGTTTATTGTTATATAGCAAAGTTCTGCTATAACATCTAAAATTGTATATTCATATATTATCCCATCTATAGTGCCCATCGATCAGAGATCTGTGAGGATTATGCAGTGGCTCACAGATTCAGGTACAATACTAGCAAGTGCGAGATTTTAGTTTTTAAAGCAAGCAACAAGACTCTCCTGTCAATACCAGCAGCTGTGCTCATATGCGGAGTTCCGCTTGCTTGCTTTAAGTACCTCGGTCGTTGAAAATCACCACGATGATTTGGATCTGAAAAGGGAGCGCAGATCATTGTCCGTTCGTTGCTTTAAGTACCTCGGTCGTTGAAAATCACCACTGTGATTTGGATCTGAAAAGGGAGCGCAGATCATTGTCCGTTCGTTGCAACATGTTGGCTCGCAGGTTTGAACGGTGTAACAGAAATGTCAAGATAACTTTATTTAAGCCATTTTGTCAGACCTTTTATACGTGCAGCCTATGGTCTTATTACACTAAGAAGGCGTTCAATGCTCTGCGTATCCGGCATAACAATGAGTTCAGGCTGTTGTTGGGACTGCCACGCTATTGTAGCGGATCAGGCATCTTCGCGGAGGCAAGTGTGGATAGCTTTATCGCTGTAATAGTAGCCTCGTAAAGCTATTGGTGGAGTACTTGGCCAGTGCAATATGGAAACACTGATGCTTCACATATTCACATGGGGTCCAGAGGAAGAAACGTACCTATGTGACATATTTTAACTAACATAGGATTTTAACAAAATATAAGTATACCTACATTAACCATCATCATCTTTCATGGGAACTTGGGAAGTAAGACTATTGTATTTAACTAACTACTTACTTTAATTTATGGACTTTATCTGACTTAAATAAATTGAATTGAATTATGTTCATTGTGTACCTAAAGTTAATTTGTGAACAGGTTCGAATTGGCAAACCAACCATCATCATTCACCCCGGAACAACTTACCGAAATAAGAAAGTCACGACTTGCCCGCGTCATTTGCGACAATACGGATATTATTGACACAGTTCAGCTGTACCCCATGGTCTTGCCGGACCACGAATTGTAAGTATAACTATTTTCGCCTATTTTCTATGACCGGAGTTAATTTTATTTGTTATTCTCAGAGGCTCCGACTATTCCATCGTCAGGCCGTCTAGTTTCCTCCAAATAATGGACATGTCGTCTCCTTACAGGAATCCTCGTGTGCCTTGCCGAAGTGGCATTATGCCTTCAATGGACTTCACAAAATGGGCGGAGCCCGCACCTTTTCATGGTGCTGCAAAGCAGTTTGTGAGTAGCTTCTCGCACAATCCGTTCTTTGGCAAGAAGTAGTCTCACGCACCAAGTATTACTTAGAGTATTGTGGTCTTTAATTCATCCTGGCAACCTGACCTGAAGCACTATTGTTAAGACGTTTAAACGCATCTGGGTGCGGCTAATACATTTTACTAAGGTTTGCCTTCTGAAGAAAAATCGTCAGGATTTATTTAAAGAATTTCTGCTGGGATGAATTGAAAGTCCTGGTTCTAATAGTCATCACGTAACCAGTCTGTTATAAAGTAGATGCACATAATAAGTACATATCACAATATTCACCTGTAGATCTATTGTAACAAGTCAATGATGAGTTGTTTATATTTTTTTATGATGGACATTAAAGCAGTCAAGGTCATCAAGCATAATCCAATCAACCATTCGTGTCACTAGAAAGTAGCTTACAGACTAGTCCTATTCCTTTCTTTTGCTAGCTGATTTGATGGTAGCGCAAAGAAAAGGATCACTATGTACACGTTTTCAACTTCTATTTCAAAAGACACGTTTGGTGGTCAGATTTTCGTTAACATTTACTTGACTAAGATTGATATCAAGAAGAAATACCTGCCCTCTTGCTACTCTTTAACAAAAATAGTTTCTTGTTTCTACAATTTGTCAAATTAAGCATATGCCGTTGCTTTAAGCCATCATTAATGTTAAGCTCTGGAGGGTTACAAAACCTTGCTCACCATAATGTTCAGTAGTTATAGTAGCTTTCGCATGTTCATGTGTTCATATCGAGACGACTTATTTATACGTAGAATAGTTAACGTGTACAAAATTAATTAAGGGCTGTAAAGCCAAACGCTTGAATGCCATATTTTTATACGTAGATGAGATATATTTCTTAATCAATTCTAGCAGTTGTCACAATAGGTACATATCATTATATTTTACTTCATTTAAGGTATATACAGATAGCAAAAAAAAACATAATTTATAAGTGCCTCGTATAAATATGGTGAATGTTGAATTTCATAAAATTAAAAAAAAATCAAATCTTGTTTTCACTCACTTGCTTTTGGTAACAATGGTTACCAGACATCACCCGTATTACAAGGGAATAGAGTTCAACTCGAAAATCAAAGCAAGTGAGTGGGTATTTCACATTCCATGATCGCGTCTATGTCGTAGCATTCGTCCCTCTCCCGATTACATACTTGCTAGTAAGAGACGAATGATATATGTCCGAAATACACGCGATCTTCTCTTAGCTAGACAAAAGTAAATAAAATAAAAAAAACACATACACGAAGTTCTTATACAGTACATACTCGTACATGTACTACTTCACGTATATATTAATCTGTAGGTGATTGTCATCCTAAGTCAAATATTTTCTGTGATTCGTCTACTACTCGTACCTATTATATTGCACATGTATCCCCTTAAATATAATTTCTGTTTTTAATTATTAAGTAATCATAAGTAAGTAGCAAATAGTAGAATTCGTTGAATATATAAGGATCGTATTTTGTGTTGGGTCAACGATGTTTCTTAGATATCACAAGTCAGACCACGTACCAAATTAAATGACGCACCAGCTTTTCCAGTAGAACTTAGTTTTCCACCCAGTTTGTTATTTTTTATTTATTAGTCGTACCAGCATATTAATTTGGGTAAACGTAGCATGCGATAAAAATGTATATTGTGTAAATAAAATTGCAATATAAAGATATATAAACGTTTTTATGTTGTTTTATTACCCTTAGTGTAAAAATCCTAGCAGGTAAGTTTTTGCATGGATCAGTATTCATGTTATTGAATAACGTCTGCTCTAAAATACATATTCACAAATAATATTATATTCACAGGATGTAACCGACGCTATAATACTTCCGGGAAACAAAACATCCAACGAAAGCAATACTATGGGACATACAACTGAAGCCACTGTTCTAGAATTACCCGAAGGAATCCATAAGAATGACGATAAACTCACACCGCTGGCTTTTAATGCTACATTAATCAACGGTACCGAGAAATATACAACTGACCAATGCCAAAACAATAGTAGCAAAGTAATGCAGAACTGTACCGAATTTACAACAGAGATTAATAAAAGCAAAGATACGGTAATGCAATACGTAAGTGGTAAAAATGACGGCCTTCCACTAAAATCTAGTGGCCATATACGGAATAGCCTAAAAAGAAGGAAACGATCTTCAAATTTTCAATTAGACAATATAAGGAGTAACAGCGCCCCAGAGATACTTAATTATGAAACGAGACACGGTCCCAGAGACAGAGAAATACTCTTGCCCGTACTTCAACGAACTCAGAATAAAATACTAAATGCGAATTTAGCAGATTTCAATATTGAAACGTTACATGAACCAGCAAGTAACCCTGAGGATAATAATAAAGAAAGCTGGAAAGATAATAGCAAATTATACAATAAACAAGCACCGCCAAGAGAAGATAGTGATGAGAGCACAGAAAGAAATGACAATTCAGAAGAAAGGAGAAAACCTGATGTTAATGACGCCAGTGGTGAGTCTGTCGAAAAAGTCAATGACGAAAGCAGAGAAAGAACACATGATTCCAATAAACAGTTGCCTTTGAATAGCAATGAAAGCTTTGAAAATGAAGACCTAAAATCGCCTTTAAAAAATGACGATAGTAAGGAAAACCAAGAAAGTGAAGAAAGTGGTGAAGAAAACAGCGATGATTCAAATAATAATACGGTTCGTGGTAGAAATAATGAGAGTGTTGAACTTGAAGAGCGTTCAACTGATCGTGGTTCTGCACCTCGAGAAAAGTACGCGAAAAATAATAGTGATGAAGATCAGAAAACAAAATATCCGTCTGAAGATAATAGTGGTGAATCCATTGAAGAAAACGAAAACGCAAAGAATAAACTTAAACAACTTACTTTTGATGAGCCAGACAAACCGGTCTCAAAAGATATTCAAGACGTTGATTTAGATGACTTTAGTTATGAAAGAATACAAGTCAATAAGGATGGTGAAGTTGAATCAGACAGCGACGCACATGGTAAAGGTGATAATGATTCGCAAGAAGAAACAACGAAAGATAAACCAAAACCACGCTCAGAATATATCGCGAAAGTAAACAACGGAGAAATTAAACCAGTTGTAGAAATAAATACTGAAAGTAACAGTAATGAATATAGTGACGAAACAATAGATAAAGAACAACAACCACGTAAAGCTGAATTAAACTCTGACCACACAAGCCTTGAAACTCTTTTAGGCGCGAAGGAAAATGATAGTGGAGAGAAAAATGAAAAACAAGTTGTTCAAAATGATGACCAACTAAATGGCAATGTGAAACAACAATTTGAGCGCATTCCCTTAAATTACAATCATGACAAGAAAACTGAAGATCGACCAAAACAAAACGACGCACCAGCAGATAACACTGATAATGACAAAGATGGAACTCTAGACACTTTGTTACCGAAAGAGGAGCATTATGACGACAAACTTAATTTCAAGTTTGACGATGTGAATATAAAATTACCGGATATAAAACTCCCCGAAGACATTTTATCATACAATTATGAGAGCCCTACTTCACATTCTAGACAGAAGGATAAGAAAAAATCAAATACCAAAGACAGATTTTATCACTACAGTGATGAACATAGTAACGAATATCCGATGAAAGAAATATCAATTCCACAATACGATGATGACAGAGGTTATTATAGATATGAGGATCCTCGTGAAAAAAAGCAAGACTATAGAAAGAAATCGAAGCATAATGCTGAAGACGACGACGATGAACACGTGGACTTGTACGAGAAATTTGTACGTGAAAGGTTTGGAAAACGTGGTTCATTTGAAAAAAGATCAGAAGAACTCAGAAACGAGGTATTCAGGCCATCAAATCCAAAGTTAAGTGAGACAATCCAACAAATTCTGAAAAGGTCTGAAGCTACTCAAAAACAAGCTGACAAGAGTGGAGACCCAAAGGCTGGTTACATGTGGACCTTAGAATATGGTGAAAATTTATAAAAGTAGACGCATTGCAAAGATAGTATTTATAAGTTAAGTGTTTATATTTGTAGTCATTAGCATTAGGGACATTAAAACATATTAAAGATTAAATAAACAGTTTTGGATATTTTGTACTTTTTTTGTGTTTACGGATATAAAAAAACTGTAGGCAGCAATGTCTAAATCGTAATCGTAACATACATAGAAGCCTGTTCTATAATGATCTATCTTATATTTAGCAATTTGCTACATAGATATCAGGTGGGTAATTTTCATCATCATTATAGCAAGTTGAATCTCGATTTCCTCCAGTTTTCCTAAATATCACGAAGCAATGCAATGCGACATTTTTAAACCCCCGACGCCGGAGGTGTATCTATGTGATATTTAATATGGCTAATTAATTAGTGCAAAAGTAAGTATACGCCAAGTGTGACCGGTCTTAACCATATACAAAGATTACTAATTAGCTTACAGATTCAAACCGTCACAACTCGTAATTCACAAATGAGAGACATTTTTCGACAACAAAAGCTTTTTTTTCTACAACTCATAATTATAACTATTCATTCAATGCAAAATGCAACAATTTATAATCTTTTTAATGTGTGTTGCCTTACTTGTCACTTAAGCCGGGTCCACAGCGCCATGTTTCGTGTTTGCAAACATCAAACATGTTTTTCGAACACAAAATAGGCGTGGCCTCAATGTTAAGGCCGGTCCACTGCATCAAAAATCGAACAAAACATGTTTGTAAAACATTTTTGATGTTTGCAAACATGGAAAACATGGCGCTGGGGACCCGGCTTTACTCTCTTTTCGAATGAGAAACTTTTGAAATCGTTTTTTAATATGATATCGGGATATTTTCGAGAATTTAAAAATGTAGTGATATTTATTTTTCTATCCCGCCCGCTTAAAAAAGTGAAATGTTGCCAATTCGCGCACTCTCATTGGGGCCTTTTAGACGATTAATATTATCACAATCCTGGGGTGTCAATATATTCGTGGTTTTCAAAATTATATGGATTTTGCTTCAATATTCAACAATAGACACATGATACGGATCATGATATGAGTGAATCACGTGATAATAATAACCGTGTAAACGGCCCCATTGGGAGCGGTTTTCGACGCGAATCAAAGGACACGAGTAGCGAACACGAACTTACTGTTTACACATTCGCCAGCGCCAGCGCCCGACCCAGTCGTGTAGTGTAAACAAAATGAAGTGGAGTGAAGTGCGAATTTAAGAAATACATTTTCAATTTATCAAAAGAAAGAGCTCATTACGGTAGTGAGGAAATACTTAATACCTTTTAAACACTAATGTATGAGGAAATAACAATGACTAAGGAAACTCTCGACGCGACCTGTCAACATTACGAGCGTGTCCATTTTGCGGCCATTTTGGAACTAAACATGGCGGATATAGCGCTGTCCCGATGATCAAAATTTTTATCGATATTATAGACAGATCTTAGAACGTATTGGTTTCCTAGGATGTTATTAGATATATATGAATATTAGTGACCTCTTTTCTATGCAGTTTTCTTTAATGATTGTATGAAACAGGCATTTGCTTTACGGGATTTCATGATTACAGTTACTAGTAAAGAGTTTCTTTACTATTTCGCAAAATATCGTGTATTAATTACATTCTGGTAAGTATGGACGGAGATGACGAGTGAAACAAGCGCTGGTCGGTAGCACACTGATTTATTGGAATAATAGGTGCGTGGGCGCAGCCACGCACACATGCATATATAGCATTCCTCCCCCTATTTTAACAACATACTTATCTTAAAAATACTTCTTAAAATCTACGTCTAATTGTGATCGGCGGCGTAAGCGACTTTGCATTTCTTCGCGTAAGCGTTGGTCACTCGTTTTCTCAACTTCTGTGGGGACCATCTCCACGTCTGTGCCTGTGTCGTCCTCGGTATCTGTGAAGGATTCTGCCTCTTGGAATTCGGAGTCACTCGGTACTGACACTTCCCCCTCCGGGACATGCTCTGCGGTGCTTCCAGTCAGTTCCACCTGACCTGATGATAGGATGCTACTCCTATCTGGTGACGGCTGGGGTGGTCGTGACGCGTGTATCGTAGGCGAGGGCGGGGACGGTATCTGCGTTGGAAGCGATATCCGTGGCGGGGGCGGTGTGTGGACATCTGCGGGCGGCGTGGGGACGTCTGCGGGCGGCATCTGCGACGAAGGCGATTGCGGCGGCGGCGGCGGCAGCAGGGGAGCCTGAGGCGCAGACGGAGGTAAGTACTCATCTATATCTTTTATATTTTGATCTCTTAGGCTATCGTTGCTTTGTGTACCGTTATATTTTAGTATTTGATTTTTATGTTTTTTTATAATTAACGCAGTAACATAATTTTTAACTAAGTATAATACCTTCCCGATTCTCTTATCAATAATCCCTTTACACCAACTATATTTATCTTTGTTCATATACTTTTTATATAATATTAGTTCTCCTTTTTTAAAGTCACGTGGTCGGAATTCTTTAACTTGTGAACACTGGTTGGATTTGACAGGTTTGTGAGTCACGGGTTCGACGGATGGCGAGGGCGTTAAGTCAGAACAAGGATTTATTACATCGAGTCTGCACCTTATCTTACGTCCAAATATTAATTGTGATGGAGCGCAGCCTGTGGTTGAATTTATAGAATTGCGATAATCCATTAAATGTCTCAACAAAAATAACCGTCTTTGTCTTTCGTTAGTACCTGGTAAAATGCTCGACTTAATACCTTTTTTTGCGATTTTAACAAAAGCCTCTGCTTGCCCGTTGCTAGGGGGATGATAAGCCGGTGACGTAACATGTTCTATGTCGTTAAGGTTACAAAACCGTGAAAACTCTTGAGAGCAAAACGCGGTACCATTGTCACTCACGATTGTTTTAGGCAACCCAAACCTAGATATAAACTCGCACAGTTTGTCAATTACGGCGGCGGATGTTGTGGTATTCATGAGATACACTTCTACCCATTTACTATAAGCGTCCACAGCTACTAAATACGTATGACCGTTGATGGGGCCCAAAAAATCTATGTGTAATCTCTCAAAACAATTTGTAGTGACGGGCCACGGCGCGGGCGGCGCGCGGGGTGGGGACGGCCGCAGCTGCTGGCACACTTTGCAGGAACCCAAAAAAGTCTCCAAAGCCTCGTCAATACCTGGGAACCAGAAGCGGGCTCGGGCCTCCGCTTTGGTTTTAACTATTCCCAAATGAGACGTATGTAATTCTGACAGAACTTTTTTGCGCAACGAATGTGGGATTATTGCTTTATGGCCCCGCATAATAACCCCATTTTCTACAGCTAATTGGGTCCTGCACAAGTGATAGGGTTTCAATTGCATATCGGTAGTTTTATTGGGCCAACCCTGTGCAATATACCTACCAACTATATTTAAAATTGCATCCCGTTTTGCAGCTCGGTAATAGTTATTGGCATGTTATCTCCGTCCGCGACAAAACAAACATAAGCGGCCTTATCACTATCGGCGAATACCGGTTCCACGCTCCCGCGCCCCTCCGGCAGACTTGCTCGGGACAGGTAATCAGCACTATTGTCCGCGCTGCGTACATATTCTATTATGTAATTATAACCACTTAGGAATAGAGCATACCTTTGTAACCGATTGGCTGATACCTCAGGAATACCTTTGTAGGGCCCGAATATTGAAATAAGCGGCTTGTGGTCCGTTCGCAATACGAAAGGTTCTGCCTGACCGTACAAATATTGATGGAAACGCCGTACTCCATAAATAATAGCGGTCGCTTCTTTTTGTATCTGGGCGTACCGTTTCTCGGCGGGGTTGAGCGTGCGCGAGGCGAACGAGATAGGCCGTTCCACCCCATCTGCACCTTTTTGGGATAAAATAGCCCCGAGGCCGCTTGGAGATGCGTCTACGGTCAGGATCAGTTTTGCTTTGGGATTAAAGTGCGTTAGTACTTGATCAGAAACTAAATGGCTTTTAATTTTTTTAAACGCGTCATTATGCACTTTGGACCACTCCCATTTGCTATTTTTCTTAAGTAGGTCATATAACGGGTTAAGTATAGTCGAGGCACCCGGAACAAAATTTCGATAATAGTTACTTAGCCCTAAAAACGATTGTAACTGACTGACATTTGTTGGTACGGGAGCTTCGACTATGGCTCTAATTTTTTCTGGTGATTTTTTTAAGCCATCTTTGTTTATAATACGAGTATACCCTAAGTAGCTAATCTCCTCTTTGAAAAACTCGCACTTATCCCGCTGCAGAACCAATCCCGCATCTTGCAGCCTTTGCAACACCACATGCAACCTGGCTAGGTGCTCGGTGGCATCGGCGCCCGTGATGAGCACGTCGTCGAGCAGGCAGAGCACGCCGTCCAGCCCCGCCAGCAAGCACTCCATGGCCCGCTGGAACAGGGCTGGGGCAGACGCCAGACCAAATGCAAGACGGCAGAAACGGTATAGCCCCCGGTGTGTATTAATACACGTCAGCTTTTGAGACTCCTCGTCCAGCTCGAACTGGTTATATGCCATTGACAGGTCTAACTTCGTGAACCGTTCCCCTCCATGTAACTTCGAAAATAACTCATTTACCGTGGGCAACGGGTATTGTTCAATAATCAATTGTTTGTTTATACTCACAGAATAGTCTGCACATAACCGTACAGAACCGTTTTTCTTTAAAACCGGAACTATAGGTGACGCGTACTCTGCATGGTCAACCGGCTGAAGGACCCCTAAATTGACCAATCTGTCAATTTCGTCACTAACAGCGTCACGCAAGGCAAATGCCACAGGCCGAGCTTTAAAAAAACCGATTTGCATTTTCCTTGAGTCTTAATTCCACTTTATATTTATTGAACAATCCTAAGCTATCCGAAAATAATTTAGGGTACTGTTTCATTAACTTGTCATTTCCGACATCTTTGCAATAATTAACAGGCAATAGCTGCAATTTAAATAAAGAGATGAAATCTCTGCCAAGCAGTGGTGGGCCGCCGTCGCGAACAACAAACACGCTCAGTACGTGAGTGCTACCCGCAAATTCCACGGCCAACCTTACATTACCCATGCATCTTAATTGTTGACCTGAATAGGTCATTAACCTTTTACTAGTGGGTGACAATGGTAAGTCCTTAAAATGCATATTGTATGTAATATGAGATATAACCGTCACCGCAGATCCACTATCGATTTGGAATTTTAATTTTATACCCTTAATTTTGACCGTTTCAACCATAGGCTCACCGTTTACAGAACGTATGTGATATAACTCACCGTCGTCGTCGTTATCGCCCTCACGATCCGCCGAGGCATCCATGTAATTTACATTAGTGCACATCCTGCCTAAATGCCCTTTTTTATTACACTTTTTGCACGTATACTTAGCGAAACGACACTGTGACGCACTATGGCTAATATAGCCGCACACTGAACACTTAGGCTTATCACTTCCTACTTTCCGACGATCCTCGCGCGCGATCTTGTAAATCTCTGCGCCCGCGGCGACGGGGCCGGCCGCTGCGATTGCCGCGCCTGCCCGCGCGCACCGTATGTTTTCGGCGAGTTCTACCGCCTTTGAAAATGTTAACGCAGATAAGTCTTGAGCGTATAACTTTTCTTTTTCACTTCCCGGCAACATTCCCATAACAAAGCGGTCACGTAGTGCTTCTTCTACGTTTAAACACGCGCAACTAGCTGACAGGCCTCGCAGCCTAGCCGCCCACTGCGGGTATGACTCATCTTGTCGCTGTATCGCGGAATAAAAGTTATGCCGTTCGCCGAATCCAGTACGTTTTGGTGTGAAATGGCCGTCCAGCAAGCTTATGATGTCTTTGTACGGCACATTTTGTATGTCCTTGGGCAGCGCTAAATGCGCTATGAGCTCATATGAGCTCTCGGTGAGTGCGCTAAGCAAAATTGCTCGTCGTTTCTCTCCCAGTGTGTCAGTTGCTTCAGAAATATTGTTTCCAATAAACCACTGACACAGCCGACTCTTGTAAATCTTCCAAACTTGCACATTATGGTCGAAAGTCGGCAGGATTCCAAAAACAGCTGTCATTTTTGTAAATGTGGGTAGTCGTCGCCACTGGTAAGTATGGACGGAGATGACGAGTGAAACAAGCACTGGTCGGTAGCACAATGATTTATTGGAATAATAGGTGCGTGGGCGCAGCCACGCACACATGCATATATAGCACATTCAGTCAATAACGGCATGTAGCATAAATAGATCTGCCCGTCACCAATAATAAAAACCTACGAGACACCCTCAACTATGCTGGATGTATCCCATTAGTTTAGTTTTGGAATATGCTAATAATACTAGATAATAATTCTATATACTTTGTATAGATGTTCTTTCGTCTTATCATTTCACCACCACCACAGATTAGGGGAGGACTAACCAAGAGATAACCACAAATTAGGTATATTAAAAGGTTACTATTGAAACAACGTGAGATCAGGATATTTTTATATTAATAATTTACACAGGTCTTTATTTTTGAATTCAAACAACTACCACTAGTTTCATTCTCAGTTCCAATAGCGTCTAACCATATTTTCTTCTGAAATTCACTTCTTGGCAACCTTTAAAAATATAAATCACCGAATCAATGAGTAGGTATAGTAAGTCATCACAATTCATTATCGATATATTCAGGAACAACCCTAGCTACTACTTCAGGGTAACTTTTAGTAAGAAAATATTGGAAATAAAGCTAAATCCCACTACAAAATATAAATTATCTTAATCTGTACGCTAATTATGCTGTGATACATGTGCCTTGTTCTCGACAATGTTCAAATCATCCCATATTTCAATAGAAAAACAACAAAGCTATGCAACGACAAACTTTTCTGTTTCTGGCTTTGTCTTAAGCCACATCCTGTTATGCTACACTAAGGCATGATCGCAGCATTTAACTTCACATTCCTTTAAAGTCTTGTGCGGTTTTTATTTTAATAACACTATTTATTTTATAACTTATCAATTTCTATTCCACTCACTGACAGGTCATGTACTGCTCAATTGACGTATGATTGACGTACCGGGGAACATAACATGGCGATTTTGATCTCTATTAGAGATTCCATACAAGTGACTACCATTCTATACAATGTCACGATAGACATGCATCTCGATCGGACCGAGAATTGGCCCCCAGTAGCTTTGGTACAAATAGCAAAGAGAATATAATCACTACGTTCTAATACGCCCGGTCCATTGAATTCCATAGTCAAAGGGAAATAATGAGAATGTACTTTGCGGATCCTCGCGACTGTTTTCGGATCTTTTCAAGGCTAAGATCGGATCGAATCGAATTCCCGTTCTGGCAACACTGGGTATCAAATAGTCCCGAACCGGCTGAAAGACTTTGTATCCATGGCCAAGAAATAAAAAAAAATAGTCCCGAACGTCTCCCGAAGGTGGACTGTCATCTGTCATGTCAATGTCATCATGTCATGTCGTTTAGTGTCTCGCTCTCAATAACCTTAAAGCTCGAATATATAAAGAACTTAGCAGTAATATCTCATTTTAATTTGAATTAACTACTTCTTACCAATTTTTCCCCTATAATGACTGAAGAAATACAAAAGAAGCTTCAGAAGGAGGTAGAGATGATCACCAGCGTTCAAAAAGAATATCATAAGGCGGTCGCCCAGAAACAACAATTAGATAGCCAGTTAAATGAAAATAAGGCAGTAAAGGAAGAGCTAATATTGCTTAAGAAAGATGCTGAAGTCTATAAGTTAATCGGACCAGTGTTGGTTAAGCAAGATTTGGAAGAAGCGAAACAGAATGTTGCAAAGCGAATGGAGTTTATCACAAAGGAGATCAAGAGAACTGACGGTCACATTTCAGCGCTCGAGAATAAACAGGAAGCATTGCAGGAGAATGTCAATAAATTGAGAAACGATATGGGGAAATTGAAAGTAAAGGCTTGAAACAATTAACTTTTATATACTGCTCCTCTACTCTTGTCTAATATTACACACCTCAAATTGTATTTTATATCAAAATATATGCTTAGTATTAACAACTGCATACTGAAGTTTTAGTTTAGTGTACTTTCTTCTTTTAGTGTTTTTTATTATTATCCACAAATTACACTGTGCACTGTTGTATTATATTCTAGTCAATTTGTTGAATATTTGCCAGTTTTTGCCAAAAACCGCAAGTTGATATTAGATATCCCCTTGCATTGGCATCTAGATACGGCATATGGTCCTATGTGACATTTTGGATGCCATAAAATTTGGTGGTCATGAGCTGCTGAGCAGCCATTCTATCATTCTTAACTTATAACACCTTAATGTATTATGAACATGACTGTGATACAACAAAGAAAGAATATATGCATGTGAAAGAAGTTTTGAAATTGAATGATTAATTCCGGACATTATCCTCTGACCTTCAGGTATAAAATTACCTTTATTATTGGTATAGATCAACTGACTGAGAAAATTCTAATGGACTCTGACCTAACATGAGCAATTTTAGAGTTCCTCTAGCAATCTCCTGTCTCTATTGTTGGTAACAAATTGTGCTGTCTTCCAGCCTCTTACACGAGTTTGCAAAATTTCCAACTCATCATACCATTGTCTGTCAGCAATTCAGCATGTAGTACAAATATGGATTGCAAATTTAAATTAACCCTTTTCCATCTGTAGTATGTTTCATTGACCACATATGTGTACATAGAATTTCAATCTTAGGTTCTGATTTAAGGCTCAAATTACATTGCAATTTCGTAAAAAGTGACTCATCTTGAAATGAATCACCATAACGTAACTACTTTGAGTATATATTTTGTTTTTTGTTCAGCCTTCTAGATTGGCGCGGATTAAGGTACAATGGAGCTGACGTAATCTTAGTGATTAAATGTTCCTTAAAAATAGAGAAAAAAATTTTTTTGATACAAACCAGTATTCATAGTATACATAACACATTGTTCACTCATGCTCGGAACACAACTCAACAGTCAGAGAGAAGAGACTAAAGCTGTCTACGTCACTGCTCATTAGGCATATCTTGTTTGAGGTACTTCAACAGGATAGAAGGATATAACAAACACTACAAGCTAAATAAAATTGCCTAAAAATTCATAAATATTCATGACTGAAACTGAACTATTCTCATCTTTGCCCACCCCTCGATCCTCAGGTTGATTTTTCTGTGCAAGGTTTAAAAACAAAAATCCAAATTGTATATAAACATTTTATTGTACTTTCCAAAACATATAAATACCTCATAATGGCACTTTCAAAGGAATGAGTTGAAGCTTTTCTTCATACTATTACTAATCTATCACATACAAATTGCCATAGCTTTAGAATAATTACTTTCTCTAATTATTTTATAGTGTCTATTCAAAAGGCATTCATATATCTAAAAATGTAATATAAAAATATATTATTGACATTTATTATGCAGCATGTGTTATATAAAAACAATTAATATATTTTCCACCTCAGCGGCTCGAAAATGGCGGTTTCGTTGCGTGAAACCAGTGAGCAAAATGCAATTTTGCTGCGAGCGTGAAAAAAACTAACTTTTTAATTTTTCATATCGTAGGTTAGTTTAAGTAGCTTCATTCTCTCTATGACTATTCCTTTGCGTTATATGTTCTCGCCGCTGAGGTGAAAAGTTGTATGTATCACAAGAGAGCAAAGATATTTGCATCTTGTGTCTTTGAGTCTCTTGCTACACTCTAGATTCTAATTATAGAATCTTTCGCTTGATCCGAACTCAACATCAACACTCCTAGCAAAAATTTACTTTGCTCTCTTGTTGAACAAATAACTATTACTTACAGCTAAACCCCCTCAGTAAAATACACTTGCCTCTAATCATTAAGTAATATTGTTTAATACTTCAACAACAAAATTCTTTCATAAAAAATATTCAATATTCTAATGTTTATCATATAGTTGGCCCTCATGTTACTTAATCAGTTAAATCACACATAAATAATATCAAATACTTTGTGAGTAGATCCTTATTTAAAATGTCATGTAAAAAATACCAAAATATTATAGGTAAAAAACTTAAGTAAAGGACCTATTGTATGTAGTTGTGACGTGTTCAAATAGACATTACATATTAAAAATGTGCAACACAAACTAAACAAACACCTATTCGAACACGTCACAACTACATACAACAGGTGACTTACTTAAGTTTTTCACCTATACTAGCTATCCATTGGCTCATACAATCTCCGATGTGGAAATTTATTTAACCCTACTTTGAACGCAAGGAACACTGCAGAACGGCATTTCCTGTTTGACAACGAACCGACCACTAAGCAGACTCTTTCCGCACATTCTACCCGAGCATATGAAGCAGTCAGCGTGCCAGTGCATATTGCTCCACGACACGCCCTGCTGCTCGGGCCCGATGACGCCTCCACACGCACGACAACGTTCTGCATAGAACTGATCGTAGCAAGACAGACATATTGGTAATCCAGTCTTATCATCTGGCACATACTTCTTCCCACCAAGCGGAGCATCGCAATGGTAGCAGCAGAAATGTTGCACGTGGAACGCGCGCCCCTCCGCCGCGGTATATGGCCGCGTGAATATGAGCTCGTCGCAGCCAGCGCAGCGTGGAATCTCCAGCACGTTTGCCAAGTCCCTAGCACAGTAAATTTCGTCTTTGTAGAAAAAGTAGACGAGATCAGCCAGCAGTTCGCCACATTTACTGCAAGTGAAGCACTGTGGATGCCAAATTGCCTCTTGTCCTGCTCTTTCAGCCTTCACTGCGACCTCGCCAGCGAACATAGATTTCTTGCAACGTTGGCACGGCACTCCCTCATTATAAAGTTTTCTGTTGAACTCCATTTCGGCAGGGCTTAGAGTCATGTCAGAAAGCTGGTCTATGATTGGATCTATCTGTTCGCCATACAAGCTATCCTGTGGCGAGACTTGATAGTTCATGTTGTCTGGAGTGGTACTACCAGTAGGATTATTCCAGTCCGAGCCCTGGACAGTCGCTGGTGGCGCGCTGCCCGGATAAGTGCTGTAGTTGGGCAAAGGTGGCGGCGGCAAATCTTCCACTGACTGGCTTCTAAGATAATCCCTTAATGGAGCAGTCTGTTGAGGTTCCACCTGATTTGGTGGCTTCGTAGTTGTAGAATATTGGGGATTGATTTTTGTTGAGCAAATTGTGCCACTGTGTTCAGGGGTGGTTGGTTCATGCTTCCAGCTCCAAATCTCGCCATTAGGAGCAAATATTGTACCCTTTTGAAGTCTGCTGTCCAGCATCTTTGCAGTGCCCACAACATTATTGTTGCTGGTCGGCCAGAGGTCAGGCATGGCGTGAGCACCGAGAGCCTTTGCAAACTCGTTTGTCTCCTCTTTAAACTGAGGATTCTTGTTGTACTCTTCACGGAATAGTTTAATAGGCTGCAAATAAACATCATTTGTAACAGGAATGTTTAAGTCATTCAAACTCTTGAGTAGTTTGTCATAGACCGGGCCATGTTCAATGGCACTCTTGATTCTGTCGGATTCAATACGCATCACTTGGAGCTTGTCTTTTACGACGTGACTGAGTATTGGGCTGTTTTTGTAGTCTGGCAAGTTAGCAGCGCTGCTGACAACATTTCCTTGCGAGTCAAGCACCAGTTTCTTGTCTGAAGCATTCTTGGGAACAATATTGTACTTGACGCCCCTGGAGACGTTGGATATCTTCAAAGGCAGTGCGTAGGACTTCGTGGCGGAATGGGACTTGCTGTTCTCGACTGAGTAAATTTCTCCGCTCTGGAGAGGCCCTACTCTGACCACGTTACCCATACCCACGACATTCTCTTTGATCCGCGTAATGTATTCCTGGAAACAAGTGAAAATTCTTATTAGTCCTTCACGATATTACCTGTTGCATTGATTCAATTGCTTGACGTGCTAGATCAGCTAGATATATAATCAAAGATAGGAGCCTAAGTTGATCTAGGTCAAAGACTGTATGGAATTAAATATCATACAACTCCCTTGAAAATCAACCATTAAGGTCGGTAATCTTTGGTGACGACCTAAATTTTGGCATTCTTATTTCTGATTCCCCGCTCCTTCTCCGTTTGCTCCTCTCAAAATGTTTACGGTATTTTCTTCCTACACATCTGCATAGGGTATCCTCATATCACATAGGCCTCCCCCAAATTCACGGGGGGTATATGCCATAATCGCCACGCTTGGCATGCGGGTTGGCGATCGCAGTATCTCCACCGCACTCCAGGGATGCTGCTGCCCATCCCCCGGTGGTTTGGTCGTAGTTTTAGGACATACCCGGGTCCCCTGGTCTGAAATTCAGCCACCAACTAGAAAAAAAAAATCATTTTGCCTGGTAAGTTCTACAATATTTGTTAAAGAAGCTATGTCTTATCGTTTTTACAGACCGGTGATGAACTTTTCGATTTTGCTCATGTAGTACCATGTAATATTTGCACGGGGGTAGTGCCAGCAGCCTCTATACTTCCTTTATATACAGGGCGTCCCACGGCTATGACATGGAGGGAAAGTACCTTGAATATTGTAGATGGAAAATTTTACTGACAGAAGACATTATTTTAATCTAAGAAACAATTTAAACTGCATTCATAGATTTTTAAATAATTACATAGTTGAACCGGGAATCGAACCCGCTACACGAGAAAAAAATTACCCTGTAGCTTTATCATGCCGAGAGAAAGGCTACATCATGAGGATTATTTTTGCTACATAACATAGTGACAAAAATAAAAGGAAGACCATGAATTTTAACATTTGAAGTAAAATTTTGTTCAGAAAAATTAAAAGCTGACATTGCCGTAAGGCCATACAACTGATCTTATCATTTTAAAGTATTAAGAATCAGTACCCGCTTGAGTAGTACGCATCATATCCCTATTATAATTTACTTTCCTGGATCGGGATGAATGGACAAATAAATTATTTTTATGGAGTTATGTAAAAAATAATTTACAAGTACTAGTATGAAAGTGTCAAGCTACAAGCAGAACTTGGACGTGATATTTCAAATATCCACAACATGATTGACAGGGTAAATCAAAAGAGTGCGACTTTGTATTCAACAGAATGGGACTCATTTCGAGCATTTAATAAATAAAATTGATTATTTACGAATTGAAAATGTTAAAATTCATGGCCTTCCTTTCATTTCCGACACTATGTCATTTTGCAAAAAATAATCCTTACGATGAAGCCTTTCGATCGGCATGATAAAGCTACAGGGTAATTTTTTTTCTCGTTTAGCGGGTTCGATTCCCGGTTCAACCATGTAATTATTTAAAAACCTATGAATGCAGTTTCAATTGCTCTTTAAAAAAATGTGTGTCTTTGTAAAATAATGTCTCCTTTCAGTAAAATGTTCCATCTAAAATATTCAAGGTACTTTCCCTCCATGTGGCATAGCCGTGGGACGCCCTGTATATCTTCTATCTATATTAATAATTCCGTGCAGGGGTACGGTAGACCCGAACGAGACCTGTCTCAAATTGAAGAACGTATAAAAATAACGGTTTCGAATTGAACATATGTATCCGCAAAATTCGGATTGTCGCGTATTTTGCATTTAAAAGTGTTAATTTTAATAACAAAAGGTCGGCCATATTAAATTCGTTGGTTGACAGCGTTGGGTCGGGTACGTTCGGAAATCGTGAACTATTTTTGCGTCCTGTATGTTGGCCAGGTTGCTGGGCTGTATTCTGGGTGATGGGCCATCAACGCCCATTGTGTGGTCAGGCAAGCCGCGTCTGCAGCGTTTTATTTTTGTCGTTTTCAAGCGTTCAATACGCCTATCATATTGTCACAACAATCGCTTTCAAAGCGAATGTATGGGGCCTGTTACATGGTTATTATTATCCCGTGATACGTTCATATCACGTTACGTATCACGTGAATACCGAAACAGAATCCATACAAATTTGAACACTGCGATAATATTGACGACCGCAGTATTGTGATAATACTAGAATGTTTGCTGAGTCTGTCCGCCAAAAGCTGCGTCTCTATTTTAAACGTCTAGCAAAATTCTATCCCTATCTCGCTCTCCCATATCTTAGTGGTACTGCTCATGCCGTTCGCCGCGCTCGGACGTTAGAGGCGCTACCTTGAACCGAAAACGAAGTATCTGCCTCTCTGTCGCACATGCATATTCGAACGACATAGAGGGAGATAGTTCGTTTTATATTCGGGGTAGACTCTCAGGCGTCAACTTTAAAACCAATAGGGTATTTTACTACATGAGAAATACAATTCAAAATGTAAGAAAGACCGGCCAAGTGTGTCGGACTCGCGCATTAAGGGGAATTTATCAATATTATATTGGTATTTTTGATAAAACATACGTCATAATAAACATTATCACCAAATTTCAAGTTCATAGGTCCATGGAAAGTTAAAAAAATATATATGTGACGGACGACACACGGAATGTTGTTTGACTTTCTTCGGCCGTCCGCCGCGCTCGGACTGAAGTGCTACCGGGAACCGAAAACGAAATATATGCCTCTCTGTCGCACGAATGTGCAAGTGCGACAGAGAGGGAGATATACGAACTTCATTTGTTTTCGTTCGCGGTAGCAGCTCTGAGGGCCTACTCCAAACTTCTAAAATCGAACTTCGTATCGTGCTGTCTCTTTTCGTCATATAGTGTATAACACGAGAGTGAAAGGGACGGCCCTCTGACTTCGCACCAAAAATACTGGCTGGCACATCAATATTTACCAATTGCACATCTGAACCGAATTTTAATGAATGATTAGTATTTTAGCTATACAAATCAGTACTGATTAGTGATTACGGTGTCAATTTTTTTATGCGCCTTTAAATACTAGCCTTATGAAATACATAGGATTAACTTATAAAGATTGCCCGTGACTTCGTCAGCGTAATCTTTTACTCCCTATTCCATGTTAATCCAGACATATTTGTATACGAAGTTTCAGTATAATCCGTTGTTGTAACGTTTTTATTTTATACATTTTTGTACACTATTTCTTTGGAAGTTTGTATAACTGTCACGAATAAATGTTTTCTTTATTTCTTTCTTATTTATATCACCCGAGCGAAGCCGGGCTTTCTTCTAGTGAAGATATATTGTTTTCTAGTTTGATTCTATCAAATTTGATTCTCCTTTAAGGGTTCCAGAGCCAGTGGCGTAGCTACCGGAGGGCAAGACGGGGCAGTGCCCCGGGGCCCCCAAACTCAGACTTACAAACTATAAATTGAACTTGTGAAAATTTCTCCCACATTATATAAGTAAATAAACCATATTCCAGGAACGCGACTTTTATGACATTACAATAAAGCAAAATAATAACTTTTTGATTAAGGTACTACGTTTTATTCCTTAATACCAAAACCTATATTTATTAATTTATCCAATTATTCATTCCTAAGCTCTGCGCGTTGAACCAGGACGTTCCTGCTATGCACAATAAAGAACTGATGAGAAGTGGCTTTTCAACTTAAAATGTATATTTATATTTTGATAAAATTTTAAAGATTTGTTCCGTATTCGTTGTGTTCCGAACTCGACGTACTCCAGATTTGTCGTAAAACGTGTAGTAACGGGACCCTATTAACGTGCCTCCGCTGTCTATGTGTCTGTCACAGGACTGTATTTTTTGAATGGCAACAGGGAGATATTTGCTTTTATTTCATAAAATAGTTTTAGTTTGTTCATTAAAATAAGTTTCAACTTTTTTTCTCAAATAGGTATATTTATTTCTTTGAAACAATTTTATATAATAAAACAATGAGAAATAAATACTTAGTAAATAAGACAAAACTAACCTAATTCAAACAAACAAAATACATAAAATTAAAAAGGTTCCCTAAATCGGAACCCTGCGGAAAAATTCTTAACACAGGAAAGACCGTGGTATCCCAGGCTATTCACCTCAGCTCCGCAGGGGCAACGGTGCGGAGAAACGATATAGACACCCAATCGCAAGCCAACAGCCAAACTGAAGGAGTAACAGTCTAGAAGTGTCCTAAAGTTCGAAGACGGAGGAGCATGAAGCCAAGATCCAGACTCCCTTTCCGACACAGCCAGTAGTCTTGCTTTTTCATGGCTAGTGGAATGAACTCTTTTGCAAACAGGTTACAATTTGTATTTGGTTTTTTAATTTTATTATGGAGTCGACTGTATTACGACGAATCTGGAGTACGACGAATCTGGATTACGACAAATCTGGAATACGTCGAATTCTGAACACGACGAACAAACGATTTTAAATAGTTTAGTTGGGGCCCTAGTTTATTTTTTGCCCCAAGGCCTTCGGTTACCTAGCTACGCCACTGTCCAGAGTTCATTCTCGAGACAAAAGCAGAGAAGTGGGAAGGTTAAGGTAGTGGTTCAGCACCAGTAGAGTAAGTATGCCAAAATTCAGCTGGTTACGAAAGAATTCCGATCTTTCGCCAAATCTGGTCTAAACATGACTGAGTGACTTCGTATTCCAAGCATAGCGGACATACATTTATTATACTTAAATGGAATCTGGATTTGTCCAAAAGCACAGTGGGACCAGGCCTGGGGTGGTCAGGATATAAGTGGAGGCCAATCATGGCCCATCACCTATTACCTATACAATGTGAGATCAAATAACCTTCATGCTCTGTGGTGTTCACTAAACCAACGCAGTATGCGGTGTGCAGAGTTGCCAACTTCGGGGTCCGGGGGAAAAAAATAATTGGAGTTGGTGGTGGTGGAACAACCCTGGCGCTGAGCCGTTGCGGCGCGGTTTTTGTATGATACCGTATGTTTTGATCCACAACGCACTATGTTGGCGGGCTTACATCTGTTAGCCAACATCGTACTATAGTAATAGTTCGAAACGATTTCTGCCTGAGCGATTCGTATAATAAAGCCAGGTTTGGACGAAGCCAGTGCTGCCTCACTGACTTGAAAAATAAGCCGGCGCTCTATTCCGGCCAATGCTGGCAGCCAGAGCTTTATATACAATAACAAGCCAGCACTGGCTTCGTTTAAACCTGGCTCAAGAATACCGACCGTGTGCTCCGACTTCTCCTGGTCGGAGGCGTGGTTGCGGATGGCGGGCGCCACGTCGTGCGGCGGCAGCTGCGTGCGGAGCTGCGCGCGCCGCCGCCGCGCCGCCGCCGACCCCGACACCGGCGCCAGCGAGCCCAGGCACGACATGTACTCCGACACCTGACAACACATGAACACTGTGGATTAGTCTGAATTGCACCAACTTACGATCACAGACCGATCAACGTTAAATATGACGCCGACAGCTGTCATCCCATAGAAACATGTCGAACTTTTCATACATTGAAATTTTAACGAATGCAGCTTACGATTACAGACGGTTTGGTGCAACCCAGCCTGTCTCGAGTACCGGTTGTCTGGAGAGCCGGCGGGTTTTGAAAAACTGGGTGAGTTCTGTTCTGTTTTCACTGTAAGTTACCTTAGGGTGGGTTGCACCAAACCATCTGTAATAGTAAGTGGTGTTTGATAGTCTGATTGTGTAGAAAATTATACAAATTTCTATGGGTTGGCAGCTGCGGACGCCGTATATAACGTTGATCGGACTGTAAACGTGAGTTGGTGCAACTCAGCCTTAAGTGTAAAAATGACCACTACTGAGCGAAATGGTCATATCATATACTAATTAGAATAAGAGTGATAGAAAGAGATATATTACATATATTTTTATTTTATTTGCCTCAGATAGCTGAGTTTATCAATATAGGAACCTGTCATTCAATATCTGTGATAGGAGCCTGTGGAGAAGTCTGGTCAGCAATAAAAGAACATGATGTCACGATCCTCTGCATTGAGGGAACGACATCAGATGATGATGACCTGTCATTAAATTCTACCCCATATATTACGAGGTCTGGTCAGTGGTCATATACTAATTTGGATAACAACAATAGAAGACATAATTTTTTTTTATTTGCCCCTAACTTTTCAATATGACTTTGAACCAAACAAACGATTACCCACCAAAGTCAAAGAGGTTGTTTATGGTTAGCCGCTATCACTGCTATAAACAAGTACTCAATTATTGAGAAACAAAATTAGGCATTCTGGATTTAGGCATTTTGACACAGTCATTTGGGGATCTAGGTTTGTTGGAGTACTGGGCAAAGTGAAATTAAGTTGTAATGAAACCTTTTCACAGTGGTCGCACTAAGATCTCATCTATAATACCTATTTGCTAGTCAGACAGATGTGGAAAATGTGCAGATTATGCATTCCTACAATAAAAAAATCTGTTATCAAGTCAAATTAACTCTATGTAATTTTTAATCATCACAGATTCTAAGATTGCTTTCCATTGATATAGAAGATTGCTGAACATAAATCAATATCAAAACGAAACAACAAGCTCCCATTTATCAACATCTACTGAACAATATTACTGATAGTGATATGATATGTATATTTCATTATCAATAACACTGCAGTAGATATCTTAAGATAGGTAACAGTCATGAATGAGTATGAAATAGTATGAATAACTTACATTAAATATTAATTTTATGTTTTGAAAGCATCTTCTTTGCCAAACCATGAAAAAAATGTTAACAACAATTTTCCAACATAAGGACCCTATCTCACAATACATTATCATGGTTTTACAAGGCGGTAGGTTTACAAAAAACAACCCAATCTAATGAAACTTTGCTTCTCACATTGTATGCTGAGTACATATACAAATAAATCAGCCAAGACCATGTCGGGCCATGCTCAGTGTAGGGTTCCGTAGTTCCCCAATGAACTTAATTAAAAACATCAAATAATAACAAGCAAAAGGGAATACCTTTGCAGTGTTTCATACATCTTTTACTCAGAAGGGAAGACTTTTTACTATAACTCAAAAACCGCTTCACTGATCATGTTCGCATAGTTTTTGTTGAAATTCTTTATTAAGCTCTACATTCATGATTTTTTGGAGTAATTATTTCTGAAAATATTCACTTTATCAAAAAATGTTTGAGGACCTGTATTCATTTTGAAAGACCTATCCAACAACACCCGCCGCTACAGGGTTAAATAAAAAAAAAATCATCCCCACTTTAGATGTAGGGGAAGTTCCCTTCAAAAATATATTATTTTTATTTTACCACTCAACTTTATTGATTTATACACAGAGCAAAGCCTCAGACAGACAGACATGGAAAAAAGTTACAATGACACATACCAACTCCGTGGAGGCATTTGGCGGCACCCAGTCAAGTTTAACAGGCTTATCTGTCACACCACGAATTTTTATCAGGGGCACTGAAAATAACATAATGATAATCAAGGAGGATAAGTAAGGAAATAAGACAGCTTTATTAATATCACTTTTAGCATACTAGAAAGTGGGTAATTGTGGGAAGGCTTTTGGCATGTATGCAATTACCCTTTACAGTTATTCAATAACAATACTCACTGGAAGCTTTTTTGGGCTTTGCGGTCCCGAGAAGCTCAAACTGTGCCCAGCCAGAGAGGTCATCATCCTGAACATCATGCACATCCTTGCTGCAGTGGCACGAGCGGCATACCTTGCGCCAGAAGTGTAGGTCCAGCCCGGGACATGAGGGTCCTGTTAAACCAAACTTCTTCAATAAAAAAATATTAAAAGAAACTAATGTAATGCACAGTTCTATGCCATATATTCTGTAGAAAGTTATAGAATTAATTAAATTAACACGTTATTAGATCGATTTGAGATAAAACTTAAAATATATACCGAAATAGAATACTAGAACGTTGTTGTCTCACAAGCTTACCACAAGAATTACAAGGAGCACCGGCGCCGCTGTCGTGGCCAAGGCGGGCTTTGCTCAGCTTCTCACGTTGGCTTTCAAGCTTTGATAACCAAGCCGGCGCTTCAGGAGTTTCTACACATGACTCACTCATCTGAAAACAGCAACTTCTTTGTGCAATATCAGACTAATAAAACACTTAAAGTAAGGGACACGTCTATTTAGTCATATACTTACGTTTTCAGATTTAATTTACATTTGAGTTAATGGGCGGAACCGGCCGAAAAACACTTGTAATGAAATTAATTATTCCGTAAAATTTTATGTACACTACTCGACTACAAAGTTACACACTACTCTACAAAGATTGACAGACAGATAACAAGCACAGATATTCAAATATTCATACCACATTCGTACCATACTATCACAGACTAGTAAGGGTTCAGACCGCCAACTCACGAACCAAAAATATAGACCGTAAGCAACCATATTGAATCTGTACCCGCTGGTAGATTTTTGACGTTTATTTTTTTTAATTATTTAATGACACTGTGGCAATGGAACTTACTGTGAACATCCAACGATAAAAAATATTTTTTTTTTATTTAACTTTGTCTCTCACTCTCAACTCATTTAAATTTAACTTTAAATTTAACTTTGTGTCGAAGCTCACGGTATTTCCAATTGAACACCAACGTCCGATGTAAAATGAAACTGGTGTTCAATTGAAATGCCGTGAACTATGTTGTGCCGTATTATATGAAATTAAACAAAGAATTGACTTATCAACAAATTTATTTTTTAATGTATCTCATTTCATATCCGGGAAAACGATATATCTTCGTCCTTTCACAGAGTTCTACGTTTTACAACCACAACACTCGTACAATTTGCAAGATGAGAACTTGCATGGCATGCCACATACGACGCACTTCACTATCTTCCATTTGTTGTCCAAACAATGGTTATTACGCGTTTCCAGATGAATTTTCGATTAGCTACACACTGTTCCGATAGTTTATTGCATAGTAATCTACCAATACTGTAAATTAAATAACAACATTTGCAAAAATGAAAAAATGTTCAGAGACGACTAGACGAAATTCCGAGGAGACGCCATTTTATTTTTATTTGTCACTTTATTTTGACGTTTGACGTCCATTGGCAGACAAGGCAGTACCCAATGAGAGCTAAGTATGTCCTCAAAATCTTTTTGACACAATATGGCCGCTATCATACACGTTTCGTTCTACGTAGATAAACAGCCGTGCATACTATAAAAGTGATAAAGCAAATACCAATTGTGCCAAAATATCTCATAATTTTTGAAATTTTTATGCTCCATTTACACGAAACACATAATCACATTAAAAAGATATATTGTGTCAAACAGATTTTGACGACTAACCGAGCTCTGATTAACTACTGCCTTGACTCTAATTGGCTACTGCCATTGGACGACAAACGTCAAAATAAAGTATAAAATGGCGTCTCTGAACTTTGTTTCATTTTTGCAAATGTTGTTATTTAAATTGTAGTATTGATCGTTTACTATGCAGTAAACAAACGAAGCAGTGTGTAGCTAATCGAAAATTCATGTGGAAGCGCGTAATAACCATTGTTTGGACAACAAATGGAAGATAATTAAGTGCGTCGTATGTGGCATGGCATACAAGTTCTCATTTTGCAAAATGTGCGAGTGTTGTCGTTGTAAAACGTAGAACTCTGTGAAAGGACAAAGATATATCGTTTTCCCGTATATGAGATGAGATAAATTAAAAATAAATCTGCTGATAAGTAAAATGTTTGTTTAATTTCATTTAACTAAGATAAGGCTCAACATAGTTCACGGTATTTCAATTGAACACCAGTTTCATTTTACAACGGACGTTGGTGTTCAATTGGAAATGCCATGAGCTTCCACACGAAGTTAAATTTAAGTGAGCTATATATGTTTATCGTTGGATGTTCACAGTAAGTTCCATTGCCACAGTGCCATTAAATAATAAAAAAAAATAAACGTCAAAAATCTACCAGCGGGTACAGATTAAATATACTTGCTTACGGTCTATATTTTTGGTTCGTTAGTTGGCGGTCTGAACCCTTACTAGTCTGTGGTCCAGCTACTAATCCATCTTTGCTGTGAATGCGTTTCCTTTCCTCACAAAAAAGTGAAGTTTATCACTATTTATAGATTTTGTATAAATTTTGGTGTGTTACTTAGTGTTTACCGTTTGTGATTACTTATAAGAAACTTCACGAGAAGGTAAATTATAATCATTTTATTGTTTCTTATTGAAATGAGTCATAGTTTGAATCTGGTACAATTTAATGTATTTTCGCCGTAGATGTCTTCAGGGAGACCCATCAAGTGCGTGGTGGTCGGAGATGGCACCGTCGGAAAAACTTGCATGCTTATATCGTACACCACAGACAGTTTTCCGGGGGAATATGTACCCACAGTGTAAGTAGCAAACTCAGTCATATTAGATTTTTACGAAAAGTAAACATTGGGCATCCGCTGTGCAAAAGATTTACATTTTTATTGCTCTACTTAAAGACGAGATATCTAGAACATTTGAAACATAACTGAAACAATAGTATTTATGATATCAGTAGCATGTGTGCTCAGGAATTCTGTTTGATATCACAACCATTTTAAACATCACACCTATGTCCAATGTTTACAAACTAGACATTTATAGTTGTTAATTGAACAGTTGATATTTATTTTACCCTCCATAACTATATGACATAACTAAAGATCTAAAATATATTAAATGCCTAGAATAGTACAAACTTTTCCAAATGGTTGGGTGATTAAATTCGAGACTTGCTCTATCTCGCCATTGAGTTATAACCAGTGAAATAAATAATATTTTTTCATTGTAATTTTAACATCTTTTAAATTCTCATTATATGTATACAATGCCCGCCAATTTTGATGAATTTACCATTATTTATTTATTATAGTATTGACATAATTTTAACAACCTTACAGCTTTTGCCACAGCATTGATAAACTTATCTATTTTTGCCTTGCTCCATAGAACATTTTTTATTCAATCTTGTACTTGATATCATATGGTAAGATTGGTAAGTATCACTATAAATTATACTCAAAATTCAAGAGCTAGAAATTATACTGTAAAGCAAATAAAGAATGGGCAAATACTATATATCATCTTGAAAAACGACCTTTTTGTGGTCAATTCTTTTTGATGGTCTTACAAGGAGTCTAAATTCTTTGCACCAACCTTTGGTTTTAGTCTTTGAGGGAGTACTGAAAATGGTTTTTTTACAGTGATATTATTATTAGGTGTTAGCGGAGAGGTATAACTATCCCATTTTTTGTCACTGGGTGGCACAGATCAGGACTAGTAAAATACATTAAATAGCCGTGATCTGTGTCACATTGGTTTTATGTCTGTTTTGTTTAAGTCTATTATTTAATTCTGTCTTTAAATATCAGTCATTAACATAGACATAAGTTTTGTTTTACTAATCCGATATGGATACTCATATTTGTCTGAAATGAAGTATTTTTGATTTGATTTAGTTTTGATTAGGTACTGGCCGGAACTAAATTCAACTGTGTCGCACAGATCCCACCTTAGCATTTCAGGGGTTACATCATTTTGAAAGAAAAGTTGGTATTGTTTTGTAAAATAATGGTCAAATATCAAGTGAAGTTATTCAACATTAGTAATAACAGTAATGGTTTCATACTCATGATTATTTTGTTAAACAAGCAAATATTAATGGTTTATCTTATTTGTATAACAAGATTATTAGTGTATACCTCCATGGTAGGGTTTGCAGTCCCAGTCCTGATTTTTATGAAAATTCCTGGGAAATTTACATGCCCTACTCCATGGGTTTAATCATACTTCGTTCTGCCTCCAACCTGTTCTGTTCAAAATGTATGCATTTTTTTTATATATGTTATTGATATTTTAATAGTTATTCTGCTATTCGGAATATCCAAAAAAATCATAAAAATGGGCCCACTCTTTTTGATTTATGAAATGGTGTAAATAACACGACTTTGTTTTATGTGAATGAACAGATTTGACAACTACTCTGCACCAATGGTGGTGGATGGAGTTGCAGTGTCACTAGGCCTGTGGGACACAGCAGGTCAAGAAGATTATGACAGACTTAGGCCTTTAAGTTACCCACAGACTGATGTCTTCCTCATATGCTTTAGTGTCACAAGGTATGTACTGGGCTAGTTTTTTTTGTATTATAATATCTTTTTGATATTATACCAACCATTTTAAGGCCGAAATGTACTAAAAAGACACATAAAATGTGACAGTGTAAGTGGTTATGTTAGCTAGACAGAACAGTGCTAAGTATGTATGTGGTTCCTACACAAAGCCTGTCATAGTTATTTTATTACAATTGAAGTAAGATCAAGCATTAAATAAGGATATTGTGATAACAGATATTGTCGGAAATACATGATATTTGCATACCCCTCTGGGTAACGGGCGTGTGTGTATGTACGTAGATATTATCAGACCTTTAAGGTTGTAGTTTACATGCCCAATAATATAATTTCTTAGATCCCCATGTTTAGTCACACTAAGAATAAGGTATTTTATGAAATTGTTTACTTCCTCAATCAGAATTAACACAGTCTCATTCGTTCTACAGCAATTGTTTAATAAATACACTGGTCTCCTAATTTTATTACAATGATACATAGTTAGTATGTATGAGCTCAACAGCCTAATATATTATTGTTTTACAGCCCATCCTCATATGAAAATGTCACATCAAAATGGTATCCAGAAATCAAACACCACTGTCCCGACGCACCTATTATTTTAGTTGGTGAGCATTCTTTTTAATTTTTTATTACGTCCACTAAAAATATTGTAAATTGTATTAGGATGTAACTGATGCAGGTCATAACTTGATTCATTAGAAAGCATCTGCCAATGATGAACAACATTCATATGTTAGTTCCAGAAGCAGCAGTGCCGAGGTGTCCATAGAACTCATTATCATTACCACTGTTTTAATGACCATTTGAACACTGATATTTGTATAATCCATTGCATAATAGGTCACTTTACAAGTGTTCTGACAAGCACGCCCACGGCGCAATGAGAAACGACTCCTAGAATAATGAATGTATGTCTTGAGGTGATGCACTTTCCAAACTACGTTTTTTTTTTAAATATAAATATTATAGGACAATGTTTTACAGTGTAAAATTTACACAATTCGAACTAGTCCCATAGTAAGCTCAATAAGGCTTGTGTTATGGTTATTATAAGACGACGATATATTTAATAGATATATACTCAAATACATAGAAAACATCCAAGTCTCAGGAACAAATGTTTCTGCTCACCACAGAAATGTTTTGTCTATGTGTTTGTGTGTGTGTGTGTGTGTTATATGTAATAATAATAGTAGCCTTTTATTCAGACAAACGTTACAGTTACTTTGAACTTATTCATAATATATTAAATTTCACTTCTTTCACTTCTGGATGTCCGCTTGCCGGGCGGCAAAGCTTTGACCGCTTATCATGGATACGTATCATCTGTCCTTGGTTATGGATTGATATTGTGGGGAAACGCAGTGGAAGTGGACAGAGTCTCTAAGATACAAAAAAAGTGTGTCAGGGTCATTTGTGGTTCGTGGTGGGATGAGAGTTGCGTACCCCTTTTTAAGAAACTTAAAATCCTTCCTTTGCCTTGTTTATATTTAAGAGAGGTATGTAATTTTGTCAGATCACATCACTCGTACTTTAAAACACGTGGCGAAGTTCTTGACAGGCAAACCAGGGTAAAAATTATGAACCTTCTATATCACCCTCGAAGTCACAAGATGATCTACAGGAGAAACGTATTCAATATGTGCATTGTTATTTATAATCATCTCCCGGAGGAAGTAAAGCTGCTAGAGGGAAACGCCTTTAAACGCAGTCTAACAAACTGGCTTTTGGATCGTTGTTTTTACAGCGTAAAGGCGTATCTCGAACACTGAGATTATTACAATTAGTAGTATTTATTTATATAATTGTAATTGTATTAGATTTAATGAATTTATTGTGCCTCTTTGACTTTGATATGCCTATTATGTAAACTTTTTCTAGTATTTAAATTTAACATTTTATATTGATTTTAACTTATTTTTTACCCTTTTGACATTTTAATTTACTACTGTATATTTGCACGCCTGCATGCGAGCTAGATACAAGAAACATAATGTACTGTAATACCCTTAGCTACACTGTGTCTATGCAAATAAATAATTTCTGATTTCTGAAAGGCCTCCTCCGATCTTCTCCACTCTGGTCTTTCTATAGCCACTCTACAATCTACCCACCCTAAATTAAATTCCATGTGCTTTAGGAATGTAGGCACGAGTTTATGTATTGTGGACGCATCTTCCAGGGACAAAGATCGACTTGCGAGACGACCGTGAAACGCTGAGCCTGCTCTCGGAGCAGGGCATGTCGCCGCTGAAACGCGAGCAGGGGCAGAAGCTCGCCAACAAAATCAGGGCCGTCAAGTACATGGAGTGCTCGGCGTTAACGCAGCGCGGCCTCAAACAGGTCAGCTCATTACCATCCCATACTAAAAAGCTAAAAAGGTCCATAAGTATGTCATAAATAGGGACCGGGCAGTTCGTGGCATTTTGAACATCGAGAGGAGTCGCTGTTTACTTTTTTGATTAAATGAATAATGACTGAATTACCTATTGGTCGGCATTTTTTCTTACTCCATTTGCGGAGAATTTATGTTCGGTACTTAAACCTAACTTATTAACTTAAACAATTCGTCCCATACTTTAGCAGACTTTCCCATTAAAATGTTTATTCCTAACAACAACACATACTTGCCTGCATATAAAATCATTCAGAATATCATGTCGCATTATTACAATTAAAATTTGGCACTAGGTTGACTGATCAAGATTGCTTCATGGCATTAACCCTTTATTTGGCAATGTATATCAGGATATACAAACTATTTGACTATCTTTTAGTTTTTTTTCTGACTGAAATTGTTTGAACTATTTATTGCCACTGAGGCTTGAATATGGGGCATTAGCATTTTTTTGTCAAATAAATAGAAAAAAAAGACATATTTATTAATTTTTGGAACAACAACTCCACTGTTATCTGTGTAAGATCTTCAATAATATAATACAGTATGTGCTTGTGCAACAAAATAGTATATTATGTATTTTTCTGGTCATGTTTCCAAAATGAATAACAAGTTTATTAATAGTTAGATTTCTGCGAACTCTTAATATCTAATCCCAAATAAATCCGCTTAGCCTAAACTTTGTTTTGAAAACGGAGTCAAACACCTTCCTCCCTCTCGCCGGCCCCGCTGCTCCCATGTTCACTATCAATGGCATGAGATGATCCGCCTCACCTTCAGGGTGCGCTTCCCTCGCCCCCGTCTTCTCCTCCCACTTCAAGATCTTCTTCAGATCATCACCCGTACATACCTCCGTCAAATAGTCATCGAATTCCTTATTCACTATAACCCCATCATTATCAATCGGGGCCTTTTTAAACTCCGCCATGTTGTGATAGGACATCCCAGACCCGATTATCGCGACGCCTCGCTTACAAAATTGACGCAACACTCTTCCTATCTCAAAGTGCTGCGAGGCGTTCTGGTTCTTCAATATAGAGACTTGGACTATAGGTATCCGTGCAGCGGGATCTGCTAGCATCATGGGGATGAATACTCCGTGGTCCCATCCGCGCACTGGATCTAAGTTGGCCCGAATACCAACGCTAGTTAACGCTGCGTGCACGCTGCGTGCGAGCCCCGGGGCACCTGGTGCCTTATGCTTCCAGGTGTAGCTCACAGCCGGGTAATTGTTGTAGTCGTACACCATACCGTGCCTCTCGCCCGAGGATATCGTCACCACGTCCTCTTCCCTATGCGCCGTCACCACTATCACCGCTTCCACGCGATCAAAGTCCACATACTGGGACACGTTCCTTAAATAATCTCCTATTTCAATGTTGTCCTTCTCTCTTAGGACCGGTAGAGGTCCGCCTCCGTGGTTCAAAAATAAAGAAGGCGCTTTATACAACGTGGAATTGCCAGAACTCGCCATTCCTGTCGTTAATAATAATAATATCGAAAACTGCATTAGGCGTCTTTAACGGACGGTTATCGAATGTGCACTGGCCATTAGTACTTAAATAACTTTATTATCTATGGTCAAGTTTACAATAGCCGTATATCACCCGATTGTGTGGTACAAATTGGGCTTTAGTCCATTAACTTAAAGTATGATGTGTGTTTTCGAAATAACTCAATAGTGCCTAAGGTCTGAAGTAACCTCATATTATCTTAGTGGCCTATATTTAAACTTTGGTAAATATTGCATGCACATAAGTGACGTGTGTGGGTGTTTATTATTTATTTACTACCGAGTTGATCTGATGATGGTCATTTGTACAATTACATTTTGTGCAATTAACTTTAGATACCCAGAGGTGAAGTATCTGACTTAGTGGCTAGGCGGTTATTAGTAGTAGGTAGTAGCCTATTTAGGTGTCCCACTGCTGGGCAAAGGCCTCCCCTCGGCCCTATTGCTTGCGTGCTCTCGCCAATCAGAGCAGGATGCATCGCAAGTTGTCCCGCCTTCTCCTTTTGGTCTGCCTCTGCTCCGGTAGCCGACTCGAGGGGTCCACTGCGTACTTATTTGGGGCTTTTTTTATCTTTCTGGATGCATATGGCAGACATGCCCAGCCTAGTCCCACTTAGGGCTTCCAATCCCGCAGCCTATATCCAATCTCGGTATCCGCGGGACTACCAACTTTCAATCCCGCGGGATCTCGGTATTTGCGGGATCCCGCATAGAAATAATACTTTTATAATAAGTTACCTAACTAAATCAACGAAATAGTCAAAATAACTACTCATTAAAGGTCAATCAAATTGTTCTTAGAGATGAAAAATGAAACTAACACAAACATAAAATTGAGGTAGCAACATTTCATTTTATCTTGGGGGCTTGAAGCAAAAATAATTTAGAGATAAAAACAATATTTAAACGCTTAGTTCACGAAAAACTGTTAAATTCGTAAAAAAATACAGTCAATTCTCAGAATCACATTAGTTTTTCGAGTAAAATCGGACGTAATCGCCAAATAGAAAATGACAATGTCTTACTGATTTATTTGCAATCCAATAACGTGATGTTCTGTTTTCAAATTACTTTCTATTCTATTTTATTTAGATTATGAAAAAAAGACAAATCGCAATACAGTGATCAACCGAAATATTCGCCACAATGACATTAAATTAAGGCCATTTTCCGAATGCAAAAATCCGAATGTGACTCTAAGAGTGGGACTTGCAAGAAACTATTTAATGTCTGAGCTACTGCGTGATATGACTTTTTTATCCTATAAAAATAATAAAATGAACTATGGATGCGACATTGACAATATTGACATCAACACTTGACAATTGTGGGATTTATATAGTCCAGTGAAGTTATGTGTTTCAAATCTTTCGAATACCCACACCTTCAACTATATCGTTTTGCTTATTCGAGTGATAGAAATAGAGATATACGCACTTCGATCTTTGGGGCGTTCATTGTCGCCACTGACCACTTAACCCTATAGACACCGCTTCATAGAACTTTGTCTTGAATCTCAAACTGCCAAATTGGCGGGAGCGACAAGTGCACTGTGATTGGCTAATACAAGGTCAACGAGCAATCACGTGTACGGTGCGTGACGCGCGCCATTTTGTATAGTGATGGGACACACTCGAAAAATATACTACAGAATATAAGTGTAAATTTAAGTTTTTAATTGGAATCAATAAAAATACGAAAAGCAATTAAAATTGTTTTTAATTCAAAGATACTAACTAAATATAAATGCATATTGTTTAATGTACAGTGGAGGAATTTGATTTCTGGGCCACTTCGTACCTTGTCACAGTGTCAAGTCATATGAGATTTCTAGCAGCTTTCACATTGATTTTCACTGTGACAAAGTACGAAGTGGTCCATAAATCAAATTCCTCGCCTGTACAGTCGGTAGAGTATACAGTAAGGTGACTTGAGACAGTTCATATGTTATTCCTATCTATCCTATGGTATGGTAATAGGAATAAAAGTATAAGAACAATAATCATAATCATTAGCACATATAAAATGAATGCAAATACAAATAAATAAATAAATATTAGGGGAATTTTTTTACACAAATCGAACTAGTCCCACAGTAAGCTCAATAAGGCTTGTGTTATGGGTACTGGACGACGATATATTTAATAGATATATACTTAAATACATAGAAAACGTCCAAGTCTCAGGAACAAATGTCTCTGCTCACCACAGAAACAAATGCCCTTACCGGGAATCGAACCCGGAACCATTAGCTTCGGAGGCAAAAACACTACCAACTAGGCTAAACAGAAATACAAGGAAAATATAATATGCTATTGACTCTTAAAGTGTATTAGTTTCGTGTATTGGCTATGTGCACGTCTGAAACGTCAAACGTCAAAGGTCCCGAGACAATGTCAAAACTCAGAGATGTCAAATAATGACACATGAATATTTTATTTACCTTAGTAAACGAGAAAGACCCCGTATTGGAAATTTTACTGAAATAAATAAGAGAATAAATAAATACATACAAACGAAACGAATCGTAGGAAACCGTTAAGAAACCAATAGAGAACGTGAAAGTAAATTTGACAGTGGTCCCCGGTAAGTACACATTTCTGCCATGGTGTGCGCTACGATCGCCTAGCTTACCCCCACCACCTACTTCGCACATAGCCAATATGCGTCTAATAGCAGAGATTATAGATATTAAAGAGTCATGTTTCTCATTATTATTAACTGTATCGTTTTTTTTTTCAGGATTAATATGTTTAATAAGTAGCGATGATTTTTCTCTAAGATTACAACTATCTGTTCATCTGCGGTTTAGTAGTTTAGACGCGCAGAGACAGATATACAGACAGAGTGACTTTCATATTTGTAGTATTATAGTTAGGATATAAATTTGATTTGAACACACTGTTATGTATTTATAATTGTACATATGCATGTAACATAAATTTCCATTATTTAATTCAAAAATATAAGTTTGTTCTGTATCCTACGTATATTCACCATAATTTAATATTGTTTCACGAGTATCGGTTAAGTACGTAAGTTTAAATAATCAATCAGTCACATCACTACTTGAGACTGCAATGGTTAGACAAAGACAGAATTACAAAAATTAGTAAGCGAAAGAAAGAGACAGACATTGAAAGACATCAACGCGTTGCCAGGTTTACAACCTTTACTTGTTAACCTTGACTTTTTAATTATTATTGTTTTATCGTGGTAAAAAAGTAAGCTTACCTGTGGAATGAAATCCCATCTTTTTGAAGACTAGATGTCTTGCTACACTTTCCACACAATTTAACCATACAAAAAGGCATATTTAGAGCACTTTATAAGCCAAGTAATGCGTCGAATATTGCACGTTACTTCGTCAACGATCGGCCGCATACTAAGGCTGAGTTGCACCAACTTACGATCACAGACCGATCATCGTTAAATATGGCGCCGACAGCTGTCATTCCATAGAAACTTGTCAAACTTTCCATACATTCCGATTTTAACGAACACCGCTTACGATCACAGACGGTTTGGTGCAACCCAGCCTTAGGGCATATTTGGGGGCGTGTTGACCACTTGACGTTTTTTGAGCTTAGGCTTGGCTTACGCGGGCGCCCTTGTAAGCGGGGTCTATAGGTTAAGTGGTCTGTGATGGTCGCCCTCCTGAAAACCATCACTGTCACTGTCGCTAGTGCCACAAAAATAGTATATTTTCTACTTTTTATTTGAATATGTTCACAACAAAAGTGAGTATCTTATTTTTAATTTAAACACACCTACGCCGTTTTAGATCACGGCAGTTTAACTGACCAAAATAAGGGAGTTTGTAAGAAAATAAAATGAAAATACAAAATTGGTGTTCCTCATTAGGGTTCCGTAGTCAACTAGGAACCCTTATAGTTTCGCCATGTCTGTCCGTCCGTCCGCGGATAATCTCAGTGACCGTTAGCACTAGAAAGCTGAAATTTGGTACTAATATGTATATCAATTACGCCGACAAAGTGGTAAAATAAAAAGTGGAAAAAAATATTTTATTAGGGTACCTCCCCTATACGTAAAGTGGGGAGTGATTATTTTTTTCATTTTAACCCTAACGTGTGATATATTGTTAGATAGGTATTTAAAAATAAATAGGGGTTTACTAAAATCATTTTTTGATAATGTTAATATTTTCGGAAATAATCGCTCCAGAAGTAAAAAAAAATGTGTCCCCCCCCCTCTAACTTTTGAACCATAAGTTTTAAAAATATGAAAAAAATCTCAAAAGTAGAACTTTATAAAAACTTTGTAGGAAAATTATTTTGAACTTGATAGGTTGAATAGTTTTTGAAAAAATTACAAAAATAATTTCTGAACTAAGTTTGTAATTTAACCGTATAAACAGGTGTTTATTGTACCTGTCATTTCTACAAAATCACAATGAATTGACGTGCTTTCAAAGGTTTTGTGTTTCTGTACTTAATATGTCAACTTAATGTGACGGACGGAAAACTACGGAACCCTACACTGAGCGTGGCCCGACACGCTCTTGGCCGGTTTTTTTTTTTTTTGAGTACGTTTAAATACCTAAACAAAATTAAGGTGACAGGCGAATAAAATTTTGTTAATTGGAATAATAACAGTTTCATTTCAAATTTCAATTCGCAAATGGTCGCCTGTAACTTGCCTCTCCGCAGTCCCGCGGGATCCCGGGGATCTCGGAATACCGAGATCTCGGTATACCGGGATTGGAAGCCCCACTTCACTTTAGCGACCTTGCCACACACATCTACAACTTTGTGTTTTCGAGTGCAGTACCGTGTTTCTGATCTCCAATACTAATGTATGTATGTATGTATGTATGTAAATACTTTATTGTACACAAAACACAGGTAGAAATACAGACAAATTCGGTTATATCGGTACAAAGGCGAACTTATCCCTTTAAGGGATCTCTTCCAGTTAACCTTTGAGCAATTGAGTGACACAGGAACCAAAAGATAGACAAACTAACACGTGTACAAAAACGTATTTATATATATAGCTATTGCCTATATACTACAAAATAATACTGTATATACATATACTACCGACTAATAAAAATAATAAATATATACATAGTACATAAATATAAATATATAATCAGTATCAAACCAAATCACAAGTCATTGGAGAGCCAGAACTTTACTAATATATACTGGTCAAAAGAAAATAGGGGCGTATTACTATATTTCTAGTTTATTGTTAATTATTGAAAATAAACTAGACCACCGGGGAATGGGCAGCAGCATTCCTAGAGTGCGGTGGAGATACTGCGATCGCCAACCCGCATGCCAAGCGTGCCGATTATGGCATTTACCCCCCATGAAATTGGGGGAGGCCTATGTCCAGCAGTGGACGTCCTAGGGCTGATATGGTGGACATGGTGGTGGTGGGTGGAAAATAAACTAAATAAATAAGTGAACCAATTGATTAAATTATGGTTAGCCTAAATAAAAACAAACATTTACTTACTGTTATTAGTTTTTTATTCAGTTTTTAAAGAGGCGTTAGCACGTTTGCACACATAAAAAATATATTAATGTTTAATATAATTTTCACGTCACGATCAAAATACTTAGTGGCCCCTATTTTGTTTCGTACTGTACAATTCCGTGCCACAGGTTTATTTAATATATTTTTTAAGTTCTGTTTCAACTTCTTGATAATTTAGGTTAAGCTAAGTTTTCGAGCGTGTTACTTGTATAGCGCTTTTGAGGGATATAAAATCCTGGACGCTGTTTGATCATAGAAAAGTTGTAACGTCACTTGTTGCAAACTTCATACTGTTGTTGGGGTTACTTCTTACTAACAGAGCATTTTTAAAGTTTCACATAAAGTTGCTAATTTGATCATCAGTCAACATCCCTATTGTGACTCTGCTCGGGAAACTGACGATATTCTTAAGTTCGCGTAATGTTTCATATTATGATCCTCTGGGGAATTTCTTGTAATATTTGTTTATAAATGTCGTGTCGTGCATGTTTCAGGTATTCGACGAAGCGGTGCGCGCCGTGCTACGGCCAGAGCCCCAAAAGAGGCATCAGCGGAAGTGTCTTATCATGTAAATATACTCCGTGACAGCAATACAGGACGAGAACATGACACCAACACAGTCGAATCTCAAACGACAGTAATAATCTGTTTCTACACCAATTACTTGCTCACTATTATCCGTTATGTAATTGCACATTCATTCCTACTCGCCTTGGTCGTAAACAAACTTGTAAACAAGAGTTCATTTTCTATTTAAATAAAATTACACTCATAAAATGGGCCAGTGCCATTCTCACATAAATTAATTGCCAATAATTATGATTATTTTATTATAGACGAGTCCTAGCCCAAAAGTGGAATAACTGATATAGTATTATGAGTTATGACCTGTGCCCGTATAATTATCGGGGGTGTCAATATTTACGAGAAAAATCCTGGCTCACGTATGAATTCTGAAATTATAAGTTTGTATACTAACTAAATAAGGTAACTTCGTTTGAATATACTTCTATTTCTTATAACAATCATACAACACTTCCATTAGCAGTTACATTGAAATGTGTTGTAATCAGTTCCAGAACCTTATTCTATATATGTGCCATAGACTGCATTCATTTTACAATTTTATACATGTGATATTCGGATCATCACAATAATTTATTTATTGCTGCGGACGCAAGCAAAATGGTTATGCCAAAGATTTATGAGTAGATGTAAGTGTCAGTAGATATTTGTAGATATTATTGTAAAGAATCTCCAATGGTTAGAAACAAATTGTTACTGTTAGGAATAAGATGAATACTATTATTTTTGTACATGCAAATGAACCTCGATAGGAAGCTTTGAGATGTTATATTCTTATGCGACTTGCGAGTAAGGACTGACCTTAGAAGCTAGGTATATTGACATACTCAAAATTATGTTAAATAATTTAGTTGCATAAATAATTTCTATGATTAAGCATTTATATATGAGTTTGAAAAAATATATTTGTTGTGGTTATTTAGAAACGTATTATATGCTTTATAAAATAATCTTTAGCTGTAGCTAACAGTTTGTATGAGGAATGAGTATGCTCGAGATAACCTTTATTGTCTTTTGATACGAAGTTTATTTTGACTAGTATTTACTATTGACAGTATACATCGCAGCTAGATGTGTAACTGTTTGGTTCTTTGAAGAAGAGCGAGATATTTGGTATGTGAAAGTTTCCGAAATAATTACAGGCGCGCTACAGTTGGACCACTACCACGCCAATGTTAGGCGACTTAAAATATTCGAAACGGTATTTGTAAAATGGCCTTCGGATTCCGCGACTATTCCACATTAAATGAAACTATAAATTAGATTTAGTCGCGTGTAGAATATATTTATTATATCCCAACGTTTCGAGCCCTTTGCAGTACTCGTGGTCAAGCGGGTAGACAACCCGGGGAGTCTAAATCTGATTTATAGTTTCATTTAGTATTTTTAAAGTTGTATTCACGTTCCATTAGTTTAACTATAGACACTGTTACTGTAACGTGAACAATGTTGTATCACATTTATGTGACATGGATTAATTCACTTGTCAGAATTACTTACTTTTGTAACACGCAAAAGTTATACTAGGGACTTAAATATTATTTAATGAACAGTATTTTTGAATGTATTTATTTTTTCAACCAGTACGCTACTGCGCTACTGGCCAATCGACAAGCACGGGACAGTCTGGTTTTAAAGTATACGTCTCGGAACTGTCTGAAAATTTGTATACATATTATAAGATCTAGGATATGGAGGCATTCTACCCTAGTTTTATTTCATAAAACTCTAATAAATTTCACTCTAGCAAGAACAGCTAATTTGGGTTATTTTTTGTTCAATATAGGCGAGCCTCCTGTGGCCCTAATAAAATGTTGTTTGTTTAATTTATTTTATACTCGTATAAAATCGGGTGCTTTGTATTTATTATGCGATATAATAAACTTTTACAGTACATATGGTGCTATATTACCGCACGAGTGCGGTAATCAGCAGATTACGTGCAAATGTCGAAACTTTAAAGAGCCATATGTACTGTAAAACGTTGTACGATACACGTGCGAATTTCCTATTTTCTACACTTGTATCGTAATGTACTATAAACACACTTCATGTGAAAGTATGTGGTAGATGGGCCCATCTAGTTTTTTGTGTTGCCCACCATTCGGAATGTATAAAAAAAAACTGCGGATTTGTTAGTGAAATTATTTTTACATTGTTGTATTGTAATAATATCATTACCTTATTTTATAAACCACATAATAATCTATTATTCCAAATTAAATCTAATAAAAATATGGTAACTCAGTAGACAAATCACTATTTGTCATACAAATCCGCGAACAGTTAACTAAAATAAGGAAACTAACTAACTCGGTAGGCAATTTTACCCAACTTCCACATGTTTCGGAAATTAAAATATTGTTCACACTGTTCACAGTACTTGACAAAGATCGATTGATAATCTAGTAACTTCTTGCCTACATCATCAAAAATTAAAATAAGCGCTGATAAATTGATAATATATTAAAAAATATATTATTGAAATACGGTAACATAAAAGTGTCGGTATAAAAGTTGATTGGCCCAGACACCTACAGACTAGTTAGCATAAACACGATTATGTCTGTCATAAAACCTTAGTCTCTCTATAGAGATACCAAGATATATCAAGTATTACCGCACCATTACTAGCTCTTTAGGCATGTTGTGTCGTGTTCCTGGTAGTGAGTAAGGGCAGAGCACCCGATGATGCGCTGTTACTGAGAGTAAGGAAACTGCATGTTAACTGTCAACACAACGAATCTTCCAAGTCAATAAGGGGCGGCAACGCGCAAGTGATTCTCGAAGTTCAAGCATTCATAGGCTGCGGTGTCTGCTTGCCATTGGATGGGCCGTCGTGGGCTTGTCTGCCGCCGTCGTGGTATATAAAAATATACAACATAGCATGTTCTCAGCAGTTATTGCTTTGCATTCGTGGTTTAAAAAGCAAACGGCCCACGGCGGGCTGCATTTCTCCAAGGCCCAGCGCAGCATAGTAGACGACATTCAATCCTATAAAAAAAACTATTGTAATAGAAATAGGGTGTAAATTCCAATGCCCTGAAGCGGAGCTCTTGAGTTTATAAATAAAAAAGTAATATTGATTATTTTTAAACCTGCGCTGGGTTTATCTGGTAGATCGTGCATTTTCTATAAACGATTTTTTTATGTGATGGTATTTATCGTTAGTCATTCGTTAAGACAAACTATTTTTGTATGCATGACAAAACTTAGATTAAGAATAACAAAGCATTTACAATGTATCGAGACGTACAGCATTTGTTTTATAGTTTTGAAAATCGTTTTATACTTGTATACTAGACTGCTTTGTTTTACAGGAAACGCTTTGGAAGTAACGATTGTGTATATAAATAGGTACCTTATTCAATTATTTATGTAAGAACAAAATGCGCAATTTAATACTAAATCATGTGTAAAACGGCACTTAATAAATTATTGAATTTATTATTATAGTTTCCTTATTTTGTCATAAACATGCTAAACAGAGTTACTAAAAGCGTGAAAACGCAATTTCAAGTGGTTAAAGGAAATTAGTTAAACAAAACCCGATGCGCATTGCGCGTATTTCGTTAAAAGTTCTACACGTCCTGAACCATACAACATAAAATAACCAAAGTTATCACCGTGATAGACACATTGCCGTTATATGAATACTATACCATCATATTAACATGGTAAAATGATAATTACAAAATAAAATTAGAATAATAGGAGACTTGAAAGTTTCTAAAAATGTGTATTTTAACCGACTTCAATAGAAGGAAGGAGGTTCACAGTTCGTCTGCATGTTTTTTTTTTTTTTTATGTATGTTTGTTCCCCGGTAACTTGACCACGTCGGCCGATTTTGATAATTCTTTTTTTTTTTCAAAGCAAGTAAGTATTGTTTGTCCCATATACATTTGGTGAAGGTGTGATGATGGGATCTAGGAGGAATCGAGGGAATTTCGACTTTGATAGGCATGAATATACAGATTTCGGTATTTTCTGTAGGTAGAAAACCGCAAATTGTGGCATTGCGAAGTACAAAATTGGAGTCGGGGTTTTTTTTGGTAAAAATTATTTATCTTATCGTCAAAAAGTTAAATAAATGCTAATAATTGATGTAAATTCATTCTAAATGATTGTGTTGATTATGGCATTTACCCCCCCCCCCCCCCCCTGAAATTGGGGGAGGCCTTTGTCCAGCAGTGGACGTACTTGGGCTGATGTGGTGGTGGTGGTGGATGTAAATTCAATAAAAATAAATTGTACAACAACTGTGTACCTATTTAAACGCAGTATTTCACGATTAAAATAGCAATTTTCTTGTTTTTCCATACAACTTTAGAACGGGGCGCGTGCGTTATGGCGTCATAATTTTCTGTCAATTAGTATGAAGCGTTTTTGGTGTCCGGGAACAATATCCACTTGTGACCCTCATTTGCGGCTTTTGTTGTGCTTTAATCGTAGTTGGTCCCATACAAACATTTAAACCCCTTTGAAAACTGGTTCGAATGACACCGTTAATATTTTCTTGGAAACTAGCTTATACCCATTTTTACGAGATCGGCAACGCCCATGTGACTTCTGGAGTTGCAGAGGTCCATAGGCTGTGATAACGTGGTGGTAACCGCTTTTTTAACCGACTTTAAGATTTCAAAAGAGGAGGTTATCAATTCGGTTGTATGTTTTTTTTTTTTAATGTGTGTTAGTCCATAACTCCGTCATTTCTTAACCAATTTGGAAAATTCTTTTTTTGCTTGTAAGTATATATATCCAAGTTGGTCCCGTTTTTGTCAAAACGCAGTTCTGATGATGGGATCCACGAGGAATTGAGGGAACTCCTCAAATCTTTAAGGCAAACATAGAGTAATTTTTGTGTTTTTATCAACAAGTCAAGCATTTGCACCCAAAAATGTGACATTGGATGAAGTGGAACTGCTGATGATGATCAGAACAGAACTCTTCAACGACGAAAAGTTCACGTTTGGCGATTTGTCCTCCTAGCTGTGTTTGTTAAACAATTTCTATTTTCACGATTGATTTTTGTCATGCTCGAGTTCTGATGATGGGATCCATTAGGAATCGAGGGAACTCCTCAAATGTGAAAGGCACACAAATAGTGATTTTTGTGTTTTTATCAACAAGTCAAGCATTTGCATCCAAAAATGTGACATTGGATGAAGTGGAACTGCTGATGATGATCAGAACAGAACTCTTCAACAACGAAAAGTTCACGTTTGGTGATTTGTCCTCCTAGCTGTGTTTGTTATGCAAGTTCTATTTTCACGATTGATTTTTGTCATGCTCGAGTTCTGATGATGGGATCCATTAGGAATCGAGGGAACTCCTCAAATGTGAAAGGCACACAAATAGTGATTTTAGTATTTTCATGAACTAATCAAGCATTTTCATTCATAAAAGTGACATTTGATGAAGTGGAACTGCTGATGATGATCAGAACGGAAGTCTTCAACGACGCGTAGGTAGTTCACGTTTGGCGATTTGTTCTCTTCGTTTTGTTTGTCAAGCAAGCAAGGTTTTTCCATGATTCCATGAGGAATTGAGGGTACTTAGTCTTCTACCATTATAAACATACTTATAGCCATTTTTATTTTATTGTATGGAATCTAAGAGTGCACTATCTAAGTATAATAATCTTTCACCGGCCTCCCCCATTGAAGTCGGTTTTTTTTTCTTAAAAATTATTATACAATGATAATGGCAAACAAGCTTACAGCATACTTGATGGTGAACAAACACCATAGCCTATGGACGCTTGCGACTCCAACTACAGAAGAATTACACGCGCGTTACCGACCCTATATTGACTTTAGGATTCGTTGTTGTCAGCAATAGACATGCATGTCCCTCACTCTCGACACAGCGCATAAAGCAAATATTGATATTGTGGCTGCTGTCAAGGGGCTTGCAATGGGTGGAGCGCGCCGCTTTAATAACCTAACGCTCGAAAACCCTGACTCTAGCTGTAAGTCGCGGGCCGCCGCCGCGACGAACCGCGCGTTACTATACGTAATTTTTTGTGTGATTTGAAAAACCCACGATGAAACCAATAACCGGCCACACATGCTCTGTTTATATGGTTGTTTGAATACCTGAAGGAACGTTGGTGTATCTTTTTTTCAGTTGCCTATACATTTTGAACGGTAAGTTTTTTTATTTTAGTTTGGTATATGTAATAATAAGTAGTTATTTAGTGTTGGTTGGTGTTTAAAATTATTGGTTGATATCTAAAATTATCAAGTTGTAAGTTACAATACAAAAAAATACGATACGAACCACCTGGCTACTTGTGAGGTACTTATAGCTTAAACTCACCATTTCCGACGATTTACTTATTAAGTAACTAACTGTAATTTTATTCAAAATGAAACGCGTTATTAAATTTATTTTACTTGATTAGCTACATAATAGTTGTCCTATTTAGGTAGTTGTACTTTATTGTGGCCATAGCATTTGAAACACGGACACAGTGTAGGTATAAATAGCTGAAAAACATAAGAAGATGACCTGTCCTGTTGTATGCAGTTGTGAAGTGTTTGTTGTTGATTTGTATGTCCGACAAAACCTGTTGGTTGATGATTTGAAATGTATTTTTTTATATTTTAGACCCAGTAGTTTCGGAGATGAAGGGGGGAATGGTAATTTTTTGGCTATTATCGTAAATAATTTCTAAAATAATTATTTTAAAATTAAATTTTTTTTATTTAAGATGCACACAATGAGCTCTTTCATTTTAAATGTAACACGATATATGTAGTTTGAAGGTACTTCCCCTACACGAAAAATGGGGATGCATTTTTTTTCTTGCAAAACCCACCGTGTAGGGTATCGTTAAATGGTTCGTTAAAAAAATATGAGATTTATTATTCTTGTGAAGTAACATGTACTTAATTAATATTGGTTCACTGTACTTAAGCGACATCTGGTGAGGTAGAACATTTTTTTACATCATTGAAGTATTTTTGGCGTGACAACCCTAGGGATACACGTGCCACGCGTGAATGAATACAAGTTATGCGATAGACAGAGATGCAGAGAGTAGCCACGTTTCTTATGCCTAAACGCCGTTTTTGTTCGGAAGTGAAATTTCTGTACTTGTACTATTCCTTATTCTGTGCTGCTGTCTTGGTGGAGTAGTAGTAGGTGGAAGGTAAATACTTCGCCAGATGGTTGGGTAACCCCAAATATGAGCGAGATGACGTTCCTCTGTGCCCTAGAGACGGCTCTGTCTGCGCGGGCTAACTCTTGAATCCTTGCTTGCCATGCGACAGCAAGTAAGTGATCACTTGATCAGCCAAAGCGATGCAATGCATTAACGATCACGCGTCCAAGTATAATGCCTGATTCACACAAGGGCCTAAAAGAAAGAGCCAAAATATAATCATATTTATTTTATTTCATATAATCATGTTTACATAAATTCAAAACATTGTTACCTACACACGGATCAACATTATTAGAACAAGTTTTATTTGAATGAATATTCTTCAAATATTTGTAACAGGGCACTTCCCTAAATTTGGATTAAAGCAGACATGTACGTACGTTATAAAATCTTGTCTTCTCAAGTGTTAACGTTAACAGTGTTACACATTCGGGGAACAACAAATTGACTAAAATTACATTTTACTACTGGAAGTCAGTATGTCGCTTTTGCATAAATATATCGGATCTACGTCACTTGATAATAATTTTATATGAGTATAAAAAAACTTGGAGCGTTCGTGGCCCAGCGGCGCCCGCGTACCGCGTGCGGTATGCGAGCTTAAGCAATGTCGGGCGAGGTCAGTCCTTGGATGGGTGACCGCTTTGAGTGGTTACTGAGCGCTACGGTGCTTTGGAAGGCACGTTAAGCCGTTGCTGTCTATAATAGCAGTCGTTACTAAGCCTAGTTTGAGGCCTCCGGGCGGCTTGAGAACTTCTAACAGTCAAGTTGTCCACTCACTTGACAAGCCTTATCCCAATAAGGTCTAGTTTTCCCCTCGGGTTGGAAGGTCAGATGGCAGTCGTTTCCGTAAAAACTAGTGCCTACGCCAATTCTTGGGGTTAGGTAGCGGACCCCAGGCATCCTTCAGGATGCAACTGTACTGGGAATAACGCTAGGAGGATGATGTTGGGTGTAAAAAAACTGCAACACGTTGCAGTAATAGTACCTACATACATCAAGCCGGTAAAATAATGGGTGATAAATATGTTATCTGTGACTTTCTTTATTACCACCCGTTGTATGTATAAAAGTTTTACATCTTGCCCGGCCGGAAGTGGGATTTTCAGCGCTCGTACGTAGCCATTTAATGGCTAGGAATAATAATAAAAGTAGAGTTGATGATGACAAGGCGTTTTGCTGTGCTTTTCCAATTAAGTTAGGCATATTAGCCACCAGCAGTATTATGCTGGGTTAGATCTTATATCGGTAAACACATAAAAAATTACAAAATTTCGGAAATTTAACATTTTTTATAAAACCGGGCCTTGGACGATACAATCATGCGTGAGAAACCCGGTTTTTTCCTACTAGTGTATAATATGTTGTTCTTACTAAGCGCAGAATCGTCCTGTCTCCTGCCCAGCCTGTGCCCAGTGTTGATAATATTTTGGCGCAAATAGCTCTTGATCTTCTGAAGTTATTAAATACAGAAATGTAAGTGTTCAACAGAGATTAGCAAGAGCTGTCTTAATAGTACTAGTCTCTCAGCACACATACGTTTATTGAGAGCGCGTTTAACGCCAATCTCTTAACATGCCTTTACACAGAATTAAGAGAAAAACGTTTACAATAGTAAAATAATTTCGTCTTCTGAATACCAAAAACACAATGACTAGTATAATTATAATAATTAAAAATCTAAAATAGTACAAAATTGATATTAAAGCAAAATATGCACTACTATGATTTACAAGTCATACCTCAACATGTGCACACTCACATTCTGAACAGAGAGCTGGTAAAGCATAGCAAACAAAACATTTCTTGATAGATTGATTAAGTTAATTTATCTCATCCAACAGTTACACAAATCAATAAAAATACAACATTTGCCATTAATAACAAAAATGTATCATTACTTATATAATATCTACAATAAAATATTTATAATGGTAAAAGAGAAAATAAATGCAATAAAATAGGATAACACACCTATCAACATTTATAATTATAACTAATCATATTTCACAACAAATAGAATTGTGACATAAATTAATATAAATACCTGAACTAACTTATGCAAAGACAATAACATTAAAATAATGTTTGAAAGGTCACCTCCCATTATAAATGATCTTATCATATCATACAAGAGAATAATAAGTAGTAGAGGAATTCAATGTTCTTCTCTTTACACTTCCTGACATTGTGAATATTTAAAACTAATCTCTGACCACATCAAGGACTTTTAAACAGTACTACAGAAATAAGATACCTATACAATCACGAGCAAGTCCCACTATGACACTTATAATGTACTTCTATTAGAAAAAAAAATCAAAAACTTACTGCTACACATCTGACAATGTGTTGAGATCCAGCTGGTTATAACATATTTACTTACTAAGGGAAGATCACGAGAACTTCAGATATTATGCATTACTCATAACATTATTAAAAACACTTTCACATGCTATTGCAAAAACAAAATTTAACTTTGATGTAATACAAGAATGCATAAAAACTGCACTGCAAAAGCCCTGTATAAGTTAATATTAGTTATTGCAATATCTGCTTTATGGTTTGCTCTGAATTTATTATAAATAAAATTGTGCTAGTAATTGTGGAATACATATGTAATTGTAAATGCAGCATTTGCTTATAAACTATTATGAGTATATATCATCATTGCAAAAGGAAACTTATAGTAAAATATATATATTTGATACACTTAGTAAAATAATTGCATAGGTCAGTAACTTGGGAAGATCTAATGCTTAAACATAACTATAGGTTATTATCAAGGAAGCTCGAAACAATTTAATTTATATGGTTTATATTGGAATTATTTTAATTATTGAAATTAATATAATATTATATAAAATTTTATTTCCTCTACCTATTGTTAATAGAAAATTCCTAACAGACAATCTACCCACAACATTATTGTTTTATTTCAATAAAATATGTTCTTCAAACCATGGAAAGAATTTTGAGTATACATTTTTATCTTAATCTTGGAAGTTTACCCCTCAAGTACATGTGAAGCTTAAGTGCCCTCACTAGCTGGCACACGCTCATCCTCATATCACATAGCCCTGTATGGCCCCTGGGACTTCAAATACTGTATAACAAGAGATGGGCCCGAAGACACTACCTCGGGAGGCAAGGCAGTCAATGGACAGTTCTCAATACTCATTATTTGTAGACTAACACATAAAGCCAGTTCAAATGGCAGATTGCATAAATTGGGATTGTCATTTAAGTACAGAGACTCCAAGTTCTCCAGAGTGCCAATTTCCTCTGGTAAATACTGCAAGTTATTCTCTCCCACACTCAGGGATGTCAGGTTGGTCAGATGACCAAGTGAACGTGGCAATGTTGTTAATTGATTGGATTGTACTATTAATTTTTGCAAATCTTGAAGAAATCCTATTTCATTTGGCAACACTTCAAGCTTATTTTCCTCCAAATCTAAAACCCGTAATTTTCTGAGACTTCCAATACTGGGTGGAACCCTCTTTAACAAATTATTAGAGAGTATCAGCACCTCTAAGTTCTGCAGACATTGTATGTCATCAGGTAACTTTGTTAACTGATTGGTGCCCAAGTTTAGTTCCACCATGTTGGCCCATGTACCAATATCCAGTGGTAGTGAAGTCAATAAATTTTCCTTCATATTAAGTTTAGTTAAATTCTTGGCCCTAGAGAATATACCATAAGGAATTTTATCAATTTGATTGTGCTCCAAATTAATAGAGAATGTATTGGTAAACTGAGCAGGTCCTCCGGAAGGATAACTGGGGAATGAGTTACGGGACAACGTAATGCTGGTGAGCTCATTGAGGCAGGAAAGGAGACCATCAGGAAGTTGGGAGATGGAGTTACCTTCAACATTAAACTCATCCATATGTTTGCAATTGCTTAAAGTGGAAGGTATAGCAGTTAACCTGTTGTAGCGTAAGCCCAAGCGAGTCAAGGCTTGAAGGTTTCCAATAGTTTCAGGAATATCTAGGAGGTCATTGTGCTGTAAGTCTAGAGTGGACAAGTTTATACAGTTTCCAATTTCCTGAGGCAGGTGCTCCAGGTGGTTATGGGACACATCAAAGGTTACCAGGTTAACAAGTTTCCCAACACCAGAACTGAGCTCTCTGATTTTATTTTCTCTTAAGCTCAACATAGTAAGATTAGTGAGGTTAGCAATGCCATCACAAACCACCCTGATTCTATTGAATCGTAGGAACAATGTCGTAAGTGAAGTAAGTTTATACACAACTTCAGGTATGTCACTAAGCTTATTGTGACGAAGATCTAAAACCTTCAAGCATCGTAAATTAGCAAGCGAATCTGGTAGACTGGTCAATGAATTCTCATTCAATGCTAATGTTTGAAGGTTGGTTAAGCATCCAAACTCTGCTGGTAAAGCAACCAGCTTATTTCCATACAAATAAAACTCAACAAGGTGAGTGAGGTCCCGGACGTTTGGAGGAAGAGACGTGATAGACGACTTACTGAGATCGAGCCTTCGCACACCCTCCTCTCGGCATCGCACGAACTCTTTGATGACGTCGAGGTCGGCTTGGATGGGCTTGTTCTTCTTAGCGGTGGGCTTAGGCTTGTTGGACTCTGGATGTTTCACCGTTACCACCTTCGGCCGCGCCCCCTCGGCGTTCGTCAGCGACGCCGTTGATAATTTTTTTTCCCTCATGCCGTGACACTTCTCCCGAGGACTCACTGTACCGATGGAATCTAATGCTTCAGAATTTTCCCTCGAAGAGTTATCCAGATTCATTCCGTTTGTTTTTATCACCTTTTAGACTGAATAGCGAAAGCTTTTATTGGTAAATTAAAACACACTTGACATCATTTGTCATCTCATTGGATAAGCAACAATCAATATTTTGTGAAGGTGTTTACGTCCGTTACGCCAATTATTTTCTTTCTTAGTAACAGTTAGTCGTCTCTGTCTTCAATATTTCAGATTGATTCACTCACATGATTAGTTTATCTTAACTTCAGTGGAATATTAATTGAAAAATAGACATCGCAATCGCATGACAAGGGCAACGGCAGGCAGGGCCACAGATTACTAATTGTACTAGAGTAGGCAGGGCTGGCGCAAATCGAGTGAAATCAGGAAATCAGTTTTTTTAATCGTATTTTTTTTTTGTTTTGAATAGACATCGTATATTTTGGCCGCGTTTTCCAATTTAACCTATGACTTGACTATAACATTTCAGCGTTTTTAACAATGACTCGAAGCGTCACCCCTAATAAAACAACCACAGACTATACTGTTTTTCACGTAAGAAGAGTGCGGTGACAGCTGTCAACCCAGTACAAATTATGTCATTTTTGACGTATAATGACATAATTTGTACTGGGTTGACAGCTGTCACCGGACTCTTCTTACGTGAAAAACAGTATAGTAAGGATTCAGACAGCCAACTCACGAACCAAAAATATAGACCGTAAGCAAGTATATTTAATCTGTACCCGCTGGTAGATTTTTGACGTTTATTTTTTTAATTATTTATTGGCACTGTGGCAATGGAACTTACTGTGAACATCCAACGATAAAAATATATAGCTCATTTAAATTTAACTTTGTGTAGAAGCTCACGGCATTTCCAATTGAACACCAACGTCCGATGTAAAATGAAACTGGTGTTCAATTGAAATACCGTGAACTATGTTGAGCCGTATCTTAGTTAAATGAAATTAAACAAACATTTTACTTATCAGCAGATTTATATTTTAATTTATCTCATCTCATATCTGGAAAAACGATATATCTTCGTCCTTTCACAGAATTCTACGTTTTACAACCACAACACTCGTACATTTTGCAAAATGAGAACTTGCCATGCCACATACGACGCACTTCACTATCTTCCATTTGTTGTCCAAACATTGGTTATTACGCGTTTCCAGATGAATCTTCGATTAGTTACACACTGTTTCGTTTGTTTACTGCATAGTAAACTATCAATCAATACTACAATTTAAATAACATTTGCAAAAATTAAAAAAATGTACAGAGACGACTAGACGCAATTCCGAGGAGACACCATTTTATTTTTATTTGTCACTTTATTTCGACGTTTGACGTCCAATGGCAGTGAAGGCAGTAGGCAATCAAAGCTCGGTAAGTCGTCAAAATCTTTTTGACACGATATGGCGGCTATCATATACGTTTACATATTTATCATATACGCAGCTACCTCTAGTTACCGCAAAGAAGGGGATGACTGTATGATTTCAGCTTTTTTGCTACAGACACAACCAACTACAGACACAACAGATGACCAGACTATGAAGTCTGCATCCAAGGGCACGCAATTAACCCTTTTCCTGTTCACACGAATCTTTAAGTTATTACAAAAAACAAAATAGATGTTACTGTAAATAGCTACCGTACCTAAGTTACGTTAAGGTTCATTTCAAGAAGAGTTACTTTTACGTTACGAAAATTCAATATAATTTAAACTTTAAAACAAAAGGCTAAGATGAATTTCTATTGACACGTATAATGCACGTATGCGATTGATAAATCGTATTAATGCGTGCTAAAGCCTAGAAAAGGGCTTAAATGGAGCGGGATAGGATATACACCCTATGCTTCTGGACACCCAACGCGTGCTTTGAGACTCAAATCTGTCTCTTTCTGACACAACTATAACTACCACAAAAAAATCGGCCAAGTGCGTGACCGGCCACGCGTAATGCCCTCCTGCCACTTGGCTCCCATGCCTATGGTCCCACGGGACAACAGTATAATTTTATTTTCTTTTGGATGGATGGCAATAAAGATATTATTATTATAACCCCTATTATCCCTATACATTTATACGGAAGTCAAAGGGAATTAATTTATTATGTTCCCCTGGCTGTGGCTAACCACGAGAGGAGATACCTGGATTAGAAAGTTAAGTGTTTTCGGTTTATGATCTTGTTAATACTAAGTGATTTGATATATCGAGTCCTGCGGGGACTTCGAAGGACCATACAAAGTTACCATAGTAAGCTGCGAAGAGCTCTTGATAGGCGCTTGGGCTTCTGCTTGTGCACCTAATAATAATGTAAGGGTGGTTCGCCACCAGGGAAGAGCCCAAATATACTCCATGCCGATAGTGTGGACCTACCGGTAGAAGAGGCAAACTCTGGCTCGTATTTATGATACGGGTGAGTGCGGTGAGGGACGCAGGGGCCCTCCCCGTGGTACCGATAGCACTAAGCCTAAACTGCCTAAAGTCACCCAGAGTGACATTAAGAGATGGTCAATTTAATGTGTACTATTGTGTGTAATAAATATTATTTTACATAAGTAAACCTAAGACACTTATGTGATTCCATGAAGGGAGGAATCATGATATCTTTAAACCCCTAGGCGGTGAGAGCAGACAGACTAGCAGGGACTAAAGATTATGGACGGACTGGACACGGATGGCAGACGGAATTCAGCAGAATAAAAGTTAGTTACATTTACATCGCACTATGAAGGTTTCGCGACAAAAAGGTTTAAAATATATCCTTTGATACGATGGGAATGGGAGCATAGCGATAAACAGATTACGCTGAAATCCCATGGGATCAAAGGCATGGGAACCAAATGGCAGGAGGTGCGCAATGAAGGGTTCCGTACCTATTACTACTACTCCACATTTAAAACCACTTTTCTGTACTTTGCATTAGAAAAGGTCGTCTCTTCATAAGACACTCACGGCACGTCCTTTTGTTGGGGCAAGACAGTTTTTTCTGTCATAATTCAAAAACTGTTGACCTTATAGGCTACTTATAAGTTTTCTTGTAATGTATAGGTAAGGTAAATGTCTCCTATTTCGGCATGTCAAGGCTCTTCAGTTTTTTTTTTAATATACTACTAAACATAATGTTACTTTGAAAGCTTTTGTGTGATGAATATTGAAACATTGCCATGTAAGGCATGGATTAAATAGTTTCAGTACGAATTATATTTTATATTAATTTATTTGTGGACCTCTTGTTTGAACCCCATTTCGTCATAAAATTTGGCGGTGCTCCTAAGTTTGTGAGTTCTTGGCTCCTGTTTCGGGATAAAAAATTCAAGACTAATAGTATTGGTAATTTAATTATTATTAAAATTATAAATATTTAACGGGTAAGGGGACATCCATTATATACGTGTGCAGAGTTTTGCCAATTTTTTCCCGTTGATGAGATGTCATAAGATTCGGCCCAACTTGTAAAGTATGGAGTCCAGGTACGAGAAATAAGGTACCAGAATGTGGAAGAGCAGCTCTGATTTACTTGGCAGAATTCCGACTGACATAACAGATACTTTCTACCAGCCTACACTACACTCCTCCACCCTGGGTTTATACTTAATAATAACAAATAATAATAAACAAAACCAACAGCTAACGATAAACTATAGATTTAACCTAGAGATACCCGTGCCCGTGAGCCTACATTGCCTGACCGGACGAGCTAGGGGCGGCGGCGATACGCTAGGTAGAGCGTCTTGGAAAGCAGGCAACAGGTTTTGATAAATAAATAAATAAAATACTTTAGGGTAGGAGACTTCGTACCAAACTAGATGTTTTAAAGCCGGATACTAGGTGCAAGGTTCAAAAGACCCAGCAAAAACAAACACACGCCGCAACAGAGTCACTCACCCTCACCGCCCGCTTTACCGACTTCAAGATTTCAAAAGAGGAGGTTATCAATTCGGTTGTATGTTTTTTTAAATGTTTGTTACTCCATAACTCCGTCATTTCTTAACAGATTTGGAAAATTCTTTTTTTAATTGTAAGTATATATATCCAAGTTGGTCCCGTTTTTGTCAAAACGCAGTTCTGATGATGGGATCCATGAGAAATTGAGGGAACTCCTCAAATCTTAAGGGCAAACATATAGTGATGTTTGTGTTTTTATCACCAAGTCAAGCATTTTCATCCAAAAATGTGACATTTGATGAAGTGGAACTGCTGATGATGATCAGAACAGAACTCTTCAACGACGAAAAGTTCACGTTTAGCGATTTGTCCTTCTAGCTGTGTTTGTTAAGCAAGTTCTATTTTCACGATTGATTTTTATCATGCTCGAGTTCTGATGATGGGATCCATTAGGAATCGAGGGAACTCCTCAAATGTGAAAGGCACACAAATAGTAATTTTAGTATTTTCATGAACTAATCAAGCATTTTCATTCAAAGGTGACATTTGATGAAGTGGAACTGCTGATGATGATCAGATAGGAACTATTCAACGACGCGTAGTACAAGTTTGGCGATTTGTTCTCTTCGTTTTGTTTAACAAGCAAGCAAGGTTTTTCCATGATTCCATGAGGAATTGAGGGTACTTAGTCTTCTACCATTATAAACATACTTATAGCCATTTTTATTTTATTGTATGGAATCTAAGAGTGCACTATCTAAGTATAATAATCTTTCACCGGCCTCCCCCATTGAAGTCGGTTTTTTTTTCTTAAAAATTATTGTGATTGTGTATTTTTGTCATCAAATTAAATTAAAAATGAAATGAGTTTGTTTCGTGTCACTTAAAGTCTGAAAACCGGTTCTTGATCCACGACCCCGAAATAATTCTGTATATAATATAAGTAAGTTAGTTTTAAGTTAGTTATATAGCTTATTTTTATTTTGTCATTATCAGTCTGTTTTTAACCGACTTCAAGATTTCAAAAGAGGAGGTTCTCAATTCGGTTGTGTTTTTTTATAATGTTTCTTACTCCATAACTCCGTCATGCTGAACCGATTTTGAAAATTCTTCTTTTGATTGTAAGTATATATATCCAAATTAGTCCCGTTTTTGTCAAAGCGCAGTTCTGATGATGGGATCTATGAGGAATCGATGGAACTTCTCAAATCTTAAAGGCAAAATACAGTGATTTTTATGTTTTTATCAACATAGCAAGCATTTTCGTACAAAAATGTGACACTTGATGAAGTGGAACTGCTGATGATGGTCAGAACAGAACTCTTTAACGACGAAAAGTTCACGTTTGGCGATTTGACCTCCTAGCTGTGATTGTCAAGCAAGTTTTATTTTCACGATTATTTTATTATGCTCGTGTTCTGATGATGCGATCCATGAGAAATCGAGGGAACTCCTCAAATGTGATCGGCACACATATAGTGATTTTAGTATTTACATGAACTAATTGAGTATTATCATTAAAAAAGTGACATTTGATTAAGTGGAACTGCTGATGATCATCAGAACGGAATTCTTCAACGACGCATAGTTCACGTTTGGCGAATTGTCTTCTTTGCTGTGTTTCTTAAGCAAGTTAGATTTTCAAGACGATCATTTGTCAAGCTCGAGTTCTAATGATGGGATCCATGAGGAATCGAGGGAACTCCTCAAATGTAAAAGGCATATGTAGAAGTTGTGGGTTTTTAGCCCAATAAAAATGGTCTCCAATATGCACTATATACTTTTAATGATATATATAGATGACACTGTACAATATTATAGAGATATAAGCGGAAAGAAAATATATTGACAGAGGTAACGTGCGTCCGGTGCAACTCGCAATAGGATCTCTGCCCCCGACGGCCGTCCCTGCCCCGCGCGACCCTCACCCCGCGCCGCGCTTGGCTCTCGTCGGTAACATCCTCCACCCCAGTGCTGCCTAGCAGCACTCACCATCCATGGGTATTCGAGCGATGCGTGCGGCCGAGCGCATGAGTACACCATTCTTGGTTTTCACTCTGACGGCTCTGACTCGGCCGTCTTTGCCTGGCAACACTTGTTCCACTAAACCCTTTGGCCAGGTACATCGAGGTCCATCTGGGTCCACGATTAGGACAAGGTCACCCACTTGCAAGGGCCTCTCTTCTTGTGTCCATTTTTTACGTGGTAACAGGTCGGGGAGGATTTCTTTCACCCACCTTTTCCAGTATAAGTCGGCTAGTCGCTGGGCGATTCTCCACTGCTTTTTTAAGTAAAAGTCAGTATCGTTGTAAGCACCGAGATGGGGTAAGACTGAAGAGGATCCCAAGAGGAAATGATTTGGTGTCAAAGCTTCTGTACTGCCTGGTTCCACAGAGACATGCGTCAGCGGCCTGCTATTTACGATGCTCTCTACCTCACTCAATAGTGTGAGCAGTGTCTCCTCTCGAGGGGCTCGTTCCTTCAGCACGACCTTCAAACATCCTTTGACAGTCCTGATAAGCCTTTCCCATGCGCCAGCCCAGTGCGGACTTCCAGGTGGAATAAATATCCATTTGGTACCGTAGTTCAAGGACTCCCGCTTGAGGTACTCCTGGTCCAATTCCTCAATCGATTTCCTTAATTCAGCGTCAGCGCCACGTAGATTGGTCCCATTGTCTGAATAGAGATATTGTGGCCAGCCACGACGTGCCCCCATTCGCCGGAGGGCCATTATGAATGAGTCAGAGGTAAGTGAGTTTACAAGTTCTATGTGCACTGCCCTCACAGTTAAACAAGTAAAAAGAACTCCATATCTCTTCTGTCTTCCTCTTCCCACAGTGACTTCTAGAGGTCCGAATAGATCCGCTCCGGTGTAGGTGAAGGCACGCTGATGATGAGCAACTCGGGCTTGAGGTAAGTCTCCCATGCGTGGAATTTCTTGTTTACATTTTCGTATTCTACATAGCATGCACTTTGAAGTCACATTTTTAACTGTAGGTCTTAATCTTAATATCCAATGCCTTTGTTTCAGATTATTAACGACCGTTTCCTGGTTCCCGTGCGCCGCGAGAACGTGGTGATGCTTCACTAGGAGTCGTGCTACGTATTCTCGCCCGTCCAAGATTGAAGGTCTTTTTATTTCAGGTCCAACATCAGCAGCGGCGTCGATGCGGCCACCGAGGCGTAAGACTTCATTTTCATCGAGGTACGGCGATAAGGTAAGTAATTTACTCGATTTAGGTAAGTATAATCCATTTTTAAGTTTCATTCAAATTCAAATTCAAATTCAAAAAATTTTATTTGTAAGAATACAGTATATATGGTCTTAAGCTATAGTGTACAAAGTTCATGTATTCAGCCTGCAAGCAGGCGTACAAATATTTCAATGAAAATAATCTATGTATGAAGAATAAAATTTAAAATAATACAAATTAGATATATGCATGAGTCAAATTTTTATGATCTAAGTAGTCCTTAATACTGTAGAAACATTTCTCTTGTAGCCATTTGGTCAATTTATTTTTAAATATGTCGCCTGTTAATGCTTTTAAATCATCCGGCAATTTATTAAAAAGTACAATGCTCATATTATAGATATTTCGTTTATACATGTCTTTGTGACAGCGAGGCTTGTACAATAGAGACATAATGTGTGGTCTTGTTTGTCTCTGGATGACTTCGCTTCGTCTACTGAAGTACTCTTGATGAGAGTCAACAAAGACACATACCTCTCGAATGTACAAACATGGCAATGGTAATATATGTAATTTTCTAAAAAGTGGAATACAGCTTTCATCCATCTTAACATTACTTATTGCCCTTATACACTTTTTCTGAATTTTAAACACTCTATCCAGCTCGATAGAGTTACCCCATAGAATTAGACCGTAAGCAAGTACTGACGACACATATCCGTGGTAAGCTGTTAGTGCAGCTTCTTTGGATACCGTAACTCTCAATCTCTTAAGTGCGAACACAAAACGGTTTAATCTATTACAAATTTGTTCAATTTGATCTTTCCAATTGAGGTGTTCGTCAATGGTTATGCCTAGAAATTTTATTGAATTTACTTCATCTAAAATGTCATTTTTATATTCTATTTGGATTGGTATTGGATTCGAATTATATGATTTAAATTGTATGAACTTAGTCTTATTAATATTAATATTCAAATTATTTATTTTCATCCATTCTATAATGTTCATTAGCGCTGTATTAATATCTGATTGGAAAGTATCCCTTTTTTCACATTTTACCACGAGTGTTGTGTCGTCAGCAAACATTATACTTTTCTGTGCGGTGGCTTTGGGTAAGTCATTCACATAAATTAGGAATAGAAGGGGCCCCAGAATACTTCCTTGTGGTACTCCATGACTACAAGCTCTAAGTTCCGATCTGAAAGTTTGCTTCAATGCTGATTTACTTGAATCACTGGCTGATATTAACTTAATTTCTACACATTGCATTCTATCGACCAAGTAACTTTCTATCCAATTTAACACCTTCCCTCTAATCCCATAAACTTCAAGTTTGTAAAGTAGCTTACTGTGGTTGACAAAGTCGAACGCTTTTGACATATCCAGAAATACTGACACTACAGGAGTTCTTGCATTGATACTCTCGGTTACAGTCCGTACAAGATCAAAACAAGCAAGTGTGGTTGAGCGTCCATTTCGAAAGCCATATTGCTCAGAACAGAGTGTGTTATGTTTTACCAGAAAGTTTTGTATCCTTTTGTACATTGCCTTTTCAAATATTTTAGATAATATAGGAATCAAAGTAATGGGTCTATAATTATCTATATTAAGCTTATCTCCTTTTTTGAAAAGGGGCTTGACAATGCAGTGCTTTAGTTGTTGAGGGAATATACCATCAGAGAAAGATAAATTTACGACGTGGGAAAGTGGTAGGGCTATGTACGGCGCACATTGCTTTAATATTTTTGTAGTTATATCATCGTAACCACTCGATTTACAATTATTTAGAGACATGATTATGTTGTAGATTTCATTTTCGTCAACTGGCTGTACAAACATGGTGTGGGGATTATAATCCTTGCTCAAATTCCGTTTATAAGATGAATTATCCACAGGCAGATTTTGTTTATGTACTAAATCTATAAAATAATTATTAAAAATATTACATATGTCAGAGGGATCAGAGCAAATGTCACCGTTATATTTAATTTTATTAATTTCATTTTCATGCACCTTATTTATTACTGCAGAAGATATTGTGTGCCAAGTTGCTTTACACTTATTCTCACTATTTCTAATAAAATTACTATTACAAATTCTTTTTCTATTACAATCACTTTAGTTTTATATTATTTATACATACACTCATACATTCATCGACAACACCATCGGCTTCCGGCGTAACCCCGCGCGCGCATGCGCTAGGCTGCTGCGACGGCAGCGCCGATCGCGCACGCCGCGGTGAGCAACACAGTCAACCAGTCGCTACTTGATCACACGCTGCTTCAACGTATCTCGTATTCGTGCTCGCGGCTTGTTACCGTTGCTTAGTTACCAACAAAGATTTTATATTGTTTGAGTTGTTTTCGTGTCGGTCTAAACTAACCTACCTATTCCTGCATAGCGCCCTGGCGCCTTCTAATATTTTAAGAGATGGGATTGTTTACTTATGTAAAAATATAGACTTATTCCGTGATACCAACTTGTGTCATTCGCGTCTACAATCTAAGAAGAACCCTCTCATCTTCACTGGTGACCCTTCGACAAAGGAACAAAATAATGACGGGACCGCAGGATCCGTTCACCGGCGGTGCCAGAGCATCGTCGAGCAACACGGATGAAAACGCCAATTCCGGAAATGCACTACAGACGCCCGGCAACAACACTAGTGATGGGGCAGTGTCGATAAACACACACGATGTTTTTAAGGTAGGCATCAAAATACCACCTTTTTGGCCAGAAGAGCCTGACATATGGTTCGCACAAATAGAAGGTCAGTTTACCAACGCGGGAATCACTAGCGATCTCACCAAATTTAATTACGTCATTAGTAATTTAGACACCCATCATGCAAGAGCGGTGAAAGACATTATTATCAAACCGCCGGCCACGCACAGATACGAAAAGCTGAAGAACGAGCTAATTAAGCGTCTTAGCGACTCCAAAGAAAAGAGAATAAAGCAACTCATGATGCATGAAGAGCTTGGGGAACGGAAACCGTCAGACTTCCTCCGTCACCTTCAAAGCCTGGCAGGCGTAAGCGTGGATGACGACTTTATGAAGACTATGTGGATTAACCGTCTTCCACATGGCATCCAGACGGTACTCGCCGGGCAGCCTGATACAACGCCACTCGAAGCCCTCGCGGATTTGGCGGATCGGGTGAACGACCTCGCCACAGCTTGTGGCCTAAGTACCTACCACTTTAGTTTTATATTATTTATACATACACTCATACATTCATCGACAACACCATCGGCTTCCGGCGTAACCCCGCGCGCGCATGCGCTAGGCTGCTGCGACGGCAGCGCCGATCGCGCACGCCGCGGTGAGCAACACAGTCAACCAGTCGCTACTTGATCGCCACGCTGCTTCAACGTATCTCGTATTCGTGCTCGCGGCTTGTTACCGTTGCTTAGTTACCAACAAAGATTTTATATTGTTTGAGTTGTTTTCGTGTCGGTCTAAACTAACCTACCTATTCCTGCATAGCGCCCTGGCGCCTTCTAATATTTTAAGAGATGGGATTGTTTACTTATGTAAAAATATAGACTTATTCCGTGATACCAACTTGTGTCATTCGCGTCTACAATCTAAGAAGAACCCTCTCATCTTCAAAAACATTGCTTTAATATGCTATTATATTTCATGAAATTAAGTTTATTTAGTTGTTTATTATGCTTAGAAAGCCTGTATTTCAAATAAAGACTGCGTTTAACTCTAGATGATTTTCTTAATCCTTTTGTGAGCCAATTAACACGTTTTGGTTTGTTATAAATTTTTACTCTGAGTATAGGAAAGCATAAATCATAAAAAAGACGTATTATGTCATAAAATTTTTTAAATGCATCTATTACGTTTGTTGATTGTAGAACGTCAGCATACGAGAGAGATGATAGGGACTCGCAAAACTTTTGAACATTGTCAAAGCAATAGTCCCGTGACGTGATATGATCTATTTGCTTAAGGGTTGTAACCTCCTTCCTATTAACCTATAACTTTACTCGTGCTTGTCATGTCATTGTCAATCCAGATTTCTCCGTACGTAATGTAACTAATCGTACAATTTTATGTTTATTAAAACCTGAATACTACAGGTTTTCTCATTATTTCAATTTAATAAACATAAATGGACAAGTATCTAAGACCGGAACGGTTCGACGAAGATCCGTCCAGTAAATCTGCGAAAGAATGGCTACATTGGAAAAGACATTCGTGAACTTCTTGACTCAGTCTGAACCATCTGCTGCCGACAAAGACGCTGCTGCAAAATGGCCTGAAATTAAACTTCAGCTTTTGATCAACCACATCTCGCCGAAGATTTACGCCCATGTTAGTGAGTACGAAACATATGACTCCGCGATTGTTGCTCTTGACAAATTATATGTCAAGCCCAATAATATCATCTATGCCAGACACTTACTAACCACGAGAAAGCAGCAAGCTGGTGAGACTATAGATATATACATGCAATCACTCAAACAACTTGCGAAAGACTGCGATTTCGCCAGCGTTGATGCAGAAACTAACAAAAACGACACCATTCGGGGTGCATTTATCGCAGGCATGACGTCCGGTAAAATACGCTCGAGACTTCTAGAGAGCTTATCATTAACACTGGACCAAACTTACAATACAGCCCTGTCAATGGAAATGGCGGAAACGAATTCGCTAACCTTTACCAACCCTATTATCAATGCCGTGTCTTTAAGGCCTGAAACACGAAGCAACGCCACTGATCCTAAGAGTGTTACCACAACCACAACTGCCGCTACGACATCAAATGTCACTAACTCCTCTTCGTCTCGGAAATGCTGGTACTGTGGTGGATCACTGCATGCCAGAAGGAACTGCCCGGCAAGAGACACCGTCTGCAAATCATGTAGCAAGAAAGGTCACTTTAGCAAGGTATGCCGATCAAATCCCACTACTAGTGCATCAATTACTTCACCGGAAGAATGTGAACATTGCTCTGCCATCATTGCTGCTTCGCCGGTCTCTCTCCAGAAGGCCATGATTCCTGCCGTCATCAAAGGCATCAAAGCTCAAGCTCTGGTTGATACTGGGAGCTCAATTAGCTTTATAAACGAGAATTTCGCCAATCTCTGCCGTCTGAAGCGAAGCCCTTGTACCCAGACAGTCTCAATGGCTTCTCTATCTCATACTTCGCAAGTCTGTGGTTCAACCTGTCAGAACGTACAATTGGGTGAGCACTGTTATGAAAAGATCAATTTATTGATAATCAAGAACCTTTGCGCCGACCTGATCATAGGCCATGATGTCCTGGCGCTCCATTCGACTTTGGAGTTCGCCTTTGGTGGACCTAAAGACGCGTTCAAAGTGTGCAGCGTTGCAGAGGCCTCAGTACCTGCTGTACCGCTCTTCGCCAATATGTCCCCTGATTGCAAGCCTATAGCAATTCGTTCCCGTAGACACAGCCCTGAGGACCAGGCATTCATTGCGGATGAAGTAAAGAAACTGCTAGAAGATGGTATCATCGAAGAGAGCCAATCTCCTTGGAGGGCACAAGTACTCGTGACTAAAAACGCAAACCACAAAAAGCGTTTAGTAATTGATTACTCTCAACCCGTCAATAGGTTCACTCAGCTAGACGCATACCCGCTACCTAACATTGAAGAACTGGTAACGAAAGTCTCTAAGTATGCGGTCTTTAGTACCATCGATCTCCAAAGCGCCTATCATCAGGTCCCCATCCTCGACCACGAGAAATCCTTCACAGCTTTTGAAGCTTGCGCTAACTTGTATCAATTTCGCCGTATTCCATTCGGGGTAACTAACGGGGTGGCCAGTTTCCAAAGAACCGTCGACTGGCTCATCAGAAAAGAAAATCTTTCTGGTGCATACGCTTACCTTGATGATATAACTATTTGTGGCAACACCCAACAAATATGGCCTGACGCTCAACAAGACTAAAAGCAAATTCAGTCAACGCACCATCAATTTACTTGGGTATACAATACAAGACCACGTCATCAAGCCTGATAGTGATCGACTACAGCCCTTTCTTAAAATGCCACCGCCAAATGATCTAGCGTCCCTGAGGAGGACATTGGGTATGTTCGCCCACTACTCCAAATGGATCCCTAACTTCTCCGAAAGAATTCATATTCTGGCTCATGTTGACTCTTTCCCCTTAAGTGAAGAAGCTAAAGATTGCTTCGAAGATTTAAAATCCACAATCGCCAAGTCCTCCGTTCATGCTATTGATGATAATATGCCCTTCACCGTTGAAACAGATGCATCCGAACACTCAATAGCTGCTACACTGACCCAAGATTCACGACCTGTGGCCTTCTTCTCAAGAACCTTGAATCACAGTGAACTCAATCATTCAGCCGTCGAAAAAGAAGCGTACGCCATTGTAGAATCGCTAAAAAAGTGGAGACATTTCCTTATTGGAAAACATTTTACTCTTATAACAGATCAAAGATCAGTTTCATTTATGCTCGATGCCAAACACGCCAGTAAAATCAAAAACGAGAAAATCCAAAGATGGCGGCTAGAGTTAGCGCCATATAGTTATGACATAGTATACAGACCCGGGAGAGATAACAAAGCTGCTGATGCCCTATCGCGCATATGTGCTTGCACCACGAATACCTCATCAAAACTCCAATCTCTTCACGCATCACTTTGTCATCCAGGAGTAGCGAGAATGTACCACTGGCTGAAGAGTAAAAATCTTCCATATTCTATCGACGAAGTCAGGACGATGACTCGCAACTGCCGTCTGTGCGCTGAGATTAAGCCGAGGTATTTCAACAACCCAACTCCCTCGCCGAAACTTATAAAGGCTACATCAGCATTTGAACGCTTAAGCCTAGATTTCAAAGGCCCTCTCCCATCAAAGTCTAACAACAAATACATTCTCACGATAATAGACGAATACTCTCGATTTCCTTTCGCCTTCCCATGCAGCGATATGAGTGCTAGAACTGTGATAAAGCATTTAAACAGCCTGTTCATGATCTTTGGCATGCCCGCATATATTCATTCAGACCGGGGCACGCAATTCCTGTCGGCTGAACTTAGAGACTACCTCCACTCTAAAGGAGTAGCTACAAGCAACACTACTGCATACAATCCACAATGCAACGGACAGGTCGAAAAATTGAATTCGACTGTATGGAAGGCAATACAATTAGCTTGTGGAACTCATAATGCACCGATTGAAAACTGGGAACAATACTTGTCAGTGGCCCTGCACTCGATTCGCTCTTTGTTGTGTACTGCGACGAACTGTACTCCACATGAAAGAATGTTCATGCACACTCGCCGATCACCCAATGGGAATACGATACCAACATGGCTCACAAGTTCAGGTCATGTGCTAATGAAAAGATTCGACCGTAAGAACAAATATCAGCCCTTAGTAGAGGAGGTCGAACTAATACAGTCAAACCCCGACTACTCGTTTGTCCGATTACTAGATGGACGAGAGACAACGGTATCCAATCGACACCTCGCTCCTATCGGGGAGAATACCGGCGAGAGACTAGAAATCTTTGAGACGGAGCCCATGATAGAAGAGTATATGACCCCACCAAGCTCACCGATTCGTGCAGAAGAAACGACCAACTCTGCTCCCTTTAGTCCACCGGTGCAGTCTCAAACATTAAACTCTCAGTCTCCTGATTCGCCAAAACCTTTCCTTATCCCTGCACAAGCGCCAGCTACTACGCATCAGATTCCTGCTTCAAGCACCACTCCACCACGCGTAGAAGCTCCACCTCCAGTTCTTAGGAGATCGAGCCGTACTCGCAACCCGCCTCGATATCTTGAAGACTATAGTGTGGGAGAATGACGTGATATGATCTATTTGCTTAAGGGTTGTAACCTCCTTCCTATTAACCTATAACTTTACTCGTGCTTGTCATGTCATTGTCAATCCAGATTTCTCCGTACGTAATGTAACTAATCGTACAATTTTATGTTTATTAAAACCTGAATACTACAGGTTTTCTCATTATTTCATCCCGCTTGTGTTCAAACCACGTCGTGAAGGCGGTAATTTTCTTTACTGGTAGGGATAAGGACTGTGCTGTTTCGTGGTCAGAAAGGCCTAATTGGTGTACACAAGGTTTAGCCAATTTGACATTGCTCGAGATTTGGTCAAGACATGCATTTTGCCGTGTGGGAACTGTTATATGTGCGGTAAAATTATAATTCAGCAGTATACTAGAGAGGTTTGCAGCAGCTGTATTGTGTTTTAGTAAGTCGATATTCCAATCGCCACTAATAATTTTTTTTTTAGATTTGTATCTCAATGTTAAATAATTCAATAATTTATCCAGTTTATCGAGAAAAACACCTGTATGTGAACTGGTTTGCTCCGGAATTCTGTAAATATTGACAACTATTATTCCCGTGCCAATTATTTCAATACCACAACATTCGAAATAAAACTTTGTGGCCAGTTGAGCAACAAAAGGTAGGGATTTGGTATCATACATTTTTTTGATTAAGATGCAAGTTCCACCTCTTCCTTTATCGCGACAATAGCTAGAAACCAGTTTAAAATTTCTAAAGATGATATTTCCTTCTGATCCTTTACGGACGAACGTCTCACTTAGACACAACACATCAATGTCCCTACCACTCCGTTTTAAATCCTGTAAAGCTATTTCCAAAAGTTCAAGTTTTCCACATAATCCTTGAATGTTTTGATGAAGGATGATCATAGTGTCTAAATTATTAGGTGTTGGCGATGTCAATAGCCCTCCACTCTGATTATGGACCACATTGTGATTAGTAGGGGCGAAAAAAATCACCTGACAAACAGGCCACATTTATGTTCTTATCATTATTCAGAGGTACATCGTTATTCACAAAAACACGGTTTTTTAACAAGTTAATTTCTTCGCTTAGCTTAAAACTAACCCAGTTCAGAAAAGATATTGAAGACGACGAATTCCTTTTATAATTATGATATAAATCTATTATCTTACAATTAGTATATTTTTTCCCAAACATTTGCAATTCATGATAAATTAATTTATTATTTTGGTTTCGATTATTGTAAACATTTAATATTAATACATTATTCTCCTTGAATCTGGCTAAGGTGTTCCGTATATTGGATAACAACAGATAAGGATTTTTATCATGGTTGCCGACAGACAATACTATAATGTCTTTACTAGTTATATTTTCAGACATGGAATGTAGATTATTCAAAATTTCTGTACTAGGCGCGTAAGGTTTGACCGTTGCACTTACGCTGTAGTGATCGCTGTTTATGCCGCATCTGGAGTAAATTAGTCGCGTTGATAGGCCGCGTGCGAGTTCGTCACCATAGATGTATATATGAGGTTTCGTAGATACGTTACTGGTATTTTCAGAGAGAACAGGAGTGCTCACACGTAACGATTGAGTTGTCGGTGACGACTGTAGGCTCTGATTCTGGGAGATTACTGGAGGAGACTGGTTTCGGCTGGTGGTCTGGGTGTTCAAGTCAATATAGCTCTGGTTGATGCTCTGTCGGTTTGTGCATTTTCTTTGGCGTTGTTTTTGTTTTATTGAAGCTTTTTTGGTTGTGTGTATAGACTTACTTATGCTTTTAAGGTGAGTTACTTTGCTCTCATAACTTTTAATCGTATCTTTTAACGTAAAGTTTTCGGAGAGTAAACTATTAATTTCATTATCAGCTATTTTTAATTTTTCCCGTAGTTCTAATATTGTTTTTTCCATCTCTTCCGTCTTAGCAGATGTACACGGTCTTTCCGGACAGCTTCTATTTAACTCGTGGCCGAACGAGCGTGATGATTCGTCTGTTTCACTCTCATCTATCGATACGCTAGACAGTATATCGAACGAATTATTTGTGGGGATTATTGCACGAAAAGTTCGGCGCAATGTTACGTTATCATCAGAAATGTCAGGTTTAGTTGTACAAGGCGTACATTTCAAAGTTATTTTGGCTTGTGATTCCATAACACGAAAATGTTCTACAGTTACATTGCAACATTCTAAGTGGTAATGTGATTTACAAGATAGACAAACCAGGAACTCAATGTTATTTATGGTCGCATTACATCCCTCGCAGCTTAAAGCCATTTTTGTATTACCTTGTTTTATTGTTTGTTTGCGCTTTTTACGTCGGTAGTCATCGGCGGACGTCTTGAGGGTAGGCGTATAACTCTGCGCGGTGGTCGGCTATTTAACTTAACACTGTGATATTGGCAAAAGTATAGTAGATACACCAAAAATTTATTTCACTATGAGATTCCGTTGCACTGCCTATTATTTCTATATATATTGCGTATTGTAAATTGCAATTTACATTAATATTTCGTCTAATAATTCCTGGACCACTAACAAAACCGTGTTGTTCGCTAGAACGCTACGCTACGGTCATGATTTCGTCCGGAAATGACTGTGATTGAGAGTATTTTATAAGTAGCCTTTCAGCGCTCTCCATCACAATGCCGTCGTCTTCACTTATATGTTTACATTTGTTTATAAATTTCAGCACTATATACGTAGCCCTGAGTAGTCGTAACCACGAAGAAAATCTTGTCGGCTCAGGAATAGGTAAGTTTCCATTATTGCATGGCGTAATTGTCATTATACATTCCAAATCCTCTTTGTTTACTTCAGGGTTTAATATATCATGCGGCCACTCGTTCTCACTTTTTTGTAAAAATGCAGGGCCCCGGATCCACTCGGGAGGCAAAACAGAGCGCTCATATGATTCTCGGGTGGCTATATCGGCTACATTTAGTTGTGTAGGTATGTACCTCCACTCGCTCATTTTTGTAAGTTCGTCTATTTCGCCCAGCCGATGCGCGACATAAGCTTTATAGGTACGCGCGCTATTTCTTATCCAGTGTAGCACTGTCGTGGAATCACTCCAAAAGATACGACGTTCCGGTTTTATTCTGTGTTCCTTAGTTATTGTTTCAGCTAATCTAGCGGCTAAGACTGCAGCAGCTAGTTCGAGGCGAGGCACCGTCGTTGATTTCAGCGTTGCGACGCGACATTTACTAGCGATAAACGTCTGATGCACTGTGTTGTTTTGTTGCCAACGCCAATATGCCACTGCACAAATAATCTTCGTAGATGCATCACAAAATAAATGAAGTTGCAGATTTTTATAACCATTCCTAGGTAAAACCGGTTTCGGCGCATGCGGGAGCGCATCATTCTCACCCGGCGTGCTGTTATCAACATCTAGTTGCGTCCCGCTCGCGCTCGCGGTATCTGTGCATGTGTCGCTCGCACTTGCAGCGGCGTGATAATAATATCTAGGTAGACGTACTTCGCGCATTGATTGTAATTGTCTCATCCATTTTAACCATTTCTCGTAAATAATGTCCGGTACAGGTTCGTCCCAATTTATCTGAAGTTGCCAAGCTTGCTGAATAATTAGTTTGCCATTTATTGTGAAAGGCGATAAATATCCATAAACGTCAAAGATAGACATAATGACTCGTAATATGTCCCTCTTTGTGGGCCTTTCTTTCCCGTTAATTATATTTTCAGATAACTTCTTCAGCGAAACATCGAATCCGAGCGTGTCGTCATTGGGATTCCATAACAAACCAAGTGTTCGTTCGCCCTCGTATTGTTGTCCGACTTTGAACCTTACTGCGCTACTACCGAGAGTCTCTTTTGGAATGCTGTTGATGACTGTTTGGCTGTTACTATTCCAATTGCGTATATGAAAATTTCCCTGCGAATGGATGTAGGTGACGTCACGGACTAGTTTCATTGCAGTTTTTTCATCAGGTAAGCTGTCGATATAGTCATCTACGTAATGCTGTGTGTATATAGCGTTAGCCGCCTCTGGCATTGTACTTTCGAATCGTCGCACGTTCTTATTTTTGATAAACTGTGCGATGAACGGTGAGCAATTAGCACCAAATATGAGTGACGTCATCAGGTAGGTATCTATAGGATCTTCAGGCTTGTCTCTGTATAGAAAGCGTAGGGCGTGCTGATCTTCGGGTTTAATTTTAACTCTGAGAAACATGTCTTTGATATCTCCGGAGATCGCAACTTTATTTTCACGAAATCGCCACATTATTCCTATTAGCGACATAAGTAGGTCAGGGCCTTTGTATAGGTAATCGTTCAGAGATAACCCTTGTGATGCAGCAGCTGCATCAAAAACTAGACGAAGAGATTTCTTGTTCAAATTATTTATTCCAAAGCTAGGTAAATACCATGTTCTAGACGTGACAGCTGGATTCTCCAACTTCTCCGCATAGTCATTCTCCAACAAATGTTGTATGCGTTCTTTATACCTTCGTGCATACTCTTCACTCTTTTTCATTTTTAGTTCAACTCCTTTCAGTCTTGACAGTGCGTTTGGAAGGGAGTCAACGGTGACACAATGAAGATCTTTCCAAGGTAGGCCGACTTGCCATTTGCCATCAATAAGTTCAGAGGTTTTTTCCAGGTGCTCCTGGGCCTGTACGTCCTCCGAGTTCTGCCTAGGTTTAGCAGATACGCCCATGGAATCGATGGAGAAAGATCGGCGTATATCTTCATGAAGTTCACGTAAAAGTTGATTATTTTCCATTATTGTATCTTGCTCTTCGCTATTATAAACATGTAATGACGTGTGTATATCCGTTTGTGCCATTACAGATGCCGGCGCTCTTCCATGCAGACACCAGCCCAGCGGCGAGCGAGTAGCGCAGGGTTCGTTCTGGCCACCCCGCACCACTTCCAGAGGTACAAGTAAGTGGTAGTTATCTTGCCCAATAAGTATTTCAGGTTTCAGTTTTTTAGTGCACAATTTCTTTCTTATAGGTTCCAGGTACTTATATTTCTCGCATTTAACGACACCGAGGTTTTGTGCAGGTAAGTTAAGATTGTCCACACTGCGCGCGTTTAATGTAAATATTGTCCCTTCTATATTAGATAACGTGCAATCGATCAGCTGAGTTTCACAAACCAGTTCCGTACGGTCCCAAGCGCCACGGACTCGTAAACACTCTCGGCGCCCGCGCAGCCCGGCCCGCTCGGCGAGATTTGCACTAATTAACGAAACACTCGATCCGTCGTCAAGTAGGCATGTTGTGTTTATTTTACCGTTAGGTCCATGAATTACTATTGGCACAACTTTTAAGAGTACTTCGCACTGATTAATGTTTATATGCGTTACAGTTTCGGTTTGCGCACCATTGTCCGTCACATCCACTATGTCACAGTGAGTTTGGCGTGAACTTTGACCCGGTAGGTAGTGTAATAACCGGTGGTGAGATTGACCGCACCCTTCCACGTCGCACACGGCGGCTGCACACGATCAAACAAACACTTGTAACATAAACCGAATCGTTTTACATATTGCCATCGGTCCTTACGTAGTGATTTTTTAAACTTTTTGCACTCTGGTAAATTATGTTTCCCTATGCGGCAAAAACGACATTTATCACTGTTACCCGTATGTCCACTTTGCACTAAAATAGTTTGCGGTTTATAGTCACTGTTTTCATAGTTCCTACGTTTATAGTCCGAACGTACTTGCATAAGAGATGCACTGCAGGTTGACACTTTCACAGCTTCTTCGTGAAGAAAGTTGGCGAGAATGTCTAGTTTAGGTATTGTTCCCTCTTTAATTTGCGTGTAACTATAATCTGTCCATTTAGGTAGTAGTACCGTAGGTAACTTGGACAACACAGTAGCGACTATGTTCACTTCTTGCCAGGGGCGTATTTACCCTAGGGCCAAGGGGGCCATGGCCCGGGGCGGCAGGCTGCGAGGGGCGGCAAAGCCGTACATAGACTATACCCATTGCTGGTTTTCACTTTAATATGGGGCGGCAAAGCTAACTGGCCCGGGGCGCCAAATCTTTAAATACGCCTCTGCTTCTTGCAGGTACTCTCCGCGATCCAGCGCGCGAACAGCTGTGACGTAGTTTTTTATCTTGACGGAAAACGGCACTATTTCTTTATGGTATTCCGGTGGCAGAGGGTGTAGCTTTTTAATTTCCATTAGCATGCGCGATATTATTAATTCCGGATTTCCATATTGTAACTCCAGCGTTGACATTAGAGTTTCGGGTGACGTACCACTCATAAGCAGAGCGTTGACGGAATCTCTGGCGGGTCCACGTAGACACTTTCTTAATCGCCACATATTTTCGATATCGCTAAAACTACACACTCTTGTAGATTCTTCGAAAGCTTGCTTGAACTGCAGCCATTCCATTGGTTCGCCGAAGAACAGAGGCAGTTCTCTCGGCGTGCTGATGCGGCTTAACAGCGCAGCGGTTTGGTTGTTATTGGATGCAGAGGCGGTGGCTAATTCCTTCAGTGCGCTGGCCAACTCCTGAACTGGCACTTCGGTGCCGGCAACTACGGCTGCCGACTGACACAGCAGGCCCTGATTATTTCCATTCTGGGGGGCTTGCTGAGTCTCCAGCTCCAGCTGACTGCGCTCGACCCACCTGGCAACATCACTTTTAACAGATTGTTGATCCTCTTCTGTATGTGGTGGACTGTATTCTTCATTTTCCAACTCGGCGAGATCTACCTGTAGTTTTTTGTCTATCAGGTCCATTTGGATGCGAGCTTTAGCTTCAGCTGCTTCCAGCTCTAGCTTCTTTCTTCGTGCCATTATAGAAGACGTAGTCGACTTTGTCGATACGGAATTGCTGCTTTTACGCGAACAATTACTTTGAGGTTGAACGATTTTCCTTTGTTCTGATTTTATTTGACTACCCGTTTCTAAAATAATATCTAGTCTTATCGATCTGTTTCGAATTCGTCGGTTCATCTTCTTTTGCAGGCGTATTTAGCGGACGATTTAGAAGCTGTTTCTGTTCTTCTTCTCTTCTTTCCTTCTCACGTTTAGCAGTACTACGTGTGTTGACCATCTTCGGCGTATGGAACATGCCACGATCGATCCGGCTCGAAGACCACTTTGTAGAAGTTGTGGGTTTTTAGCCCAATAAAAATGGTCTCCAATATGCACTATATACTTTTAATGATATATATAGATGACACTGTACAATATTATAGAGATATAAGCGGAAAGAAAATATATTCACAGAGGTAACGTGCGTCCGGTGCAACTCGCAATAGGATCTCTGCCCCCGACGGCCGTCCCTGCCCCGCGCGACCCTCACTCCGCGCCGCGCTTGGCTCTCGTCGGTAACAGCATACATATGGTGTTTTAGTATTTACATAAGCAAATCAAGCATTTACATTTAAATAAGTGACATTTGATGAAGTAGAACTGCTGATGATGATCAGAATGGAACTCTGCAATGACGCATAGTTCACGTTTGGCGATTTGCTCTCTTCGTTATGTTTGTCAAGCAAGCTAGGTTTTCAAGACACATTTTTGTCAAGATTGAGTTCTGATGGAGGATTCCATGAGGAATTGAGGGTACTAAGTCTTCTTACATTATAAACATACTTATATCCATTTTTATTTCTGTCGTATTTGCATACCGCGGGTAGTTATTACTTACGTCAGTCTGTATCTGAGCATTAAACGTGGCACATACGCGTCCTGTAAATCCGGAGTTTTATTGGTACTACCAGTCCAGGACACCACAATTGGCGACGAGATCGATGTCTGCGTGTGCAAATCATATTTATTTCAATAAATTGGTTGAAGAAAATGGCCTCAATTAGTGCAAATGTAATGTTCGGCGGCAGTCTCATTTTTGACCATCGAACTCACGAATGGAGCATCTTCAAGAGCAGGTTGTCACAATTCTGCACAGTTAATGGTATTACCGAAGAAACCGACAAGGCAGGAGTGAAACGCCGGGCCTTATTATTAACAGCATTATCAGAAGATTCTTCCGCCGCGCCTACCGCATTCTTCGGGATTTAGTGTCACCAAAGGATTTGGACAGCACAGAATTTAAAGTCTTGTTGGAATGTCTCAACACTCATTTTACGCCAAAGAAGAGTACGTTTGCAGGACGTAACACCTTCTACAGGGCAGAACAGCAACCTGGAGAGGAGTTGACAGATTGGGCGGCGCGCGTACGGAGCCTAGCCCAACACTGCGGTTTCAAGAATGAACTCGACACTGCCTTACGTGACAGATTCGTCTTAGGTTTGGAAAATATAAGAGAAAAAGAGAAGTTATTTGCTGAGAGTATTGATACCCTGACATTTAACAAAGCTTTAGAATTAGTGCAAAGTGTTCGGTGTGCGAGATTGGCGTTGCAAAAAACACGATTGGCTGTAGCCGAAACTCCAGTGTTTACCGTGCATGCATCGCGTCCGCAACGAAACCCGCGTACAGGTATTGAATGTTGTGAAATTCTCCGGACGGACCATAAACCCCTAATTACAATCTTTGGCGATAAAAAAGGTGTTCCCAAAATGGCTGCTAATCGTTTACAGCGATATGCCTTGTTTTTGTCCTGTTACAATTTTAATATCGAGTACATCCAAAGTGACGAAAACGTCGCTGATTTTCTTTCGCTCCCGATAGCCAGCTACTCGTCGGAGAGCGAATCAGCTGATACCTAAGCACTAGATACATGTCTATACCTACATTTAATTATTTTACGGATGGCATGATAAAACCGGTTACGTTGTCCGATGTGAAAACAGCGACCACAGCTGACGATGTACTTAATGAGGTTAGGCAATACGTTATAAGGGGGTGGCCACGGAATTTATCAGACGAAAGATTAAAACCATACTATAATTGTAGGTTGGGGCTCCACGTCGAAGACGGGTGTATTTTAAGGGGTCATAAATAAATAATTCCTCAGATATTCCGTGAACGAATGTTAGACGAATTACACAGCTCCCATTTCGGAGTAGTTAAGATGGAAGCTAGATCGCGAATGTGGTGGTCAGATATCGATAAACATATAGAACAGAAGATAGGTTCGTGTAGTGTATGTAATACGATGCGTGCCGCCCCGCCCAGTTCTCCGCTCGCAGTATGGACATACCCTAAGCATCCTTGGTCGCGCCTAATTTTTGTTCAATGGATTTTGAAACCTATTGCTCAATGAACGGTATTAAGCACATAAAAAGTCCGCCCTACCACCCTCAATCGAATGGCCAAGCTGAGAATACCGTAGGATTTTTAAAGAAAGGTATAAAAATTATTATGCAGAATAATAGCGCGGAACCTATAAACAGACGAATATGCAAGTTATTATTTAATATTAGGAATTACATTCATTGCACAACCGGTTTTTCGGCCGCACAGCTGATGTACGGCCGCCCGCTCCGCTGTCGTCTCGATCTGTTGTAGTCGGTTGATAACGATGCGCTCGATAAAAATAATGAGTCACACGCGCCCTCACAACAGTTGTTGTTATCGTCCCGAGCTAATCAAAACGTTTGTTCTAAACAGATCTCACAAGCTAAGAATTTCGGAGGACGGCGGAAAGTATGCTTTCTTCCAAGAAGGCGACCAGGTGTTAGTTAAACATATTTATAACAATGGATCTAAGCATGTATGGAAAAAAGTTTACATAAAAAAGTTTATTGGTAATAGACTATTCTTGGTTCATGTGACAGATTTAAATATAGATGTTAAGAAACATGTCGATCAATTATTATTGTACAAAGGCAGCAAAACGTTAAGCTTGCGGAATGAGGGAGATAGTTACGATTTCGAGATATCTATAAACGACTCAGTGTCCCCAGAAGAGTGTTCGGCGAGACAAACAGTGATCGAAGGCCAGGGCTCAGACTCAAGTATACTGGAACCCGAGAATGGCTCTGAGGAGGCGTGTCGATCACTGGAGTCCAGCCCAAGTGTACCCCCCACCTCACTTCCTACCAGAGCTGTGTCTCACGATGATGTATTCTTAGATTTTGAGGCGGAGGGTACGGAGTCTACTTGGGATCCTTCGACGAGTACGGACCTTAGTCAAATTCGATCCACTCGAAATCCTAACCCAATGTATAAAATAGGTCAAAGATAATGTACCTACATATTAAGTTAGTAAGTAGTTTTTATAGCTATTGGTGGAGGGATTGTGGTATTTGCATACCGCGGGTAGTTGTAACTTACGTCAGTCTGTATCTGAGCATTAAACGTGGCACATACGCGTCCTGTAAATCCGAAGTTTTATTGGTACTACCAATCCAGGACACCACAATTTCATTGTATGGAATCTAAGAGTGCACCATCTAAGTATAATAATCTTTCACCGGCCCCATTGAAATCTGGGTTTTTTTTTTCTTAAAAAAATTGGTAAATCATTCCCTTGCATTTCATCTGCATAAATTTAACACAATCGGAAAGTTATACCTATCTGTCGTTGCAAAATCTAGGCGTATAAACATTATAGGTACCTATTGTTGTATTTTATTGGTTTATACCATTTGAAGCCATAAGAAAAATATGTTACAAATAATGATTGGATTCTTCACTCAGATATTTCAATTATAAGTTTAAAATACCTACTTTTGGTGAAAAGAGTAGTATCAAAAAATATGAATGCGAGTAATAATAACAGCCATCTTGAGCAAGAATCTAAATTATTCGTTAGAAGTGTAAATTATAAAGTGTAATTTCTATCTCGAGGGACGTCCATTGCCAGCCTCATAGTCCTATAGGGCCCGTGATAATGCAAGTATCGCAGAACATGTGAAGCCCCTGAGACAACAACTTCAGGAGGTATAGCATTCAGGGGACAGTTCGTAAGATCCATAAATTTTAAACCCGGACACAACGCTAATTCATATGGTAAAGCGTTTAAATGAGGATTATCGTTGAAATATAATGCCTCCAATTTCTCGAGGACGCCGATTTCCTCAGGAATGCTCTGTAAATCGTTCTCTCCGACATTAAGAATTGTTAAATTTAGCAAGTTTCCGATAGAACGAGGCAGTGCTACCAGATTATTTGTTTGCAGTACTAACTCCTGTAGGTTTTGCAGATTTCCGATTTCATATGGTAATTCATCGAGCTCGTTTATCCCCAAATCTAATACACGCAATTTCTTTAAACCTTGAATACTAGCCGGTATACGTTTAATCAAGTTGTTAGACAATACCAAAACTTCAAGATTTTTCAAATATTGCACGTTATCGGGTAACTCTTTCAGCTTGTTAGTTCCCAAATTAAGGTCAATCATATGAGACCATGTATTAATGTCTGCTGGCAGGGAGGAAAGAACATTTTCCTGCATGTTAAGCTTAGTAATATTTAATGCTCTCGAAAATATACCGTTCGGTATTTGGTCAATAACATTATGTTCCAAATTGATAGAACATACATTGGTGAATTGAGCTGGACTACCCGTAGGATAACTCTTGAACGAGTTACGTGATAAAGTAATGCTATTAAGCTGTTTAAAACTAGCAAGAAAACCTTCAGGGAGCTCGGATATAGAGTTGCCTTCTACATTAAATTCATTGATAAGTTTACAGTTGCTTAAAGTAAAAGGTATTGTTGTCAATCTATTGTAACGCAAACCCAAGCGACTGAGCGCTTGCATGTTCCCAATCGTTTGAGGTATATCTACCAGTTCATTGTGCTGAAGATCTAACGTACACAAATTTTGGCAATTGCCTATATCATGGGGCAAATGCTCCAAATGATTATGAGATACATCGAAAGTAACCAAATGAACTAACTTGCCAATACTTGATGACAAATTTTTGATTTTGTTCTCCCTTACGCTAAGCATAGTAAGATTTGTGAGATTGCCGATACCATCACCAACTACACGAATTCTGTTGAATCGCAGGAATAGTGTAGTAAGAGAATGAAGTTTATATACAACCTCTGGTATGTCACAGAGTTTATTATGGCGAAGGTCTAATACCTTCAAACATTTTAGATCAGCAAGAGACTCGGGTAAACTAGTCAGTGAATTTTCATTCACTGCTAAAGTTTGCAGGTTGATAAGGCATCCAAACTCCGCAGGCAGTGCAACCAGCTTGTTCCCATATAAGTAGAATTCTTTCAGATGAGTCAAATCCCGGACATTTGAAGGCAGAGACATTATAGATGACTTACTGAGATCAAATCTGGTTTCTTTCTCATCACGACACTGCCAGATTTTCTTAGTTATTTCGAGGTCTGCCTGAGCTACTTGTTTACTCTTCTTAGCGGTTGGCTTTGGCTTGCTGGATTCAGGGTACTTGACCGTCACCGATTTTGCCCGTGCTCCCTGCGAGGTCGTTAATGAAGTTGTAGAGACTTTTCGTTCCGTCTTATTAGCTTGACTCTTCTCGCTGTGGCTACTCATTTCCATCTCATCTCTTCGCTCCAAATTATAACTTACAGAATTCGAATTCATTGATATTTAAAGATCAGGAAAAATCCAATCCATTAAATATTAAAGTAGCCGTACCCATCAAAACTAATTGCGCAGCCAATAAAAAAGACGGATTTATTGCGCAAATAGAAATTAATAGGTATTTTTGAGAAGACAGAGACAAATAACTGCTCTTCGTGTGTATTTTCTTTGTTCTTGTTTCTAAGTTTTAATATTATTCTCTGATTCGATATAAGATTAATTAAAGACCATGATTCGGATATTGATAAAAGCACGTAAACTCTTTTTATTTTAACTCACAAATCACTGAACAGTATCTTGAACATTATTTAATTGTTGTGTACGGCGGTGGTACGACGTGTAAACAATATTGTATCGATCCTAGAGTGCGTGTTCACATAATTTCCATTGCATGACACGATATCGTTATCGGACGCGATACCGGTAAAACAATTATGGGAATGAACGATGTGATTATAACCATACAGTGTGAACAGTGAGAAAGTGCATGATTTTATTTTCCCTTTACACGGTTAATAATGTCACAATATTGGGGTGTCAATATTATCGTGGTATTCAAAATTGCGTGGTTTTTTTTCTTCAAAATTCATCAATATTCACGCATCGTGATATGAGTTTATCGAGTGATAATATTCTCCGTGTAAAAGGACCAATGAAAAATTGAATACTTCATGCTCTAAGACTTTATGCCTACACTTTAAAAATAATTGGAACAAAATAACCGTTATTCACGTTTTAAAAGCTGCCTCAAACAGCTCGATTAGATCATATGCACTATCACTTATCTGTGTCATTGGTCATGTTGACGACTATTCATTCATGTCATGTCATATCATGAGAGAAGCCAAAAAAGCAACAAAAAAGGGAGGGCATCATAGGAAGACTGCGAAAGCCTAATACCTATAAACAACGATTTCATAACTATTGTGATTTCAGAGTCAGTAAAACAGATCACTTTTTAAGCATTGTCAACCCTGACTTAATGCGTGTTTACGACCAACACTGCCACTTTCCGTTTGGACATTTCAGGTTATAAATACAAAAAGGACGCCGTCCGTTTTACACTAGTTTACGAACTAACATCAGCGAAAATGGACAAGACTAAGGAAAAGGAAGAACAGAGTATCATGGATAAATCCATGAGATCTGTTTTTGGTATGTAACTATATGTAACTATATTTATACTCTCTAATATTTATATTTGAACAAATTCACCAAATTTTTATCTGATTTTTAGTTGGTAACATACCATACGAAGCCACAGAGGAAAAACTGAAAGACATATTCAGTGAGGTTGGCCCAGTATTGTCATTTAAGCTGGTATTTGATAGAGAGACGGGCAAGCCTAAGGGCTATGGGTTTTGCGAATACAAGGACCAGGAAACGGCTCTCAGTGCTATGAGGAATCTGAATGGCTATGAAATCGGTGGCCGTTCCCTGAGAGTTGATAATGCTTGTACTGAAAAATCTAGGATGGAAATGCAGGCACTCATGCAAGGTCCTCAGGTAAGTCTTTCTACATTTTTTTTTTGGTTTCTTAATATTTTGATATGTATTATGTATCAACTAGAGCTTCCAATCCCGCAGCCTATATCCAATCTCGGTATCAGTGGACTGCAAATATTCAATCCCGCATCAGTATTTGCAGGGTCCCACATTAAAATAATACTTTTATTTTACTTACCGTTAGGTAATGTAAAAAAGTAAATCAAGAAAATAAACAAAATGCCTTTTATTTGTACTAATTAAAGGTCAATCAAAATTGTCTTAGCAATCAAAAGTTCATAAAATATTAAATTGCACTAATAACAATTCATTTTATCTTAGTAGTTTAAAGAAAACAACCATTTAGAGATGTATGCTTAACATACAAAATATAAAACACAATATATTCACTAGTTCTCGATATAACTGTTAAAATTATAAAAAATAACATGCAAGAAGCTAAGTATTTAAAGTCCGAGCTACTGAGTGATACTAGTTAAGTATCCTGTTAAACTAATAAAAATGAACTATGTTTGGATGCACCATTGACATCATGACTTGACAGTTGTGGGGCTTGTCCAGTGAGTTAGATGGTTATAATCTTACGAATACCTACCCTACATCTCCAACTCCATCTTGTCTAGCTTATTGGAGTAATGGAAATAGATCATGTATATCACATCCTTCGATCTAGGGGTGTTCCTGGCAGCCCATCTGAAAACCATCACTGTGGCTGACATCACAGATACAGTATAGGTACTTTCTGCTTTTAATTGAATAGGTTCATTTACATACCAAAAATGAGTAAGTGCTAATCTTATTCTTCCCAACTAATGCTGCCAACCAATATAACCAATGCTGTTTTAGATCGCGGCAGTTGACATGTCCATGTCCAACATAAGGGAGTTCCTATGAAAATAAAATAAAATGAAAAATTGGTGTCTTAATTTTTTTTACCGACTTCAAAAAAGGAGGAGTTTCTCAATTCATCGGAATATTCTTTTTTTTTTGTATGTTCACCGATTACTCGGGAGACTACAGACCGATATCAAAAATTCTTTTTTTGTTTGAAAGGGTGTGTTTTCTAGTTGGTCCCATTGTCACCAAGTCTGAATCTGATGACGGGATCTTGGAAAAATCGAGGGAACTCCTCAAATTAAATACCAAGAGGATGGGGTAACTAAGGCTACATCGAAGGAACTCCTCAAATTATATAGCAGGAGGATGGGGTCTGGTAAAGTTTGGAGGCAGTGTTTTTTTGTTAAAAATTTACTTGTTGTGTGTAATTAATTACCATGGTACAGTCGAGTTCATAAATATATGAGCAAATCCAAGCCTTCAAAAATAAATGTACATAGTAACATACAAATACATCTAAACAGATTTATCATTCGAAAATATATACACATGTAATCCGTCATATTCATCTGAGCAAGCCTCTCAATAATATTTAAGCAACAGAAACAATAAATATCTGTACTACAATTTTTACGATATTATTTAAACCATTTAGACAAGGGTTATTTTCAAATATTTATAAACAGGTATAACATAATTGTTAATGTTAAAAGAACATAGTTTAAATCACGATAGGAAAATGAAACAACATAAATACATTTTTAAAAGTATATAACTCACTTCTTACTAATGCCTAAGGAAAAAATTGTGGTATTTGCCAAGAGTGTGGCGGTGTGTGTCCAGCCAAGTTCACCCCAGGAACTGGCGAGTAGCAGCCTTGTGTTATTCTACACGAACCCATTTGGAGCCACTTTTGACCCCTTAATAAATCCAAATCTACTTAACATAAAAAATTTAATTCGGTATATGTATTAAGATCCTTTAGAACAACTAGAACCCAAAATTTCATAAAGATAGGTGGAATAGTTATTGAGATATTAAAGTTCCAAAAATGGCATTTTTACCACTGACTGACTGACTTAACTGACTAGTAATCATAAACCTAACCCACTTCCTGTGTGACACCTTTGTGACCTAGAAAGGTGAAATTTGGCATCCAGCTTGGTAATTGTGTGTGTACACATAAACAAATTCTTCTGTGGGCAACTACAGATTGCATAATTCTGCAATCTGTGGTTGCCCACAAAAGAATTGAGATCATAATGAGTACCAAGTTCCGTAGATTATCTGAAAAGGTGCCAAGTCTGGCACTAGATAGTTACAGTAACTTTTCAGATAATCACACATTGCATATTCTTAATATTGAACTTGACTCCCATTTTCACATTTATGTTTTTGATAACTATTAGTAAAAGTCATTAACCCATGTCAATTTATCTAGTAAGAAGTAGTAGATAATAGATAACCCATAGAAATCTAAACTATTTTTTTTTTGGAAATTATCAAAAGATATGTTACATTCTACCAAGTGCAACTTTTTATTCAGGTTGAGAACCCTTATGGAGAGGCTGTGGAGCCGGAGAAAGCTCCAGAAGCCATTAGCAAAGCTGTGGCTACCCTGCCCCCCGAGCAGATGTTTGAGCTCATGAAACAGATGAAGCTTTGTGTGCAGGTGAGCTTTTTAACTTAAATGTTATATCTCATAATCTTATATCGCAAAATCAGGTTGATCAATGATAAGTTGTATCAGAATATTAATAAGTAATAGAACACATATGTGCCCTGGGATCAGTATTCTTTTTTGTCCCAAGGGCGTTTGAATCTCTGGGGTGCTGACTGCTGGGGGAACACAAAGAAGTTTGTACATGAAATAGGCCATCAGCCCCAGCAAAAAGGGAGGACCCTCTCACAGATATGTTTCTTGTTCTTGGGCAAAGGCTGTCCATGGCAATCCAGCGAGAAAATATCACCAATGTTATAGATACCTTTGCGCCAGAAATGGTGCGGTTTGTTTGAGTTAGTTGTTATTTATTTTTAACCCTGATGCGGAACACAAAAGAGGGGTATAAGTTTAACATGTGTATCTGTGTATGTATGTCTGTCTGTGGCATCGTGGTGGCATACTCTTACACATGTGAACCAATGTGAATGCAGTTTTATTAATTTAAAAGCAGGTTTTCCAGCAATGGCTCTGAGAAATTCATCAGCTTACCCGTTATTGAGATATTGAACTTTAAAATGAAAATGTCGGGGGTTTTTTCAAAATCAAATCAAAATCAAATATTTATTCTGCAAATAGGCCACAAGGGCACTTTTACAAGTCAAAGCGTGAATTTATACAATTAAAAAAAAAAACTGATAATCTTACTTAATAATAATGATTTAAAAAATATACTGATTAACAATTAAATAAAAATAAATTTACAAATATTAAGGACGTATTGAATACGATCTGTCCGAATAAACAAAAAGTACATAAAATTAATTTAATATCTCAGAGATGTATATGGTCTCTGAGCGTCCAAATACGATTAATAACAATTATTTAAAAGTCCTTAGAGATGTAAATGATCTCTAAGCGCTAAAATTAAAATAAGTAAACTTAATATTGTTAGAGATGTATAAGGTCTTTAAGCGTCAATAACAATAAAACTAATCCAGAACAGGATTATGTCTCTCGTCAATCTACATACAATAAAATAACACTAGTATTAAGGTATTTACTTTGCCCTTGCAAGCATGAACAGACCGGACTCCACAAACAGCACCCGATCACGAGTATGACGCGTATCTCAGCCATCGCCTCCCTCGACCATCTGTTAGGGAAGGTGGCGACCCGATCAACGACGCCGCCGTAAGCAAAGCCCTTTAAGCGAGCATGACATATTCAGGCTGCCGGACATTAATAATATCAAAGATTAAAATGACTCTTCGGCGAGAAACAGCATCATGTATCATAAAATGCAAAGACAGAGCTATTTATACAAGGAAATATGCTAAGTGAAGCATATGTATATTAAAACTAACAGGATTTAACTATCACTGGCTTAAAAGCATTTTTGTCATTTAAGAAATCGTTGACAGTATAATAGGCCTGGCTTAACAAATAACGTTTAATATGAGACTTAAATTTACTGAATGGAAAATTAACTATATCGATGGGTATTTTATTATAAAATCGTATACAGTTCCCCACAAACGACGTGCTAACCTTCCGGAGACGACTGGCCATCACTGAAATCTTGTGTTTACTTCTAGTGTTGTAGTCGTGGATATCACTGTTTTCAACTGTTTTAAGTGGTCTGACTGTTTTAAGTTTTAGTCATAATAGTATTCAATCTTATAAATATTATTTTATTATTAGTAAACGCCAAACAATAAAACATGGGGCTACTAAAAATAAACATGATGTGAAACTTATATTAAATTCTTTTGCAAACATTGCTTTCAGTGTTCAATAATTGACATGCAAAAATGATTTCAGAACAACCCAACAGAGGCAAGAAATATGTTACTGCAAAACCCACAGCTGGCATATGCATTACTGCAAGCACAGGTCATAATGAGGATTGTTGATCCAGTGACTGCTGTTGTAAGTATCAAGTTTATATAACAGTCAATCAAGTCAGTCTTTCAGTTAATTAAGTCAATAAAAATATGAAATTTCATCTCTAACTATACCAACAATAAAAATAAATAAACAAAATTGCAAATAAATACTTAAATATGGTGAATTTTTTTGTATATGCTCACCTTGACTCTTAATGTTTCAGAGTATGCTTCACCCCAGCAATCCGGTGCCTCCAGTCATCCACCCCGGTGACAAAGTACCTCTGTCCAACCCCTACATGCCAAATATGGCACCTCCAAGTAAATGTTTACTCATTTATGCTATATTAATGGTGTTGCGAATACGCACGCCTATATGCGCGCCCTAACACCAGCGAGTTTACCAGTTTACTACAACAGGTATATGTAGATGTGACTATCAGAGGACTCGCAACACACCAGACCAATCGCACCAGCCGATGGCCTGTCTGTGCCTGTGTGTTTCCTCGGGTCGATTAGCATGATGTAACTTTTTTTTTTACCTGCGGAAATTCATTTACGCATCCTGCCTAGCCGGGGAACTAGGATGGCTATGACGGACTCCCGGAAACCGCCCAGACTACTGTCTAAAACCACCAGGGTATGCCCGTCACGCAGCATAAGTGGCGGTGACGCGGGATCGCCAAGGCACACAACCGCGAACACCGTCTGCTGCAACAGCCGAAGCTGTTCCCTCTCTGCCTCACTGCTGAGGCCAGTGCCCCCCACCACAGAAGTAGTAATAGTACATACAGAAATTTCACTTCCTAACAAAACCGGCGTTTAGGCATAAGAAACGTACCTACTCTCTGCATCTCTGTCTATCGCATAACTTGTATTCATTCACGCGCGGCACGTGTAGCGTTAAGGTTGTCACTCCATGAATACATTAATAAGTACATATTCTTCACATGTAGGTATGTCAGTGTCATTATGAATAACACCCATAATAATACTGATCTCGTGAACGAAAATTCCATTTAACTCTTGTGACTTTAATTTGTAAATGAGTAACACAAAAAGTATAACTACGGTTCTATTAAGATACTCTTTTTAGGGTTTCGTACCCCCTTTTATAGAAGATTATTTTGAACAGTATAGCCATTTCGTATAGCCCAAAAAGGTTACGTTATCACCGGAAGACTCCTCCTTACACAAAACGACGTAAATGGCGTAGTTTTCTAATGAGGATACGTTCTTTTATATTATAAAGGTACAAATTATTTGGTAAAATCCTGCAGTTACATACATAAGAAGGCACAAGAGAGGCTACAAATAATTCATTAACAATTTAGTCGTGAGATTATAAACCACAGAATAAACAGGAGAAAAAATAATATTAAAAAAAATGTAAAAAAGACTTGAATTGGAAATTAATATGCGCTGGATGCGGGTGGCGCAGGACCGGTCATTGTGGAAGTCTTTGGGGGAGGCCTATGTCCAGCAGTGGACGTCTTTCGGCTGACATGATGATGATGATGATTAGTAGTAGTAATATAAGTGACTTGTTTATATTTGATTCCCCGTAAAGACATCCACATTATAAATAGGAGTTATTTACGCGCGGTTCGTCGTAATTCAAGTCGGCAGCGGAGGCGGATCGCGACACGACACACGTGCGCGCGCGGCGACGGCCCTCGCCTGACTGATAACCCCGAGGTTTGCAAGCGGTGGGTATAAAACGCGACGCGCTCCGCCCATTGCAAGCCCCTTGCCCCCACCCGTCGGCATGCGTGCAGGGCGACTCCACACACTTGCCAACCAAAGGACTTCCACGCCAGGAGGGAGTGAAAAACCCCGGATTCACCCTCTCAGGTCCCCATGTAACTTTTTATAGAGGTTTTCTCCCCCGCAGCCACCACCCGGCCGCGGCCTGACGGTGACAGCCCCCACTCCCGGCTATAGCGGCCCTCTACCGTAGTCAGGGTTACGGGTCCGTAGTTATTTAAACAGGCATACGGCATGTCCTGTCCCTCTCGCCGCACCTGGGATGTCTTGCGACTCCCTGATCCGGAACCCCCCATCCCCCCCGTTGGTCGCGTCTGGAGTGTCCTCCGCTAAAACAGAGCGACCCCGTCTCCGGTTACCGGTAGCACCGGTAAGCGATCCCTCCGAAGATGAGTCACTTACCGTTGCCTCCAGGGCGCACCGGCCCGAACCCTCCCCCTTCCCCCAGACCGCGAGGGTCCACAGGAACTGGAATAGCCCAGACACTGTGCAGGTTACCGACTAGCGCCCCAGCATGATGTAATCTAACTCAACCTGATGATAACTCAGGAATGACAACGGAGTCCTAGTCTGCGCCAATCGCGTTCAACTAAAAAGTCATAAAGTGTAATAGGTCTTAAACCTTACTTAAAATCTTAGGACTTATACCAGGAGTATAGCATAGATAATCATCGTTTCTCGCCAAAATCACAGGCGGAGTAACTGTTACATAATGAGAGGCAATATGGCATATGAAACGAGCCGCAGTCGAGTTTCATGATAAGATCACACTAGTATTTTAATGCCTGATTATATACAATTGCATACACTTTTATCTAAATCCATATTTTATTGTATCAACAGTATTCGTCAATCTTCGTTTTTGACAACCATAATTATATTCTCAGCTGCAAGAGTGAATGTAATAGCGTCCCTCAAGGAAGTATTCTGGGCACTCTCCTATTTATTAACTATATTAATGACCTCCCAAAGGCGGTTAAATACACTATGGTCTTATTCGCTGATGACAGCACAATTGTTTTCACCAATACACAACCAGGAACACTAGAAGCTGAAATAAACACCATCCTTAAATCAACCATTGAATGGCTCGATAGAAATAACCTCAGCGAGTCAACTTAGCTAAGACAAATATAATATATTTTAAACAGAGGTGTAAAAATCAACAGAATCCTGTGGTGAAATATAAAGATTCCATTATTTCAGAGACAGACAATAGGTTAGTTTCCTCATGTTGAAATTTAGAACATATTGCCGTTCTATGGATAGTATACCATCAAATAAACACAATAAAATGAAAATTACAAAACAAGATCAGAATAATAATAAAATACGAGACTAAACTTTAATTTTTTTTTAATCATCTAAAAGTTAAACAAAGGCTACCAAAGGAACACGGTTAAAATAGCAATTTTCTAATTTTCCCATATGGAAAATGCCCCATACTAATTGACAGATTATTATGACGTTATCGTTAGTACGATGTAATACATCGTTAGTTAGGGGCGGGTACACTGTGACGTCATAATAATCTGTCAATTAGTATGGAGCGTTTTTGGTGTCCGGGAACAATATCCACATTTGACCCTCATTTGCGGCTTTTGTTGTGCTTTAATCGTAGTTGGTCCCATACAAAAAATTTAATCCTCTTTAAAAACTGGTTCGAATAGCATCGTTAATATTTTTTTTGGCAAATAGCCTATACTAGATTCTTAGGTTTAGATTTAGATCAAAATTTATCATGGAAACTGCAGATCGAAAATGTCTGCTATAGATTGAGCCGCTTTTCATATGCATTGTATATGTTACGCAAAATAGTCAACCAATCTGTACTGACTGCATACCATGCATATGTATCTTCGACACTCAGGTATGGAATAATTTTCTGGGGCAACTCTACCAATCGTGTATGGGTGTTCCGTGCATAAAAAAAGTGTATAGGAGCCATATGTGGGCTGCGCCCAACTGAAACCTTGTAAACCTGATTTTATAAACCTATAAATTCTTACATTTCCTTGCCTATATATTTTAGAAATTACATTATTTGTAAAATTGAATCCTACACTATTTCAATATTTCTCAAGTTACAGACTTCGTAACCAATTGGTAGCTGCCCGATCAAAAACGAGGCACTTCACGAAAAATGTACTAATAAACAACCAAATTCCATTTGAGATAAAGATAGCACTACGGACTTTAAAATAAGTTGTATATTTTTTGAATACAAATGGCTTATTATTCTGTAAATGAATATTTAACTTGCATGACTAGTGACTATATATTTTTTTTAAATAAAAATGGGATTGCTCTTGGCCCGCATCTAGCCAGGGGGCAAAGATGAGGCCGACGATGAAGCGAGCTCACCCAGAAGATGCCTATTCACTTGTACTATAATGTAATGTAATGCTATTTAATAGGTAAGCATATTTATATAACTCATGGAGTGCAATTGTTAGACTAAGAAACCCTTTGTACGCCGTAAGGTAGAACATAGCTGAACATTATAAATGTATTTCCAACATCCTGTATACCTATGATGATTCACAAATAAAATATTATGATTAGAAAGTTGATTACTATTAAGAAACTGGTTTTACTGTACTTACTATTCATTTATTTTATAAAATAAATAAATAATTTCAGCAATAACGATAAATATCTTAATAACGTAATAACTTTTGTATGTAGTTAAATTATTGCAATAATCAAGAAGACGCTTATCAAAATATTCCTTTATCACATTTTTTTTTCATATCGTGTGGAGATGTGAGGGCTTTGCCTATAAAAGTAGTAGACATAGACTACGGCTAGGTACTAGGTTCTATTGACTTATTATTGGATATTCTTTTAACAGATCCTCAACCACAGACACTGATGGCTAACCCGGTGCCGCAGCCGTCTAACCAATACGTCCGTGAGTATAGTTTACCTACAACTTTAATCCTTTTTAGGGTTCCGTAGCCAAAATGGCTAAAACGGAACCCTTATAGATTCGTCGTCTTTCCGTCCGTCCGTCCGTATGTCACAGCCGATTTACTCGGAGACTATGATCACTTCAATTATGAAATTTGGTAGGAAGGTGTATGCTATAAACCACTACAGAAATATGATGTGAAATTACGAAAAAAATATTAAACTGGGGGGGGGGGGGGGGGGGGTAAAATATTAAACCCCCCACATAACAGGGGGGTCAAAAATATTTTTTCAATTGTGTGCCCCTCTCATTTCCATATCATTTCATCGATTTTTGGTTTGAGCAAGATAGGTTTAACGGTTTTTGAGTTATCGCTGAAAAACTGTCTTGCCCAAACAAAAGGGCGTAAGTGCCGTGACTTCCCTATGAAGATACGACCTTTTTTGATTTACTGTATTGTATAGTGGTTTTAAATGTAGATTAGGACGTGTCGGTACGGAACCCTTCTCTGTGCGTGACCCGACACGCACTTGGCCGGTTTTTTCTTTATTTCGTGGCTTGTAACTTATTGGTGTATGTAATTAAACATTAGAATTGATTCCAGAATAGAACACTTAATTGTCATACAATTTTCAACATAGATTCATCTCTATTTGTCTCTGTCGCATGCGTAAAGTAATATTGCCGTCACGCTCACACATTATTGATCGCTTCTGTACTGACACGAACTTTAATTTGGGACCCCTTTAAGATTGACAGTCCATACAAATTGTATAAGAATGCAAAGAAAATTTGGTACAGTCAACTGCAAAAATATGGGTGCGGCGTACAAGTTGCTCAAAAATATGTCCTATATTTTCATTTGTTACGACCAGCATGATACCAAATAAATATTTAGATTTTTGATAATTTGACCTTACATGGGTCACAAATTAGAGAGCGTGACCGTACAGAGATAATGAGGGGAAACTTGCCATATTCGTACCGCCTAAGAGTAAATGCTAATAATCTGGAAATAAAAATGAGAAAAGGATATTAAATTGCCGATTTAAGAATATTTATTTATCGATTAATCTTCAAAACCGGCCATGTGCTTGTCGAATCACGCACAAAGAAGGGTTCCGTGCCGACACCTATTCTACATTTAAAACCAGTATACAATACATCGAGTCAAAAAAGGTCGTATCTTCATAGGAAACTCGAGGCACTTAAACCCTTTTGTTTGGGCAAGACAGTTTTTCAGCAATAACTTAAAAACTGTTAAACGTATCTTGTTCAAATCAAAAATCGTTGAAAGTATTTATTACTGTACAGTTCGTTCCGCCCCGACCCGACAAAATGTATGAGATTTGTTTTTGTATATAAAACCGATACTTTATCTGCTATTCGGAGCGAAGACGAAACCAAAAAATGGTGTAACTAACACGACTTTGTTTTATATGTATAGATAATGAAGCTACCGACATAAGTATTTTTTTAATATAAGGTTTGTTTTCATTTTCTAAAATATGCAGGGGTCCCTGATATGTTTTTTTTAATCCTGAAAGTGGTACGTAACAGCAATAGTTATTTATGCTACAAGTGCGGAAAGTTTGTGATTTTCGACTAGTGTCATTCATTGTTATACACGAGCGAGTTTATAATGCGACACAAGTCAAAATCATCTTTACGTTTTACTATGCATTGTGCGAGGAAATAAAATAATACAGTCGAAGTTACTTCAAAATATATAGGTTATAATTTACCTTGCTGGATACGTACTTATTATCTGGAACTTCACTTATAAACTGCTTGACATAGATTGCTATAAAATTATACTCAAAACCATCGTTTTACTGTTTTAGAAATGCAATTCGATTTCAGTAACTTTTTAAATTTCACCGTTTACAAATATTGTAAGTATTTAGGTTTTTAATTATGATTTAGCCGGCTTTTATGGAGTTAAATTGATCCGATTCGTCACTTTCAATTGATTTAAAAAAAAATTAAAACAGACTGACTTGGAACTAAACAAGAAATTAGTAAAATGAAAAACGGATGCCTTTTTTTAAATACATGTGCGCTCAACATATCTACTTCTGCGCATGTGCAAAATCTAAAGCGGGAAGGCACAGCCTATAAGTCTCCATTCTGCCAAGGATGTTAAGTGAATATTTATAATTTATTTACAGGTAAAAATATAAATGTAAAATGTTTAATAATACGTTTAACGAAGTGCTAAAAAAAAAGTAAAAGTAGTTTATTCTTCAAATTAGGCATATTACATGCACCTATGAACGTCAATAAACTACCACCGGTTCGGAAAAATATACCTCTGCCACGAGAAGAACCGGCGTAAGAAACTCGGCGAGGTGTCATTTTTTCAAAACAATATACATTGTATAGTTAAATATAAAATTACAGTGTCCGCTACTACAAAATTACTTAAATAACAATGCTATAGGAGAAAATATATTTTCGCGATAAATTACCCGTGCAGGACGCTATCACTGCCAAACATCCCTATCCATGATGTAATCGTTTATCTTATAATATGCTCTTGAAATAAGTGTTTGTTTTACTACAGATTTTAATTTAGAATTGCTGAGTTCAGTAATGTGTTTAGGAATTTTATTGTAGAATTTGATACAATTTCCCAAGAACGACTTTTTCGCTAATATTTATGTGCCATTAATAAGAATGTAAATCTTTAATTGACTAATTTGTAATACTTTGCTCAAATAATAAAAACTCTGCGTCGGGCTGACGACGGAGTAAAAAATAAAAAATAAATTTGAAAAGTAAAAAGCACTAATGCGGAAAAGTTGTACCTTCCGCACAGTTTGGCTGCTTAGAAAACGCACTTTTCGAGCACATGCATTGTAAAAAAGTTTAAACCCTAGTGAAAAACATGTTGTTTTGCCAGCGCGGCCCGCGCCGGCGATCGCGGACGTGGACCTGCGCGGCGCACGCGCCGCCGCCCCGGCCGCGCTGCTCGACCAGGACATGCGCAGCCTGCCGCCCATGCCGCACCCTGTTCCACCGCCCATGCAGGACAAGTATGTAACCCCCTCTACTTTTTTCCACGATCGGGCTATATGGACGATTCTCACCAAACGGTCGGTCGGAGTCGGCGCACACGCCACCAGAGTCAAAGAAATTCGAACCCTCCATACAAAGGCTAAACTTCGTATCCAAACGGCAGCGGCAGAGCTGGCGGCAGCCGACCGGCTGCTCGCAACCTATTCAATTATGAAATCTAACTTCTGTATGGAAGGTCCGAATTCCTTTGACTCTAGTGGGGTGCGCGCCGACTCCGGCCGTTTGATGCGAATCGTCCAATACTCGTCGCCTTGCTTAGGTTGCCAGCCTTATGTAGCGACGTCCATATAGATAGACCAGGGATTCTTAAACGTTTTATGAACGCTATCTTATGTATTTGTATAAAAATCGGTACCTTTACAGGATTTTTGAAAGGGTACTTGGGCTCTGAAATTTTAAAGGGGTCCATGACTAGACAAAGTTTAAGAAATCCTGATAGACGTTGTACGTTGTACGGGTTAGTTTAATTTACTCTTATACTCCTAGATCTATGCGATCGAATGAAGCGTAAGCTACTTTTTCAGACCGAGACTTCACTGGATCGATCGTCGTGCCGATCTCAGAGAAACCTTGACCTTATAATGACAACCCTTTTACCTTTAGTCTAGAGGCGGTGCTACCTACGAAACCGGTGGTTCCGGGTTCGAATCTCGGTCAGGGGGTTTATTTGTGTAATGAGCACTATGTTTTCTTCCTCAGTCTTGGATGTTTTTTATTTGTTTACATTAGTATGTATACTGTATTACCAGGCAGCGAAACTTTGGTGCCGATGACAGACGTATGACGTAGCGTCTTCATACAGAGTGTTTTTATTTAGATGATAGATAATCATTAATCACTAACAACTTATTGGCCTCTTTAGTACACGGATATTTTATTGACACTTGAGACGGCCAGTACTTATAAAAACGTCATTACTTAACTGTCTTTGTCATTTTCATCAGAAAATTATCGAAGGCAATATTGTACATCGTTCTAGTATTTTTTATTCGTGAATTTAAGAAATGTGAATTGATAAGGTACAACATTTATAAGGTACACATTATAGGTATCGCTTGACCGTAGTCGCCATGGAGTCTATGCAGCCGTATTTGCAGACGTTTCCTTTTCAGTTGTTAAAAATGAAAAAATGTTTTGCTCCTGCTGTCAGCAAAATTTAACAGCTAAACCAAGTAACATAGAAAACATTTAAAAACTGAAAAGCACATTGAAAGAGAAGGATCGAAAATGACACATCAAGACTTTTATATGGATTCAACAAATTTCTATTATAATACAATAAATCTTTGACATTGCTATTAAATCGGCATGCTAGTGACAACTGTTGCATCTGTCAAAGCGTGGTAAAGGTTAATAACTATGTTGTGTATAATTTATAAAAACATCCTGTATGCCAATTTAGTTGCGTCATAATGATGTCATCGGCACCAAAGTTTCGCTGCCTGTGTATTACTGTCAAGTAATGTCCATAGTACAAGCTTTGCTTAGTTTGGGACTAGGTCGGTTTGTGTAAGATTGTGTACAAATATTTATTCACTTGCTTTTCCTTCCTCTTACTCTTTCATCCTTTCGAGGGATGATTTTCCGGATAAAAGTATTCTATATGTTAATCCTAATCCGTTTCTATCCACGTCATAATCCGTTTAACCGTTTTTGCGTGCTTAAGCCACAAACATCTAAACTTTCCCATTTATAATATTAGTGTTTATTTATAAGTAGCCGTCACGGCCAACACAAGTGTGCATGTGAGATATTTATTGCATAAGACCAAAACGCGTCGAATCACATTTGAAATCCAATAATGACGTAAGGGCCTGTTGCTCAGGGACTTTTTATTTATTTATATGCAAACGACTTGAGTAAATATATTGTAAAATGTGCACATATTTTACGAGTTGCCTTCAAAATATGTATATTGTGAAACTACCATTAAATGCTATCCGAACAATAAAATGTTACAACTGATATTTCTGTCCCAAGTGGTGCTCCCCTTGTGGAAACACCAGAAATGTAAGTTTTAATTTTTAATCAGTGTCAGTCATTTTTTGTTGCCGTCATTGTTGTTTTATCTTTAGTGGTATCTAATTTTCTTTTATCATGGCATATTATCGTATTTCATCCCAGTGATAAGATAACCTAACTGTAGACAAACAAAATAAAGTTAAACAATTTATTTTGCTGGCTAAGGCTGGTATTCCACTTATCCAATATCATTGTTGAATATGCATATGATCAAAGAAATTGGATCAGTTATTTGTCAAACTTTGAACTTTGATCAAACAATGGACATATAAATTAGATAAGTTGTATACCTGCCTAAACTAGACGATGCTGCATGGTGGCATGAATGTTGTGTATGACATTTATAAATTTATTTATGAAGCTTGACAAATGGACAATGAAGTTATAGCCTGACAACAGTTTATTTAACCCTGAGATAGTGTCGCTGCAAACAGCTTACGTATGACAATAATGTGCATACGTCATGTATAGTCGGGGTAGTGGGCATTGGCGTCATGTTGATACTCGTATAATCAGGGCTTGTAACCGGTTTATTTCTCCGTACAAAAAACCGGTTAGGAATTTCGTTCTTTCGTTTACTATTTCATGTTTAATCAGGCAATCTAAAAATACACAGTCATAACCTAAATACATTACACAGACCTAGATAAAGAGCATAAACTAATTCAAATTATTTGGCTATTTCGGGGTTTTTGAGATTAACCGGTTACAACCCCTGCGTATAATTTCAAAACATTGCTTACAGGGAATTCGGTTCTTTCTATTTACCTATTCGTCAAAATCTGATTCTAAATATTCAATATATTCTTCGTTTTCTGACTGACGAAGTCTGATTTTCATCAGATGTTGTGTCGCTTTCAGGACCACCAACCTCGATTATAAATCGTTCAGTCTCCAATTCGATTATAAGACCTTTATTCCTATAATCGAGACACATTTTTAGTTGCCACTTTAGCTTTTACAATGCCCCAAGTCACATCAATAGGGTTTCAATCACAGTGATATGGCGGTAATCTTATCACTTTGTGTCCGTATGTGGAGAGAATCGTGTCTATTTCATATATATTGGTTCAGGTTTGTGACGTCCCAAAATTTTATTCGAACGCAGCCACTCTGCAATGACATGCTTTCTGTCGCCAGATGTTGGTGGTTTATTAATGCGAAAGGAATGGTATCGGGCATTATCCAAAACTATACATGTGGGTTCACTTAGATTGGGAATTAATTTCTGCATATTCCATTTCTTAAAATTATTTTTATTCATCGAATCATGGTAATCTGCTTTTTTTTATCATTATATGCCAGAAGTGCATTAGGAACAAATCCGGATGGTCCACCGGCATGAACAATAATATGTCGTTTCCCTGTTGAAACGTCGATACTCCAGGTTCATTTTCGCTCTGCCAACATTTGGCATGGTTCAGAGAAGTATTGAATGTAGGTCTCGTCCAAATAAACTATAGGCATATTTTTATCCCTTAGGTACTTCTTGTATTTGATCCAAATAATTTTCACGCCGAACCACAATATCGGAACGCTCCATCAATATTGACCGTTGGTTTCTGCATTTTTTATATTTGAATCCCATACTGTTCGTCAGTTTTCGTAAGTATTCTCTGCTACCTGTAAATCCAATGTCATTTTTCAAAGCAGTGAGCAGAGTTTTGATACTCAGTACTTATTTTCGCACGGCATATAATTCATGAATTTTATGCCTTATGGCACATTTATCGCAGTCGTCTATTTGAATTCTCTTTTTGTGTGGGGCTTTGTTTTGTACAGGGGAACACCGTCTCATTATTTTTAGAATATTTTTTGTCGTCGATCTACATAAACCTTATATGAAATATTAAAGTTTAAACCAAACAACTAACCAGTCCATTACAACCGCACTATAAAATGTCAATACCGGTCATGTGAACAACCAACTCCAAAACATTGTTTATTTGATTGCATTCACTACAATTTTTTCGCATCTTTGGTCTTTTTTTTGGAATTTTTGTAATAAAACCGTTTATATTTGAATATATTCGTAGATATTTTCTGTTTGTTTACATCGGTGACATTCGATGACATCCAACGTTCGTTGTTAAAGAGTACTTGTTGCCAGTAAAATAAATTAGTACCATTGAAAATCCGCAAAATGGAGAGCATCAAATAAACTGTTGTCAGGCTTTACTTGCCTCAAAATCTATGGAACCATGCAGTGCCATCTAGTTCAGCGTTCACGATCAAAGCACAAACTATTGTTCTAATTTTTTTATATACTACGACGCTTATTTTCCAATAAGCGTACGGTCTGCCTGATGGTATACAGACGCGGTAGCATATGGACGCTTGCAGCTCAAGGAGAATCACAAGCGCGTTGCCGACCCTTTATTCACATAAAGTTTCGTCGTAACATCTTACTGTCTAATAATAATAATATTTACAATTTTATTTGTCTTTGATTTCTTCGGTTTTCTATCGATCGAGATTCCGAAGCCCCTCTTGCATGTAGTTGTGGACTGTTCGAACATGCATTTGTTTTATGGTTATGGTGGAACTACACTTCCGGTTGCGTGTTCGCCTCCCTTTCTTTTGCCATATTAAAGACAGAGATGCAACACGAATATTTGCACAGAAGTGTGGTTCCACCGTTGCATATTTTAAATATGCTATGTCTATTTGAACATTTTGAACACATCACAACTACATACAAGAGCGGTCTTATTAAAGTTTTTTTCCAGTAAGTACAGGAATTTAATAGACATGTATTTTTTATTTTACTAACTTTGTTTGTTTATAATTTCGCAAGTTATTTGTCTATAACGTAACTTAATGTATCCTAGTTCGTACCCACGAGACCCACGGCTGGCCGGCGGCTTCAACTCGGATCCGCGCGTAAGGAACTCGGATCCTCGCACCCAGCCCAAGATGCCGCAGCGTGAGTAATAGTACATTATTGTTGAGGCATGGAAGGAGGCAATTGCAGGCTGAGTATTAGTTTGTGAGTCCGTTTAATCAATACGAAGCCTGCAATCGACATTCCAGCCGAGATATAATTCTTTTCTAAAAAATGGGGGAAAAAGCCTAAATAAAGATAGTCAAAATGTTCATGCGCTCCCGCCGTTTATTTTTGTAAACAGAATCGCAAGTGTAGTATTCCACCGAAAACCGCAAATTATTTCAGACGCATACAGAAACGTCGCGTTTCCAACAGAAAAATACTACTTGAATTGGCCGTGTACGACCTGTGCCATCATTTGTATGGCTGTTTCTTCTTTTTATAAAGTTTGGGACTTTACAAATAATGGATTTTATATGTACACTAGCATTTGCCCGCGGCTTCGCCCGCGTACTAAGCAAAATTTTTAACCGTCTCAAAAAAAGAGGTTCGTATGTTTGTCAACGATTATCTCGCGTTTGGCTGAACCGATTTAGATGCGGTGTCCAGAAAAGTAGTTGTTACATTCGGGGGGTTTCGGTATACGAAGTTTGGTGATTGTGATTCATTAACAGATGAACAGATGAAAAGTCAGTATACATTCTGAGAACCAGCAAACTGTTGAATTTCATTTGATTTTGGCAAAAATAAGGATCGAAAACTATTATCATACATTTCCGACAGGCCGAAGGGGAAAGGGCCGATGAAATAAAAGCATGTCTTAAATGGCCCTTAGTAAAAGTAGCTGTGTACTACAGTAACACCAATAGGTCTGATAACGACCAAGCAGCGCGCAGCGGTCATAAAATCTCGTCCTTTGAAGTACAGAAATACAGCTAATTCAATATCACGTGTAACATTTATTTTTCTTAAAATTAAATTTATTAGGTAGGTTTTGCCAGTTCCCATTGGAACATCCAAAAAGAAAATTTGGCCTCACTTCCATTCGCACTCCTTACTGTCAGTCCGTCTGTTACAACCGATCTATCTAAACTATCAAAAATTTAGAGCGCTCGTGGCCCAGCGGCACCCGCCTACCGCGTGCGGTATGCGAGGTTAAGCAATGAATGAATGAATGAAACATTTTATTTCAGACCCAAGTCTATATCTGTTAGTAACAATTCTCTTAACCTAGTGTTAATAAATTACACATATTACATAATTTCGGATCAATAGAATAGAATAAAATAAATGCAATGTGGGCGCAGGTCAGTTCTTGGATGGGTGACCGCTTTGAGTGGTTACTAACTGACTCTCGTGCTTTGGAAGGCACGCTAAGCCGTTGATCCCGGCTGCTGTCTACGACAGCAATCGTTAAGCTAAGTTAGAGGCCTTCGGGCAGCTTGCGAACTTCTAACAGTCAAGTTGCCCACTCACTTGACAAAGGGGGGTCGATGTTGCACCACGTCCGTAGGGAGTACCCACCGTTGCCCTACACGTGACCCCTGGGTGGTGCTAAAAGTGCAACAAAAACTGGCAACCGTACTTGTCTTCTCGAAGATCCCACGGTTTGTAAATAAATGCCGTACGATAAAAAAATCTAAAGGTTGATTTAAATGGAAAAAAATATCGAAACCTCTATGTCGTTTTTAAAAGTAAATCCATAGATACCCCACACGCCTATATAAAATGGAGTGGAGTGCCAAACTTACCTCAGATTCGTATTAAAAGATCTCTCGGACGCTCATATATCGATTTTGAACGAAATCGGGACGAAAAAAAAGAAAATGAATATGGCCGCCACTATAACAAATTTTACCTCGGATTCGTATTAAGAGACCTCTCGGACACTCAGATATCGATTTTGAACGAAATCGGGACGAAAATGAAGAAAATCAATATAGCCGCCACTTTTTCCAAATTTTACCTCGGATTCGTATCAGGGGACCTCTCGGACGCTCGAATATCGATTTTGAACGAAATCGGGTTGAAGTGAAGAAAATCAAGTGAAGAAAATCAATATGGCTGCCACTTTTTCCAAATTTTACCTCGGATTCGTATTAAGAATTCTCTAGGACGCTCAGATATCGATTTTGAACGAAATCGGGACGGAAATGATAATAATGAATATGGCCGCCACTTTTTCTAAATTTTACCTCGGATTCGTATTACGAGACCTCTCGGACGCTCAGATATCGATTTTGAACGAAATCGGGACGAAAAAAAAGAAAATCAATATGGCAGCGACTTTTTCCAAATTTTACCTCGAAGTCGTATTAGGGGACCTCTCGGACGCTCAGATATCGATTTTGAACGAAATCGGGACGGAAATGAAGAAAATCAATATGGCCGTTACTTTATTCAAAGTTTAGGTACCTCGGATTCCTATTAAGAGTCCTCTCGGACGCTGAAATATCGATTTGTGTAGAAATCGTATCGGAACGCACTCTGATTATGTGATCTCTCTCTTTTCCTCCCCCCTTTCCCTCCTTCCCCCCCCCCCCCCCCCCCCCCCCCCCCCCCCCCCCCCCCCTTTCCCCGGAACTTACATGCCAAATTCGGTATCTCTCGAACCAGCAGTTTGAGCTCACTCAGTCAGTCAGTTTCTTCTAGCAATTTGGCACCTAAAACTTTTAAAAGTTTTAATGTCCACAATACTAAATTTCAAAATCAATGCCATTTTTGAAATTAACGACCCAAACAATCATAAAAATGACACCCATATTAATATTTAGACATTCCAACCCCCTCGGATCCAAACAGAGGGGATGATATTTCACGTCCTCCACGTGGGATTTTAAAATCATTGTTGTTTTCGTAATCAGCGACCTGATAAACCATAGAAACAACACCCATATCGATTTTCAGAATTTGTCACCAGATTTCCCCATTTTAGGGGTTGATTTCTTAAAAAACCTGAAACACATGTTTACTCATTTATCGTTAGAAATACTCCTGTGAAGTTTCGAATAAAATAATCCAACTAATCTTGATTCCCCATACAAACTTCGGACCCCCATTTCACCCCCTTAGGGGTTGAATTTTGAAAATTCTTAATGCACCTCAAGACCTTATATGGAACATACATACTAAATTTGGAATCTCTAGAACCAGCAGTTTGGGCTGTGCGTTGATATGTCAGTCACTCAGTCAGTCAGTTATTTCTTGAAATTTGGCACAAACTTTCAAAAGTTTTCATGTCCACAATATTAAATTTCAAAACCAATGCCATTTTTGTAATTAACGTCCCATTAAACCATAAAAACGACACCCATATTAATATTTAGACATTTCATCCCCCTCGCACCCCAACAGGGGGGATGGTGTTTCACGTCCTCCACGTGAGATTTTAAAATCATTATTTTTTTCGTTATCTGCGACCCGGTATATCATAAAAACAATACCCATGTCGATTTTCAGAATTTGTCACTACCTTTCCCCCTTTTAGGGGTTGATTTAAAAAAAAACCTGAAACACGTATTTCCTCATTTATCGTTAGAAATACTCCTGTGAAGTTTCGAATAAAATAGTCCAACTAATCTTGTTTCCCCATACAAACTTCGGACCCCCATTTCACCCCCTTAGGGGTTGAATTTTGAAAAATCCTTTCTTAGTGCACCCCTAGACCTTATAAGGAACTTACGTGCCAAATTTGGAATCTCTAGGACCAGCGGTTTGGGCTGTGCGTTGATATGTCAGTCAGTCAGTCAGTCAGTTTCTTCTTTTATATATTTAGATTGTAGTCGAACCTCAGAACATAAAAGAAGGGAGAAGTGCCATACTGCTTCATTACAACGAAATCCGATGTCTCCATTATTCCCCCACCGCAGACCACACACACACATTGAACCGTGTAAAAACAAAACCTCGGGCGGAGCCACCGAACCTACGAGAACATGCAAGCAAGCGCTGTGATTGGCTTCGCGCACCCTTCAAAACAGAGCAATATGCGCAGGGGTGGGAACAAACGTTAAAATGAGTTTTATCGACATCGATATTTTAATTATTATGTTAGGATGTTGGTGAATATCGAAATAGTTAGTTTATATAGTGTTATTTTAACATATAGTTGTTTAAATAAAACCAATCGAATAAATACAGTTACATACAGGCAAAAAAATGCAATGAATGCGATGAATTTAGACCAACAGAAGTATATAAATATAAATACTCGGTTTTTATAAAGCAGTACCTATATACATTCATGATTATGCTTTCATCAATATTTTTAACCTGTACCGGGCTTGTCCCACTTGCATTTTGGCGCGAAACGACACTGTCTGTAGTAATTTTAATATTATAACTTTATTATTTCTTATGTTGAAATTGCATGCCACCATGCCTAAGTCTGCACACCTGTTTAAGCATTACAATTTTACTAAACAAGTAATACCATTAATAATTTTCCGATTTTAGTTTAACGGACATTATAGCCTCAGTACCGGATTGGCTCATAGTTTCCTGTGTTTATTTATAGAATATGGAAGTATAATATGTAGTTCCGTTAATTCCTTACCTTCAGTTTACTCATCATCAGTTCCAAAACAACATTTCTATTTGGATAAGCATTAGTTGCTAAGTCAACAAAATCTCATCGGAATCTGGGAAGTAATTACTTCGTTGAGGAGTTCCATTCCTTAACATCTGTTATCATCATCACCAGTTCCTCTTCACCAAATTTGTGGTTTCCGAGAGCAAAGGCATAGTTCACTAAAGAAAATGCCGAAATCACCAAGTGCGTGCCTATCACATCTGAGGAGTACCATTGATTACTCCTTGATGTGATCTTCAGACCTACACCAAATTTATATACAACCCCTCTGAAGATTTCTTTTCTAACAAAACATAAGTATCACAATTGGATAACATATTAAATAATTATTATAGCTGTGTATATACATAAAATAAACATGAACACGCACTGAGATCCTCCTTCTATCGAAGTCGGTTAATAAAACTACTTGAGAAAATAGTTTGTAGTAATTTGGAAGATTAATATAGTGGTATTAAATTATGATTTTTGATTTAATTGTTGACACTAAATTACTAGTACGTCATCCTTTTATCGATAACGCATAAACGGCAATTACAATTGGCACCGCTCTAATAGAATTCGCGCGAATTTCACGAGCAGCGGCGGGCAGCGGCCTCGTTCCTCGAAACAGTTCACGCAACGACGATAGCTACACTGGTTTGTTACATTGCGCCGTGGTTTAGCGCGGTACGGGTTGGTTGTTGTACTGAACGTTCAATGTACAACTTTTAGATAAAAAATACGCTTTTTCATACGATATCTTAGCTCGAGCATGCGGCGCTGCGTGTACTTGTTAAAATATTGGTTTTTAGTAATTTATAAGTAGAAATTCCAATACTTACACGTGGTAAGTGACTCCATTGTTCTTGTAGTTTTTGGTTACACTCCTATTTTTGCAGGTAACGACGGAACAGTTCGGCATTTTACAAACATTTCATCGGCACGGCTAAATTGCGACTAACCGGCGGCGGGCAGTGTCACTGCTTTTTGGCCATGTCGCGGCGACACGCGCCACGCCCCCGTTTCATATCTATTCCTTTCTATGATCTGAGAGTCGAACGGGGCGAGCCTGCAATGTTTTTATTATTTTTTAATTTACGACTGACCATAAACGGTACACATCGCCTTATAGCGAAATAACGCATAACGTCCCCTTTTACGGCTTTTTTTGAGGAAGGTACGAGTACTTTATTGAATTACAAGAGAGCTAAATCCGATATATGGAGGGCGATATATATGAGGGTTTCTAGATCCTCATCATCATATCACCCGAAGGACGTCCATTGCTGGACATAGGCCTCCCTCTTCATCAAATAGACAATTGTCTTTCGACGTACATTTCTGTTCTGGACTCTGCAATGTACGTCTAATCGTCATTGTCAGATACATAGATACTTGTTTATTTGACGAAATGGCCTGATCGTAGGGAGGGATTTCGACGTGTTTCAACCGAACCGTTTTTTCTTACAGAAATGCCGCCAGGAATGCCGAGCGTCGCACAGGCTAGAACTATACAGGGCATTCCCTCTGGTGCTTCGGATCAAGAAAAGGTAGGCTTTAATATCAAGTTTATACTTGTTTATACGGTTCACATTTAACACAGATCGCTGTTTCTCTGAAATTGAGGTATCATTGTATTGTACCGTATTGTATTTAGAACAGGTACGGCAGAGGAAATTGTGATAAGAGCGAAAAAGGTACAGTCCACTACAAAAAGGTGTTTTTCATTATATATATTATGCATCTTTTTGTAAGTGACTTTGTATTTGAATTTGACTGTACATAACCAGTGATATTTTATTCAAAAAAATAATTATCCTTGTTTACGGGTCCCAATCAAAAGAAGTCTTTTCTCTCACCGCACCAATATGGATTAGCGCACTGGTTCCCAATGTTGATCAGACCGGGACCCACCTAATAAAAATATCTAAATTTCACAATGTCACTGAACAAGTGAGCGTAATGAAATGATGTATGAATACAGAATTGTCCAAAAATCTTTGGTCCCATCCAATACTTACTCGCAACCAATTCGAGTACTTATCCGTTCGGGAAATACTGGATTAGCGCGATACTAAAATTACCCAATCTGATCGGAAATGAAATGTTATGTGCCGACCTCTCGTGTTGTGAACATTTTATCTTTCGCAGGCCGCGCTGATTATGCAAGTGCTGCAGCTGTCGGACGAACAGATCGCTCTACTGCCGCCTGAGCAACGCGCCAGTATTCTCATGCTCAAGGAACAGATCGCCAAGAGCACGCAGCAACGCTAAACTTTAGACTATCCATCTAACTAAGTAATAAACGCTTTTCATCTTTCACATACGTTTTTCTCACACGCCCTCCTGCCGCTAGGATTTCTTTGATTCCTTTAAATGGGGGTGGGTACCTACCACAAAGTACAATATATATACTGAGATAGAGATACCAGCGAAATACTCCACGTAGATCGTAGCGCCGTGTTGTATTTAGTAAGAACTAACCGCACGACCGCTGCATCTCTGTCACTTTAATATGCAAGTGCGATAGAGATAGCACCCAGTGACATCTGGTACAAACAAGTTAAACTAACATTTCCATAGAAAAAATCGTACTTCGAGCTGAAAGGGCCCTGGTACCTACTTCCCCTTCTACAATTGACAGTCCCGCCGTACAATGTAATCTGCCTTACTACACTATTTTGGGAGCAGTTTCTGTACAGATGTAGTTCATGTAGTGAATAATGCTTTCCCATCGGGCAAACTCCGTATACGACTAGACCCGAAGGTGCTATCAATTATCATATTAAATTATTGACAAGTTCATGTCAATGTAAAATGTCCGAAAGAAAACTGGTAGACACTGGTGGAACTGGTGACACGAGTAGAATGACGGACTTTTTTTATACCACATCGGTGGCAAACAAGCAAGCGTTAATTAATACGGCAATTGACACTTCTTCGGGTTTCATCGTATTCCGAGTTTAGCCGATGGAAAAGCATTATTCACTATATCCGTATCTAAGGTAAGAAAGAAAGAACATCGTAATGTCGATGAATCCATTCCACGACGTCCATTATCTACGTGAGGTGATGAAAAAAACAAGAGTATTTTTAGAATTTGCGGGAAATAAATTACACGTGAAATGCCGGGACCTCCTACCCCTCATAAACACCTCGCGTAAATAACGGACGCCCCCTAAGTTGTTACATCATAAAATTGAAATAAACGTATTTATCTGTGGTGTCGGAGGCCAAGATTGATTTTGGGTCTCTGAGCTAACTGAGTAGCTTTTTATCTTTTTGAATGACTGCCTTGACCGTTGACCTGTCCAACTTGTAAATATAACACAGTCTCCAGGTCAGTGACGTGAAAGCTACTCTCAAAACAAAAACCTATTGAGACATCACAACTTGTATGTGTAGTTAATTAAGCCTTTTTCACATACTGCCTGTCAAACATGATTCTTGATTTTGATTTGATTTTCATTTCTCAGCTGCCGGCCTGAAAAAGGATTAATATTTACACAAATAAAGAGGTAATATTCGTATTAGGTACAAATAAGATTATGACTTGGGATATAGTTAGACCGTAATCATCTAAAGTAACTCATTCGATTTCGAAATTTCTTACCTTAGAACATTATTAAATTAAATAAATAAATAAATATTGGGGGACAATCTTACACAAATCGACCTAGTCCTAAACTTAACAAAGCTTGTACTATGAATACTAGACGACGATATCTATTTATTTATCTATATAAGTATTTACATAGATAAATAAATACTTAAATACGTAGAAAACATCCAAGGCCCAGGAACAAATATTCATGATCACCACACAAATAAATGCCCTAACCGGGATTCGATCCCGGGACCTCCGGCTTCATAGGCAGGGTCATTACCAACTAAGGCAAAGTGGTCGTCAAACCTAACCTTGGCTACAGGCTGAATGGTCGCGAAAGGGTATAGGAGAGTATAAGAAAGTAGAAGCGTGGTCAAATTGCCCTTAGCAAAAGAAATATTTACATTTTACCGAATTATTAATTTTAATTTATGTGCTTTCACCAAATATTAATCCTCTAATGCTTGTGGTTTTTGAGAAAATCGCATAAAAAGGAACATCATTTTTTTGCCAAATTACTGATCGGATTTCTTTGTAATTTGGATATGTTGTAAATGTAATTAAGGTCGTTTTCTGATAATGTGATTGTTTTTATTTCGTAAAATGACCCTAATGAATGATAAATACAGGTGGGTACCTACCTACTATAACAGAAAGTTAAAGTACCTATTGAAGATGCTATGGCACAGACTAAAACGTATTATTTATCTCGATTTGCACCGCGCAACAACACTAATAATGTTACATTCATAATTTGGTCCTTAGTACCGGGATTTTAGTGCAAGTGATATAAAATACCCGGGTATGTCCTAAAACTACGACCAAGGCCACCGAGGGATGGGCAGCATCAGAGATACCGCGATCGCCAACCCGCATGCCAAGCGTGGCGATTATTGGCATTTACCCCCCCTGAAATTCGCGAGGCCTATGTCCTGCAGTGGACGTCCTTCGGCTGATATGGTGGTGGTGGATATAAAATATATTAATAGACATGTTTACATCACTATTTTACGAGATTAAAAGCAATCAAATATTTTGTTATGATTAAGGCACTAAGTAATAAAAGAATTATTATTAAACAAAATGGCGAGATAAAGATAACGTATCACGGTGTACTGGGTCAATTGTTTGTTTTTATTATCATCAGGGTCAATTGATTGTTTTTATTATCGTCCGTACGTGATGCCTTTATCGTCGTTAATAATGATTGGTAACATTACAATAGGTATAAGCCGGCTTGCCATTTTGTTGGTAGGCCTTCTACAGTTCACAGCGGGAAGGAGTTAAAGGTAACTTAGAACTAGAGAATGCAATCTCAGTAACCGATTTAAGTATTAATTGAAAAATCTGTTAATTGTTTTCTGGTAAATTTTTATAACGATCCCAATAGGGCAATAGGTCCTTTTGTTTCCGATTCTGGTCGTTACGCAAAGAACGCGTAATTTTCCAAGGCACGCCCTTAACGGTGCCCTTAATGCGATATCTTAGTAGATTATATACCTATTGATACTATAAGTATAAGTTCGCAAGTTTATTTTTACATTTCTTAGTAAGTGTTGTGCAAATAGGTTAAATAAATCAAACATTAACCAACTAATTATTATTTTCCTTGTAAGTACGAACGGTTTTCTCTGTGGGGTTTTCCTTTTTATTCATCATCCTACCCACGATAAATGATAAACGTAATGCGAGTTCCTATAGTCTTCATCACAAACTACTAAGAAGATACTGTCTTCATGCAATAGCTCACGTAGGCTACTGAAGCGAAACAGGACATTATTTGCCGGGCCGGGGTAGTATCTACCTACATTATTCGGAATACTATTCGATATTGCTTATTTCCAAAAAGGTGCCCATTAGGGCACAGTCCCCCCCCCCCCCCCTCTCATAGATCAGACGGAACGGGCAGTAGTCCCCACGCTGGCCAAGTGCGGGTTGGGGACTACCGGGATCGGGGTATTAATTCGGCCGGGCAGTGGCAGCATCGTTCGGGTGAATTAAGACCCCGGCGGTGTGTGAGTGCCGTGTTTAGCCGATGAGGCAAGAGAAACAGGTCAGTCTAGCTAGCACGATAGCTTATATTGACACGAGACCGTCATCATCTAGCACGATATCGTGCTAGATGATGACGGTCTATAGTACCGACTATATTTTTATTATATTATTCAAACAAAAACTTTTGCAATATGGATGCATCCGTAACCGATATTCGGATACTAAGCGTTATTGGCTATGTGTACGTCAGAAACGTCAAACGTCATGGGTCCCGGGGCAATGTCAAACTCAGAGCTGTCAAATAATAACACATGAATATTTTATTTATTTTAGTAAGCGAGAAAGACCCCTTACTGGAAATTTGACTGAAATAAATAAGAAAATAAATAAATAAATACAAACGAAACGAATCGTAGGAAACCAATAGGAAACGTCGAAGTAAATTTGACATATAGGTCCCCGGAAATTGCACATTTCTGCCATGGTGTGCGCTGCGATCGCTTAGTTTACCCCCACCACCTACTTCGCACATAGCCAATACAGGCCTTTCGATCCAGTGACGATTTGATTTGATAACCGAAATAAATTTATTGAAATATTTATTTTTAAGATCGGATAAAATTCTCATTTTCTTAACGTAACTTAAAACATAAAAGAAAAGAAAACGAGTTTGGTTTTCCTTATTAGTGAGCGCGGCCGATTTTATATTCGTTTGTCGATTGGCCACAACTGACCGGCTAGTATTATACCGTCACGTTTTATGTGACGTTTCAGTACATTTTGGCCATATAACATGACGGTATAAACTATCGTGAAACTATCATATTAGCCGGGCTGCCAATCCAATGTTCTGTTCCGTCAAACTTGTCAAAGTGAATGTTACGCATTTCCGTAGTTAAAAATAAAGCGCGAGCGTGAGTTGAAAGTCTTATGACTTCGCACATTCGTAAGAGCCAGTGTTTTGGTTTACATAATTAAGAACACACGTGCCGAGCAAGCCGGTTAATTCATTATTTTAACTTTACCGTTGGTTTAAATTACGTTTCCTAGCCCCTAAATAAATTATAGAAAAGTTTAAACTATTTACGCATTATGTTTACTTAGTCTTACTTATTCAAGATTCTTATTCATCTACCAATTTTTTTTATAGTGCGATTTCTGTTACATTGATCATTAATTTTTAGGAATCCAGTTCGCAATAAAATGAAGTTCGAGCTATTTGTGTACGTGACGCTGTGTCTGCTGAATTTGTATGCTGACGGCAAGTGGACTGCAAGAGAGACTGCAAATGAGATTCCTACTCGAAGACCCTATAGATATGGCTCTGATCCTCCCCCACATACTGAGCTTGTCGCTATGGCCAGATATACATTGCATAATGCAGGTAAGTACATTGAAATATAAAATGGTTAATCCATATAATAAAAAAATATTGTGTAGCTAAACTAGAAAAACAATACATTTTATATTCCATTTCAGTTCCAGTTGAACTTAATACATTGAAGTGACTCACTGTTTTTAGCAAAATTCTTATTACATTAAGTATGATAATGAGCTTCTAATTAATGTAAAACAATTCCTTTCCAGATTGGGCCTCTATCGCTACTGTCTCAGTATTGCCTGCTATTGAAGGGTTTCCATTCTCTAATGTGAAGTCAATTGCTGATGGTTATATTGCGAATTCAACTGGCATACCATATTTCTACATGTCACCATTAGATTTTACTGCTAAGGATTTATCGGTAATCTGTTTTTCTTGCATGGTCTTTATCTTTTTTTTTCTAGTTTAATCCTCAGTAGCGGAGCAAGACCTAAATTTTTTATAGGCAAGATAAATTATGAGGGCAGGGCCCACTTCCAAAATTTTCATTAAAATTAACTCCTCCAAAACCTATGCGGCGCGAGGCCCCCTGTACGACATCCCCACGCCTCTGTTAATTAATCCACTCTTAAAAAGGTGGTGGAATGTCATCTCGCTCAAATTTGGAGCAGCGCAACTAGGGAAGCACCTCCACCTTAAAAATATTGCAGCCATAATAACCTAGCTACTTGCTCCTTAGGTATGTGGTGTTTTGTTCCTGTTGGTGAGTAAGGTCGTCAGAGTTCCTGACGATGAGCTGTGTTGAGAGTGAGGGACCTGCATGTCTCTAGCTGTTAACATGACAAATCCTCAAGTCAATAAAGGCATGGCAAGGCACTTGTGATTCTTCTGGAGTGCAAATGTCCATAGGCTATGGTGTCTGCTTACAGGCTGTAAGCTTGTTTGACACTGTCATAGTACGATTTTTTTTAAATTTTGTACTGGATGTAACAGATCATACTGTACACAATACTGTGTACTGTACAAAGGGTTAAATACTGTTTTCTCTGCAGAAAAACAACCGTGCAACAGTTCTTGTAAGCTTGGAGGAAACACGGTACTGTGAAAGTCAACAATGGGACCCTGAAGACCCTCGATGCACCAGGCTGATGCTCACAGGAATCATGAAGAAGGTATGCATATATTATACTCAAATGTAGGAAAAAAATGTGAAATGGGTTTTTTACGGTGCTCATGCAAGTTTTCAAGCTAGTGTTATCACTTCCGTAAAAAAAACCATCTGATTGTATTGTATGATCAAGTTTTATGGCCACAATGTATTAAAATTAACCTATCATGCTAGCTGGGATGGGATTGTATGGGCAACAAGTTGTTGCCATATACATGGATCATTTTAGTATTGGAGACTTAACAGTTCAGTTAATTTGGCCAGAAGTTGTATGTTTGCTATAAAATAATAAGGTTTCAAACCTATAGGAAATTCTTACTTCAAAGTTTTTATGGGACTATTAAACAAGCATGCCTTATCTACGAGGCTTGCACTGAAAGTGGCGGGAATCGAATACTTATTAATTTATTTTTAACATGTATTATACCTTTTTATAATCTCTGAAGTTTCCTTATCTCAACACACTGGCCACTTAGAAAAAAAAAAGTATGGTTCGGTTTCAATTGTTTATTGAAGTCGTCGAGTCACTGCTTAAAATGGAATTGTGCCGTGAAAATTTCAGAGCTATGATTTATTATGACTTTAAAAGTGGACTAACACAAAAACAATGTGAAGAGCGGATGGTTGCTGCTTTTAATATTGAAGCTCCTTCAAAGACTACAATATACAGGTGGTATTCAGAATTTCAACGTGGCCGTGTATCCCTCACCGACGAAGTGCGTGAAGGTCGACCAAAATCGGCAGTCACGCAAGAAAACGTCGATGTTGTGCGTCGTCTGATAAATGAAGACCGACATGTGACATATCGGGAAATTCAAGAGCACCTGGGTATTGGAATGAGTCAAATACAAATTATTTTAAAAGAAGAATTAGGCGTGAAAAAGTTATTTTCCCGTTGGATACCTCACCTATTGTCTGACGAGCAGAAAATAGTCCGTGTCAATTGGTGCCGCAAAACTTTGAAAAGATTTAACAAGGGACGCTCAAATGCTGTTTTTAGCATAGTATCAGGTGACGAGTCGTGGATATACGCTTATGAGCCTGAAACTAAAAACCAATCCCGAGTATGGGTCTTCGAAGACGAGCTCAAACCCACAAAAGGTGTTCGTTCTCGCAGTACGGCTAAGAAGATGGTGGCTACGTTTATCTCTAAATCTGGTCACGTAGCTACTGTGGCTCTTGAGGATCGTAGAACAGTCAATGCTGATTGGTACACCACTATTTGTTTGCCGAACGTCTTTGCTGAACTCCGAAAAACAAACCCTAGTCGTCGCATCATCCTTCACCACGACAACGCCAGCCCACACACCGCTCGGACAACAACTGAGTACCTGGACGGTGAAAAAGTCGAAATATTGGACCACCCTCCATATAGCCCTGACTTAAGTCCCAACGACTTTTTTACATTCCCCAGAATCAAGGACAAACTGCGTGGTCAGCGGTTTCAGACGCCAGAAGAAGCAGTGGAGGCCTATAAAATAGCCATTTTGTCGACCCCTACTTCAGAGTTCAAAAAGTGCTTTATGGACTGGTTTGAACGCATGCATAAGTGCATGAAATACAAAGGAGAATATTTTGAAAAACAATAAAAATAAATAAACTCACTTATACTGCATATTTTCTTCTATTCCCGAAACTTTCAGTTTTACCCTCGTATTAACAATGCCAGGTCATTCCTAGATACGGCATATTATTGATAACAAGACTTCATACACATTATTAGGTATTTAATTATTAGCAAAAGACTGTCTAATTGTAATATTATCTGCAGGTCAAGGAGGACACGCCTGAGTACACATTCGCAAAGGGCGGATTGTTCGAGCGGCATCCAGCTATGGCTAATTTTCCGGCCGGTATGTATTATCGATCGTGAATCAATAATATAATACACTCGCGGTCGAAAATTTCGGGTCATCCTGAATTTAATAACCGCAATAAGGTTTTTTATAGTTACATAATACACTATTACCAGCCACCACCCAACCCAACTATATAAGTAATTTCCGGGATCCTATATCATGATATACATTGACATTGACACCAAGACTTCTAAGTCTGTTTGCGAGCTACCTCTCTGATCGTGAGCAGTACGTGAAGTATACACACGTCCCTATGTATCAGAATGTTACCACACCCGCTCCGGTGTTAGCCAAGGATCAAACCTAGGACCATTTCTTTTCGTGCTGCTCATAAATGACCTGTCCGATGAACAGGGCCGTAGCTAGGGGGGGGCATTAGGGGGCAATGCCCTACCTTAAAATATCATTGCCCTACCTTAAGGAATACCATCGACTAGGACATTAAACTAGTCAACTGTTTGTTCATAGTTTGATATGATTTAAAAAAAAGTATTACCGATATCGAGCGACATCTAAACAACTTCGAATTAAACAAGGAACCATAATTTATTTATCTTTTATCTAAATATATAAAAAAAGAAACTGACTGACTGACATATCAACGCACAGCCCAAACTGCTGGTTCTAGAGATTCCAAATTCGACACAATACGTTCCTTATAAGGTCTAGGGGTGCACTAAGAAAGGATTATTCAAACTTTCACCCCCTATGGAGGTGAAGCGGGGGTCCTAAATTTGTACGAGGAAACAAGATTAGTTAGACTATTTTATTTAAAACTTCACAGGAGTACTCCTAACGATAAAAGAGTAAACACGTGGTTTTTTAAAGAATTCAACCCCTCCATCCTCCTAGCGCATAGATAACCCCCTCTAGATGGAGATTCCAATGAAAGATGGAGATTCCAAGGAAAGAGACCACCCGGAAGAAGGCGCCATTCGTGGCTGAAGAATCTTCGCACTTGGTTTAACTTAAGCACAAGGTCTTTATTCCGCGCGGCCGTGTCAAAAGTCCGTATAGTCCATATGATAGCCGACCTCCGGTAGGAGATGGCACTTGAAGAAGAAGAAGAAGAAGATGGAGATTATAGGGCGACGTGCGGTCACCTCACCTATGTACCACTAGTACATGTAAGCAGAAACGCCTCGCGCTCTCGGTCAGACTCGTCCAGGTTCGCGATCTATACGTACGTCAAATAAACGAACATTAATAATCGATTTCATCCATTAGAAATGGTTTTTGATGTGTAAAGTTGTGTAAGAAAAGCTCTCGAACAGCGAACTACAAGACAATGACGGAATAACATTTCACAGGAAGTAAAATTATTTACAAAAGGCATATTTTATTCTGCCAGGCGTAGTTCATTTTACACTAGCCATTAAGAAGTACTGAAGTATTCTTGTCCCTTTCCAACCAATTCAAATGTCAATATACTCTCCCTTCTGACGAAAGTACATGCTCGGGCTAGTGATGTGCCAGTGACGCTTTCGACATTACCGTATAAGTCCCGATTTCAATTAATTACGTATTCGTCCGTGTTTTGTTCACCATTTTAATATTGAATTTCTATTGGAAAAGGTTAATTGTTATTTTACATTAAATTGTCAGTGTTACCAGTGTTCTTTTAATTAAAGTAGTAATGTAGTAAATTAGTGTCTCGTTCTATTTTATTTATACGTTATAGGTACGATACGGGTACAAATCAGTGTAGTTGAATGGAATATTTAGTTTAGAAATAGTTATTCTGTACTTTTATTTTATTATAAAGTTTATTAAGCGGTTGTGTCATATTTATTGCTATGTAAAATCGAGTATGTATATCTAATGAAATAACAAATTAGTAACAGTATTACCACTAGGACATGGGTTTCCCTAGCAATTAGGACTAGTGTCACGAGGTGGACCCTATGCTGCACTTCGAAGAAGTATAAAGGATCTCGGAATCGGTTAGTGAAGCAGCCATTGCAAATGGGTTTTTTCGAATCGTCTTGGTGAGCAATTAGGACTGGTATCACGAGGTGGACCCTATGCTGGCATTCGAAGAAGTATAAAGGATCTCGGAATTGGTTAGAGATGGACCCATTGCAATTGGGTTTTTTCGAATCATCTTAGCGAGCAATGAGTACTAGTGTCAACGAAGATTGCCAATGTAACTTATATTTGTGGTTTTAGATAAACAAATATTTAAATAGAAAACATCCAAGACTCTCAGGAACAAATATTCGTTTATCACAAAAATAAATGCTCTGGCCGGGATTCGAGCCCGGGACCTCCGCCTTCGTAGGCAGGGCCACTACCAACTAAGCCAAAGGGGTCGTCAAAATATTCCGCAATTTTTTAACATTCACCAGTGCTTTAGCCGTACTACATTACACTATGTATCATTTTATTAACAGTCATTTGTTTCCCACTGCTGGGCAAAGGCCTCCCTCCTTTTCTTCCCCATATCCCTGTTCTGGGCAGTCTCCCACCAGTCTTGCTCAAAGAAGTCGATTTCATCTCGCCATCTGCGGCGAGGTCGGCCACGACGCCGTGTTCAATTATGTGGAACCCAAATTTTAGCCCACAAATCTTCCGGCATGCGGCAGAAGTGCCCAGCCCAGTCCCATTTAAGTTTGGCGGCTGTGTGAGCTACTTTAGCAATCTGGGTTTTGGAACGCACTGGGCATAGTGTTCCAAAACACTGTATAAACATGCCTAAAATATTATTCTAGATTACAAGTCAATAGACGAGCATATATTCTATATAAAATTGTTAACCTAAAATAAATGGCATTACCGGTAAAAGCCGGTAATAAACAACGCGTCCCATCCCTACGCCGCGAGCGCCATGTTGAACTAAAGCGCGCGCTCTATGAAACAGCCAATGGCAGCGACGTTACCAACCTCCCCGCGACCCGCACATACCGCTTACTTTGGTGACTTTTGATTCGAACTAAATCGTCCATAGGGGCTATCTAGAGGGGGTTATCCTCAGATCATAGAAAGGAATAGATATGAAACGGGGGCGTGGCGCGTGTCGCCGCGACATGGCCAAAAAGCAGTGACACTGCCCGCCGCCGGTTAGTCGCAATTTAGCCGTGCCGATGAAATGTTTGTAAAATGCCGAACTGTTCCGTCGTTACCTGCAAAAATAGGAGTGTAACCAAAAACTACAAGAACAATGGAGTCACTTACCACGTGTAAGTATTGGAATTTCTACTTATAAATCACTAAAAACCAATATTTTAACAAGTACACGCAGCGCCGCACGCTCGAGCTAAGATATCGTATGAAAAAGCGTATTTTTTATCTAAAAGTTGTACATTGAACGTTCAGTACAACAACCAACCCGTACCGCGCTAAACCACGGCGCAATGTAACAAACCAGTGTAGCTATCGTCGTTGCGTGAACTGTTTCGAGGAACGAGGCCGCTGCCCGCCGCTGCTCGTGAAATTCGCGCGAATTCTATTAGAGCGGTGCCAATTGTAATTGCCGTTTATGCGTTATCGATAAAACGATGTCGTACTAGTAATTAAGTGTCAACAATTAAATCAAAAATCATAATTTAATACCACTATATTTATCTTCCAAATTACTACAAACTATTTTCTCAAGTAGTTTTATTAACCGACTTCGATAGAAGGAGGATCTCAGTGCGCGTTCATGTTTATTTTATGTATATACACAGCTATAATAATTATTTAATATGTTGTCCAATTGTGATACTTATGTTTTGTTAGAAAAGAAATCTTCAGAGGGGTTGTATATAAATTTGGTGTAGGTCTGAAGATCACATCAAGGAGTAATCAATGGTACGAGGGTAAAACTGAAAGTTTCGGGAATAGAAGAAAATATGCAGTATAAGTGAGTTTATTTATTTTTATTGTTTTTCAAAATATTCTCCTTTGTATTTCATGCACTTATGCATGCGTTCAAACCAGTCCATAAAGCACTTTTTGAACTCTGAAGTAGGGGTCGACAAAATGGCTATTTTATAGGCCTCCACTGCTTCTTCTGGCGTCTGAAACCGCTGACCACGCAGTTTGTCCTTGATTCTGGGGAATGTAAAAAAGTCGTTGGGACTTAAGTCAGGGCTATATGGAGGGTGGTCCAATATTTCGACTTTTTCACCGTCCAGGTACTCAGTTGTTGTCCGAGCGGTGTGTGGGCTGGCGTTGTCGTGGTGAAGGATGATGCGACGACTAGGGTTTGTTTTTCGGAGTTCAGCAAAGACGTTCGGCAAACAAATAGTGGTGTACCAATCAGCATTGACTGTTCTACGATCCTCAAGAGCCACAGTAGCTACGTGACCAGATTTAGAGATAAACGTAGCCACCATCTTCTTAGCCGTACTGCGAGAACGAACAACTTTTGTGGGTTTGAGCTCGTCTTCGAAGACCCATACTCGGGATTGGTTTTTAGTTTCAGGCTCATAAGCGTATATCCACGACTCGTCACCTGATACTATGCTAAAAACAGCATTTGAGCGTCCCTTGTTAAATCTTTTCAAAGTTTTGCGGCACCAATTGACACGGACTATTTTCTGCTCGTCAGACAATAGGTGAGGTATCCAACGGGAAAATAACTTTTTCACGCCTAATTCTTCTTTTAAAATAATTTGTATTTGACTCATTCCAATACCCAGGTGCTCTTGAATTTCCCGATATGTCACATGTCGGTCTTCATTTATCAGACGACGCACAACATCGACGTTTTCTTGCGTGACTGCCGATTTTGGTCGACCTTCACGCACTTCGTCGGTGAGGGATACACGGCCACGTTGAAATTCTGAATACCACCTGTATATTGTAGTCTTTGAAGGAGCTTCAATATTAAAAGCAGCAACCATCCGCTCTTCACATTGTTTTTGTGTTAGTCCACTTTTAAAGTCATAATAAATCATAGCTCTGAAATTTTCACGGCACAATTCCATTTTAAGCAGTGACTCGACGACTTCAATAAACAATTGAAACCGAACCATACTTTTTTTTTCTAAGTGGCCAGTGTGTTGAGATAAGGAAACTTCAGAGATTATAAAAAGGTATAATACATGTTAAAAATAAATTAATAAGTATTCGATTCCCGCCACTTTCAGTGCAAGCCTCGTACTCCTCAGATGTGACTTGGTGATTTCGGCATTTTCTTTAGTGAACTATGCCTTTGCTCTCGGAAACCACAAATTTGGTGAAGAGGAACTGGTGATGATGATAACAGATGTTAAGGTATGGAACTCCTCAACGAAGTAATTACTTCCCAGATTCCGATGAGATTTTGTTGACTTAGCAACTAATGCTTATCCAAATAGAAATGTTGTTTTGGAACTGATGATGAGTACATTGAAGGTTAGGAATTAACGTAACTACATATTATACTTACATATTCTATAAATAAACACAGGAAACTATGAGCCAATCCGGTATTGAGGCTATAATCTCCGTTAAACTAAAATCGGAAAATTATTAATGGTATTACTTGTTTAGTAAAATTGTAATGCTTAAGCAGGTGTGCAGACTTAGGCATGGTGGCATGCAATTTCAACATAAGAAATAATAAAGTTATAATATTAAAATTACTACAGACAGTGTCGCTTCGCGCCGAAATGCAAGTGGGACAAGCCCGGTACAGGTTAAAAATATTGATGAAAGCATAATCATGAATGTATATATACTTCTGTTGGTCTAAATTCATCGCATTCATTGCATTTTTTTGCCTGTATGTAACTGTATTTATTCGATTGGTTTTATTTAAACAACTATATGTTAAAATAACACTATATAAACTAACTATTTCGATATTCACCAACATCCTAACATAATAATTAAAATATCGATGTCGATAAACTCATTTTAACGTTTGTTCCCACCCCTGCGCATATTGCTCTGTTTTGAAGGGTGCGCGAAGCCAATCACAGCGCTTGCTTGCATGTTCTCGTAGGTTCGGTGGCTCCGCCCGAGGTTTTGTTTTTACACGGTTCAATGTGTGTGTGTGTGGTCTGCGGTGGGGGAATAATGGAGACATCGGATTTCGTTGTAATGAAGCAGTATGGCACTTCTCCCTTTTTTTATGTTCTGAGGGGTTATCTATGTCCTAGCGTTATTCCCAGTACAGTTGCATCCTAAAGGATGCCTGGGGTCCGCTACCTAATCCCAAGAATTGGCGTAGGCACCAATTTTTACGGAAGCGACTGCCATCTGACCTTCCAACCCGAGGGGGAAACCAGACCTTATTGGGATTAGGCTTGTCAAGTGAGTGGGCAACTTGACTGTTAGAAGTTCTCAAGCCGCCCGGAGGCCTCTAACTTGGCTTAACGACTGCTAGCATAGACAGCAACCGGGATCAACTGTTTAGTGCCTTCCAAAGCACGGGAGCGCTCAGTTAGTAATCACTCAAAGCGGTCGCCCATCCAAGGACTGACCTCGCCCGACATTGCTTAACCTCGCATACCGCACGCGATACGCGAGCGCCGCTGGGCCACGAGCGCTCCTCAAGAAAGACAATTCAACCCCTAAAAGGGGGATATGTGATGAAAAGTTTGAAAATCAATATGGGTATTGTTTCTATGGTTTATTGGGTCGCTGATTACGAAAACAACAATGATTTTAAAATTCCTCCCCTGTTGGGGTGAGATGGTGTTGAAATGTCTAAATAACAATATTGGTGTCGTTTTTATGGTTTTTTGGGTCGACTTACGAAAATCGATTTTGAAATTTAATATTGTGGACATGAAAATTCTTGAAAGTACGTATGCCAAATTGCAATTCAATCGGTCCAGTAGTCGGAGCAAATCCGTTGTAACAGACGGACTGACAGACAGCCACACGTGATCCTATAAGGGTTCTATTTTTGCTTTTGAGGTATGGAACGAGTTTTCTTATGCTAGGTCTATATACACGAGAAGTTTCTACTTTAAATAAATATACATTTGCCCTTCAAACAAACTTTAAATACCTTTTTCACCCCTTAAGACGCCGAATTTTCCAAAACGCTGAAAATGTTTTCTTATAGTATACTCGTACTTTAATCTCACTTTAATGTTAGGCTTATAGACGAAGTTTAAAGTTTCTCTTTTAAAACATTTGCACCCCAAACAAAGTTTTACTGAACCCCTTTTTGACTCTTTCAGAAGGCGAATTTTCTAAAACGCTGAACTCATTTTTAGGGTTCCGTAGTCAACTAGGAACCCTTATAGTTTCGCCATGTCTGTCCGTCCGTCTGTCCGTCCGTCCGTCCGCGGATAATCTCAGTGACCGTTAGCACTAGAAAGCTGAAATTTGGTACTAATATGTATATCAATTACACCGACAAAGTGGTAAAATAAAAAGTGGAAAAAAATATTTTATTAGGGTACCTCCCCTATACGTAAAGTGGGGAGTGATTTTTTTTTTCATTTTAACCCTAACGTGTGATATATTGTTAGATAGGTATTTAAAAATAAATAGGGGTTTACTAAAATCATTTTTTGATAATGTTAATATTTTCGGAAATAATCGCTCCAGAAGTAAAAAAAAATGTGTCCCCCCCTCTAACTTTTGAACCATAAGTTTTAAAAATATGAAAAAATCTCAAAAGTAGAACTTTATAAAAACTTTGTAGGAAAATTATTTTGAACTTGATAGGTTGAATAGTTTTTGAAAAAATTACAAAAACTACGGAACCCTACACTGAGCGTGGCCCGACATGCTCTTGGCCGGTTTTTTTCTAGATTTTAATGCTTAGTGTATATATTAGAGAAGTTTCAATCTGTTCCTCATTTAAACCCCCCAAGGGAATGTATATTATATCAGGATAAGGATACTATAAAATAAAATAAAGATATATAAATATAATATATAAATATAAATATTAGGGGACAATTTTTACACAAATCGAACTAGTCCCATAGTAAGCTCAATAAGGCTTGTGTTATGGGTACTAGACGACGATATATTTAATAGATATATACTTAAATACATAGAAAACATCCAAGTCTCAGGAACAAATGTCTCTGCTCACCACAGAAACAAATGCCCTTACAGGGATTCGAACCCGGGACCTCTAGCTTCGGAGGCAGTGACACTACCAACTAGGCTAAACAGGCCGACATAAGATATTTTATGAATTTCTTGCATTACGTTCGATATTAGGATAAAACGAGTCGTTTAGTTGGCGTATATTTTATAAAAAGTCATTAGAAATTTCCTGTCAGGAAGAGCTCAAACTTGGTGTGTGGTGATTTTTATTTTACGAAACAACTGGCTGTAATTAAATGGAGTGGTATATTTTTGGAATTAGCTTATGGAGTCCTTTCATTTGATATACGCCCTACTTATTACTCGATAGGTTTTTGAAGAAAATAATTATTTTTTATACAAAAAATTGATGTCATTATTGGAAAATACACCACGTGGCGGATATCCACCCAAGTTTAAAATATTTACCAAGAATCCTTCTAAAGTTACCTGATAAAAATAAACCATATGAGAATATTCCTAAAAGGCTGCAGTGAAATCCAAGTTTAAAAAGCGCATTTGCTTTTCACCCTGTTGATCCAAGTGTTTTTTTTTAAAGAAAATATGTTATATTTTAGGTAAATTTTTAAATTTCCTTAATAGCCGCATGTCAGTGTTAATATTTGATGAAATTACATATTATGCAGGAAAAGGATAACAAATTTCAGTCCAGGGGCCCCGATTCTCAATAGGTACGTAACCGGCTATAGCTATACCCTTTTTACTTGCGCCTTGGTTTGTGCCCTACATGTAATTACCGATGCCCTATCTTCAATTCAACTCTGGCTACGGCCCTGCCGATGAACCTGACTGTTGACCTGTCTGTTGCTTTTCGCTGATGATGTGAAGCTGGTTAAGCCAATTCAGAACCGGAATAATGGCAGGGAGTTGCAGAGGGACCTTGATGCAGTTTATCGTTGGAGTCTCCATAATAAACTTCATTTCAATGCCAGTAAATGCGAAATGCTGTCATTCACGCGGTGCCATTCCCCATACAAGATTCAGTACACTATTGGTGGTGATTCAATAGCTCGTTCAGGACAGGTGCGCGATCTGGGTGTGCTTTTTGATCCGGGACTAACATTCCATGATCACATCCAAGGCGTAACTAAGGCCGCGTCTGGGAGGCTAGGCTTCGTCCTGCGGAATTCTATGCCTCTGACCATACACGCTACCCGCGTATTGTATGCGGCGCTCGCCCGTAGTCTTCTCGAGACGAATGCAGTGGTTTGGGGTCCACATGAGAAAAAATACTCTCTCATGTTGCAACAGATCCAGAAGATCTTTCTAAGAACGCTCTACAAGAAAATACACTCTTATTACCCATATATGTACCCCTACCTTATTTTTACAAGGGCTCATAGGCTACGACTCCTTATAATTGCGTAAGTTACTCTCCCAGGCTAAATTTACAACCGATATAGTCAGAAGTAGAATCGACTGTGTAGGTCTTGTCGAAACTTTCGTGCGTCTTTTTGCGCCGTGTTCGTATACTCGTGCCCGAAGACACCCCTTGCTGGCGGTGCCGGCGGCGCGCACGCGGGCGCACACGCACAATCCGGTCTCCCGCGCGCTCGCGTTTTTCAACTCCGTGCTCGAAGCGCACCCACAGTGTGATCTGTTCGCAAGCCCGATTGGTCGACTGATGATTGAGTGATGACTGAGTGCAAGAAGGTAGCGGAACGTGAGATGCCTGCGAGCACGATAGCATAAGTATTTTATTATATTGTAGCATTTGTCTATTTAGTAGTATATAAGTTTGTACCACTTTGGCTCTGCTGTAAGGTATAAATGTAGTTTGTATTAAATAAAATAAATAAATAAATCATAAAAATATAATAGCCAAACATGATGGTTTTTGCGATATCTCGCTCTGTTAACGTTGTTTTGTTCATGGATTTTTTTTTAAATAAACATTAAGACAGGATAAAAAAATCTACAACCTTGTACTAATTTTGGGGATATTATGCCGGTATTTTATCGACCCGTATTCTTTGTCCGCCAGTGTATTATGTTATGTTTGTAGGTACATAATACGTTACGCCCATCCCTCATATCCGGCTATCTATTCCCTCAACTCGAAAACTACTGTAGCGATTTAGATGCAGTTTTAGGATTTCGTACTTCAAGAAACAGGCAAAAACGAAACTTATAATATAAAATTTAAGATCGCTATGATATGATGATCCTGTTCTTATTCTGTACTAGTGGTAGCAATTATTTCATTAATTTATAATAAAGTTAAGAGCAATAAAAACAGTGTCCTCGTTTGCCCTTTACATACCTGCTACACACAAGCCATGAAATATGGCTGATGAGTTCAATTACAGTGACAGATATTATGCTGACGAAAGTTTGTAGGTGCATCAAATCCTTAAGAGTCCCCAGTACGCTCGGCTGAACTAGATTGTCCATACAAACGTAGTTTCGTTCTTATTTTAAAACGCCTTGCTGAAATAACATAAAACTTTGTATACACAATGGGAGCCACCATATCTAGGTCGGAAATTATTTTCTGTTGCTAGAAATTGTAATAGAAAAAAAATACAGCGAGTTTTTGAGTTTTTTACGTCTTGTATGAAAACCTTAATAATCGCTGTATTTTTTCTCCATTATAATTTCAAGCAACAGAAAGTAATTTTCGACCTAAATATGCCGGATCCCATTCTGTATACAAAGATTCATGTTATCCTAGCATGGCGTTTAAAAAAGAGAGCGAAACTACGTTTGTATGTAGAACTGAGCTTACTGCGGACTCTTAACAACCACACTGCACTTCAGATAATAGGTTAAGGTGTGTGCTAACTTTGAACCAGTAGTTAGTAGTACATAACTAAAGATAAAGCTGCACAACTGGGTTACGTTGAAGACTGTTACAACAGTTTAATTTTACAATTTATTGTTTTACCGAATATCTTACATCTTGTGCATAGTATAAATAATAAAAATCTTCCGTAGGTAGGTACCTAGATAAGGTAATCAATAATCAAATAAGCAAATTGAACTTTCATTCTGTTAAATTTGAATTTCATATGATTAGGTGATAAAACCCCGAGAGCTTTCAGCTGGAACTCCAAAACCGTTTTGATTGTCTAGGCGGCGACGTGGACGATTTCAATGACGGGTTTGTGGAAGCTGTCCATAGCATTGGGTCTAAGTTCTTTAAGGCCCAACGGACTCACAGAGCCAAAAGGCTTTCTATCTCCACTCAGAGGCTCATCGAGGAAAGGAATGAAATGATTCTGCAGTCTTCAGCCGATGCGACATTATACAGGCAGCTCAATAAACGGATCTCCAAGTCCCTTACCCGCGATCTGCGCCAATTCAATACAAATCGTATTGAAGAGGCCATCGAGCAGAATAAGGGCTCTAAAGTATTCTCAAGAGATCTGTCTATTGGCCAGAGCCAGCTCGCCAAATTAAAAACTGAAGACGGTAGAATCGTTTCATCCAAACCCGAGCTTCTGAAAGAGATAGAATGTTTTTATGGACAGCTATAATAATAATATAATAATAATATTGGGGGACATCCTTACACAAATCGAACTAGTCCCAAACTAAGCAAAGCTTGTACTATGGGTACTAGACGACGATATACATACTTATATAGATAAATACATACTTAAATACATAGAAAACATCCAAGACCCAAGAACAAATATCCGTGAAAAATGCACAAATAAATGCCCTGGCCGGGTTTCGAACCCGGGACCTCTAGCTTCGGAGGCAGAGTCACTACCAACTAGGCTAAACAGGTCGTCAATACACGTCAACTAGCAGACCCGAAGTTGGTCTGGCGGAAGACCCTAGAGCCAGATTAACCCGGCACTATACCGAAGATATCCCGGACATCAGCCTGTACGAGATTAGAATGGCTCTTAAACAGCTAAAGAACAACAAGGCACCCGGTGAAGACGGAATAACAGCTGAACTCCTGAAGGCGGGTGGAAAACCGGTCCTCAGTTGTTTGATTCCGTCTTACTGGAAGGGAAAACTCCAAAGGCATGGAACAGAGGTGTGGTGGTGCTGTTTTTCAAAAAGGGTGATAACGCCTTACTGAAGAACTACCCCATCTCACTTCTGAGCCATGTCTATAAGCTGTTTTCAAGAGTCATTACGAACCGTCTCGCACGCAGGCTAGATGACTTCCAGCCTCCCGAACAAGCCGGATACCGAAGAGGCTTTAGCACCGTAGACCACATCCATACGCTTCGTCAGGTTATACAGAAGACTGAGGAGTATAACCTGCCCCTCTGTCTAGCGTTCGTGGACTACGAGAAAGCCTTCGATTCGATTGAAACCTGGGCTGTACTACAATCTCTCCAACGGTGCCAAGTGGACTACCGCTATATCGAAGTGCTGAAGTGTTTGTACGAGAACGCCACTATGTCAGTCCGACTCCAGGACCAGAACTCGAAACCTATTCCGCTGCAGCGGGGAGTCAGGCAAGGAGATGTTATTTCTCCTAAACTGTTTTCCGCTGCACTGGAGGACGTGTTCAAGACTCTGGACTGGAGAAGGCTAGGCATCAACATAAACGGCGAGTACATCACTCACCTTCGGTTTGCTGACGATATAGTAGTCTTGGCTGAGACCATGGAGGATTTAAGTAATAAATAATAAATAATAATAAATAAATAAATATTAGGGACATTTTTTTTTTTTTTACACAAATCGAACTAGTCCCACAGTAAGCTCAACAAGTCTTGTGTTATGGGTACTAGACGACGATATATTTAATAGATATATACTTAAATACATAGAAAACATCCAAGTCTCAGGAACAAATGTCTCTGCTCACCACAGAAACAAATGCCCTTACCGGGAATCGAACCCGGGACCTCTAGCTTCGGAGGCAATGGCACTACCAACTAGGCTAAACAGGCCGACAATGCTCAATGACCTCAGTAAAGCCTCCGAGCGAGTTGGTCTAAGGATGAACATGGACAAGACGAAGATCATGTCAAATGCCCATGTAGCACCAACTCCCGTAACAATCGGACACTTTACGCTCGAAGTTGTAGACGATTACATATACCTAGGACAGACTGTCCAGTTAGGTAAGTCCAACTTCGAGAAAGAGGTTAATCGTCGAATCCGACTCGGCTGGGCAGCGTTCGGGAAGCTACGTCACATCTTTTCGTCCAATATCCCGCAGTGTCTCAAGACGAAAGTCTTTGACCAGTGTGTGTTGCCAGTGATGACATATGGTACTGAAACGTGGTCCGCTTACTATGGGCCTCATAAGAAGGCTCAAAGTCACCCAAAGAGCAATGGAGAGGGCTATGCTGGGAGTTTCTCTGCGTGATCGCATCAGAAATGAGGCCATCCGCAGCAGAACCATAGTGACCGATATAGCCCTTCGAATCGCTATACTTAAGTGGCAGTGGGCGGGGCACATAGCACGCAGAACCGATGGCCGTTGGGGCGGGAAGGTTCTCGAGTGGCGACCACGTACCGGAAGGCGTAGCGTGGGCAGGCCCCCCACACGGTGGACTGATGACCTGGTAAGGGTCGCGGGTGTCCGCTGGATGCGGGTGGCGCAGGACCGGTCATTGTGGAAGTCTTTGGGGGAGGCCTATGTCCAGCAGTGGACGTCATTCGGCTGAAATGATGATGATGATGATGAGGTGATAAAATTGTATTCGTACCTTGCGAAATGTAAGTCACCTTCAAAAGTATATTGACCGAACACCTATATTGGTGAATGAACTTGTTTGTCCACTTTAAAGTAACCAGATTTATATTATTCAGTTTTTCCCTGTTACGTCGAGACGAAGGGTTACGGAAGGAACTAGATACTCATACCCCTATAACACCTACAAGGTGGACAATCTAAATGTGGCAGTTGGACATACACTCGCGGACAAAGAATACGGGTCGGTAAAATACCGTCATATGTTCCTAAAATAGTACAAGGTTGTACAGTTTTTTGAAACCTGCCATAATCTTTATTTAATTTTACATTTAAACTGCAAAAATAACGTTAAAATAAGGCTCGTAAAAACCCATGAATAAACAATGTTATCGGAGTGAGATATCGCAAAAAAACGTCATTTTTGGATATTGATGTTTTTATGATAGGATCTCGTAAATTACTTATATTGTTATACTAGAATATCATGGTTGGTACTAGTATATTATGTAACTATAAAAAAACCTTATTGTGGTTATTAAATTCAGGATGACCCGAAATTTTTGACCGCGAGTGTAGATACATTAGTAAAAAAACTATCAATCTGGAATATGACCACCTGCGGAGCTTTAATAATAGTATTAATAGTACAATGTATAAGAGCAAGGAAAGAGTGCGCGTTTTAATTTTTATACAGCTTGACGCCAAGTGTCAATAAAACTTATTTTTAACAGACTTCAATAGAAGGAAGGAGATTCTCAGTTCGTCTGCATGTTTGTTTTTCTTTACCACGTCGGCCGATTTTGATAATATTTTTTATTGTTTCAAAGCAGGTACCCCTAAGTTGGTCCCATATAAATTTGGTGAAGGTCTGATGATAGGATCTAGGAGGAATCGAGGGAACTCCTCGAATTTGATAGGCACGCATATGCCGATTTCGGTATTTTCTGTAGGTAACCAAGCCATTGCCAGCTAGAATTTTCAATGAGTATGATAAATATTAGCATTACACTTTGTAATATCTGTTACAGATCACGACTGGTTTGTTGCGAAACTGAAGATTGCACAAATAGCTATGGTGGACTACTTTGGAGGCGCCAAATATATTCCTGTCAAAGATTACTTGGCTTACAATTATACACAAATAGCTAACAAGCCAAGAAGCCAAATTTTCAAACTACAAAGTTAGAATTTAGTCAACTGTATCTATGTCACGTAGAATTTATGGAATAATAAAATGTGATATTATGGAAATGAACCTAGAAAGTTATTTTTGTAAGGAATTTGAAATAAAAAAAGTTATTTTAAGTTGTGTTTTTATTATTTCAACAAGATTGTTAATACATTTGGAATGATAATCATGACATTCATAACGAAATAAAAGCACCATTGGCACTCACCCGCGTCGGGGCAGTAAGCTAAATTTAATTACTTCTATAACTATAGTACGTCATTACTTTTATCTCACATATAAATCGTCTAATAAAGATGGTATTATACTAATTACTTTTGCTATTAATCGATGTTTGATGTTGTTTTACAACCTATTATTGTAGTAATGAAAATAATAAATACATAAAAGTCCTTCCTTCAATTCCTCAAGTTTGTGTATAAAAATAACCTGTGGATTATTAATAGTGTTTAGTATATTATGTTTAAACTCATTAAGTTATACGAAATAGGTACACGAGTGTATTTCTCGACGGCGCAGGAGTGCGGGCGACGTGAAGTTCGACGCGTTAACCACAGACCACAAAACCTATTAGTAGCCTGTGGGTTAATCTCTCCCATTGAAGTCCTCCTGGCATATCGGGCGACGAACGCCCGCATTCCATATAATACCTCCGCACTAGTGTCTCTTCGTGTCCTGTACCTTCATTTATCCAAGTTATGAAATTCATCTCCAAATCTCAAGCATATTATTGCCTACTTAAAATATAGAATCCCCCATAGTAAATAGATAACTAATAATATAATATTTTCAATGAATAGTATCCCTTCTATATTATTTTCAACGCGCGCTGGTTTCATCCAAGTAAAATCAGAGACTGCTAAAGTTTCATTTCAATCAATTATTTGTGCTGCATTGCTCTTTTTATTTCCTGAGAAAGTGTTTAATACCTTTACTGGTATAAGGTTTAATTGACTTACAAAACATTCTTCTAACTCCTACTCGTCAGGCACTTGGAGTTCCGAGCCTCTACAGCAATGTCTTATTTGCTATCGACGCCTAAAGCAACTGCACTTTGCCATTACAGTGCATGCACGAGGCTATGGGGCGCGGGTTGCTCGCGCTGCTGTTGTACGCGTGGTGCACTAGCGCATTTACTGGTTCTTCATTCACCTTCTTCACATCTAAAGGCATAGCCATTACCTGCAACAAAAAAAGTATTTTTTTAAGAATTAGCTATTTACTAACCTTTGCGCCCACTGACTCGTAAACAGTCACAAGCTATCATAGTTTGAAATATGTAGTGTAATAAAATGTTAAGCAAGCGGGTCTATGAATAATACTGATAATAACGACAAATAGAAGATCCCATCTCTTTCTGACACCATTAAATATGCGTTGATGAAAGGTAATGGTTCAATATAGTGCTAACATCCTATTCCTATCATATGAAGTTAGAGTGGGTGGCATTAAGGTAAGGAGTTGTATACAGCGTGCTCGGCATGATTGCAAATGTACAGTACAAAATGTTAAATGAACCTAGTCCGTGTTTTTAACATCATATAAAACAAGTATATTATTTTACCTTTCCCGTTAAAAATATGCCTTAGGAAGAGCTGCCTATAAATTATAGCTAGCACGATAGCTTAACCCTTTAACGGTCCAAATTAAAATTAATCGATAATTCAAGTCTCTTGCCCCTGTATAGATTTAAAAATAATCGTCAGATAAAAATACAAAAAGGTCCTAATGTTTTCTTCAAGATTTTGATTGTGCACTATAAATGGTACTTTTTAGTACATTTAGCCCATAAAACGTGTCAGAAGCTAACGTGCTAGCTAGACTGGCAACATCTGTTGTCTATTTTTATTAGAAGAGATTTTTTTTAAAATTAAATACATATAGACAAAAAACTTAAGAAAATGACCCGGGGGTCTACTCCGAAATTCGATCTTCGTATGTTGCCGTCCCTTTCGCTCTCGTGTTATACACTATATGACGGAACGGGACGGTACGATATGAAGTTCGATTTTCGAAATTCGCTTTAGGCCCTCTGTTGTGGACATTTCTTTTGTTTGTGTTACACATTTTAAATGTGTAATGTAATGTCTATTCGAACACGCTACTACTACATACAACATGTCATTTTCTTAGTTTTTTACCTATACAAAGAAATCTTGGGCTGAATTCTGATTACTTTCTAACATTCACATTACATTCACATGATGTACCACATTTTTTTAAATTGTAATTTTATTTTCTAATCATGGTCACTAATGCTGGTAAAACTATTTGAATTCCTCCCGAGGCACCTTGTATGTGATATTAACGCATATCTTAGAATGTTATGTATGTTTTTATTTAGGCTGCTGAGTAATGTTTCTAAACATTAAAGTTATTGACTCACATTCTCAGCATGTCTCTCGCCATCTGTGTCCGCGGGTAGTGTATTGAGATGACTAATGTCAGGCTTCTCATTGGAACTGCTAATATTCTCAGATAACTTCAAATTGACAAGTGCTAAATCAATGATATTGGAAGAGTGTGGTATTGTAGTATTTAAATTTAGATTTCCAATGGGCTGGTTGTACACTTTATTATTGCCCACATATTCGGAGATAGCGATGTTCTCCAGCCATTTCTCATGGAGGCTGTAGAGGTTCTTGTAGGTGCATAACATCATGTCCCTTGTCCTGCATCTCTCGTCCAATAATTGCTTTAGAGCTTGTTGTAAATTAACTGTTTTTTCGTTGAGAACTTTCTTCCAATTTGCTAACTCTTCCACCATCAGACTAAAAGCAGTAGACATGTGAAATTTAGTATTAAACACATGAAGTGAAATATTAATTAAGAACATTATGTAAATTTATGTACGTACAGATGAGGAAACTGAATGTTTATCGCATTTGGACTGTATAGAATTACAGCATACTAGGCCTCCTCTCATATAAGTAGACAAGATGGAAACGGGCATTGGCAAAGAAACGTATAATCTATCGCAAAATGGGTTTTTACTGTAGCATTGTAATTTTTTTTTATCGTGATTCTGTAATTTTATATACAATACAATGTATATTGTTTGGAAAAAATGGGAGCTGTTAGTTTTTTACGCCGGTTCTTCTCATGACACGAGGTTTATTTTTCCGAACCGGTGGGAGTTTATTTAACAGTCATATATAATATGCCTAAATTGAAGAATAAATAGCTTTGACTTTGGGCAGTAGTTGTCTATAAGCTGTGTCCAGCGGGACATATTATAGGATGATGATGTATAACATACCTGCTGGCAAGGAATTTGCTCCGCCACACTTCACATTGGCCTGCTAACCACTCTGTTTGCTCCTGTAAAGAACAAATAAAGAATATTACTATATCATAACTAACAATACTGATATGGTTCTATGTTGGTGAAACACTTACTTGGTGAGTTGACAAGTGCTGAGCAGAGTTTAGCAAAGCATTAGCTAAATGCTTCTTGTCTTCATTTAATGATTGTACTTGTATCTCCAAGTCTTCACCCATAGATGCAACAAGCATGGTTTTTAATTCTTTGTTTATCTGTAAGAACACAGACACTAAAATAAAATAAAAATTGCTTGATAGTGTAAACGCAAAATCATATAACAGGTTATCCTACAACCCATTTGGGACCAATGTTAGTTTTTTGTATATCTCTGAACGTTTGTTACGTTACGTTTGTGTTTGTAATCCTTTATCATGTAAATAATAAAGGATGTGTAGTGTCCAGAGGATATGCCTAGAGCAGCTTTTAGGAGACTGCACATTAATACCATGATATATGACTAAGCTGTATAAGTAGACGACATAAACATGTATAAGTAGACGAAAGACTACATAAACCATGCTGTTGAGACCAATCATTTAAAATCGTAAAAGTGTGGAAACGGCCGCCCATCTTTCTTGAAGGACCAATTACCAGCAATATCAATAGCTAATGAAAATCAATTATTGGCTGTGGTTTGTCCTTAAGTTCAACAGTGATTTTGAATCTAGTATCAGCCAGTACCGCGTAATATGCCCTGGAGATCAGTAGTATCAGTACAATGGTGCAGCTGGGACACACCTCCAGTATAAGTAAATATTTTTAAAGGATAATGTTGAAACTGTATTATTAAATAAAGTTGTATTGTGTGAAACAAATGACTACTAATTGTAAGCAAATGTGTTGGACGTAGTAATGGCAGTGGTCTTTGTAATGGTAGTTTGGTTGCAAAATTCTCTCTAATCGCAATTTTATTGGTTTATCTTTATTATAAGTACAAGTAATACTAATTTTTCGTGACAGTTTTTACCAAATGTTAATGTTATAATTTAAGGATATTATTGTTTAGAATTCTAACACTTAGAAATAATGTTTTTGTTGAATTATATTGTTCTTTTTTTTAAATCATTTTATGCAACATATATGTTTATCCCTTAACATCCTGAAAACTTTTACAAAGGACTAAAATCCACAAAAGAATGGTATGTGATTACACAAGTCAAAGGGTCACAAAAACATTAGTTCTGCACAAAAGTTAAGATAAGCCTTGTTCACCCAACAACAAGTTGTTGTTGTTGTGGCCTTGTTTTGTTGTGTTGTTGTTGTTATCGTAAGTTGGTCAAGTTGCAATTGCTCAGTATTAACAGCACAAATTATTCCATACTTTCGCTTTGTAAAATACATCCGGCTGCAAAATTCAGTGACATAAACCAACAGTCCTGTGTCAGTAGGAAATTATTACTCTCATATTGTAACATGATTGTGTCATCAGGATATTGCAATTATATTTTAAAAATACTGACCCTAAAAGAAAATGTAAGGATACCTGAACTTGCTGTTTCAGTTGCTCCTTTAAAGAATCATTCTCCTCTGACAATTTGTCAACAGTTGCCTGCATTTCCGCTTTTTCTGGATTATGTTTGTCACAATCTGTAGTAGCCGCATCTCCAGTTGAAGTTAACTTTGGCCTCGGCTTAAACTCATTCAGTTTAGTATCCATTTGAGACATCTGGGATATAAGTTGATTGATGTCCATGTTATTTTTTGATTTTTTGGATTTAGAGACAGTTTGGGGCACAATTGGCTTCACAGCTGCTGGATAAGGCTCATAGGGAACAAATTTGGGGCTTTTGGTATTAAGTTGTGGTCTTTTCTTCTCTGCTCTAACAACACTGGTAGGATATACTTGGATTAGTCTCCCTGGGAGAAGGGCTTCCTTGCTTCCAGTTCTTGTGGAGGGTTTGAAACTAACTTTACGTGTAGCCTCTGTGACAATCGCATCAGATTCCATGCCATCGCCCGCAGTCCGTGTTCTACTCATGATTGCTGTAAGTATTTAGAGGGGTAGTATTAAACAGCGATTACATTGAAGGCCACTACACATTTGTAATTAATAAATAGACTGGAAAAAGCAGGTTTACTTACTAGGATGGAAGGGAGTACGAAACTCGTCCATGGAGTAAGAAACAGTGATAGTGGAAAAGTCACAAAAATTAGATCTCTGAACTTTGCTTACTCAATTGTAGTAATGTAGTGTGTGTAGTATGCAAAAATGAAGGCAATTTTTCTTCGTTATTCAGTATCAAATGATTGTAGTTACTACTGTAGAATTTTTCATTATATTATAATATAATAGAAATCCACTATCCTACTTCCACAACACCAGTTTTTGCAAACATATCTTGTTATCGGTGAATTAAGCAAACATCGCCCTTAAACTAGAGGTATTAAGATCAGCGGAAGAAAAATTAAATGTCTCGTTTGTCATGTTGACATTCAATACTACCAACATACCCAACACTTAACAAAAAGTGCTGTTTGAGTCGATCACTTAAACGCTGCTAAAAGACATCCGTTTTTTTTGATTGCTTGCAATGCAACGACCGCAGTTTTATGAATATACTAATATTATAAATGCGAAAGTAACTGTCTGTCTGTTGTTACCTCTTTACGCTTTTTTTAGACGAAATTTGGTATAGAGATTGTTTGAGTCCCGGGAAAGGACTTAGGATAGTTTTTATTCCGGAAACAATTCCTAAGGGGTGACCCCCTTAGGAATGATTTCCTTGAAAGGAGGGCAGAATTTTGTATAGGGAGCATATTTTTATAGTGCAGCACAAGCCCGCGTTTAACTCGTTATATTATAGAACTATACAATTTTTTAGGCGCAGGCTTAAATATCGCTCGCCTATACAAAATTCAACCTCTGTTTGACCCCCTAAGGAATGATTTCCGCAATAAAAACTATCCCCCTAGTTCCCTATAAAGTAACATATTATTAATTTATTTGAAATGCTATCGCAAGCATCATACCATCAAGCACAAGTCACTTAGATAGATGAATTTCGGAAAATATGATTCTGGCTAGACAGATTTGGTTGGCCTCCACATTAATTTCATAAAATCATTTAAGCAGTAAAGGCGATATTACTTTTAACTGGAGCTGGACTGGGTTAAGCAATGTGGGCGCAGGCCAGTTCTTGGATGGGTGACCGCTTTGAGTGGTTACTAACTGAGCGTTCTCGTGCTTTGGAAGGTACGTTAAGCCGTTGATCCCGGCTGCTGTCTACGACAGCAGTCGTTAAGCCAAGTTAGAGGCCTTCGGGCGGCTTGAGAATTTCTAACAGTCAAGTTGCCCACTCACTTGACAAAGGGGGGTTGAAGTTGCACCACGTCAGTAGGGAGTACCCACCGTTACCGCACACGTGACTAAAAGTGCAACATAAACTGGCAACCGTACTTGTCTTCTCGAAGATCTCACGGTTCGTAAATAAATGCCATACGATTAAATAAAAACTTATAACTGGAGACGAAAAACAAATATAATATGAGCGAAATGAATTTAACATGAACATATGGTGTGACTTAGACCAAAGTTTCTAAGCAATGAGAAGATATACCGTTTATTAAAAGCTTTATTGCAATAAATAAAATCCAACCATGTAGCAAACAACCATAACTTAGGCTTTCAATGTGGCATCGAGCTCTCCACTAGCTTGCAGTTCTTTAATAATATCTAACCCTCCAATAAGTTCTCCTTTGACATAAAGCTGGGGGTATGTTGGCCAATCTGAGTATTCCTTCAAGCCTTGACGAACTTCCTCATCAGTCAATATATCAAAGGTGCCATACTGAACTCTGAAATAAAAAATAACATGAGAAGTTAATGTAAATATTGTTTTCAATTTAGAACATGTATTCCAAGTTTCAAGATTTGCATATTCCAAACAAGAATACAATTTATTCCCAAATTATAATAATAATAATAAGCCTTTATTCAGACGGTTACAATATTTGTTTTTAAGTACATGTTTTATAAATAGCTTTTAATTATGATATATGATAAAAAAACACTTTTTTTCTTTTATTTTTATTTTCTATGCCTTGATTATCCTGTCTGTATCCCTCTTGTAGTTATTAGTCCATACTATATTAACATTTAATCTTAGTTAAATTAGTACAGAATATTGCACACTTTTAAAACTCAATTTATCTACACTTTATTTGGATTATCATCATCAGTTGGTAAACCCAGGGCCGGATTTGGATTATCATTATCAGTTGGTAGATCCAGGGCCCCTAAGCACTAAGCATCTGGGGCCTCCTCCTTCATCTCTTAACCATTCCATTTTGGAAATTTAGCAAATTAAATGCATTATAATCACGGAACATATAATTATTAATAACTAAGGAGTTAAATGCAACCTGAATGGTCGCGTATACGGTACAGTTGGCGTATAATTTTTTAAAGGGTCGGCAATACGCATTTGACCTCCAGTAGTTGCAGACGTCCATAGGCTACGGTGACCGCTTACCATCAGGCGTACGCTTGTTAGCAAGACGTGGTATTAAAAAAAGGAAATTACTTTAATAACCACCAACCACCATAATTTAGTCTACCTCTCCGGACGAAGTCCAAATTTTTGATTTATCTAAAATCCGATCCGATTTAATTGAATCCGTTTTGATACAAAACTTGTCTTACAATTTATATGGTAACTTTCGTGTCTTCATCAAAGACATACAGAAAATACAAAAATCTTATTTTTTGCGTAAGTTGAAAGTTTATCAATATATTATGTTTGTTTCAATAAAAAAAAAATGAAAACTATGTAGGTATATATAAACGCAATATTCCACGACCAAATGGCCAAATTTACATAAAACGGTACTCAACAGTGACGTTACATTTGAGTGTTAATTACTCTTGTCTCTCATTTTTGTATTTAGTGCTCTAATGGTAGTTGGTACCAACCCCAACTCCCAACATTTGACCCTCTCCAAAAACTGATTCGAATGGCATCGTGCTCTTAAGGTTAATAAAAATGATTGCTAATAGCTTGTTGACTAAATACGTTTGTCGTTGACCTGAGATTTATTTTTCACCACAGTTTAATATGTTTTAGTAAGTATTCTAGACTACGTTGGACATCCACCACGTAGTACACTTTCCAGCTGACGTCAACAATAATTAGTATGAAAAATTTTTGTTCTTCAAAATCTTATCAACTTGGGTAGGTATTAAATAAAAAAAAAACATTAAATTTAGCCAATGGTTTCGTAAAAATAATAATAAAAATATTTTCAAAACACAAGCTTGGACTCTTCCTGACCAGACAGAAAACAGCTGAATGATTTTTATTGTCAGAATCGAATTATTATATTCACATATCTAACGTAATGAAACGTATTCGGGAAATATGAATGCTTACTATTTAATCTTCTTTTTATTATCAGCGGCCGAAATGTCTTTCTGTTAAAAAAGGAAAAAATAGTTTGCATTCTTATTTTACACTTGTCCTTTCATTTAATACCACACTCGATAGATTATGAAAAAAAACCGGCCAAATACGTGTCGGACCACGCACAAAGAAGGGTTCCGTACCGACACCTCCTAATCTACATTTAAAACCACTATATTTAATCAAAAAATGTAGTATCTTCATAGGAAACTTACGGCACTTACGCCCTTTTGTTTTGGCAAGAAAGTTTTTTAACAATAACTCAAAAACCGTTACACTTATCTTGTTCAAACCAAAAATCGTTGAAAGGATTTATTAATGTACATCATCTTGATTTTTTCTAGAATTTTAAACTTCATTGTTTGGAAATTAGAGGGAGGGGGACACACTTTTGACGACTTTGACAGCTAATATCTCACCAAAGATTGACCTAAATGGAAAAGGTTATTATAAACCTCTATGTCATTTATGAAGGCCTATCCATAGATACCCCACACACCTATGTGCATTGAAAAAAAAAATTGACCTCCCTGTTACATGTATGGGGTGCCCCCCCAATTTATTATTTTTTTCGTAATTTTACATCATATTTCTATAGCGGTTTATGGAATACACCTTCACACCAAATTTGATAATTGTAGTGGTCATAGTCTCCGAGTAAAGCCTGTCACCAACAGGCGCGGCCTGCGGTGGCGGCCAGTTGTAAAGTATGACAATCCTAACAACGATTCAGACACAGGCGGCCTTGACGCGGTGGTTGCGCGGCTGACCGCAGCCGCAATCCACGCCCCCTCCGCTACTGCGCATGCGTGAACGGGCGCGCGGCCGGTTGCAAATTTTCACAACTGACCGCCATTAACCATAGATAAAAATGCATAGTTATAAGATTATTTTATATCCAATATAGTGATTATATTTTTAAAAACAAAATTGATCATACATTTATCAGCTACACAGAGTCAAACTGCAGGCTTAAGTTTACTTTTAAGTGTCCAAAAGTAACCAAAAAAGCTTTTTATGTAACGGTTTGACGTTTTGTTTGGCGCGAAAATTGACGTAGGCCGCCACCGCAGGCCACGCCAGTGTGTTGTTGTTGCGGCCTGTCAAGCGGCCTGCGGCCAGCCGCCACCGCAGGCCGCGCCTGTTTGTGACAGGCTTAAATCGGCTGTGACATACGGACCGACGGACGGACAGACATGACGAACCTATAAGGGTTCCGTTTTTGCCATTTTGGCTACGGAACCCTAAAAATATCCTTATAAAAAAGTACGTTATAGCTGTAAAATGTACCAGGTCACGGATGTCCATCCAAGTCTTAAATCTAAGATTCCTATTAAACATTCATGAAAAAGAATTCTCCATACGCGAACTTTCCTACAAGGCTGTAGTCAGTTCCTCGTAGATTTCTTTCTGCGAGCGGTGTCAGGCATTACGAACTGAAATCGCCAAATTTTAAACTATGTGTTGGTCAAATCAAATATTTTCATATGTTTAATGACAGATAATATCACCGTTTATGTTTCATGTCGCTAAATTGACTTTAAGAAATCGCACACATTATCATTTTATATATACAACAGTTTATGATTTTAAATATCACTCACAAATATTTCGCGACCTCCACTACCTGTCACCTATTCATACAAGATCAATATCACGAGTTCATATATCCTACAGAAAGATATCTATTACTTGTACTAGTCCTGCTGCAAACCAGGTAACGGCCCTCGCGTGCGAGCATTGCAGTCCTACAAGCTGTTGTGGGCCTAGGGGGAAATCCGGCCCTGGGTAAAACTATCAGTTTATCACTATTAAAAATATTGTGTAATTACAGTTTTATGAACTTAACTACCCACTGTAGTTTACTTTAAAAAAAAAAAAAAAATTTGAAACTACATTCAAAATTAGTTGCACAGAAAGGCAATCCAGCACAGATGTTACCAAAAATTTTACACATACCCTGTTCCATTGAGAATCTGGATCAAAGTTCTGCTGAAGCCACACCTCGGGGTCTCTCTGTTGCCCTTCATGAATACCATTACATTGTGTCTATTGATGAGTGCCTTGAGTCTCTCCTCCAATGGCTGTTGTGGTGTAGCAATAGTCGGGGCAGCCTTGCCAAGGCTGTGAGTCTTCACCTTGGATGTAATTTGTGCAGCATCTGCACCATCTACTCTGTCCACTTGTGATCCATTTTTAAATAAAATTACAGTAGGCACTGAATCAACCTGCAAAATGGTAATAATAATATCTCTATTTAACAGTAAAATTCTTTTAAAAAATAATAGGCGCATAAAATTAGCAAAAACTGTAATTTTCTTTTCTCTATGATTTAAAGTTTTGTTAGTTATAGTTAAAATAAAAAGAGTTAAATATTTTAAGGCTCCGTATTAATGTTAGAAGAACAATTTTTTTAACACATTTTGATTTCGTAAGTAAGCCATATAACCCGTAACTTGGCAAGAAATAGAGAATGTCCCTAATTCTATCCTCGGTGACGCTGAATAGTCATACTCATACTGGCCAAGAAAATAAAATAAAAAGACAGTCAAAGAGTGTGGGAAACCCAAGGGACATTGCCAAGTTAAGGGTATAACTTTGTAAAAGTACCTGTATTATAATAATAAAAAATATCATTTTATCAATTATCGTGAATATTTTTTGTTCATTATGTTTCTAATAGTACTTATGTATATGGTTTATCAGCGCAAAAGACCGAGATAAATGGAAAGACATGGAGGAGGCCTATACCCGTCAGGGGTCCTTAATTTAGTAGTATATAAAAAATATAAATAAAGAATTAATAGAACTATTAAGGAAAAATAAAGACTTAATAATAATAATAATGCATTTGATTTTTAAAAATTACCTATATTTGTGACTTTAGAGATCTACAAAGAGAAGCCATTTAATTTTTAATAATTTATCACCATATATATAATGAATATTTTTGTTCATTATGTTTCTAATAGTACTATTCAAATGTTGACGGCATCAATTAAACACTTTTGACATAGTTATGTATTTGGTTTTTAAAAATTACCTATATTTCTGACTTTAGAGATCTGCAAAGAGAAGCCATTTAATTTTTAATAATTTATCACCATATTTGTAGATCTCTGCATAACTGATACCGGCAGTGTTTAATTGATGCCGTTAACATTTTATTACTACTATGAGAAACATATTAAACAGAAAATATCCACAATAATTGATTAAATGATATTTATTCTTATCATAATACAGGTACTTTTACAAAGTTATTTACTAGTTTTATGTTTTTTTAACATTGATGCGGAGCCTTAAATTATTTTATTCTTTTTATTTTAACTATAACTAACAATACTTTAAATCATAGAAAAAGAAAATTACAGCTACTGAATTATGTCCAGGTTTTGCTAATTTTATGTGATTAACAAGAAAATTGAGAAAAGTCTTTTATGGTCTCAAGAAACATTACCTTATAATTCAATGAGATTTCAGACAGATTCTCAGCATCACAGATGCAGAATTTAGCCCCGCTACTTTGGATTTCAGGAAGCTTTGACAGTTCTTTAAGCACCTCCGTGACTTGGCTGCATTGGTCTGCCCATTCCGCCGAGAAGTGGACAACTGTTAATGTTGGAGATCTAATAAAATTAACAAAGAGGTTATTATTTTGTTTATCAATTAACACATGCTATTAGATACTATAATAGAAAAACCAGGACAAGTGCAAGTCAAACTCGCACAACAAGGGTTCCGTACAACATTCCACTTAAAAAACAAATGTGATTCATCAATATATTGGTTTTTGTTGGTAAAACATAATAATAATAAACATTATCACCAATTTTTAAGTTCATAGGTAAATGGGAGGTTAAAAAAATTCGGAACAAAATGTCTGACAGACGGACATGCGAGTGACAGCAATAAGGCTCAGTTTGGTTGGACACTTCGGCCATTCGGGTATGAAACCCAAAAAAAATATTAGGTGAATACCTATAACTTACACGACAGCATGCGCACTTAAATCACTTTATTGGTGACTTACGTGTTTACAATTTACATAATGATTTGTGTGTGCATGGCTTTGACCTTTGAGAGATAATGTAAAAACGTCATCTAACACACAAGAGGTTTCGCTCGTACGCCACTGAGCTGAGCACATCATACAATGTACATAGTTATTATAAGAACTTTTAGATAGACGAACATTTTCGGGATTTCTAGAAAATAACCTAACATTGCATGAAAGTCCGTGGTGAAATGAAATTAGTACATACATAACTAATTATATTTCATACAAGTTATATTCCCTAAAAAATTTACTAACCTTATTAAATTTTGGAAGTTTTCGGCAGAATCAACATTTGCAACAGACATCTCAAATTTAGGTTACTTGTATGGGACCGGAGAATTAGCACAGATCGTTAAATATAAATCCTGTGCACTTCCAGAAGTATTTATATCCACTTAAAAGATAATAACTACATTCAAAAAACAACTTCTAGTTTCTTCGAAATTAATTTAAGAATAATAACACTGCTAAACAGAAGGCCCTGAAGTCTTTCTTACGTGACGAATTTGTCTTTTGTCATTTGTCATTGTCAGTCATGAAAGTCAACCCGGCCAAGCTAAGCTAACTTCACTTCGGTTTGATGCGTCAAGCGTCAAGTCAATTACACCCAAAGAATTTGTAAAAAATATTTTTGTAAGAAACAAGACTGTTTTTAACCTCACTCTGTATCATCATGTCAGCCGAAAGCAGCAATGACCGGTCCTGCGCCACCCGCATCCAGCGGACACCCGCGACCTTCACCAGGTCATCAGTCCACCGTGTGGGGGGCCTGCCCACGCTACGCCTTCCGGTACGTGGCCGCCACTCGAGAACCTTTCCGCCCCAACGGCCATCGGTTCTACGTGCTATATGCCCCGCCCACTGCCACTTAAGTTTAGCGATTCGGAGGGCTATATCGGTCACTTTGGTTCTGCTGCGGATGGCCTTATTCCTGATGCGATCACGCAGAGAAACTCCCAACATAGCTCTCTCCATTGCCCTTTGGGTGACTTTGAGCCTTCTTATGAGGCCCATAGTGAGCGACCACGTTTCAGTGCCATATATGTCATCACTGGCAACACACAGTGGGCAAAGACTTTTTTTGTCTTGAGACTGCGGAATATTGGACGAAAAGATGTGCCGTAGCTTCCCGAACGCTGCCCAGCCGAGTCGGATTCGACGATTAACCTCTTTCTCGAAGTTGGACCTACCTAACTGGACAGTCTGTCCTAGGTCTATGTAATCGTCTACAACTTCGAGCGTAAAATGTCCGATTGTTATAATCTATTTCAGCTATGAAGAGTTCGGTGATAGCTGTCAACCCAGTACAAATTATGTCATTTTTGACGTATAATGGCATAAATTGTACTAGGTTGACAGCTGTCACCGGACTCTTCATAGCTGAAATAGATTATAAGGGAGTTGGTGCGACATGGACATTTGACATGATCTTCGTCTTGTCCATGTTCATCCTTAGACCAACTCGCTCGGAGGCTTTACTGAGGTCATTGAGCATTGTATTATATCATCAGCAAACCGAAGGTGAGTGAGGTAGTCGCCGTTTATGTTGATGCCTAGCTTTCTCCAGTCCAGAGTCTTGAAAACATCCTCCAGTGCAGCGGAGAACAGTTTAAGACAAATAACATCTCCTTGCCTGACTCCCCGCTGCAACGGAATAGGCTTTGAGTTCTGGTCCTGGAGTCGGACTGACATCACTCTATATATATGACGTGATATGATCTATTTGCTTAAGGGTTGTAACCTCCTTCCTATTAACCTATAACTTTACTCGTGCTTGTCATGTCATTGTCAATCCAGATCAAAGAGAATATAATCACTACGTTCTAAGAGACGGCACTCTCATAGATTCGAGTGAGCTCAACTTTTTTTTTTCAAGTCCGTATGCACCGTATTGCCATCCAAACATAAAATAAACAATAGTGCTGTCCGCTATCATCTTAATCCTATCGACATAGTGATGTGAAAAGTCGATATTTATTGTTACGATACTTTTACCGGCCCTCCATATTCGCCAGTATATTAGTATACTACAAATGCTGCTTGTTGTTAGTACGAAATCAGCAGCATTTGTACACTTTACCTGATTTTAAATAGGATTTCTAAACGACTAACGATTTCAATGAGATTTGGGGTTAAACTCAATCTGGCCGGGACTTATTTCTGGGATAACTCGTGGAGCAAAGGTTGCAAGATACTTATAGAAATCAAAATTCGATTCCGTTGTTCAATATTTATTCACATAGTCAAATATTAAATTATCTTATAAGAGTATAAGTCATCATTTCAATATGTTGATATGTAGCTTGTGGTGCTGAAAACGTTCTTTTGAATTATTATTGAAATAATCAACATAGTTGACTCATTAAAAGCGCGAACATAATAGTTAAAAGCCGTTTATAAGATACAATCTGTATTGGGTGTTCAAACTTATATAATACTATGAATTTATATCATCATCATCATCATCATCATTCAGCCGAATGACGTCCACTACTGGACATAGGCCTCCCCCAAAGACTTCCACAATGACCGGTCCTGAATGAATTTATATACATGGCTCAAAATTGAGATGGGCCGGTAGTTCTTCAGTAGAGCGTTGTCGCCCTTTTTGAAGAACAACACCACACACCTCCGCTCCATGCCTTTGGCGTTCTCCCTTCCAGTAAGACGGAACCGAATAACTTTTGAAGGGCCGTATATATCGCTTTTCCACCCGCCTTTAGGAGTTCGGCTGTAGGTAATGCCGTCTTCACCGGGTGCCTTGTTGTTTTAGAGCCATTCTAATCACATACAGGCTGATGTTAGGGATGTCTCCGGTATAGTACCGGGTTATTTTAGCTCTAGGGTCTTCCGCTAGACCAATTGATCTTGAAGACTATAGTGTGGGAGAATGACGTGATATGATCTATTTGCTTAAGGGTTGTAACCTCCTTCCTATTAACCTATAACTTTACTCGTGCTTGTCATGTCATTGTCAATCCAGATTTCTCCGTATGTAATGTAACTAATCGTACAATTGTATGTTTATTAAAACCTGAATACTACAGGTTTTCTCATTATTTCAATTTAATAAACATAAATGGACAAGTATCTAAGACCGGAACGGTTCGACGAAGATCCGTCCAGTAAATCTGCGAAAGAATGGCTACATTGGAAAAAGACATTCGTGAACTTCTTGACTCAGTCTGAACCATCTGCTGCCGACAAAGACGCTGCTGCAAAATGGCCTGAAATTAAACTTCAGCTTTTGATCAACCACATCTCGCCGAAGGTTTACGCCCATGTTAGTGAGTACGAAACATATGACTCCGCGATTGTTGCTCTTGACAAATTATATGTCAAGCCCAATAATATCATCTATGCCAGACACTTACTAACCACGAGAAAGCAGCAAGCTGGTGAGACTATAGATATATACATGCAATCACTCAAACAACTTGCGAAAGACTGCGATTTCGCCAGCGTTGATGCAGAAACTAACAAAAACGACACCATTCGGGGTGCATTTATCGCAGGCATGACGTCCGGTAAAATACGCTCGAGACTTCTAGAGAGCTTATCATTAACACTGGACCAAACTTACAATACAGCCCTGTCAATGGAAATGGCGGAAACGAATTCGCTAACCTTTACCAACCCTATTATCAATGCCGTGTCTTTAAGGCCTGAAACACGAAGCAACGCCACTGATCCTGAGAGTGTTACCACAACCACAACTGCCGCTACGACATCAAATGTCACTAACTCCTCTTCGTCTCGGAAATGCTGGTACTGTGGTGGATCACTGCATGCCAGAAGGAACTGCCCGGCAAGAGACACCGTCTGCAAATCATGTAGCAAGAAAGGTCACTTTAGCAAGGTATGCCGATCAAATCCCACTACTAGTGCATCAATTACTTCACCGGAAGAATGTGAACATTGCTCTGCCATCATTGCTGCTTCGCCGGTCTCTCTCCAGAAGGCCATGATTCCTGCCGTCATCAAAGGCATCAAAGCTCAAGCTCTGGTTGATACTGGGAGCTCAATTAGCTTTATAAACGAGAATTTCGCCAATCTCTGCCGTCTGAAGCGAAGCCCTTGTACCCAGACAGTCTCAATGGCTTCTCTATCTCATACTTCGCAAGTCTGTGGTTCAACCTGTCAGAACGTATAATTGGGTGAGCACTGTTATGAAAAGATCAATTTATTGATAATCAAGAACCTTTGCGCCGACCTGATCATAGGCCATGATGTCCTGGCGCTCCATTCGACTTTGGAGTTCGCCTTTGGTGGACCTAAAGACGCGTTCAAAGTGTGCAGCGTTGCAGAGGCCTCAGTACCTGCTGTACCGCTCTTCGCCAATATGTCCCCTGATTGCAAGCCTATAGCAATTCGTTCCCGTAGACACAGCCCTGAGGACCAGGCATTCATTGCGGATGAAGTAAAGAAACTGCTAGAAGATGGTATCATCGAAGAGAGCCAATCTCCCTGGAGGGCACAAGTACTCGTGACTAAAAACGCAAACCACAAAAAGCGTTTAGTAATTGATTACTCTCAAACCGTCAATAGGTTCACTCAGCTAGACGCATACCCGCTACCTAACATTGAAGAACTGGTAACGAAAGTCTCTAAGTATGCGGTCTTTAGTACCATCGATCTCCAAAGCGCCTATCATCAGGTCCCCATCCTCGACCACGAGAAATCCTTCACAGCTTTTGAAGCTTGCGCTAACTTGTATCAATTTCGCCGTATTCCATTCGGGGTAACTAACGGGGTGGCCAGTTTCCAAAGAACCGTCGACTGGCTCATCAGAAAAGAAAATCTTTCTGGTGCATACGCTTACCTTGATGATATAACTATTTGTGGCAACACCCAACAAGAGCACGACGTGAACTTAGAACAGTTTTTACGGGCGGCTGACAAATATGGCCTGACGCTCAACAAGACTAAAAGCAAATTCAGTCAACGCACCATCAATTTACTTGGGTATACAATACAAGACCACGTCATCAAGCCTGATAGTGATCGACTACAGCCCTTTCTTAAAATGCCACCGCCAAATGATCTAGCGTCCCTGAGGAGGACATTGGGTATGTTCACCCACTACTCCAAATGGATCCCTAACTTCTCCGAAAGAATTCATATTCTGGCTCATGTTGACTCTTTCCCCTTAAGTGAAGAAGCTAAAGATTGCTTCGAAGATTTAAAATCCACAATCGCCAAGTCCTCCGTTCATGCTATTGATGATAATATGCCCTTCACCGTTGAAACAGATGCATCCGAACACTTGCATCCTCCTTTCGCCTTCCCATGCAGGTACCACTGGCTGAAGAGTAAAAATCTTCCATATTCTATCGACGAAGTCAGGACGATGACTCGCAACTGCCGTCTGTGCGCTGAGATTAAGCCGAGGTATTTCAACAACCCAACTCCCTCGCCGAAACTTATAAAGGCTACATCAGCATTTGAACGCTTAAGCCTAGATTTCAAAGGCCCTCTCCCATCAAAGTCTAACAACAAATACATTCTCACGATAATAGACGAATACTCTCGATTTCCTTTCGCCTTCCCATGCAGCGATATGAGTGCTAGAACTGTGATAAAGCATTTAAACAGCCTTTTCATGATCTTTGGCATGCCCGCATATATTCATTCAGACCGGGGCACGCAATTCCTGTCGGCTGATCTTAGAGACTACCTCCACTCTAAAGGAGTAGCTACAAGCAACACTACTGCATACAATCCACAATGCAACGGACAGGTCGAAAAATTGAATTCGACTGTATGGTAGGCAATACAATTAGCTTGTGGAACTCATAATGCACCGATTGAAAACTGGGAACAATACTTGTCAGTGGCCCTGCACTCGATTCGCTCTTTGTTGTGTACTGCGACGAACTGTACTCCACATGAAAGAATGTTCATGCACACTCGCCGATCACCCAATGGGAATACGATACCAACATGGCTCACAAGTTCAGGTCATGTGCTAATGAAAAGATTCGACCGTAAGAACAAATATCAGCCCTTAGTAGAGGAGGTCGAACTAATACAGTCAAACCCCGACTACTCGTTTGTCCGATTACTAGATGGACGAGAGACAACGGTATCCAATCGACACCTCGCTCCTATCGGGGAGAATACCGGCGAGAGACTAGAAATCTTTGAGACGGAGCCCATGATAGAAGAGTATATGACCCCACCAAGCTCACCGATTCGTGCAGAAGAAACGACAAACTCTGCTCCCTTTAGTCCACCGGTGCAGTCTCAAACATTAAACTCTCAGTCTCCTGATTCGCCAAAACCTTTCCTTATCCCTGCACAAGCGCCAGCTACTACGCATCAGATTCCTGCTTCAAGCACCACTCCACCACGCGTAGAAGCTCCACCTCCAGTTCTTAGAAGATCGAGCCGTACTCGCAACCCGCCTCGATATCTTGAAGACTATAGTGTGGGAGAATGACGTGATATGATCTATTTGCTTAAGGGTTGTAACCTCCTTCCTATTAACCTATAACTTTACTCGTGCTTGTCATGTCATTGTCAATCCAGATTTCTCCGTATGTAATGTAACTAATCGTACAATTTTATGTTTATTAAAACCTGAATACTACAGGTTTTCTCATTATTTCAATATACGAACGAATACGCTTGTGTAAGTAGTTCGTTTGCTATTCGCACGCTATTCCGCCTGCCGCCATTACTTCACGTCCTCCAAGTTCGTGTGCGAATTTACCCCGCGAAGTGCCGCGAATGTGTGAACGAACAGTAGTTCGCGGCGGCACTCGTATTTCCAAAGTTTTTTATGTCTCAAATAGATTGTTTCAACTGTCAATCAATTTGACATTGACATATGTAACTTCACTTGTCCAACGATCGAGTCTCGCACCTCGCACGGCTTCTTTCTTTTGTGTGAGGTTAATTTATTAAGTATGCTAGAATAGCATATTAAAACAATAATTATCCCGTAAAATCCTATTGTTTCAATATATTTACCACATAATGGCGTCAGTATCCACGGCTCCAGCACCGGGTATGCACCAGATCGACTTGTCGAAGTTAAATCTTCACCAGTTGGCTCAACTAAAGCAGCAATTAGACCAAGTGAGTTTATATTTTTTGATGTGTTTTTAATTTAAATTATTTACCATTTGTAAAATGATATAATCTATGCTATTATAAATGTAATGTATTTTTATAGGGTTCTAATGAGTTGTTCTATTCTGGTCTTTTAGGAGCTCAATGTTTTCCAAGACTCTCTTCAAACGTTAAAGATGGCACAAGGAAAATTCGTTGAATCTGGCGAGAGCGTGGACAAGATTACTCCCAACAGCAAGGGCAAAAGCATTCTGGTACCACTGACAGGGTCTATGTATGTCCCGGGTACTATAGCAGATACTGATCATGTGGTCATAGATATAGGCACAGGATATTATGCGCAAAAGGTGAGATAGTTTTTTGAACATGTTACATACTAAGATTTCTATATCATACAAACTCATTCTTAGGAGTTGTTCTTGCTACAGCTAGAAGTACTTGAATGCTTGCTTGTCATGATTTGATGTCTGTGCATTAAAAATTATGGTAGTTGATGATTCATAATCATAGTTAGGAATGTATATTAAATATGGTTCCAAAATTCATTTCTTTTAATCAACTTACAGGACATAGAGGGTGCTAAAGATTATTTCAAAAGAAAAACCCAGTTTGTAACAGAACAAATGGAAAAAATACAGGTTATGGGTATTGAAAAGTCGAAGGTCCGAGACGCAATATGCATGATGATGGAAATGAAGTTGCAGGCGCAGGCGCAAGCTCAGAAACCATCCACCTCATAACATCGGACCAAGCCACTGACTAACCTTGCTTGATCACATATTCAAATTGTATTAATACCAGAGTAAAAAAATATGATTAAATGTCACAATATGCATGGCAATGTTCCATTTGCTAAGGGTTCTCAGCAATAAATTATAATATACATACTTTCATATTCTAGTGAGCATTTGTACAGTACTAGATCTCTAATTTTATATTATTGCCATGAGATCTATGTTGTTGTTACTTGTAGTACAATGGCAATCACAGAGAGATGAAAACCGCATAATGTGTATTTCATTAATACTTTATATGTCCTTAACAGAGTTGCAATGCTGTTGAAGTGTTAGTCTGAGCAAGAACAATTTTATGTTAATTGCAATTATTTATTAATTTCCATGTTAGCTTTGCTTAAGATGTGTTTATAAACAATGCTTTATAACTAATTTCAAATTACTTGTAGGGCCTATTTCCATGAATTCCAGAGTACACAGTTTTGAACTTAATATTAACTCACCTAGAGTTCAACTCTGGAAATCTAGTGCTTCAGGCCTTACAAGGAGCTTTTATGAAATGTGTCAAATGTGTGGATCTTATTTGAAGGAATGAAATTGACTCTTTCTTTTAGTCCCTTTGATTAAGTACATTATTAATAAAACAGTTATGTATCTTTACTAATATATTTATTTGCAAACCATCAACTGTTCTTCCTGCCTTATGCCTGTTTCACTCGAGGGCAGAGCAGTACTGTTCTGTCTCAGTATATGCATTCAAATTGTAGCAATACTGTGCTGCCTACTGTTCTGCCCCACTGCTCTGCCCTCGTGTGAAACGGGCATTAGTGGTTATAAGCTTTAATAGATACGCGTCTATGTATTGCCATTCCCGCCGAGAAATATATATAGGGCCTTTCTCTAAAAATGCAATAAAACTTGAATATTACTTATAATGAAATTCTAAGCATTCAGTAATATGTATATACATACGCAGCAGCTGCCGCCGTGCGTCTTTTGTTTGCCGCCGGCGCGTCCGGAAACAAAAGACAGTCACTTTGCCGGCCTAGGCCACCAATTTTGAATGAAATTCCATTATGGGCGGTCCAACGTCAATATTTCATTGCATGTTTGAGAAAAAGGATATTGGGGAATTATTGATTTCATTTTGCTTTAATACTTCTAGTAGTTACGATTTGTCTTTTAACTGAACCAAGTAATGTGTAGTGCCTTTAATTGTGTTGTGGAAATAAATTCGAGTACAGATAGTGTTGTATAATGCTTTCCCATCGGCTAAACTAGGAAGGAATACGACTAGACTAGACCCAAAGTGGCTATCAATTCATCGTATTAAATGATTGACAAGTTCATGTCTATTAATGCGAAACTTTATTGCTCAATGTCAGAATGACGACTATCAATTATTAGAACATGATTTGTGAAATGAATCGCTCTGATATATTTCTGATAATTATTTGTAGTTATATTTTCGCTCCTCTAAAATATGACTTGTAAAATATTTTTACGAATAATCTGAATCTCAATCTGAAAACTGGTAATATATTATATATATGTTAAATAATACGGTAATTGATTGACACTTCGGGTCTAGTCGTATTCCGAGTTTATCCGATGGGAAAGCATTATTCACTACATTTATACCTGTTTATGTATAGGGTGAAATCGGAGACGTAATCAGACTCTACACATGATCGCGTTTTCCATGCAATAGTTGTTACTCGTACATCGAATAATACAAGTCTATTTTTTCAATTTTTTACTAGAAAAATAATAACGCCATACTTAAATCATCCCCCTATCACTTTTGACACATGTTGTATGAGGGATGAGAAGACGTCGTGTGGTGTAGGGTGACAATGTTGTATGAAACATATTTTTTTCTGTTAATAATTTGAGAAATAATAGTCAATATTGCAAGTAGTAACTGTGATATCATCTTTATTGAGTTTGTCTTTCAATACTTTATCGAGTCAAATAATTTCTGATCACGTCTCCGATGTCACCCTGTATATGTATAATTCTGCAGCTGACTGAAGCCACTGAAGGTACTCTTCGTTTGGCAGTTTAGCTTAAGCACAGGATGTAGGGTTAAAATAAATAAGGAAGACGGTAAACATTGTGACACCAAATGATTTATTTTTTAATAGGCCAAAATGATAGCGCTGATATCTACAATATAATGACTTACTGTAAACTATCTTATACGTATCTACAATGTCTTATACCCACAAAACAATATTACCTAAATAAGGCAACGACTATTCCTTAGAATTGTAAACAATTTTCTAATAATAGTGATATAAATCAAATTTTAATTTAATAGTTTCTTACAATGAACACGTGTTGTGTTGGATACAAGATAGATTTTAATTACTTCGTAATATGAAATTTTCATTGATATCAGTTTCAATTATGAACAATACAATGTTTACAGTAGTAGGGAAGCTTTAATATCTAATGCTGAGACGTTCTACTTCGGGAAATGATCTGGCACATTTTAATGTAGGTTTTCCTTGTAAACGTAACTCCTAGCGTATTTATATACATCACAAATAATTTAACATTGTACATATTATAAATATTGTAACTGTGCGCGGCGCGCTGCACATTTGTGGTGGCAGCTCGGCAGGACAATCCTCACGGGCCTCACGGCGTTTCAAGTTTTCCCTAGATTACCGCAAGTGTGAAGCGCGCTTTAGCGTACAATGTTAGCCCAGCACGGCTAGCATAAGACGGCGCGCGAGATAGACTATCCGACTCTATCTAATGGGTACACATGGAAAGAGACGGATAGTCTATCTCGCGCGCGATATAGCTCGCGAGCCGTCTTGTGCTAGCCGTGCAGCTTAATACTTAAAGTCATTAGATTTTGTATGCAGTGATCAATCTACCAAGTTTTTTTTTATCCCAAATATCGACTGATATCAGCACCTAAATTACACAATATTAGCAGTTAAAAATATGTATTACAAGGTATTGAAACTCCTAAACTATCTAGTTCACTAGGTATGTACACTTTACATTAACGTTCACTTATAACTTAAATATAACCACTGCCTTAGGCGACTCTACACTCGTGAGGTCTATGTATGTAGACACCGTAACCCTTAATTATAAGCCTTTTATTGTACATTATAATAACTGCCGCTCGCTATAGGTCACGCAGCGAGAGCTGAGGCAATTACTGTAATTACCTTTTACTCATATGGAGTCGTATGAAAGAGAGGAAACGGTTGACGCCCCGTCCCCGAGCCCATAGGGCACGACGTGTAAGTACTTACACGAACAGATCACTCGCCTGCTCGGCGAAGTCCTTGTCTCATATGGTGTAGTACTCTGGAGCGAAGTCGTTGGCGAGGTTGCTGAGGAAGTGGAAGTCAGAAGAGGAGTTGGAGTTGTCGCCGGCGCCAGCGGGCGCTGGGTGCGTCGCCTCGTAGAACTGCTGGAAGGAGCCGTAGCCATCGCCGCACTCCCCCGTGTAGCCCTCTCCTGCAGCGCCTCCTGCGCCGCCCGCGGCATACTGAGCTGTCGCCGCCGCTCCTGCTCCCGCCTGCTGCCCGGTATACACACCACTTGCCTCGTAATATCCGCCTTTCGCGTATTCATTTCCATGTGAATTCTTTTGTGCCTCGCTCCCGTAATAGCCGTGCCCATGGTCGTGCTGTGAACCCTCGTGGTAATGGTATCCGTAATGGCTGTTAGCGTAAGCCATGGCCTCTGCCGAGTAACCCTGAGCCTGGTCGTATCCGGGATGCCCGTATCCTACTTGATCTTTTCCGTACGCAGCTGGGTATCCGTAGTTTTGATACATTTCGTGAGGGTACGCTTGCCGCGACGCGATACCGTTAATAGGTCTACCTGATGATGAACTCTCTTGTCTAGCGTGTTGCTGACTTCGTGCGTACGCGTGCTGTTCGGCATGCACTGCTGATCCATAATTTTCGTAGTTTCTATTATTCTGAGGATACTGACCTATTTTTCCAACAAATTGTTTTGAATCCATGCGGAAGTCGGGATGAGGCACAAATTGTCCTGGGGGAGCATTGCCTCTTATAACGTATGACGGCATTGCGTTGGGAACACCTTGAGGATGAGGCGGGCCAGGGGGCGCGTTAGGGGGTGATGGTCTTGGGTAGTGACCGAGAGGACTCTGGTGCATGCTAGACGGTGTGCCCGGGGTCGAGGAAGGTGTGAGGCTGACTGATGAAAATTTGGCTCCGTCCGGTAAACTGACGGAGCCGAGACCGTCCTTTGAAGATGATGGAGATATTTTGCACGCTGTGGTGTCCAGTGAAGGGGAGCGTTTCCTAGATTCTTGTTTAATTCTCTTTGCTAGGCTTCGGGGAGGTGCGGCGACGGATGCACCCTGGGGATGAGCGTCACGTGAGTCGTCCTCTGCTAGCTTGTCTAGCGAAGACGAGGAGGCAACGCTGGAAGCACCGTCACTCGCAAAACTGTTGTTGTTGGTGGCGCTAGGCGTGTTGTTGTTGCGTGTGCGAGACGCCAGCTCCGGCAAGTCTTCTGCGGGCGAGCAGAGCGCACCGGGCGGCAATTCGCAACCCTGGCAGCTCTTTTTCCCCGACAGAGGTCCGTCGTCGTCAAGGAATTTATCCAGTCCCATTTTTGAGCTCTTACCACCTTCCGAGGTGGTCGAGTCTTTGTCGTCACCATCTTCGCTTTTGGTTAGCGTTTGTCTTTTATGTTTCATGCGTCGGTTTTGGAACCAAACCTTTACCTGAAAGAGACAAATACGAAGACCGAATTAATTCGACTCTTAATTCCTGCGTTTTGATTGCTAAGCTCATTCTTCACTAATTCAATTCAGCTGACGATTCTTGCATTTACGATTTTTAGTATAATGCCTTGTACTGCCTAGCTAGCACGACAGCTTATACCGTCACGTTTTAGTACATTTTGGCCATATAACGTAACGGTATATTAAGCTATCGTGCTAGCTAGGCTATTAGTATGGGGTCAAATCTTGAATCCGAATTTCGGACTAGTTATCTTATCGTCAATCGATTGCCTTGAAATTTGGCATAGGTAATTATGTAAGTTCGATGACAATGCAACATTATGGTACCACCGAGAAGATCTGATTATGGCGACAGAAGGTGGACATAGCAACTTCTTAACTACAGTAGTTGATGAATGACTGTGGAAAAGAGGCAGGTACAGTCGGCAATAAAAGTTTGTATCAAGAGGAAAATTTTCACAGAAACGTATTAAAGGTAAAAATAGTACCTACTTATTTTGAGTATTAAGCAAATTGATAAACCCTAGTTAAGAACCTACCTGTCTTTCGGTAAGGTCTAAAGAGGCCGCAATCTCGATTCTTCTCGGCCGACACAAATACTTGTTGAAATGGAATTCCTTTTCCAATTCCAGGAGTTGCGTGTTGGTGTAGGCGGTTCGCAGTCTTCGCGGCAGACCATTTTCTGTAACAAATATAACGAAAACATTATTTAGATGTCGAATGTTTTGCGGAATACCATACCATATTAAATTAGATTGCCAGTAGTTCGTTATAAATAATTCCGGGAAGCTTTCAATAGATGGCGAGGTTACGCGGGTGCGCGCTTTCCTTTAATGTAATAACTTGATCGCATGTTAGAGCACCGCCCTTGACGCCATTGTGTCGAAACGTTTTTTATTTTACCACAAAATACGAATTGGTATTCGAAATTCAAATTACAAAAGGGCGGCGAATAATGGGGCGATCGCGTTTGCGTGACGAGCTGCCAGTAGTTGTCGCGCCGTTGTGTGGTCGATATGGCATTTAATAAGAGGGTATTAGAGGTTGTTTTGTATTGTGTCGGCTGTTGGTAAAGCGTGGTGGGGTCGGTGCGCATGATTGACAAGGAGCGTCAGGTCGCGCGGCCGCTATTGGCCAGGGGAGCTGTCAGTCAAACTCAGCACTGCCCTTCGGTTCCACATGGATGCATCAGCATATAGATCAAAATCTATAATTCTTATTACCTATAGTCATCGTTTATTTCAGTATTAATTTTGCTAACTTGTAATTTTTATTTTGCTTTCATATGCGACAAGATGCACTGATCCCGGTCCGTATAGATCCAGGTACTTAGGTAAATTTTCCACAGAGGGTTTCTATAAATTCTATAGAGATTATTTGCGTGCCACCAAGGGGGACGGAAACTCTTACGCAGCTAAATTGAGAAAGGCTGACGGCATATCATGAACAACCTATTTAACTTGGGCGGGTAATCGTTTGTTTGCCTCAAATATACCGCACTTTTCGATTCGAGCATGAGAAGTGAAAAACACTTTAGTTCATTTTAAGATCCGATGAACCGGCCATGAGGTTCCTAATTCCCAATCGATTGTCCCATTTGTCCCCGACGTTACGTAGCCGGACGCCGGCCGATGTGGCCGTAGGCCGAAGTGCTGACTCGAGTGAATAGGGACTGCATAAATTAGAACAACATTACTAAATTATAAGTTAACTGGAGCCGAAACTCGATAGCCTCTGGTCAGTGGTCGGCGGGGGTACAGTTGGTTGCACAAATGTTTATTTGATGCGTAATCTAGCTAAAGATGTCAGAGCATTTGTAGAAATTATTATTTATTTTATTAATTATATATTATTAGACTCCGGACTATTGTCGCGATGACTTCACAATAGGGTAGTTTGGGGAGTAAATGGAATAGTTAGCGTTAATTAATACGAAAACCTAGTCTATTGGTGTTCAACGGAATAAAATGTAATAATTAGGCATTCACGATATAAATTAACTGTAAGTAAGTCAATTGTCAATTGATCAAATATCTTTCGTTTATTATACTTGAGAATAAGTTATTAATAAAATTAGGAGCGCTCGTGGCCCAGAGGCGCCCGCGTACCGCGTGCGGTATGCGAGGTTAAGCAATGTCGGGCGAGGTCAGTCTTTGGATCGGCGACCGCTTTGAGTGGTTTCTAACTGAGCGCTTCCGTGCTTTGGAAGGCACGTTAAGCCGTTGATCCCGGTTGCTGTCTATTGTAGCAGTCGTTAAGCCAAGTTAGAGGCCTCCGGGCGGCTTGAGAACTTCTAACAGTCAAGTTGCCCACTCACTTGACAAGCTTAATCCCAATAAGGTCTGGTTTCCCCCTCAGGTTGGAAGGTCAGATGGCATAGTAGCTTCCATAAAAACTAGTGCCTACGCCAATTCTTGGAATTAGGTAGCGGACCCCAGGCATCCTTCAGGATGCAACTATACTGAGAATAACGCTAGGAGGATGATGATTATACTTGAGAATACTGTCATTCGATTATATATTTCAGACAAGAAAATGCTTTTTGCTTTGCTTTCAGTGCGGCCGCTTGTCTCGAAGGCGCTTTCCTCTACATACGGGTTTTCGCATGTTTTCGGCTACGCAATTGTGGACAGTGCAAGTGTTATGTACAAAAAAGGTAAATAATTATAAGGCACCTCATGTTTGATTATTTACTTAATTTTCGTATTTCGTATTAATTTCGAAGAACACAGCATGATAACATTAACATAAGTATCTGTTTATAATAAGACGAATAGGACTTTCGTGCGCGAGCCCGCGAGTGTGGGGGACGGATGTGCAAAAGATGCAAGTTGGTAAGTTTTTGTCGTTGTAATAGGCCCGCATAATCGACTCCGAGAGGCTCGTATAATGTTCCCATTATCGCGATCCACTTCCGCGCCACTGACCGGCCGGGAAACTTCGGTTTGAATAGGAGAACGCGAGAACAATGTTATATGCGTCTAGAGACGCCATTGTTATACGACATTATACTACTATGACTACTATGAGTCGTTCACGCACAGTTATGGCATCTGAATTTGTTGTTTGACATGCCGTAAACCGTAACGAACGAGTGCTTGTAATTTGTTCGTTTCGTCCGAAATTCGGCAATAAGTAGTTTTCTATGCCTAATCTTTTCCTTTGCTACAGATAAGATAACTCGATTTGCTGTCCTACTTGCCAGCGCGCGGAACGTTGCGAAAATCAGCATAAAACAAGTATTTTGAGAAAACGATTCATTTAAAAAAAGGCAAGAAAAGTAAGTTATCGTCCATTATTTTGAAATAATAAAACAACATAGTATAGTTTTCCAATAAAATACAGTACTATGCAACTTTTAAAAATAGTTACAGGTAGAGAAATAGGGGTAATTTCTCTAATTTATTTTTATTAATATGGGTTTCGAGTTTCAGGAAAACTACACGTTATTCTTTATGCCCTGCAAGATTATGATATATTGTTTTCTAGTATTAATATTGAAATAGTTAATGCATGCAATGGTTACAAAACTACTCACTTTTACGATAATTTACTAAAAGAAGCCAAGTACGGTTGCCAGTTTTTGTTACACTTTTAGCACCACCCAGAGGTCACGTGTAGGGTAACGGTGGGTACTCCCTACGGACGTGGTGCAACTTCGACCCCCCTTTGTCAAGTGAGTGGGCAACTTAACTGTTAGAAGTTCTCAAGCCGCCCGAAGGCCTCTAACTTGGCTTAACGACTGCTGTCGTAGACAGCAGCCGGGATCAACGGTTTAACGGGCCTTCCAAAGCACGAGAGCGCTCAGTTAGTAACCACTCAAAGCGGTCACTCATCCAAGAACTGACCTGCGCCCACATTGCTTAACCTCGCATACCGCACGAAGATCTCACGGTTCGTAAATAAATGCCATACGATTAAATAAATAAATTTACTAAAAGGATGAGCCTTAGACCATGTTCACATTATCCAATACGATACCGATGTCGGCTCCGGTAACGCTAAAAATATATGGGAATTGTGACCGATATCGTGTCATGCAATGTGAACAGTGAGCAGTTTTCCAAACTCCGACACCGATATCGGTTCGGATGATGTGAACACGCAGCACTCAATGTTGCACTCTAAAAGACTTTCCAGGGAGAGAGAGAGATAGAATATGATCAGCGTAAAGAGACGCCCAGACGCCGGCAATCACTTCGTGAGGTAGGCAAGCAAATGTTACCTACACTAGAAGCGCCCACAATATACATACAGTTTATTTATACACCAATCATGCGAATACGGCATAGAACCCTCAATGCGCGAGTTCAGCTCGCATTTGGCCGGTTTTTTAACCGACTTAAATAGAAGGAAGGAGGTTCTCAGTTCGTCTGCATGTTTGCTTTTTTATGTTCCCCGATAACTCTTGACCACGTCGGCCGATTTTAATAATTATTTTTTTCTTTCAAAGCAGGTACCCCCAAGTTTGTCCCACATAAATTTGGTGAAGGTCTGATGATGGGATCTAGGCGGAATCGAGGGAGCTCCTCGAATTTTCTGTAGGTATTTTCTGTAGGTAACCAAGCATTGGTCCACGGAAACCACAAATTGTGGCATAGCAAAGTACAAAATTGGAGTCGGTTTTTTTTGGTTTAAATAATTAATTAAAAAAGTATTAGTATGTGTCCACAATAGTTAACAAATACCATACTAAGTAGGTAAAACATTTTTAAAGGGTTGGCAACGCGCATGTAACACCCCTGAAGTTGCAGGCGTCCATAGGCTGCGGTGACCGCTTACCAGCAGGCGGACCGTGCGCTTGTTTGCCACCGACGTGTTATAAAAAAAGAGCACTAACGGTTCGGATTTTCATTCAATTTCAATACGCGTTCAGCGCGTGCGGAGAACTGACCCTTGTGTATGAATATATTAGGTACATCGATCAGTTTCAGTTTTATATTCGTGGATAAAATCTGCATTAGTTTCGTCACTTATAGGAATTGTAGGTACTTAGTACGACAAAAATTAATTTCTCACTTGCAAAATTTCGTTTACCTCTATACATTTAACAAAGGAAACTGTTTCACGTGCGAAAGTGTATAAATTCGGGCGAGCCTCTAGCGGGCCAGGTAATAAATGACGTGTTACAGGCTTGTTTAACCCTCGGGCAAGATTTACAGCGGATTAAGGGTCACTACATCACTTAAGTCAAGAGTCGCGCTGTCCGGGGTGCGGACTGAAATGGAATGTTATTGAAATGTTTGTGGTACGATTAAAATTTGCCAGTTCACTTCTAGCGGCATTTATATTAGGGGACTTATGGGTTGTACATTAAGGGCATTATGGCTAATGTTAGAACTCACCGTTTGTGAACTGTGCTCGGATTTTTTTATTGTGTCGGTCGTTCCGTCCGTACTACCTTCCTTAGCAGGTAAGGTTGACCGAAAATCAATAGACTATAGTAGAGTTAATAACACACTAGTCAAAGTACTATACTTATAATTGGTTTACCGTTAACAATCTGCTACTTAATGCTAAGAAAACGAAATGTGTTCGATTTTCTTTACCAAATGTTGTGGAAACTAGTATACTTTTACAAGTCAATTTTTAACAAAAAAAACACCGACTCCAAACTATGCCAGACCCCATCCTCTTGGTAATTTGAGTTCCTTATTTTTGCCATACCCCATCCTCTTGGTTTATAATATGAGAAGTTTTTTCGATTTTTCCGAGATCCCGTCATCAGATCCAGACTTGGTGACAATGGGACCAACTAGAAAACACACCCTTTCAAACAAAAAAAAAAGAATTTTTGAAATCGGTCCACTAGTCTCCGAGTAATCGGTGAACATACATAAAAAAATATATATGTTACGACGAATTGAGAACCTCCCCTTTTTTGAAGTCGGTTAAAAAACGAGTGTTTAGAATTAGTCGATAAAGCAATATTCTTAGGTATAACATTAGACAAAAATCTACAATGGAGTCCCCAAGTCCCCATATAGCCGTTTTGGCGCGTAAACTAAGTTCGGCTGCATATAATGATATAAGAAAAATTTGACAATTGACCAATGTTGAAACAGTTCGCTTAGTTTATCATAGTTATTTTCGTAGTGTGATGTCACTGATCTCGTACGGTATTCTGGTTTGGGGTAAAGCAACTGACGTACAGACAATCTTTGTGTTACAAAAAAGAGCCATTCGCTCCATATACAACCTGTGTTCACGTGAATCTCTAAGCGGACTTTTTAAAGAAATTAACATTTTAACTGAAGCGTCCCAATACATTTATGAGAATATTATTTATGTTATTAATAACCTAGACTCGTTCTGTAAAACTTCTGATATCCATCATTTTAATACTAGAAATAAAAATAAAATTGCTTCTAAAAAGTTTCGTGTTCGCAAAGTCCAGGTAAATTACTTTCGACACGTTTTTGCATTTGTAGTAGTATTAGTATATTTACAGGGACACACCGTACACGTCCACGTTGACGTACACAGAACACGTATGTGTGTGTGTGAGGCTGGGTACATAGATTACAACCAGGGGCCTTTCAGCTCGAAGTATGATTTTTTCTATGGCAATGTTAGTTTAACTTGTTTGTACCAGTGGGGCTAGTATGATCGCTTATATGTCGGACATATAGCATTCGTCCCTCTCGCACTTACATACTTGACAGTACGGGACGAATGCTATATGTCCGACATATAAGCTATCATACTAGCCCTGCAGATGTCACTGATTTACAGGGACACACCGTACACGTACACGTTGACGTACACAGACACACGTATGTGTGTGTGTGAGGCTGGGTACATAGATTACAACCAGGGGCCTTTCAGCTCGAAGTATGAATTTTTCTATGGCAATGTTAGTTTAACTTGTTTGTACCAGATGTCACTGATTTACAGGGACACACCGTACACGTACACGTTGACGTACACAGACACACGTATGTGTGTGTGTGAGGCTGGGTACAGAGATTACAGTCAACCAGGGACCTTTCAGCTCGAAGTATGAATTTTTCTATGGCAATGTTAGTTTAACTTGTTTGTACCAGATGTCACTGGGTGCTATCTCTATCGCACTTGCATATTGAAGTGACAGAGATGCAGCGGTCGTGCGGTTAGTTCTTACTAAATACACAACGGCGCTATGATTTACGTGGAGTATTTCACTGGTATCTCTATCTCAGTATATATATTGTACTTTGTGATTACAACTACAAATGCAAAAACGTCTCGAAAGTAATTTACCTGTATATAAGTCTTTTTTCGGTCATTGTATCCGTTTTTATAATAAGTTACCTGATGAAATTTCTAATTTACCCTTTCCAGCCCTTAAAATTTACTTGAAAAATCGTTGATGTCAAATGCTTATTACAGGGTCGAGGACTAATCTAACTGACAGAAATGCATGGCCCAAACCAGAGACCTAAATAGTATTAATATTCATTGTATCACGTCTAGGAAATTAGTAAACACATAATGTCTTGTTGAACTTACACATTGTAAATATTGTTTCTCTTTTTGTTTCCATACTCAGATTTACTTATATTAAGTAGGTTAAGTATTATCACTGTAATAAGCATATTTTTGAGAAAAAAAAGCCTGACTATCAAGTTTATTTCGGTGTTTCTTCTCGGCAATGGTCTTTTTTCAGAAACGCTGGTGGATTTTGACTTGTTAAAGTGCCATTGCGGCCTACTTGTAGAATAAAGTTAATTTATTTCATTTAGGTAGGTACTTAATAGGTAGTCATGTCATGACTATTCCAGCAGGAACTTCTGAAGGGACATTTGTTATTTTCCCAATAAGTTGGGTGAATTTGGAATATTAATAAGAAGGTAGATATTAGGTTCCTATAACTGACAACGTCGCTCCATTATCTAATGTAATCTAATATATCTTCAAACGACAAAATTTTGTATAAATATTTATTTATTTCAGGGATATCGGAAATGGTTCATACGATTATGATGAAATTTGCTATGTGGGCGTTTTTAGGGGCAAACAATCGATGTAGCTAATAGGTATCATCTTCGGGACAACTCGTATTGAAGAAAACAAGAAAGATGACGAGCAAAGCTTGGTCGCCCAGGTATTTGTTTAATTTAAAGGAAGTTTTTTTAGTTGAAATAAAGTAGTTCCTTCTCAAGCCAATTCTTACGTCATTATCTAATCATTTTACATATATCTATGGAAGAGAATAACAATCATGTTACAATTTATAGATTTACGTTGGAGCATAGGAGTTATTATTACACAATTATAGATAAGTAATGCATTCCCACCGGCTTAACTCGAAACGGAATACGACTAGACACGAAGTAGCTATCAATTATCGTATTAAATAATTGACAAGGTCATGTGTGGTAATGTAAAAGTTTATTATTATTAGTCAATGTCAAATGTCAGAAGTAATACTGGTAGTATTTTGCCATTTCACTTGCCAGATGCTAAAAAATACAGTAAGTAATTGATTGACTCTTATTCGGGTCCAGTCGTATATTTACCCGATGGGAAACTTTTTAGGCATGTATTTATCAATTTTATATCATTATTATCATTAAGCATTTTACAGTCGACATTTTGAGTTATCATCTTATCATGCTTCGAATCAATAAAGCAACATACAAAACAAAACATGCTCGACCAAGACAAATGTATTCAGCCCAACAACAAGCGACCTATTGCTACAATTAAGTGTAAACTACTCGCAATGCGTGGAGAAGAGCTGGAGGCAAGTTAAAATAATTAATCAAGAGTCGGTAAAGGATTAATTAGTGTTGGGCAGTTGGCGGTCGGCCCATTAGAGCGATCGACGCCCCTCGCTCTAAATGTCGTGCCCACATTTGTATCGGACCACGTATTGGAAGAACAGTTATTGTAATACGTAGGTGAACTTACCAGGAAACATCGAGTGGCTTTATCTTGGGATGCATTTGTGACTAGTCTGGACGAAATACAGAAAACGCCAAAATACATTTTGATATCTTATCTCAAGACAGTAGCGTTTTTAGCTAACAATCAGACCCAGTCGTAAGGCAATCTATCTATTAATCAATAAAAATATATTTATATTTGAGTAGGCAGTGAAGTAGGAATATGAGCATTTGTAACATAGGGCATGACAAACCTTCAGCGCGTGTATAGCTGACACATACGGCCCGCCCTGACAAAGCACCAAACATTTATTTTGAATGTTGCTGCAACGGAAAAGTTACGAAGGGAGGGAGATTTTGCGCAGAAATATTACGTTATGAGGTGTGAAAGGCATAAATGTAAAAATTCAATATTTCTACGGGCGAAAAGTAAATTTTTCCTCAATTTCGTGTCGTGAACAATGTCGTTACGGCTCCACCAGCGATATAAAATGATTACTCGGATTTAAAGTGCTTATCATCGCAACTTGCTTAGGAGAAAGTACTCTCAGTTTCTGATAGACACGATTCGGAAAACTGACAATAATTTATTTAATTAGATTAGCTGAGAGTCGTATTCAATGTCAAATAGTCTATATGTTAGAGTGGTTTTACATCGTTATAAATCGAGTTTCCAAAATTTATTTATGTGGATGTTTCTAATACCTAATAATAATATATTCAAAAAATATGACTCCTACTGCCGCCGTAGGACCATTTTCAGACGCAACGAACAGGCAAAGTCAAAAATGACTGCTTGCTATACTTTCTACTAATAAAGGTGCACAGATAATGTTAATATGTGAAGTATCACGCATTCCAAAGAAAACTACGAGAAACATTGAGAAAAAATTTGCACGGAGCAGGAACATCTTCACCAGGTTTTGGGAAACCAGCTTAACTGTCACAACAGTGACTCGTCCGACAATCGATCACTGTGTTTCCGATTAGCTGTATCGCGGGTTTGACATGGCAGTGGCATCAATTATAAGAGGCTTACGGGAGACAGATGTAAGGCGGTTCAATTTCGCGGAGCCCCTATCAGCCCCCGACGCATCTGCCATGCCATTCGCAAGCGGTCTTAACTCTTGCCTTGCACTCATCACTAGTATATCTTTGCCCAGAGATTCGTGACAACTATGCGTAATTGGAAGTCAGATTTATAGTGGGTGAGACGAGTGCCAATAAGCATTGTGGATTGAAGATCTGATGCGATCACTCGGTGTATGCTGGTTTTGCCTATATTTCAATGTAATAACACTGCACATCTCTTGTCGCCATGAAGTAACGAAACCATGCGTACAAAATGTGGATGTGAAATATATTAAAATAAAATAAGCAGGTGGGTTACTTCAGCTGCACTGGAACACAGGCGCAACTTAAATTGGAAATATACTGTACGTAATATTGTATGGCGCAGGCAACAGCTAAATATCACAATTATAACCATTTAATTCAGATCCCAACTAATTATCAGTACTTACCTACCTACTTTTTACTTAAGAATTCAGAGCTTATCATACAATTTTAAAATTAGCAATGTATGTTACTTGTTTCTACTTATGTTCGATTACTATGTAGTACCTAATGTATAGCTTGAAAGTTCTCATTTAAGTGAACATTTATTTTTGTTTTTATGAGAATAAATTCTTTAAACCGAATTCAGTAAATATCGGCTAATTCGTAATAATGCAGTAGATTACGTACAGTACATGTTAAATTGCGTTTCTCATTTCGACTGATTAACTTTATTTAATCTATCGCTCGTGCACTCCTACGAGTACGTAAACGGCACGTAATTGTAAATTGTTCCATGTATTATAATAAGCGTGGAAAGTTAGCAATAAATCCAGTAATCGCGGTTCTGCTCCACCTTCATTATTCTGCAGTTATATTTTGCATAAAACGCCTGTGTTCTGCATTAATTCCGAATTAAATTTAAGTGGTAGGTATGCCACCGTGTAACCTATGCGTTGCATGCCGCTCATAGTGTACGTAAATATTAACCTCCCCTGAAGTTGAAAGTCAGTAAATGTAACTACATACAAAAGAATCTACGCTCGCAATGTAACTTATTGAACTTCAACAGTGTATAGGTACTTATATAATAGTCGTAACCAGTTCAGTTACTCAGAATCAGATATAGGGGAGGTTGGGGCATATTCTAATTTAAAGATTTATTCAACCAATTTTCCGTTTCATTTTGTGGATGTATGAACTTAGTATAAAAAATAAAACGTAATAGTTTTCATTTTAATAAAAATTTGGCACAATATTAAAAAAAACACACTTAAAAGTTCTGTAATCCTTTTAGTTTACCCAATAGATAGCAGCAGTCATTGATTACTTGAAAGGTATCGAACGTTCGGTTAGTGTTGGTCCCAAATCCATTTGCTTGATACAGAAGGTTATTAAAAGTTGTCCCCGGACAGACAGGCGGCCCGAGTTTGGACGAGTTTGACAGCCCTTCTCCCGGGACCCCGGTTCGATTCCGTCGACGAGAAAATTTCATTAATCCTGTATTAAAAGTTTATTTTCCTAATCGTGTTATAGGCATTCGTGTTCGTGAAACTTTGTCATAGAAATTATACTGGAAATTGGAATATATTTTATATTCAATATTAAGTAGGTACCTACATAAGAGTATATTGCCGCTGTATGCTATACTAAATTAAAACTTTCAACTTGTAATTAAACAAAATCCATATAGGTTTGGATGCCTATTTTTTATAAAAAAAGTAGATTAGATTATACTTAATTGAATGTCATGCATTTAATGCGTGTTTTTTTTTTGCATTTAAAAACAGCGACCTTTACTATTTATTAGCACAGCAATAAAGGCGCCACGGAATATGCAAAGCGCTTTAAGACTGGCGGTATTTAATTGCCCTTGAAAGGGGACAAAAAATAAACGGCTGCGGGACGTAAATAACGGTGCACTTTTCATAATCGCAATTGTCGCCCGGAGAATATTTAGAGCGCAGTAAAGTGCGGGGGAAGACGTGTCCCTGGCCCGGGGCACGGCGATTGACTTTCGCAACTTCGTACCCCCTTTAGACACGTCCTTGCAAATACGACTTTTTTTACAGATGATTAAAACTCAATTTCAGAGCAATGGTCAAGGATGATGCGAGCTTGCCCAAGTTGTTGGGAAATGCAGCTATGCAGGGGATTGCAAGGTTGAAACTGTCTATCGTAAAATAATATTTAAGTGAGTTGTAATAAATACCTAGGTACGAACATTTATTTTAAAATAGGTGGCGTCAAGGTGAAGCTTATTATCGATTTTCTATTTCGCAAGGTTGCAATTTTTAAGTGTACTGAAAGAAATTTTAACTGTACTGAAAACCAATACCAAGAGATAGATGTCGGAAGAAAGGTCGACATTTGACAGGAGAAGAGAGTATAATTGAGCAGGCAGACCGACCGGACGACGTCCTGTCCGTTGGGTCGCCCCACGGTGATTTGGTGGACGCAAACACGCATGAGGTCGGAGCCGGTGCAAGCTACGCGAGCTAAATCAAACTTATTTATTCTTCAATTTAGGCATATAATATGCACCTACGAATAAGACGTATTACGAGTATATGCTACAAAGTGGCATGCTCTTGTGTCGCCAATACTCATTTACGGTCGTCGTGCCAGCTCACTTATTTAGTTTAATATCAAAACCAATGAGTGAGAGCGGGCGCAGTTTGTACAGGTTTTCTACACAAAGCGATCCCATCTTTGCTCTTACACACGACTTCAATATTTAAAAACTTTAGAAAACAATTTTCAAAAGCTAAGGACACTCTGTTATCACATGTTTCCCTAGCACCTTAGCCTTCATAAATTCTCAATATTCATGAGAATTTTATAAGAAGTCAATAAAACAAATGATGGAAACCTCAAGATCGGTTTTGCCGCAGAACCCCCGAAGAAGCGGCGGTGAAATAAATTTTATTTATCAAATAAAAGGATGGCGCGGTCGTTATTCACCGCAGGACATTATCGCTTCTTTTAATTATTATCCCACCGATATTTTATACGACATTTACTATGTTTCTCCTTTAAAACACAGGAGCTTGTGGGTTAAATTCAAAATATAAAAGATATTTGTGTATATCCAGTTCAAAATTATGTGAGGTTTGTCACGTGGACGTTGTTATGTATTTTGTATGGCAATTGTTAATGTGTATTAGTAAAGTACCATGAAAATTCAGCAATATGGCCAAACTTGTACGTCAGTCATCGTTTTAAAATAAACGAAACCGAGATATTCACTGACCAACAGGGAAGAAATAGGTTAGCATATAATATTTGAAATACCAAGTTTTTTTAACCTATATAAATAATCAACCAAAGTAAGTTGAGCTTGTACTATGGAATGGATACTAGGCAACGATATACATACTCATATAGATAAATAAAATATTTGTATATCACATAAATAAATGTCCTGGGATTCGAACCTGGAACCACCAGCTTCGTAGGCTAGAGACTAGGCTAAAGTGGTCACCTTACTAATTTTAATAGATATTTTCATTAAAATTCTACATGCAATCCGGTTTAAATATGTTTTGAATTACTATATAGAATTAGCTGCCATTTACCTTCGTTCTAGTCTATGATCATAAAATCATTAACTAGCCTTACTTTGCACATTTAAAAAATAAAGTAACGTTTTAATTCTACTATTAGAACATGGGGCGGCCCCCGCGGCCAGAGGAAATGAAGGAAAAAAGCGGCGGAAGCTGCGTCCCCCTCTCCCCGGTCTCCCCTCGGCTTGTGGCTTTTTAAATGGAAATTTATTGTTAAACACTTCGTCAATGCTCCAAGTAGCGGGCTTAAGAATTTTTATTTTACCTAGTGCTTACTGTTGATCACTGCGGGTGCGGCCTCTTTATTTTGTTTATTGTGGCATTTTGTTTTGGTAAATGATTATGAATTTTATTATTTCTTAAAAAAAGAAGAACGATTAACTCATGTAAGTCATATATGTTCATTTTGTTCTGAAGTACGAGTAAGTGTGAGTGTAGAGCAATATTAAAGTGAGACGTATAAAGATGTTAAAGAAGTTGGTAGGTTCATATCATAAGTTCATGACGATTGTGAAGCGAGAACATGTTTTTGTGTAAAATAATATAATGTACGATTCCATTATCCATATATTATTCTTTAGTTATTTATAGCTATTTTCTTCAGTTTTAAGGTCTGCTAAAGCGAAGAGAATAAAACCACAGCGGGCATTAACTTCGCTAAAGTCAGAAGCATTCAGTTCAGTTAAGTTGCAATTTGCTCTGCCGCATTACTCAGCGGGGTAAGTGAACTCAAAAGTCAGAACTCTAGTTAATAAAATTTACTTCAACCAAAAGCTGGCCGCTTTCCCCACAATTGAAAAGAGCGAGGGGCGATAGGGCACTGCTGTAAAAGTTAAACCTAATTGCCCTTAAGACATATTTTTAATTTCATTGCTCCTCTTTTAGTGTTTACGAACTTTGGACTGGAAGGGAAGGGTGTAACTGCCATTTTTACGAGATAAGGTCACGATATTCCAAAGTCTGAAGTATTTTACCGGGAATTAGGAGCTTAGAAAGATTTGTCAAGATTTATGCCTGTTTTAATTTCTTTTAAAGAGCTGTATGTTTCGTTTATCCACAACCTGCGGACCGCAAGGTTCAGTACTTAAACATAAAACGTAAAACCGCTACATAATAAATGTTATCTGGAGGCGTAATCGTAGTTACAGTTAATTTTAGGTAACATATATATATATACTCTTATATTATTAAATTCGTAGAAGTCTATATTTATAGACTAGAAGTATTGCTTATTCGATTCGCATCGATTATAGTGAATTGTTCATCTATCCAAATGAAACTTTGGATAACCTCTAGCAGCTTGATTCTCAATACATCACGCCGACGACCAAGGCCCGGGTACCAAGGTCCAGCTAGGCCTGCGTTAGCTGTGGCCAGTTGGCCAGCCGGGGCCATGGGAGCACGTGGCACAAAGCGGTGGCCGGTAGCCGTCTCCTTTGTACCGTCTTCCACATTCATTCAATCCGTCATTTCATTTTCATAAATGAATCATTCTTCATTTGAATTCGGCTCCAAATTGTAAGGTTTTTTCTTGGCCGCTGACCTGTACACCGCGGGGGTCGTGCGATGACTGATGATATTTTAATGGTTTATTTTTCTTTAACATTCTTATCACCAACTATTGTAGTTGCTGGCCGCAGACCGCATAAAGACGAATATTTTTTCTGCCTCTGCGTCTGGTTAGTAAAGTTATTTTCTTATTCTTGAAGTTTTCTTAGCATGCCTATTATTTCTTATCGATGACATGCAAGGAAATCATTAGTTAGTTTTTCAGCACGAACTTGATAAAGAAAAGTAAATAAGCTAGAATTGTATTAGATTCTGAATTTGATGTGTATTTTGTAGGTACTTAATATTACAGTAATTATCGACAGACACTTTATCAAGTTTGACGCAGACTCATCTTAATGTGACTTGTTCTTTGCAATGCGCATAGCTTTTGACGATAACGAAAATAATTAAAAGCGTGTCTTTTTCAAACAGTGTTGCGACTAATTAGTAACTTAACGCCAAAGTTTTGATCAACACAACATGATCACAAGTCTATTCCCATTTAATTTATTTATAGAGTTATCTCGAGTGAAACGACTACGTTCCGTAAACGGCGTTCCTCAGTCAACCTGTCAATAGATGTCGCTGACAGTTCTGATGAATGAGCGTGCGCCGTTATGCGCCCGCGTCATTAGCGGGCCGGGATTAAAAGAAACAATCCGACTACTGTCTGCGGACAACGGAACGGAAGTCTATACAAGAGTCGGTATGCAATGTTTCATCTATTTTCACTTCATTTGTCTTGAAATTAATAATAGTGAGTAGCCGGTTTAGTAGTCGGGTTTTTGCATCGGTGAGTAATTATCATAGGTTAAGTGGCCATTATATGGGTAAGTAAATGATTGGCCTGGGAAAACAAAGTAAATTTAATTTCTGGATGCGCATTATTAAACTTTACTTGAAGTGAAGTGTTTATTTATTGTTTACTATTTAGCTACCTTAAATCTAAATAAGGAAGCAGGTACTCTTACAACTCTCTATATGTCTTAATGTTTCCGAAAAAAAAACCTGTCAATTTACCTCTACCACCATCTCTCTCAATCATCAATTCAATCAATTTAACTCTATCATCATCATCATCATCATTATTGCAGCCGAATGTCATCCACTGCTGGACATAGGCCTCCTCCAAAGACTTCCACAATGACCGGTCCTGCGCCACCCGCATCCAGCGGACACACGCGACCCTTACCTGGTCATCAGTCCACCGTGTGGGGGGCCTGCCCACGCTACGCCTTCCGGTACGTGGTCGCCACTCCGACACAAAACCTTTCCGCCCCAACGGCCATCGGTTCTGCGTACTATGTGCCCCGCCCACTGCCACTTAAGTTTAGCGATTCGAAGTATATCGGTCACTCTGGTTCTGCTGCGGATGGCCTCATTTCTGATGCGATCTCACAGAGAAACTTCCAAACTTTGGGTGGCTTTGAGCCTTTTTATGAGGTCCATAGGGGGTAAATGCCATAATCGCCACACTTGGCATGCGGGTTGGCGATCGCAGTATATCCACCGCACTCCAGGGATGCTGCTGCCCATCCCCCGGGGGTCTTGGTCGTAGTTTAAGGACATACCTCTACCACTTATCTATAATCTAGAAGCAGTACATACCTAGCTAATTTAAAGTTGATAACAGCCCTACGTTTTTTTTTAAAAATGTGATAGAAAGTATCCCCGTGGAATGAACTGTCGCCTGCGGTATTTCCGGACCGATTCGACCTTCAAACCTTCAAGAAAAGAGCGTACTCCCATCTTAAAGGCCGGCAACGCACTTACAACCCCTCTGGTGTTGCGAGTGTCCATGGGCGGCGCTAATCGCTTACCATCAGGCGATTCGTCTGCTCGTTTGCCTCCTATGTCATAAAAATCTCAGTAAAGGGAACATTGAAAAATGTAGTGCTCCGAGTAGGGCTCGAACCTGCGTCATTGATATTCGCGGCCAATCCTTGTCGCCACCTAAGCTACCGGAAAAATCAAGCTCAGGCACAAAATCTTTCACTAGCTCTCTTACAACGCCATTAGGGGGGCGCCAATTGACATCTACCTTGAAGACTCGAGCGAATTGTTTTAACGGCACCAGCATCTCAACTTACATTGAGAAATCGCCAGTAATGATGCGCCATCCCATACTATAGTCTCAGTGCTCGAAACTGACACTGACAATGGCTTTTATATCATAATGACAGAGGTGACCAAAAGGTGTCATCTAATATTGGGCATTAAGGTGTCCTGCATTGGGATGTTTACCTTATGGCTCTTTCATTCACTCATCATCCTCCTAGCGTTATTCCCAGTACAGATGCATCCTGAAGGATTCCTGGGGTCCGCTACCTAATACCAAGAATTGGAGTAGGCACTAGTTTTTACGGAAGTGACTGCCATCTGACCTTCCAACCCGAGGGGGAAACTAGACCTTATTGGGATTAGGCTTGTCAAGTGAGTGGGCAACTTGACTGTTAGAAGTTCTCAAGCCGCCTGGAGGCCTCTAACTTGGCTTAACGACTGCTATCGTAAACAGCAACCGGGATCAACGGCTTAACGTGCCTTCCAAAGCACGGGAGCGCTCAGTTAGTAACCACTCAAAGCGGTCACCCATCCAAGCACTGACCTCGCCCGACATTGCTTAACCTCGCATACCGCACGCGGTACGCGCGGGCGCCGCTGGGCCACGAACGCTCCAATCTCCAACCTTATGGCTCTTTCAATTCAAATATTCCTTATGGCATTTTAAATTGTGACTCTGGTTGCCAGGCATCACCCTTTGTAATATGATACTTAAGGGAATAGAGTTCAACTCAAAATTGCGGAATATATGGTCTCACTCTCAATGTAGATCACTAGTTTATACTTACTGATGAAATCCATCCACACTTCTCACATGTCTGGCCAAGCTTGGCAGATGGAACAGAATACGAGGTCAAAAACAGATAAGTTCAGGCCAGCAGTTAATAATAACATGATTTTCCTAACGCTTTGTTATTATTCAAGGCAAAACAAAAACGGGACATAATCATGACCAGAGGAACTTTGTCAATTAGGTATGAGAAATGTTAAAAAAATATATCGAATATGAAACCTAAAAGCGTACTTATCGTAGGTAAGTAATGTCTCTTATGACAATAAAATTTTGAATCGTGCTGCAACGTCAAAATCGCAAACAAGAAATGATAGAGTGGTTGACAGAACACACAACTTCTTATTGTCCGTCGGTGTATGTACACAAAAAAAGGTTGTATGAATTAATTGAACAAAATAAAGAACGATTTAGTAAAAACCACATACCTCGTGTGTTCATAAGTTTCCAGACGGCTAAATACTCTATGTGTTCTCAATTATTTAATTTATTTTTTTATACCTATAAACATATTGTTAATTTTACTTGACAATAGTTTCATTAATATACATACATAGGTATTATTTAAACTGCGTTCCAATATTTTATGTTAGATGCCATTTATTGCGTTGGCTACACCTAGATAATGACCCCGCGAGACACGAAAGTTTTCATCAGGGATTCTCTTGCTTCTCTTCCAGTGGCTCATTTGTGAGTAACTATTTTTGAGTAGTTTCAGTACTGTCTTGGCAGTAGTTGGAACATCTATCGACATTTTGGTGTACAATTTGTCGTTCCTCTGCCTTAACTTTCTTTCTACCATAGACATTGTCAGTGAAAAAGGTGTTTTTCGTTTCGTGCGGGCACCTATGAGAGACCACCGCATTTAAAAGCCTAAATCATAAATATTGAAAGCCAATTTAAATAAACTCTATTTACTTTTATCAGCTACAGTACAGTGATTCAATGAAAATAATAACATTGACGGAACTATTTTCTGTAATTGATTTATTCAAAACAATATTCGTCTCAAAACTTATGAACACACAAGGTAGATGCAAGTTTAAAATAACATGATCGTGAAATTTTCAATCCGATCAAAATATTCAATCCAATCGAAAATGTTTGCTCAGTGGTTATTAAAGAATATGTAAGTAGCGAAAAGGAACATTTCGCACGGAATTATAGTGACCTAATCCAAATACTTGTAATATACTGTTAGGTCACTATAATTCTAAGGGTGCCATTTCATGAAACATGCAGAGCATTTATGACTCACGAGTTTAGCAGATGAACGGATTAATACAATTACTGCTAAAGACTGGGAAAACAGTTGTCGTCAGTCGAAATACATACTCGTATATACATATACATATATGTCAAGGAAAGAAAATGTACCTATTGTTAAATAGTTATCAATAGTCGCAGTCATGACAGCTCAGATGAAAATTTAAATGATAGCGACTAGAAGCCCAAAAAAGGAAATACTTATTCCACTTATTTAGAGTAAGTAACATCATTTAATTATCAAGAAAAAGCTTTTAAATTATTTTGGTGTTTGTGCGAACACTACATATGCCATTCCGAGCTCTTAATAATTTATGTATAATATTTGATAATCAGAATCACTGGTACTTATTGGCAACAATGTGAACAATCGTGCATTTCGTTGTGACACTTCAGACACTTGTTTCAAAAACTGAATGAGCAATATCCGACGCTGTTTATTAAAAGAAACGTATTTTCTGTGTTCTAAATTCGACGGGCTGTCGATTGACGACTTGGTGCGAGCGTGGGGGCATGTCCTACACGAGTCTTCTCGATCTGTTACTAGAACTCTGCTACATATTACTAGTATTTACCAATGTTTTTATAAGACTATTAACAATTACAGATATTAGGAATCAGGGAGACTTTTGCAGATTCAGGCCAATGTTAAAATTACGTATTTAGTTAGGATTGGACTTACAATTTTTCCCGAAACCGGCAGTTTTTGTTCAGGTTGTGCCAAAAAAAAAAAATCGTTTTTGTACTGAGTAGACAGTTAGACACATCATTAATTTAATATCTTTCACATTTCAATCCAATCCTTGAATTGCCCCCGAAGTGACTATTTGGCCAGGCATTAAACTGTTGTTCGTCACCACTGTCGTCATCGTCTCAAAATGCCATTTTTTTATCTATTAGGGTTAACAAACAGTAGTACATTTTATTTATTGTGCCGCCAACAACATTAACCACAGATTAGTTTTAAAGAAAAAACATTTTTTAGATACATGTTGGTGGTGCAGCTTAATATTATTATTATATAATACTATTAAAGGAAAGTTACCTATGTATATCATTATTCTTATTTTATGACTTGTTATTCGGCTTATGCGCCTGCATTCGACGAAATGTCAAGGGTTTATAAGTCTATATTTGCTTTAGTCGCGAGCATAACGCATACAATCGCGAATAGCGAATAGGCGTATTTGTCGACATGTCGGTTTTTCGTACACATATAAAGAATAAGGACACGAATAAGTCGAATAGGCATATCTTTACGAAGTTGTGGATTAGTCTGGAGGCAATCGGCCAGTTTTAGAAAAGTCGTCGACGTCTCTTTTATATACCTCTATACCTAAAACAGGTATGGATGTGTTCCTTGTTGTCTCTAGAACACGAATCTACCTGTTTTAGTTCATGGAGGGGGGAACACACATAGGTGTGACGTCATAAAGATGGCGGCCGACCGTCGTTGATTTTTGTCCAAATCTCGGGTTCTATTGTACCAATCGGTTCGTGAGAGGTGTCGTTTGAAAGCTTATTAAACGTACTATAATTTTATATTTGATGCTTATTACGTATAATGAACGGTTTTAAAAATATTTATGAAAGTGTGTTTTTTTACTTTTTACGTTTGCTTACTTACCAAAATAATTCAAGAAAATGGTACTTTAGCGTGAATGATGTTATTATAAAAATGATAGAATAATTTATTAGCTTCCTAAAAATATAGATTTTATCGTCGTACAGTAATAAATACTTATGTTAGGGCCAATTCCGTAACGCGAGTACCAACGTCGTACAGAGCGACGCGGTAAATCGGCTAATTGGCATGATGTTAATCTTTGAAAGTGCATTTGTGACGTTCCCAAATAAAAGGTGTTTATGACAAATATCTATAAAAATAATGTTTAATTGCATCGTTGTACTCAAAAATTAATATTTACAATCGACAAATTGATACTTTTTTACCTAGAAGCGACATATTTCGGAGTATCCATGTGGGAGAGGTCTAAACCCGACTCGAAATCGGATTCTACCGATTTAACTACCTTCACAAATGACTACAGCCACTACCGTAATACAACTTTATCGATATTAATAGGTAACTAACGTGCGTTCAAATAAGTTTGGCCCGAAACAAATAATTTCAGCTGCTGGGTATCAAAGTCGGAAGGGTCAAAAGCCGAGTTGGAATTTGGAATAGGATGCTAAAGATTTAATTACCTGAACAAACATTAATAAACACTACCTCATCGACCTAGATACGTAACTGGCGGACGTACATATAAGTTAGACAAGTAAAAAAATACTAAAGAAAAAATAAATTACTCAAAAGGAATATCTAAGTCGCAGGGGTCAAAAGTCGAGTTGGAATTGGATCTTAACGATTAAACTAGCTGAACAAATGTCTATCAACACAACCTAAATGACCTAGATAGGTAACTTGCGGGCGTTCATATAAATTTGACAAGTTAAAAAAATCTGAAGAAATAAATAATTATTCAAGTGGAGTATCTAAGTTGAAGAAGGGAAATTCGAGTTTCATTCGGATCCTAACGATTTGACTACCTGAACAAACATCTATCAACACTACCTAATCGATCTAGATAGGTAACTTATGGGTATTTAAATAAGAATGAGAAGTAAAAAAAAACTAAAGAAAATAACAGTTATTCAAGTGGAGTATCTAAGTCGGAGGGGTCAAAAGTCGAGTTGGAATCGGATTCTAACAATTTAACTACCTGGGCTAATGTCAGTTAACACTACCTAATCGATCTATATAGGCAATTTGCGGGTGTTCAAATAAGTTTGACAAGTAAAAAAATCTAAAGAAAAAATAAATTATTCAAGTGGAGTATCTAAGTCGGAGGGGTCAAAAGTCGAGTTGGAATCGGATCCTAACAATTTAACTACCTGGACTAATGTCTGTTAACACTACCTAATCGATCTAGATAGGCAACTTGCGGGTGTTCAAATAAATTTGACATGTAAAAAAATATAAAGGAAAAATAAATTATTCAAGTGGAGTATCTAATTCAGAGGGGTCAAAAGTTGAGTTGGAATCGGATCCTAACGATTTGACTACCTGAATAAACGTCTATCAATACTACCTAATCGATCTAGATAGGCAACTTGCAGGTATTCAAATAAGTTTGACAAGTGAAAAATCTAAATAAAAAATAAATTATTCAAGTGGAGTATCTAAGTCGGAGGGGTCAAAAGTCGAGTTGGAATCGGATCCTAACAATTTAACTACCTGAACAAATATTCATTAACACTACCTAATCGATCTAGATAGGCAACTTGCGGGTGTTCAAATACGTTTAACAAGTAAAAAAATCTAAATAGTTTGGTATAACTGGCCTCTGGTTAGGTGCAAATATCAGCCATTGCACTTGTTGCTTGCGATTAAATACCCGCTTATTGTTGTCGTTGGCCGTTTTTGCATGCTACCCTCTCTAACCTAGACTTAAGTTAATAGCTATGTTTTCTCTGTAAGTGATTTTTATAAATCTTTTGAGAATAAAGTATCATAAACCATAAATATAAATTATTCAAGTGGAGTATGTAAGTCAGAGGGTTCAAAAGTAGAGTTGGAGTTGAATCCTAACATTTTAATTGCCCGCGCAAACACTAATTAACACCTTATCAATCTAAATAGGTAACTTGCAGGTGTTCAAATAAGTTTGACCAATAATTTTTTTAACAATAATTTTACTAGTTAACTGGAGTTTTAAGTCACAGGGGTCAAAAGCAGAATTGGAATAGGACCCTCCTAAAGATTTAACTTCCTACAAAAACACCTATAACACTACCTAATCGATCTTGATATTTAACTTGCAGGCGTTCAAATAAATTTTACCAACAAAAAAATTAAAGAAAAATTAAATTCGATGTATAATCAGATCATAACGATTCAACTACCTGAACAAACGTTTATTAACACTTCCTAATCGATCTATATGGGTACTTGAGGGCATCACAGCTTAAACACAATTAAGAGGGACAGCCCAGGCAAGACTTAAAATTTTGTACGTAGCTCGGTCGGTGATAGAAGAGCCTCAGATCCCATGTTTAATATCCTCGCCTTAGGGTCCTAGAGGCTTGGGCTGCAAATGCCCGCGATCTGTGATGGTTTCTATTTTACCACCTTATATGCATAAAGCAAACTAAATAATGACCGTCTGCAATATATTTACTGAAAAAACATACAGACTTTCTACTAATATTTACACCAAGGCGCGACGCCAGCGCTCGCAGCGCAGTCGAGCGTCGTGATTGTCAGTCGACGCGTAATGACCCATGTTGAGAAAAATTGGTCAAGACTTGATTACTTATTATTGTACACCAATAAAACTTATATTTTTGGAAAGCTTATAAAATGATCTACTTATTTTGTAATAACATACATTGCTCTAAAGTTATTATTTATTGAGTTATAAGCATTTTTTATCAGTAACTTATGCAATCATGCAGGGTAAAAAAATCACATTTTATAAAATATTTTAAAAATGACTTTAGTTATGGTATAAGTGTCAAAGAAGCAATTATAGTAAGTTTAACGACGCCTCACAAGAACCGATTGGTAAAATAGAACCCGAGATTTGGACATAAATCGACGACGGTCGGCCGCCATCTTTATGACGTCACAGCTATGTGTGTTCCCCCCTCCATGAACTAAAACAGGTAGATTAGTGTTCTAGAGACAACAAGGAACACATCCATACCTGTTTTAGGTATATAGAAGAGATGTCGACGAAAATCGTGAAGGAGACGACTTTTTGCAAATTTGCCTATAGACTAGATGGGCATCTTTGTTGTTCGCGCATATAACAAATATTTTCGCAAATACGTCGCAGTCACATAAATAATAGCATAGCGAAGTGTGATGCCTATTCCATAATCTATTTAATCCAGGCTATTTAAGCCGTTAATATCTAGTTTAATCTGTTGAGCACCTCACCTCTGCCCTACTATGTATACCCATTGACCCTCCTGTCATCCTCAACTTTGGCTTGACATCGAATTTTCACGCGTCCCTCATGTTCTTCGCTTGAAACAACATGTCACAATAGTATCCATTTTTGTCGTCACATTGACGCGACATGTGTATATGCTATCAGCGCGGGGGCTAAAACTGTCGCATCCGACGTCCAAAGTGCGGACAGACGCGGGCGCACCATGGAACTCTAGCTTTTATTTACAGAATTTTTGTTGATGCTGTTTTTTAGCATGTAAATCGTATTTCATTATTGTTGGTAGCATGTACACTAATCTAGATAAAAACGACACTTCTTTAATACAAGACTTAGCTTTATTGATGGTGTCAGACCACCTTGTAGGGTGCGTTTTGGCGGGTTTTGCCTTGAGCTTGTGGAGCAGCTCACATGCCCTTTGACCGCGTGGTATGGGAGTACATCGTCATTGGTTATGACCGGCAGTCCTATCATCGACGAAGAAGAAGATGAATAGGTATACTAGTAGCTATAACATCATCATCATCATCATCATGTCAGCCGAAAGACGTCCACTGCTGTACATTGGCCTCCCCTAAAGACTCCCCTATAACATGTTAGTATCTAAATATATATTCCATTTCAGAGGTCGCCAGCGCGCTCGATATGTCGCAAAGAAATTTTTTATTGCAGCAAATAATAGGATTCATAAAGGGCGCGGGCTGTTTTCGGAGTTCGCACGATATCGTATCACGCGGAACTTTTCAGAAATTCGTTTCAACTTACTCGTACCCGGAACGTGGTTGCAAACTATCTGCATGAGTCGCTTACAGGGATTTAAGTTAAGATAAAAAAAAACTATGTATGCAAAGTAAAATGGAATATAGGTATAAGAAGATAATTTCATATTAAATACCTGCCTACTTATTCTGATTTAATATGGAAGCGTCGTTTTGCATGAAAGCTCAGTTTGTAAAGGAGGACTGTACGCAGTCCTGTGCATAGAACGTACGTTTCTTTGTAGCTGACTGTACCTATAGATTTTTAATTTATGATATCAACCGCCGATTAGAAGTAGAAGCTATTCCAAGCATCCTTACACTTTCGGTCCATACTTTATCAAAGCACCAACTTGCAAACTATTAAGAGGGCCGTCGTTTAAGTGGCCATCAAAGCGTGTTTAGATGACAATAATTTCTCAAACTACCCTGCTTCATTAAGGGTGCATGTGCCGATGGCAGTGTCCGGCGAACTCGGGCCGTTCCGCGCAAGTGTTGTCCATTGAGTGGACTGGCCGAACTTTCCTCTTGAATATTCCTCTCACGCCGCGGCCACTTGTTTATGGCCTGCTGCGGTAAATTTAGTCCCGGTTTTGCGGGTTCGCAAGTTTTCGTGAATGCCCTCTTAACTGTCGCCAGATAAGATTTAGAGCCGGTGAAGGAGTTACATTTTAGGTCTAAAGCAGAGGGAAAATTATTTTACGCGCTTTTATGTTGCGTAGGTACGGTAGTTTTTTTTTAAAGTTAATTACACTTGTTACTGAATTTACTTTTATTCTTCTTTTCTTGCTTTTCTAACCATTCTTTACTTATGTCAATATTTTCATCAATTTCTTTGCGGGTTATGGCAGGCAGATAATAATCGTTGTGGACCAGTATCCGGAAAATAGGAAGAAAATACCTACAGTCCATGAGTTATTGTATAGACCTTCTTCGAGTTTCTGAAATACTTTGGCTGACATTTGGCTTTCTCCATTATCTCCGTGTCCAAGGAAAAGCCGCCAGTGCGAACATACTATTACGAATTCACAAATCAACTCAAAGAATATTAATAAAAACTCTGAAGGGACTACTGTACTTTAATCATGGGTACCTCAGTCACTGTATCACTGTATTGATTTAATTTATAAACAAGCTTGTCATGTAATATTTACATCATAATATTCATAATCTGTAACATAACTATTTAAATACAAAGTTAGCGACAATGTTTTGCTTGGCAAACAAGAGTTTAGGGGTTCGGTAGTCCATGACGTTGAGAGAGCTGCCGGGTCAAAACGACGTAAGTCGACTAGTAATCTGGACACATGCGACTTTTTGAATCAGAGCGGCAGAAGGGCGGTAAGTGCAAGTCACTAGTATCAATATCAGGCAAGCTCGACGCCTTTTGTTTCACTTTTTGCCGCTGAGCGGTTTAAGCTTACGAGCTGGCCGGTTATACTGTTTGTTCGGTGGAAAGTTAGAATATACGAGTAGATAGCGAAACTCTAAACAGTTAAGCAGGTTAAGCCTATCGTAGTAATAAAAATAAATTACGAGGTACTGAAGGTTATACATAGGTACGTCAAGATGTAGTGAATAAAGTTGTTGTATCTTAAGAAAAGGCTCACATCTCACAATATAGATCTAAACGTAGAGCGGGCGCGGTGCGGTGCGGGGCGGAGGCGGTTTAACATTTTTGATCTTGCCGAAACTATAATCGACAGTTTGTCATATGTCACACACGTCGCTTCCGCTCTACCGCACTACCGGATACCGCGCGGGTTTATGCTGCGACGTGACCCGGAACGCATTCGCTTTACCGCAAAACCGCATCCGCCCCGCAACGACGCTGCGCCGCGCTTTGTGCATTTCAAGCTACAATATTCATGAGTTAGCATACATTTAAGTAAGTATTAGTCGCTTATGTGCAGATTCTTTTGTAGATTTAAGACTGGCAGGTCATAATTACGAATTTGGAATTATAGCTATTTCTGTCATGCACCAAAATATTATTTGTTTTAATAGATCGTTGGTTGGTGGAGGTGGCCTCCGGTCAATAAAGTTATGTAACCTCGTAAGTCCCCGCGTATTTGTACAGGTACTTTTGACCTTTTCACTGCATAACAAAAATAACTGCGGAATTTGCTTAACCGAGTGCCTATACTAATCAAAGATGCGCTAAATTCCATAGACACACAACACATGGAATAAAAACAATTATACTTAGCATCCAATACGATAGGAACGCAAGTTACCTATATAAAATCGAAAAAGTTAACATCTGGGTCTGACGCACTACTCTTTTTGTGTAGTAGTGAGGGCTACTACGAGTACAGATGATAAAACAAAGGGCTTTCGACGCAGTAAATATGATTTGATAAAAAAATTGTGAAAATAGTCAAACGAATCAATTGTCACAGTTTTAATCGCGTCCCGACTAGTCCTGACAGTTGCTCTAAAGTGACGGATCTTATTGGTCAGAGAGATAATTACAAGATTGACTCGTGAGTATAAAGCATCTAACTGTATTTTGATGTATCTTAGAATGTATGTTGGTCGTGTATGAATTTCCATTACACCCGTATTTTAGTTTTTACACGGGCAGCTGCATCGTGCCGCCGCCGCCGTGTACTTTCACCTCCTTGCAGACTAATGGAGGCCTGCAAAAGCCGCAAAACATGCCTCCAATGACATCGAGCGAAGTAATAACACGAATCTTCATATAAGTATATTGCTTAGTTTCCGGGGTTGGGGTATATAAAACGGGAATTCCATGAAAATAAATTATATAGTACATTACTACAGAGGCCGGGACGAAAGGGGTTGCCGGCGAAGACATATATACGGCCGAGCGAAGCGAGGCCGGATAGGTCTAAGGCTGGCAACCCCATATTTCCCGCCGAGGTATGTATTGGCTATGTGCGAAGTAGGTGGTGGGGGTAAACTAAGCGATCGCAGCGCACACCATGGCAGAAATGTGCAATTTCCGGGGACTTACATGTAAGATTTGACATGCATGTCAAATTTACTTAGACGTTTCCTATTGGTTTCCTACGATTCGTTTCGTTTGTATTTATTTTCTTATTTATTTCAGTCATATTTCCAGTAAGGGGTTTTTCTCGCTTACTAAAATAAATTAAATATTCATGTGTCATTATTTGACATCTCTGAGTATGACATTGCCCCGGGACCCGTGACGTTTGACGTTTCTGACGTGCACATAGCCAATAGTGCTTTTCTCAAACATGCAATGAAATAAACAACAAAAAAATAAATGTTTTATTTTTTAGTGGCAGAATGTCATGGTGCCTGTGCCACAATTCATGTGGAATGGAAATTAAAAAAGAGGACTTTGCCGGCCTAGGCCTGCAAGATTTGTATGAAATTCCATTAACTACCTCTTGTCCTAGCCGCACCTGAACCGTCATACTTCGCAGCCTATTATAAGGAACATAACATCAATATTTCATTGCATGTTTGAGAAAAATATATTCTGTGACTCATAGAAATACGTTCAAAAGGTCTTACAATTTTATCTACTCCAATGAATTCAGTTGAAAACTTGCAGCCCAAACGTAACTTGGTAAAAATCGTCCTTCCAAAGCCCATTCCATAATCATAATCACATTACGAATATGTTCTTTCGACAAACGTATTACGAAAGTTACTTTGTAATTAAGTATGAATTATGATTTGGTTTGTTAAAGCACCCACGCGAATATTTATGCACTCTGATTCTTGTTTATCTGTCTGTCAATCTGGATATACCAAATACCATACAATACAAATACTCTTTATTGCACACTTCAATTAATAAAACTATTATAATACGGAGTATAAAAACTTAAAAGTGGACGTAAACAACAGGCGGTCTTATCCCTAAAGAGCGATCTCTTCTAAATGTTTAGCTTCTGTAGAATAGAAGCAACGTCCCTATTCATCTGCTACGGTATTCTCTCCTACAATACTTTACAATAGGTAGTGAATGTATTGCGCGGCAGGCGCGGGCCATGGCCCGTTACATTTGCATCGGGTACGGTCGGCATGTACCGTCACCAACATCCACAAATATCTGAACACGACTTTATTGTCAAGGCGTTAAAGTGCATGTTTAGATATATTTGAGCACCCGGAAGAGTACAAATATTTGATGGCGACTGTACAGCTAATGTGAAGCCACATTAGCTGTACAGTCGCCATCATACGGTCTCAAGACATTCCTTGGAATGGATTTTACACCACACCTTGCCAAAAAGCGCGTTTTTCTCCACGCTGCGCGTCCGGAAAAACCCACTTTTTGGCCAAGTGGCGACGTAAAATTGTGTACATAACACGGGTCGTAAAACAAAAAGCCCTCTCTCGCATATTTATGACCCTCGCCTGTGGCTCGGGCCTCAAACATCTGCGATATCGGGCTTTCTTTGTTTTACAACCCTTGTATCGTAATGTACTATTTTTGTGCTGAGACTATGTTGTTTGCTGGAGAAGTGAAATACAAGAAATGTAAATTGACAACTTGTATGCAAAACAGTAAGTACTTGAATTTTCCTAACATAGTATGATCGACGATCATCTCGACCATACACCAAGCACGGAAGTGCGACATGCTGAGTGGTTCCCTATAAGCCGCTATCAGTACACGTAAATAAGGAGACAGAAGACTCTTTAAATTTCTTTATTTTAAGATAAGTTTATTCTAATGGACCCGAAGACTTAATTGTAGGTAGGTATATAATATACATCTCTCGGAAAATGTGTATGTATTTTTTTTGTTTCATTGTTGCTATTATGACATCATGGTAATAGACAGGTAAAAAACCCTTGAGGTTTACTTGCAGAATTAGTACTTATTTGATTATGATTTTGAAATACAATTACCTACTAGTTTAAACGATATAGAAAATAGACAACTCACAGAACACCTTTCCTCGGGCAGACTGACTTATCAAAAAAAAATAGTTCTTTGCTTCGCTTGCTTACCATACACAGTGATCTTGCACATTTGACCCCAGCGCGTTGCGTAGATTTCTCTGTTTGCAAATAAAATGCCGAACAGCGAACGCGGGCGACGCTACCGTTGAAATGTTTTCGTTGATTCATAAGTATGTAATCAATGCTTCAATAATACTAAAGATATGGAGAAACATGTTATAATACGCTGTATAATTAATTTGTATTTTGGGTTTAATCTTGTTCGAAACTTTTTTCCTTACGATTAATCATAATCAAAATAAATTATACTAGGCTGAATATGTTTAAAAGTTCTATTAACAGATAAATTTTATAATCTTCAGGCATAGGTACCTACTCTAAAGACGACTAGAAATTATATGCATACTCTATATCTATTAGATCATGCAAAATTATACTTAGATGTTGTAAACGAATAGTATTTCGTGATTATTAACTTAAATAAATTTGTATTTGCCTTTACGTAAGCAGATCTGTAGCAGGGAAAATAAGAAACACTTACAGGAGACTTTTGATAAACGACGGCCATATTTTCTTTTTATGACTTATGCTTGAATTGTACCAGATTTTAATTTACCCAGTGTACGACTTCGATTTTCCTGCAGTTTAAAAGGAACTTATCAGTTCAAGAGAGGGAGATGGGAACATTTATACAACAATGCGAGAGCGAAAAGGAACAGCTGAGTGCAGAGGGAACGAAAAATAAAACAGGGGAAGAAAGTTAAGCGTCCGTGACTTTTCAAGATTTTTTCGACGTTTATTTTTTAAACTTTACGTTTGCTTCCACTACGTCTATATATAAAGGAAAACGCTTTCCGATTTGTCTTTTGTTTTCCTCTTTTTCTTTGCGTAGGTATTCTGTTCCATTTGTTTTTATAGAGACTTTCCGACAGCTGAAATATGCATTTATTTTGACGAAATATAGGATGTACACGATTGTATCACACCTTTCTTTCGAGTTACATTTTAAACGATAATCATTGTTCCTGAGGTATTTACTTCCTATTATTTTTGTCGGTCTCACGCTCTAGCTAGGCAATAAAAAACTCGAAATGAAATCTATATTAGAAACAGTAATAGGTTCATAAGCAATAATGAAAGTAAACTTCCGAAACCTCTAATTACACCGGTCGGGCGTAGGTAAATAGTACGGGCCGCGTCGATCATCCATCACCGATAGAGACTGGTCTTTGTGGCCACCGACCAATTACTGGCATGAAAATTAAATTCACGAAATCTAATTAAGAACAAATTGTTTTATTTATTATGATGCGTTGGGGTCATTTGTTCCTGTCGCGTTCGGCGCCCGGGGCGGGTCCTGCCCATCACTGCAGCGTTGCCTCGCACGCCCTGAGGACGTAAGAGTACTTAAACTCCAACACACATGTATCCTTTTGCTGTGGAAGCCTGTGGAGCTTGTGGTCTGTTGTGACCAGCTCTGGCCTTGTAACATGGTACTGTGACGCAATCGAGACATTGCCCTTGAATCTTTAAATATGACTTACATATATTACTATGACTTACGCTTGTAATTAAAGAGGCTGAAAGTAAGATCATTTTGTCTCTACAAGATCGATAATTACGTAGGAACGTATAAGCTACACCTTTTTCTAATATAGGGCTTCTTTAGGGCAATATAGGCAAATTCTTACAAGAAATATTAAATAATATATAATATTGTCGACCGGTGGGCCGCATGACGTATGTAGTGGTGGAGGGACTCGTAATGCTCGCTCATTTGTTACGGCCGCGAAATGGCGCTTTTCGTCCCGTCGACAGCCAACACAAAGACTGACAACGTTTTATTGTCGAGATTGCTTACAAATGGATAACATATATCCGACTCTGTGAGTCTTATTTCTGAAGTTTGGGATTTTAATGGTGGCCTTGGACAATGTGGAGAGGTTGAGACCTTTCCGTTAAAAGGTATGTTCTAATAATTTAACAAATTGGAGTAAGTAGGTACACAAATGCAGGGAATATACCAGTATCTAAATATTCTTTAAAACAGTTTAAGGCTTTTGCAATAATACCTAATATTGAAGTTGGTACCTATTTGACATATTACTACAGTCATGTGGGATTATCAATGAACTTTTATTACTTACCAAAATAGTAGATTGTATGACTATAGGGGCTAAATTAAGCCATTACACCACGAGATGGTTATTTTCCTGAAAGAAGAAAGGGGAAATTGTTCGAGGGGTAATATGACTTTTAGACCAGAGTCATATACTCCACTTTTTACTTCGAATGCGAGAAAATAAATAAACAAAGATTATTCTCTCAACCACAGAAAACATATGTATAATTTGGCGGTAATGGCGGCATGATTTTTTTAATTTTTTTTTTCGTCTTCTCGTGTGCCTCCTATGTCATTTGACACTTACAAAATATAGACACCGATTTGAGTAGATAAAGACATCGTGTATAAACGCCACTGATCTACCATTCAGCGCTAAAAAACGTTGCTCAAAATTGAATCACTTTTTTATTAATATGAAACTGATATTTTTATGACTTTATTAATATGACTCAGAAAACTTAACGTAACGTTTTGAAATTTTTTGTCAAATGAATTTTGTTACCTGATTCGTCGATTTTTGTGTAGCTGTATTCTGGTTGGTTCATACCAAAACCATCGTTTTTTTTCATTAGTTAAATTAGTGTATTGTCATTGGTGAATTTGTTATGGTGAAGTGTTATGATTAATAAAATTAAAATATTATGTAAATCATAAATATGTGTACATATTTCCCCTCGGAGTTAAATGCTCTACTTTAGCCCCGCTTGTTAAGTCTAATATGACACACTTTTCGAGCATGAAAAGTGAAAAGATTAATGAAGCAAAAGTGTTGGGATAGCAGAAATAAATATTTAGGCGACAATCTTATACAAACTGACCACCCAAACTACCCAAGCTAAGTAAGTACAAACTAGCTATCGAATGTAAACATTAACGAATCGACAACGAAATATAATCATATAAATATTAGAGGTAGAACATTAGTCAATCCATAAAACAGTAGCGGCGTCCTGCTGATAAAATTGTTAATAGAGTGCGTCCTGGCGTCACGTTCGGCGCGTCACGTCACTCACGTCACGTCACGGCGGCGTCACGCGCGTCATCTATCACGCGCGGCAGATGAGCGATAATCTCTGACCGGGGGTCAGGGCGAGTGGCCATGTGACGATGTTCGATTATAACGATTTTCGACACTTCCGAACAACGTGAGCTTGTAATTTAGTGTTTGTAAACTAGATTTCAGTAAATCAATTAATTAATAATTGGAGATATAAGGTCTAGAAACCTAATTAATCCAAATCCATTATTTTAACACAGAATTTTACCTTAAACTGTTAGCTGAGTACCCACTTAGTAAATTGTGATAGATACTTTTATTAGTACCTAAGGGAAATATGGCCCAAATAAACATATTTTATCTATTTAATTAAAATGTTCTAGATCGCGTGTACGTTTGTAAAAAAATGCGAGTCGGTAAAGTGATGGCGATCATAAGGTCAGGGGTGCTATCAGGGCTGCTGAGTTGCTGACCGGACTCCTCGTATGATGGATGGGGCCTCGCATCGCGGCTGCGGTGTTTCATTCACACGCCTGTTGCTAACTAACCTCACTCTTGATGGTTTAAACGTCCTAGAAAAATAGCGTAGGTATGTCATTGAAATTTGGCGTGAGATTTACGAGTAAAAGAGTGTGTTAGTACAATCAAGGTGTGTTTTTTATAATGACAATCAAATCATTTTTAATTTAATATACTGTATTGTGTTTAAAAATGTAATTGAGTGCCTTTATTTTTTTGATAGTTACTTTAATAAAAACCGACATTTTCCTTATAGCTTCCAAAAGTTAGTAGCAAAAACTTGGCACGGCTAGCTAACGCAGCATGACATTATCGTGAGCCTGAAACAGTAGCCGCGGCCCATGCCGCTGCTCCGGACAGTTCATTTTTAATAATAAATGAGACGAAATCAAGACATGACGAATAAATGAATCCAGAACTTGACGAATAAATGAATATGGAATATGATAAATGGACGGCCCGGATCCCTCGCGAAGATTTTTTCTTTGGCTCCGTCCGAACGGAAGACGCTGGCTTTTTCCTTTTGTAGCGGGACAAGTTAAGCGTTTTTTGGACCGAGCCTCGCGGTGTGATATTTATCATGTCATAAAAAAACGTTAGATCTTCAATTGTGTTCTTACGTTGATTCGACCGCTGGATGGGTTTTGAATCAAGCACTCTTCTTTTTTGAGCTCGTCGGACGAATTATATTTAGTATATCACATATAAACTTACATTAAATTACGCACTGCTTGCCGTGCGGATTAAAGGATCCGATACAACAAGTAGTCCTAAATGGGCAATCGGTTGAATTTTATTAACTGCTTACCTACATTGTAGTGTATTGGGATAGGGTTATTCCCTGTCCCAATACACCACAGAGATACAACGAGACGGTTTGCAAGATGATGCCAAATTTGCAAGATGTTACTGTCAAATCAAGGTACGTAACTAAATGTGTCATTACTAATGCATCAAACACACGTCTTCAATAAATCTACGAACTCTGAGACTGGGGAACGCACGGTTGCGACACTACGCGTGACTCGCACGGCCTCCGCCGATTTAATCCGGCGTACGTAATCCACTGCACCAGTCACTGCCACGTGGTTCTATGATAAAGTACCCAAGCAGATTATGCAAATTCTTAAAATTTAAACCCTGTCCCATTCCAACAACTGCGGATGCTCGTCCCCCATCCCTGTCTAGCCGCCGCGCACCCCAGTGTCGGCATCGTCTGATGGATGATGCGTTATTCCAATAACAATTTGGATATCTATGTTGAATGTTTGAAAGATGTGCTCTACATGAATGTGTCTGATGCGCTCGATATCCTTGATGTGTTTACGAGTAGGTAATTTTGTTGCGTTCGAAATTTGTCGTATGGAAATTTATTCTCAAATCGTTTTAAGTCACTGGCTGTTATGATAAAAATGCGGAAAATACGTACGTACAGTAAGCATCAAAAGTAGCTGCGCATTTGAAAAGTTCAAAAGTCTTTATTACTAGGGAATAAGAGCTTTTGACACCTTCATATGCGTAGCTACTTTTGATTGCGATTTCTCACTGCCGCACTACACACTAGGTATGTTTTGGATAATGCGTAGCGCTGCATATAAAACAAAATATACATGTAAAATTTCATATTGTAACAATAAGATGGGTATGAATTTCCGATGTAGTCCGATTTGTCCTACGATTTTGTTCACATCGTAGGACAAACCGGACAAAAAAATCCGTTTTGTCCTACGATATTATATGTCAATTTTCGTAGGACAAAACGAATGTTTTTGTCCGGTTTGTCCTACGATGTGAAATAATTAAATAAAAGCAATAGGAAGGGAGGAATTTCCTCTCCGGTTGTGGAATGAGCTCCCTGCCGAGGTTTTCCCGAAAGCCTAAAGGGTCGACAACCCCATGGAGTTGCAGGTGTCCATAGGCTGCGGTGTCTGCTTACCATCAGGCGGCCGTATGCTTGTTTGCCACGGACGTGGAATATTTTTGTTGTTAAAACGTCCTAGTCGAATTAATTCAATTGTGAAAGTAAGATTAAATTATATATTTTCTCAATCTATTTCATTATATCTCTAAAACGCATTCCCGTATACAGGCGTGCTCGGGAGGATAAAGTAATCATACCTACTCATAGTATAAATGTGAAAGTTTGTATGTTTAGATTCTTGGGAATTTAAAATTTAATCAAACAGAAACGGTTAAACGGAAGTTAGTGCACATAGATGGTTTATTGCCTGAATTAATCGACTCGATACGACTTTAACCCGAAGATTTTTTAAACGGTACAAAATTTGTGGTGAGGAGGAGAAACACAGTACCGCATAAGTGCGAATAATGACTAATAAAACATATAATGTATTTAACAGTGGGCCTAATGAGAAAGCTCAATGTCAGTCAGGGAGCAATGGAACTCGGAGTTTCCCTACGAGATCGAATCAGAAATTGAAGATCCGTAGGAGAGCTATGGGCCGTTGACATAGTTCAGAGTGGTGCAGGACTCAAGTGGCAGTGGGCGGCCATGAGATACTTGGGAGAAGGTCTGGTCCAGCAGTGGACGTCTTTTGGCTGATGTAATGATTTCATCTGCAGCTGTCGAATTTATGTTCCCAACATAAAATATACCTAAAATGCGTTGACTGTATCTAATAATTACCAAAGCGTAATAACTATAATTATAAGACTTTAAAAAAAATCAAATTATTGTTAAAGTGACATCTTGTGTGTAGTAGAATAAGTTATTAGACACTCTAGGAAGCAAGTAGCTAAATAGTTCGGCTATTTGCCACTTGGAGTAATCGTATTATATTTTAGTAATAATGCCGACTCCACATAATCGTTTTAGACGCTTAAATTTTATAAAAGGTAAATATTTAAAAAATAAAACTTGCCTATCCTATTTTACATAAAATAGCGTCAAAATATTAAATTCCAGTATTAGTAATTAAATTACATTCCAGTATTAGTAATTAAATCCAGTACCTATCAATGGTTTGGAGTGTCAAGGCAAAGAGAGCGCTTAAGGTGCGTTTACACTGGCAACATTTTGAGCAATAGTTGGCCTTGAACAATTGAGTTTTCTTACATTCAGTTACAGAATTGAGAAGAATTATTGTTCAAAAAATTGTCCGTGTAGGAACACCTTTAGACTGACATTACTGTACAGCGCACTTTCTACTCCATTTTGCCGTTAGATGTCCTAGTCTATGCACATTGGGCTCTCCTTCGCGGGTTTGATAATTTTTGCGCTTTGAACGGTAAACTTAACCTTTTCGCCACCATTGAATTACAAGTCGGTAAAAGCGACCCACACGCCATGACCTCATATCATTCGATGTTAAATATTGTAAAGGCAACCTACATACTCTCAAGTAAGGTTCATTTTCTGTCTTTTGCTATAAAGTGTTTGGCGTGTGAGACACTACTTACGGAATCTACTGTGGTGGTTTAAGGATGTACTGTAGTAACCCTTTGAATACCATTCTTCATGAACGGCAGTGTCACTTAACGCATTCGCTGACAGTCCTTTTTTCTGGACCTCTGGTTATATTTTTACATTTAGTGCGGCATATACGCACTTTTCTATGTTCTTCAAATGCACATGAGAGTTTAATCAAGTATATACCCAGTGCCTCAAACACACATATGAGTTCAGGATAAGATAAGACATGTGTAACATTGCAAAATGAATACAACTTGCATATGCGTTGAAGGCACTGTGCGAATCAAGCTAAATTATATGAACTCACAGACGCGTTCAGAGCACTAGATGAAAGTAGTTGCTGGCAGTGAATGCGTTAAACGCCAACTAACTGTCCATAAGATTTAATCTGAACCCTAGTGTAAAGGACGGCGACTGGTAGCATAGCCGAAGGCACGACAAAATGCAACATCTTCGTTCTTTAGTTGCTCTTGGCGTTCAAAGGGTTCAATATTTTTATTTAGACCTAGTAGTTTCCTAAACCTATAATGCGGGGTTTATATGTTGGTCTAACATCGGCAAGCATGAGGAAGCTAAATATAATCCAGAGAAATCACATGTCAGCGGTTTTATCGCAAAAATTGCAATTTGATGGATTCATCCCTGTCGCTCGAGTTAAAGTAAGTGCGGTAGGGATGATGGAGTTTGGAATTTCATGATTCTATTTCACAAAGGCGATTTCCACTTATTATTTTGCCCGTGCCACAGAGGTTGTTATACGCGTTTTTTCTCATTAGTCCAATCGAAGTAGTTACGTGGCGGAACTAGTGAGACTTTTTCCCGATAGTTCCGTTCCAATGTTCGGTTGTGGCGCTTCGCGGGCCGCTACAGCGGCACGGTCGCTTCGCTCGCTCGGCTCACGCGTTGTAGGATCGCAGTTCTACTAACACTCCGCTTCGCTCGTCGTCGTACAGAATACCTAACTACCCCTTTCTACCGTTTACAGAACTATTGGGAAAAAATCTCTATTAGTTCCACCACGGAACTTCTTCGACGGGACTACTGGGAATACGCGAAATGTAGACATTTTACCATTATGTAATGTATTAACAGAAAAGCATTTTCTCGCCCGTGAATACCAGGTGGTATCCTAGTTACAAGGATAGTAACATAGGTATACCCGTATATAACAACGTTCCGTGGTAGACAAAACGTATCTTGTACGTTTAAACGGGCAATTCTTTATATCGGGATTTTGGAAACTGCTCAAACGATTTCAATTAAATTGGGTTTTCGGGGGCCAACAATCGATCTAGCTTTGTCGTATCTCTGGAAAATGCAGTCAGAGTGAAGACCGGTCACCCAGTTATTTACTATCTGTAATAACAAAGGAATGATAATCGCGTTATCGCCACCATATAAACTCCGCATAACAGAAAGTATAGAAACAAGCCTTTACTACAATAAAACGTTTATAATATAGAATAATCTCCCAGAAAACTTTATTAAACAAATTATAATGCGTACCATTATTAAACAATTCAGTGATATAAAAAAGTTACGGGTTATAATCATAATCTTTATTTGTACTAAGAATATGTTAAAAGTATCATTAATACATTACTAGTCGATTATTAACTAATGGCAGGACCAATTATTGATAGGACAAAGCTACAATACGATGGCAAACAGTAGGTTCTAGAAATAAGGTGCCATCTTGAAGAGTCTTGTATTTAACGGAAGAAGGACAGGACAACGGAACTCTATCGTTCAGTTCAGACGTGGAACGCGGCAGGTCCCTGTCGGCCTAAACGGAATTAATCGGTAGACCTAAAACAAACTGACGTACATCTCTGTTGGCGTTGGGTTGGCATACTTTGAAGTCTATCTGTCTCGCATTAGTGCGACAGACATTGATCCATAAATTCAAACTCCAAGACGTGTATGATTTTGACAATTATATTTGTATGCCGACAAGCACCACATAGTGATACGAAAAATTGTTAACACCTTGTTATTACCTATGATGGACAAATAAACTCTTTGAATCTTGAAAAAAAAAGACGTGGTCGCCGAAACCTATGGAGGGATGGATGGATACTTGTGACTCCAAAATAATCACAAGTTTGGTAATAATCACATGCTTGGTTACCTACAGAAAATACCGAAATCGGCATATGCGTGCCTATCAAATTCGAGGATTTCCCACGATTCCTCCTAGATCCCATCATTAGACCTTCACCAAATTTATATGGGTTCAATGCTCAGAACATAAAAAAGAGAGAAGTGCCCTACTGCTTCCTTTCAACGAAAACCAATATCCCCAGTTTTCTCCCACCAAGTCCACACACACACACATTGAACCGTGTAAAAACAAAACCTCGGGCGGTGCCGCCAAGTTTACGACATCATGCAAACAAGCGCTGCGCTTGGCTTTACGCACCCCTCAAAAAAGGCAATGAACACTAGAGGGAGACAAACGTTAAATGATGTTTTATCGACATCGATCTCTAAATTATTATGTTAAGATATTGATGACTATTGAAATTTTATGGTGTTCATATAATCACCAAAGTTGTATAACATAGTAAAGCATTATAGCGGTACATACATAAAAAAAATCATTAAAACAAGTTTAGTTGGTGTTCATATAATCACCAAAGTTGTATTACATAGTAAAGCATTATAGCGGTACATACATAAAAAAAAACATTAATACGAACTGAGAACAGTGAGAAACTTCTTTCTTCTATCAAAGTTGGGTAATAAGATCAATTTGGAAGTTGGTCTACAGTCTTTTGGAACAAAGTTATGTTTATTAAATATTGATTTGTGAATTTACCGTTGATATTAAATGACTAGTTCGACATTCTATTCCTATTTTATCGATGACGCATAAATTGCAATTTTGACCGGCACCACTCTAGTCGGGCGGAGCCTAACAGTGGGCCGGCGACTGCGCACCACTAAATAATTTACGCAGCGACCAAAGCTACAGCGGCATGATACATTGCGCCGTGGCTTAGCGCGGTACGGGGTGATTATTGTACAAATCTTTCAATGTACAGCTCGCAGAAAATATCACGCTTTTTCATATTTTATCACTTAAACTTCTTCTTGACCATGTCACGGCGACATGCGCCTCGCCCCCATTTCACATCTATTTCTTTCTATGATCTGAGGTTCAATGCCAGGGTACCTGCTATGAAAGAAAAAAGAATTATCAAAATCGGCCAACGTGGTCAAGAGTAATCGGGGAACATACATACATACATAAAAAACAAGCAAACATGCATACGAACTGAGTACCTCCTCCTTCCTTCTATTGAAGTCGGTAAAAAACAAAATACATCTACACGCAAGCCTAGGCACCGAATTCTAACTTATTTATAGGTAGGGAGTTTTAATTTGTTTTGTTTTTTGCATGTAGTGTCAAAAATCGTACTTAACGCATCATCTAACTCCTGTTTTAGAGTTACCTTCCATCATCAGCTAACCTGAATGACTTGAACGAATACGGCTAATGGCCTATTATTATGTGCGTAATTATGATATTTAAAGAATCATCCTCTTACTCCTAACCGTTAAGGAGTTTTACCGTCCATCATCAGCTCACCTGAATGACATCAGGAGCGCTCGTCGCCCGCAGCAGCGGCCGCGTACCGCGTGCGGTATGCCGGAGGTTAAGGTTGGCTGGGGTCAGTTCTTGGATAGGTGCCCGCTTTGAGTGGTTACTAACTGAGCGCTCCCTTCTTTGTAAGCCAAGTTAGATGCCAACTTCCAACAGTCAAGTTGCCCACTCACTTGACAAGCCTCATCCCAATAAGGTCTAGTCTCCCCCTTGGGTTGAAAGGTCCGATGGCAGTCACTTTCGTAAAACCTAGTGCCTAGACTAATTCTTGGGATTAGGTAGCGGACAGCGGGCATCGTTCGGGATGCAACTGTACTGGGATAACGCTAGGATGATGATGATCATAATGATCAGCTCTCCTGAATAACCTGAAAGAATAAAGGTATCGATTTATACGTAATACCTTTACTATTTAACTCGAGAATTATCCTCCAACTCCTAACCGTAAAGGAGTTGTATCTTCACCAGTTCATGAACATCAGATGGCGATAACCAGATGCAAATACTTGAATAGCTTTAGAAAACAAATAAAACAGATAGTAAATGCCCATTAACATATGAAACAGATAGGAAAACATATGAAACAGTAAATGCCTATAAAGTTTGAGAGTTGCCCTCGATTTTCCTATGATCTAATCATCAGATGCAAAGAAACCGGCGAACATCATACATAAAAAACATACAGCGAAAATTAAAACCTCTTTTTAGTTGGTTAAAAACAAGGAGTTATAACATTATGGCTGCGGTCTACTGTTAGGTGGAGCTGCTTCCCTAGCTGAGGTGCTCCAAATATGAGCGAGATGGCAGTTCACTGTTCTTTACTTCTCATAAAATCCCAATATCCGCTTCGTGCTTATTATGAATGCAAAACTAAATGTACCTATCCCTTCGTAATCTAGTGGGATATAAGTCACATGGATAACTGACTGATAAGCTAAAAATTTAATCAAGTTTGGGTGGGTAACTAAAGCAACTTTTCTTTAAATAAGTTCATAGCCATTGTAACTCAAAAACTCTTAATTGCTTAAGCTTATGCTTATGCTCGCCTTTGTACATATGTCAACTATCCTTGTAATTATTGTTTTATTGTTATATTTCACTCATGAACAATAAATAATTTTACATCCGTACATACATACATAACTAGTCCTTCAGCTGAAATTTTATAAATTCTTAGCACATCGTAGCAGTATCGTACTATACTATTCAGTCGTATCGTTTCCACTGTATGAAATGCTTCGAATGGTTCATACAACAGTTTGGAAGTGTTTTGATTCGGTGGCCGGCACTTTGAGTTATGAACCCAAAATAACTGATGCCAACTTTCATTTTGCCCGCTCCAATGACTTAAGTCTGAAAAGTTAACAGAAATACAGTGTCACATTTATCGCCTGCATACCGCGTGCAGTATGCGAGGTTACGTCGGCACAGGTCAACTCTTGGATAAACGACCGCTTTGAGTGTTTAACTAAGCTTGCTTTAGAAGGCACGTTAAGCCATTGATCTAATGACAGCAGTCGTTAAGCTAAGTTAGAGGCCTTCGGGTGGCTTGAGAACTTCTAACAGTCAAGTTGCCGACTCTCTTTAGAAGCCTAATCCCAATAATGTATAGTTTCCCTCTTGTGTTGGGAATTCAGATGGCAGTCGTTTCCGTAAAAGCTAGCAAAAAAAGAATCCCAACACTGCCTTCACAAAAATCCCTATGATGCTGTTCTGCTCTTTAGGCCTTCAGCAGTTCATATGAAGAAGCTTCTTAATAAATACTAACAAAACAGTTTTTTTTATATTGGGGAATTTTTTCATTTCATTTTTTCATTTTCACTAAATAATTACCCCTTAACAAGATTCCCTTTAATATTATTCTGATCCATCATCAGAACTTCAGCAGACCATTGTACAGAAGTTACTCAGCAAACACAAAAGCGGTTAAGTAGCTATGTTTCTTCGAACGGTATTTTGTGATGTTGTTCTACTTCATCATCAGACTCTCAGAAGTTCATTAAGAGCGGTTCCTAACCAAACATAAACAAAAGGGCCCAAAAACAGACAAAAATATACCTTACATCTGTACATTCTCAACTATGTTTTTGTGCTCTATCATCAGATCTTGTAATCTTCACTAAGCCCTATCAAAATTGTCCACACTGGTCAGGCAGTTCCAGAGAAAATGCGCTCAAACGAACTTTCAAGCGAAAATTTAACTTCAGAGCCCCTGGTGAGTTATCTTTGTAACATTTATTTGTTATCGTTGTAACATTTATTTATTTGAAGTTCGTCCCGAAAGAACCAGTAATTCATTGCATAAAACTGTATCCAAAGCGGTCAAGCCGTTTTAGAGATATTGCACAAACAAACAAACATACAACCTCTGACCCTGAACGCATATATATCTTAGCCGTTCCGTCGTGGTTAAAAATACATACAGTGAGTGAAACATAGGGCTTCCTCCTTTTTTGAAGTCGGTTATAAACCGAACAATATAGCAAAGAATCATCGCTGAACATATTCACTTTTTTTCTAAGGTTGTCAGTCAGGCAGCCCTACTGCTGGGCCAAGTCAAGGGGGAGCTTGTACATAATTTATAATAAATAAAATAAAATGATTTAAAGACAGACGAAATGAAATTTTAGTCGGTTAAACACAGCTAAACTAATGGCTAGGTCTGGTGTTAAACTGCACGAAGCTTACTAGCAAATAGAGATTACAATATACTAGAAGTATTTTAAAATTGCTTACCTTAGGCACATGCGTGAATATTTTTAGTATCACGATAATATTAAGAAAAGCTATTGCAACTACATATATCACAAAATTACACGTTACAACAAATAAAACGAAATAATTATGTATTTATCTGTCGTAAAGCGCATGCGCACTTCTAAGGTTTGGAATTCTCTGCCGGCGTCTGTATTTCCGAGTTCATATAACCTGCACCTTTTTAAGGCACGAGTGAATAGGCATCTTCTGGGTGAGCTCGCTTCATCGTCGGCCTCATATTTGCCCCCTGGCTAGATGCTGGCCAAGAGCAATCCCATTTTTAATAAAAAAAAAGTAAACCAACATGTTCTCAATTTTATGCCATTAAATGATTGACACTTGTATATTTATTTGTTTGATTGTACATAATTCCAGAATTTTTCCTAAAACACGAAACTTACGACAAAAACACGAACATATGACCCCGGTTTAAAAAAAATGCCGGTTTCCGAGCCCTGGACGTCTGTCCAAGCAGCAGCAGCAGAAAGAAGCCTAATGGTATATAAAATTATTTATTATTTAAAGACTAGTTTCTGTCCGGCTCATCAACTAACCAGTATCGGTATTTATCTCAGGTTACAGCCCTATCTGTGTGCAAATTCGTTTAGCCGTTTTTGTATGATTGAGTAACAAAAATATTAGTTACACTTTCATCTATTATGACGGGACGGAAAAGATTCCGACGACAGTTACTCTATATAAAAATTAACCAAGTCACTGTTTCTATGGGGGCCTGTAAAAATATTAATATCTTTGATAAAACCACGTCTTCCAGGTGGTCGCAAGCCGCCTCTGGGGTCGCATAACCGGCCTTGCGACTCTACCGCATGTCATTTCACTGGCCAATTTAAATAATTATATAGATTGAAAGTGTCGAATTCACCATTATGAGCTGCTGTTCAGAGCCGCCATCCCGAATAAATAAATAAATAAAGTAATTGGCCTTAGTACATATCGTCAAGCACGATAATCTCACCCGAATCCGTAATATAATTGCTTATATTCTACTCACAGTAGTCCAGGTCAGCTCCATGTGTTGCGTGTGGCAATGTTCAAGTAAAAGTTCCTATTTGCATGATCAGGGCATGCTGTTGGGCAGTCATGGCGTGGTACAGTCAGCGTGATATAGTACGTAGCAGCCAAAGGGGCCAAATACTTCGGAACACCATACAAAATATATGGTGTATCGAACTATTTGGCCACTTTGGCTGACATGTACTATATGACACTAACTGTACGTATACTACTTTTTAATTATTTACTTATATTCTTAGTGCCAATACTTACTTTGGCATTTGTACTTTGAAACCTACAAAAGTCAGCGAAGAAATTCAAAGGTGTATGTAAAGTCCCATCCCAAGCAACCCGAGTCAGCGTAGGGACTACTGCTCATTCCTGCTCAACTGTGAAAGCAGGCATTTGTCCAACCACCATCCCCACCACCATATCAGCCCAAGGACGTCCACTGCTGGACATAGGCCTTCCCCAATTTCATGGGGGGTAAATGCCATAATAACCACGTTTGGCATGCGGGTTGGCGATCGCAGTGTCTCCACCGCACTCCAGGGATGCTGCTGCCCGTCCCACGGTCCCATTTGTCCAACAGTGGGATATAATAGGGTGATGATGATAACAACTTTGTTCAAACAAATATCATAATATTTATCTTCGTGTTGTTGGTAGCTTCTAAAAGCAGATTACCCAAACGTGCTTTCGAGACACTTACCTCTTTTATGGGTATCGCTTTCAGCTCAAAGCGGTTTGGTAAATGGCTATCGGGGGGTCAAAAATAACTTAACAGTTCATATAAAATTAACCAACAACAAACCACACCATAGGATTGAAGCAAAAAAATGTTCTCTACTGCATGTGTAGGTGAGTTATACCCTTAAAACATTTTATTTTACATTTAATTTTACCACTTTGTCAGTTTTATTGATTTATATATCTGTGCCAAATTGCAGCATCCTAGCACTAACAATCACAGAGCAAAGCCTCGGACAGACAGACGGACAGACAGACAGACAGACGGACATGGCGAAATTATAAGGGTACCTAGTTGACTACGGAACCCTAAAAAAACGCCTTCAATTTAGTTTTACGCCAAGGCTTTCCGAGAGCTGAGTATTTATTGACTGCAGAAAACACCGAAATTGCCATCGACTTGCCTATAATATCTGAGAGTTCCTTAGATTCCTTATGTATTTATTCCCTGTAATAATTATCGAACTATATGAAAACAGTAGATATAGTAGAGAACTGTGATAGTTCATCGCCTGTGCTACATCTTCATATATTAGCCTACTACTCGTACACACTTATTGCTCTGTAAATGGGTATGTGGTGTTGTGTTCCTGTTGGTAAGCAAGGCGGCCAGAGCTCTCGAGGACGCGATGTGCTGAGAGTAAGAGTCCTATGTCAATACCTAGCAGTCAACACAACGAATCCTAAAATCTATAAAGGGAAAGCAACGTAAACTTTGAAGTTGCAAGCGTCCTTCAGTCTGCTTACCATCAGGCAGGCCCGAGGATGCGCTTTGTTGATCGTGAGGGGTGTATGCATTTGTTTCTTGGTGTCAAAAAGTGAACCCTATCACTTGCGGAGAGTTCAAACACGAAGGATTTATCTTCTGAATTTTAGATGTCAATATAGCCAACTTGTAATCGTCTACAGTTAGGTAAGTCCAACTTCGAGAAAGAGGTTAATCGTCGAATCCGACTTGGCTGGGCAGCGTTCGGGAAGCTACGGCACATCTTTTCGTCCAATATTCCGCAGTGTCTCAAGACAAAAGTCTTTGACCAGTGTGTGTTGCCAGTGATGACATATGGCACTGAAACGTGGTCGCTTACTATGGGCCTCATAAGAAGGCTCAAAGTCACCCAAAGAGCAATGGAGAGGGCTATGTTAGGAGTTTCTCTGCGTGATCGCATCAGGAATGAGGCCATCCGCAGCAAAACCAAAGTGACCGATATAGCCCTCCGAATCGCTAAACTTAAGTGGCAGTGGGCGGGGCACATAGCACGGAGAACCGATGGCCGTTGGGGCGGAAAGGTTCTCGAGTGGCGACCACGTACCGGAAGGCGTAGCGTGGGCAGGCCCCCCACACGGTGGACCGATGACCTGGTAAAGGTCGCCGGTGTCCGCTGGATGCGGGTGGCGCAGGACCGGTCATTGTGGAAGTCTTTGGGGGAGGCCTATGTCCAGCAGTGGACGTCTTTCGGCTGACATGATGATGATGATGATAGCCAACTTCTGTCTCCATGCTTCCTTGAGTTTGCCAAATTTCAGCTGAATCTATTGAAGATAACTCTAGCTCTAGAATTCAGATGCAAGATTTGTCCCACACACACATACATACTGTTTTACTAGCCCTGCCCATTTTATACGGTCGTAACGTACCTATACAGACTGGTAATAATTATACAGTAATGAAGTTGCCCGTAACATATACCTAATATATTTGTGATCAATTCTTCTAAAATTATCTGAGCCTAATTTCGTTACTTGCAAATAGACTACCTTACCTTAGTAATGATGTCAGCTCATGAAAAAAATCTTCTACAATTAGTGATCATGTACTCTTAACAGCGGGGAAAGACGAGTTTTTGAGCGGAGGCCACATTTGTATTATGGCACTTAGCACCTGGTCAATCTTAATCATTTCTATTTACAGAGTTCCTGAAAGAATAAATTAACATTTAAAGTTCCTGTTCAAATAGTTTCTTTATTCTTAGTTCGTAGCTACTACCAATGGTATCAGTTTACTATAGCAAATGTATTTTTATTTTGAAGAAAGTATATCCTTAACGTTATTAACAAGCAAATCTGCTATTGAACACCTCCACCAACGGATGTGTTATTATTAGTTGTTTTAGTCTAGTATTCGTATATAAGTTCGTAAAACTCCAATTGGCACGAGGCGGGATTCGAACATTTCTTACCACGAGCGCCGCTTGACAGCTGCATGCTCAAACACCTGGGCTACCGTTGCTTATATCACATTTGATATTCACCGTTATTTGAGTTGATGATACTTATGTGGAAGAACACCGTGAGTGAAATCCCGAACCTGCAGTGGGGCCGTGTGGGAACTACTAACCATTCCTTCTCGTCTATGAGAGGAGGCCTGTCCCCAGCAGTGGGACGTATGAGGGCTGATACGTCAATTCCAAATTGTAATAGTTGTAATTGTTTCTTTGTTCTCGCATAGAACTATTTCTACCAAAATCTTTTTAAACAAACTTAACTTGTAATTCAGTACTTACCTTTTGGAAATAAATCTAGTCTACATCGAGATTATGTACCTTCATCGGCATCAGCGTCAACGCTATTTATTTGTGATTCTTGTAAAACCTTACATTACATTTTTACTTATTACATATTTTCGACGCAAGCTTTCATCGCCGATTTTACCTGAAAAAGAATGTCATTAGCTGCCGTCAAGTTTTTGTTTTTAGAACATTCAAAAAGTCCGACTGCTGCCTCCTTAATGGTTGACAGTCTTTGGCTGTTAATTTATGTAACAAAAAAGAGCACATGATATTCTGTCCGAAGATTTCTGTAGATTTAATATTTAAGTTGTATCTAGTTACGTGACGAATAAACAACATATAACTCTTCAGGCGCGTTTTACATGCTGCGACATCAACCGGCACCCTCGCCACCAAAATGATGACCACCGACTCCGTTCGATTTGGAGCCAATCCGATCATTCTGCGTGAATGGCTGTTGCAAGCCAAACAGCAAAAACAAACAAAAAAAAAATACAAAATTGTCATTAGTGTAAGTTTAACACTAACCTTCTTGCAAAGACGTTTTGAAAGTGCTATTTTAGGTTCAAACTCAGAGTACCCCAGAGAAGACGTCAAATAATAATACCGCTACCGAGCGAGATGGTCATATACTAAATGAAATAAGGGCGACAGAGCGGGATATAGAGTTGTTGTCCTTGTCATATATTTGCTTCATTATTTGCTTCAATGTCATATTCACGTCATGTCAAATAGTAGATAAACGACTACCCGCCCAAATTAAAGAGATTGTTTATGGTTAGTCGCCAGGCGTATAAGGCCTGGGGTTCTACCGCGAACTTCGCATCGTACCGTCCCTTTCCGCCATATAGAGTATAGCACGAGAGTGAAAGGGACGGCACGACACGAAGTTCGATTTTCGAAGTTCGCGGTAGCACAGCTGAATGATACTGGCGCGGCCTGCGGTAGCGGTCAATAGTAAATTTGACAGCTAATGACAAGTAAGCAAAGCTAAGCAAAGCTTGTACTATGGGTACTAGACGATGATATACTTACTTATATAGGTAAATACATACTTAAATACATGGCGCTTATGGCACTTACCCCCCATGAAATTGGGGGAGGCCTATGTCCAGCAGAGGACGTCCTTTGGCTGATATGATGATGATGATACTTAAATACATAGAAAACATCCAAGAACCAAGTACAGAATCCATGCTAAATGCACAAATAATGCCCTGGCCGGGATTCGAACCCGGGACCTCTAGCTTCGGAGCCAGTGTCACTACCAACTATGCTAAACAGGCCATCAAGCCATGCATGCTATTAATAATTCATGCACAATAAAGGGTTCCGTACCTACTAGTCCTAATTTAAAACCACTATTATATACTGTGAATTAAAAGTACGCGTAATGTAGGGTTCTGTAGTTGTCCACCCGTGACATTATGCGGCTTTAAAATATCGTCTTATATTTACAATATCGCCTAAGACCTATCGCTAGAAAACCTGTTTTCAAATATAAATAAAAACTGGCCAAGTGCGTGTCAGGCCACACGCAATGAAGGGTTCCATAGCTAGTACTACTGCTCTATATTTTAAAACCACTATCCTGCACTTAGTATTAAAAAAGGTCATATCTTCATTAGAAATTTACGGCAGTTAAGGTCTTTTGTTGGGGCAAGGCAGTTTTTCAGCGATAATTCAAAAACCGTTAGACTTATAGAGTTCTTACAAGTTTTCCTGTAATCTATATGTATACATAGAACGATTTCATGTGTTTTTTCAATGGGAGAAGGGTCTATTTTCTTAAATAACTTCAAAACCATTTTTCAGCCCACCGTGCCGCGTACGACTACGACAGCGACACGTGATTAGACAATTTTATTGAAGTTGACTAACGGCGTCACGTGATTGGTCAATTTTCATTATAGGTCACTAAAGTGTTTTCTTACGAGTAGTTTTGAGTTCCATAGAAAAAAATGTGTGATTTAGATTATACGTTGGTCTAGAAACATTTACTTGAAACATTAAATTCGACCACAACCATTGTCACCAACAAGATATCGTACCAAATTCAACACAATCGGTCTAGTTGTTTCGGAGCAAATTGGCTGTGACAGACGAATGGACAGACAGAGAGACAGACGCACAAGTGATCTTATAAAGGTTCCGTTTTTTCCTTTTGATGTACCGTATGGAACCCTAAAAACCGCACTCGAATCGGATCATCTGTTAAAGAGCTATGGTGCCACAGACAGACACATATACACAGATAGTACAGATACACATGTTAAACTTATAACACCCCTCTTTTGCGTTGCATTGGCGGTTCAAGATTTTTTTTAGTAATTTCAATATATAACAATGTAGTGGCCGATATAATATATAATACACCTACATTACAAATTGTATTTAAATACACCTTATAAAGACAGACAGAACAGATAGACAGATAGACGGGCTTGACGAAAGTAAAAGGATTCAGCTTTTGTCATTTTGGCGTTGGAACCCTAAAAATCCTGTTGTTGTTAATAAGGTTTCCGTAAATAAGAGCTATTTACAAATTTAATTCGATACAATAAAGCATACTAATAATTGAGGCCGCAGGATGTAATACTATTATGTGCCGCAGGTCACAAAAAGAAAACAGACTAAGTACTTCAAGTTTGCAAAGCCAGACAGGGTAGCCGTTAGTGTGACCACATCACACGGACCATATCGGGCCACTTTTTGACCTCTCTATAATTTAAAATGCTATTTGACCTACACACAACTTCCCACGACTTATAAGACCTTCTTCCTATTACCAAATCCTGAATTTCAGTAAAAACTCTTACCGTCCAGGAGATTATGACTTCCAAAAATTACTATATTTATACCGAATGGCTGATTGACTGACTCACTCTGTCACATTGAAATGTTTAACTACTTCCCCCACACGATGGACTGATGACCTGGTAAGGGTCGCGGAAGTCCGCTGGATGAGAGTGGCGCAGGACCGGTCATTGTGCAAATCTTTGGGGGAGGCCTATGTCCAGAAGTGGACGTCCTTCGGCTGACACGATGGTGACATCCGGGTGACCTAGAATGGTGAAATCTGGCATCCAACTAGGTAGTTGTGTGTAAAAAAGGGATAAATCTAAAAAATGAATTTTTACATTTGGATTTTTATTAATTTGCAACGTTGTTTACGGGCAAATCTAGCAACTGAATTTTAAAGCGTTTATCTTCAAATAATACAGAAATATGAATAAAACTCCACGAAATATGTCCAAAAAAGACAATCCCAAAGAGTGGCGTATCTGGTAATTTTTTCGTGCACAGAAGACGTAACCGTCTCTTACAAGGGGGACGCAGTTTACCAAATAGAGGCATTACCTTAAATATATTCAATGAAAAATGTTTTGTAAAAATAATAGCTTCAACATTATGAGGTATTGTTTATTTACTTGTTCATAAATGGCAGCGCTGACCGAAAGGTTCTTGAGTGGCGACCACTTACCGGAAGGCGCAGCGTGTAGTAGACCGGCCCCCCAACCCAAGGTGTAATGATGACCTGATAAAGGTCATGGGAGTCCACCGGTCACTGGCACTCTTTTCGATAGGCCTTTGTCCAGCAGTGGACGTCCTTCGGCTGATAAAATGATGATGATGAAACTGGTTGGTCTCATGTTTGTTGAACAGTGACGAATTTACATATTTGCTATCCAAAGTAGTTTACTCGTACTTCCTCTACCGACTTCTAATTCGAAACCACTAATTTCTCCTCCAGCCGTATAAGCTTACTGTCTTGGTCGTGCTACCTTACTTATTGGGTACTTTTCATGGACAACTACTCACATTGAGCTTTTAGCTGTAGTCATCACTGCATCTAGTTGATAACTTACATCTTTGCAATTAGTGGAATTCCTGAAATAAAACGTACACAACACTGACACAACAAATATTTTTTCATGAATTTGTAATTATGACAGCTTGTCAATAGTTTACGACGTAATTATTTTTTTCTTTAAAAATCAGTGCACCGACGTCTTTGTCGGACAATGATGAAGGACTCGTTCATGCAAGAGTAACACCGTCGTTTCAAACTGCAATGAGAATATTACCACAGCGACATCTAGTGTGGAGTAGCAAACCGATTGTGCACGTAATTCAACTTAAATATTTTATGTTTCATAACGTTAACTTAACAACTCTTATTGTCAACGTAGCGAAATCTAGTGTCGAATAGAAAAACGTTGAGCAATGAATACAAAAGTACATGGGAGACCGCGCTTTGCTCGGCGTATCATCTAGTTAGGTCATATTCCAAGGAGTGGATGCTTTGCTATGGTGGGATCATGCGGCTTTCAAAGCCCCCACATAGCATTCATTAAAATCGTTAGAGTAGCCGTTTCCAAGACCCCTAAAATGTATATATAATAATTACTCGTTTAAAGATAACATTAGATTATAGACACGGCTGATGCAACCTATACCGCCCTCACCCACCTATACTCAGGGCCATCGACAGAGGTGCTGCACCTCATATGCAACTCAGCTACATAGTTTGCACAGCCTAAATGTTGGCATCAGATTTTGAGAAACTACATGCATTGATGTAACAATTTACTCAGAATGGAATTATTCCCGTCGGGGCCAAAGTTCATTTCTACAATTACATATCACATTTTAATAGCAGTTCTTTTTTTTTCGTCTAGTTCTATTTTCTTTTTTTTACTACCACGTTGGTGGCAAACAAGCGTATGGCCCGCCTAATGGTAAGCGGTCACCACAGCCTATGGACACATGGAGTTCCAGGTGTATCACATGCGCGTTGCCGACCCTAAAAAATATATCAATCCTATCTAGAAGAACCCCATAATCTAGCCCCTCGGGAAAACTTCGGCAAGGAGCTCATTCCATAACCAGAATACCTATTAGCAGTTCGTTTTGTTCTACTCGTTGAACAAATCGTAGGACAAAACGAACTTCTTATTATTTCCGTCCGTTTTGTTCACATCGTAGGACAAAACGGATTTTAATGTCCGATTTGTTCACATCGTAGAACAAAACGGATTTTTTTGTCCGGTTTGTCCTACGATGTGAACAAAATCGTAGGACAAATCGGACTACATCGAATTTCCTGGCTTTGATATAAACACAAGATTAAAATGACACCGTTGAATATATTCTTTCTTCTTCTCGTACAATGTTCAGATGCAGACATGTTGCTTTATAAAACTTCTGAATGCCAATGAACTTGAGGCGATTAAGGCGTCCACACGCAAGATGCGTGTGCGCCGCTCTGCACCAATAAAATCAAAATGATAGCCCGAGCTTGCCCGCCCGCGGACAAGCCCAGTATCAAGACCAAACAGCCTTTAGTATACTCGGGGTGTGAAGACGCATATGCCATTTTGGAACTAGCACGACAAAGAGGCGGACTCTATATGATCCATGCAGGCGCAAGCGTCGTCATAACATAATCCGAAGCCACGCATCTAAAGGTGGCAAACAGTTCTTTATGCATGACCACTTACGCTTGTTTTCTCCGTTGGGACTCATGAAATTCATTTTAATACAACCTGGACCTCTTTCGATACTCGTTTATACAAATGGCCGGCGATTAATATTTCTGTTTAACGGATGGGAACTTACTAGTTACGAGTATGACGGACCTTTTCAACATGCCTGTAGTGCAACTCGTTTTTAATTACATACTTAAACATTGTTTCATTATTAACTCTGTTTATCTATATCATGCGACGCGGTTCGTAGAACAAGCCCTTGAAAACAGTACATTTTCAAATGACCACAAAATGTACCACACTTGGTGGTGATGTTACGTGTAATCTTGTAAAAACTTTCGTATATTATATGGCTTAATGGAGGTCTTCCATTGCGATATTTAGATAGGTGTAATTTCAATCTTTACCTCACCAATGGATTACTAGCTCAACTCAAACACTCAAAGAAAATGAAAGTATAGATGTTGCCAGCATGATTACAGCGAAAAATAAAACGATCAACATAAGACAGGGAAATTAGGTAGGTATTTTGTTCTACTTTATTACCGTATCATAAACGGTACCTACATGCACATGAAACAGGCGATTACTGTGTCGTGTCGTGTCATCCCGTGCAACCGTTTGATTCGTCGAGTACCTATTATAGTGAAGACGTGTCGGCGGCGAGTCATCAAGTAAGTATGGGTCGCGAGTTCCGCAATAACTGGCCGTGCGAACGGAAACCTTACGCCTGTCACATATTTCAACAGCTACGTTCTTGTCACAGCACAAAACCAAAACTAATTTGTGTTATCATACAATAGGGGGTCTATTTTTATTCGTCGATGTGCATTTCCATTATATTCGTTTACTTGGTTCCACGAACGCTGAACTAGCGTATCAGTAAAGCGTGCAAAACCATCAAATTAACTGTCTATTTTGAGTCCAAATAAATTACCTGAATTTGGTTTGGTGCTTTTAGGACACATGAGATTTTGATATGAGTTGATCTAGCACAGGATTATTTAGCGAGCAAAATCATGGCAGCTATTTTGAGACTTTTTAGTGTAAATTTTTGCCGCTACTATAAAAGTCGTGGTACCGTTATTATATAATACACAGTATACATAAATACTTCCCCGTGTGGTGCCGGGTTAGAATAGCACCACCCCCTTTCTTCCCTTGGGTGTCGTAAGAGTCGACTATGGGAACCAGGTTGAAGTGTGTTGTAGGCGATGGGCATGCAACCTGTCACTGCAATATCACGTTTTCTCCATGTATAAACCTACAATTGCTAAAAGTGGCACTGAAATTAATTTCATGTGCTCTGCCTACCCCTTTTGGAAATATAGGCGTGAGTTTCTGTTATGTGTATGTTACATAAATAGAGTGGAATATTTAACATAAAACAATACTCATGTATGTAAATCGATACAAGCACAAATGTGCTGTATCTACGAGTAAGTACTATCATTCCGTTTTAAGCCGACAATAGAGTAATTTAAGAGATGGATTTCTAATAATGACACTCGCGTGATCTTGACAACGAGACAGCTCGCAGTTAGATATAAAAACTTTAAATACACCCCACAGCTAAATAACACGTCTCCCACATCACATGACAGTTCTCGTCTCAATTTCAGCTCGAAATTGACAGACGAGAGTTCCACACATGTTAACCAGGCGTTGTCCAGGCCCGTGATTCGGCAGTTTTGGCTTTTGGCAGAACCCGAGTTAACACATGCATGGAGGGCAGTGACTTGCGGAACGTCGCCGTGTCTCAACCAAAAATGGAACAGACTGACATTGTTCAACGTAGTTGTACAAAATAAAATGGTTTTCCTAGGTAAGAACCTACTTAAAATGAAAAATAATTAAATGGAATTCCACCTAGTTCTTACCATTATTCGTATATAGGTGATGTTTGATCGATACAATTGTACTTAATATGAAAACAATATTCTTACAAGGTTGCACTGACTAATGTAACCAAAATAATCATTGGTTCCACCCTAAAATTATATCAAGATTATATCAATATCACGCAAGTGTTGCATGCTTTACTTGTGTTGAAAGTAGTGTGCGGTTCGCATACGAATTTGATTGCACCGCATATAGTTCGCGGTTCACGTGAATTTCGCAAAACACATAGCGAAGAATTTCGAGGTAAAACCGCAAATTCTGCAATACTGTTCGAAAAATATGTATACGTACACGTTGAATAAAGAATAAAAAAACTCAAACCGAGTTGGAGCTGTGTGTGTAAGTGTGGGTAGGCAGCTAAACGCAATATAAAGTGTGGTTGTCATGGCATGTAGGTAGGTGTAGGTAGAGCGCCCTCTCCCCGCGCGGTCATTAGTAGCAGAACCCCGCGCCGCCACCGAGGAGAAAGTATGATTTTACTCCTATAAAGCCGTATTTCTACTCCATACAGAAATTCGAATACGCGTGGCGAAGTTCCCTGGTTCGAGAAAGGACATGTGGCGTGGCAGTTGCTTGTACATAATTCCGAAGTTTAAACAATCTCAATATGGCGGGGCGCGTTAATTTTCTCGTTCGCCGACGTGACGTGCCGGCTGCGGAGCACGAGCGTGATGAGTGGGACATGAACACGGGCCCGCAAACTTGGGCCTTCTCGTGTTTTATTTATGTCATTAGTCTTAACTATTTAAAAAGTACGAGTAGGTGTCATATTGTTTCTGAATCGATATAGATTTCAGTGGTCGTCTATTTCCATAATTATTATGAATTACGACGATAGCACAGAAAAAGTAATAGTACAAAGTAAGTAGAAGCTATTTTATATAGAAAACTCCCGTGAGTTTGAGACATATTAAATACAATGAAACGGGTCAGCACCTATCGCACCTCATGATTAAGGACCGCGAACCGGTCTGAAACATGTCGAGCAGTATTCGACCTTTAAGACGTGAGTGACCCGTTTCATTGTATTTAATAAGTAAAAGCACTAGATTAATGAAATGTGTCCCGGATCTGTCGTGTGATTAATATATTTTACTTAGAAGATACAAACAATTTTTTTTAAGTTTCACGCTTTTACTTCCACGTTGCCTAACAACGTGGAAATCAGTACCTATCGAGATTGCCGAGCTATGCAAGTTATGCAACGTAACTTTTACACGACATGCTCATAAAAGCAAAAAAAAAAACCCTGTGACCAAGAATGAGGAGTATGCCACGTAATAAAATATTTGTTTTAAGTGGAAAACTCACATTCGGTGGGGTCCCAGCTGAGTAATTAGTGACCACCACGTGGCGAGGGGAATAACCGGCACAAAAAACGCGTGTTCGTGCGTATCACTACTACACAGCCATACTATAGCGTGGAACCATTAATACACCTAACTTTCTTACTATTTCGGGAGTTTTAGGTACTCGTAAGCACGTATGAATGTGAGTTGTGAGGAAATTGCTACAATGTGATATACCTGTAGGTACTCGTATTTTTAGATCTTTTGCGTTTTTTAACTATACTAATAAAACGACTAAAAAGTCGGAAACTTTGATGTTAAAGCAACCAATTGAACAAATACATTTATAGACAACATAAAATCGATTCGGTATCTAAGCTGAGATTTTTCCACTTGTTCTTTGGATTTCAAGCAAAGATAATGTCTTGAGAGTTTATCGTGCACTTATAATTAACTTTATAAGTTACAAGCGGTTTACTGAAACGAGTAATATAATCGCAAACTTAACTTATCGCGTGTTTTAAATCGACGGTCGGTTCTGTAATCTGTCGTCATGCAAATGCTCAAGAGCGCGGGAGTGGAGGTCGTTGGCACATCGCATCGATTTTCGATTTGCTCCCGGTGCAGCTGAAGTGGGTCAAGAGCTGCCCGGATCAGGACCAGACGCTACAGATTGAAACATATGAAAAACATGCGCGAAATTAGAAAAATAAACTAGACGCCGTTAAAAAAACAGGCAGCCATCGATTTTTTTTAGGAAAGTTTTCACGAATTTTTTAACTCGAATATACCTAAACTATAATTTTTGAGTAAGCTAATGCTTAGTAATAATCGTACTTGGCATTTTTGTCTCCATGTCATCAGTTGCTACATAAGGAAAAGCAGGCATCACTGTTTTATTATCCACTTTCTTCACTCTAGCGATTATATTAGGAAATCTAACGACATCTCAAATGTTAACGTTGTCTACCAGTTTAGGCGACTGAGCTTGGCAGACAAATAAAAATACCTACAAAAATGTACGTACATAATCTTTAATCCTCAACAAATATTACCCTTCATTTTGCAATAATAAGAAATATAATTTTGATAAATCAGAAAGCCGCCGTGAAAAGCCTAGCGTCCCCGAAAATGAAATGTAACCTATTGATAGAGAAATGAGGAGTTTTCAACTTTTCATTAGGGCGCGATCGAAGCAGTTAGAGCCCTTTTATTATCTGCTCGCCTCTAAATTGCCGAAAAGAAATTCCTCCCCATGAAAAAAGGGGAACCGGGGACAAAACCTTGTCCTCGAGTTAGCTACCAACGGCGCACCGTTATTTAAAAATCGAACTCGATAAGAGCCGAAATGTTTTTATTTTTCTAAATGGCCAGAATTTATGTCTTCTTTAAAGTAAATATTGGAATCGATAGCACTTTTCAATGGAAGGTCTTTGATAAGGTATTTTTATGTCAGCCGAGACAGTTAGGACGGTTTCGGACTCTGGGAAATGTGACGTTCGATTTTCGGTAATGGTCAACAGATAAGCAAATGACGTCGTTATTGTGCCTGCCTTAGTTTGTATCGTTTGCGTTTCATTTCATTTCCTTCCGATGTTTGACCTAATAAATTAATTTCATCCTACCATGATTTCTTGACCATGATTTCATTCATACCATGTTACATATACATAGTACCCATGAAGTTTTAATTTAAGGTTACTGTGGCACGAACTGTAATGAAATTGTATCGGCTTTTTCATTTCCTTCGAACATTCGACCTAATAAATAACTTACATCCTCAGACAAGAAAGACCATTCGATGGGAACATGTTACATATAGGTACTTTCATACAAAGAAGGTATCTATAAAGTTTTTAAGGATATTGTGGTAAGAATGTAATGAAATTGTATCGGTGATAATCAGATAGCTTTCGTCAAGTAATACATTAGGCCGGGGGTGGGTCGGATACAGATTCCCCCGCGGCTGATAAAGAATTGAGGGTATTAAACGATTACAAATGCTTCGCGGTTCAATAAACAAACCACTGGAGGAAACCGGCGATTTCGATGAATTGCCTAAATAACTACGAAACTGGAAATAAGTTTGAATGAGAAATATCGGATATTTAAGTATCCCGAAGAAAGATTATTGCTGCGAAGAATGCAACAAATAAATGCTGATTTTGAGGTAGTATTTCACGATTTTCTAGCGTATTTTAATAAACATACAGATTATTTGTAATTTGCTATTACTTTCACATTTTACTTGCCAGGGAGACTCATGTTTCAGAAGGTCTTCAGAAAGACGAATACAATGGATATTTATTTTTAAAACCTTGTTAAATAGTCCTGACTGAAATTGTGCAATATTAATTCATAAAAAGTATTATAATGGCTGCTTTACAATTTTTTATTCTTAACTTAAAATGAATTTAAACCTATTTTGTTTCGTCTGCATATAGATATGGATTAAACTACTAGATAAACTTTTTGAGTTTTTAGTGATACTACTCGTAAAATCGGTATTTTATTTTTGAGCCTGTTGAAATAGTGATAAGTATAATACAAAATAATAATAATATTTATATATTTTTTTTATTTTAATGACCAAATACAGTTTGGAGCTAGCTGTGTTAATGAAAGTTGCGGTAAATTAAAAACTATGTGTGGCAAAAGTCTCTATGGACAGAAATTTGACACTGATGACAACATTGTACTACACTGATATTTAAACGAAATGAGAAAATCTATAATAATGTTCCAATATCGTACTAAAACAAAGATATATTGCTTATGTAAACAAACGGCGGGCTGGTTTGATTCCGTTGTATTTAATTTAACGGAACCAAAACGATTGAACCGCATATCCTGAAAATAATTACAAGAGTCTATAAATAACGCGTTGTAATAAAAGCTCCGAAAATATACTAACCTAACCTAACCTACAAAAAACTAAAACGTACTGACTGAAATACTAACTGTGCGAATACACATGAGCGAATAATTCGGAGGGTTAGTGTTTTAGTCGCACGTTCAGTTTTTATGTGTACTGGTTTATTATTTCTCAGAAATAACTAATACACTCTTGTTTTACTTACATTATTATAAAAGAAAAATATTACCTTACATATTTTTGTGACGGGCTATGAAAAGATCTATGGAGCGGGAAATCGACTCTCTATTTGGATGCAGAATAGACAGGAAAAGCACATTACGTCCACGATAAAATAGTCTCCAGGCACTCACAGTTTTCAACTAGCACAGAATCAAAGGTACGAAGTGAGGTGACAACTCGAGATAAGGCACCTTCATCCAGTCTTATTTATGTAGCTGGCATCCGATTGAGAGGTCGGCGCTGCTCAGAGGTGCTCGGCACTGTTCGGAAGTGTTCGGGGCAGGCACATTTCCACGCCACTTATCTACCCTCCGAGCTTACATTTTATTTCCGTACCGTGCTTCCTACCGTTTGATTGTGATTCCACCTTTACGAACTACTCTTGCATATATTACCAAATATTCGAAAACACTTTTTGGAGAGATCGATACTCACTGAAGATAGCGTTTAATACTCGGATTAAACGAATTTGATAAATAAAGCAAATGTATTGTAAAAAAGGAATGCCGAAGACAATAAAATCGAAGCGGAATATTCGAGAGGTATTTTTAAGCGGGGACATTCATAAAGTTAAATGGGTGCGCTGCAATCGCAATCAGGCTGTTGCGTAACGGAATCAGATAAAAATATATTAGAATTTTGTTTTACGGTGTTGTGCTTCGAGGACGCAACTTGGTTTATTGGATGAATTCAACTCGAAACTTAAATATTCTTAAAGCTTGACTGGCTTAACTTATTTCTATAAGGAGTTTGTAATAAACAGATCTTATAAAGTAAGTTGGAAAAAATCAATGGAGTGGCGTTAAAATAGCCCATTGGAGCCACAGAATTTTCATTTCAATCATTACTTGTAATAATGTATAACTAAAAAATATGCGCGTTGAATATCTTTACCTCGTTCTTCTGGTACTACGAGTATACTGGCCTTATTGATAGTGTGGCGAATAAACGTTGTGGCGAGTAAAAGCTTTCCTTCACTCAACCGATTCTTAAAATTAATTCGAACAAGCAGCGCAACACCAAGCCCTCAGTTCCTTTCACGACGATTTTTACACTTCCGTGTTTGCATAGATAAGCAAATACCGCGCGTGATGGATATTACGGCGCACCTTACATCATTTGCGTTATTACCTGAGGGCGCAAGCGTCTTATGTCCTACATTTGGCAACATAAAGTCGCATGTGACTATCGGCCGTATGTGCACAGTGGACTTTGTTCTGCGAAGAGCGCGATATCTAGATGTTCCCCTTAATATGCTAAAATCAAATTAGTTCCAACGCGTGATGGGAATCGATGGCACTCTCGGTATTACGAGGGCGGCTTTATTTGAAGCAGACGTGACGTATTTTAAAATAAACGGCGGTACGCTTAGTCAGCCATAGTTTTACTGTGATTGTTTTGAACTAGTTTATTTGTTCCCACGGGTAGTATTGCTTACAATTAAATAGGACTGTGAATTTTTAAGAGCTTTTTTTGGAAATTTTATACTTAAATTAATTAGAATTGATAAACGGCATGGCATGCTTCCAGTGACATGTGGGTTAATCTATCAACTGATATATATGTATAAGGTGCTTCCAAATTAGATACCAATTTTTTAAGAGATTTTAACTTACATCAAAATATTTAATTTAAATAGGATTTAATAAACCTATTTATATGTAATTTTAGTTTTCATTTTCCGAACAAGATAATTAAATTATAAGTCTGCCTAAACATCCTGTGCATTTAACTGACAAGGTGGCTTCTGTGGTTACAATCACTTTCTGTCAAGTGAACTACACCTTGGATGCTAGTTGAAGTGGCCAGTTAAGTGACAGTCAAGAGGTTTGATACGATATTCAAAGAAGTCTTAATCATTGAATACTGATTATCTCATTTACAGGGTGTTATTTTCCTAATTTTCTCCAAAAACTAACATAAACTTTCAATTAGTTTTATACTTTAAGTCTACTTCTAAGGACGAGTACTATCAGCTCTAAAGGTATTGGCATCTAATTTGGAAGCACCTTTATATCCGTATATTCACCCAATATTTACACCTCACTTTAAAAGGCGGTGTTTAATAATTGTTTTTATTTTCATTCTTTTCTTATAGAAGATATTTGAAGGATGGATTTACATTGTATTTTTTATTGCAAATATGACTATATTTGAACGAGCGAGCGAAGTTCTCAGAGTCCTCCGGAACCAACCGGCGTTTGTATGTTGTGTGTATAAAATGTTGGTTCGACGATTAACTTGAGCATCGTTGATTGAATCGTCGTGAAATTTGGAAAACAAATTAATGAGACAGCAAAGGATTTTTTAAGTTCAAAAATTAGCCAAATCAGTCAAAGGATTGCCGAGGTTTGAGGGGCTGCAAAAGATGATATCTATAGGTATTTTAAAACGAGTACTTCGCGAGTTCAAAGTTCTGGTCAATAGTCCTTCAGGCAAAGCGTCAAAACCCTGTGCATACTTTAGCTTCTTACTTCGGCCAGCAACGATTAACTGCGGCTTATCGATGTTATCACACAAGTTTACGAACAAGTTGGGAGTTCTGAAAACGCCAATTTCCTGTGAGATTCTTGAGAGCGTTTATCTAGGCGGGGATCGGGGCCGTCAGCGGTAAGTCGCGGCTTTCATTAGGGCGTTAGCAAATTAACGCCGTCAGCCCTTCAGACGTTGGAGCCCTGCGGACGCTGTCACGTTATTGCCCCTGTTAATTGTACCTCGACATCGTTGTTAAGACAACCGTAAGAACATCGGCGGCTGAGGTAAACATACATAGGTACTTGGTAACGTTACTATTTATGCTTTTCTACGAAGATAACAAATTACATTGACCCCAGGGGATGTGAAAACATACGTAGTTACACTTGTCCCGAAAAAATATTTTAAGACTGATGCGCGTCGTGCTTATAAGGGATTTTAGTTATCGAATATCAACTTACATGATACCTACCCATATACAATCATGAATAAGTGTCCCGTTACAAAAAATGGACATAATCTGTAAAACTTCAACGAAAACTAAAAAGATCCATTAGTTCCATAAGCAATCAATTATATTTATTACTAACACGATCTGGGTTATATGCCTGAAATAAATAATTGAATTGAATTAAGAGTTTCTTTGAATTAACTTAATTCATATTTGTGACATCTCACATTTCTAAAATATTGTTTTACAATGTGTTCTTAAACATCAACAACATATGAGGATTTGTTACACAACCCCAAATAATACAGAAGTGTACAGTGTGTTTCAAAACGTCATCACAATATTTGAATTCGTAATCCAATCTCAAATAGCACAAAAATATATAGTGTGTGACAAAAATACCGTCACGATATTCGAATTTGGCAAACGGGCGTTTATGCAGCGTCGGCGTTGCGGTGACGGGGACTAATGACGGATGCACTAATAGTCGCGTCGTACGTCACGAGGGGGATAAGGCGTTTTGTCTGCCATCGATTTGTCTTTTAAGGTGTTTGGAGACGATTCGTAAATGGACATGTTATGTTATGCCAATATTGAAGGCATGCTGTTTGTTTGTGCATGTGTGCATAAAGGGGAGAAAAGATCAGTTCTTTCATCAGGCAAAATCTATAGTTTATTAAGTAAAGACATAACTTTCATTTTAAGAGGGCATTAACGTTTCCCACTAGCGCCATGACCTCAAAAATAAAATGGCCGTTTTAACTTTGGACGATCGACGAATCCAGCACCGTAATAACTAGACTGATGTATTCAAAAGGTACTTGAATACAAAATACAGTATGTAGTGGCCCCCTTTCTTAATATCTATCACAATTATTTACGAGTGGCGCTAGTGGACACGTTAAAATCTTCTTAAATTGCCATAGAAGTTACGCCGACCAACAACTTCAAGGCATTACTAAATTACGTTTTAATGAAGGGCATTTAGTATTTTATCACAAATTCACGCAATAAGTTGTAAAGCACTAAATGTTGATAAAACTATCGCTAAAAATAAATTCAACGCAGGTAACCTTTCAATGGCGTGTGTAACATTGCAATAAGCGATCCTATCTAAAATATAACCGCTGTTCGCACATAATTTACAAATTGATGCAATAACGAATTATCACGACAAAGATTCAAAATCGGCCAACTACAAGGGTCATATTTAAATCGGAAATTCAACTACATATGACTTTATTACTGTCGCTATTAGCATTAAGATGTCGTAAAAATTATGATGTAAAAAGTCGGATCTACATTTGCGTTTTAACTACACATACGTCCTTGTGTGAAACTTTCGTGGTTGTTGTTGTTGTACAAATTATTTTTACGTTATTTTTCGCTACACATACGACCTTTACAATTACACAAGCGTTAATGTAACGACACACATCATAACAAATGACATTCGTGTCTGCGTCAGTCAGTAAGCGCATTAACATAAATAAAACGCTCGTACACATTTAGTTATTCGTTACAGTTTTTGGTGAATTAAATATCATATTCTTTATTCAGCTTTAGTTCATGATTTTTCAATGAAACGGAAGTATATTGAACAAGGATACAAATCAAATTAAAATATTATTCGTAACGCAGGTACGGTTGGTATTGTGAGTTAGATGTCATCTCATCACTAACCCATTAGTGTTAGGCCTCTGTCCACACATACGAGACTCGCATGCGAGTTTCATTACATTGCGGGTTACCGTGGTGTAATGAGTTCAGCCGATCTGTCAAACCGCGCAATGTAGTGAACTCGCATACGAGACTCGTACGTGTGTAAATAAGGCTTTAGTCTTTCAATTTTAATTCACAGCAATTGACGTAACAGTCTGTCAATTGCAATTGAAATGTGAAACATTGCGACATAACATAAGCATACATTGTTCTTTGTCTTTCTATGAAACCAATGCCAAATATATTCTTTTGTTTCTCCACCGCGTTTACTACACAAAAATAAACGCTTAAAAGGTAAACCATTTGAAAATCGATCACCGAGATGTCTCAGTCACCCTGCTTTGTCGTAGCAATAGCGCAAGGGGGCCTACGGCGTAGCGCTACGGGCGACGTCTCAGGATTAAGTAGTGCAGTGGCCGGGCCAGTGCAACGATTTGTCTTTGTAGATGCTGACTCAACAATGTTGGCATGACAAATTATTAGTTGTGTGTGTTATGTTTTTTGTTTATGATAATATTCTTTAATTAAAATAAATGTCTTAGCGTATTATTTTCAATAAAGGTTTAAACGATTAAATTATGATTCCTTTTCATTGCAATATTCACGCCTCAACCTGTAACTATATAAAGACATCATAATCTACTTAAATGTACTTTTTTCAATTGTATGCGTATCTAGACACGCGGCAGCGTGTCCAGCCAAGTTCACCACAGGAATTGGCGTACCGCATGTGTTATATTACACGAACCGTTTGAAGCCACTTTTAACCCCCCCATAACTCCAAATCTATCTAACATAAAAAAATGAAACTTGGTACATGTATTAAGATCCTTTAGAACAACTAGAACCCCAAATTTCATAATTATAGGTTTTTGAGATATTAAATTCCAAAAAACGGCATTTTTACCACTGACTGACTGACTGACTAGTAATCAAAAACCTAACCCACTTCCAGGTGACCTAGAAAGATGAAATTTGGCATGCAGCTTGGTAATTGTGTGGGTAGACCAGAAAAAATCAGATAACAGTGTTTTTTTTATTACTTTTATTATTCACCTTATTTATTTCTTTTGCTTAGGTTAGATTTTTTGCAATAAATTTATACAAGTAAAATATAAAAATATACATACAAATTATAAAAGCATTATAAAAAACCTAACCTAGGGTGCCGACGGCAGCGAGGCGAGCCTAAGCTACCGGTGGTTAGGACGACAGAGAGAGGAACCTCCGGACTATCCGCGCCGTGTCTAGGAGTACCACCTTCTGTATTTGACCCTTAACCCAGGCATCTAACGAGAGTCTCTTGAGATGTTGGTCGAGACTCTTCACTATTAGATCTTTCACAGAGACGACTATCGGGACAATCATCGTTGAATCAACATCCCACATGGCGGTTACCTCATGTGCCATGTCTAGGTACTTGCTGACTTTGTCCTTCTCAGCTTTCACGAGGTCTCGTCATGGGGGATGGTGATGTCAACGAGTACTGCCTGGCGCTTCAATCGATCTGTCAGCACGATATCAGGCTTGTTGGCTACAATAGTCCTGTCCGTGATGACAGATCGATCCCAATAGAGCGTTGCACGACCATTTTCGAGAAATGGCGTAGGTGTGTACTTATAGGTAATACGGCACTTCGAAGTCCACAAGACCGTATAAAAGAGCAAGCTGCTGGTGAATAATCCTGGCCACCAAGTTATGTCTGTGCAAGTACTCGCCGTTAGCAAGATGACTACAACCAGAAATAATATGCCTGAGTGACTCTCCGGGACGGCGGCATGCCCGACAAATGTCGACCGTACCGTCCTTCAGGATATATTTCCGGTAGTTGTTTGTCATGATAACCTCGTCTGCAATTGCACAGACAAAACCTTCAGTTTCCCCAAAAAGATCCCCAAAACGTAGCCAGTTCACCGATGCGAGCAGGTCTACGTCGAGTCCCGTAAGGGCCTTCTAGAACCGCCCATGTAGCTCCTTACTTTTCCACACCGCCCTGCGGTCCTCGGTGCTTAGTATTTTAAATCTGCGCCAGTTCTCGTTTGCCATGGGTAGCGGGGTGAAAGATGCGTCTACTGCCACTACGTCACGATGCATCCCACACGCACTGTTTAGAAAGTAATCCCTGAGACTGCACACCTCGCGGTTGTGAAAGTCTTTGGCATTTAAGAAGCCGCGACCTCCAAGCGTCCGCGGGATGTACAGTCTCATAACAAAAGATCGTGGGTGTAGCATACGGTGCGCAGTGAACAGTACACGCACCCTTCGATCCAGGAAATCGAGCTCAGTCTGAGTCCACCTTAATATGCCAAAGGAGTATGTGAGCAAGGGGCCAGACCAGCCAACCCAGGCGTTGAAGGTGCGAACTTTATTGCCGCCCGACAAAAAACTATTGAGTACTTTTGTCAGGCGACAGAAGAAGCGTTCCTTCACCGCCCTTTTGATGTCTCCACCCTCGATACCCAAAGACTGTGACATACCAAGATACTTATAGGTTTCTGCTTCGGAGAGAGATCTGAGAGCCATTGTCTCAGAAATATGTAAATTTGTGGAATTTACAACTTTCCCCCGCTGTACATGCATGACCGCACACTTATCGACACCAAATTCCATTTTGATGACACTACTGAAGACCTCTGTGGTTTTCAGTAGCTCCAACGGGTCATGTTTATTTGGTGCAAATAGTTTAAGGTCGTCCATGTAGAGCAGATGAGAAATGACCTCACCCTCTCTCCGTAGCTGGCAATCTAGCCCTGGATCCTTCAGCAGGGTACTGAGCGGATTCAGCGCTAGGCAAAACCACAAGCGACTCAGACTATCACCCTGAAAAATACCTTGCTCAATCCTGATGGAATCCTGCGGGCCAGAGGGGCCCTCTCCTCCCCCGGGTTGACGAAGGACTGTGGTCCACTGTCTCATGCAAGCAACTAAGAAGGATCTCAAAACTGCATCAACTTTATACTGTTCTAAGATCCTCCTCAGCCATGAATGAGGCACCGAATTATAGGCCTTCTTATAGTCAATCCAGGCGGCCGAGAGGGTCCCTCTGTTTCGCCGGACTCGTTGGCAAATGGTCATGTCTATGAGGAGGAGCTCTTTAGTACCACGTGACCCAACCCTACATCCATTTTGAGCGGGGGCCAGAATGTTGTTCGCAACAATGTGCGTGTTAATTTTTGCTCTCAAATGGATGTAAGGAGCTTGTATAGCGTCGGCAAGCACGTGATGGGTCTGTAGTTCTTCGCTTCCGTGGTACTACCGGACTTGTAGAGCAAGGAGGTAACACCAGTTGTTAAGGGAGGCGGCAGGGAACCGAGCTCGAGGGCTCGCTGGAACTGTGCTGCCATACGCGCGTGTGAGCATCGAAACCATTTTAGCCAGAAGTTGTGCAATCCATCCGGGCCCGGAATTTTCCAGTTCGGAGCCGTACGGATGGCACAACTTACGTCTTCGGGGCTGATGGTAACAGACCCCATGGGTTCAATGGACTCACACTCACGCTTGACAACATCCATCCAGGCGCCCTCGGTATGCTCGACAGGCACCGACCAGTTACTACGCCAAAAGTTAACCATGGCTGTAGCATCCGGTCGCTGTCCATCAGACACACGATGGTCGGTTCCATCCCACTTCCGGTATACCTTCCTTTGGTCGCTTTGGAAAAAGCGATTCTGCTGGTATCGGTCCAGACGCTCTCTGTAGCGACGAATACGGCTTGTCCATGCATATACTTTCTGCTTCAGAAAGTCAATGCGTTCCGTGACACAAGCCATGTTCCATTATTATTATTATTATTTATGCTAGTTACCTCAGAACTCCGTCATTTAGTAACCGATTTGGAAAATTCCTTTTTTGTTTGAGACGGTATACTTCAGGGATAGTCCCATAGTTATCAGGTAAGAATCTGATCATAGGGTCCTGGAGAAATAGAGGGAATTCTTCAAATATTTAAGGTGCACCTATAGCGCTTTGGGTATTTTGTAAAGTAACTCGTGCATTCGCTCTTAAAAACCACCATTTGGCGAAGATTGACAAAAAGTAATGATATCCCATCAAAAATATAAATGTGAAAATGGGAGCCAAGTTCAATATTAAGAATATGCGATGCTTAATTGTCATCTTCACCGACAAAAGAACTGAGATCTAAATGGGTGCCAAGTTCCGTAGATTCTCTGAAATGGTGCCAAGTCCGGCACTACATCAAGTAAAATTAATTTACTGCGGCTTAATGCATTTTGAACCTTAACTTGGCAGTTTTCTATGCAGTAGGTATGTTATAATACCATAAATACTGTTGGATATTTAAGAAAACTGCCAAGTTAAAGCTCAAAATGCAATAAGCCGCAGTAAATTAATTTTACTTAATGTAGTGCCGGACTTGGCACCATTTCAGAGAATCTACGGAACTTGGCACCCATTTAGATCTCAGTTCTTTTGTCGGTGAAGATGACAACTAAGCATCACATATTCTTAATATTGAACTTGGCTCCCATTTTCACATTTATGTTTTTGATGGGATGTCATTTTCATGACGACCATTAGCTTAGTGGATTGTGACCCTGCCTACGAAGCTGGGAGACCTGGCTTCGAATCCCGCGGTCAGGGCAAATAGTAATGTGATGAGAATGAGCATGAATATTTGTTTGCGAGTCTTAGATGTTTCCTATGTATTGTATAGTATTTATATCTATTAAATTTATCGTCGTCTAGTAACCATAACATAAGCTTCATTGAGCTTAATATAGCTAGTTTGATTTGTGTAAGATTGTCCATCTATTTTATTATTATTTATAATAATGAAAGGTAGATTGAGATATAATCTTGTTACATGCCGCTACGATGTTTGACAATCGCTTAGCCAGCTTCCAAGCATCATGTTTTAAGTTTCTTCCCCTAGTGCGGGCTATGCTCAAGATTAATACGTCACACAGTAACTGGTGCAACAATTTGTCTCTATAAACGTTGAGTCAGCGGTTACCGCGACGCGCGATTAGCCCCGAATTTATTGTTTAATTTCAAAGCCAAGTTATTAATAACGCGAGATGATTAAACGGCCAAGACGGCGTGATTTATCGCGTGAGTGTTAATATGCGGTGTTCGGGGATGTGTGATTGCGAGAATGTTTTATGTTGCTAGTGTTGATAGTTATTTAGCTATCGTACACTATTGGAGAGGTAGTATGTACCTCTAGGAAGTCGTCTATCGTGTCATTAATGCTGCTGAAAAACTTTAAAGGCTCAGGATAGCGTAATACAAAAATATCGAATGTAATGACTTAGGTCTAAACCTTCTGCATGTTCAATATCGTTACCTATAATTAAGTTATTGTTTTAGTTAGTAACTTACACTTTATATGTACAGTCAACTAATGATTACTGGGCCACTTTGTACCTTGTCACAGTGACAATAATGTAAGATCTCTAGCAGCTTTCATATTGATTTTCACTGTGACAAGGTACAAAGTACCTCAGTTTAAGCAGCCCGGCGTTTTGCATACGTAGTCGCAAGGGATAGTTTAAGTTTTATCAACAAACATTTACGTAGAGTAAGTTGGTTAATTACGGGCGGGCGACTTGTAGCCGGAAACCGGACAACATGATACACAGCCACCCTCGTCTCAGACAAGCTTGTGCATGTCTCCGGCCGCTCCGCGAGAAACGACCCAACCACCAACCCTACCACGCCAAACCCCACCTAAATCCTTCACTTCTAAGCATGAAATCCAAAACCTTAAAATATCTCATACATCGTTAAAGCCGACGGCACAACAGTGACGCTACCTAATCTGCGATACGCGAATACGCACTCAAACTTTAAGCACATATTGTTCAAAATGTATTGTGCTCGCGACAATGGCTGTGGCGGCGATATGGGGTTTATGCGTGTAAGATGATGCTTGTTTGGCAAACTCTTGCTGATATGATAAATCAGTTTACAGCCACCAAACAACTCACTCGAGATCGAGGGGAGGAACGCCAACGATCTACCGTCAAATGAACAATCGCATTTTGAATGCTTGATAATTCTATTAGTGTTTAGGGTTGTTACATGTATGTGGTAATCCATTAAGGAAAATTTAAATAATTGTAGAAAAAGTACACTATGACCAGAATGAATGGTTGACTGCGCCTCTGTTCACCGGAGTCTATCGCACTGAGAAAGTGAAAATCATTATTAGTAGGTATGTATTACGATTACAAGTGCAATTCATGAACCGGTCTACCGTCGAGATCACACCTTCCATTGAAAACACCGATAGAAAAACGCTGAACATCATCTCTGTCCGACGACCGCCCACACCGTTAGCGCCATCTCACTCTAATAGGATTACCACAGACCGTGGCAGGTAAGTGTCGTTAATTGCCGTAAAAATCTACGCCGACAATGGGAGGACAAAAGCTGGCGCCCAGTGTGCGGCCGCCCTTAGCGAAAGTGATTTATTGATTTCCTTATGACGGCTTAGGCAGCGGATTACGCTTTATTTGTTTGTTTGTTAGTTGGCGGCTGCTGTTTGACTGGACTAACAAAGGAGACGAAACAGGCTTAGCTACCTGTTTCTGATAATAGTTGTAATGTGACCTAGTCATTCCCTACTCCCCATCCGTCCGTCAGGTGCAACGTAAACTGAAATTATTTTTAAGAAACCAAAACCGACTTCAATGGGGGAGTCCGGTGAAAGATTATTAATCTTAGATGGTGCACTCTTAGATTTCATACAATAAAATACAAAAATGGCTATAAGTATGTTTATAATAGTAGAAGACTAAGTACCCTCAATTCCTCATGAAATCATGGAAAAACCTTGCTTGCTTGACAAACCAAACGAAGAGAACAAATCGCCAAACGTGAACTACGCGTCGTTGAAGAGTTCCGTTCTGATCATCATCAGCAGTTCCACTTCATCAAATGTCACTTTTATGAATGAAAATGCTTGATTAGTTCATGAAAATACTAAAATCACTATTTGTGTGCCTTTCACATTTGAGGAGTTTCCTCGATTCCTAATGGATCCCATCATCAGAACTCGAGCATGACAAAAATCAATCGTGAAAATAGAACTTGCTTAACAAACACAGCTAGAAGGACAAATCGCCAAACGTGAACTTTTCGTCGTTGAAGAGTTCTGTTCTGATCATCATCAGCAGTTCCACTTCATCAAATGTCACATTTTTGTATGATAATGCTCGATTTGTTGATAAAAACACAAAAATCACTATATGTTTGCCTTTAAGATTTGAGGAGTTCCCTCAATTCCTCATGGATCCCATCATCAGAACTCGAGCATGACAAAAATTAATCGTGAAAATAGAACTTGCTTAACAAACACAGCTAGGAGGACAAATCGCCAAACGTGAACTTTTTGTCGTTCACGAGTTCTGTTCTGATCATCATCAGCAGTTCCACTTCATCTAATGTCACATTTTTGGATGAAAATGCTTGACTTGTTGATAAAAACACAAAAATTACTATATGTTTGCCTTAAAGATTTGAGGAGTTTCTTCAATTCCTCATGAATCCCATCATCAGAACTGCCTTTTGACAAAAACGGGACCTACTTGGATATATATACATACAATCAAAAAAAGAATTTTTCAAATCGGTTCAGAAATGACGGAGTTATGGAGTAACAAACATTAAAAAAAAAACATACAACCGAATTGATAACCTCCTCTTTTGAAATCTTGAAGTCGGTTAATAAGATAAGTTGAGATGCCCAACGATGTTTATTTTTAGCTTGTGGATAAAAAAAATCAATCGATATATTGATTAAATGGTGATAGCTACAATGACAATGTAATTCTCGAATAGCTCATTCCGATGAAGTAACTGCTGCCTAAACCTCAAATAACGTATGACATACGAGGAAAACTTTCAAAGTTCCATGTTATCAAAACACTGTAATTTCAAAACGCGCTGAAATTCCACAAGCATAAAAACGAGAATGCTGATAACCCACATAATTTGTGTAATCACAACGTGCAAATCTGTCCTCTAGTCCTGACCTAATGCACCGCGATCTGTCGCACGTATATTACCCGGAGCGGCGATAAAAGGGCACAAAAGGGCAGTCGGCGCCATTGATTTATCGCCCGGAATGATGTAGAGGTGAAAGTGTTAGGGCCGCGCGTAAATCAAAACCGATGTATTGACAGCCGATGAATACTGTTATTATACCGCGAAATAATTGTTTATGACCAACTATTAGCTACTGAAGATATTTAGAAGGCTTTGAAAGATTTATGGGCGATTGTATCACGATGTCTGATTGGTTGTCGGTGGTCTATCAGTTTTTTGTTTTGGTTTTAAACCTACAACATTAATACTCGTATGTAAATAACTGACAACTTTGAATAGTTGAAAAACCAACGAAGTTATAATTTCGAAGTTTTATATCTTAAATATGGCTGAACCGATTTTAATAAAACACATCTAAGAACCATCGCCGGAAAACCTGTTTTCAAATTAAAAAAACCGCGTTTAAATCGGTTCATCCGTTTAAGAGCTGCGATGCCACAGACACACACACACACACATACACAGATTCGTTCCGCGTTTGCGTTCCGCGTCAGGGGTTAATTATATATAACTAATAAAAATTTACTTTTTTTACAGGATGCGCTGCTATTCTTTTGTCATTTCTTTTGCATGTTAATACTTCATCTAAAACAAAACATACTTTATTAACATTAAAAGTTCCTCAGGGTGTATTTTATGTAACGGATTAATACATATTTTAAAAATGAACCTTGCGGTATATTTGTAAAGGAATCGTTGAACCCATCCACATAATTTCGCCGAGGTGATTAGCTGTGTTGCGTAACCAGTAATTGTTGTTCCCGTTTTAATTCACCTTAATAGGAACCGGGGACCTTCGAGTTTGTTCTTAACCTCAAATTTACGGTCATTTTTCACATAAATCAAAGGGAGCCGGCCGGGAGATTTATTATACGTGGTCACTTCCACAATGACCGACAAGGATCAAACTACCTGCGTTATTGCGTAACCATGGTTTTGCATTTGCAACCATTGCGAATTTGGACGATTTATGACTTACTTTTGGAAATGAAAGTGTAAGTGTAAATGTAAATACTTTAAACATTTGTATGTAAATAATAATAATAATAAATATTGGGGGACAATCTTACACAAATCGACCTAGTCCCAAACTAAGCAAAGCTTGTACTATGGGTACTAGACGAGGATATACATACTTAAATATATACATATAGAAAACATCCAAGACCGAAGAACAAATATCCGTGATAAATGCACAAATAAATGCCCTGGCCGGGATTCGAACCCGGGACCTCTAGCTTCCGAGGCAGAGTCACTACCAACTAGGCTAAACAGGCCGTCAATGTATACTTGCATTAACGTTGTCTTATGTATTTCCAATGTTTGTAAAGTTGCTTACCAATGTAGGCATTCATATAGCTAACTAAAATTATATTAGTGATATCAAAAGTAGGACAAAAAGATCCAGATCCAGTAGGTACGTGGATCTGTATCATTGTATTGAAAAGACGTGTATCGTAAATTGTTAAAACAACTTGAAATTTAAGTACAGCAAGATTCCTACTATTTTAACTTGTCTGTCAAATTATAATATTGATAGCGCTATTAGCAATTGAGCGTTTAAATAAATAACGCCATGTGCCAATGCTAAGACACCAAATGACAGAGTTCCCATGTCATCATCATTACGTATAAATGGGCTCGTATTACAGTGAATATTTCAGTTGTTTAGTTACAGACGGAGCCTAATTGGGGACGCACGCGATCCCAGTGACGTGTTTATGTATTCTACTACTACTCCCAATCTATAACTGTATTGAATTTAACTCAATATAGAATAGATAATCCACTGCAATGTTGGCAAATAATATTACACTAACTGTTGCAAAATAATACATTACACACCTAGAGCAAGAAAAAAACATGTGTGAACACTAAACAATTTCAATGTTGTTTAAAGCTTTCTATATTACATGTATTAAAACAGTTAATATAAGACAAATAGAAAGAATTATTCATATAGAAAGCTTAACATTCAAATAACATTGTTTAGTGTTCATAGACGTTTTTTACACGTTTTTTGTAATGTATTATTTCACAACAGTTAATGTAATATTGTAGAGCAGGTGCTGAAGTAAACCACTAATATTGTCTGGGTTTTTATTTCAACCATTTCGAAACAAGCTGCTAGAATGGTGGACGGTGGTAAATGAAAGTTTTGTTTGTATAATAAGAAAAAAAATATTTACAACATTAACATTTACTCAGTTTGTTGACTTACAGCTTTAAAAGTAAGAGGTCATCTAAAACCACTTGGCGAGTAGTTTCTTGCGTTAACTACCTTAAAATTATCAAATAATGTAGAAAAAAAAAACAAAGAATTACGATTAAATACATATATAGTAATATGATTTGCAATATACCTACGTTATTATGTGAATTATATTAACAGTATTTTTGAGTCTATGTCTATTGTTCTCAAACGAATAATTTTGAATCTCATAATCGACAGCTGTATCAACGCGACGTATCATTTGACGATAGAACATCTTGCGTCAGACATCAAACAAGCCGAACAAATTGAGACAGTGCAGAAGTACACGGAATTGTATTAAAGAATCGGAATGATCGATCGTGGCAGGGCGTTTTAATTCCGACGCGAGAGGCGGAGGCGTGGTCCACGACGATTTGTTTTAGCTGCAGTAGAATAGGTGAGGGAAAAAATTCCGAGGAGCGATGGGAAACTTTAACAGGAAACGCGGTTTTCATAGGACTCGTTCGTTGTTTTCATTTGTATTTTAGTGGGGGTCCTAATTTTTAACGGCTTATTAATAAAATATGAGTACAGATGTGTCATTCTTATTCTCATTAGAAGCAATTTGGGACATCGTGTCAGGATCAGGACAAGCCTAGCATCATGAGCGCATAATTATGTCGGACGTATAACATTTGTCCTTAACTAGCAAGTATGCAAATGCGAGAGGAACGGATGTCTACATAAACGCGATCATGTTAACGAGGTAGTGAAAGTATTTTTATATACATCTGATTCTGATATATTTTTTGATACTTACTATGAAAAATGTAGCAAATGTGTCCTGTGTATAAACATCAATCGGCTTGTAACACATTTGTGTATAAGTTTATGTATGTAGTTACTTTTGCATGTTTATGTAAAGCAAAAAGAAATCTGTGAGTTTTAAAATATCAAAGACGACGCAAAAGTGCCACCGGATATCCAGCGCGGAAACGGGCGGAATAGACGAGGAGCTGTCACTTAACGGAATCAGTCAAAACTTGGTAAATCCAATATCTAAGTTTAGAGCGGGGGCACAAAGCTCCGAGCTGCATAGAGGATGTGGCCTTACTCGAAGCGGTTTGCACGCACTACAGGGTTAATCTAACTAAGTTTAAACAGGAGTGTATTAATCACTAGTAGCGCTTCAGTTTGTTTCTTTGAGTGTTTATACGTATGAATATTTTAATTGATATAATATGCGTCTTATAGCAATGTTTGATAGAGCCAGGTAACGCGTTCAAATTGTGAGCGTTATGGTTAAAGAATTAGAGGGTGTTTTTAAGCACTGGACAACTAAATTCGATAATACTATAAACGAGTGAGTTAAAAGTTTCTAGATCTTTTCACAACGGTCATTCTACTGTGAATAAAAAAAATATGTCTGTTTGTAATTTGATTATATACCTAAGCGTCTAGGGTAAAATCTTCTGTATGTAAAGCCAACATTTTCTATGAGTACAGCTTCCAGCATTAACCTTTGCGCCGCCACTGACTTGATATAAAGTCAATTACATTTAGTACCCTACACAGTATGACTTCATATCAACTCGATGTAAAGATTGTTAAGGCAACCTACGTGCTATCAAGTAAAGTTCATTTTCAGTCGTTTGCTTCAAAGACTGGCGTGTGAGACACAACTTACGTAATCTACTGTGGTGGTGAAAAGGTTCATATTTTAGCGGCCCGACACATAAGTCGTGTCAGATATCTACGCGCGCTTTGTTATAGCAGATACGAATGTTGGTGATCCGTGAGCTACACAGATACATATAACTGTAAAGCACGTTTTACACGGCCACACATCAAGCCTTCAAGTTCTCGGAATCGATTCCTCTACCGCGCCCGCTTCCGCGTGCTCCGTGCCCCGACCGCGTGCATCGCTCGATAGCGCCGACAGTGACTGATTACCCCCAGTTCACGGCCCCACTATCTCAGTATAAAGTATAAAGTTTGCTTATAAACATTTAAGGCAAGGAATCCGTGAAATGCATATTGATTTTAATAATGTATACTAATACCTACTCGTAAGGGCAACGATGCACGAACTATATTATCTTTGTACATTATTGTACAAGTCAGATTGATTTTCCAGATGAAAATGTAAAATAAATACATAGTATTTATCAGATCAGATCAGAATCAAATTAGCACAAAATTTACGCCGTCTTAGATTTATTTAAGTCTAGTGGTTAGTGATCCTTCTTTTTTTTACCCTGCCTAACGAAAGTGATGGTCCTGGGTTCGAATCGCTATTTGTGTAATGAGCATGAATATTCGATTCTAGTCTTGTGTTTCTGTATAATATTATATACTATATCGTCGTCACGTCAAGTACCTTACCCATAAAACAAGACTTATTTAGTTTACTATTGGTCTGCCGCGGTTTGTGTAAGATTGTCCCCTAATGATCAACAACAACCCCCAATTAACAAGCCTTATTGAGCTTACTATGAGACTAGTTCGATTTGTGTAAAAAGTTGTCTCCTAATTATTATTTATTTATTTATCTATACTAATACTATAAAGCTGAAGAGTTTGTTTGTTTGTTTGAATACACTAATCTCAGGAACTACTGGTTCGAATTGGAAAATTCTTTTTGTGTTGGATAGTCCATTGATCGAGGAAGGCTTTAGGCTATATAACATCACGCTGCGACCAATATGAGCGAAGACGCGGACGAAGTCGTGGGCAACAGCTAGTTATTAATATTATTATTAAAATTATCCCTTTGCTTGCATACATTTTGTTTAAAAAATAATTTGTACACAAATTACATTTCGTATTACTTATATGGTAAATGTATTTTTAATTACTAAAACGTTTGTTACGACTGTGTATAACTATATAGAATATATTGAATTAAATTACTGTTCTTTCCTTGTTATATAGCTGCGTCTCTAGGTTACTTATATTGATGTGTCTTTTTCTTTCACTTTGCTTTTTGTTGTATCTATTTAGCGTATAAAATATTTTAGTACCTAAATTACCATGGAAATTCAACTACAGTTGCGAGTCACGACGTTCTATTTTTCTGCAACACGTGTAAGAACAAAAAGTAATCTTATAATAAATTTCATCGCAGAGTTGTGAGCTCCGGCCGGTCAGAGTGTTAACACCGTGTTCAGCCAGGCCCCCCACTGCGGCCAGCGGGGGGCACTGCTCCTGGGCACATATTCACAATGCTACCTCACCCAATCTCAGTCCAACCAGTTGAAGCCCAACATTACATGCTGCTACTACGAGCCCTGGTATCTAAATATGCTAGGGGTGAGTGGTGATGTGAGGTGAAACTAGATGTGAAGAGCATAGTCGTTCTCAGCGTTAATCGCGTTAAACATTAACTTAACCTGCTCTGAAAGAATGCAAGTGTTCTTCAACTCTGTATATCATATTTTCACATACCGCATTTCCATCTTCAATTTTGCCGGTTTGATTAAAAATTGTTAAATACCATTTTAAAATGCGTTTAAAAAAAATAGATTAGAAAGAAAAGGCGTCCACAATCTGTCCTCATAGACAGCGCTGGCCAATCAAGTTGTTTGCACGCCAATGTTACGACAACACAGGGTTCAATCAACAACGCTCTTTGCAATCCAATAAATCCTTGGGGTAGTCAGAATCTTCTATCAACAGCGATCTACTTACTACTATTTATAGATGCTTATAATTTAAATAGATAGCACGATGGACAGACCAACTAAGAAACAGAAGAATAATGTACGAAATGGGTGTACATATAAACAATGCACAAACATCGATTTACCACACCTCGAAGTACGCAAGTCTCGAAGTCAATTTTCTCAGATTTGATGTACTGACATGACCCTAATATGAAATGTTCCCGCGCCGCGATTGATACAGGAGCTGCAATTTGCCGCATGTAGAGCATGATGTATCGGCCTCAGGTGAGGCCCGTTCCCAGGCGCGCCCGACTCATGATGATGGATCATCCCATCCCGCTTTGTTCTGACCCGCCGTTTGTCCCGACGACAAATTTGGGGTCATTCCGTCTTTGCTTTGGACTATTGTTACACTAATTGTGCTAAAATAACCCCATAAAAAACGAAACTGCTCTTTATCAAAACCTTTAGCTATAGCCAAATCCGTGCCACGAGGTAACGGTACGTTACGGTCTAAGTCTGAATTGATGAAGCCCATATATAAGCACAGTTGCCAAAACAGATTATTACTAGTTAAGTAGCCTAAAGAAATTCAGATGACTCATGTCTTTCTGTTTTTTAAAACATCATTAGCGAAGCGACATAAATCCTACATACCAAGATAGCATGTTATATGAGTTGTCAGCATGTAAATTATGATCTAAAAAGTTCTCACTTATAATTTGTGGTTATAGTGCATGTCGAGTTCCGTTCCGTTAGAGGAGGCGGCGGCGGGTCGGTGGCTCGGATAATGCCTCCGCCTGCGCCCGCGCCGCCGGGACACCACTCCCACCGAACAGTTACCCACACAAAACGTCGTGAGCCTCACAATTCAATATATTTCAGAGTAATTTGACGTTCATTAAAGAAACTCTGAGACCGTGAACCAGAACACAATGGTTGAATGGCCATTTGTTGCTGCCGTTGAAAGGCACAATAATAATTCCGAAGTAGTTATTCACGCGGCAGTTAGGCGCTTACGAAACGAAACGTCGTTTCTTGATGGAGGAGCCATTTCGTTGTTAAGTGACCGCCGCGCCACGATGGTGCGGAGCGATACAATAATCTTCCTAAACATGCTAAAACAATGCGAATATTACTAACCTTGTTGGCTGTTTTTTCTAGTGGTTTTTTTCTCCTTCATCCAAGGGTACTCGGGGACGTTGAGCCCGCCTCCCGGAGAGGGCAGGTCGGGCGCGTAGCCGGGCGGCGTGTGCTGCGGGCTGAGCTCGCCGCCGCCGAGCTGCGGCAGCGCGGTCATGAACTCCGCCATGGACGGCTGGCTGTTGATGAAGCCGGTCTCGGTGCAGGTCTCGAGCATGGGGTGCGGCGCGCCAGCGGCGGTGACGGCGGCCAGCCAGAAGCCGTTACCGCCGTGCTCCATGCGATCGGGTGCGGGCCCCATGGGCGGCGTACTCCTACTCTTCACCGCGAACTCCTCCTCCATATCATCGCGTACCCCCATGCCTCTGACGGGCTGCTTCCCTCTGATGGCGGGGAACTCTTCGCATTTTATCTTGCGCACGAGCGGGTTACTGTCCAGCGGCAGCGCGGTGTTGCATATCTCTTGCATCGCTGCCGGTGCCGGTGACGTGTAACGGCCAATGCGCGATCATTCACGAGACGACTCTGTCTTCCGTTTCGCCTCATACGTTAACATTTTCGCTTACGCATTGGGACTGGTATAACTACTCCGTGAAGCTATTGTGCTTAGTTTCCACAGCAGCGTCATTGTATCTGTAAAAGACAATTCTAGTTATTCATCTAAGAGCGCTTGTGACATTAGAATGACAAATGTTTTAATATTCAACATCGTTTTTCTTTACCTCCAAGACTAAGATTTAACAATTGTCAATTAAATTATTTCGTCTAGAGTGGACAAAAGTAAGGAGATAATTAATTAAGATAGTCATCAGGAGTTGTTGGGATTACTTTTTACGGAGCGAGCATTGAATAAGTAATGCTGTTAAGTACGGCGTAAGGTTTTATCTAATAGACGCAAATTGTGAAATTAAACGTGGCCTGAAGGCTGTTTGCGGTTATTCCGCAATTATTCGCGGACGCTCGTCATTACGTGGCCTGTGTCGAATAATTTGAGCATTTGACGCCGTGATGAACTCTCGCGTAATGAGTGCCCGAAATTGTTTATTGTTGCAATAAAATTATGAAGCGAACAGCAACGAGACAACAATAAAGTTATTAAAATTGACATGAACTTGTAACCGCATGATGGGTCAATGTGGGTGTTTATCTAAATCGCGTTACTTTTGGACATTTGGCGCATGTGGGGTCTTTATGTGAATGTTACAGGTTTCGTGCCCGTCAATGGCATTTACAATTGAGATGCACTACATACACTTAGTGTGAGGTTTTATATGTGGTTTCAAGGTATAAGCGTCCACAGGCCCGCATCGCACGCAAGAGGATTCTAGTATTCTTTGTATAGAAACTCACACAAGTGCGTCCACTGACGTATACGGTGAGGATCAGTGAACGCACTTAGTGTGAATTTCTACACAAAGAATACTAAAATCCGTTGCGTGCGATGCGTCCAATGCGTGCGATGCGGGCCTGTGGACGCTTACCTTTACATAGACACCACATACGAGAAGTGTTTATTTGTAGACTACTAGTATTACTTCTAAGTATTTTCTTTATTCATGACAGGTCATCATTGCAAGTTTTTTTATATGTTCACTTCAATTCAGATTAAATTTCACATAAAATTAGGTATACGACCGTTTCATAAGCCACCAGATTTTACACTACACGTCCCTAAAATGGCGCCATAAACAAATTCATAAGTAGGCTCTGCTCTCGTTTTTATGCGTTTTTAAAGGCCCCCCGAGGGAATTCAGGAAAAGTGAAACGCGGCGTAAAACCTGCACCCCGTCGCGACACAAGAGGGATCTCCAAATTTAAGACAGCCTTTGCTATGCAAATAGAAATGTTTGAGGCAAGGCGAGGATTCTTTCGCGAGGAATAATTTTACCCGAGGATAGCTGGTAGGGTTGCAGATATGAAGAAGTTTCCTAGTATAACGTATCGGCCACTATTGCCATTCATAAATAGCAGACTTTTTATCAGATAAACATGCAGCAGATTCCCATAATACGAAAGGAAATTACATTTCATTGCTCGTTCTCATGCGGGGCACAGACGGGAAATTTTAATTCAAAACACAGAGCAACCCATACGCATTAAAATAGGTTTAACCGCCAGCCGTTCCATTTTCAAAAATAAAATAAAACAAAAAGGTGCGTTCCCGCCATTTCTCTCGGGCGCGCCGCAAATTCCAGTGGAAAAAATCGTATTTCGAACGCGGTTTGAATTTTAATTGACATTCGGTCTGGGAGCCGTTGCGCGGGGAATCGCGGACGTTTTCGAGTTTACATCTAGGTCGGGTAGGGTGTCCACCAGTTGCGGACCATAAAAGCGACGCCACACGTCCGCGCCCTAACGGGGTGCCTACGTGATAAAGAAGCGTTGCCGATTACTTTAGAAAAATGTTTTTTTTTAGAGTGCAATAGGCAAACTTAAGACTGTTCAACTTACATAGGTATTGAAATAGCTAGAATTTTACCCTCACTATGTTTTTTGCTGTTTTATTGATACCTCCTAACCAATACATAATAATACAACTCATTAACCCCAAACTCTAATTTATTCAGCGTTAAAGGCCCGTGGTACTTCCATTTTTTTTGTCTTGGACGCTCGCTGGTGGTAGCTCGATATAACGTGTTCTTCTCCCGCGCACGCCACCTTGCGAAGTTGAATAAAATTTCAAAATGTCAAAATAAATGATTATTTTGGAATATCAGTCCTTCATATTTTTGATAAATCCAATCCACCACCAATCTTTACGTGATATACCTAATCACAAAAGGTTTAGAAGAAGAGACGAAAAAAACATTTTGCCACTTGATCATTGATGAATATTATACATATTTACCATATCTGTTTTTACTTTTAATCGTAATGCACTTCGAATACCTACTATAAAATGTAACAAATCACCATGTCACGCAGAATAGAGGCAACTAATGCCTAAGGAACCGCGAGCCCTAAATTGAGTATAGATGTTGACAGTTTTGGTGTTATGATACTTTTCCTACTTCTTGTTGTTAATTAATTCAACAACAAATATTATTGGTAAGTACAATCCATTCCTCAGTGTCTAAGACCTATGTTTTACCCACAAAGTATGTAGGTAAACAAAATATTCCTTCAACCTGCTACTTATATTCAAATGGGACACAATTTGCGTTGATACCCTTGCAGCGTCCCACCTATCTGGAACCTGAATGAGTGTTGGTGCTGCTGCCGAGTCACTCAAAAGGCGCAAATATGTTGTCATCAACAGTGACTAATGTTTGAGCCTTTTGGAGTCCAGACCATAGGGATATGGGCACCAGCGCTCTACAACTTTATAAACCAATGTATATCAAAACGCTTTGTGACGCTTGGTGACGCCTCATACCAAGCCCAACGTACATATTAGCACTGCTATACAACGTGGAAACGCAGCCAGCCTGATGGGCACCTCACCGTCTGACGCCGATTTGGGTCAAGTTTTTAATAGTAATTAATTCTTTAATTGTTATTATTCTTGTAAATACATAATGCATATTTAAATAAACCTTGGAAAAGTATAAAACTACCAAAAGTGTACAAAAGAACAAATATGACTTTGGTAAGTCATACATATCAATACCATCATAAATGTGGATTCGAAGAACAACAATAGGAGATCCAGTACCAATAATATTTACAAGGTATAATGGCACTGAATCTGCCATTGTTGAACTGGTTAACTTAGTAAGAAATCTTGCCCTATTCACAATAAGTACAAGGGAAGTAAATAACCCCTGGCTGCGTGTCCGGGCCTCTAACTAGTGGTTAGGGTCCAATTTGCCGGCCGTAACGATTTCCTCTTCGGGGAATCGAATGGCGTGCGTCCGGAGGCCGCCCACCGCTCTATATAAGGCTTATACTATGTACTGCAAGATTTGCTAAACCACAACTCTTGTATGGGCGAATTATTTCGAACAGTCTGCTGTAATCATAGGTTGCTACGCCAGAACTTGTAGCGTGTGCTCTGTTTGCGTATAGGCGTAATTTTTTAAAAGTTGTTTGTGGTATGACGCCTGAGAAACATATCACATTCGTATTGCCAATTCTTTGAATATTCTATGTAAGCGTAATGAACATGGAGCAGGAAGAAAAAACTATACACAAAAATGTGTAACGTTTTTCTTTAAAAATCTGTTAGAAACGACTAACGAGTTTTCAGACGATCACAGCACTAATAACAATGGCCTTATCCTCAATGTTTGAGAGACCGTGCCCTATAACTTTAATTCAGGTTCATATAATTATACTAAGTAAACTGTAAACAGTGCTAATTGACACGAAACACTTAAAAAAACCCGGTAAGTGCGTGTGAGATCACGCACAGAGAAGGGGTCCGTACCGACACCTACTAGTCCACCTAAAAGCCCTATACAACACTTTGAATAAAAAAAGGACGCATAAGGATACGCCCTTATAGGGAACTTACGGTACTTACGTTCTTTTGTTTGGTCAAGACAGTTTTTCAGCGAAAACTTATATTGTTCAAACCTAAAGTCGTTGAAAGTACTTATATTTATTAATGCACACCACTTCAGTAAATCGGCTTTGACATACGGATGGGCGAACGGTCGGACGATAAGGATTCCGTTTTCGCCGTATTGGCTACGGAAACCTACCTTATTTTAGCTATTGTAAATAGTATATTGTATTACAAAGGAGCGAAATACAATAATTTATCGAGGGTTAGCGCGTTGAATCCAGGCTGAAACGAAGACATAGAAGACCGCTGCCATAATAACACCACTACTTGCTCTTTAGGTATGTGGTGTTGTGTTCCTGGTGGTGAGTAAGGTCGCCAGAGCTCCCGAGGATGCGCTGTGTTGGGAGTGAGTGGCCTGCAGATGTCTTTAGCTGTCAACACAATGAATCCTTAAGTTAATAAAGGATTGTCAACGCACTTGTGATTCTTCTGGAGTCGCACGTGTCCTTAGGCTACGGTGTCTGCTTACCATCAGACAGGCCGTAAGCTTGTTTGCCACCGTCGTTGTATATTAATTTATACCCGAATAAAACCGACTATTAACTATACGCGTACCCATCAAATATGAGAAGTTCCCTCGATTCCTCCTGGATCCTATCATCAGACCTTCACCAAATTTATATGGGACCACTGTCGGGGTACCTACCTGCTTTGAAACAAAAAAAATATTTATCACAAGAGAGAATTCCTTCTATTGAAGTCGGTTAAAAAATGATAAAGTATTTTCTAGGCCGTTTAGAGCGAGCATAACTCGTTCTTACTCCCTGTAATTTGCCAGGGAGCAAAATAGTATTTTGCAGCAGGGCAGAAATGAAAAATTAAAAAAAAATATAGGTTAGAAAAACTTTTTTCGAAAGAAGTTATAAAATATTCCATAACGTTATGATAACATATTATGTTCGCTTAAACATCTGTGATGGTAACACAAAATGAGTGAATCTAGCTACGAGATGCCTACGATAATAGTGTCATTATTAACAGTTACGTTTATGAGAAACCATGCATGAGGTCGAGTCGGTAAAAAAAGAAAACACGGTTGACGACCGTTTAACCTAGTTGATAGTAACCATGCATATGAAGTCTCAAATTTCGCGTACCATTTTTAATGTGATGATGATAATATTGATATGTTAATACAGATTTTTATGATTTTTTAAATATTTTTTTCTGCGTCTTGTATGTTACAGACGCATAGGTAAGTTATGTATATTTTTCTACTCCAGAATTATAATCTGTTAATTTAATGACTGACAGCATTCAAAACAATAAACTTCAAAACAATAAACTTTTTGTACAAATGCAAGTCTATACCATAAACAAGTCATTATATGAATGGTGGGAGAGTCAAAATGGATTTCCATTCAATAATAATAATAAAAACATCCTTCAGGATGCAACTGTACTGGGAATAACGCTAGGAGGATGATGAATAATAAAACTGTTATTTTTTATTATTAAAGGAGGCACACGTCCAATGTCAGTATTCTGCCACCATATCGATTTTTAATTTAAATCAAATTATTAAGCTGCCGTAAAAATATTGTATGCAAAGCTGATGCAAAGTTACATAATTAGGTCTTCAAATTCTGAATTAATAATAATAGTTAATTAGGTTAGGTTATAATTAATAATAGTTAATTAGGTCTTTAATACAGCGACTCTTGAGTTTCAGAATTGCTATCCAACGGCGCAATGCCGCCAGCCTTCTGGGTACACTACCTAGCACTGAAGACCTAGCTCTTTTTTTTATTCATAAGTTTGGCTTGGCCATTTTTTTATTCATAAGTTTTTTATATTAAATTTTTATTATGTTTTATCAATTGACAAAAAAAGTCGTGTTAACTAAGATTATTGTTAGCAGCTGAGCACTTTGTTCGAGCACCTGATGGCGACTATTACTGTCTGCACACAAATGCAACGCATACTTCAGCGCACACAGACTAACAACACCAGAGTTGATGTTAATCGGCCGAGACATGTAGGATGCTTGTCTCAGGCTAAAAGCCTCGCGTGCGAATGGGTTAATATGAGACAAAACGTCTCGCTTGTCTGATGAGGTAATTCAGCGATTGAAATAGATATAAATCAGGTGAGGAAATTATTTGTCATAGCTCGTGCTTAGTCATTCTTATCCACCTTATAAATTATATTTAGACAACTCATTATTGTTTGAACATTCAGTTGCATTATATGCATATAATGCATAACAAATATAAGATCTATTACAAAACCAGATTTCTTACAGGAAATCTTTTGCTTAACTGCTTAATCAAAAGGTAAGCTAATGTGCTTAATTACTCCCTGCTTGATTTACAATAGAATACAATACAAAAACTCTGCGAGCGTACGTGCGTGTCCTCTAGATTCTAAGTAGATAGATGGAGCAGAGGGCGTCCGCCGTGAGGACTATGTTTTGAACTTTTGACTTCATTTCACTTACTTTCAGTTAGTTTTCGTTGTGCTTATTACCGTGTTGACGGCCATGTTTCCAATTTAGTTGCGGATCTTCCAATATTCAATAGTCATTGTGGAAGCGTGGCGATTACGGCATTTACTTCCATGAAATTGGGGGAGGCCTATGTCCAGCAGTGGACGTCCTACGGCTGATATGGTGGTGGTGGTGGTGGTGTGGAAGTCTTTGGGGGTCTATGTCCAGCAGTGGGCGTCTTTCGGCTGACATGATGATGATGATGATGAAATAAAAAAATATTGCGAAGTTCAAGACAAAATTTTAAACGTATATCAAGACTCTTGGTGAGGCCTCTAAATAACCCTAATACTATTTGATAATATTTCTCTCGGATCCATAATAAAACGCATAACTGAAGCAATAAATAAACCTTACGGGCCAATATCACTCGCACTACTGACAAAGTGGTGTGTTGCGGAAGGTATTCGTCATAATGTGCTCGTAAATGTCTGTGTGGCATCAGAGCGGTGCGGGACTCTTGATGGATCGCGCGGGAGTACGCTGACGAGATTTAATTCATTTCAGTGGTTTGGAGGTTGGAGACATAGTTAAGATAAATTTCTTGATTATTTAATCCGTGTGAATATAACCCACAACTTAAAAAAATTGAAAGGATCCCGGACATTTTATTTTTAAAGTTCAACGTCTCTAAAACAGCTGAAACAATGTTGATAAAACATGTCGAAGAACCATCGCTGGAAAACTTCATGATCATCATTGTTCGCCGATCGACGTCCACTGCTGGACAAAGGCCTCCCACAGAGAGCGGCACACCGACCTGTCATGAGCCGCCCGCATCCAGCGGACTCCCGCGACCTTGACCAGGTCATCAGCCCACCTCGTGGGGGGCTTTCCAACTTCCAGCGCTGCGAAACTTGCTTTCATATTTAAAAAAAAACCGCATTCCAACCCGCGTTCACCCGTTGAAGAGCTAAGATGGCACAGACAGACACATAGATACACAAATACATACGTTAAACTAATAACACCCCTCTTTTGCGTTCCGCGTCGGGAGTTAAAAAGGTACTTGTTTAAACCAAATACTGCATATGTGTCACAGATAATAATGGAAATCGCACGTGGCGAATATTTTTTCATTGTGAATGACAATTTTGTTAAGTAGATGTTTTTTTTTATAAGCTTTTGTTACATTCCTTACATTTTTATTTTATTTTAATGCGTATAGTGTTAAATTTAAATGATATAAAGCGCCTATCTAGAATTATTATTACAGTGCATAACATATTTTGAAGTAATTACACGACTTTTTTTTTTTTTTAACTTAGTTGTTTTTTATCTCATCTCCTCATCGATGTAAGGACCGCCTAGAGCGGTAAAAGCCTCCTCCATGCATCTCCATCTTCTGCGGTCTGTAGCTAGTCTCCTCCAGGCTTTTCCAGGAACACTCGCCAGGTCGTCGCTCCAACGTTTGTTGGGTCTTCCAGGTTTGCGTTTTCCGTCTAAGGGGTACCAGTTAGTGATCGTTTTTGACCACCTTTCGTCAGAGGTTCTTTGCAGATGCCCTGACCAACGCCATTTCTCCTGCAGCATTTGTTTGACAGCGTCTTTAGCTTTTGTTTTTCGTCTTATTTTAGAGTGTCTTATTTTGTCTCTTAACTTCAACCCAAGAAAGCTTCTCTTCATACCTCTTTGGCATGTTCTGATTTTGTTATGTTCTTCTTCGTTATAGTCCAGGTCTGGCAAGCGTAAGTGAGACAAAGTAGTAAGGAAATATTCATAGCTTTAGTTTTTAAATCTGTGTTTATACTAATCTTGAAAATTTCTTTCAAATTCCAGTACTTTTTCCATGTATTTTCTACTCTCCGATCTATTTCGTTTTCTGTGTTTTTTGTAAATGAGATTTGATGGCCTAGGTGTATGTAGGACTGTACATATTCTAAAATTTTCGATTCCAGCCAGATATTTTCTCTTTCTCTGTTTGTCATGACTTTAGTTTTTTCTTGGTTGATTTCTAGTCCTGTTTCTTCGCTTAGTGAGTTGAGTGAGTCAAACATATATTGCAGTTCTTCTGGGCTCTCTGATAGCAGGACTATATCATCAGCGAATCTTAAATGTGATAAGTTGGTGCCGTGTATTTTTAGTCCCACCTGGTCCCATTCCAAACGTCTAAATATGCTCTCGAAAACTGCAATGAATAGCTTGGGTGATAGCGGGTCTCCCTGCCTAACTCCCCTTTCCACTCTGAAGGAAGACCCCGGTGTTTCCATTTTCACTCAAGCAGTACTTGTTTTGTAGAGTAGTTTGATGATGTCAATGTAGTTGGCGTTAACTCCTTGTTCTGCTAAAGCGTTCCATATAGAGTGCGAGATAGAGTCGAAAACTTTGCAGTAATCTACAAAATGTATTTAAAGTGTTTTTCCAAACTCGTTGTATTTCTCTATTATGTTCTTAAGAGTATGAATGTGGTCCACTGTAGAGAAGCCCCGTATAAAGCCAGCTTGTTCCACTGGTTGATTTTTTTCAACCACTCTTGTAATACGAAGTAAAATAGATGCGGAGAAAAACATAAGGCTGATGGGGCGGTAATTAGCTATTTGCTTTGGATCGCCTTTTTGTATAGCAGTGTTATTTCAGCGATTGTCCATTGCTTTGGTACCTCTTTTTTATCATGTATTTTATTAAATAATCTTGTTATAGGTTTTAGAAGTGTTTCCTTTCCAGCGATGATAGCGTCGTTGCTAATACCGTCGGGTCCGGGGCTTTTTTCAATTTTTAGCTTCTTTATAGAATACTCTACTTCGCTTTCCGTTTAAGGTGGAACGCTGTTTTTGTTGTAGGGCCAAGTCTCTGAGAGTAGAGTGTTGTGATGTATGTGAAGTAGATGCTTTAGCTTTTGTAAATATTATCAATAACAACAGTAAAACAGGTAAGTACAACAGGTAGTCCAATAGTTCGATTTTAGAGTGGTGACCAAGATACTGCTAAAGTTTCGGCGTCATTTCAGTTTTCGTAAAATAAAACATAAAACAGTGGTTGTAGACTAAAGATGAAATCTAATAAAACAAATTATGACTAGGCACAGCGCTACAATTTTATGTTGTGAATCTGTTTTATACAAAATATATCAATTCTAATAAATTGAGTAAGTACCTAAATATCGTATGCGTGAAAAAACTGTCTAGTTTATATTTCATTTTTATGAATTATGACTATTGAGTGTACGTTTAGTGGAAGATCTTCGTCATAATGTGCTTAAATGACAGGGGAACATCAGGATTTGTGATGGATCGCGCGGAGTCAGCGAAAGTGCTGCTTGGGTTTAATTTATTTAGGTGCTTCATTTGGAGGGATAGTAGGAAACACAGTACGTTTGTTTAGGCGAAATTATATTTAAGATAAATCCATTTTAATAGCAACGTAAGTATTATGGAAGATATTCATTGTGTATTTAATTACACGGTACGTTACCTAATGATGTACAATAACATATCAGACATCTTATTTTGCTTGTACAGTGAACAGCAAAAGTAGATGACCATTTTAGTACCTTGTCACTTTCACTACTTTGACGCATCCCAACTGTTGCAGTATTGTTATGTTAGTGCGATAAAGTACTAACATGATCATTTACCTTTGCAGTTGACCGTACAACATTAGTACACGCATAATGAGAGTGCAGCCTCTATATACATCGGGCAGGATTATTAAATACGTAATAGCCAAGGAGTGATATTATTTTTAACTAGCTTTTGCCCGCGACTTCGTCCGCGTATGATTCGTTCTCGCCTTAGAATGATTTGTTTTCCCATACAATCTTTCTCAAGCTCAGGTGGACACCAGGAACTTAGGGGTGACATGTTGGAGAAGGAAAGCGACGAATAGATCGGACTGGAGATATTTGCTTGACCAGGCTAGCCTAGGGCCTACCCGCGGCTCTAACGCCTCAGGTGATGATGATGATACAATCTTTCACCCTTCTTTACACCCCCTTAAGAAATGATTACAGTCAGTATGACATTCCCTAGAAATCCTATTGTCAAAACGAATGATTAAGTGCTTATTTCGGAATATCAAATGTACCGATTCTAGACGAATGAATCTCGTCAAAAACAATCAAGTCAAGAGCAATCCCATTTTTAATAAAAAAAAAAAACAAAAACATTACATATGTACATTGTACAATGGTAAAAGTCTCGCTACGCAGTTCTGCCGTAAAACGTTATCCCAACAGAGCGAGTTCTTCATGTAAGTATGATGACCGAAGACCGGAAGCAGAGCGGCAAGGCATGCGAGAATAATCACACAGAGCGGGCTTCTCATGTAAGGCTGAGGGCCGAAGGCCTGAAGCAGAGAGGCGAGACACGCGAGGCTGAAGGCCGAGCCTCCCAACAGAGTAGATTCTTCATGTAAGGTTGATGACTGAAAAACCGAAGGAGAGTGGCAAGGCATGCGAGGCCAAAGGCCGAGCTATGTCGTCGCTGAAGATCCAATTGCCATATTAATGAGGGTATATTATACTCCATTCGTTCGTTTTCACGTGATGCCTAGACATATAAACAAACAGACACAAATTCTTAAAACTGTTGAAACGATTTCTGTTATCGATTATAAGTATCCCCAGCCAACTTTATTCGAATATCTTCCATGTACAGACTTTCGACCCTCTTCTAAGTGTACATCTAAGATGCTCCAACTGTCTTATGCTGACGATTGGGCTGCCTAGCTCAAGTGATCTCTTATATCAAACAGTTTTTATGGTGTGAAGGGTCAACAAATACGTAAAAAATAACGCACGACAAAATTAAATGGTACACCGACGATACAAAGTGTGCATTGAAACAGCTATTTTTGTATTTAAGCATATGAATAAAAACAATGCCAAACTATCGCAAATGCATTTTGATGTACACGCAAAGTAGAACTAATTGCGAAAAGGTTGTGCTCAAAAATAATCAATATTTGCTTTGACATAATGAATCGTCAACTTGTTTACAATTCTACTATGCTTTAAGTTAAATTTCTTGACACGCTGTTATACTCCCAATTGGCTGAAAGTTAAGAGGGCGCAGTACGTTTGGTTCTCCATGTACAAACGTATTTATGCTCTCATTTTAAAACGCCATGCTAGAATAACATGAAACTTTGTATACACAATGGGATCCAGCTTGTCTAGGGCGGAAATTAGTTTCTGTTGCTTGAAATCATAATGGCGAAAAAATACAGCGATTATTAAGGTTTTCATACAAGCCGTAAAAAACTAAAAAAAACGCTGTATTTTTTTTCTTTTACAATTTCTAGCAACAGGAACTAATTTTCGACCTAGGTATGCCGGATCTCATTGTGTATACAAAGTTTCATGTTATTCTAGGATGGCGTTTTAAAATGAGAACCTAAATACGTTTGTATGGAGAACCGATCCACACCGATCGTACTGCGCCCTCTTAAATCGTAGAATGGCGTATGAAGATTAAACCACCCCGTTTCATGGACCTTACTTGCATCCCCGATTTAATATCCCTTTGATGGAAGATCATCGGGACAAAAAGTACACTTATAATATATATAAGTGAATCCAGATTATATATTATTAGCATACAAATCCTCTTAATCTCTTCAGCCGTTTTTGCGTGATTCAGTGACAAACATCTAAACTTTCGCATTTATAATATTAAGTAGTGGGATAATGGTATAAAGTGAGTGCACATGAAGTGAACGGTAAAAGTATTGTAATTGCATGTTTTGAAGAGACCGTGGTGACTGGCGCGCACACTGGGCAGCGCCGCGACGCTTGCGTTTACTCTTTTTTTCAGTTTCTATTTTAAGATTTTACAAATTTTGAATGAGGATGTTTTTCCTTTGTCATCAAGTATATGCTTACCAATTTTCATACCTGTAACTCATGGATTATAGGAATTCCCATACAAAATTCAACCCCTCTTTTTACTTCCTTTTAACCCAAATCTGCACATTTTTTATAGCCTACAACCTGACCGGTTATTTACTCGACAGGTTAGTAAAGTTTTCATCAAAATCCGTTCAGCCGTTTTCACGTGATGCGCGTTCATATAAGCAGACAGACAAACAGACAAAAATTCTAAAAACTGTTGGAACGTGTTCAGTTATCGATTCTAAGTAACTCCAGCCAACTTTTTTTCGAATATCTTCCATGTACAGACTTTCGACCCTCTTCAGCTTTATTATAAGATAGATGAAACATGGGTTTCTTTTTATTTTACAAGTTTTTATTTAACTTGCAATGTTTTTATTGTACAGTCGCGGAATGTAAAGGTTTTTCACTTTTTCGACCTTAGCGGTATTGAAATAGACTTGAAAAATTACGAAACTTTTCATGCCTTGACTACACGTATACCATATGTATGTATCTGGCTGGTATCTCGTAGTGTGTTTGGCTCAAATATTACAACTAATTTTTAAAGCAACACTTAATCTTCAACCGATTGAGCTGACATTTTTTATACTTAAGTTCAGTCACAATACAATATTATGGTACCACCGAGTTGATCTGACGATGGAGACAGAAGGTGGTCATAGCAGCACCTACTACACGGGATAAAACCATCCTGTTTGGGCTCATTGGAACCGTCGGCAATAAAAGCTTGCACCGTACTTATTTATATATACTTAACAGAAACTTATTTATAGTTAAATAAGTATTTTCCTCCCAGAAACCTCCAAATTGGCGGTGTTGGTTATGATGCCCATGCCCACTGATGATATAAAGAATCTGATGATAAAGCTACCTCACAAATTCTTTAGATAACATTAAACTTAACAAATAAATAAGCCTGTAAAGTCAGACTGTATAGTCATACACTATTATATTGTATAAACATAGTGCCATGTATGATTCATGCATGAGTTCAAAGACAAGGATGTACAAAATATTCCTATATTATATCCTCAGCTAATAATAATCCAAATGAACTTGTATCCTTAAACAAAATGTCTAGCAAGAGGTACAACAACATTCTAACACGACCGAACAGATGCAATCCTTTAATTTTTTTACAATAGAATTACAGTTTTATAAAATGCCGAAATAATTTAAATTATATAATTCGGTGTCTTCCTGAATTTATAGGGCCATATTCAGCTATTAATTGCGGATGTACACTAAACTACTCGATCGGGAAACGTTCTTATCATTGGAATATTATCAAACACTAAAATTTAGAATTACTCTCATGTTTATTAAAATTACTTTACAAATCCTTATTTTCCTGATTATAAAAGACAATACTCATTTTGAATTTGTATCACACTGTATCTGAATGGCAGTAATTACGCGTAAGAAGTTGTGTCGCGCCTCAGATTGAAGCGTGATGGATCACCAAAGGGGTGCAGCGCCGGGTTTGAGAACTGTGCCACTGTTCGACGCGAAAATTCATGTGGCTCCCTTAGCGAGTGTATTGATAATGCATCTTGTTCTGGCACTACCGATTATACGTGAAAAGGAGCTAGAATTTCGCTAGAAATACAATACTATGACAGTCATTCGTTTCGAATTGAGAGTCTAATTAGTTAAAGTCGCCATGAGATACTTCTGTATTCTGTATAGAATATAAAACAATAGAATTATCATTTAAAAAAAAATGATAATTCTATTGTTTTATATTCTATACAGAATACTCTCAATTCGAAACGAATGACTGTCATAGTATTGTATTGATCATATATTGTCAAAAACATATCCATTTATAATAACTTACAATAAAGTATATTAATATAGTACATTGTGTGTATACTTCGGGCTGTTCAAAAATATCTGAATATGCACTCAAGTAAAACTATACCGCTTAAACGGTTAAAACTCACGCATAAATTATCACTCCCGGTGACAGCTTCGTACTCTTCGGGAGATCTTCAGTTTTTGAACACCTTGACAATAAAATCGTGTTCAGATGTTTGTGAGCACACCTTGTTCGCTCCGATGTATGTAATGGTGACTGTAAGTAACTAAATTCAAACCTGTATTCCCAAAAGGGCAAGGCAGAGTACACCAAATCCAATTTTTGTGGCTTTTTTAGCAATTGTAAGTTTAAAGATGGATAAAATGTGATATTGCAATTATAGGTTGCAAGCCTATCGCCCACAAAACACTTGAACCCGTAGTCCACTTTTTCTATAGGTAAGTAGTCGACTGTTCCCAAAATTGGTCAATTCTTCCCATAAATAGTCGACTCTTCCAATAAGTAGTCGACTCTTACGACACCCATGAAAAAAAAGGAGGGTGATGCTATGCTAACCCGGCACACGGGCAAGATTTTTGAGTACTGAATCATATCTACATATACCAATAAATTATCTAGCAACAGTAGCAACGACATTCTACACATCGTTGTGTTACACCAAAAATAATTCATAACATAATACATACCAACTCATGCATAAACACAACTGAGACAAGAACTTCCACATTCAGCCGACGGCCTTATATAATATACCGCTCATGTACTACGTGTGGGCTCTGAATGCCGAGCGTGAGTTGTGTTTAGGCCACACGTTAGATAATGTATGAGCGTAGTTTGTGTTTTGTGTGAGTTAGTCCCTGCTGTGGAAATGTGCGCGGTATTAAAAAGATAGATGTGGTCTCTAAATAGTTTTAGACAAGAATGGCACTTATGTATGTCTAAAACCAACTATAATATTATGCTTCCACACTCAAAGGGTGCCAACGGAACTCTATAACCAAGCTTCCACTGTCTGTCCGTCCGCGTCACATGTATTTTATGTACAAAATATGTCGACGCCGCTGTAACAACAAATAACAAACAGTTAGCATAAAGGGCGCTTATACACGTAGAGGAGGCTTGTGCCCAGCAGTGGGACGTGCACATACATCAGGCTGATGGCAATGATGATACAAGACAAGTGACATTTTTTGGTACATACTTGTATGATGGCACGGAACTGGAGTCCAACTCGCACTTAATCGGGTTATTTTCTCATCGCAATCGGGCGAACTGGAAACCTGATGAACGCCCACTAATTTTCCAGTGCAATCAGGGCAGCTTGTTGCGAGCTCTGAGGGACCCTAGTAGCGACCCTACGTGTCTACCTAAGAGCTTTTGGGTTGTTTGGCAGGCCCCTGGCTTGTCTGAACCGGCTGTCCAGAGCGGAGACGCTAGAGCTGTTGCTCGGGGTAGGATGTGGTCACCTAAGGCGAGTTGTCTATACAATACATATGTTTAAAGTCCAGTGCCACCTCTCTACCCCAGCTGGCCCTGACCAGTGTTGCCCTCAGGGATTTTTTTAATATTGCTACTTATAGGGACCCATCTAGTAGAGGGCGAGTCACCGTCTGCTGGACATAAAAATGAGAGGTAGTTTTATTAATTATAAGTATCCATTTAGATTCCATCAACCAGGAATAATCCTGGTGGGTGCTGTCTCTGTGTGCGTCCCATAACACGGGCAGGGACACCATCCGCTCGGTGTACCCCTTGCATTTCATTGCATTAAATTGTCAAAAGGGCATCTACGTTGTTTTGGTTCACATGTAGGTATTTAGTTTCGTTTCTAAGCCACGGGGATCGCAGAATAACAGCGTCTACACACACAAACTACACACAAACACAAACTGAGTCGCATACCATCTCAGTTGTTGTTTTTGTACCTATAATTTTTGTTGTGCCATTGTATTTAAGTTCCTGGAAATACTATGTAATAGGTATACTATGACTAACTTTGAATAAAGGTATTATTATTATTATGTCATATCGGTCATTTGGAAGGCGTGCGTAAGTATATAAATCCAACACGTAGAGGTCCTTTGGAGAAGAAGTTTAATGTGATGTAGTACACCCGCTAGAACCCATTTACGGGTACATCGATAGATACCCGTAAACCGGTTCGAGCAGGCGATGGGACTATTGTGGGTAAAGTGCAAAAATAAATCGGGCTATGGGTAAAATTTGGATGGAAAAAGTAATGGGGCTATTGCTTGAGTTCCGGACACCTGCCATAACATAGTAAAATGCTATCGAGGCAGGCGGTGACTAGCCACTCACTAGATGGGCTCCTGAAAATGCCGTCGTAAAAACGGCTAGGAGCAACACCGGTGTGAGCGGCTCAAGGTGCGTCGAGAGGTGTGCTTCGCTTTCTCCAAGGTTACTCGCGGCCCTTTAACACTTCCACCCCTCGAGCATCTAGCTCTAACGACTCCTCTCGGACGGCCAATGAAGGCAAGCCAGAGCTGAGAGTCCTGCGGGCCCCCTTGGGATTCCACTCCGATCGACGAATACACGCCGGAGACGGAGGCCCAGATAAACACAAACTTATGGGGCGTGTCAGTCATGGTACTGGAATCTATTCTGGAGGTCGTTGAACCCACTCTAGCACTCATTTTTAATAGTTGTGTAGACAATGGCATTTTTCCAGACTTAATGAAGTGTAGTAAAGTAGTTCCTATTTTCAAATCAGGTCATAGAGATAATCCTTCTGATTATCGTCCAGTTTCTATCCTACCAGCGTTTAGTAAAATATTCGAAAAAATAATGCTTACGCAATTGGTTTCTCATTTTAATTAACACAATATTTTGCACGCAGCATTGATGCAGGTGCAAGTTTAATAAAATTTATTTTGCAGTCTTGGGAAGAGTCATATGACGCCATTGGAGTGTTCTGTGACCTTTCCAAGGCTTTTGATTGTGTAGATCATGGTACTTTAATTTGTAAGCTTAATTTCTATGGTATCAGAGGACATGCATTGGATCTTATGAAGTCATATTTAACACAGAAAAATCAAAAGGTAGCGATAAATAAAGCCCTTTCGTCAGAGACAGTGGTAGAGATGGGAGTACCTCAGGAGTCTATTCTAGGCCCTTTCCTGTTCCTTGTTTATGTAAATGATCTACCATATATGGTAAGCAGAAGATCAGGCATTGTAATGTTCGCAGACGACACCTCATTACTGTTCAAGGTAAATAGGAAAGATACTGAACTCATTGAACCAAATAATACCCTGTCCATGATATCTGACTGGTTTGCTGCCAATAACTTAGTATTGAATCCGAAAACAACTAAATGTATGAAATTCTCTCTAGTGAACTCATCAAATAGAAGCTTAGATACAAATATTAAACTTAATGGCCAAACATTAGAATTTGTTACGTCAACTGTATTCTTAGGTTGGATTGGATTCAAAATTGCAGTGGGGTTCCCATATAACAGCTATAGGAAGTAGGTTGAGCTCTGCTGCATTTGCAGTCAGGAGAATAAGGCAGCTTACCAATGTGGCAACGGCACGGGTAGTTTACTTTGCTTATTTTAATAGTATAATTACTTATGGTCTTATCTTGTGGGGATCAGCTGCAGATATTGAAAATGTTTTTATTTTGCAAAAAAGGGCTAACTGGGCAACTTATAACTTGGGGTCGCGTGACTCATTAAGAGAATTTTTCAAAGAAATAGATATTCTAACCCTGCCGTCCCTATACGTATTTGAAATAATAATGTATGTTAGGAAGAATTTGTGCAATTTCCCAACGAACGCTGATAAACCAATAGCCACCAGAAACACTGGGAAACTGAAAATAACCTTCTATAGACTAGTAAAGGCGAAAAAGTCGTTATTGGGAAATTGTATTAAATTCTACAATAAAATTCCAAAACACATTACTGAACTTAGCAATTCTAAATTCAAATCTGTAGTAAAACAAACATTTATTTCAAAAGCATATTATAAGGCAAACGATTACATCATGGACAGGGATGTTTGGCAGTGATAGTGTCCTGCACGGCTAATCTATCGCGAAAATAGGTTTTCTACTGGAGCTTGTAATTTTTGTAGTAACTGAGACTGTAATTTTATATTTAACTATACAATGTATATTGTTTTGATTAAATGACACCTCGCCGAGTTTCTTACGCCGGTTCTTCTCGTGGCAGAGGTTTATTTTTCCGAACCGGTGGTAGTTTATAGACGTTCATAGGTGCATGTAATGTGCCTAATTTGAAGAATAAACTACTTTTACTTTTACTTTTTTAAACTCTCGGGAGCACTCGGCTCCGTGGGGTTGTTACTCCCCAACAGTTCGACACAAGCTGCCCTGCGGGCTTATTATTATTATTACATGTTGGCGATGTGATACTCGTTTGGTACTTCGGCAACTCAGTACTTCGGCTACGCGCATGTCTCCCAAAGGTCCAGGGCATCATTGTCCCGTGAGCAAGAAAAACATATAAAATAACAATTCATAATTCAGGCATCTAAGGCCCATGTTAAAAGTACCAAGCCAGCCCACCTTTGCAGCAAATTTAAAATTAGGGCGCTGAAGGTAATGGTAACTGATGCCTATACGCTGAACATTTGGGTCAAGGAACCGATTGGGCTGCCAAGTTTGCTGAGGACTAAGTTTAGTTATAATGAATGCCTCTACACTGGTCAAGAAACTTTCATTGCACTGAACCCAGAATCAGTAACTTAGCCGAGTCCGTAATCAGCTTTTTAGACATAAGTATGTGTTGTAAACATTACCTTATCCATTTAATAAACCACACACACAAACGTTGCTGAAAATAATTTTTACTTATCGACCTATTGGAAAACGTCATGCCACGCAGACATATGCTGTAAAAGTATGCGGTTATTAATTCTGCCAAATCGTTCCAAATACTCGTAGAAACTATACCTACGACACGTTTGTCTGGGATACAGTGTGACAACAGCTTTCAGGCGCATGGCTTATAAAACTAATAAAATCGATTTATTTCTGAACATGGTCTCTGTAAACATCGTATGACTGTGCCTACGAGTATTCGAGGTACCTCGTTACGTGGTCGAGTACGTGGTTATGATCGGATATATGACTGTGCATTAGAATTAATTCATTTACAAACTTCTTCACAAAATCTTATGTTTAATATTTTTCGTACAAGCGGTATTGAAATTGAAGATGTTAACCTAACCTAGGTTAGGTTAACATCTTAACTTAGGTTGGGTTAATCATCTAACCTAAGCTAACATGAAAAATAAAATACAATCTTATCTTATGTAGGTATATACTTATAGATGAGGGCACTTGCGGATGTACTTCGACCCAATGGGCTCTTTTGTGCAATTACTGCCCCCTCCTACCTACTCCAAGCTGCTCTTTAACATTTCCGCATACTGGATGACGGAGCTCATCCAACGGGAGTAGTATTCTGAATTGCTGTTCTTGAGTAACCATTGCCAAAGCCATTAATTCTTTGTCTGGCAAGGGCGTGACATACACACAGCAAGACCAGCAAGTGATCCACTGTCTCGTCATCCTCGCCATACGTCCTACAATCTATGTTGTCCCGTCTTGGCCAAGAGTCCTTTGACCCCTAAGTGACCTATAAACACCCCAGTTATAATTCTGACACAGAACAATTATTCTGAGCTGTTTTCTGATGAATTTAAAGCTTCTTGCTCCAGCTTGTGTATGCCATACAATTATACTATTCTGTGCTCGGTTGCACTCCTTCCATGCAGAACTATGAGTGCCTTAAGCTCGCCTCAATCCTAAACTAATGATGGTGTTCGGTTTTGGCGTAGGATATCACGGCTGATGTTATTGTGCCCTGCGAGAGTCTAACAAACGAAACGGTTCCAATAAAATCGTTTGAAAGAAAGATGAAGCTCTCGTACCCGGGTATCCATAGTAGTTGCACCTTGTCGTGCCTTCTAATCCAAGCGTCTTCAAAGCTTGGACGCTATTGTAAACTATTTAGTCTAAATACAATACTGTAAAATACTCTTTATTGCACACTTCACACAAATGAATCAGTTAAAAAGAGAAAGCAGCAACATGTAGGTAGAGGTAGACATTGCATTCTTATTGTTAAAAAGCGAGCTCATCCAGACAACCTTTGGGTAGCGGAAAAAAGAAAGTAGATTATGCAGTAGGTGGTGCAGAAATTTATAGCTATATTTCTTATAGATAGACGGCGGTGAAAGTTTACATGAGAAGTATGATGTTAATTCTATATAGAGATTATGGATTACAAAACCCTTCAGAGGCGTAACTTCGGGGTGACTTTAGCAAGAGTCAAACCGAGTCAAATTGGGACTGAGAATATTCTCGAAAATTTCCCATGCAGTAGCTAGAATTGTCCACAATTCTAAACACATGGCTTACCAATTGGCGGCGGTATATTCACACTAGGCTATACGTTACACGGCCGTCGGGGGGCGTGTCCGCGCGACGCCCAGCGACGGAGGCGGGTCCTCGCTGCTCTCTAGATATTTGAATTTGGACTAGACTGAGCATTTGTCTGGTACCTATGTATACGTTGAAGTCTGATGTTTCTGTACCTATGTCGTTGCTTCTATATGAAGGCGGGCAAAGGATGGTGTTTGGCTTCATATAAGGATGTGGATTAGCTTAGTTTCTACACGTTTTTACCACTGTTTTATGTGCTCTGCAAATACTAATTCAAAATTACTTGGTCATTTAGGTACATAACGAACCGAAGCAATTTTAAATCCATGACAAAGGAAAAATATGGTGGTAGCTACTTATTTATCAAACAACAAAATTAATTACAAAATTATGTCCCAAAAATTACATCTCATAACCAACAATACTAAATCTCCACCGATATTTTAGCTCAATTTGAATTTATAGTGCTATCAAAGAAATAACATCTCGTTAGCCAATATAAAATAAACTGTTCCCTGTTATTTAAATTAACCAAAAAAATACTAAATCTACACGAAATTTCACATTATTTTCATCCAAATATTAATAGTTCGTAATCATAATATAAAGTTAAAATAGGTACTCCCAAATACTATATTAATTGCACTATACATACAGGTGATTCGGGAGACGTGAGCACGATTAACACTACGGATTCAGTAGATCATACTGCTTCGTGCCACTATTAGTGAAATTAACGTTCATTTATCTTTGGTGTTGAAAACAAAATGTTTTAAATTATTTACGAAATTCATGGTCACTCTACAATCAGAATACTTCAGTCAAGTGATACGCGTCAAATTGAATGTCATCTGAGTCCGATTACTTTTGAAATATCGTATCTCACTCAATGTGACAATTTACTTTCTTCGTAATCAAAGTGCTGTCATAACAGTTAAAGGGTTAATCTTTATACACCAGTTGTTGTAGGGTGACCATGATTGTAGAGAATTAAACTTTAACTTAACAAAAATTAAAATACAGGAAAAAGGTATGGGTGTTTCACTTAAATACAATGGTGAACGATTCATTGCCATTTACTATGTATGTATGTTGGTCCTGCTCACGTCTCCTGAATCACCCTGTATATACCAAAAAAATACTAAATTATCACCAAATTTCAAGCATCAATTGATTTTAATTTCCACACACTACAACTTCATCTGTCATAATTTTACTATAGTTTGACGGCCTGTTTAGCCTAGTTGGTAGTGACTCTGCCTCCGAAGCTAGAGGTCCCGAGTTCGAATCCCGGATGTATTTTAGTATGTATACTCGTATCGTCGTCTAGTACCTACCCATAGTACAAGCTTTGCTTAGTTTGGGACTAGGTCAATTTGTGTAAGATTGTCCCCCAATATTTATATTTATAGTACCAAATCATCCAATATTATCTAACCCTGCTTTTCTGCTGCCAGTTCACTTCTGTTGGGAACGCAGTTCTAACCTAACTTAAACCTACTTTCCTGGGGACAGGGTTTTTTCCAACGGCGCTAAGCGAAGACCTGCTCTCTTGCCCTAGCGTATCATGACGTAGGCACTTGTGCCCACCTTCACAGCTTCGGCTTACCAGCCTCAGCCGCTACGGCTCGCACGGTGCCAACGCTTTGCTGTGGCGAGCTAGGGCACCCGGCGAGTTTGCAAAAAACACTTTGGGGAAGGACAGACAAGATCAAGTGGAAAATGGGGTGCTACCACTGACATTTCCTTAATTTTACTGCTATTATTACTATTAATATTTACCGATACAAACTTTAATTTTATTGTTATTAATTGACATGTAATCTCGAATCGCAATGACATGTACTACAACGACAGTGTATGATTAATACTAAATAAATGAATATGAATACAAACACGTGGATTACGCGTTGCTTTCTTTTTATTTGAAATCACTAAACTACCTTTAGTGCTAAAACTAATTAGTTTGTAACTGTTTACTAGAACCATGGTTGCCAAAAGCAAGGATTTACTTATTATACTTTATACTTTAACCCTTCAATCAATGCCACAGTAAGACGAAATTACCTTACACAGCATTGGTGGATTTTACGGGAAATATGCCTCGATATGTAATTCCGTGAATTATAGGCAAATTTTCAGTTTTATATTCATACGAGTATGATGAACAACTGGGTGAAGATTGGTACACATACTCCAATCGGGGCAAACTGTGGGCGATTTAAATATAACAAAAGGGGACGTAATCTTAAAGTAATTAATTCAAAACTATTTAACCTACCTGCAACTTACCTATCTATGTAGAGTAAAATACCAATTTTAAGTAGCTTTTTAGTGCAGATAGATATGTAACGATTCACAATATTAATACCTATAAGTATAGTTAAGTATAACACTGTTATTGTACTAGTTTTTTTAGCTGTAGTGGAATGGTGCATCGAGACAAACCAAACTGTGGTTTAACGGCGCAGTTTTAAATGTGTTTTTTAACTACTTTAATAATTAATAAAAATAAATAAAATAATATGGTGAAGTCTTATAGATGTTGATCTTGTTGATGTTGACGTTAGAGTTGCCCAAACAAATATCAGCATTATCATCAAAACAAAAACTTGACATTGTAGGTATCCTAGTGTACTGGACAAATAATACCCATAAATAGAGCTTTTCTCTGTGTCAGTTTTGTAAGTGCCCCTATTATAAATAGGTACATACTTAATACCTAGGTTAAGTAAACTACAAAAATAGTTACCAAAACATGTGGTAGTCAAAAATAATTAAGTTAAAAATAGCGTTGGAGCACATATATTTTTTGATGATTGTTTTAAGATGCATCAGAATTGGGTCTTTTTAATATTATTCCAATTAACACTAAACTAACAGATAACCCATACGTGCTAATGTTAACCCAAAAATAACCCAATTAATAATATTATAAATTAACCCAAGTAGAATTAATAAGTATATAGTTGTAGTCGAGCAGAGTATAAAATAATCTATATGTAGAATTATAGATTATTACATTTATTAAATAATTATCGGATCGATAAAGCAGCTGAACATGACATGCTCTCGCTACTATTAGTATTACAATAAGTTGCACTAACCAAGTTATTAAATTTGTTAATAATTAAAAAGGACGTACCTATTACATCTACGATTCAATCAACGTCAAAAGCAACAAAATTATCATTCAAAATTGAGGGTAGTTACAGAAGTCATTTCAAATACACTCTACCAAGATTAGTCCAATTACAGTCTCGTATTCATACGGAAACCACTTGGAAAATTCAATTACACATGTTATACGAGTATATATTTAACAAAGTTGGCAGTTTCTGTAAATCAACTATTGAAACCAACTTACTTTTCATACGATTCAGTGTCACTTTAACGTACAGTCAACACTTCTTCAAAGTCATTTTAACTTTCACAACACTTCACTATAAACACTTCCTCGCAAACAAATCCACTGAGTTCAATGTCGTGTATCCAAACGCCACCATACGGGATTGTCAGTAAAAAATATTCATCTATAGAGAATTGTTATCAGTGGTATCGGAATGTCAGTGTGGCGTGGCGACTGTCAACTGTCTACTAAACGAATCGTCACCGCTTTCGGGCCGCCATGCCCACCGCCGCCCGCGTCGGCTTACGAAACGATACAACTCACGAAAACAATAAAACTGAAACCCATCTCTGCGTTGTTGAGTTAAGATAAGTAATACAAACCCGCCCCACGGAAGTTACGTTTGGGAAGCCAAGCGGAACGTTCGCTTACTATATCGTCTCTACTCTTCGCACTTAGGCATTTATGGATGTTTCATCTTTGTCGTTGACGTTTTAGTGTTAAAACTCCGAATTGGCTTAATACAATTGATTCTCCTTTTTAATTGGGATTTAGTTTAAAATGTTGTCTACTTAGGTCTTGAAGGAACAAAATTAATATTTTTTTGTGTTGCTTGCGTAGGAAAAGACGTGTAGCACAGCGCTTATTGTGTCGCCGTCTCTTTCACTCCTGTGTTTCTTGTTTGTTTCACGTTGCGTGGTTCGGCCAATAGCATTTACGGAGCAACCCACCTTACGGCAGATAAACTACTGCGGAATAATGTGCTCTATCGCTCGTGAATAAAGCTTAACTTTTGAGCATAATAATTTGAAGTTACCGGCGTTTGTCACGCAAGAGTTCTAATTTTAAATCAAGTGTAGGCGGAGCTCTCGTGTTTGAGCTTTTACATTGAAAAACAGAATGTCTTTAAAGAAAACCTGTTTTGTAAAACTTAAGCCTTTTACGTACGCAGGTTATAAGTTTAGCGTTGTAGCTACATACGCCGTGCCGCGTCCCGCCGCAGCGCCGTGCCAGTCGCTGAAATAAAGTAAAAAAACTTTAGTAAGCGGCTTGTTGGTATTTTCCATTTGTTGTTTGATTTTCGGGGCATCGCATGAGAAATGCAACAATATGGCGTCTGCTTTAGTTAGAAACTTTTCAGAACTCCAGACGTCGGCAAATATTCCATTTGCTATTGAGATTTATGTACAACAGAAAGGAGTTTCTACTTTGTTTCTAGAGCTATCTCGTCTGGAAGTCAATCGTGGGTCGTTAAGGTGCAGTTCCAGTGTCACCGGTTAGGCCAAGAGGCCCGTCTGTGAACTCATTAGGGCTGTCGGTCAAGGCCTCGAGGTCGATGCGGTGGGTGGCCGCCTTAATTACACCCTACGCCGATTTAGGACTTTTTCTCGGCCATTGTACGGCTCAGCCGCGGCTGCTCGTGGATACAGCGTTTTTGGATATCTGTGCTGCGGAAGGTTTGTTGACCTTGACTCGCTAACAAATCAAGTGACGATTTTGCGTTGTCGGACTTTCATTAGGTACTTTGGAATAGGACAGCGATATACCTCAAAATCTATTGGGTAGAGTAAAAATTTAGGATTAGCAGGCAGGCATCCTTCAGGATACAACTGTAGGTACTGGGAATAACGCTAGGATGATGATGATGATGATGATGGGTAGAGTAAAATTTCTATATAACATAATGTCCTGAATATGAATTGTAATTTTTTTTAGTCTAGTACATACCTACCTCTACCTACCGCGTTATTTCATTCTACAAACTAATTTTAAAAGTTCTATATTTGGGTGAAATCAGATTTCAGTTTATGGTCATTTAAAATTTGTAGACTCCGACTTCCGAAGTAAAGAACTACCTCTGTCTATTTCTTGATCGTGGAATCATATGAGAATAAGTAATTATTACTTGTCACTGTTGCTTAGAACGGGACTAATGTCAATTTAATGTTTTTTTTTTCAAAAATAATAAAAATAGGCTTGACTTTTTCGTGGAAATAAACATACGAATCAGATAGGTACAGTCAGCAGCAGAAGTAAAAAGCAGATAACAGTAGATAACGTGTTCACAATTATCTGCACAGAGCCATATTATCTTGATATTAGAGTCTGTGTGTAGCTTATTTTGAGCACTAGGCCCGCGTAGCTACTTCTGCTGCTGAATGTACCCGCACTATCCCTCAGTATCATATGTTATTTCTATCCACTAAAAACTTCAAGGCGGTCGCTATCTTTCAAAATAAACAGTCTGAAGCTTCGCTATTTCTGGCTTATCCTGGCTCGATACTTCGTTTTCGTCCTTGGGGTCGTTACTCGAATGCCATGGAGAATACATGCGATGCCAACGACCTCTTTACCCTCTTGCACGCCAGACCCGGGAGGCCGTAGACCTATCATGAACAATAGTCTAGTGCCACCATATACTCGTACTTATACATAGGAGAGTACCTAACTGAGGTTAGCAAACAGTCGACTCCCAACCTAGATACCGCGATCACTTGTGTAAAATAAAATGTTAATAATCCCCCGTTGAATATTCACGAGCAGACTTAAATGGAATAATTAAATAAGGCTAAAAACTTATTTAAGTATTCTGCGGAGATCCGCTCATCAGCCGCGGTATTCCGGACCCGTGCTGACCATTATTTTACTACATAGCTAAATGTGTAAACAAATGGCCTCGCCGTTTAATAAAATATCCAGCTTTTAGGTTTGCTACTATGTAAACTAATTAATCCCAGTAAAAACATTTTCATGTAAAATGTTGCCAAGAGGTGACCATATGGCTCGCACTGTCAAAAGTTATCAGAGGTCATGTAGAGCCAAGCTTCTAACTCTACACGCCCTAACTTCACAAACTCTACACCTTAATCAAAATATGTGGCTTGGCCGTTTCGCTTGTGCTCTTGTGCTTCGCTTGGCTCGTGTTGACTCCCGTTCCCCCAGATCAGCGAATATTATACAACTACGTTGTCAAACAAGATTCGGGCTACCTGATGGTAAGCAGACACCGGATGCGCTGGGCGCATGCGACTCCGGAAGAATCACAAGGCGTTGCCGATCCTTTTGCTAAGAGACATACGCAGGTCGATCACTCTCTATACAGCGCATCCTCGGAAGCTCTGGCGACCTTACTTACCGCCACAACCAACACTCCACACACCTAAACAAGAAACGATGTTATACAAAAAAAAACAGTTAGAGAAATCTTACAAACTATGCTAGTGGACATCGAATATAAAATTTAGTAGAATGGGGTAGTTCACAGGAACATATATTATTATGGCTTCAGTCTTTTGTAAGGAAGGTACTTCCCCAGCTGGGCTGCTTCAAACTGATCGTAATTCTCGTAATTTCAGGGTTTGACTCGAATTTATTTTTGTATTTTATCGAATAGAGAATTTTGAAAAAGACTAGCGCAACCAGCCTCGAGTTTTGCCTTATACAGGGTGGGAATGAGAATACCGATAGATTTTAACCAACGATTCTAGTGCCTATTTGGACAAAAAAATAATATAAACATTGCTGGATAAAGCCTAAATTTCGAGATATTAATTTTATTCAGTAATTAACAAGTTAATAAATCTCAAGGGTAACACGCCTTAATTATGTGACGTCACCACACACACAAGCACACACCCAATACGGATGTGGTAATATCAGTCTTACTTACCTGACATCAGCCATAATTTTGACTACGAATATTTTATTTAAATAAAAGTTGAAATAAAACAGCAAAAAGTTTTCATAAGATATTGAGAGAAATGAATGTTATGTGTAATGGTAGCGTTTGCTGTGTACCAAACTAAGATACAATTAGACATTCATACTTTTGCGTAGTATGAGTAACACTAAAAAGTGATCAACTTATTATTACAAGCTTGGTCTTTAGTTTTACTTCTGTTCTCTACCAACGAGTCGGCAAGTGTGCAAATTTTTTTTGGTGAATAACGTACTGGCCGTTTATCAGATTTTAATACGTCGGGAGTCGTTCGTGAAGTGAGAAGTTTTCTTTATCTATCACTCTTTAGACTAAGGTTTCGCTCACAAGAAAGTACTATCGTTATTTTTTTTGTTCCAGAAATTAAGTAAGTTAATGAGGCAGTTTTGGACCCATGTTGATACGAGTATAACATTATTTACACGTAATACCACCAGGAACCTATGGTTAAAGTTTGTCGGTATACTCCTTCCCACCCTGTATACAATCCAGAAGAAAAGGACGGATTATATTTATAGGCCGATTGGAGTTCAACTATCCAGTTGTAATGAGCATTCATTAAGACAATCCATCGTCTTATCATCACCGTCAATATCAGTTTACATTAACTCTTCTTGACACATGACACTTGGGACATGACTTATACGTCTCATATTGCTAGTTTCTTTCTTTTTCTCATTTAGAATTTGGTAGCGAATGGTGGACTACACAGACCTATTTATTGGCTGATTAGATTTTGCGTGGACAGTTGAGAATGAGAAGAATAGAGTAAGTAATCTTCATGATTGGAAACTATACCGACCTTTGTTTTTTTTTTAGGATTTCAAGTGGTTTCTTCAGCTGCACCGAAACGCTTGTGAGTAAGTTATTTATGAGTTCTTGCATGATCTCCACCAGTGTCCTTAGTATCCATCAAATGTTTACATTTACAAATCCATACACATCTCAAGCTACGTACTCATACTCAACTCTTTGTTACAAGCGAGGTTATGGACTCGCTTACGGATTTGCTGCATATGAAAGTACAGGTAATTAACACGCTTCAAATACTCATGTAAGATACTGCTTTGTATGCGGTCACAAGGTTCTCGAGTGGTGACCACGTACCGAAAAGCGTAGCGTGGGCAGGCCCCCACACGGTGGACTGATGACATGGTAAGGGTCGCGGGTGTCCGCTGGATGGAGGACCGGTCATTGTGGAAGTTTTTGGGGGAGGCCTATGTCCAGCAGTGGACATCTTCCGGCTGACATAATGCGGCTACATGCCTAATGTATCTGAACTTTCCTTCTTGTTCTACGGAACCTTACATCTTATTAAATAAGTTATAAGCATTTCTAGTAATGAAACTGATGCAATCGTGGCCCGTGCCGTGATTAATGCTCACCGCGGCAACTTAATTAAAGGGTAATATGCCGTAAGTAATTGTAATTACTATTGTAACCGACGCTTAGCTGGTGTGAATTGCAATTACCGCTGTTTAGATATTAAATTATGAGAAAATAATAAAGCAATTTATTTTAAATTGCTTAAATGACTTTTTATATGCAACAACTAAGGAAATACAGGTTGGCCCGCGACCACGGCACATGAAACACTTTCCTTCATTTGATATAGGACACATTTATTCATTTCCTTAATCTTTATTGCACAAAAGGATGTAACCTTAGATTACAATAGGCTGTGAGCTGTAGATCTCGCAAAAAAAAAAACAAATTTCAAAATTTCCAAAAACTGACTTGACAAAAAAATCTATATAATTATCGAACCTACTCACAAAATTTCACGATAATCGGTTGAGAAATGCGATCCGTAGAGGAACATCCGAACAGACAGACATACGAAAGATTTTTTTTCGAAAGCTGAAACGGAGACGCTTCGTCGCTTCGCTCGCTCGGTTAATCACTTATTACACTGACTGACTCACTCATCAAAATGCAGTCAAAATGTGTCAAACATTCGTCATACTACCATTCCAGGTAACCTTTTTTCGGGTTCCGTAGTCAACTAGGAACCCTTATAGTTTCACCATGTCCGTCTGTCTGTCTGTCCGTCTGTCTTTCCGAGGCTTTGCTCTGTGATTGTTAGTCCTAGAAAACTGCAATTTGACATGGATATATAACTCAATAAATCTGACAAGTGGTAAAATAAAATCTAACATATTTTTTTTTCAAGGGTAACTCCCCTATGTAAAGTGAGAATGTTTTTTTGCTTCAACCCTATGGTGTGGTGTGTTGTTGGATAGGTCTTTCAGAATGAATAGTGGTTTACATCAAACATTTTTTGATAAAGTGAATATTATCGGAAATAATCACTCAAAACTGAAAAAAAAAATGTTGTCCCCGCCTCTAACTTTTGAACTATGTGTCCAAAAATATGAAAAAAATCATGAAAGTAATGCTTGGTAAATACTTTCAATGAAAAATATAGCGGATATAATAAGAAAGGCTGTTTTTGAGTTATCATAAAAAGTCTTCCCTTCTTAGTAAAAGACGTATAAAACACTGCGAAGGGATTTCCTTTTGCTTGTTATTGATTTTTTTTAAGTAAGTTCCCGCGATCTGGAAGTTAAAAATGTCCATAAATAGCACTCGGCACAGGTTTGTTTAAAGTAGGTAGGTCAACAGTGGCTAATCTTGCTTTAGGTACTTAACAATTTTGTATCTGAGTCATGACAGTGACAGCAATAGGTACAGAACCCTAAAAAAGAAACAAATGCCTATTTATATGACGAAAAAGAATGGTATCCCATTAAAAACATAAATATGAAAAAATAAAATACCACGGTCGTGAACGGTTTCATTAATAATTTATACCAAAAAACCGATCCGATCTTGTACTTCGCTACACACAGTATGACATTTTTACATATTCTTTCCACTTCACCACCTGTACTGCTTTCCAATAGCAAATGAGGTGGTTACTACAGATCCCAACGAAGTCACTTAATATGGGCCGATGATATTTGAGGAGTTCCGTCGATTCCTCAGGGAACCCATAACGACCTTCAGTTCGTCATCATAATTTACACTTCAAAATGTGTTTTTACGAACATGATTTTGACGTAGCAACCTACGTCAACGAAATTTCATCGGAATCGGTGAAGTGTCCACATCATTGAGGAGTTCCATATGACAACTGTGGTCACCCGAGTCCAAATTTGTGGTTTCCGAGAGCCAATGCTTGGTTACCTACAGAAAATACAGAAATCAGTATATGCGTGCCTATCAAATTAGAGGAGTTCCCTCGAGTCCTCCTAGATCTTATGATCAGAGCTTCACCAAATTTATATGGGACCAATTTTGGAGTACCTGCTTTGAAACAAAAAATTAATATCAAAATCGGCCAACATGGTTAAGAGTTACCGGGGACCATACAAACATAAAAAAGCAAACATGCAGACGAACTGAGAACCCTTCCTATTGAAGTCGGTTAATATACATGTCACAGCTACTGTCATGCATTACGTTCCTCAGTTTTTTTTTACTAATATACATGGAAAAGCAATCTTTCATTGATATGATATATGTACTTGAATATGGATAATGTTGTTAGTTGTGTCAAACGAACACTTGCATGCATGTCAGCCCAAAGAGAGCCAAAATGACGTTCTGCATGGGGGGTAAAATGATCAGTCCACCGGGGTATGGGCAGCAGTATCCTATGGAGTGCGGCGGAGGGGATGCAATTTTTGTCTTGCAAAATTAATAATGTGCGCTTTGATTAACTATCTTTTGATTAAGGAATCCGTTTCCGTGATATTAAACTTTAGTGTGCTAATTTTTGTTCGAGTCAGGTGAATCTACGGAACCCTACATTGCGTGACCCGACACACACTTGGCCGCATTCTTAAAATGATATCATGTAAGTATACTCCAAAAGGCAAAGTCATACCTTTTATATATAATGCGTTTCCCTTCGTGTCGCTTTGCCCACCTCAGGGACATTCTGTATAACACGGTTGATAAACTAATTTACAAATCAAACGGTTGTTTTTCCTCTATTCCTCTTTCAAAATTATCAGTTTACCTTGAAAGATGCACCCTCCGTGCTCCCACGGCGTTTCGCGGTGACCGCAAGTGTGAGGTATAATTTGGAGCGCGACATGTGTCCAAAGGGTTGCGCCTCATTAGTGTCAGATGCTCGCGTCCGCAGACTGTCAACTGTTAAACTGTCATAAATTACGGCGACGGCTCGTAATCTTGCCTGCGCCACGATTCCATTTATAGAAGGGGACATCCCTCAGATATAACTTTTGTCTTAATTTCTTCGCCATTCTAATTTTGAAAGATGGATTCTTTTGAAAGATCTTTGCGGGGATATCCGTATGATACACCGGGGTCATCATCATTTTGAACCTTCAATCGGGCCAGTTTATGTTATTTTATAGCATATGCACTTGCACGAGATTCTTCAGGTAGGTAGTGGTCATTAAATGACTTCTTGAGTAAAAATCTTAGTTCAATAAACCAAAAATTACCTCATTCGCCGATTTGAAGGTTACGTAGGTTAAAGGTTAAATGTGTCTGAGGATTGACCTTACTTTTTAGTCAAAATTGATTACAACCATAAGAAATAGACATATGTGTAATTGATAATAACCATATGCTTTTTGTGTTGTTTTGTAGTGTACCTATATTACACGGGGTTCACAAGCCTACATCTTAGTGCTATTTTATTTAACTATGTATAGTGATTTATCTAACTATATATAGTGATGATGGCCGTTGGGGCGGAAAGGTTCTCGAGTGGCGATCACGTGCCGGAAGGCGTAACGCGAGTAGGCCCCCCACAAGGTGGACTGATGACCTGGTAAAGGTCGCGGGAGTCCGCTGGATGCGGGTGGCGCAGGATAGGTCATTGTGGCACTCTTTGGGAGAGGCCTATGTCCAGCAGTAGACGTCCTTCGGCTGATATGATGATATAGTAATGTCAAACCCTTGATGACACTGTCAATCACGTTTGTTGTATCGGATCCCACTTTAATATTTATTTTATGCTATTTTTTGTATTTGTTGTTATAGAGGCAACAGAAATATATCATCTGTGACTGTTTCAACTGACTAACTATCACAGTTCATGAGATACAGCCTGGTGACAGACGGACAGACAGACAGACAGACGGACGGACGGGCAGTGGAGTCTTAGTAATAGGGTTCCGTTTGGGTACGGAACCCTAAAAAATTTAACTGTAAGATGCAGGCAGGTGACCAGTCCCGCGCTTTCCCGTTCTTCCTGTCGGTGCTGCAATTAGCTTGCGTTTCCTGTCGATTTGCGCCCACCTGTCGGCGCCGCTACCTGCCCGACGCAGCTATCGCCCTCCGAATTAATTACTTTCATTGATTAATGGTAACTGAAAATAATTAAAGATTATTTTGCACATTCTCACTGGTCAATGCAATGGTGAGGTGAAGATTCAATCAATCACTCTGATCCAAATCTTCAGAGAACTGCCGAGACTCTTTTCTTGCAACCAAAAAGAAGTAACACGTCTAAGACATCGAGGTAAATAAATAAATTTAATTAAACGCGATTATATCTCGGTTAGTAAAAATAATTAAGTTAATCTAACACTTTTAGTAATACAATTGTACATACCTAATTCAAAGATTACTTATAATAAAGACTTCTGAACTTTTAAAATTCGTAGTTGTAGTTACTTTTGATGCTGACTGTACTATATGTCCCTACTTACTCGCACGGGTGCATCGCTGCACCAGGGTCAGTGCACCAGCCTGCAAGGCCTCCGCTTTTTATACCCGCGGCAACCGCTTATTTGCCACCATCAATCATTATTTCGGCCCAGCGTTCGACCGACGCGCGCTTCACAATTTGAGAAAATAACCCTTTTTTGTATTTTTGTAATACAGTTTGCAATAACACGAGCCGCCTGAGCGTGGCAGCATAACAATATTTAAATTATAAGTTCCGAGCGCGGCGCGGCCCTATATGCATGTGCATGTATGTAATCTACCACTTACCTCGAAAGCACTTTGGCTACTTTATAGTAATTTAAGAAATTTTTGCTGCATATTTTAAAATCATAAAGACTTAATTTGACCTTCACCAGACGTAATATCTGTGAAGTAAGGGCCCGCCACACCGGTGCATAAACACCGCGTCAGTGGATTATAATATAATATTTATTTTAGACTTACTCGATCCATAGTAGATTAAATAGTAATAATGTTGCCTTGAAGCATGCTTGAAGCTCAAAACGCACAGAGCAGCCGCGGCGCGGTGCGGGGCGGAGGCGATTTGCATTTTTGAACTTTTCGAAACTGTCGACTGTCGATTACTGCTTCATATGTCACACACGCCGCCTGATCTACTGCGCTACCGAATACCGCGTGGTTGTATGGTGCGACGCGCCCCGGACCAGGTTCGCTAAACCGCAAAACCGCCTCCGCCCGGCAACGACGCTGCGCCGCGTTCTGAGCGTTTCAAGCTTAAATCACAGAATAAGTAACATATATGTTAATAAGAGAATAATCCTTCGAGAACTTGTTCCACTAATAAGAGATTAATTCTTCGAGAACTTGTTCCACTTCCTATCACATAATTTACAAGGGACCAAAAAGTGTATGCAACAGGTATTGGCATTTGGATTCCAGATTAGCTTCTTTGACCAAGACAGTAATACAGCATTCATCCCTTACTAACTAGGATGTGAGTACAAGAAACAGGAACGGCGTCGAAAATAAACTTGATTATGCTTATAAATTTAGGTACTAAAAATATTCTGACGAATTGAGAACCTCTTTCTTTTTTGAAGTCGATTAAAAATAAATAGATCTCTGTAATACAAGCTTTATGTTCCGTATTGTGTTCTTTTTTGAGGTGAGCAATAAAGTGTATAGCCATGGCCAGTTGGGTACCTATGAGGATACGAGTGAAACCACGGGCTGTTCCAATAGCTCTGTTTAATTGTATGTATTAGGTATACGTTAGTCAGGGTGGGCGCAGCCACTCACTCATATACAGCATATCATCGAATGTTATAAGTTGCATTGTTTAGGTAAGTACATTTATATTATGGATATCAAATAAATAGTACCCTGATGTTTGCTGTCTCATTCTTCACTTTTCCTTCAAGATATGGACGCAGATACTCCGATATTTTGTACCGCTAATGACCAATTCGGTTCCGAATAAATTTTATGCTAAAGAGTTGAATTTTTTTGTGAATAACGTATGCCTTGATCGCTAAATCATTTCGATAATGGTTTCAGGACTTGTAACTCAAAATGACTTAATGATATTAAGCAATTATTATGCTGCTTGGGGATATTATCAGAAACGTAACGCCACAGTAGCCAATCATTAGTTATGATGTCTTTAAACCGGCAGTGAAACAGCGATCTAAAAAGTAAAGTAAAAGTGCCAATGCTCGACACTATGCCCAATAGTTTACACGTATTGTTCACCTCGTTATTATGACATAAGATTGAAAGTGCCAAGTATTCGGTCAACGTCGAGCACTGGGACATTTTGTAGCATACCTTGTTTTCATTGGGCACCTTCTCGCTCTCGCTTGCAGGTTGCGGCGACGCCTCTTTTTCAGGATCATTTTTCTTATCCTTATGTAACTGCTTTCACTAAGCATTTCACTTGATTATGTACATACACATGTACGTAGAATTCAATGGTCACAACCCACCAGCTGCCCGTCTCAAGAGCCACAGTAGTTTCGTGCGGAGCATTTGTCCCCTCACGGACTACCCCTCCGATGCTCGCTGCCGGCTGTGGCAGATTCCCTGCGCCCAACGCCTATATGTCAATTTCGGGCCATAAAAAACCATGGCCTACTTGGAGCTGACCAACAGGCTCAGATCGCAAGTTGGCCGCTGCAAGGAAAACATGGTCAAATGGGGACTGCACCGGGGCCGCCCTACCCAATGTGTCTTGTCTGTGATACAGCGCCGCAATCCATGGGACATCAGCTGGCGTGCCCCGCATGCCCACACTCCTGCTCGGAACACGACCTGAGAGACGCGACAGCCAAAGCTGTCTACATCGCTGGTCATTGGGCTTCTCCTTTTTGAGGAACCTCGACACGAAAGAAGAAGAAGAGTGTTCTAAATTGCCTATGTTATGGGACACACTACAAATACGTCAGGACTTTCTCTGATGCAGCTTTAGATTTTAGTAGTTTTCGTTGCTATGAGTAGAATTAAGCTGTAACTTTGCAAAAATAGCTATTTACGATACAAGGGTTGTAAAATAAAGAAAGGCCGATATTGCACATGTTTGAGGCCCGAGCCGCAGGCGAGGGCTTTCTGTTTTACGACCCGTGTTTTGTACACAATTTTACGTCATTACTTGGCCAAAAGGTGAAAAACGCGCTTTTTGGCAAGGTGTGGTGTAAAAATCATTTTCGCAGTGTTTATTATTCGGTCGTCTTTGCAACGAAAATTGTCAAACTCACTTTTAGGAAAGGTTGTTATCAAATTTATAACTAAATAATTATACCGGTACTGGTATCATATGTTGCGTACCAATCTCGCATTGTGCGAACATCATGCCGTGGAGTGAACACGCCCCGCCATTCAGACGACATTGGAATTGGAACTGTCAATTGTCAACTGACACTACAAAGAACATATATACAAGAAGAATTCTTAACCAAAATAGTATAAATAAAATTAAAACCAACTAAAACTAACTTAACTTTAAAACAGGCCCTTGAGTCATGACACTGACACTTCAGTTTGAGGTTAGATTGTTACCGAGATTGAGGGAACCAGTCATTTAGAAAATTTTGTTGTAACCACGCAAGTCGGGCGTTTTAACTAATGTAATGTAATTGCAATTGATGATCCTCTTTATGTAAAATAACTTATTATGTAAAATAGTGCGCGTATTGCTGCCTCGGGCCGGCTGTGATAAATTTGTCGGGAGCCGCAATCTCCCAGATTTGGTGGACAATGAACTGGAACGTGTGTGTGCGTGAAGCGAAGTTGGTGGATTAATATTTCTCCACATACTCGAAAGGTACCACGAAGGCCCTCGTCGAGCCTCGAGTCTGCGCCGGATGAAGCAGAAACCACTTCACACGTGAGTTAGCAAAGATTTGTTGGTTATGGGAATTTTACGTTAAGTGGATTGCTATCCACTTCATTGCTATAAACAGTATAAACTTTATATGTCTCGCGAATCGCGTAATAAGCTCGATTTCCTCACATAAGGGAGGAATTGAACATTATCTTTATATTATAGGCGAACATCGCTTAGAACATTCAGTTTCTTTTTTATTAAGCAGCACTTTAGTCGTAATTGGTCAGTAGGTACGGGGCCAAGCCAGGCTCTGCAATTCAGTAAGACCTTGCGCAAAACTGCACTCCAGTAAGACCTTGCGCAAACCTGCGCTTCAGTAAGACCTTTCGCAAACCTGCACTTCAGCTAGACCTTGCGCAAATCTGCACTTCAGTAAGACTTTGCGCAACCCCCTCGAGGGTGCCCGCCTTGTCGGGGCGGGGGGGCTTAGTAACCGTGGACTGGTCATCCACGGTGAAGCTAAGAGGTACCTAGGGCCGGCCTGTTTGGGCTGCCGGCTGGTCCGAGGAGGGCGCTCCCAGCGGGCTTGGGTAGCCCGCTGAGGATGCGTTGAGGAGGGGTCGCAGAAGAAGAGGAGTGCCGGTATTGCGGTGAGCCGTTCTCCCTATCTTCTGTGGCCGAGGCGGGATCGCAGGGGGAGAGGCGTGTTGGTATCTCGGTGCGCTACTCTCCCTACCCTCTGCGAACTTGGCGGGGCCGTTCCGCGGAAACGGTGCTGGTGGGGCCGCAGAGGAAGAGAAATGCTTTCCCTATCCTCTGCGGCCGAGGTGTGGTTCGTGGCGGAACCACCGACCTGCTCCGCCACCGGGTGCCGGAAGTTTTTCGGCACCCATGACCTCCTCGTATCGCACTCAGGGGGTCCGCTACTGTACAAGATGGAGGTAGAGGAGGAAGGCACCCCAAAACATCTGGCGTGTCTGACGTGGAGGGCCTCCGGGCATCCGCGGTGGAGCCTCTTGGGAGCGGCTGTCGCCGGCGGGGTCGCGGATGTGTGCGCCAGCGTTCCCATGACCTCGCCACAAGGCGACGAGGCGGCAGATGGGGTTTTTTTTTAGTGGGTATACTGTGGGTCTCATCAGCCTATACGGGAGTCCCACATAACCACTCGGGTGACCCTCTGCACCCGGGTGGTATGCGTAAAGCATTTTCCCTTCCTAAAAAAAAAAAAATACCTTGCGCAAACCTGCACGTCAATAAGACCTTACGCAAACCTGCACTTCAGTTAGACCTTGCGCAACTACACTTCAGTAAGAACCTTTATTATAAATAGCTACGATCCACTAAGCACTTTAATATTATTTATTGACTATAAACCATAAACTACGTTATTTTCTTATTCTAGTCTGCAGTTTTACACTCTTATATGTTTTACTCTCTTATTGTTACTTTATAGTACATACTTAATTGAGATTTATAAACTAAGTATGTACCTACTTATGTTTGGTTTTTAATTCATTTATTATTAAAATATATTATTAGATTATCCCTGGAATATCGCATTCATTTTTGGATCTTTGTTTATTTATTTTCTCGCAATAAAAGTAAAAAGTAGAGTGTATAACTCTGGTTTAAAAGCTATAATATGTTGCCCCTCGAACTATTTGCCTTCAATTTGTACGGAAAACTAACATAAAAATGAACTTTCTGTTGAGATAAGCTGAAAAACGCGCACGAAAGTGTCCCTCTCCAACACGTTGCAATTTAAATAATAATATACATATTTACGTATATAAAGATATATTTTCAACCCATATTAGAAAAGGACACACTAAGGTAATATAAAGTGAGTCTCTTTTGTTATCACCTGCATATAGTACTCTACTTATAGTAGTATCTCCTATCTCTATGATTAATTGATTAGTAACAGATCGATTTTGACGTTTCATAAAAAGTTGCTAATATGGCTATCGATCAAAATCCTTATTAGATTAATTTGGAAAATGTGCGGTTTTAATCATTTATTAATTTTAAAGATCTGCTAACCTGAAACCGAGCAGTAAAATGGGAACTCTAAAATGCAGGTGCACACTACGACACAATAACTTCAAGAGGCGCTTCCCGACGGTGGCCAGAAAATGCTTGAATTTGCGAATAATATCGCCGCCTAAATATCTGAAATTAGCTAACCACAAATTCTAAAAAATATATTATGTTAACAATAGGTATTTTTTTCATTGTTAGAATTTTTCATGAAGATAAAAATAACACATATATCAGAAAAGAAGGAGTGATTAACTATAAATTTGCTACCACTTCTAGACTACGAGTTTAAGTGATACTTTTACGTATAGACCGGTCTCCCTGAAAAATAATCAAAATACATTAAACAAAAATAACTTCTTGACGTTGTTCACTTAGAGATACTCGATTCGTTTTGACAAATAAACCTATTTGTATACTGATTTCCGCAAGTTTTCGCATGCCGGCGACGAGCAGACAATAAAGTAAGTATAGAATAGAGCTAACATTTGCGAAAGAGACAGATACATACCACCTTAAGTAGGTTGTAATTGAAAATTTGGCTTGATTCTTTGACACGACTCAAGCGTAAATTCCGCCATCTTCGTGGCTTTCCTCCAGTCCGTATATTTGTCCGGAGCGGAGGTGCTCCGAACTCGCGTCGACAATAAAGTCTTCGCCGACTGTTGCGCCCTGTGCAGCGAATGTGTTCCCTCGCCTCATTCACGAATTCTTTGATTTTATTCCTAAGTGTGTATTTGAACGTAAAAGTGTGCTGGTGCATATTTGAAACAAAAAAATATAACTATTGCTACTTTTCAACATAAGACTCATATCAAGCCACAAACCATAAGTTAAAACTTTTTAACTTGTACTGGGGTCTATTTGTGTTGTCGTTTCGCATTCTGATTAGATTTTAATGATCATTTTGACCGTTTACGGCGCTAGGAGTGACGAGTGGAAGAAAATATTAATATAAAAAGTACATCTTACGTTTACGTCAGGTAGATCGTCTATTGTAAGTATCGTATTTGTAAGGGAAAAATATAGTTGATTTGTTCTTACTTCTAACGTTCGCTCAAAAAGTTACGCAATTATCCACCTGGTGCTCCGTCTGTCCCTACTTTCTTTGAATATTTACCAGCTTCATTACGTTTATAATTCTAAGTTACAACTTGCAGCAAAGGCAGCTACCACAATATACTTGTTTACTTTCTCAATTCTTATTGTCACTGACACACATAAAGTAAGTATGTTTACGCTCCGCTCTTTGAATATCACCAACCCTACGCTAGTAATCAGACAGATTATCTGCATATATTTTAGTTTGTTTCGGACCTAGGCAGTGGTGTCGTAAGCAGTGTAAACAGGGCTAAGGGACACGGTGATACTCATTACTACAGAACAGAGAATTGTTTATATTATTGTTACTGACAAAATAAACAACTACAGGACCTATTTGAATAACAAGCGCTTAGAGAGATCTACTGCATATATTTTAGTATGTTTCTGACCTAGGCAGTAGTGTCGTAAGCAGTGTAAACCGGGCTTTAGGGGCATGGAGTGTTATTGGGGCGTGCATACCGACCCAGACACATCACCAATGTGATACGACCACTTTAGTCTAGTTGGTAGTGACTCTGCCTACGAAGCTGGTGGTCCCCGGTTGAAATCTCGGCCAGGGTATTATATTTATTTATGTAAATTGTGTGATGAACACGAATACTTATTGGTTGCTCAGTCTGGGATGTTTTCTATGTATTTATTTATATTTTATATAAGTACGTACGTATATCATTGCCTAGTTTCCATAGTAGGTACAAGCTTTGCTTAGTTTGGGTGTAGGTACGATTTGTGTACGATTGTCCCCCCAATATTTATGTTTTATCAATAATAACTCTACACTATTTGAAAAACACTATCAGAGAGATTATTCGCATATATTTAATGCTTTAAACTGGCAGACGTGTCGTAGTCGTAGTGTAAACCGGGCTTTAGGAACATAGGTGATGTTGAGCGCGCAGTGGATGCGGCGGGGCGGGGCGGGGCGGGCAACAGATGCGCTGCATTGCCGCGGCAGCTCGCGGCGCAGGGCCGGACTGCGACTAGGGGGTTGCGATCAGTTATTTTTAAGTTAATGGGTCATAAGTAAGTAAAAACAAATAAAAAAACTAAATTAATATTTTTTTATTATAATAAATTTTATCTTTTGCTGTACCTATTTTAAATTGTATTTGCATGCATTTTTATGTGTTTGAAGCAAATAAATGAATGATTATGATTATGAATAAGTTTCTGTCAGCAAATTCATTTTATGGTACCGACAAGTTATTATTGCCGTACTTTTTTCCACATGTATCACTCACTCGTTAAGACCAAACACGACGGGTGTGGGTGTGGTTTTGGAGTTGGTATGCTCGCCTTATGAAGTTTTGACTCCATCATCAGATCAGCTCATGATACTACCCATAATAATGATTGTCATCGAACTTACATCCACCACCATCATATCAGGCGAAGGACGTCCACTGCTGGACATAGGCCTCCCCCAATTTCAGGCGGTTTAATACCATAATCGCCACGCTTGGCATGCGGGTTGGAAATCGCAGTATCTCCGCCGCACTCCAGGGATGCTGCTGCCGATCCCCCGGTGGTCTTGGTCGTAGTTTAAGGACATACCCGGGTCCCGGGGAACTTACATTAAATACCTATGCCAAATTTTAGTCCAATCCACACAACTTACGTACAGTGCTACGTAGTTAAATAAAAGCTTGTAAAAATGGTCGCTCTTGTGGTCGGTTTACGATGCATGTGCATGTTAGTTATATTTTTATTATATAGATTTAGAGACTAGGATTGAAAAAGGTATGCATTGTGCATGTTGCGAGGATGTGTGAAAGCAGATTGTCTAATATAAAATACGTTCAGGAGATGGATGGAAGGGTTAGAAGGGGGCGACCAAAGCGAGGGTATCTTAATCCTACGATACTGAAAAAAAGGCCAAATCAGAAATACCCACAACTTACGAGCATTTAGGTATGAGGAGATGTATGAGATGAATGTGATTGAAGCGAACGAAATATGCATCCCAATGGGATACCGGCGTGAGTAATAAGTATATTGTTACTAGCGTGGGGTACGGGATAGAGTTAAAACACCTCTGTAGCACGACGATAGGTTTATTCAGCAACGTAAATGCACTGGTAAAGTTTACTGAGTTTCCGTGTACTAATAATGACTCAATTGACACTAAGAAGTCGACCGAGTCCGCGGCTATTAGTACGTGACACAAGTCACAACTTCACTGATATACTCTGCACTAATATCCCTTCACTTTAACTCTGTTTTAACTCCACTTTAATAACTCTCTTCGATATTCTCTCCGATCCTCCACTTGCCTTATTCCACACTGAACTGTCTTGTAAGTACCGGGGAGTTGATCCCCTTATATACCCCTTTCCGAATATTCTAGACGATAATTTCGATTTTGGTATTAATTTTAATACTCGTTTGTTACGAGTAGCGTTGGCCATTCCAGAAACTTGCGCTGTAATGACGATACTCGAATATTCTAATCCCATCCATTTTCCTATAAATGTTCTTAAGCACCAGATGTTCCATTCAATTATTTATTCTAGAACTTTCCATGCTACTCCGCGTAATGAAAATGTTATCATTAAGACTTTAAAAACCTCTTTCAAAAAGCATGTCGGTGGATGGACACGAACCCGGGTGTGTCAAATCCATAGACCAATGTGTAGTGTATACCACTGGGCCACGAAGGAGTTGTAACGACACGGTAAATTTTCGAATATCTTGCTGACGTGTCTCTAGCAACGAAACTGTTATATCCCCCGTCACAACAATATGTATTTATGTATGAATGTTTATGCGGATTATGAGTGTCTTTGATAGACATTACATATTTATAATGTGTTGTAACACAAACAACACAAATGCCTATTCGAACACGTCAGAACTACATACAACCGGTCCTTTACCTGTACAAATTACATCGTCAAAACTTGTATTCATATGTATTACCTCCTAATTACCTATTTGCATTATTTCAACTAAGTAGGTATGAATCGATGCAGCTTTGAAACAAAATTGATATGCGAGTGGTAAAAAAATTTGATTACGTTTAAAATCCGGCCCTGGCACAAAACACGAGGGAGCACCGATGACAAAATACAAATTTTATTTTATTAAATTAAAAAAAAGCCTTCAATGATTGATAGGTGCGCCGACTGCATGCAATGAAACGGCTCATTGCTCTCGATTCTGCAGCAATTGTATCAAAGGGTGAACTTGTATTGTACTTATGTTTTTAGTACTAGTATACTCGTATTTCCGTCATTTCAATAAAAAAACTTATTCAGGACGTTGTTTTGATATTCGTATTAAAATTCGTGTGAATGGAACTACAACTATAAACTGACTTCTTATTACCTTTAAAATTCATCGAGTTCATATGATGCGTGCAAGTATCGGCCGCCTACGCTGTTTTCGCGAATTCCATATCACCGTGTCGGATTTTTTTAAATAGTAGTACTTAGTAGTGGTACTATTGTACTTAGTAGTGGTAGTACACTTTTTGCACAAATCAAGTACATAAAAGAATAATAAACTTAATTTCAGACGTTTGTACAAAATAGTATGTTAATAGTATTATTTTACCAAGTGTATGGCTAAGGTGTATGGCGATGCTGACGGGGTATGCTAAGACTCAAACGGCGGGACGGTTGAGAAGCCTTCCTCGTTCACAGTGATACGCATGATACAACAATACAAGCATGGGGAAATTCAGTAATGTGGGTGACACAAGCCTACGTCATCACTTGTATCAATGGTTCTGCGGGCGTAAGTGTGAGTTGCTGTACTCGTATTACCCGTGTTGTTTTGCGATACTCCTCGACTTCCATGTACACCTGTGAGTGTTTTATTTAATTCTTACGTTAATTCATGTTTTACATGACCTAATAACAAGTGTAATGCTAATATATATTGCATGATTAAGGCAGAAAAATTTCCTTCATTATAGTTGTTTTGGTACTATAAAGGGCAACTCGACAGTGACGTAGGCTTGTGTCACAACCCAAACCTGTTTCCTTAGACGATATAGACATGGGAGTCATGGCCTCTTGGCAAACATGGGGAATAGGCCTTACCCACCGGTGAAACCCATTTACTCGTTAACTAGAAAAAAACATTACACTATTTTTTTTGTCAAGCCTTATATACTTATACCGCATTCATGTATATGCAGCAAAATGCTACTAAACCGGTCCGCTTTTAAACGGAGCTCGCCATATTTATAGGCACTCGCAATATCCACAACAAAACGTCCCCAAGAGCTCCTAACACCTAATTAGCGATATAAAATACGTCCCCGGCCGCAGAGAGCATCATTGCATTCGCAAACGCCATAAAACGCAAGCGCTACCCCTTGTTTATACCGAGTTTTAAATTAACTGTGTGAAGCAAGCCCCAAGCGCCCGCATGCTACCCGGACGAAGGCTGAGGTATTTTGGACAGTTCCGTTTGGGGCTTTCATATGCCTTTTTAATTTACCTACGGTGAAAATATATTTATGGCAACATTTATGTGTCTACAAAGGTACTCGTACTTGGCTCGAGTCGCAGTAATGCTGAATTACACGTTGTCAGTTGACAAGTAGGTAGTAACTAAATATGTGTAGGTATTGTATGTAACTATTTAGGTAATAGTATAAAAGTGAACTTATAACTTAAATTATGCGATCGTCCATGTCCAAAAAGATGGTGGGACCCGAACAGAGTTGTGTGTATAGGGCGGCACTGGTGCGTTCCCTAGCAGGTCCCAGAGCCGTCTGAAATGAGTTGAGGAGGACCACCGGCGTTTTAAGGCAGTGCAAGTCCGACATAACCTCCGCGCTGTCCCCGTGGTACGGAGGTATCCATAACCGAGCTTCTTCCCGAAAAAAAAGGTACAAAAAACCGGCCAAGTGCGTGTCGGACCACGCACGAAGAAGGGTTCCGTACCGACACTTCCTAATTTACATTTAAAACCACTATACAATACATTTAATCAAAAAAGGTCGTATCTTCATAGGAAACTTACGGCACTTACGCCCTTTTGTTTTGGCAATACAGTTTTTCGGCAATAACTCAAAAACCGTTAAATTAATCCTGTTCAAACTAAAAATCGCTGATTAGAATTATTAATGCACATCATCTTGATTTTTTTCATAATTTTAAACTTCATAGTTTGGAAATTAGAGGGGGGAACACACTTTTTACGATTTTGACAGCTAATAGTCTCAAATTAAGCAGAGCTTATAGGTACTAGACGTAGGCTAATAGACGACGATATACATTATGTGGTTATTAAATACCTAATTACATGTCAAACATCCAAGGCTCGGGAGAATTAGTGCGTTCGTGCTCATCACACAAATAAATAGAACCCAGGGTCACTGACTTCGTAGACCGAATCACTACACTACCAACTATCCCAAAACGGTTGTCAAAACCACTGACAATATGGCCTTACCAGCGTTTGAAAAGTTACGCAATTGCTGATGACGGACGGCCATGAAATTCACCTTACAGAAGAACACCGCTGTAATTCGCGCTACCATCTGCGTTTTAGGTATATAGTAAGTATATAGTGTTGAGTAAGGTCAGAGGTCCCGCTGTTTTCTGTGTTGAGAATGAGGATACATTGTGTCTCTAGCTGTCAACACAGCGAATCCTCAAGTCAATAGAAGATCAGCAAAGCGCTTGTGATTCTTCTTCTTCTTTGACGGCCTGTTTAGCCTAGTTGGTAGTGACACTGGCTCCGAAGCTAGAGGTCGCGGGTTCGAATCCCGGCCAGGGCATTATTTGTCGATTTAGCACGGATATTTGTTCCTGGGTCTTGGATGTTTTCTATGTATTTAAGTATGTGTTTATCTACTATATAAGTATGTATATCGTCAATCAATTTTTTTTTCTACATTCGCAAGCATTTTCTTCTAAGGCAGCGCATAGCAAGCAAGCAGATACCGTACTGCTTACCATCAGACAGGCCGTAACCTTGTTTGCCACCGTCGTTGTATAAAAAAAAGAAATGATGAAAGAAGAAAGTGTCAAGTGGAACATTACAATGTCCAGCGGCGCCACTCCGTTATTCTTGTAAACAACGACGTCTGATATATCTTGGCGCGGTCAGGCGCCCATTAAACCTTTTCGCCATGTGTCGCCGGCTAATGTAAATTATTGTAACAATTATGAGAGAGGACAATTTGTTTAATTGCTAGGCGATGTTGCTTTAGGGGTTATCTCAAAGAAGGAATATTTATCGGTTATGGTTATGGCACAAGCTTTGTACAACAAATGGGTACTTTAAGACTATTGATTTCGTGATAGCAACAAAATAGTAAAAGAACATTTTCTCAAACATGCGCCTAAATGTATGCATTAATGTCACGAAAAGAGGACTTGAAGTTACCTGTTTATGGCTCCCTACATTACTTCTTGGCCGGCGGCCAAGAAGTAATGTATGGAACTAACATTATTGTCCGCTGCTCTAACTTTTTAAAATTGCTAACTAAAATCAACTGATAAAGGAAATATTACATAGAGCCAAACGCCACGATTTTGTATTTATATTTTTAATTTGCTATGTAAATTGGTATTTTTTAGGTTTTTCCGGTCTTTTTTATCGTTCTTGTATTTTTGTATTTTGTTGTTTTTTTTTCAAAATTTTCGAGTATTAATGTATTTTTTTAGTTTTTGTGTTTTTTGATATTTTGTAGCGTTTTTTGTGTTTTTTGATATTTTTGGACTTTTTAAACAAAAAAATCGTATTTTTTTTTACTTATCGTTTTTTTTTGTTTTTCCATGTATTTGGTATTTTTTTAGTTTTTGCATGTATTTTGGTAATTTTTAGTTATTTCGTGTTTTTTTAAATTGTGCTTGTATTTTGTAGCATTTTTCGTGTTTTTATTTAATTTCCGTTATTTGTCGTGATGCTTTGCTATTTTTGGACGTTTTGTATTTTTTTTACAGTGTAGTTTTTTTATTGTTTTTTTTTTCTAACATGTTTGAGAAAAGTACTATACAATCCTCGGCCGGAACAGGGATTATTACTTCACGGCCTCTGCAGTAATGTACTATTTATCAACCACATAAGTTACATACATTATTTTAAGTTAACTGCGTAAATCTTTCGAGTTGTCGTACATTTTTCGTCTTGCTTAGGGTCCAATTCTTGAATGCGCTTTTGGGATTACGATTATTTGCCAACTACACGTATGTAGTTAGCACGTAGTCAAGACTATGTGAGCGACACGCACTGGCAATCAATTTTGATTTCAATTAATTTGTACTGAGATTTTTGTAAAAAAATTGATCCTGTTGTGTATTCTAAATTTTAAGTCTGCTATGCTTCAGTTTTTTAAGGTAACGCTACGTAGGTAGTTTTATGATTTGTTTCTGCTTATCCTTCCTAATATACAAATAGTGTTTTAACACATCTACCTTGGCGGACCTGTTAGACGGGTTTTTTTATATAATTGGGGTATTTTTTATACGTAGGTGTAATATTATAAATTTACTTTGTTTCTTAGTAGTAATTTATTTTTAGTTTAATATTTAGTGTTTTTTTTATTGGAAAATATATTAATCATTTATTTATGTACAACGAAAATATATACAAGAATACTTAACCAAAATAATATAAAGAAAATTAAAACTAACTTAAATCTAAAACGGGCCCTTGAGGCATTGTACCGAGGATGCTGGCGGCATTTCCTCGCTGTATCGCAATGCTGATACGTTGAGCGAGGAAACCGCCAGCTCTTCGGTCACCAGTTACGTCAACCAGACGCTTCGCAATTTCTGCAAATAACTTATGCGCGCTGGGACCCCATGGACCTAGAGTTTCGACGCCAAAAGGTACAAACATGTACTCTCTGCCGAGGCCCTTGTAGTGATAGAGAGTGTTAGTGTTAGTGTTTAGTGTGTGTGTAGTGATAGTGTTTTATTGTAATGAATGATATAAACTAACAACAAGTTATTAAATTAAAATTACAATAATTCTACTTCAATAACACGAGTACAAAGTGATGGGCAATGCTAAGACATGCACAAATTGCCCACTTTCCCGAGTTAACATGAAGACATTACAACCAAATTAGTCCTTCAGTCAATATACGCCCAAATGTTTGTTTACTAGAATCAAACAAAACACTTTCTTTTGTTTGTCTTCAGCCAATAACATGTCATTTTGTCTATCTCCAGTAAATATCGGGTGCTACTAATGTGTTTATTTGGAAAATTATTCGGAAAATTGTAGGCGTTTCCTTAAAGTCTTCGATGCATTAGGCGGGTCTAATAAAACGGCATTTTTTTTGTTCTAAAACCATTCTGTTAAAACCGTAATAGGTCTGCTCAACACTTATGCAAAACGGAACAAAGTATGCCCCTCATATCATTAACGTCGTTCGAACTTAATCGAAAACGATGTTGTGTAAAATGAGTTTTACTCCTGCAATTTAAGGTTTCAAATGGTTTGTGGATGGTGTGGGAGTAAGAGCAAAGAATTGACATGTACACCGCACTTCAATTAGGCAAATGGGATAGGGCTCAAAGGGATTAAATTAATTAGTAAGAAAGTTTCGCTCCGTTTCGTAGCGCCGCCTTTGTTTGTCCCGGTGTCTTGGTTTTGTTTTTCCAAGCAAATTAATAGGACGGAAATAGGAAATTCCAATTGGACTTTTTGGCGTTTTTATTAACTCTTGCTTGTAGATAGGTAACGGGCAAGGGGTGCGATTGTTGTTTCGTTCCAAAACTGATTCTACCCGATTGACACTGAAAGGATATAATAGCCGGGTGTATTGGTTTATGTACCTAGGTATTTTTTTATTGTTATGTAATAACGCACACAATGATTGCGATTTTAGGTGCGAATATTACACTTCGTGAGAGGGCTTGATGTTTCGATTTTGTTAATGAAACGTAATGGAACTTTTTTAAGTACCAAGTCATAGATACAAAACGCGAAATTAATGCCATTTGGCATTTTGTACCAGTTAATATAGGATTAAATCCTATTAATTTAATAATTTCATGATGTCAAGGTTCTCAACCTTACAGAATTAATGTGGGTAACGATGTTTTATCGTATGTAGGTAAACACTGTAAACAGTTCCCACTATATATTGATATGTTTATGTAAATACCTATGATATTGAGAGTTCGAAACATGCAGGATGTCAAAAGTTTTAACTGTTTTAGTGGTAGGTACCTATAGTTTTATACAAGACTCATGAATGTTTAATTTAAAGTAATATGATATTATATGTATTTCATCTCTTGAATTCAGTTATAATATCTAGTTACCTACAATCTACATCGTTGGGGCAATTCATTAACTTCAGCAAGCAGGAAGAAACGAAGCACTTCATAGGTATTAGCAGGTTCCCTGTTGCTTCTGTGTGTATGGCCTGCGCGATAAACAGAAAAACTACCATATTCAACCATCTACTAAGTACGAAGTCAACACAGGCAACAGATAGTAAATAAATAATAGATAGGGCGACAGAAGGTAAATGAAATATATTGATTCCGGATGGATGAATATACGAAATACCACAGTGATACTAAAATTTTCTTAAGAGTAGAACAATAAGAATATCGAATAGGTTCATCTCACACGGGCTAAGGGCATAACAAAGTTCCGTGAAATGGGGTAAAAGTAATTTGGCCGCGGTCAGTCCCGCCATGTGGCGGTCCCGGCTTCGTTCCCGGGGGAGACCGTACAGCAATGTCACGCCTATTATCTGACGATATATCTTCCGCTCGCGTCAATATTTTACTTTCCGTGAATTTCTGTACATTTGGGAGTTCATTAGATCCATTTGTCAACGCGACGAGCGTATTGCTGACGTTGAACTGATTAAGTATTCCTAACTAGAATGTTCGATCAATTCTTGTTAGTAAAATGCGTTAGTAGGTACGACTAGCTCCAGTTATCGACCACCATATAAACTCAGGAACAATTAAAATGGGTCTGTCTGTACGAAAATTCGACACCAAGTGTAACCATTTTCATTTGCTCTTGACCACAGTTAATTAAATATGTGTTAAAGTGCATCGATTCCAGCCTTATTTTATTAAAGAAGTGTCAAAGGCCCAAAAATATCTGTACCGATTACGACTATGATGAAACTGCGTCTTAGGGACAAATGATGAGGTCCCCAAAAACGAGAAGTCATTTCATGTGGTAAAAGTAACATTTTTGTCATCGGACACCTCCGGGTCATGCATCACCCAGAGGGCGGCAATTTTATAAAGTACGGGCTCACGCGTCAGCCCTCACGGGCCGGTCATCCTTTATTCAAATAAACCCTATTTTTATGGAAATCCGCATCAATATCAATTTCCGAGCGATTGTTGTGAAATAAAGGGATGACCCTTCGGGCCCGGAGAGGTTGTCTACTTAACTATGTTAAAGGATCTTATAAGAAGTTTCTTGGGAAATTTTATTATGTGCGTAGTGATTTTTTGTTTGTTTGGGTTTAAATTTGTTTGGGTAGTGTGTAGTTAGAATTAAGGTTGTTCCTATCGTAAGCTGATAGGATAGCGTAATAGGCAGTCCATAGGAAATAGAGGTTTACAATACCTAGTGAAACATCTAAAAATATTGCTTTTTGTATCTGCTGTGAGTATCCCTATATTACCTACGCCGCTATAACATTGAAAAGCACATGCAAATACCAGGTAAGTACAAGTTTACTATGTGTAATATTATTTTTAACTTTACATTCGGCTCACGTGTAAAGTACAATCCCATCAAAAACATAAATGTGAAAATGGTACAGCAAAGTTCGCCGACAAAAGAATTGAGATCTAAATGGGCGCCAAGTTCCGTAGATTATCTGAAAAGTTGCCAAGTTTGGCACTAGTTTGTTTACAGTAAAACTAATTTACTGCGGCTTAATGCATTTTGAGCCTTAACTTAGCAGTTTTCTATGCAGTATGTTATAATACCATAAAAGCTGTTGGATATTTAAGAAAACTGCCAAGTTAAAGCTCAAAATGCATTAAGCCGCAGTAAATTAGTTTTACTGTAAACAATCTAGTGCCAAACTTGGCAACTTTTCAGATAATCTACGGAACTTGGCGCCCATTTAGATCTCAATTCTTTTGTCGGCGAACTTGGCTGCCATTTTCACATTTATGTTTTTGATGGGATATCATTACTTTTTGTGAAACTTCATCCAATGGTGCTTTCCCAGAGCGAATGCACGAGTTACTATACAAAATACCCAAACCGCTATAGGTGCACCTAAAATATTTGAAGAGTTCCCTCGATTTCTCCAGGACCCTATGATCAGATTCTGACTCGATGACAATGGGACACCCCGAAAGTATACCGTTTCAAACAAAAAAGAATTTTCCAAATCGGTTAATAAATGACGGAGTTCTGAGGTAACTAGCATAAATAATAATAATAATAATAAAATCACTGTTTTCTGATTTTTTCTGGTGTAAACACATAATTACCAAGCTGCATGCCGAATTTCAGCTTTCTAGGTCATCTGCAAGTGGGTTAGGTTTTTGATTACTAGTCAGTCAGTCAGTCAGTCAGTGGTAAAATTGCCGTTTTTTGGAATTTAATATCTCAGTAACTATTAAACTTATATTTGTGAAATTTAGGGTTCTAGTTGTTCTAAAGGATCTTTATATATGTACCAAATTTCATGTTTTTATATTAGATAGATTTGGAGTTATTGGGGGGTCTAAAGTGGCTCCAAACGGTTCGTGTAATAACACACGGCTGCTGTCCGCCAGTTCCTGGGGTGAACTTGGCTGGACACGCTGCCGCGTGTCTAGATAGAGTGCTTAATTACTTGAAATAGAAAAGCCGAACAATAAACCTTTCATTTCAACAGTCCCACGTAATAAATTTCACATAATAGAAGGAACGACATGACCATTTACGGGCCAGTAAATAGCCGGGCTTGGGAACTCGAGACTGCCACTTTACATGTACCCGTTCCGCGCTATGATTACACATGATTACGCCGTCACCAATCTCTTATTCGTTCTCCACTTAATATAATAAGCCTCGCTGAATCCTGGATCGAAATCGATGCTATTATTATTATCCCGTCCCATTTATAATCAGTACATTACGTAGTCTCGGGCGCCCGGAGGCGGCGGTAATCGGTCAATTATCTATAATTTTCAACCATCAGTCTTTACCTGGAGCGGGCTAGATTCCTGGGCCCTAGTGGTACCGGTTATCGATCTAATTGGTAAATTATGTGGGGGTGTCGTTGGGATGCTTCGAAAAAACATAAGAGATCGATCCGGCTTTAAATATACGTCGACCAGTGATACATCTAGAGAATAGTTTTAAATAAAACTACGGCTTTTCTCAATTACCTATTCGGGCTTAGAAAAACATGTTTAGTGTATGAGTAGTTTAGATGTAAGTATTTAAAAAAAAACAACTCTAGTAATAAAAATATCGCAATTAGTAATTATTGGCCGGCAGATGTAGGTATATTATAAAAACCTTGTTGTATGCAAAGTATTATTAAGCAGATCTATTACGTTTTTGTAACCAAGACAATAATAGAGTAAAAGTAATAGGGTATTTCATAAGAAAAAAAAACACGTTACCAATAATCAAAAGATACGAATATACTCGGAAAAACATTAAAACTTATTAATGCAATTTTAAAGATTTTTAAGTACATAAATATGAAAAAAGTAACTCAGTTTGACCATAGGAAATTATGACGTCATTAGGCACATTTCCCTACAAACTTCATACTAACCGAGCGTTTTCGACTTTTCGTAAAAAGTTTCTGATTTGACTATCAGAGAAATACCGTATTACGCAACGTTTTCGAGCGTGTGTAAGGTTAATCTAATGTCATTTTTAGTAAAAATGACAGTTATTAGATCTACCTATCATACGTTAGAGAAGTTATGTGATTACCCTGCTCTGTACGCTGTTGTATTGCTAATTAGATAAAAAAAAATACAGGACAGACAGGATACAAGTATGCAGTACTGAAGAGTAATCCTCTAGTATAGAAACTTTTATGTAAAAGTTCTGTTTGGTCTGCACAATATCCGAATTTCAAACAAGCTACCTACTTAAACGTCTTCAGAGTAGAATAACTTTTGTTACTTTAATATGTATTCTCGAATAAAAAATACCGATTATATTTTCACGGGCAGCTGTATGAACATGGAGTAATTTTAAAACAAAACGGGTTTGAGTAGAAACCGAGTCGACCATTCGATCCGCCCCCAGCGGCTGCGTGCGCTTGCGTCTTTTATTTATTACTTTTTTTACCCACCTTTGATAGTCTTTTTCCTATTGGCTGTAAGAAAATTAGGCTTTTTTTTTTCTGAGACGGAATAAAATTTATAGCAGGTGTAATGCTAGGTTGATTATCTAAGGTATCGATCGATATTGGATATTGGTCGCAGCGATTGGTCGGCGGTGGTCCAATGGGACGAGCTTTGAACAACACACTGCGGTTGATTAGGTAGATACAACGTTTTGTTTACGAAATTGGTCCACTCTATCAATAGTTATTCCTGAAGAAGATACGATGGCGGGATATATGATGTACTGGTATTTCCAAAGCTTCGGATGGCGCCTTACGGCTACCTACATCCAACCTACATCCTAATTCTATGGGTACTTTAGCTTTAACCTTGTAATTCGAGTGTATCTATATGATGTAAGAACGTTGTCAATATTAATATTTAGTACGAAGTAAAAAATTAAGTCGCCCCACAATGATCTGATGACCTGTCAATGGTGCATTCTTTGGGGGGTACCTATATCCAGCAGTGGAATTCTCTCGGATGTTATTATGATGATGAGAAAATCAAGTAAATAATTGTTGTTGTGTTGTGTATTGTGTATTGCTGTTGTTGTGAATTTGGTTCTCAATCTCGAACTTAACCTGCTTTCAACTCATGGAATTATATTTATTGCTGCCAGAAATATAATTTATTTTTGCACAAAATATCCCATTGGGTCGAAGTGCATCCGAAATCCGAAAGGGCCCTCATATATAAATAAGATAGGCTTTTGACCTGCTTATATCCTATTTCTATCAGGTGGCCTTATATGTGAGGGGCCATCTCGACGAATACGTGAGGCGAGCAGACGGTCACTGTCGTAACCTACGGAATGGCCACAGAATCGTAGGCGTCAAGCACAAACTTGCAAATTCAGCCAAACTCACACACGTGATGGGCCCGACGGTATACAACCGACTGCCGGCGCGAATTACGGATGCTTCGTCACTGACTGGCTTCAAATCGCAGCTCAAGCGGTGGCTTATCGAGCACACTTTCTACAGTGTTAACGAATTTATTGAGTATACCTAGTTACTTATTATTATTAAATTAAATATTTATTTTTATTTAATTTTTTATTATCTTTTATATACAATTAATTATGAAATTGACATGTAATACGAATTATTATTAATAAAATGAATATGAATATGAATATCTATATGTTATACCGTAGCTAAATACTTCTGGTGCTGACTACCGCTCGTGTGGCGGTTTCATACATGGCCCAGGAAATAATAAAAACGCTATTATTGTCCAATCATTTATAAACAAGATAATATAGCTAAAATACATAAATCAACAGAAATCAAATCAGTAATGAGGAGCTTTATTTTTAAAGGAGTATATTTCTTTGTTATATGTAGTTATATGTTGCTGGTGCGTTTCGGCGTACCGAAACGCGATCTTGCGTGACTAGAGGGCGTGGCGTGCGATAAAAATACTGGCCCGCCAACTTATCTACGGAACAAATCACGAAATTATAGACCCTCTGGCTTTGCAATAAGAACATTGACTCTACCACGGGTATACTTTGTTACGGGTATACCGTGTATAGTGATCGGCGTATGCTCGATCCGTGCGAATGGACTTTTGAATTCGATCAAAATTTCTTTCTTATCAGTGAATTTTAATCTGTAGGTATGTTGCTTCATTCAAAGTACACTTTTATGCTGATTAGAATCTATCAGTAAGTACCTAGAAAACATAGGTCGGGTATTATTTGTGGTGATTGGGACAAATGATAATCAATATTGACTGTAACAGACTTTTTCCTAGAAGCCTTGTTTCATGAATACGAATTATGAACTCAGAATTAAACCTATTCAGTTTGTAACTTGCAAGTCCAGTTGTCGATGACCCAAAGGAAAATAACCATTTATAATTAAACATATTGTAAAAATATTATTATTACCTAATACTTATTTATAAGTTGAAAACTTTGTCATGTAAAATACCAAATTTTATGAATAAATATTTAAAGCTAAATAAAGTTAAGTTACCTACAATTCCAACTTTTAGTCTACCAACACTGGTCAAAAACAAGTTTTGTAATTGGTCAAAGCAGCTCAGTGTTACCCGTCAAACTTGTAAAATTGTAACGTTGTTTCACCCACGCTTTCAATCAGGTACTTGTCTAGGGTGCCCCATATTAAATTGTAAATATACCTCCATATACGTGTAAGTTTGTCTCTCTCATTTTGTCAATCTCCAATCAATCCCTCAAAGGTTAGCGGGAAGAGAACCCTCATAGGGATAAGTTCGCCTTTGTACGTTAATCTTATGTGACATGAATATTGTTTTAACCTGTTAATGTGTACAATAAAGTGCTTACATACATACATACTTGTATAATAGCGTTAGCGCGAAATGGACAAGCCGTGGACTCGTGGTTCGGGCATTTGATCGCTTTCAATCAGGTGTCTGTCTAGGGTGCCCTATATTTTATTGGTGCGATTTTTTATTAGTGACGCATACCCTCTAAATATAACTGTTTTACCCCAACATACTCTGAAAAAAAAACTAGGTAATTCCTGTAACTATAACCCGTGCCGACATGCATACGGATTTGTCCATACAAATTAGTAGGAAGAAAATCGGACGGATTTTCTGTTCGCGATGAATATTTTTGTAAAATAATGCTCGCACAGCATTATTGTACACGTTCAGTGTGAAAAAAAGAAAATTGAAAAAAAAAAAAACTTTTTTACAGTACTTATGTTGCTACATTACCGCATGAGTGCGCTAATCAGCAGATTACGTGCATATGTCGAAACTTTAAAGAGCCATATGTACTGTAAAACGTTACACGTGCGAACAGGTAATTCGCAACTCGTGTCGATTTAAAACACTCCCTTCGGTCGTGTTTGAATTTATCACCACTCGTTGCGAATTTCCTGTTCTCTGCACTTGTATCGTAATGTACTATTCTACTACAGCATTAGGTATAACTTGACAATTAAATGACTGACAGCAGTATTTTTAATACAATGAACTTTTTATACAAATGCAAGTCTAGACCATAGACAAGTCATTATATGACTGGCGGGAGAACCAAAATAGATTTCCATAAATTATTATACAACTCTTATTAATTTTCATTTTTATAAGAGGCACACGTCAATCAGGCATATCAATTTTTTATTTAAATACTTACTTAATATTATTTTGCTGACGTAGAAAAAATATTGTATGCATTACATAATTCGGTCTTAAAATTCTCGAGTCTTTAATAACAAAACTCGCTCGCTCAAGCTCGTTTTGTTACAGCGACTCTCGAATTTTTAAGAACCCTTATCATGTAACTGGTGCATAAAATACTATTTTACGTATAGGCTATTTAGATGTTAGTCGGCACGGGTTACAGCTACAGGAACCTGTGTTTTATTTTTCAGTTTTATTTGGGATGATAAAAAAAAACCCAAAATATGAGACACCCATGTACAGTCGCGGAATGAAAAGGAGCGTCACTTTTCGACCTTAGCGGTATTGAAATAGAGTTGAAACGCCACCAACCTTCCTCCTTCTCCTCCTCCTCCTGCATTCCTCGACTATACATATCGAATATTAATGGAATCATACATGCCTCCGACATCGTACCTCTGGCTCACGATCGATGCTAGTTGACTTCCACTTAAGTTTGTCGGTCGGACAGTCATCAACTAAGTGATTTCTCCTGTAAAACCCCGGACAGACACGGTTAACGTGTTAACATGGACATTATTGTTTTACCACGCGCGTTAACTACAACACGCCGCGTGTTCAAAACTAAAAACGTCTTAATTCGCCTATGAAATATTCCCAATTTCAACCCAAACACCTTCAATATCAGCTTGAAATGAAATTAGTTTCACATTTACTCGATACCTTTTTGTTTTTAAGGAGCGGCCTGTTAAAGGACATCAAAACCACCGGTTAATTTTGTTAGAAGCAAATTAATGACGACATTAGTCCATGTCGCGCGTCTAATGTGATTCGTGACAAAATATTGACACCTCCGGCCTGCGGGCGCACAAAAACATGAATTAAATGAAACACAATAAAATAAAAACATTAACTGTCAAGCAACGCATTTGTCTAGAGCGAGACTAACTCGATTAATACGCTGCGGTAAAATATTTGGGGGTCATTGGATCAGCGTTTCGTCATTGTCGGAGATTTTTTGAAGTGTGGACACCTAATCGTTTCGTACAAACTCAAAAATGAGTATAGGTATGAAGATTACACACGTTTTATACGGTAAGATGACCGGAACATTACATACTGTATGAAAATGTAATACTTACTAGAAGATTCCAACCCTAATCTATTGTACCCATTATTGTAACCAAATAAATATTTTTCATTTTTTCCTTTTTTTCATTTTCAAATACGGCCTTTGAACACGGTTCAACGCTTTAACGTCATGTTTAAAATGTTATTCTACATTTCCAACGGGTGAAAGCGACAAACTCACAAAGTGTCCAGCTACTTAAGGGCCGAATATGTACCTAATATTACCTTCGAATCAAAACTTAAAGTAAACCTTAAGTAAACCCATCCCGTTTTACTTTTTATGAGATATAAAAATCTAACTAAATCATCATATCAGCCGAAGGTCGTCCACTGCTGCCTCTCCTAAAGGGTGCCAGAATGACCGGTCCTGCGCCACCCGCATCCAGTGGACTCCTGCGATTCAGTTTTTACGCCTAACTATTCTTTTTTACGTTAAAATGGTAAAAAAACATTGTTTAGTAGGATGGCAAGAGTATTTTGATTTGCGTTCTAGAGAGAAAGGTATTTGGTTCAGAACTATTCAGCCTCAAGTTTCGTATTATCCTTGGATCGACCAGGCATCATATAATAGAACTAAATTAAAAACTGCACTCAGGTTACGTTCCGGTCACATTCCTTCAAACAAGTTTGCGTTTTTGATGGGAAAAGTCCCCTCCCCAAATTGCAATGAGTGTGGATCTGTTGAAGACGTAATACATGTACTGATGGAGTGTGTTCGGACCGAGCCTTTGAGAGCTGCCTGGTTCGAGAGGAATCAGTTAGACACGGGATTCCTAAATAGTATTCTGTCTGTTCCTATATCGGATGAAGCCGAGATTTGTACAAATTAACAGAGGTAGCTTTAAGGTCTAGAGTTTAAGTTTTTCTTTGATGTAATATTTTCTTTTTGTTGGCCTTACGGGGCGGTATGTTCGCCTGGCGACAAGCCCTTTGTATCAATAAATAAAAATAAAAACTATTCTTTTGCTGTTGCTACTTGCTTTAGTAGTTTCCCCTTTAGTAGAGTCCCCAGTACGCTCGACCGAACTCGATTCTCCATACAAACGTAGTTTCGTTCTGATTTTAAAACGCCATGCTAAAATAACATAAAGCTTTCTATACATAATGGGATCCGCCATATCTAGGTCGGAAATTAGTTTCTGTTGCTAGATATTGGAATGGAAAAAAATATTTTCGACCTAGAAATACCGGATCCCCTTGTGTATACAAAGTTTCAAATGATGCCAGCATGCCATGTTAAAATGAAAGCAAAACTACGTTTGTATGGAGAACCGAGCTTACTGCGGGCTCTTAAGTTTGTAGTTCTCTATCTGTTCAGTGGTTACCTGACTGAATTAAGCATTGTTAGCAAAATGTCACTTTAATTACTTAATTTAAATTGTCAACCACGATGAACATATATATAATTTGGGGACAATGGTAGCATGTTTTTTTTATAAACTGCCTTGAGACAAACAAAATATAGACACTGCTTTGAGTAGATAAAGTCATCGCGAATAAACGCCACTAACCTGCCATTGAACGCTGCAAAGCGTTGGTCAAACGATTGAATCACTTTTTAGGGCTCCGTAGTCAACTATAGTGGTTGGCGGTTAAGAAGTCACTTTGAAGTTATAAACTGTATGGAAATGACAGGTGTCCGGATTGACTTCTTAACCGCCGCCCACTATAGGAACCCTTATAGTTCCGCAATGTCCATCTGTCTGTTTATCTGTCTGTTCGAGGCTTTGATCTGTGATTGTTAGTGCTAAAAAGCTGCAATTTGGCATGGATATATAAACCAATAAAACATGTCAAAGTGGTAGTATAAAATCTTAAAAGAAAATTAAAGGTATGAAAAAATACAATTACAAATGCATAATTAAATGATTGATGATTAAAGATTGATAATTACTATACCACCACTTGCCCGGCTAGTATGATAGCTTATACCGTCACGTTATATGGCCAAAATGTACTGAAACGTCACATAAAACGTGACAGTATAAGCTATCATACTAGCCGGATTGGAATCATCCTATATGCAGTGTGACGTCAATTTTAAGTCACCGGCACGAAAAGTTCGAGCCCTGATTATGACACACTTTTCGAGCATGACAAGTTATAAATTAATTCTTATAAGAATCTACGAGCAAAGACATCTCCTCACATGATGTTTACAACAACACACGGAGCGGTATGTTTTTTATTTGCCAAGCGGATATGACATCATGGAAACCTTTAATATTTATCGTGTTAGAAGAAACTTCACTTTTCCCATGGAATATTAAATTACTAAGGTAACCTTACGGTAAAACATCAGATTCTAATAGGAATCGGAAACTAAAACGTTTCTTGCTCGATGGTTGAAATTTGTGCTACAAGGCTATAAAACCGATCAAAAGACATTGATGACCTTGATCTGACAATTCAGTTCATACATGGCAATTTTAAAAATTGCTAACAAGTAATTAGGCTCCTGATTTTTTCCCAAAAAATGGAAGTTACATCCAATTGGATTGAATTGGATTGGATGAAGGTACTTAAACTGAGTGTATAAAATACACACAATAAAAAAAGTCCCTATACAGCGAGATCTAATCATGCTCAAGTTCGGAGCAGCCCAACTGAGGAACTACCTCCACTTTACGAAAAACCGCAGCCAAATGTGAGCGAGATAATATTCCGCTGTGGCCTACCTCTCTAACTGACTGCACGAGAAAGACGCGCGTGCGATGACGTATGGGTGCAATTCGTCCGAGTTCGCTGCCACGTTAACCTTCTCTAATGAGGTCGACCTAATAGAATTAAACATTCTGAGGTAAAGTAAATCTGCACGTGTCTGACAAGCGAACAGTAAGAGGATAGTAAAAGTGGTAGTACCATTAGATTTTTTTTTGTGTTTTATAACTTATAACTTTTAATTAATGCAATAATAAAACTAAGAATAGACGCGGACAGCGTCTTCTATATTTTGTTAGTAAAAATGGTTTATAGGTTGAATCTCGCGGGGTTTGCATGGAATAGGTTTGCTAAATCATAATCTAAGTACTTACCTATTTATGAAGATATAATTCTGATACAAACGCTGTAGAAATGACCGGTAGTCTAGAATAGACAAGTATTGAATTATAAATTTGACAGATTAGGCTACTCCTTCTAAAATTATAGTTGTTCTAAACTCGAGAGTGTGAGGGTGTATACTGTATAGATATACGTAAAATTAGACACCAGCGTCATATTCTTTTAGGTACCTAATTGCCTAATCGTATTAAATATTTTAAACTCTTTGCATCATTGAAATGCCTTCAAGCCTCTACAATACCGTTAGCAATTCCATTATTGTTGATGCGTAAATTTGTATACGGCGGTGGTCAAACCGAGGCGTGACCTCAAAGGCGAGCCGTGGGAACGCACCGCCGCCGCCTGCGATGGCCATAGTCGACACGTTGATATCAGTAATCTTACTAAATACCATGGAAGATAGGAAGAACAATGTGGCGATAATTCGCGTAGTCGTTAGCGACTTCGGTCTCACTCCCACTGTGTACATTAAAACCAGGAGGTACTCTTTTTCCCGAACCAAATTATATTATTAAATATTTTCTGAAGTCAATTTAAGGTGGAAGTTATCACGACTAAACTTTCAATTATTCGATACAGAAAACAAATACAAAGAAAAAATAGAAACCCGCATATCTGGTTAATAGGGCCAGTTTTATATGGACTCGCACTAATTACTAATCAATGTGTAAACAAGCCATAACTAGCAACATTAAAATGGTTGTAGCTTCGTCAATAATTGCGATATTTGAATAGAATTTAGTGAACTACTATATTCTAGAGGCGAGTTACGATAAGTTTCGATAATGCGAAATCTTAATGAAAAAATGTTTAGTAAATTTACACCTTACTTCATTAACAGCTCGCGCGGCTCCACCGGCGCATCACAAAGTGCACAGGAGCCGAGCCGCAGAATAAAATATAACTAACTAAACTAACAACGATGGCTCACCGACCCAAAGTGAGTCTCGGCCTCCGACACGAGTTTTTGCCACCTAACCCGATGCCGCGCCACTTCCCGCCAGTTGGCGGTTTGGAAACTGCGCAGGTCTGACTCAACGGCATCGTTCCACCGATACCTGGGACGGCCGACTGGTCGCTTCCCTACTGTATGGCTCAGATAGGCCCTTTTGGGATAAAATGTTACCTAACTTTATTCCAGTTGGTCTATTCTATAGGTACATGGGTTTCTGCGAGTTTTTTTAATCTTATGAGTAGTTCCTCAGCTTTTCCCTCGCATACTATAATATTAGTTTCAATAAAATAGTTATTATTTATTTATTACACGGGACATCAACAGGGTACATACGAGTAAGATAAGGTTACAATAGTATTTGGCATAAAACTATGTGGGAGCTTATGCACACCACTTACAGGTAAACACATTATTATTATTGAAATACTGTTCTTACTTCGTAGACTGTGTTCGTAGAGACGATTCCCGCTTACAGCAGTCACGAACACGAGTACTGGCGATGGCGGCGGCTTTTAACAAAATGGTTATTTAGATATTATGTAGTCTTCTTATGCCGAATCTTTGTAGTACCTACTATTAATTAATAAGTGTCTGACAAGTGGACCCGGGTATGTTCTAAAACTACGAACAAGACCACCGGGGGATGGGCAGCAGCATCCCTGGAGTGCGGTGGAGATACTGCGATCGCCAACCCGCTTGCCAAGCGTGGCGATTATGAAATATACCCCCATGAATTTGGGGGAGGCCCATGTCCAGCAGTGGACGTCCTTTGGCTGATATGGTGGTGGTGGTGGTGTGACAAGTGGAAATAAGTAACAGATATTTGCATTCCAATAAGATATGAGTGAGTCCCGCGCTCCCTTTTCTGACCTAAAGCTGTCGAAACACATTGAAAATCAAATTGGCAAGTAAATATCTCTCTCATCATAAAAGTAAATATCTGTATAAGACGCGTGAACCGCTAAAACATAGCTGAACCGATGACATGAAATTTTATATCAAAATAGCTTCGAGTCCCGGTTGTTATAGTGAAGTAGGATACTTTGAAACTTTTTTGTGGAATTTTCTTCTTCAAATATGGCTTTTTTTCTTCAAATATGGCTTACGTGTTTTTTATTACTTTTCTGAATTGAAATTAATGTCAATTTATTTTAAAAAGTCAATTAAATTGAAAAAAATATTAAAAAGTACCAAAAATAATCTAGAAAACACAAAATGCTAAAACAATTATGACTCATAACTTGATACTACTTCAAACACTGCATTGACTGATGTGCTATAATCTCGTGGTGTCAAGATACATTACTCGGAGGTCACAACTTTAGATCAAAATTTCTCCGAAACGAATATTTTTAAACAAAAATTGTATACCAGGTGTTACTGCAGATGCTCTAAGGAAGCGTCCTTTTAAACATTTGCTCCAGTTACAGGACCCACCTTGTATATAATTCTGTGACTAGTGAAAAAGGGTATAAGTGGCGTACAATTGTATAGGACTTGTACCCTTTTCACTAGAGCCACGTTATGAATGTGTGTATGTTATAAATATTTATTTAGGTGTGGTTGTATATTATGTTATTATTAATAATATCATATTTTATTCATCAATAGGTACTAAGACTGGAGGGATATAATCGATTTTTTTATTCTCTTAGTTGCACCGCCCACAATTTTTCTGCTTTGCCTTATTGTTCACTGGTAGAGAATGCTTTATGGCATTAAGTCCGCCTTTTGTAATGTAAACTTTTTCTTTCGTGTAATAAAGATTAAATAATAATAAATAAATGTTTACGCGGACGCTGCTAGTTGGCTATTATCTACATCTACATATAATGGATGATTCATAACAATCATAACTCATACTCAAGTAACATTGTAGCTTAGTTGTAAACATAACATTTAGGCTGCGTTCACGCAGGCGAAAACGTACCGCGCTCCTATCAAGAATGCCGTACCGCTACCATGAGATGCTATCGAAAACTTATATTACGTTACTACAATCGCTACCGAATAAACGCGTTTCGAATAGATTTCGATTGTACTCGTACTTACCATGAGTCAATTACACGTTTACTATACTCGCTAACGTTAACTCGATTCATCGAGTAGTTAACGTTACGATAACGTGCCTAACTTCACAGCATACAAAGCTCTCTTTCTAACTATACTGAAAAGACAGAGTAAGGACGATATTGGGCAAAACGCGAAGTATCCAAGCGTTCCTTTTAAAAGTATAGAAATAAACCTGCAAATTTTAGCATCTGTCAAATTTGTGACTCATGGTACCGATGTTCTACGGCAACCGCCACAAAACGTTAGTCGCTAGCGATTATTTTTCGACAGGTAATTTTCTAGTTGGACTCATACTACGTATCTGTAGTTTTATAAGTAACCGCTAGGGGCGCTGTACTATTCTCCATCGTTTACGCAGTCGCTAGCGAGTACGGTCGCCGTAACTCATGGTAATGCTACTGAATCCAATGCGCATGCGGCCTTACGGCCCAGCCAGGACTATTAGCGGTGGCGGCAGCGGCAGCGGGAGCGGTTGTCCGTGTGATCCCAATCGCGCGTCTCGTAATTATTTGTTTTATTTATATTTAATTATTAGCTAGTCTAAGACAAACATGCGTTTGTAAAGTCGCCATTAGAAAAATGACTCCGAGTTTATACAAAGTACAACGTCGCAGTGTGTAACCGGTTTTATGCTTTGTCCTTTTAAAGTCCTCTGGTACATGTCTTATCATTTTCGTATCAATTTAAATGATTATAAGTGGCACGTCCTAGGCCCGTTTCAGTCATTTGACCAATGTGAGTGTGACTTGAGTGGTTATCAGCCCAGCTAATATGATAGCTTATACCGTCACGTATTATGTGACGTTTCAGTAACTTTTGGCCATATAACGTGACGGTATAAGCTATCATACTAGCCGGGCAGTGAACCGTAACCGCGACCAAGCGAAGTGGACTGGCACGGTTGAAAAGCAACCGGACATTTCGTTTGTGTAGTTGACTTGACTTTTAGTAATTTAATATAATTAGAAGCGCGCAGCCGACCCTTTTTAACCGACTTCAAAAAAGGAGGTTCTCAATTCGGTTGTTTTTATTAACGATTGTTACCTCAGAGCTCCGTCATTTATAAAATTAATTTTGTTTGAGAAGAGGTACCTACCTCCAATTTGGGTCCAAGTAATCTTAGTGAAGATCTGATGACGAGATCCAGGAGGTATTTTTTGTTTATTTTTTCTATATGTGGTTGTATCGCCAGCTTCAGACAAAAATACAAGTCTCTCATTTTCGACACAGCGCATCCTTGGGAGCTGTGGCGACATTACTCACCACCAGCGGGCGTATGATGGTTGCCAATGTTGCCATTTTATCACTTATCGTCGTGGATAAGACGTTTGTTACTCTCGCACTCAGTGTCAGAACGTGACGAATGTATTATCCACAACGATAAATGATGAAATGGCAACCATCATACTGGACCTCAAACACAAAAAAGTTTTAAAAGTCAAATTGAAATAAGTAAGACATGTCTCGATTGACCCTTATTAAAAATATTAAAATAATTCGCAGTGTTGCAAGGAACTTCAATAATAATTGCACTGTTGGAAGACGTGTATTTAATAACGACAGTAATGGACACCGCCGGCATAAGCAAGAAAAGAAAATTAGAAAGGTAACCTTTTGTGTATTTTTATTATAATGTTTAATTATATATTCGTACAAGAATACTTAACAACAACTTCAAACTAACTTAAATATAAAATAAGCGCTTGAGGCATGTACCGAGGATGCTGGCGGCATTTCCTCGTATATAGCAATGCTGATACGCGAGGAAGTCGCCAGTTCTTTGGTCACCAGCCCGGCTAGTATGATAGCTTATACCGTCACGTTAAATGGCCAAAATATACTAAACGTCACATACCTATATAACGTGACGGTATAAGCTATCATACTAGCTGCCCAGTTACGTCAATCAGACGCTTCGCAATTTCTGCAAATAATTTATGCGCGCTGGGACCCCATGGACCTAGAGTTTCGACGCGAAAAGGTACAAAATTGTACTCTCTGCCGAGCTCCTTGTATTAAATTAAATTAAATTTATATCTAATTAGAATACACAGCAAATTTAGAGTTACCCGATTACAGTAGTGAACACTGAGCATTTCTAAAAAAGTTTGTACCCATTAAGTACGTCTAATTAGGTGCTTACCTAATTTTAATTTGCCTATTTTGTTAACCATATGGCGTAATTCATAGATTGTCAATATTTCTGTTTAAGGTGTACCTTACCAAATAGGTTCATCCAGTGTATGAGTTTTTATTTTTAGCGATGTTGAAACAAATAAAAAGGACTTGAACGTCAACTTCATGGCACGCGCAGTCCAGGAATCACTGAAAAGCAAAGACTCAAAGCAGGTCGGCGCCTGCGTTGTCGACGATAAGAAGGAAGTTGTCGCAGATGGGTCAGTACGTTTTCTACTGCTACGTATACTATACCATACCGTGAATTACCGTGCATCACATTATACGTAGTGTATGACGATATGATTCACCTAGAAGTTCCATGTTCGCCAGCAAGCAGTCCCGCTAGGATCTAAATATTTGTTTGATGAGCTCGCACTGAGTTGTGGGTTTCTTTTTAGTATTTATGTAAGCAACACATAGGTAAGATATCTAATAACACCAGATACCAAAATAACTTATGTAAGTATGTATGTTTTTTAATATATCACGTCACGTCTAGGACACTAGTAGACACAAGACAGCGCGAAAAAGGATATAAAACGATTTAATAAATAATCTAGTAGAAGTAATTTAAGTACCTACGTTTTTTTTCCCCCTGTATAGTAATATAGTTATTTGTTATACAAGGGTGCAAAGTTGTATTTTACCCGCGAGTGTGGAATTGAAACACGAGCTAGCGAAAGGATTCTATAGTTGAACCACGAGCGAAGCGAGTGGTTCTAAAATAGAATTCTGAGCGTAGCGAGTGTTTTAACACACGAGAAGTAAAATACAACTTTGCACCCGTGTGTAACACAAAACTTTTCTCCTCACTATAGCGAGGAAAGTGCAACATGCAAAAAAACACAGTTCCACAGGCATGATTTTCATTGCTGGAATCACTGATATTTTTACGATATTATTACAAAAAAGTCTGGAAGTTGTGTATAATATTTACGTGAGTCGGAGTCGGTGACAATGACAAGTTGTGTATATTGTAGTTGACATTGACAATGATGACATTTCTGACGTTCTGCGTTTTGAAATTGCATCGACTCAACTTGTGAGCTTACAATTATACTCAATATCATTATAAAAAAAATGTTAGTTATAGAATTTTAAGGTTTACGACTTAAATCATTAAATAAAGCTAAATTTGGTATTTTTTATAAAATTCTCAAATCATTTATTTAATGATAATTGATATCAAACGAACCATTATTAGGAGCGTTTTACGTTTTGTTATCTATCAAAAGGTACTCAAACACGCTCCAAGGTCAAATTACTTTCCCCACTTGTGGATAAAATGCGTTTTTACCCGCTTGTTTCAAAGGATAAAAGACGGCTTTCCGAGCTAGTGAGGGGAAAAATATTTTTCTCGTTCTCTGTATTCAAATTTACTTATTTTAAGTAGGTTAATTGTTACTTCGTTAAATATTTCAGGGGACTAGTTAAATCTTTGTCACCTAATATTTATTTATATATGTATGTGATTTATGTACTAAGTCATTTTAATATATTGCAGTTACAATAGGTATCCAATAGGTTGTGAAAAAATTCCCATGGACAAAGAGAACAGGCTACATTACAGTAAGTACATTTATAATAAATTGTATACATTTCAAGAGTTCTTTCATACCCGTTTAATAATTTTGCTTTAGTGATTCATACATAAATTAACTTCAATAAGGTTATGTGGGTAATATTTGTGAATCACAGATCACTTATTTTTTTATTGATACATATTTTGCCTGGGTATATCCGATTTTTTCGATCATAAAAGTTTAAATCTCCAATGGTTAGAAGTAACGCAGAGCCTTATTGGCATTACCCAAACATTGTTTGGTCGCCAAAATAATGTTTTAGTTTTAAGATAGGATAAGATTAGATAAGTTATTTATCTATGAGTCTTTGTTGCCTGACAATAAACGGATTATTATTGTTTTTCAGTCGTGAATTTAAGAATGTGTCGATGTTTGTATCTAGAAGATAACACGATTGGCTAACACTATCGTTTTTATTTTCGACATAGGTAATAAATAGCATTCGTTCTTTAATATCGAGTTGGTACCTCATGTAACAGTGAGATGGAAGTCTGCTTTACATGAGGTGCTGACTAGTCAGTAACAAATGGCGTAATCCGTTACAAACTGCATGAAAATAATAATAATTACTTTTTGTCAAACTTCATCAAATGGTGCTTTCAAAAGGCGCTTCTCGTGCGAATGCACGAGTTACTATACAAAATACCCAAATCGCTATAGGTGCACCTAAAATATTTGAAGAGTTCCCTCGATTTCTCCAGGACCCCATGCTCAGATTCTTACCTGATAACTATGGGACCACCCCCGAAGTATACCGTTTCAAACAAAAAAAGAATTGTCCAAATCGGTTTATAAATGACGGAGTTCTGAGGTAACTAGCATATATAATAATAATAATAAAAGTAATAAAAAAATAACTATTTTCAGTTTTTTTCTGGTGTACACACAAATACCAAGCTGCATGCCAAATTTCAGCCTCTTAGGTCACCTGGAAGTGGGTTAGGTTTTTGATTACTAGTCAGTCAGTCAGTCAGTCAGTGGTAAAAATGCGTTTTTTTTGAATTTAATATCTCAATAACTATTAAACCTATAATTATGAAATTTGGGGTTCTAGTTGTTCTAAAGGATCTTAATACATGTACTAAATTTAATTTTTTTTTATGTTAGATAGATTTGGAGTTATTGGGGGGTCAAAAGTGGCTCCAAACGGTGCGTGTAAAATAACACACGGCTGCTGTCCGCCAGTTCTTGCGGTGAACTTGGCTGGACACGCTGCCGCGTGTCTAGATATAATCAGCTCGCCTGCACTCAAATTTTATTATCAAACGATAACGCAGAAATCAGCTGTTAATGTTAATAGTGCACAAATATGATAATTTACTATAAAATTAGAAAGACACGCGGCAGCGTGTCCAGCCAAATTCACCGCAGGAACTGGCGGACAGCAGCCGTGTGTTATTTTACACGAACCGTTTGGAGCCACTTTTGACCCCCCAATAACTCAAAATATATCTAACATAAAAAAAGAAATTTGGTTCATGTATTAAGATCCTTTAGAACAACTAGTTTTACCGTAAACAATGTAGTGCCTGACTTGGCACCATTTCAGAGAATCTACAGAACTTGGCACCCATTTAGATCTCAATTCTTTTGTCGGTGAAGACGACAACTAAGCATGGCATATTCTTAATATTGAACTTGGCTCCCATTTTCACATTTATGTTTTTGATGGGATTGTATCTGTCAAATATCGTGCTCGCAATACCGGCTTAGGCGGAGGTGAAACGGATTCGGCAGAGCGTACAGTGAATAATGCTTTCCCAACGGCTAAACTTGCAATACGACTTGACCCGAAAAAGTATCAATTAATTACCGTATTATTTCACATCTGTCATGACAAATGGCAAAATACTACCACTTTTCATGAGACATTTGACATTGAAAATAAAGTTTCACATTAACAGACATGAACTTGCCATTTCATACGATAATTGAATTAAAGTCGATCGGAAAGCATTATTCTTTATATCGTAAATATACAGGATGATTCAGAAGACGTGAGCAGGACCAACACTACATACATAGACAATGGCAATGAATCGTTCACCATTGTCTTTAAGTGAAACACCCATACCTTTTTCCTGTATTTTAATTTTTGTTAAGTTAAAGTTTTATTGTCTACAATCATGGTCACCCTACAAGAACTGGTTTATAAAGATTAAACCTCTAACTGTTATGACAGCACTTTGATTACGAAGAAAGTAAATTGTCACATTGAGTGAGATACGATATTTCCAAAGTAATCGGACTCAGATGACATTCAATTTGACACGTATCACTTGATTGAAGTATTCTGATTGTAGAATGACCATGAATTTCGTAAATAATTTAAGACATTTTGTTTTTAACATCAAAGATAAATGAACGTCAACTTCATTAATAGAGGAACGAAGCAGTAGCTTATGATCTACTGAATCCGTAGTGTTGATCTTGCTCACGTCTCCCGAATCAACCTGTATATACAAAGTGATATGTGTAACGCGTACTTATACTCGTTCCATGTCACTTTAGCTTGGCGCGCGTGGGCAATAAAGAATCAGTTTTTAGAGAAAATCACATGTTTGTGTGGGACCAACTGCAATCACAGTAAAACAAAATACAAAAATGAAAGTCAAAGATCCGCTGCTCAGCACGGATGAAGCGAACGCGCTCCATATTAATTAACGCTGTAACGTCACAGTTGAGTAGGTAGACTTGTATAGAAGAACGAAAAATTTGCCGTGTATTGGTCTTGATTTATTTCTTTTAGGTACATAATAATAATCATCATCATCATTTATTTCAGGCATCTCAGGCCCATGTCACAAATAGGTACCTTAAGAACATTAACATACATAATATTTTATTTTTTTAAATTAAGTTAATAAATACATATTAAATGTATGTGTATAAACTTATGTTGTACATAGTTGTCATAGTATTTGTTGTTGATTTAAACGTAAGAATCCTGATAGTAGTTATGAAATTAATTTTGGACAATAAAAATACCATATTTTTTAAAACTTGTCTAACATAAACAAGCCTCAAAACGTTTAAATGTTTTGTTCATATATTTAATTACTTTTTGTTGTGATTATTTGATGGTTAATATCGATATAACCACACCATCTTATAAATTGTAACTTGAGTCATCCACCCTATTAATACATATATCATACTGGTATGCGATGTACTTAAGGTAACATCGCACTCGATGACCTCAAGGGGAAACCCCATAAAGCGCAAACGTCATTTCGCATCATCGTATTGTTTGATGCGCTCGCGCTCACCCATAGTTGGTACTTACGCACGCATGCGCAAGCAAGAGTACACTTTAACCAATTTGGCTCTACAAAAGTACGAATAAAACAAATTACTCATTAATATTTGTAATGTTTCAGTGTTGCATGCGGAAGCTAATGCCATCCTCAATAAGAAGACCACCATTTAAGAGGCTGTTCCATGTACGTCACCCTATTTCCGTGCAATGAATGTGCTAAGATGATCGTAGAATCTGGAATAAAAGAAGTATTCTATGCCAAAGACAAGAAGAAGCATGTTAGCAAGTATAAGACAGATGCTTCGAAAGAAATGTTTATAGAATCTGGTATAGATTTTAAATATATGTAAGTTTATTAGTCTATAATTTTGTATATTTCTAATATTCCACAAAAAGAGAACGTAATAGCCTCGTGATAGTAATGATATCACCGGTTTAGTGACATCTAGATGATATGATGACTTCGCTTTACAAATAGGGTCCAGCAATTTGTTTTGTCCTATCGCAGCAGTTCAACAATTGTATGCGGATGGGTACATATCCACAGTGCCTAAAAAAGGTCAAAATCTGCCCGTTATACAAAGGCAAGGGTAATAAGAGGCACATTAAATCGTATCGGCACCTTTCATTGGTTACCGGGCCCAGTAAGTGTTTCGAGGTAGGGCTGAACAGAAGGTTGCTCTCGTTCTGGTCCCCGAGAAATATATTGTCAGAGAGCCAATACGCATACAGGCAGGGCCGGTCGACCACAGACCTCGTGCGGGAAGTGATACATGGCGTACTGCGCGCTCGCGAAGAGGGTCGCCAAGTTGCCATTGATTGCTGTGACCTCTCGCGCGCCTTCGACACCGCCGACCATGCTCTCATTGCGGATAAACTGGACCACTATGGTATCCGTGGCCCAGCATTAAACGTATTACTGTCCTTCATGACCGACAGGGCTCAGGTGGTTGTCGGCGGCAGTGCGATATCTTCGGAGCGCCGGAACCTGATGGGTGTGCCGCAGGATTCATGCCAGTCTAAGTCCCTGTTTAGCATCCTCTTAAATGACCTGCCCCAATCGATAAGAGATGCTGCCATTTACATGTACGCAGACGACGTCACGGCAGTAGTGAGCACACCGACGAGGAGTGAGCTCGAAACAGCCCTAAACAACGTCGTCCAGCAACTACATGAGTGTTTCCGGGCTAATGGACTGGCGCTAAACAGGGAAAAAACCTGTGTTATGCCGGTAAAGCTCAACGGTCACCCCAGAGAGAGCCTGCGAGTGTGCGCAGGCAATGCCCCATTACAGCAAGTGTCATGCGCGCGCTTGCTCGGGTTCCACCTCGATAGTGCTTTGACGTGGGAGAAGCATATAAACGAGGTGTGCAGCCGTCTGGGTCGCGCATGCTTCGCGCTGCGCCGATTGGCGCGCACCGCCGGGCGGGCCGCTGTGCGGGATTGTTACTTCGCAACGGTCCACTCGGTGCTGACGTACGGCGTGGAGCTGTGGGCCCGGGCTGCGGACTGGTACCGCGTGTTCTCCATGCAAAAGAGAGCGGTCCGCGGAATGGCCGGCAAACCGGCTGACGCTCCGCCACGGGACCTCTTTCTGGAGTTCCAAATTCTGCCCCTACCATGCATACTGATTTACCAAGTGGCAATATTCATTCATGAAAACCTTGGTCAGTTCAAATGTAGGAGCACGAACTCCAGATATCCCTTACGGCGCAATAAGCATGGAGACAGGCTGGTGACTGAGCGACACAGACTAGCGAAGTCAGATAAGTTGGTCTACAGCCTTGGACCATCTATATATAATCGCTAGACCATCAGAAATGCAGCTTCCACCGCTGGATTCAAATATAGAATGAAGAAGTGGCTGTTAAAAAACCTGTTTTACGACTACAGCGATTTTTTTAATTTACCATTGATAATGTAATTTAAAATTGTACAAATTCAAATTGTTTTATAGAGGACATGTAACAATTGTTACCAATATATTTTTCATTTCATTTCATTTCATATGATAGATACTCGTACTCGGAGTCACCGTCATATCACAAAATAGGTGATTTAAGAGAAATAGTAAGAATTAAATTAACTAATTACCAATAAATAGGGACACATTCTCTGCCGGCGTCTGTATTTCCAAGTTCATTTAACCTAGATCTTTTTAAGGCACGAGTGAATAGGCATCTTCTGGGTGAGCTCGCTTCATCGTCGGTCTCATCTTTGCCCCCTGGCTAGATGCAGGCCAAGAGCAATCCCATTTTTAATAATAAAAAAAAAAAACATATTTTGATGCCTTTGTGAAAATAGCTTTTTAACTCTGATACAGTAGCTAGCCTGTGTAAATCAAATCTTCATATATGTTGGGACTAATAAAGTCTATGTAGGTATATAATAAATTTTACCAATTTGTTTTCAGGCCGGCAGACGAAACTGAGGAATTTGAATGCGAAGAATCCGAGTTCGAAATTAATGAAGCTATGCCTACGAGTTCACCTTGTTAACTATTAGGCGCCTTCCTGATTTGTCGATGTGGAGGCGGTACGATACGAGAAAACTGTCAGCTGTCACTGTCAGTGTCAACCAATACGAATGCAGTACTGTCCTACTTGTGTGCATGGTATTAGTACTGACAGTATTTCGTCAAGAGAGGAAATATTACACCAGTAAGCTCACGAAGCAAAGCTCTCTATTTTGCTCAAAGGTCAAAATACTTATGACATATGTATCGCTCCCGCCCCGCCCAGCCAGGAAGCCGCCTTAATGTCAACACTTTTGCTAGATAGCACATTTTTTTATTATGTTCGAGTAAATATTTAAGTTGAGTGAAGCGACTTACGATACGAAATGGCAAATAACGAAACAGTCTGGTTGGTAAATCTCAACAGGAAAGACTTTTCAGGGATGCTAGATCTTCTCGAGACTCACAACATGGTTGTGTGTCTGTTTGCTATTACAGAAGAAGTATTATCACCACCGCAATATCTTCGTATATATTAGATGCTCATGCGGCTCCCAATGGTGATGATGGCATAGTGATATGATTACAGCGATTTAACTGTATACAAAAGCGTAATTAAATAATAATAATAGTAATAATCTAATTAAAAGTAATGTATGTGTATTTTGACGAATAAATGTATATTCTATTAAAATTACAAATACATACGAGTATACATATTATATCGATAAATAAATTTATGGCTACATTTTTTCTTGCAATAACTTTACAGTCCGCAGTAAGCTCGGTTCTCCATACAAACGTAGTTTCGCTCTCATTTTAAAACGCAATGCTAGAATAACATGCAAGTTTATATACACAATGAATCCGGCATATCTATGTCAGAAATTAGTTCCTGTTGCTAGAAATTGTATTAAACGTTTGTATGGAGAATCGAGTTCAGCCGAGCGTACTGGGGACTTCGTGTGTGTCCAGGCTGTACAGTGACGTAGGCTTATGTCACGATCCAGAGTAGCAGACCTTGCTTTTCATCCCTTATTATCATTGTGACAAGGGCGAAAATGGTACAATAACGGCGTGTTTCGTTCGAAAACCTTGACTGTTGGTATAGTTGCAAAATGTCGCTGAAAATTAAACTACATTTGCTTTGCCTATCCTTTTTACGAATAGAGGTGAGTTATGCATACAAATAGATGAATACTTATTGCAGTCCAGTTTAATATACTTAGGCCCCGTCTCAATTTGATGCAATCCAAAGGAGTTCCTGTTGTGATGATATTTAATTTAATTTTACACGTACGTGCTCATATTAATCTGTAGATAGAAAGTACCAGTACAAAGAATTTTAACTTACAATACTATACGCACTCATTAACACACGTATACATACATACACACATTATGTGACATTGTACAGTTTTAACCTAACAAATATTTTCATTTTCAAATATTTTCAATGACACATTCTTAGAATTTACAAAATTTGTAGACGTCAAAATGTAGTGTACCTATGAAAGCCCAGATGCGAGTAAGTTGTAAATAAATGCGAATCTTTCTATCTATGTTGTTACAATGAACAAGTTCTCAGATTTGTACACAATACTGTGAGATGTAATTTAAGACGAGAAGAGTTAGGTACCATTAAGTAGGTAAGTGTAGGTACACTACTGTATAGAAGACACTAATCTACTTATTAGCGATATTATAAGTGGTGCATTTATTATCCTATTTCCCATTCTACCAGAAAGTAAAAAGATCATTTACTTTTGCGTATAGACGCAAATAATTAGGGAGGTACCATAGGTACCTCCTTTGTTGAGTATGGAACGTACGTTAGTACCTATGAATATTGAGGTAACTGTTCCCGTTCTGTATGAGTACGTAGAGTACGGTACTACGTACCTATTTATAAAAACCGGCCAAGAGCGTGTCGGGCCACGCTCAGTGTAGGGTTCCGTAGTTTTCCGTCCGTCACATTTTTTTTTTGAAAAAATTATAATAACTATTCAACCTATCAAGTTCAAAATAATTTTCCTACAAAGTTTTTATAAAGTTCTACTTTTGAGATTTTTTTCATATTTTTAAAACTTATGGTTCAAAGTTAGAGGGGGGGGGGGGGACACATTTTTTTTTACTTCTGGAGCGATTATTTCCGAAAATATTAACATTATCAAAAAATGATTTTAGTAAACCCCTATTTATTTTTAATTACCTATCTAACAATATATCACACGTTAGGGTTAAAATGAAAAAAAAAATCACTCCCCACTTTACGTATAGGGGAGGTACCCTAATAAAATATTTTTTTCCACTTTTTATTTTACCACTTTGTCGGCGTAATTGATATACATATTAGTACCAAATTTCAGCTTTCTAGTGCTAACGGTCACTGAGATTATCCGCGGACGGACGGACAGACATGGCGAAACTATAAGGGTTCCTATAAAAAATAATTGAATTTTGGCATTTATTCAAATTTATAGTATATAAATTTGACTGAGCTTTTTAAACGCGGAAACAGTTACCTCAATATTCATACTAGGTAGGAACATTCCATACTCGAGAGTAGTAGTAAGTGTATCCTCGTTTAGTAGATAAGGCGAGCTTGGTGGCTTATGTGCACGGAATCAGCCTTTGTTGCTTATCCCGCACCAGCTCCTTTGTTATACACACAATACCTCCTCTATTGTAAGTACGTAATCGGAATAAACTCTTCACATGCTATCGAATGAAATATGTTGTTGAATGTGGGTATATAAGCGTATGAGAAAGCAACGAGTGTCTCTTCTTGAACATTTCGCATGACTAAACATTGTTAAGCATTCGGAAGACTAAACTAACATTGAAACGTTTACCTTACCGTAATGATAAGATTGGGTAAATGGGTTGATATATATATTCATTTACTTACACTAGAAAAGTTCATTGGTTTGACAGAAAAGTTTCATTAAACCGTGGGTTTGTATTGACACAGCAACCGTGGACAGTACAGTTAGTAAATTTACATAAGAATGAGAATAAGAATTGTTTATTGCCACATATCCAGAATTACATAAGAAACAAGATAAAATTACAAAACGAAAAAAACAATTATTAATAACAGGTCCGGCCACACCCGTGCTCAAAATACGGTGGCGGTATGGAAGAACCTATGAGTTATCTATGAGTCACCTATGAGTTAAAACGTCACGAATGAGCCACGCCACTGCGTTTACGGTGCGTTAATGCGTTTTAAGCAGCGGTGTGGCCAGACCTTTAAAGAACTAATTGTACGACACATTGAAAAAACTAAACTATAGCTAGGTAATGAAACTAAACTATACTGATGATATGAGGAAAATCGCGGGACCGGACGAGTGACGTACTAGAAAAAAAAAAGCAGGATATAGAACCGTCTCGGTCTCTCTCTGGGTCGGTCCCTCATGTCTGAGGATAGTGGTCAGTATCAGGGTTGTATCTGGAGCGGATGATCTGCCTCCACCGGTTTCTGTCCAGCGCGTCTCTTATAACTGTGTAGAATTTGGAGGACGACGAGTGTTTTACTTGATCGGTCCATTTTGTTGGTGAACGACGGCGCGATCTTTTGCCTACGGTGTTCCCAACCACAATAAGGTTTCCTAAATTTTCGCCTGGTCTCCGCATTATGTGGCCGAAATATGCAAGAATGCGTTGCTGACATATAGCCGTAAATTACCGATAGAACCGTAAATTATATTAAAAGTGGATACTTCTTACGTTGCCTGACTTTTTATTTTCTTCACTGAATACAATAACAATCCATGTAAAATAAACCTAGACGTTATTAGTATAATGCTTTAGTAGCGCCATCTAGCGTTACTAACAAAACTTTTAAAAAATATACACGGTGAGTGTACGGCAACTCATATATTATATAAGATGCCAACAAAGAAATATCTACTTCTAAAAGTTCTAAGCGACGCGAAGCAGTCGACTATTACGGACTGAAAATGGTGATGATGATGAGATGGCGTGAGATGAACACTGGGAAAACCATTTGAGGGTTATTGGACTTAACGGATAGTGGACTTATTCATATTCATTTAATTCATAATAATTTTTATTACATGTCAATTATAAGGAAGTTTGTATATAACAATGGACTGTTGCTGTTTCTCTTATCCCCACTTAAAAGCTTGTTCATCATACCCCACCTCTCCATTACGGTGAGGTACACGTTGCAATGCCGGATACCTTAATGCCCAATAGTTGACACCTATCGGTCACCTCTCACAGCCGTGAATTAAAATCCGAATCCTCAAGTTAATAAAGGGTCGGCAACGCGCTTGTGATTCCTGTGGAGTCGCAGGCGTTCATAGGCGATGGTGTCTGCTTACCAGCAGGCATGCCGTAAGCATGTTTGCCACCGTCGTTGTATAAAATAAAATCAAGTATAAGTATTAGCCATGTGTCGAGCACTGGGACGTTTACTTAATATATAATGAACGGTAAAAAAGGTCCAAAATCTTAGCAAAATGTATGAAAACCGAACCAAGTTTGGGCCCGTTTCTTTCCCGTTGAGTACCTATATTACCAAACAAAATGCGGTGTGGCAAGCTTGGCTTGTAAGCCATATTATTCATTCCCTATGAAAATTTGCCTAAGCGCATTCCTTTGTGCCTGAATGAAAATAGCGTCCATCAAAGCGCACACAGACGGGAACATCTATATAAACAACGGGGCATGAAATTCTTTCAGTCTCATATAATTGTTCGTTTATTCGTTTTCCCACGTGAGGGACGCGCCGACATCTCATTCGGCCGCGATGACTCAGCCCGCCCTCGATTCGCGGCAAAGCCTCCGATTCAAATCAGAGATTTCAGGATACCCGATTGTATTATTCCAGTTTCCTAACCAAAAATCCAATTGTGCTCGAATCCCTTTCGAGAAAATCCGAAGTCCCGCTGAGATTGCCTGAATCGAACCTTCGTGGGAATGAATAACCGCGAATAATACGATGTCATCCGCCATTATTATCTCACAATGATACAGTGCTTTTGCGATAAAAATCTCGAATAATAATCGCGCAACTAGCGCGCCCCGGCGTGCGGCATGAAAGAAGATATCATGACAATTCAGATAATAGTCCGCTATTAAAACAATTACGTGTATGAATGTCTTTATTATAATGTTTGTAAATGCATGAAATTGCCCTGATCCGGGAAGGTCATCGGTAAAACATCGAAAATTACCGGATTCTGAAATAACTATATCAATTATATAGCTCTTGATAACATAGCAGTAAACACAATAAACTCGTTTAATTCCTGATCGTATACACGTGTAGACAGCGTTCGTATAGTACGATAATTCAATAGGTATGTATGACGCACGTCTGTGTCAAATTCGACTGTATAGATGAATTCCCCACATTTTTTTGCTCCCGTATTTTTAGTTCTATTCGCGTTTTTCCCCATTCATGAATTTACCCACACATATTATTTCTTCTCTTTTAATTTTCTTTCGCTGATTTCCCCATTAGGGAATTTTCGTAGATACAAGGTCTCAGTTAGGTACGACGACGAGCGAAGCGAGGAGGAGTGTTAGTAGAACTGCGATCCTACTCGTATAGCGAGCGTGCCGCGGCAGCGGCCGGCGAAGCGCCAGAACCGAATATTAGAAAAAAAGGGCTACTAGTGCTAATTCCTTTTGGTTAAAAAAGCTATTGGATTACTAATATAATATCGCTCGTCGTCGTACCTAACTGAGACCTTGTATCTAGGAAAATTCCCTAATGGGAAAATCTGCGAAAGGAAATAAAAAGAGAAGAAATAATATGTGTGCGTAAATTCATGAATGGGGTAAAACGCGAATGGAACTAAAAGTACTGGAGACAAAAAAAATTGGGGAATTCATCTTTACAGTCTCTCAAATTCAGCGGGGATACATATTACGGAACGGTTTTGAGCGTGATAGTAAAATTGACAGATTTATCTATCGTACGTTTGAGAAGTTACCTAAGTGATTACCTTGCAGGTATACGCCATGTAGAACCATAAGATTTTGCTTGTTGAATTATTTGGATATAGCTCTTTCATTTTGATTTGTACCTAGTATGTATGTATGTATTGCTTTATTGTACATAAAACACGACAAAATGAGAAACGAATAAAAAGTAGACGTACAAAGGCGAGCTTATCCTCTTAAGGAATATCGTCCAGCTAACCTCTGAGCAAATGAGTTCATCAAAAAGAAATTAAAGATGACTATAAACAACCTGTGAATTATGAACCGAAACAAATTTAAAACAAAACCAATTTTGAATGCACATCACCTGAACATCAAATAAGATTATAAAAACGCGAATCGGTATATCAAGAGAAAATACGATTAAATACTTTACAAATTGCGAATAGTGAATTGCTGATACATGTACAAATTGCGCTGTGGATTTTGCCTGTTGGCGCGTTTCGCATGTTTGATGCAAATTGCATATTGTGTATTTATTATCACAGAAGCGATAAAAATCAAACAAACGTGCAAATCTAAAAGATTTTTTTTATTTGTCACCTACGAGTATATTCATATTCCTTAACGTATAGTATAACGTGGAATACATTAAAAGACCAACTACATTTTAATAAACGTTCAGAAAACTACAAGATGGGTAATACCGTACAATTATATATCCAAGCCAGAAAATTACCGCAATTTAATTAATGTATGTTAAGTGAATACATGAGGGTGGGTCACGTCGTTTAAATGATAGCGTAGCCATTTTTTCCACCATGCAACTAATAAGGTCATTATTTAATGTACAGTGATCAGTGAATCTATAATAATAATTCAGGCATGTGGCCGTGCCCATCCAATACAAAATGTCTAGTTTACTTATGCTAAAAGAGTTTATTATCTAAAAGAAATTAATATCATTTGGCTGTAAAGGAGAACCTCCGAACACACAAAGAGACATACGAAAAAAAAAATTATTTTTAACTTCAAAATTTCCAAAAACCGACTCTACAAAAAATTATTAAACCTGCTCACAAAATTCACGAGAATCGGTTGAGAAATGCGACCTGTAGAGGAGAAAGAAAGAATTTTTGTCGAAAGTTGAAACGGAGACGATTCGCTCGCTCGGTCAGTTAAAAGTATTGGATTCTGCGAACTTACTATAACAAGTACCGTCATATAATAAAGACTGGTACATTTAAAACTTCTGTGTTATTTTACCTCGGAGCAAACTCTTTTAACATTTACATTTTGCTGCAAATTTAAAAGCAGGTTGGTGAAGCGAGTGGACGAGAACAAAAAGAGTGCACTTCCCTGGGTGCACAATAGTTGGAATTGGAATGCGCGTCCCGCGCCGGTGATAAATGACCGTGCAACTTCACCGCCCCGCGAGGGAAGCGGGGGTAGTGCGCTCATTAAGAATTGGCTCCTCCGAAATATTTTTAGTAAGCAACTGCCAACAAAAATTGACAGAAGTGTAAGTTTTGCATTATTTCACCATCACCAACACAGAACAGGCTCTTAGGGTTGATGGAGTACTTACGAGTAATTGTCACTGTACTTCACTTCTCTAAGAGACGCGGCAGCCACTTTCTGCTTCACTTGACTAAAATACTTTACCTATCCTGCCCCTTTTCCTCACACGTGTTTTAAAAAATCGGCTAAGTTTGTGTAATAAAGGGTTCCGTACCTACTACTACTACTAGTCCTAATTTTAAGCCATTATCCTATAATGTGAATTTAAAAGGAAAATCGTTTATACCTAGCTGAATTAATTGCATAAAATAACATGTTGGTATACCTACATACAATAATTGCGTACGCAGGAAATACTTAAGACATTGGTTAGTCAGTATGCGCAAGGAAAAATTAGCTGTTATAATGAATAATTATTAAACTAATTACCTAAGTTAGGGTCAATTTATTAATTGAGTCCTATTTATTTAATGAACATATATTTAAATGACTCTTTCGAACCTTCCGGTGTTTTAATTTACGAGCGAAAAATACTTGCATGTCTCATTAATAGCAATGGCAAAATTATTAAATTTGATTAATTAATGACAATGGGGAGACATTTTAATTGGGGTTGATAATAAGTACAGTCAGCTGCAGAGAAACGTGACCTCCTTCCATAAAAGGTTTCTCTGCAGCTGACTGTACATAACTATAGCTTAGGTGGTTAAGAAGTCAATCCCACACCTGTCATTTCCATACAGTTTGTAACCTCAAAGTAACTTTCAGGTTATAAACTGTATGGAAATAATACGTGTTTCAGGATTGATTTCTTAACTGCCGACTACTATAGGTTGCAGGAATATAATTTTCACTTCTCATGTTCGAAAACTGTGTCAATTAGACTTATCAAGCGGGGCGAAAGTATATATTTTACGATTAACAAAACATTTTGATTGGACCAATCAAAATACTTTACCATATAAAATCCACCAATCAGACACCCTCATTCAACTACTTAAAAAAAACTTTGTATTTGATATTAACTAACCGGAAAATCGCAATACTAAAATCGACCAATCAGGAAGCAGGTGTGAGGCGTTTATTCGCGGTGTCTTTATCTAATCAAACCGGTCTATATTTTGTACAAATCAAAGCAGTTTAAAAAAATTCACAGATCTCGTGCACTACACGACCATTAAGGTACATTGAAAATGAACTCAACAAAATAAAAAAATGCATTACATTTGCTAACGTTATGCCAATTTGGTTGATATATAATATATAAACATAGCTCACATACAAAATTCCTATTAAATTGGCAATTTTTTAAAGCGCAGCCAAGTTACGGTAACCACATAAAAAGGCATTTGCCACTTTACTAATATTCACGCAAGATAACGGCGATTTTAAATTAACTCGACCTCCAAACTCCGACTATAACTATAACAAGAATTTTCAAAGTCGAATTCAACATGACACCCTAGACCCCAGGAGAAGGATAAATTATATGATATCATAACCTTGATTATTTGTTTAATTTTCTCGCAATCGAAGTGAAAAGCAGATGTATAACTCATGTATAAAACTCATTTTATCCTCTACTTTATATCGACCCTTGCCTGCGGCTCGGGTCGATAAATTGTCTCGGATAAAATGGCTTGTTTTATGCAATCTCAATCAACTATTTTATTTGCCAAGGTTTTGGAAGATATTGGTCTTCCAAAACATCATTGACTTATCCACGAATTGCTATTTCCCGGGCACTGCAATAATGTGCTATTGTTGTCTCGAACTATAATTAATAATAATTTATTATAGAAGCAATACATGCTTAATTTAAACAATTTGAAATATAAAACTAAAACTAACTATACAATTGTACAATTGTGTTGATTTCAAAAAGGTTAGGCTACAGCGCAAACCCTTGACCCGATCGTCTTTGTTTTAGACTCAAATTGTAGCCGACTAAATTGTCCAGAGGAGTTTTGATCAAAATTTTGATATCATTCTTCGTTTTCAAAATATCGAGTGCCAAAATGAAAAAATCGGAGGAAATAATTTTTTTTTCACTATTTCGGCCAAAACTTTTTCGTTCTGGACTTTCTCAAATAATTCTCTTTGCATCTTACACATATCGTAAATACGCGTCTTTTGAGCCTAGTTTGAATATGATACCTTCACAACTCTCTGAAATATAAGGGGATCGCACTATTTCGTGAAATGGGACCCTATATACTGGAGCGAACGAAAAGACATTTTCAATGTCAAAAAGATGCCGCCATTGCGGCCAAATTATTTATTTGTTCACTTTAGAATTTATTATTCCTTTTGGGCGGATAATCTGTGTTTATTTATTTTCTCTCTTTCTCTCTATTTTGAAAACATCACTTTTTTCGGGAAAATATAACCATCTCGTGGTAATATGGCTTATTTTAGAGCCTTGTCAAAATACAATCTACTATTCAATCAATCCAATAAAGTAGCCTGGGAAGGAAACTTAGATATTTATTTTGAGTACATAAAAAAACTATAAAATGTGTGCTTAACATTAAAATATTATTTATAAATACAACATCCATTAATAGCAGCAAAGGCATGTTTAAGATATATTATCTAAAAAAGAAAGCCACGACCCAATCCATCGAGAACACACTATACCTCAGTGCAAACACACAAACAATGTCAATAGAGAGCCGAGATGATGATGACGTCACTAAACAGCACCCTTACCGAGAGATAACAGTCCTAGATTTGTTTACGGAGCTCGGGATTCGTTAGAAACGTCAAACTGTATCTTATAAGGAAATGAGTGTGAAAGAATATTGTATATTTAAGAACCCTATCTGGAAAGTTCATGTTGAAGTAGATACCTATATCGTCATAGTTTCGATAATCAAGACGGTAACAAAACTGACAGACATACAAAAACAACTGGTAATGCAGAAACCGGCTACTGCGGACACTTACGACGACTGAAGTGTCACAAGTGCGTTACCGATCCTATATTGAATTGAGAATTCCTTGTGTCGATATTTGAGTTAGAGGTGGATATTTATAGGTACACGTATTCGCAGAAACCCGTTACAGCACATCCGAACAAAGCAAGTATTGGTGTTATTATTGCACATGATTTTATACTTGCTGTATCATTACTCGTCTTAATCGAATGCCGTGAGTCGACAGTGAGTCGCCAATATCTCTCATTTCACACTGTAATACTCTAGTGCATTACTACATATTATAATAGAAAGTCTCCCGCCGAGTTTGCCTGTATGTCTGTCTGCACGCGGTAAACTCAAAAACTACCGAAAGAACGAACTTCGATATAGTTTTCACTAATGTTCAGAGTGGTATATATGTATACTTAATTCATTGAAGTTTTGTGTACTTATATATTGACTAAAATATAAAGATAAATGTCACATTTTTTAACGTTTTTCAGAAACTGATTTCTACGCATACGAAGTCGCGGGCAAGTACATGTAGAGGTAGAAATGAAGCAATTTATACTCTATATTAATAATATAGAGAAGTACTGATATTTATGACTTTGTAAATTTGTCTGTCATGGGTATTCTTTAGAAATCATACGATTAAATAAAATATTTCACCATTATACAAGGTAAAGTATTTCACCATTGTAAAATACATTTTCACGATTGCCATAGGCTATATTTTATCTCGCGTCTACATTTGGGTTCTTTGTACTATCATTTGTGCGGCCAGTTAGGTACTCTAAGTGGTTATCTGTAATTTAGTCACAAAAACAAATGCATTTACTTGCCATAGAAAATAAAACAGTTTTAAAGACTTCAAAAAACCTCAGGGGGGATTCTATAGGTAAGGTTACTTTTGAGCGTTCTCCCCTTATTGATTAGCTGTTAATAAGGGTGGCGGATACCTGCATGTCCCGCGGAAGGAAGCGCCGATTGCTCGTAAACCCACTGATAACAGACTTCACGGTGCTCCTTGGATAACGTTTTGTAGATACCGTACCGGTATATAATATTGTGGGGAAATATGGGTCCCAGTCCTCAACACCAGTTTCATATATGACACTTTCAATCTTAATTCGTAGCACTAAAGTTGAGTAATAAAGATGTTATAAAATTATGCTTAGTATCACTATGTCTTACCCGAAGATGTAACAAAATTTAGTATTTGTAGGCTTAAATTAATGTTATATCACAATAGGTTCAATTATTAGAATAAGGTATCAAACACTTGGACATTTACCTTAATATATATATAATTTTATCTGAATGTTTCCAATTATGATCCAGAGTCACTTAAACACGGTTTAAAGTAAAGTGTGTTGTGTATAGAATAAATAAATAAATATTAGCAGACAATTTTACAAAAATTGCAGTAGCTCAATAAGGCTTATGTCATGGGTAACTGGACGACACACGAGTCGCTATGTAGCTCGCTATTAAAGTTAGTATGACTAATAACTAAATTTACATTTTGTCCCCAAACAAAAATAAAAACAAGCAACTTAATTCAGCAGAACGTTTCTTTAAAAACGCTTTTAAACAACTAACTGAATTAATAAAAGAAAACCCAAGAAAGGGTAAGGGAAATTATAATCCTTTCTTTTAAAATGCAATGAGGTGGTTGTAAAAACGTTTGCGGGAAATTTAAAATGCGCCTTCCCTGGCAATTAGTGATCCGAGTGAAATTAAAACAATGAGAAGGCCGTCGGAATAGCACGCAACTCATTCAAGTATGAAGGGGCGGGCGGACCACACTCCTTTTCTTTGGAGGAAGAGTCGTGCTATGGACTCCTTTATCGGCCCTTTGAATCCGTCCATAAATCTGTAACAGCTGGTTGTTGCGAAGAATTTCGGGATATTTTTTCTCGAGACGGACTTTTCGAACATTTTCTTATTCTGCGCGAGTGTCTCTTTATTTGCTTTTAGAAAATTTAGTCAATACACAGACATAGTTTAACATTTGTTCATTTAAAATATGCCTAATACGTGTTTAGTTGGTGTTCCCTTTGCATGTATCAAGGTTTATTTTTTGTAAGAATACAATTTGGTTCAGTATCTGGTGTCATTCAGTGGCAATTTAACTGGGCCGAAATACTTAAGTAATTGTTATCTATTCATCAAGGGCCAACCAGTTAGTAACTGCTTCCTAGTTTTTATGTTTCTTATACATACATAAATAAATTATAAGAGACAATTTTTATACCAATAAAACTAGACTAGTTCCATAGTAAGCTCAATAAGCCTTCTGTTATGGATACTAGACGACGATATATGATAGATATGAGACGATACACATGATACTTTACGAGTACATTAGGAACGTTTCCGATTATGTGTATGTAGGACCTACTTATATATCTGTCTAGATTACTTGCTAATTGTATACTTAACAAAACAAAGGGTATATGTCACTACATATTTAAATTAACATACAGTATTCTGCAAACTTTCTCCTGCTGTAGATACATATATATATATATATATATATATATATATATATATACATATTATTTAACTACTACCACGTATTACATCCCTTATTAAACCACACAAGCCTACTGATCCTGGCTTCACTCGGTGCTGTTTTGGAGTCCGAATAATCAAAACTAAAAATCTTTTCCGCCGAGCTATAATTTCCGACTCATGTCCGATGTGTTAAGATTGAAATTGGATTTTATCCGTTGTATCAGTTACTGCAGTTTAGTCGTAGATAAGGTAAATGACGAAATAATGAGACACGCGCGGGCCGCGCCGCTGTGAGTGTGACGCGCTTTCCACGGGGGTACGCATGCTAATAAGGAACATGAATATTTATTTAAAAACAAACAATATTCGATTTGTATTGTTTTTTTGAAGAATACCTGACGATTTTACAATAAATCCATTAAATAAAATAACTTTTATTAAAACTTAAATGTGAACATAGAAAAGCTAATTTTCAAATAAATCCTTGGTCCGTCTGGTCCGCGATTCTATTTATTGACAGATAGAGACCTAACCCCACTTGCACGTCTCTTCTATTCTGATTTTGGAAGTTACACATGAAAGTGAGGACTTGTGTCCTCTGCTGTTGACTATCCCCTATAGAATGCCCTTGACTGTTAAGTATAAGTAGTGCGTAAGAAGTTCAGGTAAAGATTTAAACACGTTTCAGCACTAAATGTATAACCTAATTATACTGAGCATTCAGAAAATTTGCATTAGAATGTCGGTATTGCAACAAAAATAAAACTTGAAATAAAAAAAAACTGTCCAAGATAAATGTATTTACAATGTTACACCTTATTCCCATACGATGCGGCGAAAATACTACCCTACTAACATATCTATACATACTTGCTACATTTTTTGACGTTGACTGTACTCAATCTATTTGGAAGGGTAACCTAGGATTTAAATTCAAATTGCATTTATCTAAAGACTGTCACCACGGTGCGAGCTTGACAGATCGCCGCTTCTATCTCCCTCCGATCGCAGGGTGTCAATGGATAATTTAAATGAAGCAACACTGTGGGTAGTAGGTATCATTTGTAATAAGCAGGGTTCATCGTAAATTATTGAAACATAAAATACAGTGCTTAAAATGAAATATAAGATGCCTACGGGATGCGAGGTTGGGGGTTCAAATACCATTACAACTTTGACAATTATAATATTCACTTTCAAAAATATAATTTTGTTACGATATGCTTCTGAGGGTGTATTTTAAAGTTTTAAGTAGTTATAATTTTTAGTGTTCCGTACCCGAAGGCTCTGAATGGAGCCCTATTGCTGTCACTCGCGTGCCCGTCTGACGTCTGTCACACATTTTGTTCCGAAGATTTTTTTACTTTGCATTGGCCTATGATTTTTAAATTTGGTGATTATGTTTATTATTTAATATGTATATATTATGCCAAAAAATATCAATATAGGTAAGTATTGATAAATCACATTTGTTTTTAGTTGTACGGAACCCTCGGTGCGTGAGTCCGATACGTACTTGGCTGTTATTTTCTGCAATTTAATTGAATCGTCCAATGTGTTCACATATACGCCAGCTTAAAAGTAGCAGAAGTAGTTGGTACAATTTCAAGCTATTGTCACATATAAGCGCAAAAAGTAGAAAGATTTACAAATATAATTAATAATCAAGATCACAAAAACAAACTGAGCACGAAATTTTAAATGCACATAATTTGAGAGGCAAACCGCGATAGCTAACAGAAGGAAAATATTAAAAGGAACTTTACCTACATTTTTAAAGGAAGTTTTCTTTATCCTTCGAATAAATCGAAGGTGGGGGGAAGTTCCCGGCGGAAGTAAAAATCTGTTGTTTTATTCATGAAAAAATAAAGAAGGGAAAAATGTGAAATACCAAACACTTTCTTTGAGCTTTGTTAAAGTTATTACAACTTAAAGTTTTCTTTAACCCTAATAAGTACTCGTATTAACGCGTAGAAATCTTAAATTGGCAGCATAGAGCCTAAACCCCTGACACCCCTGGAGTTGCAGGCGTCCATAGGCTGCGGTGACCGCTTACCATCAGGCGCGCCGTACGCTTGTTTGCTACCGACGTGGTATTAAAAAAAACCTTAATACCTAATGTAAAAAAAAAAAATCTGATCAATTGAGAATTTCCACCTTCTTTAAAAGTATAGGTCGATTCACAAGAGCTGGCGCGGAAAATGTATGTAACTGTCATTAATTTCATAGACATTCCGCGCCAACTCTTGTAAATCGACCTATACACCGCCTTTTCATTCACTGACATGACAGTTAAGTATCACATTCTGACTGACTATTATAGACGGTTTGTATAAATAACTGCTGTGGCGTACAATTAAATTAAAATTGATTAAAGTTAGTCACAATCATTGCATTTAGGTATACGTTTTGTCTATTACGATGTGAACAAAATCGTAGGACAAAACGGATTACTTCCTCAGTAAACGATGATATTATATTTAGTAACAATATATCTTTTCTAGAGTGTCTGACAAAGCCTCACGCGCCGTATCTATTAAGCGATGCAAATTTGTTGTAATCCCGCCGCGCGGTGTCGAGTGAAATATTTAATTTTCATAAAGTTTACATTATAGGGGCTGAGGACCGACTCGAATTCTGCCATGTTAAGCTAGAATGACACAATTTCAAAAAGGCTCAAGTTATTCAAAATCCAAACTATGTAGCCAGATTTAAACTTTATTCCACAGATATAAGACCTAAAATACACATATAAACAGTCGTGCCGGTGACATACGACTTTTTAATAGCAAGGCAAGGTGTTTGCGTGCGACGGATTATGGGAAAGCTTCGAACTTGTTTTATTTACCTACTCGCTTTCAGGAAAACAGTTTTAATCATTTATACAGATTTAATAAAACCCCCTGAGCGGCACAATATTATTATGATATTGAATCAAAGCTGTCTGAAATCATTTGAATTTAACTTCAAGTCAAATAAAAGAAACATACTTACACTCAACACGGTAGGGGTTACCTTACCCTGTTGACTAAATATTAACTTAGTTATCCTCTTTTCTAATACAATAGTTTACTTATAATTGTTTTTAAAATAAAACCTACTAATAATAATTAGTCGTTGGTTGTTTAATTTCAAGTAGGTACTAATTCAAAAATCTACTTATAATTAAGTACTTCTTTTTTACTCGTCCACCATCCAACGTCCAGCACATTCATACAACTTTATCAATTGCGTCGATTGTTATTTAAAAACGAAACAAAAATAAATTCGATCGGCTATTGTTTTCGATCGGCATCAGTAACCCGACAGCGAATTTGCATATCACCAATATTATATCGTCACACGAAAAACGTATCCCTTACGCCTGTGTACACATGAATGACGCGTGATGCTGCCGGCCTTCCCTGACGTCATCCATCATTCGCCGTGGCGCCTGCACCTAGACTCGTGACAGGCAAGCGGCGGCCTCGGGTGGATATCACCACCCAAGCAAAACGAAACCCTAAACAACCATGATACGAGGTCCATTATCGGCTGCTACGAATACATACAAGGTGGCACCCCACCTCCCCGCGAGCGAGGGAGGATCCCTGTCAAACGCTGGCGAAGAGTTTGACAGACGCGGGCGCGGAGTATTTGACATGAAGGGGCTTGTTTGATACGGGGGCTGACAGGGGAGGGGGGAATTCTGCCCGGTCATGAATAGGCAATGGGCTCGCTTTATTTATAAAGACTGTTGGCCTAACACGGGCTCAGTGAACTTGTGCTACGAAAATAAACACGTCATCTATTGAAATTGGGATTTTTGCGTGCGGATTAATTTGATCTCTGTGTAAGGTTACCGGAAGTGTATTGTGATTCACGCAGCTAAAAATAACGTTTGGTTTTGCCTCCCGTTCCAACCTTGCGAAGACCGCAATAAAACAGCTTTTTCATACCCATTTATAATCTTTAACAGGAAATAAGAGGCTGTTGTAAATGACGTTATCAACGAGCATTTAATTCAAGCACCCGCGAACTTCTAACATCTTGTTAGGGGGATAAAATCCATAAAAGACACGGTAGTGGCTTGATACGGGGCAAGAGGCAACGTTCGGTACAAAATTTGATTATTCCGCGAGGTTGGCCTATCGCCAGCGTTCGACTATTTATCAAGAGCTCTCCTCGCCCGACGGTTTACAAGGATACTAATCATCGACGACGGATCGCTATAGAGTGGATGCAACTGGTGTCTATAACAGCAGGAAAAGCTTACTAATATAACAACGGTGCAACTATAACAACGGAAAAACTACTAAATTGCAGTTACCTAATTATTTATTAATACATATATACTTTTAAGAAAATGTTAATTATAGTTCAAGATATTATCAACTTTTGGCGTTTTATATTAAGCTGTACAACATTATTAAATTTATTTTACGATCTAATTGCACGATTGTATTTTGTTTTCTCAAACAGTGGACTCAAAATTGTAGCGGGTACGTTATGATTCGTAAATATAAATAAACTTAATTTTGGAATTAATAATTCGCGTATGAAATCATTTTATTTCTCCTAATCACCCCCTGTCCTGATCTGAAACCTGACAGGCCACAAAGCTTGTCCAATGGGTACTATGCGAAGATATAAATACTTACTTATAAACGCAGAGAAATACTTAATTAAATAGATACATGGAAAACATCCAAGGCTCGGAAACAATTATTCGTGCTCACGACACGAATAATACACTGACCGCTTATTAGGCAGGGTCACTAGCACTAAGTACCAAACTAGGCCAAAGTGGTCGTGAAGCATCGAATATAAATATGTGCACGCAACTAAATATATGTACATAGTTATTTCTAAGAATTTTTTTGTGCCCCTATTTAATATGGGCCTATTTTATTTCTACCTGCGAATATTGACCTACCTACCTAACTAGGTACATATTTCAATATTACGGTATCCTTTTAATTACGGTTATCATACACGCTTACTAGAACTACCGCTTATTATTAATTAGTATTATGCTACCTATTTCGCAATAATAAGCAAATTAGGTAGCATAATTCTAGTTTTAATTAGTTTAACTCATGCTTACAGGTAGCCCTCTCCATTGCTATTTGGGTGACTTTGAGCCTTCTTATGAGGCCCATAGTAAGCGACCACGTTTCAGTACCATATGTCATCACTGGCAACACACACTGGTCAAAGACTTTCGTCTTGAGACACTGCGGAATATTGGACGAAAAAATGTGCCGTAGCTTCCCGAACGCTGCCCAGCCGAGTCAGATTCGACGATTAACCTCTTTCTCGAAGTTGGACTTACCTAACTGGACAGTCTGTCCTAGGTATATGTAATCGTCTACAACTTCGAGCGTAAAGTGTCCGATTGTTACGGGAGTTGGTGCTACATGGGCATTTGACATAATCTTCGTCTTGTCCATGTTCATCCTTAGACCAACTCGCTCGGAGGCTTTACTGAGGTCATTGAGCATTGTACTCAAATCCTCCACGGTCTCAGCCAAGACTACTATATCGTCAGCAAACCGAAGTGAAGATCTCTGCGTGATCGCATCAGAAATGAGGCCATCCGCAGCAGAACCAAAGTGACTGATATAGCCGTTCGAATCGCTAAACTTAAGTGGCAGTGGGCGGGGCACATAGCACGCAGAACCGATGGCCGTTGGGGCGGAAAGGTTCTCGAGTGGCGACCACGTACCGGAAGGCGTAGCGTGGGCAGGCCCCCCACACGGTGGACTGATGACCTGGTAAGGGTCGCGGGTGTCCGCTGGATGCGGGTGGCGCAGGACCGGTCATTGTGGAAGTCTTTGGGGGAGGCCTATGTCCAGCAGTGGACGTCATTCAGCTGAATGATGATGATGATGATGATGCTTACAGGTACATGAAACTTAGCAAAATCAACCTATATGCTACCTACTTCGCTTATAGTAAGCGTGTGTGATAATCATAATTAAAAGGACACCATAATATTGAAATTGATATGAAGTAGGTAAATATTCGTAGGTAGAAACACACTTCTAGCTATGTCATAAGATTAGTTTTCGCTTATGAATTTAAAAATAATTATACAGACTTTGAGATACAGCTGGTAATAACATCTCGTAGTGCCGCCGTGCAGTAAATTTTATCGTGTTGTTAGGAGAGGCATGATTCTCTACGAGATATAAATTCTACATTAACTACAAGTTCTGCATTAAAACCTGTGCAAAAAGCGATGTAGACCAACCACACTCTGACAGAACCGGTGCTTGGATCTAATTAATGATCACCCAGGTTGAACACCGTCACTTAATTTACCCGACCATATGAATAAAATTCGATTTGTATCGGAGATATTTTCTTATTCATTTACTAAGACTGATATTAAGAGACTTAGGGCTGACTGGGGGTAGTCTGGTAGGTACTCTAGGTAGTCCAATATCTCATATGTAATTATGTAGTCAATTTATTCAGGGCCTATATCAGAGGCAGCGTCGGTTATTCATAATTAGTCTGTATTTTTACCTGTGACTTGAGTAAAATAAGGTATTGATACATACATGTATGTATACACACTCTTCCAACGGCAACACTTGGGCTTATAGTAACAGCGCCTATAGGCTCCAACGCAGTAACCGAGTAGGTATACTAAGGCGCCTTCCTGACTATAGGAGGCGGTACGATATGAGAAAACTGTCACCTGTCAGTGTCAACCGATATCTATGCAGTACTGCCCCACTTCTGCGCATGGTATTACTACTGCGCAAACGTAATACTGACAGTATTTCGTCAAGTGAGGAAATATCACACCAGTAAACTTACGTCAAAGAACCTATCAAATATCGCATCCGCCCCGCCAAGTCAGGAAGTCGCCTAATACTAATATTCATTATACCTAACAATGTTACTATGTGCAAAAATAATATAGTATACCTACAAGTATGTCAAATTAATATACTCGTATATAAAAACTGGCAGGTTCAAAGTTACCGTAAATAATTTAATCTAAATAATTGATCGAGTAGGTTCGATAGGTCGGTTAGCGATCAGTTAATTTGGTGTTTTGTTTGCGACCACTTGGATGAGTTGGTGAACTGAAAGGAAATTAAAATGCTTAAATCTTACTACAAAAAATACTAGAAAAAACCTTGTTCTTAAGGTGGTCTCAAACTGACGGTGGTAGAGTAACCGGTCTAGCGACTCTTCTATTATTGACTAGATGACGGCTTAAACAGTCCTTTTTCTAAGTATTAAATTAATTTAGCATTTTGTATGATATTATATTACAGTTCAGAGTTCACACGTAGGTAATTAAATTAATGAAATGACAGTGATTTCCCATTTCACATTCCGCGCTCGCAAAGACGGATGTCTGATTTAATTATTCTTATTAAGTAATGACAAGCGCGTAATGATAATTAATAACACTTATTAAGAAGCGCGAGCATGCCAAATGAATTAATGTTGCGTGAAATGTGTTCTAAAAGATGCCACGACGAGTGTTTTTATAACCGATTGCAAATTAGTCACGGTTTGTATTTAAAAAATAGCGTTTTTAATAGATATTGATCAGCGAATCTTCAAATCAATAAACTTGATTGCGCTTTGAAAGAATTAAACTAGTGTCTCATCAAAATTACTTTTGATGCGTTACCCTGACAGAAGATATAGTAGGGAGGACGACAGTAGTAGCCCTTTTATACTTTTGCAAAGGACAGAAAATAATTATCAACAATTATCACTCATCAGTACATAATGAATGAAGACTAGATTATGAATTAACTTCGTCTAACATAAAAACGGAAAGACATGGCATTCTCAAAATGCGGGTATTTGACCTACAACGTTACACTTAAAGCCGGGCTTAACCCGCCAGCGTTCAGAGATCACATTACAAAACCAAATAATGGATTATTACAAAAGCTAACATTAAAATGAACCCCTTGAGCACGAGCGCGTCAGGGTTGCTTCCGCGGCGTTCTATGATTTATGTGCCGCGAGATTTCGCTCCGGACTCGCGTTTCCTTTTGTCGCCCGCGTCGGCTTTGTGGCAACCCTCGGTAATAGACAACCGATGATTCGATTTTGTAATGAATTCTAGTCTTGAGGATATTGCGGTTTTTAGGTTTTGTATAAATATTTTTGGTATAAATATTGATGTAAGTAGGATTAGTAAAAACATTGTCGTATGGTTTGTACGTGCATTGTTGTTTGATTTTTAACAGTGCGATTGTGCTTGTGCATAGGTAATTAGGTACCTAAATCTACATGATAAAATATCAGAACTTCTTAGGGAAAAAGGTGTCGACTGAAAACAGGAGAGATAAAGAACTAAGTTTCGGTGTGTACTGTAGAAATAGTTAAATTTCTAAGTACTGAAACTGTGTAGCTAATGAAATAAGCTATAAGAGCTAAGCTAACTGACAGTAAAGCTCGGCGTGCCGCAGGGTTCTATTCTAGTTGCTTTCCTCTTTCTTAAACGACCTGGCGTATTCTGTAAACATCACCTAAAAGATAAGTACTATATATTATTTGCTTCCACAATTCAACTTTCTTAGAAGAGTTTGAATGGTCCACGAAAAATAATGTACCTAAACGCAAAGAAAACGAAATGTGTGTTTTTTAAAACGTTGAAACAAAATAAAACCTTATAATATTGTGGACTCTTTTATGAACCGTTGGCGAAACCGTTAATAGTTCGGTTGGAGGGCGGTTTAATAAAACAAAGGACAACATGTCGCGACCCGATCGCTCGTCGTGTCGTGTAATGATGCTCATTTGTCAAACAAGATCGCGCACTTTATTGCTGAACTAGGCGGTACACGCGAGGTCGATCATGTAGAACAAATTACTTACGTGAAATCTTTTTACATACAGACAACGAAGAACCACATTTATAAATATTTGATAGGACCTGAAGTTCCTTTTTAGGGTTCCGTACCCAAAGAGTAAAAACGGGACCCTATTGCTAAAAGTTCGCTGTCTTGCCGTCCGTCTTTCTGTCACCAGGGGGTCTACTCCGAAATCCGAACTTCATATGGTGCCATCCGTTTCACTCTCCTGTCATACACTATATGAGTGAAAAGGACGGCACCATACGAAGTTCGGATTTCGAATTTCGGAGTAGACCCCCCAGGCTTTTTTTTAAGAACCACCAGTTAGACAGTTGAAATTTTCACAGATGATGTATTTTTGTTGCCGCTATAACAACAAATATTAAAAGCCGGCCAAGTAGAATCGGACTCTTTGCTGTTTATATAGATAATGGTACGGAACCCTTCGTGCGCGAGTCCGACTCGCACTTGACCAGTTAGAGCAGGGGTTCCCAAACTTTATTTTCTCATAGACCACTTTCAAAAGTTAACTGGTTGTGGTAGACCCCTACACCACATTTCTACCATATTCCCAAAACTCGGCAAAAAATGTGAAGATTACCTAAGTCAGGAGACGATCTAGCTATGGAAATTTTCGTTGCGGCTGAGTTACAATAAGGAATGAACAGATTTGCAAAATAAAAGTGAGAATTGATTGGTTAATTTAATTATCTAATCTAATTGAATGTGAGTAGATGTCAAAAATCAAAATAGTAATAAAGCTGTCATGTATTTATCAGTCAACCAGGCTATAAAAATAACACAAAAAATAATATCTGTTTTCGTTCTTTACTATCGAAACCAGATACATTTTCGTGAACCCCCGCTTACGAATTGTGCACCCACATTTTTTGTCTCGTCAACGTAGACCCCAGTCGAGTCTCCTGTGGACCCCTGGGGGTCCACCTGGACCACTTTGGGAACCCCTGAGTTAGAGTTTCGTACTACTAGACTAGACGGTCCCTATTTTAGAGCCCGGCCGTCCGACTGTCCTTACCTTTTCAACCGTAATAGGTACCTGAAAATTTTTACTGATTGTGGATTATCAACGCTTTAACAATAAGTAGTATGAATATAACAAAGTTTAAATGGATTTCCATCATTTACAAGAAGCGCGCTTTGGCATGCTTTTACGTTTGTAGTGTGAAAACTTACATTTATTTGTTAAGTTGCATTCAAATTTTTTGTACCATCATCCCGTACATTCACATAAAACGAATATGACTAATCTTCTTAATGTAAGGTACCTAATATACAACTGATTTTGCCAGCTAGCCCGCAACCAAACAGACGGCGAGCTGCAAAACAAATTTAATAAGGCGCCTAACCCTCTCACGCTACTTTTAATCTCACCGTTATTCACCTTGTTATTTTCTCGTAAAAAATCGCTTCCCATATTTCACTGGAGAGAAATTGTAATATCGCGGCGCTCCTCGTCTTAATAAACATTTTTTTCGACGTCGCATGAAAATGACATTGAGGCGTCACGTGTGACATTGATGAAAAAATATAAAAGATATGCCGGGATCGGCGCCGACCCTAGTCCCTACTGTATATGAACACACTTGAGACAACGAACACGCCCGCTGAGGAGATCACTTGGCTTGTGTAGTAAACGTACCTACACGAGATGTGGGTTATAATTTGTAGCGTTATAACTCGTGTGTTCATAACTTTTGAGACGGCTAAATACTCGTACTCGATGTTTTCATGTTTTTTTTTATATATACCTATAAATATTTTGTTAATTTTACTTGACAATAGTTTCATTAATAAACATACATAGGTATTATTTAAACTGCGTTCCAATATTTTATGTTAGATGCCATTTATTGCGTCGGCTACACTTAGATAATGACCCCGCGAGACACGAAAGTTTTCATCAGGGATTCTCTTGCTTGTCTTCCAGTGGCTCATTTGTGAGTAACTATTTTTGAGTAGTATTTACGGCAGGTTTGTAGCTCTAAATTGTGTGTTCAAAAAAAGGTAATTTTGTCCAAAAAGACTAATCAGGAGTATTTAGGGCCAGGCTCGAAGAAAGTTACTTCTATTGACTGATAAAAGACATACATTTCTCTTTTAGCAGTTTTCGTATGAAAATTAAATATTGTTACGGTGTTCTCTAAAACTTTCTCAAATAAACCATTTATTTTGATGAATAAACGTGTCGAATAAACTTTAACAAGTGATTCCAATAGTCCATCTGGAAAATGGATAAAATTTAAGGCATAGTTTAAGCATCTAGTATTCAAAATTGAAAGATAAGGCTATCTCATACGTAATAATCGCCCGTATCGTGAACATCGTAGGGTGATAAGGTTGCAGTACTGTCTGTACAGTAGTTGGAACATCTATCGACATTTTGGTGTTCAATTTATCGTTCCGCTGCCTTAACTTTCTTTCTACCATATACATTAACTTGTCAATAAATAAAATATATACTTTTATTAGCTACAGTACAGTGATTCAATGAAAATAATAACCTTGACAGAAATATTTTCTGTAATTGATTACTTCAAAATACTATTCGTCCCAAAACTTTATGAACACACGAGGTAGGAATCCTTATACATAATTTATTTTAAATATCATAAAACCAATGCGCCATGAACATGAAACAAAACAATTAATTAGATAAACATTTAAATCACATTGGTATACGGTCAACTGTAAAATCGATTAAACGTATCGATTTAATCCTCTCATAAATACGTAAGCCGCCGACATAAGAGCTATAGGACATATTTTTGAGCCAGCACCCATATTTTTGCAGCTGACTGTACAGTTGATTGTCGATTATCCAGACTAATGTAGGTACTTATGCAGTATTTCACTACTAAAACAGCAAAGTATTCATTTTCCCACTGAATGCTTGATTCGAGAAATTATGCGTGACGTTATCACTAAGTGTCAATTTGTAGGAGCCGTTTCGGGGGCCGCTAGGGACGAATTGACTTTGTCCCTATTTTTTGCCCTTTATTGTGCTCTAATTGTAGTAGTTTCTTACAGAATCTCAGCCTTTCATAGCACACATCCATCTTTCTCTACGCAAAAGGAAGTCACACTCCGCATTGAGATTTCAGAATCACGAAGCAATGGCGAGTAGGAACTCACCGCTGCGCTAGGCAGGAGTGTAACTCTATGCGCGCTACCGGCACCGCCAATAAATCGCATCACCGTGGCCTGAGCGTTATCCTGGGGATATCCGGAGCACCCGCACCAGCCATAATGCCGTCATCTTAAATATATCCTACCTCATGTTTGCGATTTGATGTTTGTTAGTCTAAGTATAATTTCCTCCTCTTTTGCCACTCCGCAAGTAGCACGCGCCTATCTCAAGGCATTTATAGGTATACTTATATAAAGATTTTCCCCATCAAGTAAACGTCCGAGCAGTTAACACTAGCCTACTTGTCCCTTTCAATTTTATGTCTTACCAACATATCAATAGAGGTGAACAGTATGTGTCAACTACACACTGGGGTACTAACTAAAGTGATAAACATTGTTTACTTATACCTGTGATTATTTCGTATAACTGTTCATGTAGCAGCGTTAACTCCTAAGAAATACCTGAATCTGTAAAAGGTAGGACAATTTACTGCTTCCTCCCACTGCCATTGAGCCAAATCGTAAACTGATAAGATTTAGGTTCAGCTGATAGTTTGACTGATGGGTATTCACGGTAACAAAAATTATGCACTGAAGTAAAAATGTACAAGTTTACTCAGCTATAATTTTTTTTAAATATATATATTATATTGAATTGTGTGTTTATTTCGTATATTGTATTTGTATCCCTTATTCATCTCATAAACAAATCCACTGGGCCTGGCCGCAGTGTCGCTTAAGCCCTTTACTTTACACACGAGCAAGTATTGCATGCTAGGTTGATTATATTGCGAGTTACCCAGGTGTACCTAACGAGTTAAATCGATCAGTCAATGCGACTTTAGAATAGGTATTGTTCAAAAGTAATCTTGCTTTAAATGAATTAAGACTTATAGCTGTTTACCCAGCGATCAAAAACGTACAATAAATAATGTATATTTTAATTTTAACAGAAACCATGGCTGGGTTGCACCAAACCGTCTGTAATCGTAAGCTGTGTTCGTTAAAATTTGAATGTATGGAACGTTTGACAAGTTTCTATGGGATGACAGCTGCCGGCGCCATATTTAACGTTGATCAGTCAGTCTGTAATCGTAAGTCGGTGCAACTCAGCCTTACTGTTACCTTTTCACGCTTAAACTACTGAACCTAATTTTATTAATCGATCAGTCTTTAGAGAAACACAGGCAACTTTTTGCCGTGAAAGTAAAATTTGAAAGGGGCCGAATGCCAAGCGGAGAAGTAGGCAGAAACTATACTTGTTTACTCAGCTATCAAAAGCGTCGAATAATGTTTATTTCGTATTCCGCACTTACATCCCATAAGCATATCAAGGTGGCCACAGTGTCGCTTAGAGCGAGCGCTCGGAAGCGCCGAGCGTGGCAGATGTGCCACCGGTTGTGATTGTCTTGCCGCGATGATTGATGATCTCCACCGAATAGGCTAGGGCTGCCGCTCGCATTTCTGTATTATGCTATAATATTATTTTATTAATAATATATCCTTGATCATTGATTCCTAAAATAATTATAAATTTTTTCAATTTTTTATTTTTATTAAAAGGTGTATTTAATGAGAAAGAAATTAAAAGTAAAGGCGTGTGAAGCATTAAACATACCTACTTCCAATCTCTAAAAAATATTTCGGTACCAAAAATGGTTCACGGTTGGGTCGATTGGTAATGGTTGATTAGTAAAGAATGTCTTTTGGCATTGAATCCGCCATTTAAACGTATTTTATGTATTGCGCGATGAAATTTAAGGCGACGCATTGATAAACAATTAAACTCGAATAGAGCCCTCTTACCCTTTCCCCGCATCTACCCCTGTATTTTTACGCGGCTTGCGATCGCGGAGCGCCGGCCGGACAGAGCCCGGTCGTTCGACTCGTGCGCTGCGCGGCCGCGCGCTGGAACATAGACGTCCAAGGAGATTCTATGCTTTCACATTTATTTAAATATTTTTTAACTATACATTACTTTTTGGAATTTACAATGCTGGTACGGATTAGGTTGTATAAGTCTAATTGATAATTTTTTGATTGTCGAATCCAACAGTTGATTTAATTTGCGGTAGGGTAAAGTGCAACAAAAAACATCCTTACTCTTTAGGGGTAACTTATAATAATAAACAATAACTTATAATAACAAATTAAATGATCTCACGGTCAGCTACATAAATATGCATACACTTTTATTTATATTCGAACCTTATTTCCCTTCCCTTTTTTAAAACCCAGTTTCAATCTAAGAAAATTAATCTTTTTAAGGAAACTTAGCGGCGATATTGTTTTTATTTTCAGCTCCTTCAATAAGGCTGAATGTTGTTTACCGAAAAGGATGTCTCTTGTCCGCCTGTTTTTTTTAAATGGCACGAACAGCATATACTTTTCCATTTTTCTGTCGTAATGTTGTATTTCTATCAAAAGTATACTGAACACCAAATACCAGTTTGGGTTCAGAGGATAATCTCGAATTAATTTGACTGTGGTAACCCTCACAACTGTTAGTAGTGCGATGAGTGTCTCCCGCACAACTTATCAAATTGTGGTTCCTGTTATACCATGTTTCATGGAAGTGATCAAAAAATAATTTCATTTTCTTCGTGGCAGGAGCAACATTTTTAATAGCCTTTCAAGCTTGTGACATAAAAGTGTGTGGACAACACAATTAGAGCAAATTCTTGCAATAAAAAAAAAATTAGAAACAAAATTAGAGCAAATTCTTGCAATGTTTCTTGTACTCCTATCATCACTAGAAGGTTTCAGTCCCTTGCTATTTTCAGCACTTTGCCTTCCTCCAGATGGCTTTATTAAAGTGTTGATAATTTAAATAATAACATCCACATAATTTAACGTTTGGAAAAGTCGATTTGACGGCATTGATCTGGGCAACCTCGTAATCACACTTAAAGGACTTCATGACGACAGGCAGTTTTTCTTTTATTAATTTAAACAATCTCATGTACGTTTTTTGTGTTTTATTTGGCAGAAATGCGTATATAACATGGAATATGTTTACTGTTATTTGGTCCGAATATATGTCTAGATGAATAATATAAAGCTGACTAAAAGGACGTGGAGCAGTTTTGAATGTGCCGTCACCACTGTAACTACACAAATTTGATGATTTTATTGCCGATACCCCCTCAGGTATTTTCTTTGGGATTTTGATGTTTTCTTTTTTCTTGTAAACAAGCGAATTCGTGCCCAAGTAGTCTTTTCGTGTAGTAGTTTTTCCGCCCCAACGGCCATCGATTCTACGTGCTATGTGCCCCGGCCCACTGCCACTTAAGTTTAGCGATGTGGAGAGCTATATCGGTCACTTTGGTTCTGCTGCGGATGGCCTCATTCCTGATGCGATCACGCAGAGAAACTCCCAACATAGCTCTCTCCATTGCTCTTTGGGTGACTTTGAGCCTTCTTATGAGACCCATAGTAAGCGACCACGTTTCAGTGCCATATGTCATCACTGGCAACAAACACTGGTCAAAGACTTTCGTCTTGAGACACTGCGGAATATTGGACGAAAAGATGTGCCATAGCTTCCCGAACGCTGCCCAGCCGAGTCGGATTCGACGATTAACCTGCTCTTTCTCGAAGTTGGACCTACCTAACTGGATAGTCTGTCCTTGGTATATGTAATCGTCTACAACTTCGAGCGTAAAGTGTCCGATTGTTACGGGAGTTGGTGCGACATGGGCATTTGACATGATCTTCGTCTTGTCCATGTTCATCCTTAGACCAACTCGCTCGGAGGCTTTACTGAGGTCATTGAGCATTGTACTTAAATCCTCCATGGTCTCAGCCAAGACTACTATATCGTCAGCAAACCGAAGGTGAGTGAGGTACTCTTTATGCTGATGCCTAGCCTTATCCAGTTTAGAGTCTTGAAAACATCCTCCAGTGCAGCGGAGAACAGTTTAGGAGAAAAAACATCTCCTTGCCTAACTCCCCGCTGCAATGGAACAGGCTTTGAGTTCTGGTCCTGAAGTCGGACTGACATAGTGGCGTTCTCGTACAAACACTTCAGCATTTCGATATAGCGGTAGTCCACTTGGCACCGCTGGAGAAATTGTAGTACAGCCCGGGTTTCAATCGAATCGAAGGCTTTTTCGTAGTCCACGAACGCTGAACCGAGGGGCAGGTTATACTCCTCAGTCTTCTGTATAACCTGACGGAGCGTGTGGATGTGGTCTACGGTGCTAAAGCCTCTTCGGAAACCGGCTTGTTCGGGAGGCTAGAAGTCATCTAGCCTGCGTGCGAACGGTTCGTAATGACTCTTGAAAACAGCTTATAGACATGGCTCAGAAGTGAGATTGGTCGGTAGTTCTTCAGTAAGACGTTGTTACCCTTTTTGAAGAACATCACCACCACACCTCTTTTCCATGCCTTTGGAGTTTTCCCTTCCAGTAAGACGGAGTCGAACAACTTCTGAAGGGCCCTAAGGACCGGTTTTCCACCCGCCTTCAGGAGTTCAGCTGTAATTCCGTCTTCACCGGGTGCCTTGTTGTTCCTCAGCTGTTTAAGAGCCATTCTAATCACGTACAGGTTGATGTCCGGGATATCTTCGGTATAGTGCCCGGTTAATCTAGCTCTAGGGTCTTCCACCAGACCAACTGCGGGTCTGCTAGTTGACGTGTATAGCTGTCCATAAAAGCACTCTATCTCACTCAGAAGCCCAGGTTTGGACGAAACGATTCTACCATCCTCGGTTTAATCTAGCGAGCTGGCTCTGCCCAAAACACAGATCTCATGAGAAAACTTTAGAGCCCTTATTTTGCTCGATGGCCCTTTTCTATACGGTTTGTATTGAATTGGAAGTTTAAAATTCAGAAATAATCAAGGTGATGTACATTAATAAATCCATTGAATGATTTTTAGTTTGAACAAGAGTCGTGTAACTGTGTTTGAGTTATTGCCGAAAATCTGTCTTGCCCAAACAAAAGGGCGCAAGTGCCGCGAGTTTCCTATGAAGATACGATCTTTTTTGGTTGAATGTATTGTATAGTGGTTTTAAACGTAGATTAGGAGGTGTCGGTACAAAACCCTTCTTTGTGCGTGGTCTGACAAGCACTTGGCTAGTTTTTCCATAATCATCAACTACTTGTTGAGACGGTTTGACGAATGAGCCCAAATACGGGTTTATCTTCTATAGTTTAGGAGTTGCTATGGCGACCTTCTGTTTCCATCATCAGATCAGCTCGATGGTACCATAATATTGTATGTATTGTCACCTTACATAAGTATGCCCACCGTGGGATGAGCTGTAGCATCCCTGGAGTGCGGTGAAAATACTGCGATCGCCAACCCGCATGCCAATCGTGGTGATTATGACATTTACCCCCCATGTAACTGGGGGAGGCCTGTCCAGCAGTGGACTTCCTTGGGCTGATATACCTAGTGGTGGTGCTTACATAAGTACGCCAAATTTCAGCACAATCGGTTTAAGATATCTATTTCAAAATCGAGTTACAAGATTCCGCCCGAACAAACATACATACCAACATATCAGCCGAAGGTTGTCCACTGCTGCTCATGGGCCTCCCCCAAATTCACGGGAGATATATGCAATAGTGTTCGTTCTTAGCGTTCGTGCTTAGGGATCTACCTGTTGTAATTAAGTCGACTAATGAGGATCTACTACGCATTCTAAAGTGGAGCGAGAGTTTTGGGCTGAAAGTTAATCCCAACAAAGACCCAAGTTATTATTATCGGCAGTAGTAATATGATTTCCAGAATCGACTTCGCCGATCTCCTTTCTGTATAATTCGATGGTATTCAGATTCCTTTCTCAACCCAGGTGAAAAATCTAGGGATTATTTTTATTATGGATCGCACTCTATCCTGGGTGCCGCAAGTGAGCGAGGTCAGCAGGAAGATGTTTGCTGCAGTAGCTTCTCTAAGCCGCCTTCGTAACTTCCTTCCCATCGCCACTTAAATTGCACTTGCCCAAACCCTTCTTCTCCCTATTCTCGATTACGCGGACAACTCATATCTTGATATCACTGAGGAGCAACTCAATAAACTTGAGCGTATTCAAATGTATGCATACATGAACCGTATGCATACATTTGAATACGCTCAAGTTTTTGGGTTACGCAAGTATGACCATGTCTCTAGTTTCCGTTTAAAACTCAAGTGGCTCCCAATCCGTCTTCGTCGTAACTCTCACATTCTTTCTCTTCTCAATAATACTTCTCCTTCTTCTACTACTATACTTTTCTTCTTCTTATTTCTTTCTTCTTGTCTTTCTCTTCTAAATATACTCTTTCTCTTAATATACTTTTTAATCCGGCAACCCCTCGCTACCTCAAGGAACGATTTAACTATCTGCGTTCAATTAGATCCTCTAATAAATTTCTTCTTGCTGTGCCTTCGTCCTCCTCTAAATTTTATAACAGTTCATTTACTTTTCAAGCAGTCCGACTATGGAACTCTCTGCCCCTTGATCTAAGACGGGCTAAATCTAGTGCGTCTTTTAAATCTAGTCTGAAAGAGCACTATTTGTCTCTTCCATAATATTTTTCGATACTGGTCTGTAGTTTACTTTTGGGTCTCACTTAAGTTTGTGGTATATATTTATGTTTATTTATTTACTTATTTATGTATGTTTATTGTATATATATTTATATATAGTGCTTTATGTGGTTTTTATTATTATTATTATATTTATTTTTATTTCTACTAGTTATTCCTTTTGTTTGCACCACCCACTTATCATGTTTGTTTACTTTTTTTTTCTCCGCTACCCTAAGGTTGCCTGGAAGAAATCGCTCATTTAGCGATAAGACCGCCTGTTGTTTACCTCTGCTTGTATCTTTATGCTGTTTCTATCTGTAATTCTTTTTTGAGGTGAGCAATAAAGCATATTGTATTGTATTGTATTGTAATTTCCACGCTTGGCATGCGGGTTGGCGATCGCAGTATTTCCACCGCACTCCAGGGATGCTGCTGCGGTGCTGCCCATCTTCCGGTGGTCTTGGTTGTAGGTTTAGGACATACCCGGGTCCAACAACACCGACCGACCAACATACATACCACCACCACCACCATATCAGCCAAAACACGTCCACTGCTGGACATGGGCCTCCCCCAAATTCACGAGGGGTATATGCCATAATCGCCACGCTTGGCATGCGTATCTCCACCGCACTCCAGGGATGCTGCTGCCCATCCCCCGATGGTCTTGGTCGTAGTTTTAGGACATACCCGGGTCCAACATACATACATACATTGCAAGTTAAATAAAAGCTTGTAATATAAGTAGGTACTATAATACCTTTAAATTAGTTTATAAGTACCTACCTATCTCCCAAATACTAACCTTTCTAAGGACTTATCTGACATAGTTTCGATTTCGCCTAAATCCGGAGACGACTCCATGGCTTTGCCTTGTTCTAATTATTGTTTTCTAAAATATGCAAATAAAATTTATTTTTGCTTTACTTATAAATTTAAAAGAATATTTTGTCAGTAGAAACATCTCGGTTTAGTATACACGAGTTTAAAAAAACGATTTATTTTATAATTGGAACATTATTTAGTTTGGCAAATAAAGTTATTTTGGGAAAATTACTTTAAAAAAATTACATTGCTCAATTGAACAAGCCTTCCTTTTTTTTAGAGATCTTCACCAATTATTTCATTATTTTTAAATGAATAAAATACCACTTTAAATCAAACAGTATCCATAACGCGTGGGAGCTCGCCTAGCACAGGCCCAACGCTGACAGTAGTCGGTAGCGGACTGAGGGGGCACTGATTGCATAGAAAACACGCGGGCGGCTAGCTTATACCGTAAGGGCGTATGCGACAAAACAGTCTTTTTCAGTTTAAATAAAAACCATTAGTAATTTCATAAAATCCTTTTACAATATTGAAGTGTTTGTTTAGACAAATTTAAATGGAAAACTAAGAGACTTTAACAAGTGCCGTTGATCTGTAAAATGCAAATCTCTGTTATTAAAGAGGTTTAAAAGAGAATTATTTTTGTGTTATGAAAGTTATCCAATCATGTAAAGCTTTTACAAAAGTAAAGCCAAAGATACTATGGATCATATAAAAAATAATCGGGTTCGTATGTTTCTTGGTTGCGGAGAAAAATTATAATCCCTGTCGCCAATATTTTCAATTCGTCGTCGTTACCGATATCTGGTTTATTTATTGGCATTGTATGTTAATAACAAATTACTTTCTACTTTGACACTTAAAGTAATGTTTTAACTATACTTTACATCGTTAATACTTCAAAACAAACCGAGTACCTAAGCAAAATACTATAAACAATATTTTTTTTATCTAACTCGAACACATCTAAAACTATATATGTGTTAAATTATCTGTATAAACAACATTTTGAGTAAACAAAACGATTAGCAAAAACTTTTGTTAAGTTATAATGAGTATTAAAAAAAAATGTAAATTGCGGTGCTATTCTTGTTTGAAATAAATTCGTTTCTATTCTATTCCATTCTATATAATACAAAACTACAATACAAAATATGATACAAAACTAAATATGACTTCACAATCTTCATATACATGGATTACTAGATATCCCTTCCTTCGTAGTTTGATTGACATTTCACCACAATTACTCGGCGCTCGGCGTTCATGTTCGGACTCCGCCCCCTATTGTGATTCTTGATATCTAGACGAAGCCGCCGTCTCACTATAGGTGTGAAAGGGACAAGTATAGGTATCTTAGGAATTCATGGTGATAATGACACAATATTATTGAATGATTCATTATATCATCTGGAAGAGTCAAGGTGAAATGCACAGCGAATAACTGCTACTCTATTTTACGACTATGTGGAAATGTCAAATAAGTTAGTTACTAGATTTATGTTTCGAGAAATCTGAGAACATTTTTACAGAACTACCTTTCTAATTAATATTGTACTTTATTATACCACGTCGGTGGCAAACAAACGTACTGCCCACCTAATGGTTAGCGGTCACCTCGGCCTATAAACGCCTTCAACTCCAGAGGAGTCACACGCGCGTTGCCGTTCTTTAAAAATTTACACTCTCCTTTCTTGAAAGGAAACCTTGACAGGGCTTATACCAGAACCGGAGTGTACATTAATTACATGTAATATCTGATCAGATATAATTTCATATTTAACACAAAAAATATTTTTGTACAGTCATTCATCGATTTTTACTTGTATATTGTCACTGTCACATAGCTTATTATGTAGGTAATTAACCATTTAGCCGTAGTTACGAATAGTTAGTAAAGTTCACCCGAAAAACGTACATTAATAAAATAATTAATGATATTAGATAATGGCTCTCGAATATTAGTTGCTACGTAGGTGCACATTGACAAGTTTTTATTATTTACAATACATAGTTAACAAAGTACCATTTAGTGTATAGTTAACATCCTGACAATAAAAAAAAATTGGTTGTAATAAATACGTCACGCGTACCAACCCTAGCTCACTATTCAACTCACGTTTATTCAATATAAGCAAACTCAGGCATATGCCACAGTAAAAGTAAGTACGTACTTTGGCGAAATATTCCTCATTCGTCAATCGTAACCGCTGTAATGATTTCTGGATATTTCATATTAGAATTATAATTATATGACAGGATTACTAAAGTAACGAAACATTTAGAGTAAATAGGAGAATGGAACATAAATTAAGCAAATCAACAAATCCACAAAGGGTGGCGATGCGAATAATGCGATGTACCTGTTATTCTTCTGGGGTTACCAGGCTTCCATAGGCTACAGTGTTTGCTTACAAACAGGCGGAACGTGAGTTTGTTTGCCAAAATCGTAGTATATACACGAACCTAATGATATTATTTCTTTAATGTTTTTTCAATATAATTTTTAAGAAAAAAAAACCGACTTCAATGGGGGAGTCCGGTGCAAGATTATTAATCTTAGATGGTGCACTCTTAGATTCCATACAATAAAATACAAAAATGGCTATAAGTATGTTTATAATGGTAGAAGACTAAGTACCCTCAATTCCTCATGAAATCATGGAAAAACCTTGCTTGCTTGACAAACAAAACGAAGAGAACAAATCGCCAAACGTGAACTACGCGTCGTTGAAGAGTTCCGTTCTGATCATCATCAGCAGTTCCACTTCATCAAATGTCACTTTTATGAATGAAAATGCTTGATTAGTTCATGAAAATACTAAAATCACTATTTGTGTGCCTTTCACATTTGAGGAGTTTCCTCGATTCCTAATGGATCCCATCATCAGAACTCGAGCATGACAAAAATCAATCGTGAAAATAAAACTTGCTTAACAAACACAGCTAGAAGGACAAATCGCCAAACGTGAACTTTTCGTCGTTGAAGAGTTCTGTTCTGATCATCATCAGCAGTTCCACTTCATCAAAAGTCACATTTTTGTATGATAATGCTCGATTTGATGATAAAAACACAAAAATCACTATATGTTTGCCTTTAAGATTTGAGTTCCCTCAATTCCTCATGGATCCCATCATCAGAACTCGAGCATGACAAAAATTAATCGTGAAATTAGAACTTGCTTAACAAAAACAGCTAGGAGGACAAATCGCCAAACGTGAACTTTTCGTCGTTGAAGAGTTCTGTTCTGATCATCATCAGCAGTTCCACTTCATCCAATGTCAAATTTTTGGATGCAAATGCTTGACTTGTTGATAAAAACACAAAAATCACTATATGTTTGCCTTAAAGATTTGAGAAGTTCCTTCAATTCCTCATGGATCCCATCATCAGAACTGCCTTTTTACAAAAACGGGACCAATTTGGATATATATACATACAATCAAAAAAAGAATTTTTCAAATCGGTTAAGAAATGACGGAGTTATGGAGTAACAAACATTAAAAAAAAAAAACAAAAAAAAAACATACAACCGAATTGATAACCTCCTCTTTTGAAATCTTGAAGTCGGTTAAAAATAGTACAGGTAAGTACCTAATCATACCTATTATTAATGAAATTATTATTAGCATAATCAATTAATCAGACAATGCTTCGTAACTATTTAAGTCTGTCCTTGCCGTAGGGCTATATTATTATTACTAATCGCATTCCAATATCAATGCGTCCCGCTCGCACACACTTGGCTGAGTGCTAACGCAAACGGAATAACATAACATGCACCAGCCCGGCTAGTATGATAGCAAAAAGACAACTTTTATGGTCAAGTTATACCGTCAAATCCCGTTAAAAAAAATACGCGAATTATCTAATATGATAAACCGTCGTACCTACGTTAAACGTTTCTATTTATACGTTACTTACGTCAAAACTTTAACGTCATGTCATGTGCTAATGTGATAATCGTCATGACATAAATATATGTAAGTAGGTCACCCTACATAAAATTTAACACTATGGAGAATATTGACAGGTGGTTCGGAATCTCCACATAAAAATAAATATTCGGTTGAATATTCTAACCTTTTATTGTATTTGTTATGGACATCTTTCTTTTGTTGATTAACTTCATTCATATTTTATATTTTATTTATGAGGGACCAATGAGCAATTTTGTTTATAGTCCATTAGTGGAAACACTGGAAATAGTCTTGGCTCTTGTATTATTAGTCAATTAATTCTATATATTTTGTATAACTTTAACACTTTGATTGACACTATTCCAGATACAATAGAAATAACAAAAGAATTACGCCTATAGGCAATCAATCAATACAATAAATATCATTTAAATGACATAAAAACGCATTCCTGTATTGGACTCTTGTTCAATGATCATTATAAATTGGTAGTGGCAACTCTCCCTCAAGCATTCCATCGTGTATGATTCGTGACGTCATATTTGAATCATTTAGAAATCAGCGATGCCATCCCCTCCCTGCCATAATCCCACGAGCGTAGATGATGACGTCACATTTATACATTATCACTTACCTAACATGTTCTGGAGTCTGAGTTCACATTTATGTTTTTATTTATTTATTGATTTAATCGTATGGCGATATTGTCAAATAGACCAAAATACAGGCTATAATTTGATAAGGCCACATCCGGTTTTCGCAACCATTGCTTAGTATCGAAAAGGGCACCTCTGAGTGATCCATGGGGTGATGTGGTCCATAGTCTAGGCCTCCATACCGAAGTTAAACATTTAAGTATGTTTTTGATGGGATGTGAAGGACAAATCAAATACTCGAATTTTGAAATGCGGGGTAATTACGCGCCGTTTTAGTTACTTTTTTTAATAATGGGGGACAGTCAAATCAATCTAGTCCCAAACCTTTAAGAAAATGGCGTACTCCCATCTTAAAGGCCGGCAACGCACTCACAACCCCTCTGGTGTTGCAGGTGTCCATGGGCGGCGCTAATCGCTTACCATCAGGCGATTCGTCTGCTCGTTTGCCTCCTATGTCATTAAAAAAAAACTAAGCAAAGCTTGTACTATGGGTACTAGATGACGGTATACATAATTAAATACATAGGAAATATCCAAGACCCAGGAACAATATTCATGTTAATGCACAAATAATGCCCTGACCGGGATTCGAACCCGGGACCTCCGCTCCGCCCGGCTTCGTAGGCAGGGTCACTATCAACTAAGCCAAAGTGGTCGTCATATGCCATGCCGGTATATTTTTTACAATAATGCAAACCGATATGACCCTAACCATCGGAACAGATTGACAAACAAGATTCGTCTAACCTGTGGTCATTAAGGGCTTACATTGGAACAATTGAATAATTATTTTAAAGAATTTAATAGCATCAATAAATTGCTCTAAATAATAAAAAAAATGTATAAACAAAAAACCCTTAACCAAAAGATGGTCTCTTTGCCGGCCTAGGCCTTAAATTTTGTATGAAATTTCATCATAGGCCGCTTATTTCACCACACCCGAATCGTGATTCTTCGTGGCCTATTATAACGAACTTGACGTTACATGTTTGAAAACCATTGTGCGGATTAATTAACCAAAAACTTCGGCAGTGTCTGTGGAAAAGACGCGAAACTAAATCTATGTATAAAAAAAGTCTATGAAGCCAGTTTACTATGACTAAATACCTATTAAAAGTATCATTTGCAAGAGTTAAAATGTTAAAAACAAGTTTTTATAGAAACGAAAGCGGATAGATTTGAAATGTTATCTCATATTGACACACCTCTAATGACCCGTTATTTACATCTTTTGTCGCCGCAAAATTATAATTATGAAAATAAGGCCTTACGAAGATAAGGCTGTTTACACCCCGTCGGGCAATCCATTGTTTAGCGGCAAACTTATCGACGACACGAAAACATTTGTTTACTTAAATTAAGCATTGAGTATGTTATTATTGTAGAGCCTATCGCGGTCCAAAGTACAACGGAAACGAAAGAGATATACCGCTAAATCAAAAAGTGAATTAAGAGATATCAGTGCTAGCTAAGGCGTTTGCCTAGCTTAGGGATCGACACCTTGTATAAGCTATAAAATATAAAGTGACTTGATCTGATCTTACCAGAGACCAAAAAGAACCAAACCGATTCTCATTTAAAACATCACCTGGGTTAGATAGAGCCCAGAGATCAGTGCGGGAGGGAACGCGTCCCTTTGACGTCACTTCTTTTAACCTTTCTTCCGCCATAGGCGTCGTCTAAATTAGCCTACCACTTAAGGTATTTAGGCCATTAGTCAAGATTTCACGGGGCTCCATTTTGAAACTAAATATTTCATTTAATTTTACAATAATTTCATCGTCTCTTTCTGTCTTTACCAATTAGAAAGAGATAGACAGTCTATCTCGCGCGCTGCCTTGTGTACTCGTGCTGGCACTTTGGCAAGAGAGAGCGCTAGAACCATTAACGGTCTAGGGCCATTCATGATTTTATTAGAATTATCCCGTTGTTGTGTGAAACCAGAAAATCCATTACTAGTATCATTATATACTATTAGGTGTTAACATTATGAAAGCACTCAAATAAACTTACGATGGTTAAGTGCGGTTATTATATTAGAATTAGAGTAGCAATTAAAGCGGTATAAAAGTATGAGGGGCGGATTGATATCAGTAGTTTATGTTTCGGCCAGGGTCTAGCACCACAGAGATCAAAATAAAACATCGGAAATGATTTACATAACAAATCAATTATTTACTACACAACAAACGGATACATATTTAGAGGTGAAAATAACCTGACTTGACAACATCGATTCATGACTTACACGGTAGTATATAGCCATGTCACTACAATTTTGGATTGCAAAAAAGCCCTCACGTGTGTTAAAATTTGATGATTAAGTTCATTCCTAAAATTCAAGTACTTTATTGATAGGTAGATTCCTTAATCGAAAAAGTATGCAATATTTAAAAAAAATGTTCCAGGTCAGAAGTAGGTACCTACTCGTAACCGACGTGCTTGTATGTAATCGAGGCGAAATAAATATATAAGGCCGATATACCTACAGGTAAATAACTTTCGAGACGTTTTTGCATCTGTAGTAGTATTTGTATATTTACACGGACACACGTACTCGTTGACGTACACATACACACGTCAAAGTGTGTGTGAGGCTGGCTACAGAGGTCACAACTAGAAATGCAAAAACGTCTGAAAGTAATTTATCTGTACACATCTATGTGTAAAAACGATGTTGCCTAGTTTAAATGGACGAAATACTGGCTGACAATGAAAACATCAAACTTTTAATTGTAAACAAAATTCTTATTGATCTTTGAAAAGGTAGTCCCTATAATAATTTAGCCTGACACTAAAGAATAAGACAATTAATTATCAATATTGTGGCAAAAATGCCCTTATCATAATCTGATAGAAGGTTTCGGCCAGTTTGCTAATCACCAGTGACTCACAAAGAGGAAACATAGGACACTATAAAATCGGGCCCTATTTAGTACACACCATTACTTACACTTGGACTTTCATACTGTACGTTCCTTACCACATTTATTAATTATTTGTACTTGGTAATCGAGTATGTCTGCTTCAAAGTCTATTCCGAGTAAGCCGGCTAGTACGCTGGAATTGTACCGGTACGGTAACGGTATCAACGAAACCAGTGAAGTTCAATGGAGTCCTGATACGACTAACGTTCACGGCGATCCTACGGTAATTATTTTGCAATATTTTTTTAATTGAACTTTGTTTATAAAATTTTCAGCACCTAATTCATGAACTAAGCTAGCCGCCTAAAGGCCTGTTAGGTAAAAGGTGTCCCTATCTTCAGTGGAATTTATATCTTTCAAAATTGGAACAGAATTTGTTTTGTTTCGTTCGATGTCAAAACAAAAGAAGCTCTGTGGGCCTACTCCGAACTTCGAAAATCGAACTTCGTGTCGTGCCGTCCCTTTCACTCTCGTGTTATACACTATATGACAGAAAGGGACGGCACGATACGAAGTTCAATTTTCGAAGTTCGGAGTTTCATTATAATTTATTTATACGGTAGGCGGCCAGAGTTTAGTACATTATTGTCGAGGCCTGGAAGGAGGCAATTGCAGGCCGAGTATTAGTTTTAAACGGACGACCTTCGAAGTCCGTTTGTTTAATACGAAGCCTGCAATTGACATTCCAGCCGAGGCTAACATAGTGTTTTTCTCAAAAATGCGGAAAAAAATATTTTGTATAGCAGTTATTTCATTTTAAAAAGTATGTAACTCGAAAAAAAAAGCAATTTATACATTTTCACTTTTACGGCCATTTTTGAGAAAAAGTCTTAAAAGTAGCCGTGTGGCTGTATGATATGATTCACCCATCGGCTCTAGAAAGTTTTCTTAGATATACTAATTTAAATGTATTTTTATTACAGCCCCTACAATGGACCACCGTACCGCAACACCCGGCTCCAGCGAGCACCAACGGCCCCAGTGCTCCGCCTTACGAAGGTCCCAAGTTGCCCACTGCTGGCGTGACCATACCCATCGACCTGGACAACCCTAACAGCTTCATCCACATAAACAGCTCCCAGAACTCAAACGGATACAACATGCTGAGCGCTCCAATGATGACTCACGGCGCAAACGGCTCGAGCATCCTGTTGCCCCCCGCCCCCAATTCACAGATCACTATGTTGAACGGCAGGAACACGTGGATTACCCCAACCCCAGTATCCAGCACTAGTCAATTCATCACCCGCGCCCCAGCATGGAATGTAACAAGAACAGGCGGTGTGAAGAAGCCCAAACGCATTCGCACGGCGTTTACAAGTCAGCAGATGCTGGCGCTAGAGAAAGAATACGCCCGCGCTCGCTACCTGGACCGCAGCCGCCGAATCGAACTCGCCAAAGAGTTAAATCTTAACGAGCGCACCATCAAGATCTGGTTCCAAAACCGGCGCATGAAGGAGAAGAAGGATCGAGCGGAAAGCCTCGAAGATTCTGAAGACGCTGTGGACTCGTCTCCTGAATACGGGAATATACCATTACCAATGGCAGTGCCCCATGACTTCCCGACGCCGGTGGCTGATGCCATTTTCAAACAAGACGGTGTTTATTCCGAGCCGTACTCAGCAACCGCGGCACCGTTACCGATGCAGCCATTGGCTTTATCTCATGGTATGGATAGTCAAATGATGAACGGTTACATATATGAATACAATCAAGAACAACATATGGCTTTCGAATACCGTCAGTTGCAGTTACAAAATGAGGCAACGGAATACGTGCAGGAGATGCAGGATATATCTCAGCAGTTTCAAGAAGAGCCTACCCAGAGTGGGGACCAGGGAAGCCTCAATACGATGCCGATGGCAGAGAATGAAAACACCGATATATCCTGGATTAGAAATATTTATCCTAATGAAGATTGTTAATTTTTTTGTCAAATTAGCATACTTTGTAAATATTATTTATGTTTCTACTCCTGTACTTGTATCTGTTATATATAATTTGACATAGGCTCTAACTCATCTATTATTACATCGATAATAAGTCACCAAACATTATACTCTATGGTCCATAAATGCATTTTCATACTGTTTACCACTATAAAACAACAAACACACAAAACATCATCTAAAACAACAATCAATAATAAAACATATTTTTTTTTAAAGTAAGGGTTATTCATATTATTTTGTACAACATTTACAGTGGTGCCAACAACAAACAAATTTAATACTGAAGAACTTCGCTTGTACTGCGAAGGTAAAATTAATAGGGGTGTCCTAGTCTAGTCGTACTTTACTCCAATAGTTAATTATCCTTAACCCCGCCCTTGTGCTGAAATACAATTACAGGAGCGATACTTAAATAACACGGGCGACTCCGATTGAGTCCAGATGATGATGGAAATCATCAGCCGATGGACGTTGGACATAGGCCTCCCCTAAAGAGTGCCACAATGACCGGTCCTGCGCCACCCGCATCCTGCGGACTCCCGCGACCTTTAACAGGTCATCAGTCCAACTTTGTGGGGGCTTACCCACGCTGCGCCTTCCAGTACTTGCCGCTACTCGAGAAGCTTTCTCCCCGTGCCCGTGCACCACCCACTGCCACTTAAGTTTAGCGATTCGGGACGCTATATCGGTTACTTTGGTTTTACTGCGGATGGCCTCATTTCTTCAACATAGATTCCTATCCAACATAGATGAAAATCAACTGTTTCCTAAGGAATTTCGTTAGTCGTTAGAGAGGCATTCTAGACTACATACAAAATATATAGATTTGTAAAGTATACGAACGAGTATTAGGTATCGATTTGTACGTATGGTGGTACCACATGACCAGAATTATAATGTATCAACCTCTACTGCAGTACTTATCATTTTCAAATGAAAAAGTTGTGTATTATATTATTTTTTGATATAAATATAGTCAAACATTACTATAGAGACCGGGAAACGAAGGGCTGCAGGCCAAGTAGATATAGACGGCCGAGCGTAGCGAGATTATTGATTTACATATCCATTCCAAATTGCAGCTTTCTAGCACTAACAATCACAGAGCAAAGCCTCAGACAGACAGACAGACCGACAGACGGACATGGCAAAACTATAAATTGACTACGGAACCCTAAAAAGATCTTACCTTCACAAGAAATCAGGACACTTCCATCCTTTTGTTTGAGGAGGGCAGTTTTTCATATAAGGCAGTTTTTAATATTCATATCAGTGAAAGTCGAAACTATGGGACCTATAGACTTCTTAAAATAGGCGTAAGAACTTTTACTAGTTTATTTCGATTAATTTTAAAACTATATTGTATATATATCGTAAAATTAAGTATATAAAAAATTCTAACGTTGCAGCCCTTTAATTAAATATGTCGCAGGTTACAATTTGCAAAATTTCTAGTTATTTTTTTTATTTCACCGTCTAAAAGTCTTTTTTTTTATAATTATACAACAGATAGTTTTCAATTCATTCCGAAACTACCAAAACTTTAAATTAAAAAAAGAAAATAATTTTACCTATAAATTACAGGAAAAGCTATAAGAAGTCTATCGACAGGATAGTGGGTTTCACTAGCCCTTGCCGTTTCGCTTAGATCGTTTTGGCGGGGGCACAGTAGTATCCCAGATACGAGTATGTCAAAGGTTGACTTTTACGAGTATAATAATGTAAGAGATGCGCAATCATAGCGTATCACAGTCTCTTTTGACGGAGGCACTTAGTGTTGGTAAAGACTTGAGTCTTTGGAGACTTCATTCCGAAGACTCGACTTCGGTTTTTAGACTAGTCGAAGCTTGAGTGTTCTGTAGAGACTCGACTCCTCTAAAAAGACTCGCTTCTCCTACATAGACTTGAGAGTTTTGTTTACTAAGTATAAACAAAAGGCTTTTAACTCATAATGATTAGAACTCAACTGTACTTGTAGAAACACGTAAGGTTACACGGCCTACTCAGTGAAGTAGGTACTGTAGGAATCAGTTCTTTGGATAGAAACTTCAAAAGTGAGTCTTTGCTATTAGATTCTCTAAAAAGACTCGCTTCTCCTACATAGACTTGAGAGTTTTGTTTACTAAGTATAAACAAAAGGCTTTTAACTGATAATGATTAGAACTCAACTGTACTTGTAGAAACACGTAAGGTTACACGGCCTACTCAGTGAAGTAGGTACTGTAGGAATCAGTTCTTTGGATAGAAACTTCAAAAGTGAGTCTTTGCTATTAGATTCTCTAAAAAGACTCGCTTCTCCTACATAGACTTGAGAGTTTTGTTTACTAAGTATAAACAAAAGGCTTTTAACTGATAATGATTAGAACTCAACTGTACTTGTACAAACACGTAAGGTTACACGGCCTACTCAGTGAAGTAGGTACTGTAGGAATCAGTTCTTTGGATAGAAACTTCAAAATTGAGTCTTTGCTATAAGATACAAGTATTTTGAGGCACGCCTAAAGTAAAAAAAAAGAAAACTATAAAAGATACGATCGTTCGAGTCTTTTCTAAGGCTCAAGTTGTGACTACAGGACTCGATAAGACTCGAAAAAGGACTCTACTCATGACTCAAAAGACTCGGAAGTTTTTTAAGCTTGGAGTCCCGTAAGTATGAGTGGAGTTCTTGAATTCGAGACTCCAAAAACATGAGTCTTTACCAACACTAGAGGCACTTGACATCTGAAGTCGTGGTTTAATGATTTTATTTAGACCTTTAGTAAATAAGCTATTATTTTCAACTAATTATCTTACAGGAAACATACTGTCCGTCCGTCCGTAATTCCGTATGTCACAGCCGATTTATGAAATTTGGTAGGAAGAGGAAGGTGTATTATATTACGTAAATAATCATAGGAATGGCATTTATTTTCGAACTGTGAGATCTCCGAGAAGACAGTACAGTTGCCAATTTGTTGCACGTTTTAGGGGTTACGGTGTATTCTGTGAACCGCTACTGAAAAATGATGTAAATAAAAATTAAGGGTACCTCTTCTACACGTAAAGTGGGCCTGTTTTTTTTTGCTTCAACCCTATGGTTTGGGGTGTTGTTGGATAGGTCAAAATGAATAGAGGTCTTCATCAAACATTTTTTGATTAAATAAATATTTAAGGAAATAATCGCTCCAAAAAAAAGTGTCCCCCGCCTCTAACTTTTGAACTTGGAGTACAAAAATTATGAAAGTAAAGCTTAATACTTTCAATGAAAACTATAGCGGACATGATCAGTTAAGATGTTTTTGAGTTATCGTAAAAAGTTTTCCCTTCTGAATAAAATACGTATGAAACGCTGCGAAAGAATTCCCTTTTGTTTGTTATTGATTTTTTTAAAGTATGTTCATTGGGCAACTACAGAATCCTACACTGAGCATGGCCTGATATTATTGGCTTTTAATTTGCGACAAGTGATACATTAGGGCGGTATGTAGTTACTAACCGATTATGTTCTACGATACGATAGCTGGCTGTTGTGCCTTTATACTGCCACAATCTAATGTAGGTATAGTACATTATACTACTGCGAACATTTCTTTATGGGGATGGAAGGGTGAAAGTTACAGATTTATTTTTCTGTTCTTTATATGTAAATCCTAGGCTCCATGCCAAATTTCAGCTTTCTAAGACATCGGAAGGGTACTTCAATTTTCCTTCTCCTATAGGTTTTGGCGAGTGAGTGGCTAAATCGTCGTAATTTAAGTAATCTAATGTATAAAAGCTGTATCAATGAAGCTTAGTGTATTTCATAGGTTCCCTAACTACATCTTATCCACTGGGCTCTCTGGAGTGTTACCTATCTGGCACGAAGCTATGAGGGTTTGGAAATCAGACGAATCGGTTCGAGAAAAGGTACCCCGCCTTTTTAGGGTTCCGTAGTTAACCAGGAACCCTTATAGTTTCGCCATGGCCGTTGGTCTGTCTGTCTGTCAATAAATCTGACAAGTCGTAAAATAAAACTTTTTTTTGGTGTGGGGTGTTGTTGGATAGGTTTTCAAAATGAATAGAGGTCTTAAAAACATTTTTTGATAAAGTGAATATTTTCGGAAATAATCACTCCAAAAGAAAAAAATTGACCCCCCCCCCTCTAACTTTTGAACTATCGGTCCCAAACATATGAAAAAAATCGTGGAAGTAAAACTTAATAGAGACTTTCAACGAAAACTATAGCGGACATGTTTTTGAGTTATCGTAAAAAGTATTTAATTATTACTAAAAGAGGTATGAAACGCTGCGAAGGTATTCCCTTTTGCTTGTTATTGTTTTTTTTAGTTAAGTTCATTGGGTAATACGGCCCGACATGCTCTTGGCTGATTTTATTTTTTGTTCGTCTTGGGTTAATTATCCACCTGTCTACATGATGAGATGTAGATACTTCAGTACTTTAAGCACAAATTGATACAATAGTCTCCTGAAATTATATAAGTTTTGTAAGCACATAATAATTTAATAAAAAATTGCTTTAGCATTGAATATTTAAAAAAATACAAATACAAATATACAGAAGAAAGCTGGTGCCACAATTTCGTAACTTCCTATAATATCAGGTGTGTTATGAATTTCAAAATTAGGTAACATAAAAAACTTAAGAAAATGACCTGTTGTATGTAGTTGATACGTGTTTGAATATGCCTTTGTTTTGTTTGTGTTACATACTTATTTTTTTGTAATGTCTATTCGAACACGTCACACCTACATACATCATTTTCTTATGTTTTTTACCTATAAACCTATCTATACTACAACGATCTTCAACACAACGTAATGGCACTGACAGCTCCATCTACTGGAAAATACTGTCACCGTCACGTAAGCGACGAGACGCAGAAAACGAACTACGCTCAAAGGCTACTACGGAACTGTTTTTTTCTGGTCTGGCTTAAATTATACGTAAAGTTTACGTAGCATGATCCTATTCATCAGCATAAACTTGAATATTTATTAAAAAACACTCATATTACAAACCCTTTGTGATGTCTAACATGTACCGCACAACACAATACCGCGGGCGACTTTTCCTACGTTTCTATTTCCATGTGCTACGGTAGGCTTGTGCAAGTGTCATCACGTGTGTAAGCGTTGCGTCGAACCGTCGTGAGATGGCGGTAAACAAAGTTTTCTGCATGCACCTAATTTATATACAGTGTATAAACTAACTATGTACAAAAACTGGAAGATATCAATATTATTCTCATGATGAAATTAAATCGCGTGGTGTTTTTCGGAAAGTAAAGAATAAAATGTCAGACCGCTGTTTCCGTAGAAATTAAGATTTTTCTACGGTAATTATTTTTCATAAACTTTGTAACTTTATATAATAAGCAATGTTTTCAGTTCATGATATCGCTTTTCGCAGCGCTAATAGTTAATAGTTTGTGGGTTTTTATGCAGGAGGTAAAATCTGAATTTACAGCTCCGCTTTCTACAATTATTTCGCAAATATTTAGAACGGGCCTTCGTTAAAGAGATGTAAAATAATTCCTTTTTAATTGTAAATGTAAAGAAATTGTAGGTGAGGGACAGTTAGTCCATTTTTCAAAATTCAACCCCCATGGGGGTGAAATAGGGTATTAAAATTTGTATGAACCTTTTTATTCCTTAGACATGTTTGTATGAAATTTCGTATGAATTGAGTACGGCAACAATAATGACTTACGTTTTTTTTCTTTTGACGTGAATATTTCCTAAATATCCACTTTATCAAAAAGTGTTTGATAAAGACCCCTATTCATTTTGAAAGACCTATCCAACAACAGCCCACACCATAGGGTTGAAGCAAAATAATATTCATCCCCACTTTAGGTGTAGGGGCGGGACCCTTAAAATTGATTTTGTTTAGATTTTATTCTACGACTTTCTCAGTATTATTGATTTATATATCCATACAAAATTGCAACTTTCTAGCACTAACAATCACAGAACAAAGCCTCGGACAGACAGACAAGCAGACAGACCGATGGACATGGCGAAACTATAAGGGTTCCTATAGTTGACTAAGGAACTCTAGTAAAACGTCTTTTAAAGTCGAAAGCGCGGTCCACAGATATCAGAGTAAAGCAGATCCGCTCATTTAAGTTGAACGATTTCTGTCCATCTGATCTATTCTCACTAATGCACAAATCAGAAAGTTTGAGAGAGACAGATAACTGACGTCTGACATGTCTTCACCTGTCAGTGTCTCCGTCTTCATAACTGAAAATTGTACTGAACTGACGTTGTGGTGTGTTAAGTTTATATGAGATTTAACATCCTGGTGTGCTTTCAAATGGAGACAACTCGTTACAAGCCGAAAATGATTGTACTATCTGTCGCATTCTAACTCATTTTGGTGCACCATAAGGATTAAAGAGACAACTATATGAAAATGTATCTGGCTTAATACTGCGAGTCTGCTTTTCTCTGCTGTCTGTGGCGCGGTCCGATATCTATAGAAAATATGGGGCATGTGGGTACTTTCGCTGCTCATTTTAAATGTCATTGTGAATTACGAGTTAGTATATAATATTAGGACTACCTCATTAGAACTAGGTACTTGAGAGGCAAAAACATAAATATCCAGTTATTAATTTAACTAAAACCGTTAGTGTTTACACTCAGAACTTATAAAAAGAGGTTTGTGATATATTATTATACAGTTATTCCCAAAGTCGGCAGTGATTAACAAATTAAAAATGTAAGGTGAATCCAATCCAAACTAAAACTACTCGTAAAACCCCAAATTATTTATAATTTATAATCATTGATCCGAATTTTAGGTTTAAGTCGAAACTAAGTATACTAACTAGTACTACTAGTAGTAGTTAGTATTGAGTAATTGAGACTGCGATACTTAATGTGTATTAATCATTGTATGATTAGTTAATTAATGTTTTACAAAATTAATTAATGTTTTTGGACCAACGGTATAAAAGTGACCTAAACAATTTTTGTAATTTAGTTGCTACAAGCGTGTTGGGTATATAACCTTGTTTCGGTGTTTTCCAGTGACCATGAGGTACTTGTGTCCAAGCCAAGGCGGAAGGCATCACCAGGCTGAAACTATCGCTGAAAATACAACAAAAAGAAAGACCGAGGATACTGTAAGTTACCTTATTTTTTTTGTTTAATATTAATTACCCTAACTACTTACTCATATACGACCTTTCTACTGTTCATATCAATATTATACATTCAAATAGTTAATCAATAATTGATATGGAGGTACCTTATTAGAAAGTATTTTTGGGTAGCGCAATAAATTAGGCAAGAAAGTGATTACTGATTAATTAATATTTCCCCATTAGTTAATGCTACGGTGTTTTCTACTAGGTAATTAGTTTGTTATGATGTCAATATGAATAATTTTGCAAAAATGATTTACTAATCAACGAACTATTTAGGATATTTTCTTGTACCACCACCACCACCACCATATCAGCCTTAGGACGTCCACTGCTGGACATAGGCCTCCCCCAATTTCATGGGGGGTAAATGCCATAATCGCCACGCTTGGCATGCGGCCAACCCGCCAACCCCAACCCAACCCCCGCATCCCGCACATTCTTCACAACACCCGCATTTTCTTGTACAGTTATTTTCATTATTCACGTACGGTCAGCTTCAAAAGTAGCTACGCATTTGAAAAGTCCAAAAGTTATGACGGAAGGAGGAAAAGCTTTTAACCCCTTCATTTGCTAAGCCGCTTTTGATGCAGACTGTACTAAAAAACTTGGTTGACTGGTAGAGAATGCCTTGAGGCATTAAGTCCGCCATTTGTACCGATTTATTTGTGCAATAAAGTTTAAATAAATAAATAATAAATAAATAAAAAAGAATTGTCACCAAGGTTGTCTCATATTGTCCAGGTCGTTTGTAAGGAAGATATTTATTGCAGCTGACTTTACTAAACTACCTTGCACACATAATAAATGTTTTTGACAAAATTATTGCTCTCGCCTATATTCTTATTTATTGGCATTTATAAATATATTATGTATTAAATATATTATATATATATTAAATATTAGGGGTAAGTTTTTACACAAATCGAAACACTCCCATAGTTAGCTTAATAAGGCTTGTGGTATGGGTACTAGACGACGATATATTTAATAGATATATGCTTAAATACAAAGAAAACATCCAAGTCTCAGGAACAAATGTTTCTGCTCACCGCAGAAACAAATGCCCTTACCGAGAATCGAACCTGGCACCTCTAGCTTCGGAGGCAGTGTCAGTATCAACTAGGCTAATCAGGCTGACTGAAAGGTATAATCGCATGAAAGGTATGACTGTTAAAAGTCCCAACGTACTATTCGAATCACACGAGCAGACTTAATTTTAACTTATATTTTTATAGAGCCGCGATAATGTTTTTCCTTTAAATTCATTAAAATATAATAATATATACATTTTTGAAGGGCGTATGTATGCCACCGATGTCGTATATAAAACACGATATTTTTCAGCTCAGCGGCACGAACATGGCGGTTTTGCTGCTTGAAACCAGTGAGCAAAATGCAATTTTGCTGCGAGCGTGAAATAAACTTTTTACATATCGTAGGTTAGCCGCAGGTCATCTTTTCATACTGCGGGGTGTAATACAAATGGAACATTTAAACTTCATTCTCTCTGTCACTATTCCTTTGCGTTATATGTTCTCGCCGCTGAGGTGTAAAGTTGTATATATCACACGAGAGCAAAGATATTTGCATCTCGTGTCTTTGAGGACCTCGCTACGCTCAAGATTTTAATTTTTAATCACTCGCTACGCTTGTGATTCAATAATAAAATCTTCCGCTTGCGCGGTACTCAACATCAACACTCAGCAAAAATCTACTTTGCTCTCAAAAATCTTCTTACAAATAACTATTTCACATACCTATAGTAACAACCTTTATATTAAGTTTTATATCACGTAAACGGATTCCTGAATCAAACATTTAAAGAAAACCCACATTACTATTCAGAAATACCCGGACACTACTATTAAAAAATAAAATAAAATGCATTCATACTTCAAGTTTAGTAAAAAATAATATTGTATTCAAGCCTATTGTCGGTGTGATTAACTTGTATACCTATGCCAAATTACGACTTTCTAGTAGCAACAATTAAAAATAATTTAAAATAATTTATTTGAAATCTATTTTTTTTTAATGGTACCTTTCCTACACGTGAAGTGGGCATGAATCATTTTTTTTTTGCTTCAACCCTATGGTGTGGGGTGTTGTTGGATAGGTTTTTCAAAATGAATAGAGGTCTTCATCAAACATTTTTTGATAAAGTGATTATTTTCGAAAATATTTACTCCAAAAGAAAAAAAAAACATGAAAGTAAAGCTTGATGAAGACTTTCAACGAAAACTATAGTGGACATGATGAGTTAAGCTATTTTTGAGTTATCGTAAAAAGCCTCTCCTTGATAGTAAAAGACGTATGAAACGCTGCGATAGTATTCCCTTTTGCTTGTTATTGATTTTTTAAAAGTAAGTTCATTGGGCAATTACGGAACCCTACACCGAGCATGGCCCGAAATGCTCTTGGCCGATTGTTATAATCTAGAGGATGGTGCCGCCCGGTATGCAAAATATTGCCTGTGTTGGGAAACATCGCTCTTCCTTAGGTTATCAGCTTGTTACTCGTATACGAAAAATTACACTACTACTTAAGATCTTAAAACATGTGTATGCAACTAGAAAAATAAGTAGCTGTTAATGCTTACTGTTCTGTTTACCTATACATACTTAACCATATCTCTATATTTTCAGATGGACAACAACGACTCATCGAAGGATGGCGCTCAGAAGAAGGCAAAACGGTTCCGAAGCGCCTTCACCACGGAACAGATCAAGTACTTGGATGCAGAGTTCAAGAAATACCCATACATCGGCAGCGCCCGACGCAGGGAAGTCTCCAGTGCGCTAAACATCGCTGAACGAGCTGTCAAGATCTGGTTCCAGAACAGAAGAATGAAAGAGAAAAAAGATGTAACCGCAAATGGCACAGAGTGCGATGAACATAAACATTCCAGAAAAATAGATGTTATTAACGATCAATTAAATAACGAGTGTACTGTTACATCAACTAATAACAGGCATTACGCTTCATTACCAGTAATGACACCCAAAAACGAGAACCCAAACCCAAAACACATCGACGTTGCGATAAAGAAGGAAAATGAATCCTTCGCTAGAAACGACGATAAACAAATTCAAAAAGGGAATTCCAACCAATCTTCGACAGAATCCTCAGCTGAGTTGTGTAAGAAATATAACATTTACTTTGGAAATCATGAATTTAGCCCGCAACAACAGCCTTTCCTTGATAACGAAGTAGCGTCAAACCCGGCCACGTTGCCCAGCCCTAAAAACGAAGTTAGCTCCACGAGCCCCCACGAGAAGCTGCCTCAAGACCTATCAAGTAAAAGAAAGCCTCAGTTGAAACCGACAAGAGCTCCGCAGAACCCGCCCGGGGGATATTTTCCTTTGAACTTGAAGAAGTATTACGCTGAGCCGCAGCTCCCTGTAGGGAGCAATATGTTGTGGAAGCCTGTTCAAATGCTGCCCATAGTTCCGACAGGCGCCTCAGCAGTCGCCCCGGCGCCTGCGCCGGCCGCCAAGAAGGAGTGCCACTGCGAATGCAGATGCCACCCGTCGTCGCCGCTGCCGCCGGCGCCGGTTCTTCTCCAGCAAGCAGCGCCTAGCCCTTTAACCCAATACGTACTCACGGCACTACCTCTTCCTAACCCCTATTATAAATATGAATGAGTAGGGTAAATGGCCCGATGCCCGACTCTATACCTCATAAATGACACCTATTGATCACCTCTGATATGATGACATGAAATTGAAAGTGCGATGTATGTTTTGGGTCAGTGTCTGGCATTGGGGTATTTACCTTTTTCGTATGCTGACATGATTGAAATGTGCAATTTATAATAAAACAATTAAACAAATAATCAATTAATTAATGTTTACTTAGTTAGGTACCCTATGTTATATTTTGAAATACTGTAAACATAAGGGTTAAATTAAGGTCAATTTCTCCAAAGAATAGTTTTAGGATTGTAAATTGTAAATAAATAAACTCTTAATAAAATAAACATTTTCACACTCTAGTCTCATTTATTTCAACTATTATATATTCAATATTATACTACTTAAAGGTATAAAGAAAAACTTGAGTTACAGATATCAAGCATTGTAGAATATAGCTCCAAAGATGCAGAAATCAGAATTTTAGCAAAAAAGTTAGCACAACTTAGTAGAAATCAGAGATAATCATTACACAAAGGAAAATACATTCTTCTTAAATTATAATTTATTATTTACTCGTATACACTTAATCGATATCACCTTATATTAAATAGCATTCTATTTGTTCTTACCAAAATAAGTAAATAAATAATCGCGGATAAATTAATGGCATGCATGTTAAAAAAAGAAAATATACTTACTTCGTAATAGTTAGTGTAATATAATATATAATGTACATTGTACAGTCTCTTGCATTTACATCTGACACGAAAAAGCAAGGAAAAAAATATCCGACACTCCCGTACAACTCCAGCTACTTGATAACGATGAGGAAAACTTTACGTTATCACCCCTCAGGAATCAAGTTGTTTCATATAGTTTTGCGTGCCTTCTTATTATTGCAGTAGATTACATATTTCTTTTAACACAAAGTATTTATTTTCTTATATTATTAACTGACTTATTTAGAATTACGTAGTATACATACGTTTGCTAATAGAACCGGAAGAAAATAAATAGCATGTTTCAAAATAAATTAAAAATAATATAGTATCTTTTATAAACTAATCTACACCTATATGTTAATTGTCAATAATATTGTAAAGACATAAATACTAGACTCAGTGTTTAATAGACATATTACTACTATATTCCTCATATTAGAAAGTAGCAGACCAGACACTGAGGTGTTATTAATATACTTTAATAATTATACTTTGAAGTATACTTTAAGTAAATACTTGTAGAGTTGTATCTTACAATATCAGAACCTCTGCTTAGTGTGTCTGATCGTTTAACATAAAAATAAATTTCATAAATAATTAAAGGAATATGGTTTATATTCCTATTGTAAATAATCACTGGCTGCACTTATAATCTATGAGAATATTTCTCAAACGACTTACGAATACGCCTGTTGAGTTGGGTAGTAATTAAAATCAAACGACGTGCCATACCAACTGTCCATTTCGTAGGCAGTTTGAGCTTGGCTATAAGAATTGACATCCACATTGTTATAATGGTTGTCAATCGGAAAATACTGAGTCGGATAAACACTCGTGTCGACGCCAAAATTGGTAACATTATGCTCATACGAATATCCATTTTGATAGTTTGAACTTATTAGACCTTCAGGGTAATATAATGTAGGGAACTGGTACTGTGATTCGTAAGACTCTGTATAATTTGAATAAGGAACGTTCACATCTACTTTTTGCTCCACGCAATCAGTTGGTGAGGTAGGAGACTGGCAGCTTACAGTTTCTGATGACGTGTCGCAGCTGGATTCAGACGATTCCTTCTTCTGTTTCATTCTTCTGTTCTGGAACCATATTTTGAGTGCCTTCTCTCCGATGTTGAGGGTTTCTGCGAGCTGTTTGCGTCGTTTGACATCGATGTATTTGCTGGTGGAGTATATTTTCTCTAACGCTCGTAGCTGGTTGGAGGAGTAGGCGGTGCGAACTCGCTTGGGTTTCTTTTTGATTGATCTTTTGAGCTCCGAACCTGTCAAATGGGTACATATTATCTGGCTGTTGCTAATGTAGACAGTGTACATGTAGTCAGAAATGGACATAATTCGATTAATTATTTATTTAACAAATTAATCAATTAAACAATCAATCGTTATAAGATCAATCGCGATTCATTTAATAGTGTTTTTATCAATTAATCGACCGAATTTTCGAGTAACTATTGAATAATATTAATTTTAATCGGCTAAATTTCACGATAAAATCTTGTTAAAAATTTGTAAGAATCTCATTTTTGCACGTAACAAATATTCAAGATGTCTTGTGTGACTTTACTTACTTTAAATAGGACTAAAGATTACAAATTAGATAACAACCCGGGAATGCATAATTGCATATTAAGTATTGTTATACCTCCCTTAAAATGTTGCCGCCGGTCAACATAACCCAAGACTTAGAGAGTTACCTACAAAAAGATCTTATTTGTTCCTAATATTATAATCGAGGGACAATTAATCCAATGAATAATAAAAATAATATCATAATCTCTTGTGTTGTTCGATGATTTATTTAATCGCGACTAAATAAATCGGAACTTATACGACTACGATTAATTACTAGTAATTTTTAATCGGTGCTCCCGATTAAGAAGGTTAATCTTAATTGTTATTCGATTAAATTTTGCCCATCTCTGCTTGCAGTCTTTGTTTGTCATTGTAATGAAAAACAAGACGAAAGAAGATTAGGGTTTATAATCAGTGCTTAAGTAAATATATAAAAGTAAAATTTTTTTATATGAAGGGTACAGTGCTATATCTTATCTAAGAAAATTAACAAGCGCGACCGTGCTTTTAACTTTAATGTTTGCTGCTAAAATCACTTCAGATCTACCGACATACCTTGGACGGATTGTTGATCTTCAGGCCATTTTCCGTTGAATGGTCTGTTTTCCCAGTTTTGAATCTGAAAAAGAATAATTTCTAATTAGGGTTTATACCTACATCTTTTACAAATTAATAAGCAGATTACGTAAGACAGTTTTACTGTTTTTAAGAGATTAACTCAAATATTTAAACAAAACGTGGTTGTTTGTAATTTGAAGATTGTGAAATTGAGTGAAAACTAGTGCCTACGCCAATTCTTGGGTATCCTTCAGGATGCAATTTTACTGGGATAACGCTAAGATGATGGTGATGATGAAATTGAACGAAAATCAAACTGTAAGGAAGTATAAATTCATACGCAAGAACCTATCCAGAGAATATCAAAAACGCCCACATTTGTTCCTTTATTAGATATTACACGTATTTTAGAAAAATTGTTCTGTCATTGAAACTAACGTTCATTAATTCAAAACTAAAGTCACGTGTTTTTTCTACGTAAAATAAAAAATAAACATACATACCTCATTCGTGTTTCCTAAAGGAGTTAATCCAGACATCACTAGATTTTGAAACATTTCAGGATTTCGGTATAAGAAATGCGTTTTTGTTTCGGCGGACTTCTTGTGAATGACTCAAATGTTAAGATATCCAGTAAATCTAACCGTGTATGTAATTTGTCAATTTATAACGGACCTTATCTGCGTTACATTAAGGTTAATTATTCAGTGTACATATTTTAATCTTAATGTTGAGTATATAACATTTTTCAGTGTACCCGCTTGTTACTTTTAAATTGTATGTATTTCTTTATTGGCAACACCCCTTTCAAGGTTCTAATGATTGAGTAGATAAAATACACGGAGAGGCCCTATAATGTGTTATGAAAATAAGTGTAAAATCGACATAGAACTACAAAAACATATTTTATCTCTCTTTCCAATCTTTAATTGCATATGGTAATACAGATCGCAAGACATTATGTTGCTCTTACTTCCGATACTGTTTGACACAACGAATAAGTGTTTAGGTGCTGCCGCGTGCCGTCGCCATTTTATTTTCCCAAGTGAATCTTGGATAGTGCGCTACGGTATGTCGATAGGTACCCGTTTTGCTTTACTATAAAATTATTATGAGTGATCTTCTAATTTTTCAGATCTCAATAAAGAGCTTTTCGTGGGAAATGGTTTGATGTTATTATTGGTGTCGAAAATGAACTGAACGCACTGAATGGATGCACTGAACTATATCGACTACCGTAGGCTTTAAGGGCGTAAGGGACAAAACACGATTTACACGATTTTTCAGGACAGACATAAAACCATTTTGGTTTTAGAAAAAAACAAATCATATGTTCTTGGTTTCTTGATACATTTTAATGAACGTTTGTGATAAATTTTTACCTCTTTGAGGTCGTTTCTGTTCTTTAATTGACCGAGTGAAACAAAGGTCTCTGCTTCAGCTACATCAAATAATCTTTCGTATGTCCGGATTTCCATTTGTTTTCTTCTACAGGTGGCATTTCTCAACCGATTCTCGTCAAATTTTGTGAGCATAATTATATAGAATTGTCAAGTCATATTTAAGGAAATTAAAAAAAATTGTTTGCAATGATTTCGTATGTTTTAGTAGTAGTAGTAGTAGTAAAACTCTTTATTGAACAAAAACACACAACAGGTAAGATTTCCAAAAGGAAAAAGTTAAATACAAAGGCGAACTTATCTCTTCAAGGGATCTTATAATGGATGTTTAGCAACGAAAGACGAAGTCTAGCGCCCTTTAACTTAGAAAAAATGTTGGTAATATATTACGAGACATATATTTCTAAAAATGAATAGGGATAAGTTATATTCGATTTAATGTTGAATATATTCATTGTAACTTCACTAGATTACTGAAGAGAAAGCTACTGAAAAAAAACCGATAGTTCATTAAGAATACGATTTAGATATTTAAGGATACAATTTGTTTTCTTTTGCTGGCAATAAAAGTGAGATTTATAAATTATCTAACTTTTAATTCATTTGTGAATGTTTCGTGCTATGAAGATAATGCTAATTTGTTAGTAATGATGATGAATAATTGAAGATTTTTATTTGTAAAAATGAAAAATATTTAACACACAAAATATTTACTTTGATATTATATAGTCCTATTGTATAACATAAACACGTTTAATTGAAGTCTTAGACTCTCATTATGGTGAAGTAAATTATTGACATAATTATAGCTATAATTATCGACATGCCTCTAGTATTTCAAAATAATTTTTACCTATCCCTAAGAACTTGACAGTTACCAATTTGCACCGCCGATAGCGGGGTCTATGAATAAATTTTCCTAATGTGAGTGTTTTATCCAGCTTAAATCAATACATTATTAGAGCTGTACTAAATTTAAGTAGGGAAAAAAAATAGATCCAGAATGAACTACTTAGTAGGTACTTACTAAATTTCTACTGATAGAATTGAATACGAGTGGTCAATAAATACCATTCGACTTCATATTTCCTATCGATAGAATTACATAAAGCCTTTCATCGTATTTGTCAGTTTTCGACTGAAAGAGTCGACCGTTAAAAAGTCAAAAACTGCCCCCTAGAAGCGTATTAGAATTTCAACGATCCAAATGAACGTACCGTACACGAAGTCGGGAACGTCAAAGCATGTTTCATTTTATTTTTATTTTGATATTAGTAGATACGGCAGAAAGCATTGGGAAATTGTGTCCAAGCTTAGTTTTTTCGTAGGTCCTAAGGGTAATTTTTTTCAACCTATCCGGACGTTGAATAAACTTTCGATAGAGAAAAAAAACTCAGTATTAACTGCATTCATAACTCATTTTCGCCTTTTTGGCCCTTACGCCCTTTCGGCCTACGGTAGTCGATATATATGTTTTATATTATTAAGAATTTCATTTCAACAGAACTGTACCTAGAAGTCATTCGATTGCGTGAAACAAATGTGCCTGGATAGAAGAAGGCGATAAAGATTTGGCCAGCGGTGGTCCAGCGTGAGCGGTGGGCTAGATTGCCGGAATGGTGCGCAGAAAATTGTGAGCGTCAGGATGACAGGACCATGATAGATTTTTATATCGAGAGTAATTCCAAGTTTTAGTACCTTTTTTGTACTATTTGGTACCTGACATCATAAAATTTGTACCTCGCTAAAAATCCAGAAATCTTGAAAATAAAGTGGTCAGCCATTCTGACGTCAGGTTGACAGGACCAAGTCTAGTTCCCCTAGTTGCAGGCGTTATACCGAATCCATCTTTTCGTAATTATTTAGTACCTAATTTGTACCTTAATGCATGATATTCAGTATTTTATAAAGGCTTACAAAAAAAAAGTAACACCAAGATTAAGCTTTGTATGGGCATAGCGCTGCAGTCCGTCGATTTGACCCGGACCTTTTAATTAGTTAACGTGATGATTTATTGCTACTAAAGTATTTTATGCATAATAAGGCTTCCCAAAAGCCGAGTCGCCGCAATGAAACGAGCGTAGCAAGTTTTGTTATTAAAGACTCGAGAATTGACATGTAAAAATGTGTGAATGTGTTTAATTTTATGAATAAATATCTAAATATAAATGTAAAAAATTTTTTTAAAACCTAATTAATTATTAATTAACGTTGCATTTTGCATACATTTTTTTTTTGTACAACAGCAAAATAGTTTGATTTAAATTAAAACCGATATGGTGGTAGAATACGGGCATTGACGTGTGCCTCTTTTAAAAATTAAATAAAAAACAACAATTGTATAATAATGTATGGAAATCAATTTTGATTCTCTTCTTGACTAATCTTGACTTGTCTAATCTGTTTATGGTATAGACTTACATTTGTATAAGCAGATTGTTTTAATACTGCTGTCCGGCATCTAATTGACAGGTTATAATGCTCGAATAGATAAATTATATTTTTATTTGTCGTAGAAAAAAAGATTATATGTAATGTTAATTAATTAGTTCTTAAAATTGTCGAGTCTTTAATAATAAAACTCGCTATGCTCGTTTTGTTACGGCGACTCGGCTTTTAGGAACCCTTATTATAAAAAAATAAATAAATAAAATAAAAAGCATTTATTTCGTGTAACTATGGACACATATTATGTTAGTACGACTTGAAGAGAAAAAATAAAATTAAAATTATTATTTTCATTCATTATTATTATTATTAATTCACCACAGTATCACACTAGTAGGGGAATGCAGACCCTCACAGTGCGACATGTAGTCGCAGTCTAGCCTGTCCGCTAACATGCGCAGGACGGTGTTGGGACTGCCTCGCACCCGGCGCAGCAGGGATGCAGCGCGCCCGCGCATGGTCGTATAGAAACAGTCGACACGCGCCTCCGCAAACATCCCTGATGCGCTACAGTAGCGAGGCAGCCCCATCAGCGCCCGGAACGCATTATTATATTGGACCCGAAGGGCCCCATAGGCCCGTTGCGTATACCGCGCCCACAGGCTGCAGGTGTAAAGGGAAGTGCAAAAGGCCCGAAACAACGTAACCTTCGCCTCCCTTGAACACCCCGCAAACCTGCGTGCGATCATATTCGCCCGGACGGATAGGGCCCTTCGCTCCCTTTCGATATCCAGGTCGTCTTTGAGATCAGTCGCAACCACATGACCTAGATATTTAAATTGATTCACTCTATTTATAGGGATGCCCTCTATACGAATGGGAGGAATCGTACTTGTACTTTTGCGACCGCTCTCAAATACCATGTACTGGCTTTTAGTAACATTATATTTGAGTCCATGCCTTGCTGCATAGGCTTCACACATTACGAGCAACCTTCGCAATCCACACACCGACGCACTCAGCAGTACCATATCGTCTGCATAACTTATGTTATTAACACACACTCCATCTATATGGCAGCCGACATGTGTCCTGCTGAGTGCCTCGATTAGCCCGTTTACATACAGATTGAAGAGTGTCGGTGAGGTCAATCCCCCCTGTCTCACCCCACACTCCAATCTGTATTCATCAGACAGCGCGTTTGACCATCTAACGCTGTTGACCTGGTTTCCATACCAGTACCTGAATATACGTACTGTCTCACGTGGTATACCAGTATCCTCTAATTTTTTCCACAGTATATCGTATGAAACCAGGTCAAAAGCCCTAGACAGGTCTAGGAAACAGGCAAACACCGGCGTCTGTCTTTTTACATAATACTTGACAGTATTCTTAAGACACAGTATTGCAGTTTCAGTAGATAAACGCGGCCGGAACCCAAATTGGTTGTCGTGCAGTTTCACATATCTACTTAACTGTGAATTAAGAACACTATCAAATATTTTTGCTACAATCGTGGCTAACGATATAGGCCTATAGTTATTTTTGTCTGCCAGATCCCCAGTTTTGTTTTTTATGACAGGCACCACAATCGTCCGCATTAGATTACCAGGCAAATAAGAGTGCCTTATACACAGTGTATAAAACATTGCCAACACTCTTGATATGTGAGGACCAGCATGCTGGAGGTGCTCGATACTGAGCCCGTCATGACCCGGGGACTTGCCTTTACACATCGACTTGATAATTTTATCAATGTTTTTTGCCGCAATAATTGGTCCCACGTCATCACCACGAGTTACATTCTCGAGCGCCCCCAGCCCCACTTCTAGAGGAGATTTTATAACAAAATGTTCTTTAAAGAGGTTAGCAATAAGTTTGGGGTCAGTGACGCCCTCGACGCCCACCGGTTGGCAAGCCGCAGATTTCATTTTATTTGCAGACTTCCAGAAAGACCTGAAATCCTTCTTCGAATGGTGAGAGGTAATAATGTCCAGTTTGATCTGATTTTGATGATCTTGACACCATTTCAAACGTGATTTAAATATCTTGCGACTCTCACACATTTCGTTGAAAAGAATACCACTATTTGGTCTGTCAAACATTGACCATTCATAAAACTTCTGCCTAGCCACCCTGTGGGCGTCACAGACATACTTATTCCACCCAACAATACGTTTTTTAGACCGCGACTTGCTGGTTTCTCGACCAACAGCCGCTGCTTCCCTAAGGGCGCAAACTATATCATCGTACAGCCCATCCAGCACTTTTTTATGTCCGGGCTCCTGACAATAACCGTCCGCACAGGTCCTCAATTCCGCGGGAAAATCTATCAGTCGTAGCTTTTGATGACTTTCTCCGTTATACATTACAATTTGCTCGGTCGTTCGTTCCCCCCAAATCACATTTTTATTATCTACATGGACCTGACTAGTTATTCTAGGCACTAAAACATTCAAGTCACATTCTAAAATTATAGGGAAATGGTCCGACCATGTTATACAATTGTTTACATAGACATTGCGCACGGTGGGCATCGCAGCCTGCGTGAGTACACAATGATCAAGCCAGCGCCGGCACAAATGTGCTTCGCTAAAGAAAGTATAGGTTTCTGACGTGATTCCTAGCTTAGTTACGTCCACACAACACCACTCTTGTTCGTTGCAATAGTTTATCAACTCCGTATAAAACCGTTCGTTCGGATGAGCATTGAAATCACCCATTAAGTACACGGATTCAATGCCAAACTCATCAATTAACGCACTCACCGCGCCCAAACAGTTTGTGAACTCCACCAAGTTGTCATTGCAGTCAGTAGGCATGTACACACACACCACTACGAAAGGCTTACCGTCCATTGTCATTACCTTTATCGCACACAATCGCGCACTATCGCACTGCAACACAGATACATCTTGAAACGCTGCCCGACGCCACAGCAGGCCAACGCCACCATACGGCCGTCCGCGCCGCATCCCCGTCGTCGTGTCCACTGCGGAAGTTCCCGTCGAGCAAAAATTGTCGTCAATTGTGTTTAAGTATGGTATGTCATCCGGTAAGAGCCAGGTTTCCTGGAGGGCCACAATGTCCGATGTTTGGCACAGATCCCTTATACTGTCTACTGATCGCTTTACATTTTTACAATTAAAACTCGTAAATGTATAAATCATATTATTTTCTATTTCTTGCCGCATTCAGAACTAGAACTGATCGACTGTTTGTGCTGGAAGTGCACAAACCTACGAAAAATAATGCCTTTAGGCCATAAATATTCGTCTAAAAATATTGGCAGTTTACTAGGACACACGAAAAATTTATACGCCTTATGGTCTGTAGGTTGCTTCATAACTATCTTTTCCAGGTATACACTTTCCTGCGTTACGGACAGTATGTGTTCCCTTATGTCCTTCTCCTGCGTCTCCAAATGTACGTTAGTTATAAACATCGGGATTTTGCGTTCCGCGGCCCTGAATTTCATATTCAAATCATTTGCCGCTCCGAATTGACCTCTATACCGATAGCTTAATTTCTTTTTCTTCTTTTTGTACACCACTGTTGTGTATTCATTATCATCATTCGAATTAGCATTTGCAGGTTCACACTGTTCCAAAATGCCTTGCACGTTCGGTTCGCTGTTTGTTATCGAACTCGATAAAGTAGTGATCCCGGCGGAGGGGCTAACCGGCTCAGTTAGCTGCCCGCCTTGATGACTCACCTCACGCTCGGCGTTCGCGACCGCACCGCCTGCCGGCGACACTAGCGTATCATCTGCACTCTGCGCGGTAGGTTTCCTACCCGCTATAACAATCGATCTATATTGCATACTATCGTCTTTTCGAATAGGGGACGATGTATCCACTTTTACAGAATTTACGTTGTCCCCTGTCGTCGAGTCATGAGTATGAGATAGTCCGCTTGGGCCACTATCCATGCACCAGGCTCCTCGTCTATTGTTTATATTACAGAAAGACAGTCTTGCCGGAGGCTGCACCACAGTGTTACTTTCCCGTAACTGACATTTTAAATCTTCAAGCTCTTTAGACGTCGCGTAAGTCGCTTTGATGGTCTCAATATCAGCTTGAACTCTCACTAGATCTTTGAGCAATTTAGTGCAGTCAAGGTGGTCAAACGTCACCGGTGGTAATTTTTCCAGATTCCGAGCCACAAATATAGGTATTATATCTGGTTCCGTCGTTTTGAAGACCTGGATAATATCATTGACATTTCGTTGATCTTTTCTGTCTCCTTTTCGTTGTACACTTTGCTTATTAATTGTTGGAAGTGATTCGAACAATAACGATTTGGAATTTTGTATTTCGTCACTTGTGAACGACGTAGTACAAAGGCGCACAAGTGTTTCCTCGCTAATCACAGAGATTTTATTTTGTACGTACGACAACATTTCATCGATAATAACATTGCAATTATTACATTTCACTGTGTTCGACATGCTTACGACACTCACACACGCGCCGAAGCCGTATTAAGAGAAACCGTGCGTCACCTGCGAGCGCGCACACGAGACTCTATTATGCATACAATACTTTCATAACGTTTCAACTAAATTTAAGGTCTGGTTCAAATCGACGGATTGCAGCGCTATGCCCATACAAAGCTTATTCCTGGTGTAACTTTATTTTTGTAAGTCTTTATAAAATACTGAATATCATGCATTAAGGTACAAATTAGGTACTAAATAATTACGAAAAGATGAATTCGGTATAACGCCTGCAACTAGGGGAACTAGACTTGGTCCTGTCAACCTGACGTCAGAATGGCTGACCACTTTATTTTCAATATTTCTGGATTTTTAGCGAGGTACAAATTTTATGATGTCAGGTACCAAATAGTACAAAAAAGGTACTAAAACTTGGAATTACTCTCGACATAAAAATCTATCATGGTCCTGTTATCCTGACGCTCACCGAAAATTTACGTAAAATTTAGCAAGTGACGTTCGTTTTGAATTGTTGACAGGGCATGTAAGACTTGTTTCTTTTTCCTGTAATAACACCATTGTTTTATTTTCTTTAACCATATTCTTATGTGTAGATATCGTTTTCTCAAGTCAGGTATACACGCCCCTTTCGTAGGTATTTACGGTAAAAAGGTACTACCTATATGTCAATGGTTCTAATAGAAAAACTTAGTTAAGTAATTTTCATTCATATTTTATTTTATACGTTTCGGTACATATCTTATAACTAAATACATCTAAAATAAATTACTTTAAATGTGGTAATACATTATATAAACACTGGCGTAAAAAGAAACAGAAACACCATTATATAGGTGTGGAATGAATGAAGATATAGTGACAAAAATGGAGAAAGGTATGTTAAGATAATTTGGACATGTAAAGAGGATGGATGAAAGACGATTGACAAAACGAGTGCATGGAAAAGTTGGAAGGCAAAGACCTCGGCGAACGTACTCCGATCAAATCGAAGACAATCTGCAGAAAGGCCAGGTCAAGAGTACCCTAAATCGGCGCGCATGCATGAAGAATGTTATGAGAGGTCATGAAGCGAAAGGTGTTGGTCTAGCAAATGGAAATCCTTGATCTTTGCCTATACCTCTGGAAAACAGGCGTGATTATAATATGTATGTATGTATGGCGTAAAATATACAGATTCTCATAACTATTCAGGTACAGTCGAACTAGGAAGGAACTGTTCATTTTAATAATGTCGAGATTATACTGTTTCTCTTCTGCGTTCGATTGTTAATTACATTTTGATGCGAATATTTCAATAAAAGTGCATATTCAGAAGTTGTCCAAAGGATTCCTCGGGTTCCGATGGCGTCAACTTGGCGGCGTCTTCGTCAGAAGTATCAGCAGAATCCAAATAAGCGGCAGCGGAAACAGATTCATAACATGGAATATTCGGCCTATTTTCCACCACTACTTTGTTCGACGCGTCGCAGGTAATATTTTCACCGACCAGCCCATCAATAACGCTGACCAATTCCCCCATAGCCCGAGCGTCAAGCGTGACGTAACCGAACTCATCAGTCTTTTGCGATATCTGTGCTTCTACATAAGCTAAGCCGTTGGACTCAGATGACTCGGTCGCACTGATAGGCGAATAATCCGAAGAACTCAAAGCTTCGATTTCTTCCCTCTTGCTTTTAATTCTGCGGTTCTGAAACCATACTTTGACGGCTCTGTCGCTGACCTGCAGTTGTTGCACGAGAGCCTGTCGCTCATCGCGGTTGACGTAGGGCTTTTGATTGAAGACCTTTTCTAGAGCCAGAATCTGTTCCGTGGTGAATGCTGTCCTCTTGCGCTTGCGTTTGATAATCACTTTGGCAGTTTTATTGCTGTTATGAGCAACTGAAATGAAAAAAGTTAGAATCAAGATTTGTGTTTTTTTTTCAGATAACTGCTTTATTATTCTGAGTTGGTAGTAAGATGCAGGTATTTTTTTTTTTAGTGGAATAGTGAAAATCACTCAACTTACTTGTTATTTGCGCCCAGTGATGTATTGGTGGTATTGCTGGGCCTCTGTTCGAGAATTGTGGATTTATATGTGACAGTGGTTGATTCACAGGTATTTGCTGATGCTGATACTGAAAATAAAGTAAAATACTTTAGTTAAAAGTACACAAATGTACAAGTGTTTACAAAAAACAAATTTCAAAGAATAATGTAATATATATGCAGCTAATAAGATAATAGCTACAAGATAATATATATGCAGTTATAAATAAGACAAAGTAGTCTTATTTCTATGGCTCACCTGAGCAGGAGTATGACTCATGGCCATATACTGGCCGTTTTGTAGAAATTGATGATTTTGTGGTCTCATATGACTCACGGGTATAGCAGAACTCGGCGCTTGGGTGAAGCTTGGTTGGCACACTGGTGACGCCGCCTGTTGCTGCCACATGCACGATTGTTGGTTGTGCTGGGACCATTGTATCTGAAAAAAAAATACTGTTAGGATGTTATTGCTATTTACCTAAACAACAAATAGTAAATTTAGAAATTTTGTAATTCACCGGGCTTTAGTGTCAAAAGTTTCACTGGAATACATTGTGCATAAGCAAGATTTTAGCTCCATACAAAATAATGCATTTGTGACCTCGCTCAAACAGCGCTATCTAGTGGACCTGCTAGCGATCTTAACAATTCACTGGTCTCAATTCATAACAAATAACTAAACTCTAAAGTACCTGGTGTTGGGTCTGTGACATCACATTCCCTTCAGTGCCATTAACAGCCCAGGTTTCCCCATCCGCGTTCAACCCAAACTCGGCTAGACTGAACTCGTCACTGGTCAGCATCGTCACAATGCACTGGGACAACTGATTAGCAAATATCTAGTCCTTCTACCCTTTATACCCAGGTGATTAGTGGAAAGCTACTGTGAGGTAAATACCTCACAATACCCCACAACACCTAATTGGTTCAACCTAATCCATAATTAGCGCCATCGCACTTATCCATTAACTTTTTATGATCTGCAAGCCAAGAATCAAAATAAGGTGATTAGCAATATAATGAAAAATGGAAAGGGTGCCACTCTTTTGGTCTTGTTTTGTAGTTAGACTAAAATAAATAATAAAATACATTGTTTCTCAAGTAAAATGCGACGATGTCTCTTGCTGGATTAATTTTGTTTACTGTTATAAGTAGGTATATTACGCGAACATTTTTTTTCCTTAAACAGCTAATCACTTGTATTGATTCTACTGTCCTGTTCTATCCTGTCCGTAAAAGTCAAGTTTCTAGGTTTTGTTTAGCTATTTAGTAAGATTCTCAGGGTCTCAAGATCTTAACATGTAGTTTCATGCTATAGAGTCGAGTTACTCACGGTTAGTCGACGATAAAGTCCCCTTGCAAGTACCGTCTAGACTCGTTCCATTTGTTTTGTTTCGCTCTTATTTCACCACATTCTGAATAAGACATTGTCTTCTTTGGCTGAATTGCGGTACTTGCACGAGTACATCTTTCGTAATTATTCTTATTCTTTATTTAGGGTCCTGTTGATAACGTAAACTTAAAAATGAGTATATTTGTTGTCTTTTATGTTATTTGAAGCTCTTTATTTATGTTAAATAATCGCAATTAAAAAGAAATGTAGTAAATTAAACTTATAATAGTGGATATATTATAGTTGTAACGTCTATATTTATCTCAGTAAAGGCGTAGTCTACTTGCGCAGAAGGATGTCCGGCTGGCCCTCAGCCTGATGGCGTTTAGGTCAAAGGGCTAATATTGTCCAAACTTTATCACAGAAACCCTTCCAGGGTTCCTTCGCTTCATGCTTTCTTTTAATCCGATACAATAAATTCACTGAAGAACGCTGTTAGTATGCAGAGAGAGAGAGAAGACATCATAATGCAGTAGATCTAAAGCTTGTTATATCCCGTGTATACTGTACTGATAGACCGGTACACCCGAAAACATTTACTTCTAAGTATGTGTCTAAAAACATTAAAATTAAAGGCGACTTTTATAACTATTTAATACAGATAAAAATTGTTTTCGAATGTACAATATTAACTGTCACAATCACTTACACTTTGTCACAATATTTTTATTCACCTTATGCAATTTGTATATACTTATATGTATCTGCAGGAAAACCCGCGGATAAACTGATATCAAATACGAAATCGCATATAAATAAAACTCATCCAAATTAACCTTATTTGCAAATGGAATAACGTTAAAGGTAACAGTTTTTGCATTTTCAATTTATGATTCACTCTCTTTAATTAATACTTTATTCTAATGATTGAAGCTTAATAGGTCAATTAGTTCCTAAGGATCTCAATATACAAGTGCTCTGTAATTTACCTTATACATATAAATTCTTGATAAAGACCTTAAAACAATTAATTAAAAGCCAAGTTTATGTGGGTAGCGCAAATTAGTAATATTTAAGAAATAGATAGACATTATCGGAGATTGTGGTTCCCCATTGAATATAGTCATTTACACAGTTCATCAGAATCTTACACATAATGGAAATAAGCAAGTCTTCTCTGGGGTACTCTGAGGGCCGATCATAATATCAGTGCGCCTGACCTGCAGTGTTATTTTAGTACATCGTCCGTAGAACGCTTCATTCACCTCACCCTAGCTAGGCGAACCGATGCGTCAGACCTTCGATTACATGTTGTTGTTATTAGTTTTGGCGTCCAGATGTATGTACTAGGGGTGGTAAGCGGTGAGTGAATATTTGATTATAAACAGCATACGAGCAGCCATAGCAGGTAGCACCATAGGTTTTACGGTCAATTTTTATGACCGAAATAATACTGTAAAGTCATATAAAACTTGACTGTATAACCGAGCTTGCGCACGCGCCTCAGAGTACCTAGAGAAGACGTCAAATAATAATATGACTACCGAGTGAGAGGGACATATACTATATTGAATAAGAGCGACAAAGATAGTAATAACATTTATTGTCCCTGTAATAATAATAAAAACTTTTAACAAACTTATATGACATTGAGGCAAATAAACAGTTACCCGCCCAAATTAAAGAGGCTTTTTATGGTAAGTTGCCAGATGTTTAAGACAAGTCATGACAAGTTCTTAATTTAGCTACTTAAGAGCATTTCTGTCCCTCGTGGTGGAACTCGAATTCGCCGCTAGGAGCACCTCCAGTTCAGACGCACCATCTACTTTCGCGCATCGAGACATCATTTTATTTAAACAAAGACGTCAGATACAGCGGCCCGGCTTAGGCGCCTTCCTGAGTTGTCTATGCGGAGGCGGTACGATATCAGGAAACTGTCAGCTGTCACTGTCAACCGATATCTATGCAGTACTGCCCCAATTCTGCGCATGGTATTACTGCAAACGTAATACTGACAGTATTTCGTCAAGTGAGGAAATATCACACCAGTAAACTTACGTCAAAGAACAAAATACCTATCAAATATCGCACCCGCCCCGCCAAGTCAGGAAGTCGCCTAAGTTAGCCGGAGGGATTGCCCTTGCCACTGAGACCCCGCCGCCGGACGTTTATCGCCGTTGCCTGAACCCGATCCAGCTAAAATGGAAGCTCCGCGCTAGGGTATGCGGAACTACTATCACTACTAACACCCGCATCACCAGGGTACATCGGGTAGGGACAGTGCGGCCGTTAGGAGCAGTTGTGACGTCATCGGTAATAAGGAGTTGTTCGGACGCAGGGTTGTACAAAACGTCTTTCTTTGTTTTGACATGTGATTAGCATCATTCCTATATTATTCGTTTGAATAGATTGATAAAAATGCGTGTCTAAGTAAATAATGAAAAAAAAAAACCGTCCAAGTGCCAGTAAACAGCATTCAACTTTCAACTTATCCAGGTCGGACCACTGCTCGCTGAGGTAGGCGCGGCATCCACCATTATTTCTTCTCTTACTTCCCTGGGACAAGGCTGGAAACTTGCTAATGGAGTGTGTCCTCTCGTCAGCATTTTGCAGACAAAGAATAGGGCAATGGTTATCAGCAACAATAAGATGACCACTATTGTCACTAACCACGGTACAGAATCCTGAGTGGTATTGAGGTTTACAGACTCGGTTGTACTTGCGAAGATATCTAGTGGGGTCACGCAGTGATACGTCAAGTTAAAGCACTGTTGCAAGTTACAAGCAAGACCATCAGTTGACTTGCATATTTCCATTATATAATTATGATTACCTATGATTATGATGAACTGTGTAATTAGCTTAATTGAATGGGAAATCACAATCTCCTATATTTCTAAAATTTCACTAATGTGCGCTCCCCTTTTTAACCGGGTTTAATGAATTGGTCTTCATCTAGAATCATTATATTTATTAGGTACATTACAGAGCACTTGTATATTAAGATCCTTAGGAACTAATTGACATATTAAGATTCAATCTTTAGAATAAGGTATCAATTAAAGAGAGTGAATCATTAATTGAAGTCGCAAGAACGTTCACCATTAACGTTACTCCATTTGCAAATGAGATTGATTTGGATCAGTTATATTTCTATCCGATTTCGTAATTGATATCAGATAATCCGCGGGTTGTATTTAGTTAGGTATCTGAGCAAAACTTTTTAATTTTGTTTATTTACTTTACTGGTCTATTAGTATACAAGGGATGTGCAAGCTTTAAATTTACTGCTGTTCTCCAACATATATCAAAACTAGTAATAACAACGCAGTTTGCTTGAACAAAACTCTCTACAGAAGTTAGAGAGTTTCGTCACTTTTCAGAATTTTAGGAGGACCATTTCCCCCAACAGGTTGAAATTGGGCAGCTAAAAAAAATACTTGTCAGCTATTTTTGACTACTCTATAACATATATAATAAAAATCAATCAAATCGGACCTGGACAGTTGGGTACCCTTCCTTGTTAAGGATGATTCACAGTAGACCGTTCCGTGTCCGGGCCGGCCCGTTGTCTATGACAGCAAACGCAACGGCCGGCGTATTTCTCTAGAAGAAAACGGGCCGGCCCGGACACGGAACGGCCTACTGTGAATCATCCTTTAGCCGCGATTAGAATACGGATTAGAGGCAACAGTTTTTCCATATACTTACGGCAAAGTGTGTATCAAATGGACCCGGGTAAGTATGTCCTAAAACTACCACAAAGACCACCGGGGGATGCGATCACCAATCCGCATACCAAGCGTGACGATTATGGCATTCAACCTCTATGAAATCGGGGGAGACCTGTTAGGGAATGTCCAGCGGTGGACGTCCTTCAGCTGATATAGTGGCGGTGGTGGTGGTGGTGGGGTGGTATATCAAATGACGGCTATTCCGATGATAAACGAATCTCGGTCTCGTAATATGCATGTATTCATGCTTATTTTGTATGTATTTCCAGTCCATAGGTATCCTCTAAGATAGGTATGTCAAAGGTTCTAATAAATACGTAGTTTAATGATTTTCATTTAAATTTTATTTTACATATTTCGGTATTTAACGAATATCTTATAACTAAGTACATCTAAAATAAATAGATTAAAACATGATAATACATTATATTAACACTGGCGTAAAATATATAGCTTCTTATAACTAATAAAAAGGTACAGTCGAACGAGGAAGGAACAGCTCATTTTAGTGATGTAGAGATTAATGGGGTCTCTTCTGCGTTCGACTGTTAATTACATTTCGATTTGAAATAAAATCAATAAAAGTGCATATCCAGAAGTTGTCTAAGGGATTCCTCGGGATCCGGCGGCGTCCACTTGGCAGCGGCTTCCTCAGGAGTATCAGAAGAATCCAAATTAGCCGCAGGGGAAACAGGTTCATAAAATGGAATATTCGGCCTATTTTCCACCACTTCTTCTTTGTTCAACGCGTCGGAGGAAATATTTTCACCGACCAGTCCATCAATAACGCTGACCAATTCCCCCATAGCCCGAGCGTCAAGCGTAACGTAACCTAATTCATCTGTATTTTGACACATCTGTGCTTCTACATAAGCCAAGCCGTTGGAATCAGATGACTCAGTCGCACTGATAGGCGAATATTCCGAAGAACTCAAAGCTTCCATTTCTTCCCTCTTGCGTTTAATTCTGCGGTTCTGGAACCATACTTTGACGGCTCTATCGCTGACCTGCAGTTGTTGCTCGAGAGCCTTTCGCTCGTCGCGGTTGACGTAGGGCTTTTGACTGAAGACCTTTTCTAGAGCCAGAATCTGTTCCGTGGTGAACGCTGTCCTCTTGCGCTTGCGTTTGGTGATCGCTTTGGCAGTTCCATTGCTGTTATAAGTAACTGAAATCAAAAAAGGAATTATCAAGACATGTTTTCTTTCAGATAACTGCTTTATTATTCTGAGTTGGTAGTAAGCGGTTGGTAATATGACGGAATAACATTCAACATACGCGTAATTTGCGCCCGGTGATGTATTGCTGGGCCTCTGTTCAAGAATTGTGGATTTATATGTGCCACTGGTTGATTCACGGGAATTTGCTGATGCTGATACTGGAAAAAGAAAAAAAAAGACTTTAGTTAAACGTACATAAATGTACACGTGTTTACAGAACAAAAATCTCAGAGAATCAGTAGAATCTATTATCACTATCATGGACAAACTAGTTTTATTTTCATGACTCACCTGGGCAGGAGTGCGGCTCATGGTCATGTACTGGTTATGTTGTGGAAATTGATAATTTTGTGGTCTCATATGCATCGCGGGTATAGCCGAACTCGGCGCTTGGTTGAAGGTTTGGTGGTACACTGGTGACGCGGCCTGCTGCTCCCACATTACGGATTGCTGGTTTTGCCGTGACCATTGTATCTGAGGAAGTGAATAAAAAATTAGTTAACGTTGTATGATACTACTGCTATTTAAATACCTAAACATGAAATGGTAAATGTAGAAACTTTGTAATTCACCAGGCCGTTACTATCAGCAGTTTCACTGGATAACATTGTATATAATATAAGCAAGGTTTTAGCTCCGTACAAAATATATGGATTTGTGACCTCGCTCAAACAACACTATTTATTGGACCGGCTAACAGTCTTAACAATTCACTGGCCTCAAGAAAGGTTGTCACAATTCATAACAAATAATTAAACTCTAAAGTACCTGCTGCTGGGTCTGTTCCAATGATTCTTGCATCACATTCCATTCGGTAATGGTGCCATTGTCAGTCCAGGTTTCCCCGTCAGCGTTCAACCCAAACTCGGCTAGACTAAACTCGTCACTGGTAAGCATTGTCTCAACGCACTGGGATAACTGATTAGCAAACACCCAGTCTTCTGCCCTTTATACCTACCTAGGTGATTAGTGGCTTTACCCTCTCCCAATATCTACCCCTATTATAATTGGTTCAACCTAATCCATAATTAGCGCCATCGCACTTATCTATTAACTTTTTATAATCTGTAAGCCAAGAATCAAAATAAGGTGATTAGCAATATAATGAACAATTGAAAGAGTGCCACTGTTATAGGCTTGTTTTGCTGATCGACCAAAATAAATAATAAAATGTATTGTGTCTCAGGTGGGACAAAGAGTGCGAAGATATCTCTTGCTGGATTAATTTTGTTTACTGTTGTAAGCGAAATTATTTTTTCGTTAAGCAGCTAATCACTTGTTTTGATTCAACTGTCCTGTGCCGTCCTGGGATGTTATTCACAAACCGACTTGCCCCACCTCTCACTTCACATTTCATCAAACACATCATATCTCGGTCAAATTTTGACAGTTTCCATATAAAAACGGATGAGGTGAGAAGTGTGGACGAGTCGAACTGTGAATGAGAAGGCTGTCCGTAAAACTTAAGTTTCGCGGTCGAGGTCATCGCGTGGACCTGTTGGGGTCCAGGGGAGCTGTTCGCCGCTGTGCCACTTTTAGCGGGATCGGGCGCCGTCCAGCTACAACGGCCGGGTTCCTGTGTTGAGCTGTGGCTCGTCGGGTCCGGTGGAGGGGTAGTCTGCTTCGTCCGTCAGCGAGGCCCGACAGGGCTTGACTGCCGGGTGAGTTTTCCCCTTAGGGAAAGCCCAGCGAGCGACGCTCAAGCCGACGGCCCTGCAGGATCATCCGTGTCAGGTCATCTCGTACGAACCCTGTGTATATAATTTCATGCTACAGGTGTCAAGTTACTCACACTTAGTCGAGAGACTCCCCTTGCAGGTGTCGTCTAGACTCGTCCAAATCATATTTCGTTTTATTCTGATTTTATTTCATTCGTTGTCTTCTTTGGTTATTTGTCTTTCTTAGTTGTTCTTATTCGTTATTTAGGGTCCCAAAAAGATAGTGGATACTATTATACATATTATACATTTTAGTATCTCAGTATAGGTCTTGTTTAGAAGGTCTTCTTGTGCCTTCCTAGTGTTTGACTCTCAGCTTGATGGCTTTTTAGTCAACGGTCTCATGTGATTTAAACTTTATTACAGAAACCTTTTCAGTTATCCGTCGCTTCATTCCTTTGACCGATACAATAAATGCACTGAAGTAGGCGGATGTCATGACATGGCAGTAAATTTCAAGCTTGCACATGCCTTGTATACTGATAGTCCGGTACACCCTAAAACATATATTAGTATCTGTAAAAAAAATATATCAAAACATTTGAACTTTGACACAAATCTTTAACAATAGTCGTATTAAATTATATTTGACTTGCTTTTTGCTCAGATACCTAAATACAATTTTTGTGTATGTGCAGGAAAACCTGCGGATTATCTGATATCAAATACGATATCGCATAGAAATATAACAGATCCAAATTAATCTCATTTGCAAATGGAGTAAAGTTCTTGCGATTTCAATTAATGTTTGACTTTCTTTAATTGATACTTTATTGTAATGATTGAAGCTTAATAGGTCAATTAATTCCTAAGGATCTTAATATACAAGTGCTCTGTAATGAACATAATAAATATAATGATTCTAGATGAAGACCTATTAATTAAACCGTGTTTAAATGGGAAGCGCACATTAGTGAAATTTTAGAAATAGAGGGACATTACTCGGGGATTGTAGTTTCCCATTTATTTAAGCCAATTACACAGTTCATCAGAATTATAATCATAATTATATAAATAATGGAAATATGCAAGTCAACTGATGGTCTTGCTTGTAACTTGCAACAGTGCTTTAACTTGACGTATCAGTGCGTGACTCCACCGGATATTTTCGCAAGTACAACCGAGTCTGTAAACCTCAATACCACTCAGGATTGTGTACCGTGGTTAGTGACATTAGTGGTCATCTTATTATTGCTGATAATCATTGCCCTATTCTTTGTCTGCAAAATGCGGACGAGATGACACACTTCATCAGCAAGTTTCCAGCCTTGTCCCAGAGAAGAAATAATGGTGGATGCCGCGCCTACCTCAGCGAGCAGTGGTCCGACCTGGATTAGTTGGAAGGTGTTCAAGGATTAATTTCGAATCTTCGATTTTTGCTAGCTACAATCCCTTATTTCGCGTATTTACTCGAACAAATATGGTGTATTTAACGGATATTTTTTTTCCGAGAAATTATTTTAAATACAAATTAAATTTATCGTTACTGTACCAAATCGATACACAGATTTTTTGAGTAAGTACGTATTTAAAAATTTACTTAATTAAGCAGTGTGATATAATTTGAATTGAGTGTTTTGTAATAAAGAAGCTATTCTATCAAAACCCGCCCAAAAATAAATATAGACTTGTAATATAAAATTTGTGATTGGATGTGATGTGATAGTGTATAGGCAATTAAGTTGTTTATTACTCAAGAATGTTAAATGGAAGTACTTATTCATCATATGACCGGACTTTCTGTCATTTGCTAACTGATAGTTACGGTTGTGTATTTGGAAATTTGTTACATTACATAAGTTTTATAAAACAATATCTGAGGAAGCCATGCCAAAAATTGTTATACGTATGAGTCCTAACAAAAGGCCCTATTTGTGAAATAAAAATAGGACCTTATATGCAAGAACAGCATGCAAGTTTAAATAAGTAAATTGCGAAGTTTGAAAGATCCATTGAACCCATTATACCCGGGTAATCCCTAATGTAGGTAAAGAAACTTCTATGTTATTGTTGCACAAGTGTAAATGGGATGTCAGAGACAGTATCGTTATGTTGACATTTTTGAAAATAAGATAAGGACAGTTTGGTTTATGTATTTACAAAACGGACCGCTTTTACTTCTTATAAATATTTTGTTATGTAAAATACTTATATTTCTTATTTCCAAATATACCTATAATTATAATATTATTATAAATTATAATTATAGTTACCATTTCCCGATTGATCCAAACTAATAATACATCACGTATTCATGAGATTAATCAATGGTGGTACATTATGTATGCGCTAAGATATCATTGTCATATACTTACGTCAAATTGTATCTTACTATTGCTATTGAGCAATCATAATATCTGTGCTCCTGTCCTGCTGTGTTATTCTAGAACATAGTCTGTAAAACGCTTCACCTCACCCCAGGCGATCCAATGCGTCACACCTCCGATTACCTGTTGTTATTACCAGTCCCGGTGTCCAAATATACTTAGGGTTGACTCACCCCTCACCATCACGTGAAAATTTGAATGGGGCAAGCAAGTGTTGTACCTTTAGATAATTGTAAATTTGGACACTGGCGGTATAAAAAAAAAAATGTACATAGACTAATGTCGTATACTTGATCGAAGTTTTCGCTGGCCACCACCTGTAGTTTTAAATATTTCGTTTTAAAAGATAAAGTGTCAAATCTGTACCTATGGACACCTTCATGGATTTACCATTGGACAGTCCAAATGTCTATTAGGACTTTCTGAACTTTAATACGTCGTGAATTGTGTTGCTGTATATCGTTAGGTATAGTTAGGCTATAACTTAGGTGTGAACGTGACAACACGTGACCCCTGGGTGGTGACAAAAACTGGCATCCGTACTTGTCTTCTCGAAGATCTCACGGTTCGTAAATAAATGCCATACGATTAAATAAATAAAACTTAGGTGTACGTAGGTTGTTGGACAGACGGTGGTTTTACCTAAATACAAAAATAATTATTTTAAAAATATACTATAATTATCTCCTGTTCTAATATACATAGCAGACGTAATAAAAGTTAATTAATAATGTTTAATTATTATTATAAATGATAAATGTAAAGTAGCACCATATGTACTGTAAATGAATTTACAGTACATATGGTGCTATATTACCGCACGAGTTCGGTAATCAGCAGATTACGAGCATATGTCGAAACTTTAAAGAGCCATATGTACTGTAAAACGTGGTACGATACACGTGCGAATAGGTAATTCGCAACTCGTGTCGATTTAAAACACTCCCTTCGGTCGTGTTTCAATTTATTACCACTCGTTGCGAATTTCCTGTTTTCTGCACTTGTACTCGTATCGTAATGTACTATAATGACTTGTTATGTTATTGGCTACCTACCTATATTTTAAAATGTAACTGCATGTTTTTATTCATCAACTTTAATCTTAAGTTTGAGGTACTATTACTTATTCTGTGGTTGGCAATGATCTACTCGTAGTTAAATATTCGAATAAGTGTCTCGAAGTTAAGGTATGATAATTTAAGGAACCTATTCACTTTAGGTTAAGATCAATCGAGAAGCAGAAAATGAAAAAGAGGAAATTTTACAATTAGCACTATTGAGTAACAAATAACATTACAAATCCTTTTAAGCAATTTAAGCAAAAAAAAAGTTATGCATGACAGGTGCTGTAATCTAAGGAGCTTTGAAAGAACGTGATTTCCAGTTAGTTCAAGCTTATCTAGACACGCCGACGCGTTTCCAGCCAAGTTCACCCCAGGAACTGGCGGACAGCAGCAGTGTGTTATTTTACACGAACCGCTTGGAGCCACTTTTGACCTCCCAATAACTCCAAATCTACTTAACATAAAAAATGAAATTTGGTACAGGTGAAATAGTTAAATCAAATATAAAATAAATCAATATTTATTTTATATTTTATTTAACTATTTCACCCAATGGGGACAATCTTACACAAATCGACCTAGTCCCAAACTAAGCAAAGCTTGTACTATGGCTACAAGGCGACGATATACATACTTATATAGATAAATATATACTTAAATACATAGAGAACATCCAAGACCCAAGAACAAAATCCGTGCTAAATGCACAAATAATGCCCTGGCCGGGATTCGAACCCGGGACCCCTAGTTTCGGAGGCAGTGTCACTACCAACTAGGCTAAACAGGACGTCCAGTTATTGAGATATAAAAGTAAAGTCCAAAAACCGGCATTTTTTCCACTTACTGACTGAATGACTAGTAATCAAAAACCTTTTTTTTTTTGGTTAGGAGGGGAAAATGCTTTACGCATACCACCCGGGTGCAGGGGGTGACCCGAGTGGTTATGTGGGACTCCCGTATAGGCTGATGAGACCCACAGTATACCCACTAAAAACCCCCCCATCTGCCGCCTCGTCGCCTTGTGGCGAGGTCACGGGAACGCTTGCGCACACATCCGCGACCCCGCCGGCGACAGCCGCTCCCAAGCGGCTCCATCGCGGATGCCTGTAGGGCCCTCCACGTTAGGCACGCCAGATGTTTTGGCGTGCCTTCCTCCTCGACCTCCACTTTGTGCAGTAGCGGACCCCCCTGAGTCCACTACTAGGAGGTCATGGGTGCCAAAAAACTTCCGGCACCCGGTGGCAGAGCAGGTCGGTGGTTCCGCCACAAACCACACCTCGGCCGCAGAGGATAGGGAAAACATTTCTCTTCCTCTGCGGCCCCACCAACACCGTTTCTGCGGAACGGCCCCGCCAAGTTCGCAGGGGGTAAGGAGAGTGGCGCACCGAAATACCAACACGCCTCTCCCCCTGCGATCCCGCCTCGGCCACAGAAGATAGGGAGAACGGCTCACCGCAATACCGGCACTCCTCTTCTTCTGCGGCCCCTCCTCAACGCATCCTCAGCGGGCTACCCAAGCCCGCTGGGAGCGCCCTCCTCGGGCCAGCCGGCAGTCCAAACAGGCCGGCCCTGGGTGCCTCTTAGCTTCACCGTGGATGACCAATCCACGGTTACTAAGCCCCCCCGCCCCGACAAGGCGGGCACCCTCGAGGGGGAGTTATCAAAAACCTAACCCATTTCCAGGTGACCTAGAAAGGTGAAATTTGGCATGAAGCTTGGTAATTGTATGTGTACACAAAAAAAAACAATTAAACAGTGATTTTTTTATTAGTTTAATTATTATTATTATTTATGTTTGTTACCTCAGAACTCCGTCATTTATTAACCGATTTGGAAAATTATTTTTATGTTTGAATCGGTATACTTTAGGAGTGGTCTCATTTTTATCAGGTCAGAATTTGATTAAAGGGTCCTGGAGAAATCGAGAGAACTCTTCAAATATTTTAGGTGCACCTATAGCGATTTGGGTATTTTGTATGGTAACACGTGCATTCACTCTTGAAAAGCACCATTTGGGGAAGTTTGACAAAAAGTAATGATATCCCATCAAAAACATAAATGTGAAAATGGCAGCCAAGTTCAATATGCAATGCGTGGTTGTCGTCTTCACCGACAAAAGAATTGAAATCTAAATGGGTGCCAAGTTCCGCAGATTATCTGAAAATTTATTGCGGCTTAATGCATTTTGAGCTCTCAATTATTTTGTCGGTGAAGACGACAACCAAGCATCGCATATTGAACTTGGCTGCCATTTTCACATTTATGTTTTTGATGGGATTTTAGTATCGCTAATATCCATTTACGAACTTGCGTGTTTCACATTTATTAAATAGAGGCACGTTCATTCAAAACTTGGTTTTAAGTTGAATCTACAAAGCTTAATGTGATTAGTTAAAATGTACTGAATTTGAACGTACCAATAATGAAGCAGAATGAATGTATAGTAATGAGGTGTAATTTTGATTTGCAATAAATACGTTTCTTTTTCTATTACAGTACAATATGTATGTATTTATATAATGTAGGCAAGAGTTCTTGCGCGTAAAATAAATTAAATAGATAGTACTTAAAAAAAAAACTTATTATATTCTATAAGCAAACTATGCTTAATACTTATGTTATTTTAAATTAGAAGTATGACAAGTAACTATCGGACTATACCATCAGTTATGTTATATAATGACATGTAGAAATTATTAGATATTTTTTATTTATTGTTGTGCCCAAGTTAAAACATAATGAAATTTATTTTAACATAATCGATAAATTCGTACATTAGGTATTGGTACCACTCTAGCCCTGCTACCAATTGCTCCGATAAAATGACAAACGGAAAGGAGCACGAATAGCGCGATACACTGCGGTGACATTACGGTAGTTCCTTAATCGGTGCCATTCGCAAGCAAGCAATGTCAAGCATCCATACCAATTCTCTTATATTAACGGAGTAATGGCGAATGTCATAATCTATCGCAATGTTTTCCAAAAAACAATTATTTTAGTGTTTATCAGTGAAAAGAAATCACTCCCGGCTGATCCTTTAGGTTGTAGCTTCCTTGTCGGTACAACAAAATTGCACAACAAGGCATTTTTATATTTTTAAAATTACATAATTCCTCATTCGCAGTCCATTGACAACTGAACTGCGTTTGACAGGTGCTTGTAAATCCGATCATATACGCGGCTACGCGTGCCCCGCCCATTACCATTTCTATAGTATTTATTTGTTCTGTGATGGGAATTAATGGTACCACGCCCCGTAAAATATCTATCGCATCACTACTGAGTCCTGAAAGCACAAGATCCAGGATACCTCTTAACGCTACTGCTACAGGAGTTTAAAGTGAAATCTCTAAGAATCCGAAGTTCGGTCCTTCCGGAATACCCTGTAGCCTGGTGGGAAGAATTCAGAATCAAAGACTGAACCAGTAAAGAACGTTTCAGTGAGGGCAATGATATCAGAACTGCACAGAAGTACACTGTAAATGATGCACTAATCCTGATTGATTAGGCCCAAAAATATAAATGTTTAAAGTGGACTGTATACAAATGACTGGTAGTTCCTCTCGTAAAATAACAGTGACTGACTCTACTCTAATTTTGGTGCCACCTTGGTTCTGCTTTTTCTTATGATTCGTAACAAGTAAATAAGAAGTCCGGACGGATTGTAAATGGCTTATATTGTTTATCACAGATTATGTTCTTAATAAAACGTATTTGGAAGTTAACACTGTATATAATAAAGTTACTTATTTATAATGACTTTAACACTGATTTTATCTAAATCTAGGACACAATGTCTAGATTCCTAAACTTTTCCTGAGCTGAGTTCCCAACGCACTTTTTCTTTCTTGTTCTGGGTTTCTTCCTTGGAGTGTCTCTTCGGTACTAAGTGAAGTACGTTGCGAACTCACCTCCTTTCTTTCGTAATGGCTGACCGTAACGTGAGCACCACGAAGTTGCGCACGCTACGAGGCGCTGTCCGAGTATAAATAGGGAATCTTACAAATCTCGCGGTTTTCCGCGGATTGCGGAGGCTGTGATTATCTCACTGGCCTGTACTAGGACTCATCGAGTCGGCGTTCGGTGTGGTCACACGTGACCCTTTATACTTGGACAGTGTCTCCCTAATATTGGCTCTGAGAGGGAAGAACGTTGCGTAAAAACGACTATTCTGAATTTATTCAATCTTAAGAAATTCGCTGCGCGACCATTTCTTAGTGCCTGTGATTCAAACAGGGCTTATAATATGCGCCTCAGCGCCTACTTTATATAATAAAAACCTTATTGTCTCAGAGTCAACTGTTTGTGAGTTAGCTCACAAACATGCCATTTTCATAGCGTAATTTCGATCTACGATCGATATATTTTACATTATTACGCAATCTTTCATTCTACTGCGTATGGAAACTTCCAAGTATTATTGCGCAATCACTCGAATTGTGTCATAATACTTGCTGAAATGAATAAACTCGCCCTAAAGAGTTATTCCTTCCGCTTAGTGCGACAAGGTTCTAATATTTACGTAAATATGACAATATTTCTCAAATATTCCATTTTAAATAACAGGGTTACTCTTACATTTACCTAGCTAACGTCTTATCTTTATTTGTTTCTAAATTACGTGCTAGGTACATCAGGGGAGGGTAGGGTCTGTCGTCTACATACTCCCCGCCGTCTGAAGACTCAGACTTTGTGGCTACGGTAGCTCTAGTCTCAGGCTTCTCTGGTTCGGGACACGGTGCGGGCTATGGGCTCGACGCAGGCTCGTGGCTCGACGTGGGCTCGGCGCTCGAAGCAGGCTCGGTGCTCGACGCAGGCTCGGTGCTCGGCGCGGCTGGCACTAGCACGGCCAGCCGTGATGAGGCTCGACGTAACACGCCGTTCGTTGTGCGGACATCCACGTTCCGCACTTTTCCGTCGGGCCCTGGATAGGTGGCCACGACTAGCCCTCGCGGCCATACGTTGCGAGGGCTTGCGGGGTCGGCGACCAACACTAAGTCGCCGACGTGGATCTGTTGGTTCCCACCGCCGGAGGATTGACGGGGGGCCAACAGTGGGTAATATTCTTTTACCCATCTTCGCCAGAAGTGATTGGCGAGCGCCTGTACTTGGCGCCATCTTCTTCGGTCATCTTCCTCGCAGGGACCGATGACTAATTGCTCGTTCGCTGACAACAACAGGAAATGATTCGGTGTCAGCGCGGCGTCGTCTTCATTGTTCATTGGTACGTGGGTAAGTGGTCTGGCGTTCACTACGTTCTCTACTTCCGCCAGAAGTGTCAGGAAGATTTCTTCACTCGGCGCCTTCTCTTTTAGCGTGTAGCTCAATGCATTTTTAATGGTTCTCACCATTCTCTCCCAGCTGCCGCCCTGTGATGGCGCAGCCGGGGTGATGAAACGCCAGTTCAATCGATGCTGCAGTCCGTATTTCTGGAGTGCTGGCAACCATTCTTCTCGGGCCGCCTTTAGTTCTAAGGCGGCCGCGTGGAACGACGTTTGGTTGTCGCTCCACATGGTTTGTGGCCATCCACGACGCGCCGCGAAGCGTCGTAGCGCGTTGATGGCACTGTCGGTTGACAGGCTGTGCACGACTTCTAGGTGGACCGCACGTGTCGCCAGGCACGTGTACAGGGCGACCCACCTCTTCTCGCGTCGCCTGCCGATCGTTACCCACAGCGGGCCGAAGTAGTCTTGGGCCGCGTGGGTGAAGCAGCGCTGGTAGGCCTCTAGCCGCTCAGGCGGGAGGTCCCCCAGAGGCTGCGCGCGCGGGATCGCGCGACGTAGGCGGCAGAGTGCGCACGCCTGTGCTACGGCGCGCACGCTCGGCCGCAGATGCAGTATCCACATGTTCTGCCTTAAATCATTAACAACACTTTCATTATTAACATGCGCGCCCCGGCAATGGGCGCGCTTTATCAACAGTTTGGTGTAGGGCTCCCTACCATCCAAAATGATGGGCTTCTCAGCCGTGTACCGTACTGGTGCACGGCTCAGCCTGGTCCTCATTGTCAACAGACCGTCTGACGAGAGCTCGGGATCGAGCTTATATAACTTAGACTGCTTCGTTAGCTTCTTTCCAGCAGCTAGTGTGTTTAACTCTTCTGGGAAGCTATTTCGCTGGCTTCTCTGCACCAGCAAATGCTCCGCCGCTCGTAGATGCCTCGCCTCCAGCTGTCTCCTTCTGTCACGAGACTTCAGCTTCTCTATGAACAACAACATGTACCCGACTGTCCTTACGACGCGTTCATGGCTACTGAACCGTTCGATGTCCGGTAGCGCTGTGGCCGGTTCATGCGTTGTCGCGAGGACTACCTCCTTCTTTCGCTGCTCTGTCGGCTCCACGCTCTTGGTGGATATGACTGGTGGCCACTGGTCCTCCGCCTGGCTCCAGAAGGCGGGACTCGTGGACCATCTATCGTTGATGCTCACCTTCTGGCTCGTTCGCAGGCGGGTGGCATCTTCTGCTGGGTTCATGGCGTCGTGCGACTCACGTTCGCACGTCGCGTGGTACACCGTTTGTTCCTTTGTTCTGAGATAACCGGGGTTCTTACCGAAGAGCGCCCACCCCAGCGCGCTCTTTATAGCGACGGGGCCGTCTCCTGGTCCGGTTCGTATCTCCTCGGGTACCAGCAGGTGCCAGTGGTCGGCACCTAACAGCAGCTGCGGCGCACCGTAGCTGCATACTGCACCGCGGGCTTCTCGCAGGTGCTCGTATCGATCCAGCAGTTCTTCGTTGACGGTCTGGCCTCTCAGGCCGAGGTTACTTACCGTTCGTAGTCTTACGGAGTAAGCTAAGCCTCCATTCCTTGACCGTACGTAGGCCGACACTCGTTCGGAGTGTCCGCTGTGCGCGATCCCTCCAACGCCGCGCACTGTCAGCTGATCCTGTGGTCCAGTAGCTCCAATCAGGTCAGCGACTCTCTGCTCGAGGAGTGAGACGGTCGATCCCTCGTCCAGCAAGCAGTGGATATGGGCGTCGCCTTTGGGGCCCGATATCGTTATGGGAAGAACTTTGAGTAATACCTCGGTAGCCTCCTCGGCGTTACTCGCGTAGCTGCTCTGCTCTACCCCGCTGTCCAGGTTCGGTTGGGTGCGGGGTCCACGAGTCGCTCCCTGTGCCGTGCCTCGTTCACACGGCGTCGGCGATCGTGGTTCATCCTGGTGGAGCAGCTTGTGATGGGGTTGTTGGCAGCCAGGAACACTGCAGCCTTTCGCTCGGCATTGAGAGCGCTGATGCCTGGCGTCCATACATCTGAAGCAGATTCTGTTCTGCTTCGCCCAGTCCCATCTCGCCGGTAGTTGCAGGGCCTGCAGTTTCCGGCACTCGTTTGTTCGATGACTCGCGCTACAATAGAGGCATACCTGGACCCGTGATGGCTGTACCTGTTCGGTCACGTACGCCACCTTTGAAGGCAACGGCTGCGGCGGGCCCCATCGGTTCTGCTGGGGCGGCGGCGGGCGGTTGTCATTCCGGTTCTGGGTCTTCGGTGCGTTCGTCTGTGGCGGTGCTCCCCGTGGCACGTTCTTCACGGTGGGAGCGCTAGCGTGGGTGAATTCCAGCTGCAGATCACTCTCTTCGAGCAAGAAATCTGCCATCACCTGGATTTCTGCTAGGCCGCCGCCCCTCTGCCCTCGGGCGTAGTCGCAGTAGCGCGATCGGAGATGCGGACTCAATCTGTCCGTCACCTCGCGCACTAGTAGCGGGTTGTTCGCGTAGTGCGCATCGTCCAGATCCATAAGCGTACTTACTATGTTCATGACCTGGATGGCGAAGGTGTTGAGCTCGTTCGCGCTCGACCCGACGCGTGGCAGCTTCTTCAGATCTTCTAGCGCCTTGTCCACTAGGAAATCTTTGCGACCATACTGCTTCGTCAGTATCCTTATCACCAGGTCTGGTGTGGTCGCGGTCGACAGGATGTGCTGCACGCACGCCTTCGCCTCACCTTTGATCGCGGCCCTCAGGCGCGCGACGTTCTCGTAGCCGCTAAACTTATAGCGTTTGTTGCTCTCACTGTATGTGTTGAGGAAGCAACGCCACTCGCTGACGTCCCCGTGGAAGTGTGGCAACTCGTACACCTCCTTGGTTGCTGGACGGGCTGCGCTCTGCATCCGTTCAAACAACTCTACCATACCTTCTGGGGTCGTCGTCGCTGTGAACCTCGAACGAGGCGTCATGGGCTCGTTCACGCGTTCTGGTTCATGCTCACCTTCGTCCTCGTACTCCAGTCCCTGGGTTGGAGAAAGGGGGCGCCGGCCGTAGTTCATGGTCGCGCGCTCCAGCTTCTTCGGTTCGGTTCTGATCGGGATCCGCTCTCCTGGACGCCTCGGCGTTTCTTCCACTTGAGCGAGGACTGGTACTCGTTCGTACGAGACGACTGGTTCGTTGTCCCGGGTCCGTAGCACTCGACGGTCTTCCACGTCGTGTCGCTCCGCGGACTCGTCCACCCATCGGGCGATTCGGTCGCTACCACCGGAACTTTCTAGGTCTATTTCTGCAATTCTTGCCTGTAACCGCCTGTTTACTAGGTCGGTTTCGATCGCCAGCTCCTGTCGACGCTGGTTGGCATCGACCGCCAGCTCTTGTCGGCGCAGTTGCGCCAGCTGTTCTGCGGCCTCGGCTTCGGCTTGCAGTCGGTGGCTCGCGGCGCGACTGCTTCGGTGCGAAACCGTGCTCGCCGGTCTCGAAGATCTGTGTGGGGTGGACTGGACGAGGTCCGCGAAAGCAACATTCCTCGATGCTGCTTCGCCACTCGTCGCTGGGTGATGCTCAGCCCGTTCGCGATCGATGACGCGTGTTCGGTCCCATGCGTCGTCGTCTGGCTGTTGCTCCCGTGATCGCAGACGGCCGCCGTCCTCGCGGCGCCATCTTCCCCGTTCGTGGATGCTCGGAGATCTTGGTGGCTGTTCGTGCACCAAGGCCGTTGGCGCGGCCCCGGTGCCAGTTCGGTGCTTACTCACGTTTGCTGTCTTCCTGGGCCTCTTGTCCGAGGGCCCCTGCTCTGCCGTTCGCTCCCGACGCTCGTTCTGAGCGTGGAGTGCAGATGGAGGGAACCAAGTCGGTTCGGAGAATGCCCCAGGGGCACCGGTGATGGTGCCAGCAGCATTGCTAGCACTGCCAGCTGGATCGCCGTCGGCGCCAGCGGCAGCGCCAGCATTAAAGCCAGCGGTGCCACCAGCGCCAGCGGCGCCAGCGGCGGCGCTAGCGGTCTTCGTTCTTCTTCTGTCCCTTTGTTCCAGTTCTGCCGATCGCTCCGGGCGCTCGTTCTGGCCTCGGAGTGCAGATAGGGGAAACCTGGACGGTTCGGAGATGGCCTCTCGGGCCATAGTGTCGGCGCCAGCGTCCACACCAGCGGTGCCAGCGGCGCCAGTAGGTCTGCCAGCCATGCTAGCAGACGTGCTAGACATGCCAGCAGGTCCGCCAGCCTTTCTGGCAGACGTGCCAGCCATGCCAGCCGATGTGCCGGTCATGCCAGCAGATGTGCCAGCCATGCCAGCCGATGTGCCGGTCATGCCAGCCCTTCCAGCAAGCCTGCCAGCCATGCTAGCAGACGTGCCGGCTACGCCAGCAGGTCCGCCAGCCTTTCCGGCAGACATGCTAGCCATGCTAGCTGCAGCTCCAGCGACGCCAGCGACGTCAGTGGTAGCGCCAGCAGCCGATCCAGCGGCCGCGGCTCTTCGTTGCTGCGCAGCATCCGCGCCCTCCCTCAGGAACAGGCGTCGCTCCTCCGCGTCGCGGTCCGACGTTCTCGACCTCGTGGTCATGACGCGCGCCGAAGGAGAAGATCGGGATCGGGTTCTCCGATTCGCGGGCGTCTTCATTCGCCCTGACTCAGCTCAGTATGACGACCTAATTGACTAGTACCGACTTTAGAAAGACACACGTGATTCTGAATCGCCTTCAGGATCAATCAGCGTTCGGCTGATATACACAAGAAAACCCTACTCGTACTCGTTCCGACGAGTATACGCTCTTAAATCGCTCGGATATTAAGTGCGCATCAGCGTTCGGCTGATATTCAAAACAAAACCCGTTCGTACTCGTTTCGACGAGTATACGATCTTAAATCACTCGGATATTAAGTTCTCACAGTCAAAAAACAATATAAACCACCGTAGCTATACGTTAACACTACTGCGCATTAAGTTCCGACACCCTTAATCACAGTTTACAAAAATAAAATCCGTCCACTATTACGCGTCGCGTAAATAAAAAAAATAAAAACTTGTTCTTTAAATAATTATAATTTAACACTACTACGCATTAAGTCTCGACGCCCTTAATCGCAGTTTACAACAATAAAATCTGTTCACTTTTACGAATCACGTATAAAAATAATAATTTGTTCTCGAAATAATTACTTTAACACTACTACGCATTAAGTCCCGACGCCCTTAATCGTAGTTTTCCACAACAAAAATTCGTTCACTACTACGCGTCGCGATTCGCGTCACGGCGCACTTCGCGAATGTTCGAATGTTCGGCACTGAATTTAACACTTGCACTGATATCCTAAAAGATCCGGCTCGAAGGACCAAAATGTAAATGATGCACTAATCCTGATTGATTAGGCCCAAAAATATAAATGTTTAAAGTGGACTGTATACAAATGACTGGTAGTTCCTCTCGTAAAATAACAGTGACTGACTCTACTCTAATTTTGGTGCCACCTTGGTTCTGCTTTTTCTTATGATTCGTAACAAGTAAATAAGAAGTCCGGACGGATTGTAAATGGCTTATATTGTTTATCACAGATTATGTTCTTAATAAAACGTATTTGGAAGTTAACACTGTATATAATAAAGTTACTTATTTATAATGACTTTAACACTGATTTTATCTAAATCTAGGACACAATGTCTAGATTCCTAAACTTTTCCTGAGCTGAGTTCCCAACGCACTTTTTCTTTCTTGTTCTGGGTTTCTTCCTTGGAGTGTCTCTTCGGTACTAAGTGAAGTACGTTGCGAACTCACCTCCTTTCTTTCGTAATGGCTGACCGTAACGTGAGCACCACGAAGTTGCGCACGCTACGAGGCGCTGTCCGAGTATAAATAGGGAATCTTACAAATCTCGCGGTTTTCCGCGGATTGCGGAGGCTGTGATTATCTCACTGGCCTGTACTAGGACTCATCGAGTCGGCGTTCGGTGTGGTCACACGTGACCCTTTATACTTGGACAGTGTCTCCCTAATATTGGCTCTGAGAGGGAAGAACGTTGCGTAAAAACGACTATTCTGAATTTATTCAATCTTAAGAAATTCGCTGCGCGACCATTTCTTAGTGCCTGTGATTCAAACAGGGCTTATAATATGCGCCTCAGCGCCTACTTTATATAATAAAAACCTTATTGTCTCAGAGTCAACTGTTTGTGAGTTAGCTCACAAACATGCCATTTTCATAGCGTAATTTCGATCTACGATCGATATATTTTACATTATTACGCAATCTTTCATTCTACTGCGTATGGAAACTTCCAAGTATTATTGCGCAATCACTCGAATTGTGTCATAATACTTGCTGAAATGAATAAACTCGCCCTAAAGAGTTATTCCTTCCGCTTAGTGCGACAAGGTTCTAATATTTACGTAAATATGACAATATTTCTCAAATATTCCATTTTAAATAACAGGGTTACTCTTACATTTACCTAGCTAACGTCTTATCTTTATTTGTTTCTAAATTACGTGCTAGGTACATCAGGGGAGGGTAGGGTCTGTCGTCTACATACACTCTTATAAAAAGTTGCAACTTCGTAGCCCCCTTACATTTTGATAAAAGATTGACACTTCGTGACTACGACTCTTCCGCTTGTGCTTTGTTTTTTTTTTATATAATCTGCTGCCATGGTTTGACGTGCACATATCTGTTAGCCAGCTTTTAGGGGCCATAATTTTATCGTACAATTCAGAAGAAACATACAATTTAAACGACGCGTATTGGCCACGAGACTTAAGGCTATCCACTTTAATATTGTCTGATTCAGTGATATTTAGATAAAATACATGTACATACTTTAACTTCTCTGAAGCTTCAATTTGCATTAAGCTATTAGTGTCTTCTATACCCCATACGTGTAGAACGGGATGATGTTGTTTTCTTCTCTCGACGGTTTATGGAATCGCCTTCGCTCTTACGTGTCGCAGCTTTTGGACTTTGCGTATTTTGGTAGACATGCCTGCATTTGGTGTCGAATTAGACTGTGTTAGATTCCGAGTCTTATAAATCTGAAATGGGAGTGGGCTTCAATGCATTTGACAACTTATTTGTATCATTGTTTGCTTGCTCTTGCTTTTGTCGTCGCTGATTAGCAGTTGCTTGGCTGTATGTTAATGATTCTTCATGGTTGTTTTTGTAGACGCAGACTGAACGTGTTGTTTTGTTGAGGGTGGTTTGGGTGATACAGGCATTCCGAGATTCGACGTCGCAGGCAAACTTTGGACAGACTGGACAGAGCCACTTCCTTTAGACCCACTATAATTTTTGTACACTAAAGCCTCTAAGTCTAGAACCTTGTTTTGAGAGTATATTGAAAGTGGAGCCCATCGTTGCCGCAACTTGCTCAGCGACAACATTACCGATAATATTTGTCAGGCGTTCATTAATTACATCTGCAAGTTCTTCTCTAATTATTGACCAAATATTATTGAAATATAGAATGTCCTCTCGTAGAGTGTCATTATGGTGATAATTATCTAGTGGTTGGGAGGTCCTTTGTCCACGACGCCGCGTTGCATTCTCCTACATTGACCTGTCTGCCGGTACCAATACAACTGATTCGTCATGCCCCATCGTAGTTGAGAGTGACGTGTTGGAGTTTTCCTCCAGTTCTGCTCTCACGGTCCTCACGGGTCACGGGTTGTCCCCCTTAGGCTCCTTACTTCAAAATTCTTTGCATTTCCACAAACTTTTGCTGTCCAACGTCTTGCTATCGAAGCTAAGTTTCGGAAAATTCCGACCTCTTAGTCATTCTACTTTCACTCATTTCTTCTCAACCCTAGTCACTACATCATCTTCTATTCCACATATTTCTCTTATCACACTATTTTTTATCCGATCACACAAACGTACCCCACACATACTTCTTAACGCTCTCATTTCAACCGCATTCAGTCTACTCTCATGCTTTTTCTGCCATATCCAAGTCTCGCTTCCATACATGAGTATAGGAACCGGCGCTCCTTTGTGAACCGCTAGTCGAGCCTTTTGTGTTATATTTTGGCTGCTGACAAACGAGTGCAATGCTCCATTCACCTGATTTCCCGCTTTCACTCTCCTTTCAATGTCACCATCACATTTTCCATCTCTTGTAAATAAAGAACCCAAGTACACAAATTCATGCACTTGGTCCACTTTCTCACCGTCAATCACAATATTGCACAATATTATTACGAACTTATGTATAAAACTGGTGTAAATATTGAGTCATAAAAAATTCATCTAGACACGCGGCAGCGTGTCCAGCCAAGTTCACCCCAGGAACTGGCGGACCAGTGTTGCCAGGTTACTTCCCCTAAAAGTTTGGTCGCTATTCCTGAAAAGTTCCATTTTAGGTAGAAAAGTTTTTAGGGTCTCGTACCCAAAGGGTAAAAACGGGATCCCATTACTAAGACTACCGACTTACTGTCCGTCCGTCCGTCCGTCTGTAACCAGGCTGTATCTCAAGAACCGTAATAGCTAGATAGTTGAAATTTTCACAGATTGTTTATTTCTGTTGCCGCTATAACAACAAATACTAAAAACAAAATAATAATAATAATTAAGGGAGGCTCCCATACAAAAAACGTGATATATTAGCCCTTTTTCATGGCTACCACTCGCCGAGCTAGATCTCAAGAACCGTAATAGCTCGACAGTTGATATTTGCACATATTATGTATTTTTATTGTGGCTACAACAACAAATGCTAAAATCAAAATAAAAATAATAATTAAGGGGTCTCCCATACAACAGAGTAGTTGTTGGCATTTTTTTTCTGATACGGAACCCTTCGTGCGCCAGTCCGACTCGCACTTGGTCGGTTTTTACTTATAAAAATTCACGAAATACTTATAAATCCACCATATCAGCCCAAAGATGTCCAATGCTGGACATAGGACTCCCCCAATTTCATGGGAGGTAAATGCCATAATCGCCACGCTTGGCATGCGGGTTGGCGATTGCAGTGTCTCCACCGCACTCCAGGGATGCTGCTACCCATCCCCCGGTGGTCTTGGTCGTAGTTTTAGGACATACCCGGGTCCATTTAATCTGAAGAAAAAAATATTTTAGAAATATATTTGTTTGTTTAATCAATTAAGATTAACCTACTACCTTAACTATGCCTTTTCTAGAAGCTTTTAATGAGTGCGCGAAAAGTTTCGAAAATTGTCCTAAAATCTAAAGTTTCTTCCAAGTTACGAAAAACGGAACAAACGGAACCAAACGGCAACACTGTGGCGGACAGCAGCCGTGTGTTATATTACACGAACCGTTTGGAGCCACTTTTGACCCCCCAATAACTCCAAATCTATCCAACATAAAAAAATAAAATTTGGTACATGTATTAAAATACTTTAGAGCAACTAGAAACCCAAATGTCATAAATATAGGTTTAATAGTTATAGAGATATTAAATTCCAAAAAACGTCATTTTTACCACTGACTGACTGACTGACTAGTAATCAAAAACCTAACCCACTTCCAGGTGACCTAGAAGGCTGAAATTTGGCATACAGCTTGGTAATTATGTGTGTACACCAGAAAAAATCAGAAAACAGTGATTTTTTATTTGTTTTATTATTATTATTATTTACGCTAGTTACCTCAGAACTCCGTCATTTATTAACCGATTTGGATTTTTTTTTGTTTGTAACGATACACTTCAGGGGTAGTCCCATAGTTATCAGGTAAAAATTTCAAAATCAAAATCAAAATCTAAAATTTTATCCTGCAAATAGGCCACAAGGGCACTTTTACAAGTCAACACATGAATTATACAATTAAATAAATTGGAAATGATAATTATTACGTTTTCAAAACAGAATTGCTGAACTAAAAAAAAGTAGACAATAATAATAATAATTTCAAAACTATAGTGATTAACAAACTCACAATATTCAATTAAAATAAACTTACAATACTCGTACATTATATAAAAAAAAAATTAGTGACGTATATATACGGTCTCTGTCCGAATACACAAAAGTATATACAATAAATTTAATATCTCAGAGATGTATATGGTCTCTGAGCGTCTTTTATTCCTAAGTCCTTAGAGATGTACATGGTGTCTAAGCGTCTAAATTAAAATAAGTAGTACATGAAAATAGCACTTAGGTAATTTAATATTCTCAGAGATGTATAAGGTCTCTAAGCGTCAATAACAATAAAATTAATCCAAAATCAGGATGATGTCTCTCGTCAATTTCCAATAAAATAACACTAGTATTAAGGTATTAATCATGCCCTTGCAAGCATGAACAGACCGGACTCCACAAACAGCACCCGATCACGAGTATGACGCGTATCTCAGCCATCGCCTCCCTCGACCATTTGTTAGGGAAGGTGGCTACCCGATCAACGACGCCACCGTAAGCAAAGCCTTTTAAGCGAGCATGACATATTCAGGCTGCCGGACATTAATAAATAATATCAAAGATTAAAACAACTGTTCGGCAAGAAACAGCATCATGTTTCATAAAACGCAACGAAAGAGCTGTACAAGGAAATAGGCTAAGTGAAGCATAGGTATATTTTAACTAAAAAGATTATACTATCACTGGCTTAAAATATTAATTAAATTTGATCATAGGGTCCTGGAGAAATCGAGGGACCTCTTCAAATATTTAAGGTGCACCTATAGCAATTTTGAGCCTTAACTTGGCAGTTTTCTATGCAGTAGGTTATAATACTATAAAAGCTGTTGGATATTTAAGAAAACTGCCGAGTTCAAGCTCAAAATGCATTAAGCCGCGGTAAATTATTTTTACTGTAAACAATGTAGTGCCGGATTTGGCACTGTTTCAGAGAATCTACGGAACTTGGCACCCATTTAGATCTCAATTCTTTTGTCGGTGAAAACGACAACCAAGCATGCGATTCTTAATATTGAACTTGTCTCCCATTTTCACATTTATGTTTTTGATGGTATATAATAGGTATTGACATGCGAATTTTATTTTCATTTTATTACATTTTAATTTTATTTTATTCTATTCTATTGACCCGAAATTATGTAATATGTGGAATTTATTAACACTAGGTTAAGAGAATTGTTACTAACAGATATAGACTTGGGTCTGAAATAAAATGTTTCATTCATTCATTCATTCATAATAATCAAAATAATGAATTTAGTTACGTCTTCCACTTATAAAATTTTTGGGGGTTAAATAAAAACATTGTTATTATTATTATTCTACTCTTTCTACGAAACAAAATATTTTGTTGAGTATTTCTTGATTCGTGTCGATTTAACGTGAATTTACCACGATCAAATTGTCATTGTTCTCTGTATCAAGTAATTAATTATTATTATTACTATGTCGATTAAAGAACATTATATAAAAATAACATCTTACCAATTAGTTTTATTAAAAAAAAAGAAACAATTCGAAAATATTTATTTACAATTTACACAAAACTTATGTATTACGCAATACCAGATACATATATAAAAGTTGTCATTTCAAAAAATCAACTTGGCTCGTCACATTGGATTGTAATGTCAATTCAATGTACTCTTACTACCTACTGATAAACCAAATTGACCTCCTGTTCCTGAAAGGTCACACCAAGCTTCATTAAATTTCTCGTGGAAAACAGCTGGCAACTCACAAACTAAAGAAACGGGACTGGCTACTATATTATTTCTATGTGCAAAGTATTTTTCTCAATTAAAATCTATTTTCCTTTCCTGTGGTATTGAACAATATTAAAATTGCGGACATCTGATGTCCCGTGCCTTAACTTTTAGAAAACAAGAAAGACAAATTAGCACCTAAATCTAAGTATAACCCATATGATTAAGGCGAAATATCTTAGCAACACAAGTAGACACATTTTAAGTACCCCAACAAAGATTTCATGTTGGAAAATTATACGTGGACTGATTTTAACGACTAGTTTGATATTTTCTGGTCTCACTTAAGTCGATTATGCCAACGACATATTTACAATTTAAAATTATCTACAAGGAGATGTAAGACGAATATTTATTATTTGAAGTAGAAGGATGCTGATTGGCTGCATCTGAAGAGATCAAGTAGGAGTAGTAAGGATCTTGCGGTAGCGGCAAGGACGTCCTGGTGTGGAGGTTTCCGTCTTCATAAGTCGGCGTCGGAATCGAAGCCGGTATCGACGTACTGAACCCATAAGCCTCGGAGGTCGGCGGATGCATTACCACTCCGGATGACAAAGGATTGTAGTACGATGAAGTTGCAGTATACCGCGAGATATCATCGTTCAGTTTTAAGCTTACGCCGTTCGGTACGTACGTATCGGCAGGTATCGTGGGTAACGTATTCGAATTCTGGAGTGATTCATCGTTCGAATACCGATAAACGTCAGGCAGTGGTGAGTAAGCCTTACTGGCGTTTGCTGCGTAGTATGAGGAATAAGATAAAGGCGTGTAAGATGGTAACTCGCTCGAACTCTGCGGGCCTTTTATCACGGACTTCAACGAGTTTATCGACGGATATTCCGGCGGTCGTGATATGCCATCATTAGGTGTCAGGCATATTTTATGGTGCGATGCATGGCTGTCCGTAAGTAGACGCCGATGTCGGTCGTGCCCGCCGCAGCTTCTTCCATGACTCATCTTGTGATCCTGATTCGGTGATAATCCTTTGGAGCTCGTAGACGGACTTGTGTCATCCACAGACGAGGACGGTTTGTTGTGCTTGTTGTCTTTCTTGTATTTCATTCTTCTATTCTGAAACCATATTTTTATCTGGCGTTCAGAGAGCTGAAGGTAGTTTGCCAGTTCGATGCGCCTGGGGCGGCATAGATAGCGGTTCTGATGAAACTCGTTTTCCAATTCAACTAACTGGGAACTCGTGTAGGCCGTGCGAGCTCGCTTCGTAAATCCTTTCTGATATGATGATGCTTCTGTTGACATTTCTGTAAATATAATTAGTTTATAATTATGACACAATGTTAAAACTCATTAAATAGAATTAACGAGGTCAATAATAAAATGAATACTTTAACGTACCGTTTTCTGAAAGCGAGGAGGCAGTTGCTATAGATAAGCTGGTTGCAGATGATTTGTTATTCCACGATGAATTCTGGAAAATAAAAATTGTTTCCGATTAATACGACTCACTTCACTTCTGTATAGATTCACAATGAAATACTGAACCTACCTATTTCTTAATTGCTACAAGATCCAACAAAATTAAATTGTCATTACGAATCCGGTTGTCCCGTGGTAAATCATGCCAGAACTGCTTGTGGTTTCGAAGAACAAATGTATTTCCTATTGCTAGAGGTCAACAAGGTTTTAATTGCAACACAATAAATTTACCTGAGCAGTGAAACTGGAATCATGTAAATCGTTGATTTCCCGTCCCGGATCGTTTGCCAAATCACTGCCTAAACTACTTCTCTGGTGACACCGGACAGGTTCATTAGTAGCAAAATTTCTATTGTATATCATTTGATTGTCGTTTTCGGTGTTTGGATTGAATATGTGTCCTGATTTCTCGATACAACCCTCATCTGTTCCTGAAGCGTATGTGGTATTTGGACTGTTGCTGAGGTTTTCATAGTTTGGTATTTGGTACTCATATCTTGGTTCAACGTCTTCTTGAGTACTAGATGGGTTGTAGGCTTGCGGAAGTCCAAGTATGTCTTGAATACTAAAGCTTGTAGAGTCTCTAGAGTTATAGTCTTGCACGAAGGAATGAGGTATTGATGAGAGAACCTCTGTTTTGCAATCAGCAAATGAATTATCGTTGCCAGGATAGGGCCCACATTCCGATAAAATGTCTTCAACGCCATGCGATGTGACTACGCTGCTTTTGATTTCGCGTTTCTGTGATGTTTCTAATATATGTCTTGAAACTGCTGCAGTCGAAAATTGAGATAACGTTGAATCTCTGGAGTCTTCTAGGTCGTCCTCTGAATGCAGGCTTGGCGGCGTTGGCGTTGATGTTGTCATTTTTCGTAACACTCAATTAAGTACACTTAGCACCCTTACAAATACAAAATGATATCAAAACATAATAAAGTAGAAAAGTACTTAAACGACCGTATTCACTGAGGCTTGTTTACAAAATGCTTTTTTGTTCACCTGAGTGTCGTTAATTTGGTAATGACTTTGTTCGTTAGTGTGTCGTGTCTGTACACGACAGGTTTGACTGTGTGCGATAAGACGGACATACCGGGTCTCTGATAGTAAATGGACACAAGATAATATGTAGTTTAAAATCCCGGTATTCCGGTAGCTAAAACGCTTGTCACATCTGTTAATTTTAAGTTGCTACTTTGTCTTCAACCGATAAGAAATGTGGTGTGTATAGTCATCTAAGTATAAATCTTTTACTTTATTTTTCGTAACTTATTAGGAATCGTAGCTGTACACCTCGCAAAATGATTAAATTTCCGTTGCTGATCCTTCATCAATAAGTCATCATTATCAGTCTACATACGTCCCACTGCTGGGCACAAGCTTCCTCTCCTGGATGAGATTGACCGGCCCGTAGTCCTCACTCCCCACGCTGGGCCAGTTCGGATTGGGGTACAATAAGTAGGTACATGTAGTTTATCGAAGTTTAGGATAAAAAATAGTGGAGGTATAAAATGAATGTGTGACTCGTAGTTTCGAAATTCGTCTTAGTGTCACCGTGAATTATTATAAATATATGTATGTACCTATGCATAAAGTAATGACATAAAGCTGAAATGCAGAATCCAATTAACGGTTATTTTGGAGAAAAAATTAATTTAATTTCCTTTTTGAAGTAAAATCACGTGAATGTAGGTGATTATAAACTAATTAAAGTAAGGATAGGTCAAGGCTGATGCGATTTCGTCAATTTATATTAACTAGATAATATAGTAAATCCAAGCATACAACAAAGTCATGTTAGTTAGTTACACTATTTAAGTTATAACTCAAGAACGCCCGACTTTTATGATCGTTGAGTTTTTGGGTTTGTCTTTGCTCCGAATAGCAGAAATACTATAACTTACGTAAAATATCGGTGAATACAAAAAAGAAAAAAACCGGCCATATGCGAGTCGGACTCGCGCACGAAGGATTTCGTACCGACACCTCCTAATCTACATTTAAAACCACTATACAATACATTTAATCACAAAAGGTCGTATCTTCATGGGAAACTTACGACACTTACGCCCTTTTGTTTTGGCAAGGCAGTTTTTTAGTAATTACTCAAAAACCGTTAAACCTATCTAGTTTAAACCAAAAATCGTTGAAAGGGTTTATTAATGTACATCATCATGATTTTTTTAAGAATTTTTAACTTCATAGTTTGGAAATTAGAGGGGGACACACACTTTTTACCACTTTGACAGCGGTTGACATAATTTTTTTTTTAGAAACCTCTATATCATTTTTGAACGCCTATCCATAGATACCCCAGACGCCTACGTACATTGAAAAAAAATTGACCCCCCTGCTACATGTATGGGGTGCCCCCCAGTTTAATAATTTTTTTTTCATAATTTCACATCATATTTCTATAGCGGATCATAACATACACCTTAACACCAAATTTCATAATTGTTGTGGTCATATTCTCCGAGTCAATCGGCTGTGACATACGGACGGACAGACATACCACCATATCAGCCAAAGAACGTCCACTGCTGGACATAGGCCTCCCCCATATTCACGAGGGGTATATGCCATAATCGCAGACATACAGACATGACGAATCCATAAGGGTTCCGTTTATTGCCATTTGGATACGGAACCCTAAAAAATCTCTTACGTTTTGTACGGAACGGGTCGGGGGCGGAACGAAGTTCGCTGGAACCGCTAGTGAATGAATACAACAAGCAAAACAAAAAAAACTTGACTGCGTAAAAAATGTCTTTACTCGTATTGACATTTGGACAATTGATTGACGTAAGAATCATCAAAATCGGCCGGCGCGTTTGGTCCCTAGAGTGCCACAAAGGAACAAACACACATACAATAGGTACTTAACCTGTAACGAGTCCCCTCGAGCTACTTCTTAGCTTCAGGCTCCGACTTCGTAGATCATCCTTACCTTTTTTTTACCTGGGGAAATGCATTTACGCATCCCGCCTAGCCGGGGAACTAGGACAGGTATGACGGACTCCCGGGAACTGCCCGGACTATTTCTTGTGACATACTTTTAGGCGGTGATATGGTATCGTACGGAATTCAAACTCACATCAAATAAATGTGCGAGAAATACACGCTAATTAAAAAAAAATACTACACGTACTTACAAGAAAACAATGATTCATAATCATAATGAAATAGATAGTGCCCGCTAGAAAGTATAGGTTTCCTAGCGGTGACAATTTTTTTTAAATTAGCTTATTATTTCGTACATTTTTCGTACATTTATTTGATGTGAATTCGAATTCCGTTCGATACCACGTCACCGATAGAAAGTATGACACGGTTTTTGGAAAAATCGAGTGGTACAGTCAGCATCAAAAGTAGCTACGCATTTGAAAAGTTCAAAAGTCTTTCTTATAAAAGGAATACAAGATTTTGTCGCGTTCATATGCGTTGCTAACTTATGACCTTCATATTGAAATTTGAAAGTCGCGACAATAGTGGCTTCCCCATTAGTAATCAGTACTTGGAAGACAACGAATTTTCCCAGTAATTAGAAATTGCCTTCCTCTTGTAAGCTCTATATATAAAGTCTGATTAACCTCGTTAGTAGTCAGTAGGATATATCAATTTCACAGTGACTTAATAGTAATGATTATCGTGTAGTGTTTATTGTTAATGTGACTTGTATGTTAGGAGTATGGTATGATTAGTTACAATTTACATATTGGTCACTAAGGCACTTCGTGATTTGTCGTTGTGGAGGCGGTACGACATGATAAAACTGTCTGCTGTCAGTGTCAACCCATACGAATACAAGTACTGCCCTGCCTCTGCGTAAGGGTTTGCAGTCCCGGTCCCGATTTGTACGAAATTTCCCGGGAAATGTACATACCCTAGCATGGTATTATGTTGCGCAAACGTAATACTGACAGTATTTCGTCAGGTCAGGAAATCTTACATCAGTATTTATTTAACTCACGTCAAAGAACAATGTACCTATGACATATATCACTCCCGCCCCGCCAAGTCAGGAAGTCGCCTAAGGTCTGTAAATTTATTAAAATAGTAATAACCTACTTAACAATAAATAGTTACCCATATTGTATTATAATTAATGTATAATGATACATATCTACTAGTAGAAGCATGATATTGAGCACTAGCCTTGACTTCGTCGGCGTAGAACTCGTTATCACTTCACTCGTAGGCGCGGGCTTAATTATCGCTATCAAATACAAACTTCCACCCCCTTTTCACCCCTCAAAACTGATTTCCAGGATGAAAACTATCCTATGTCCTTTCCCGGATCTCAAACTATGTCTATCTAATCTATTCAGCTGCTTAAACGTGAAAAGAAAACAGACAGGGTTACTTTTGCTTAAGGCCTGTACACACATACAAGACTCGCATGCGAATATCATTACATTGCGGGATACCGTGGTGTAATGACTTCAATCAATCTGTGAAATGTAGTGAAACTCCACCACCACCACCGCTATTATCAGCCAAAGGACGTCCACTGCTGGGCATAGGCCTCCCCCAGATTCATGGGGGGTATATGCCATAATCGCCACGCTTGGCATGCGGGTTGGCGATCGCAGTATCTCAACCACACTCCAGGGATGCTGCTGCCCATCCCCCGGTGGTCGTGATCGTAGTTTTAGGACATACCGGGTTCCAGTAGTAAAACTCGTACGTGTGTAAATAAGAGTACGCAAGAAGCTCGGTTCTCCATACAAATGTAGTTTCGCTCTAATTTTAAAACGGCATGCTGGAATAACACGTAACTTTGTATACACAATTGAATCCGGCATATCTAGGCCGGGAATTAGTTTCTGTTGTTTGAAAATTATAACGGAAAAAAAATTACAGCGCCTATTAAGGTTTTTATACAAACTCAAAAACTTGCTGTATTTTTTTGCTGATACAATTTTTAGCAACAGAATCTAATTTCCGGCCTAGATATGGCGGATCCCATTGTGTATACAATGTTTCATGCTATTTCAGCACGGCGTTTTAAAATGAGAACGAAACTATGTATGTATGGAGAATCGAGTTCAGTCGATAGTGTTATCCTAAATAAACCTATACAAGTAGCCACATACTTCTTATACTTACGTCGCTGTAGGAGTAGGTTTCCAGCTACAGTTGGTTGTACCTAAAGATGAACTTATCTACCAATTAGCCCACTTCATACCAGTGATAAAGTAACTTGATTTGCCGTCGGTATGTGGGTTCAACACTCGGTCCCAAACCACAAGCGCTTACGCAAGCGGGACAGCCGTCGACTCATTAAGATAACCTGATACTAGGTGCCAAAAATAAAGAAAAGCGACAATTTACAAAACTTGTTATATTTTGAAATATGTACTGTTAATCTTGTTCGGACTTGAAATACTCGGACCTATTAATTTTGAAGTTAGGTTCAACAGAAGCGTTCATCTAATGAGGCTTCTAGACGGGCTATACTTTTGCTCAGATGTGGTAGTCGGCAACTAATGTGCATCTTGCTCTTGCGTAAAAAAATCTGCGTATGATAGCATTGGTTGCCGGCCAGAAATTGCAGGAAAATGTGGCTGGTCTAGAAGCTCCTAAGCGACACAGTAAGCTCTGAAAACAGTATTTCAATTGCACTTAAAATAACTACCAATAGACCAGATCGTTACTTTCTTAAACAGCCTAATACTTAGATCTAGGTGCTGGGCAAGGCCTCTACTCTTTTCCACCACTCGTCTCGGTCCTGTGCAACCTAGTTCCCGCCAATTCGCATCAAACGTATCAAGGCCATCCGGCCATCACCTTTTCCGTCTACCTTCCGAGGCCGAGGTAGCCATTCTGTGGAATCCATTAGGGGCCTAATCTTACTGTGTTTACTTTTATGTAACTTAAACCCATCAAAAACATAAATGTGATAATGGCAGCCAAGTTTAATATGCGAGGCGTGGTTGTCGTCTTCACCGACAAAAGAATTGAGATCTACATGTGTGCTAAGTTCCGTAGATTATCTGAAAAGGTGCCAAGTTTGGCATTAGGTTGTTTACAGTAAAACTAATTTATTGCGGCTTAATGCACTTTGAGCTTTAACTTGGCAGTTTTCTTAAATATCCAACAGCTTTCATGGTATTAACATTCTGCTTAGCATAGCTTATATTTATGAAATTTGCGGTTCTAGTTATTCTAAAGGATCTTAATACATGTATCAAATTTCATTTTTTTTATGTTAGATAGATTTGGATTTGGATTTGGATTGGGGGGTCAAAAGTGGCTCCAAGCGGTTCGTGTAAAATAACACACGGCTGCTGTCCGCCAGTTCCTGGGGTAAACTTGTCTGGGCACGCTGACGCGTGTCTAGATATACCTACCTAATAAATAAGTCACGACGATTATACAGACTATTGTACATTTCTTTTTCTTTTCAGTAGGCGAAATATGAGACTGTGTCGAACTTTTTTATTTAGTAATCGGGTCTGTACAAATCATAAAACTGCAATATATAGGTACGTTGTTTGATGATCAAGGGTTCTCCTTTGACAGAGTGATTCTTATGAACACTTAGAACATTTTAAGAAGGAGAGTCATCTTGATTCCCTTTCTATGGAATTTTGAAAAAAAAAATTCTGAAACCTATCGTAGTTCAAAGTGAAACGTAGTATTGTAATATATTTTTGGAATAAGCGCATGAAGCCCTTTTATTTGATTGATATCCCACACGATAGGTTTCAGAAACAAAATTTTCAAAATACAATAAATGATGACGTAATACTTCTCCCTTGCATCAAAAGTCACGATGGCTCTCCTTCTTAAAAAAATACCATGGGTACAGCACAGCAGTGACTACAGTCAAATGATACGCTCTAGCGCCGGCCCGAGGACGGCCATCATCGATTTGAGAATTAGTAAATTTTATAAATTTCATGTTAAGTAGGAAATATAAGACAAGATTTATGTTTCCTTAAACTATCAACACCCGCCCCTTATAAAGTTAAAACTTAAAACAGTTTTGAATAGGAGTAAATCACAAGAGTTGAAAAGTCTGCCAGATGACACTACCGAGCTCTCAAAGAGTCTTATCTCCATAAAAGTCTCGAAATAACATGGCTTTTTGACTTACGGCGTAGTGCGGTCGACGTCAAATATATGTTTACACTTTTGCACCTTATTTCCTTGCAATAAGGCGAAAAATGTATACATTATTTTGAAGTTGACAATACACATTGTGCTGTGTGATAGATGGCAAGCAGCCGTGATATCGGTTACTTCGCACGGCTTACCCTGATTTATTTTCTATTGCTCGATATCATAGTACTGTGCTGTGTGACTAGTGACTATGGATCAATAATATACAGGTGACTCCAAAGTCAAAAGTAAAAAATAAATATTATACTTATGAACATATTACATAATAAGCATACATGAATACAGTAGAGCCTCGCAATTCCGGGCCCCCAGTCATCCGATAATCCATGTACTTAATCCGGACAGCCAGGTGGGCTGCGGGTACGTTCGCGGGATAGTGGGGGATATTTCACTTGACGCCACCTACCATTCATACTAGACTACTCATCGGCAGGACGTCAATCTTTGACGTTTCATTTACTTTTCTTCCGTCATCGTACACTTTTCTACTCATACGAGGGGTGATCAATAAGTTTTGGTAATCAGTATTAAATATCGGAGATATGTAAATCGTTTTATTTTAATTACAATATGCACACTTTCTATATTTTCAAATACTTATTAACGTCATTCAATTGTTTTATTTTACCCCAATTAAAACAATTTTACTCTTGGGGTCAAATTTTATACCTTCACTAAGTCATCACCAGCCCGGTTAGTATGATAGCTTATACCGTCACGTTTTATGTGACGTTTCAGTACATTTTGGCCATATAACGTGACGGTATAAGCTATCATACTAGCCGGGCAGCTCGTGATTTTCATGTACATAGTTGGTTTTGAACATAATGTGAATGAGAAGTAGTAGTCGGCAGTTAAGGCTAAATAACAATGGGAACGGTTATCATTTCTGATCTTTACTCGAAGAGCAGCACCCTCGTCAATTAGATGGCTACAATTGCAAGGCAAGGAAAGAAGAATACAATAGCTGCCAAAAATTCGTGTTTTTTTTTCTTCAGCTGATTTATAATATTTTTTACAACTCTGATAGAATAATGTTCTACAACTCTCCAATAATATTTGAGCTCAATTGGTGAAAACTAATTTTACAGATTTATTGGTAGGCCTCAATAGTCCAGGAAGGAGTCGAAAAATACAACCCAATTTTGGTGACGGAGCTGGAGATAAAAAAACACTGCACAGATAACTTGCTTATTCTTTCAATAAACCAAGGTTTTGTTTTTTCGTGTATGATATTGTTTAGTATGTTAAATACAATATCATTAGTAAACTAAAACTAAAACTAAACTATAACAAAATAAAGTTAAACTAAATCTAAAAATGGCCCCTGCAACATTGTGTCGAAGATGCTGGCCACGTTTCCTCGCTGAATCGCCAAACTGATTCTTTGAGCGAGGAAACCGCCAGCTCTCCGATCGCCAGTAACATCAGTAAGCCTCTTCGAGATGTCTTTAAAGAGGCTTAGTACGCTGGGGCCCCACGGACCTAGGGTCTCGACGCCAAAAGGTATAAAATTGTATTCAGCGCCATGACCACGCGCAGCGATATTTGTTGAATTTTATGCCTTCGGCCGCTTCTGCCGCTGCTCCGGCACTCATCGACGTTATGTGGAGATGTGACGGGGCCAGGGTGTCTACACAGGTTGCATCCCACACTAGCACCCGTCCCTTACTCCACAGAATCAAAGGCATTCCGTCCGGTCTCTTGTCATCGTCTCTTGAAACGCCGGTCGGCTCTAGTAGGGCTGGCACATTGACTGACGCAAGAGACCGACGGATGATGTCGTTCAGAGCAGCGAGAAGTGGCCTGCACTGCTCTGGCAGGAAAGTCAGTGGTGGCCCAGCCTATCTACTTCTTTGCCACAGGGGCATCTGTGTGGGGCGCAGATCGGGACCCCGAGACGGAGACAAACTGCAAGTCGGAGGGGATTTGGTTCAAGGAAAGTACCAGTGTTCACGGAAGAATGTGCTTGGAGCCAGTATCCAGCCTCTTTGGTACCTACTGCTAAAAGTCTGGCTCGGTCTTCCATGCATCACTGGCTTAAGAGGGATTCTATGGTCAATTTGCACATAATGTCGTCGCAGCTCCTTTGTGATTTAGAATTTTCAGTAAGGTAATTTTGGCCGGGGCAAGCAATTGACCAAGCAGTTTTTGAGTCTTGCCAGCCCGAAATCTCATAGTTAGTGGGTAACACCCTTAGGATTTTACCTATGAGATTAGACGAGCTATGGACTGAGGACAAAAAAGCTGGCAAAGCGACAAATGAGAATTGAGGAGAGATTCTAAATTAATTTTGATCAAGGTATCTACCTCTATTTGCAACAAATGATTTTGATGGTTCCAAAGTGGACAGCAGCGAAGCATAGGTAAGTTTAGGAACGAAAAGACAAAATTTAATAATCGAAAGAGCGAAATGCGGGCTAATTTCAAGCAAACGGTGGGAATGGTTTTGAAATTTTGCATTCTTTCAATAATATATTTTATGTTGATTAGTGTCATGGTATATTAAAAGAATATCATTAACAGGGTGGTTCATACCGATTATCAAAACTTATTGATCACCCCTCGTAGGTTTTTCATATTTTATATTTCATTTCACGTTAACACCCTAACATTGTGGGTTCATTTTTGTTTCTTTTTACGATACGAGCATACGAGCAAGAAATATTGTTTCTTTCTGTCATTAACGAAACGACAAGGACAGCGTGCAGAATCGAATCTTTTTGTCATTATCAGGTGATTTCGTAATCGATATTCTTTATACAATGTTAGGAAATATTGTAGGTTCATTTTAGCTTCATTTTAGCTTCTTTCTACGATACGAGCAAGAAATCTTGTTTCTTTCTGACATAAACGAAACGAAAAGGATAGCGTGCAGGATCGAAACTTTCTGTCACTGTTTTAGTGATTCGTAATCAACATTCTTAATACATAAGAACACCATGAAATTATCGTGTTTTTATATCACGTCGGTGGCAAACAAGCGTAAGCGTAAGTAAGCGGTCTATGGACGCAGCCTATGGACGCCTGCAACTCCAGGGGCGTCACATGCGCGTTGCAGACCCAAATTTATACACTCCTTTCTTGAAGAAGCCCATACGAATACACGTACCGTACGTTTAAACGAATGTAGTTATTTCACCGAACTGGTCAAATAAATTATTTGAATAGGTACGTGGTGAAAATGGAAACAAACAGATTGAATGCTGTTGTTCTCAGATAGTAGCGACACCGTCAACTGCTCACATAAGTTTGTGGTGTTGTTACGTGTGATGCATGATTTTCTAATGAGCATAGTAAACATGAATAATATTATTATTATAATCCATTTATACTTATCTGTAGAAAAACTAAAATTTGGTAAATAAAATTAAGGAGTTTATGTAGGTAGGTATATTATTTTAAGGAATTTATTTAATAATTTACATAACTAAAAACCAAATCGCCGACAATGTTAGGACAACAATAAATATATGATAGTTACATATATATGTATGTACATTATAATCTTTAGGTATTTATACACTGTAGACATGGACTCCTGACCTGAAAAATTACCCAATAAGTAGGTACATCGATTTTCATATCTAATTGAAGAAGAATGGATGGTATATAAATAATGAAATAGTGCTTAATTGTCTTTGAAGTTAACATTAGGTACTGTGAAAGTATCAGAGTACCTAATGGTTTATTTGTGATTACATCACAAATATTTTTTTCTTAGATACCTACTTAATAACTACTATTAGAATACGGATTTCCAAATTTTAACATAAATATTTTTTATGACTAGACCAAACAGCTGCACATAATCCATGGACACAGAAATTGCAACCGTTACTGCAGTAAATTTACTGCCTTTGACAAAAGCGGGCCCTAAGCGGCACGTCAAGCGATGATATATTACGATTTACGCTGAGGGGACCTTTTTTGTTCTCGCCGTAATGGTTTTAGTTTAATCGACACCTTTGAGACGGAGATATACAGGCGCCTATTGGAAGGACAGGGATGTAAAATGGTGTCTTTTTCCCGCCGAAGTGAATCAGACTGCTGACTTTGGTTATTCACTGTCTGGTGGTTGTGAGCTTTCGTTGTGACCGTGGAAGTTTCGGATGTTTTTGGGAGGAATTTAATTTGTTGTTGAAAATGTTGAATTTAATTGTTAATATTGGTGTCAATACTGCAAGTGTTTTTTTTTGGGATACACAAATTAATTATTAGAAGGTAAGTAAGCACTTATTTAAATTTAAGGGAGATTTTTGGACTTTTCAACTTTTGTTATTCCATTAGACGCTTTATAGGATTCTTAAGCAGATACCAATAATCCAATCATGTTTTTCTCAACAAATTTACGAAATCAGCTATTTTTTATTGTGTCACCCCTTTGGACAATATTTGCCTCGTAGACGTAGACGTAAGACCTATGTCAACAACTTATCAGTTTAATACCACTTCTCACAAACAACCATGCCATCTCGAAGAGAGTCAAAAGTCTAAACAGTATGGGTTGATGCTATAACATTCAGACACGAACATTCCAACGTACAAGTAGAAGGCTTTCACGCTACCTGAAAACAACACAAACCGAGAGATGGCGCTAGTACAGCAAATCAATGTAAGTCTCTTACTTGTTTCGTGGCTTTACTAAACTAGTTCAGAGAAAAATATAAAAAATAAGATTAAATTAATATCTTTGGAACAATATTTGCATTGACGTGTTTTTTAGAGAAATATGTAGTTGGCTTACACATTACGGTTAATAATGTAAAAGTATTTTGGGCGCCATCTATAAAGCCAAATGATAACATTTTAGGTATACCTATACATAAAAGTAATTATTATTTAAGGACTGATTTTACCAAATTAAATTACCTATTACGAGGGACGGCTGAAAAGTAACCTCCTTGGTCAGAAATATATACAAAAATAATGCTGGCTGGTATGGATATATTCGTTTATTATTCTATTTTCAAAATGTATTACATTCATTTATTTATTGCATTTCGTTTATTTGTCTCCTACAATTGTTTCGAACATGTCGGTAGAAAAAGTGAAAATGGATAAAATCGAGCAGCGTGCGATGATTAAGTTTCTGATTAAATATCGGGCCGCGTATGTTACGTGTGTTTGGCAGTTCGTGTTCTTCCGAATTTGTTATAAAGTTTTGGTCAAGGCAGTTTAAATTAGGTCGTGAGAGCCTGGATGATGATCCTCGTAGCGGAAGACCAGTCTCGGCCGTCACCGATGAAAATGTAGCCAGGGTGAAAAAAATATATATTAGAGGACCGACGAGTGAAGCAGTGGGAGATAGCTAGAGATGTGGGCGTCAGTAAAGAGCGAGTCAATGAAATAAGTCATGAGCATTTCAACATGTCCAAGGTTAGTGCACGTTGGGTCTCCAGAATGTTGAGTGCATTTGACATGGAGATGCGTGTCAAATGTTGCGAAGAGTTTTTGGACATGAGTCGAGGGAAATAGGAAGAAATAATTTCTAGAAATGTTACAAACATGTGATGAGACATGGATTCGACAATGAGACCCGGAAAGTAAGCTACAGCCGTTACAGTCGATTTTTATTAACTTATGGTTACAATCTTTTGGTACACAGAAGGGATTTTGCTCATAGATTATTTACCGAAGAAAACTACAATGAATGCTGATTATTACTCAAACTTACTATTTATTTATTTTATTTATGTATTTATTTATTAAGGAGAAAAAAACAGAAGTAAATGTACAAAAAGAAAACATAACAGTGCAAGTACTTAGTTGCTAAACATGCATTTACTCCCTTGAGAGTTCCCACTGAGACATAACTATTAAGCAGGTATAGGTACACACTACGCTGTTAAACTCAACCTAGCTCCATACATTTAGTTTAAGCAGGTATACACTACGCTATTATATCAACTAAGAGAGACAATAAAAGAAAAACGGCGATGTAAACTAAGCAAAGGAATTCTGATTTTGCACGATAACGCACTCCAGTGCATACCGCCCGCACAACGAAGCTAGAAATTAAAGACAATGGCTTCGCAACCATTGACCGCCCCCCTTATAGTCTAGATCTAGCCCCCTGTGACTATGTTCTGTTTAGAATTCTCAAGAAAGACCTCAGGGGACGAAGGTTTATGGCCGATGACGAAATGAAGGCTACGGTTACTGACTTTTATGACGACAAATCGAAAGATTTTTTTTAATGGTTAAATTCAATATTAGAAAAATGTAATAAGTGTATTTTATTAGCAAGGGACTATGTAGAAAAATAAATAAAAATTAGCCACGACAGTCTTTTATTTCATTGTTAGGTAGATTACTTTTCAGCCGCCCCTCGTACATACTGTACTTATCGACTAACCTTAACTTTGAACATATAATTAGGTATATCGTGTTAAGTATAATAGAAGACGTCGTATATGAATTACACACCGACGATATTTAAAAATGTTCAAATCCTATTTGAGAGAACAATACTTAAATCACTTAAAATAAATAAATTAGGGGACAAATTTAAGCAAATTGAACTAGTCCCATAGTAAGCTCAATAAGGCTTGTGTAATGGGCACGAGCGACGATATACTCGTATGTAATAGATATACCCTACTAAATAGAAAATATTCACGTCTCAGGAACAAATATGTTTGCTCATCATATAAACAAATTCCCTTACCGGGTTCAATTCAAACCCGTGAACTCCAGTTTCGCAGGCAGTGTCACTACCAGCTAGGCTAAACAGGCCAACTTACATACATTCTATTTAAATACCTAATAACACTATACGTGACATGACATCGATGGATAGCGCTAAATTCGTTATTGAACGGCGTACTTACATTAAAATAATACATACATATTTCGGGCCGTATTTTTATCAAAAGCTCCCAATCTCATAAGCGCTCTGTGTCATGAGGCTTCGTATAAGATTGTTTAACATAGAAATTCAACCTGAACTAGTTTATCTTTGTGTAATGACTGTAATGAGTATGCATTTTTAAGGAAAACATAATAGCAGTTAACTATAGTCACTTCCTTTATTTATCAAATGAAATCAAATTACATGAACTACATATTTTTGCATTGTTATCGTACCCATTCGCCAACATATATATTTTCATCTTCTATTAACCAGTAGTAAGCATTTACAACCACCTTAAAAAGCAAAAATTTAAGACGTTTTGTACGTGTATCAGGCCCGTAACTTTAAGTCAACTCAAATTCCAAAAGTCTGTCGGCCAAATGAATTCAGGCTTGCATATTTACGGTCAACGTAAGTTTCGCTGCGCCATGCCAGAATCTGCAGCGGGAGTTGCGGAACTCCGCGACTCGCGGAAAGTATTCCCTTACTGACATCTTGAGATTGGCGCTGGCTTAGACACAAGAACACCGCGATTCCACAACATAGTCATTTGTCAGACAGAATAGCATCGCGATAGAAAACTAGGCTACACAAGTAAATTTTTAACAAAAAAAACCGACTCGAAATCTTTCCCTTCCTGCTATACAATACGAGGAGTTCCCTCGATTTTTCCAAGATCCCGTTATCAGATCCAGACTTGGTGACAACGGGAACAACCAGAAAACATACCCTTTCAAACAAAAATATAATTTTTTAAATCGATCCACTAGTCTCCGAGTAATCGGTGATCATATGTACATAATAAAATATATATTCCGACGAATTGAGAACTTCCTCCTTTTTTTGAAGTCGGTTAAAAATAGATGCAGGCAGGGCACAGCGGAATATCATCTGACTCATATTAGGAGCAGCTTAACAGGGGAAAAGTAAGTAAGTATACAGAAAACTTATTTATTCTTTTAGATAGTGAGCTTCATCACAAATCACCTGATTGTTGCCATACCCATTGTGGTCCAAGATGGAACACACTTAGTAATGAAAACTGGTACACTCTCGTCTTGAAGACTTTAAGGTTGTGGTTCAAGGGGAACAAGGATTCTGGCAAGGAGTTGAGCCATGATCCATAATGTAAACAAACATTACTCGATCACAAATCACGACAATCCAAAAGAATCACTTAATTTAAGTAACCACATTAAGTATTTCTTTTTCACTAATAACTGCTTCAAATTATCTTCACAATAGCTATTTACGATACAAGGGTTGTAAAACAAAGAAAGGCCGATATCGCAGATGTTTGAGGCCCGAGCCGCAGGCGAAGGTCATAAATATACGAGAGAGGGCTTTCTGTTTTACGACCCGTGTTTTGTACACAATTTTATGTCACCACTTCGCCAAAAAAGGTGTGGTGTAAATATTTTTTTGGATCAAGTGAGAAAAAGTCGACAGTCGACCTATTCTATGCTCCGTGGTTCTAGTATTAGGTTCTTATTTTGTCAGGGTTTCTTACTAGTATTTGCATTTGTAGTTCTGAAATAAATAAGTTGATGTGCAAGAAACGCTAGGTTTTTTAGTGCACGCAAGGATAGGTTGACTAGTCATAAAATAAAGACCTACTTTTTTTGGACACCTATCAAAGATGGTTACTCAAAAATGTTCTAATTCTAAGAAGATATTTACCTGGATAAGTTTGTAGAGCAGATATACGTATTAAATTTTTGCTGAGTACAATGCAAACGAGAGATGCCTATTCGCATGAAAAGAAGGTCGACGTTACTAAATCATACTCGATTCAGTATAATAGTGTTATAGAAATTCTGCGAGACTTGTCAACAAACTAAAATATCGCTATGCCATAGCTTCGTTTCCCTCTGACAATCTAACCCTCAACAGCTGTCTAATCGATCAAAATGTCAATGATTCGGTTAGTTCATTAACCTCAATCTGCTGAGTAATCGAAATCACACCGTTAGTTATGCACCACTATCTGAAGACTAATGTAAAATTTGAGTTATACAACTACAAGTACGTTAGGTATATTTCTTAAGAATTATATGCACACTACATCAACAGTATCGACACTACTATATTACAGATGGATGATTCATATTATAACGTTTTGCTACATAAAACGCGACAGTAGAACCAATCGTGTTAGCTGGGCACGAGTTTACTGTTATCGCTTATCTTATCTTACCTTACCTTATTGTAAGTAATAAAAAAACGGCTAAGTAAGAGTCGGACTCGCTCACAGAGGGTTCCGTAGAACTAAAAACAAATTTGATTTATCAATATATTGATATTTGTTGTAGGCGCATAAAATTAGCAAAACCTGGACATAATTCGATAACCGCAGTTTTCTTTTTCTATGATGTAAAGTATTGTTAGTTATGGTTAAAATAAAAAGAATTAAACATTTTAAAGCTACGCGTCAATGTTAAAAAAACAAAAAACTAATTTTTTGATCTGCAATATAGTGATAAATTATTAAAAACTAAACGGCTTCTCTATGCACATAACTACGTCAAAAGTGTTAACATTGACGCGGAGCCTTAAACGGTTTATTTCTTTTAATTTTAAGTATAACTAACGATACAGTTATCAAATTATGTCCCGGTTTTGCTAATTTTGTGCGCCTATTGGTAAAATATACGTGATGATAATCATTATCACCAAATTTCAATTTCATAGATCAATGGGAAGTTAAACAATTCTTCGGAACAAAATGTATGACAGATGACATGACAGATGGATACGCTAGTGACAGCAATAGGGCTCCGTTTGGTTGTTGTAAAAAGAGAATCACATTTTGAAACCGCTCGCCTCTTGTGACTTAGCGCGCGACATTACGCCTAGTGTTGGCGTAAAAGCTTCTTTGTGTTTATATTTATATTTATGTTCTGCTTTATGTCGTGACGTCGAGAATTGTTCTAACGCGCTCTTATATTTAACGTCCGTGAACAAAGTCCCGTGCTTGCAATTTGTTTTAAGCGTGTAACTTGTAGTTACGTTGCTATAACGCTTTGTTTTGGGGAATCTTTTAGAAATTTATGAAATACTTTGAGCTTGCTGTGATGTTTACGTCAGCTAGATTTAAAACTTTAGCATGCATTTCAACATTTCTATTTTTATAAGATTTTAATAAGGAACAGTCGAATGATTCAATTATGTTTGGCCCATAATAGGTACTTACTTCATACAATCTTCATTGAGTCAGAATAAGACTTAAATACATTTCTGTTATTCAGTTAACTCCATTTTAATTTTTAAATTAATTTTAAAATACATAAAATGCGCGGGATATTCTATTCATTAATCCGCGAAGACATTGGTTATGAAGTTAAGTCTAGGGTAAGTAATTACTTAGGTAAATAGGTATAATACAACTACGCCACCTAAAATTAAAGAGCTGTAGGTAGAGGGCCGCTGTACTGTACTCATCTGGGACGTACTTTAGCACACATTTGGCGAGGTTTTAAGTTTTATTTTTGATGTTATGCATAATAATAATAAAATACTCAGTTGAGAGTTTAAAGATAGACGTTATCGATAGAATACTTAAAAAAGAGGAATGTTATAAAAGAAAATATTTCGTCTGTTGATTGTAGTTATTAAAATAGAGGAACATATCATCAGATGGTGATGAATATGTGATAAGTAGATTGAGTTGAGTTAGTCAATAGATTTATGAACCTTTGTACTCTGTCAGCCTCCTCATATACTTTCTTTCAAATACCTCTAAGAAAAAGGTACACCCAAGGTCACTGTCCCCATGAAGACCAAATGCCCCAGACTATAAGTCTTATAAATAAGTAAACCCCAAGTTAGAAACAAGTGACGCGATCCTCAAACTTCGTAGGCATCGTGTCCCAGGCTGTATTCCCATTCCCAGCAACCCCACTTCCGACGAACCAGTATAAGTCAGACCTCCAATTTACGCGTTGTTATTCTGAATTCCATTGTAAAGATATACTAGGGGGTGCGATAAGATGAGGTGAAATAGGTTGTGAAAACAGCATAGCCGGGTTGACGGCCGCTGCCAGTTGCCACTTGAGATTTAGGCCTTTTTAAGGTTCAGTGCCTGAACTTGTACTATGCATAACTAGAACATGTATTGTGAGGTCATAACTCATACAAAGTTTTGGACATGTTTATGTTCAGAAGACGAAAGTACAGGCACCATTTGTAGGATAAGATTAAGGGTTGAGGCATTGCGGGTTCGGAAATTGTGTATTTGAATAAAGGACATTTTGTGTACAAATGTTGACAAATACAATGGACAAAGCATTAATAGATGGCTTGTATATTGTGTGTAAGATTGCCTTCATTTCTTTGACTGAAAGTTAGGTCTAGCTTCTTTATTAAATTTATAAATAATCTAGTCAAAATTCCCTCAACTGCGACAGTAGTGGAAATCTAATTACTTGCTACATCGGGTTATCTTAAATGCCTATTTAGTTTCATTTATAGAAGTGGCATACAGACACGAGTTCTTATGCTATTTCCCATATTGGCCTGCAAGGAATGGAACATTAAGGCCGCAGCAATAAATAGTACGTAAGCTTCGAGCTCGCTCCGCTCTTGACAATTAATGACTCCAAGCTAACAGCTGCAAAAAGTATGCCAGAAAATGCTAGTTTATTGTTTGCCCTAAATATATTTAAAATTCCTTTTATGAAACGTGTAGTGCAGGACGTTTCTAACAAAAAAGTCAGGATTGGAAAAGTTGTGGTTCTAATAAAAACTTGTATATTCCATTATGTGACGTCTTTTCATGTAATTTTATGTGTCGGCACAAAATGGAATCCTTTTATGAATATATGTAAAAAATTTAACACGTTTTTACCTATCAAAATTAGCAGTCTGAGCAGGAAAAAATCATCATTGTCATCATCAACCAATACCAAATAAAAATAAAATATATTTTTTTTATTAACATTGAAACGTACCTAATATTTTTAACTCCTATTTTCTTGAAATGAAAATAATTATTCAAAACAAACAAAAAACACAAACTAATTTTGTTTCAAGCAGTAACGCTGCTAACAAAAAATGTAGATTTCAAATTAAAGGTAAAATTGGCTTCGCGGCAGTCCCAACCGTATCCTAAGCGTGTTTATGAACCGCTGGGACAGCCCTGTGCTAGCCCGGTGGACGGCAATGCATGTAGTTAAAAATAAAATTATTATAAATTTGTAATGTTATAAATAATTTCAATTAAATTCTATTTCGTCTCATTAGCTTAGGCACTAACATTAGATTATAGGCACAGTAATGTTAACTAACAATATGTATGGACTCATGTCTGAAATAAAAACTTATTATTGTTATTCACCTTATTTATTTTTTCGTCTTAAGTTAGATTTTTTACAATAAATGTATACAAGTACAATATAAAAATATACATACAAAATATAAAAGCATTATAAAAAACCTAACCTAGGGTGCCGCCGGCAGCGAGGCTAGCCTAAGCTACCGGTGGTTAGGGCGACAGAGAGAGGAACCTCCGGACTATCCGCGCCGTGTCCAGGAGTACCGCTTTCTGTATTTGACCCTTGACCCAGCCATCTAACGAGAGTCTCTTGAGATGTTGGTCGATTATTATTATTATTATAAAATTGAAAAAATTTGTGCTTGGAGCACTACATTTTTAATTTTTTTCCCTTTAATTAAAATAAAACAAAAGTATTACATTGTTTGGATTATGTAATTTTACGATTACTGACGACGCGTAGGGCGATCTAAAATTCCACCATACCGTCATATCAGTCTAAGGACATCCACTGCTGGATATAGGCTTCCCCCAATTTCATGGGGGGGGGGGGGGGGGGTAAATGCCATAATCGCCACGCTTCGCATGCGGGTCCATGCCCATTTGCCCATCCCACGGATCTAAATTTATTGACATCAAAATTAAAATAATGCCTTTTAATATTAGTCACAAACCTACTGTTTTCACATTACCATTTAAGTATTTATATTTTGAAGTGCCACGTGCCACTAGCTTTCTTATAAGATAGGGTTGAAACATACAGTTTTTTTTAAATTGATGTTGAAAAAGCTATAACTCGAAAACGATTACGAATATTGATATAGTTTATTTGGCAAAAGAATATTACCAAGGCTCACCCCCCTGTTTACAGGAAAGTCCATCGTTTTGTTCCACCCAGTATACTTAATATTATCTACTTTATATTTTTTTATCTCCGAAATAAAAGCATATGGTATGTACATTTGCCACATGCCGTAAAATACACTTCGATTTAAGTCGTTTGTTTAATTTGATTTGTTTTCGATGAAAACGTTTGTTGTTGTTATATAGTCCCCGGGCTAGGAGCAAATATCGTCAGTCATTTCTTCTCGAGCGATAACTTCTAATATGCTTAAGAGAGTTTTATGAAGCCCCGTGGACGTCAGCTGGGACACCATTTGTGGATTTGGCAGTTTGACCCTGAAACACGTAAATAAGTGTTTTTTTGTCAACTCCTCTTGATTCAAATACTGTTACTAAATGATAGCTAACCCCATATCTGAAAGGAAATAAAATATCCGCTGAATTAGGTGGTGAAAATATCGCCCGCTGGTCACAAATCTGGTGTTTGATACCTGCAGCTCTGGGATGTTAATGAAATCTATTAGCGTATTTCCTATAAAATTTTAATCAGATGTAGTATTAGGCTTTAAAGACAATTTATTTAACGAACACACATACTTTATTTTAATCATAATAATAATCTTTTATTTCGAACCATATCTAAAAATAGAAATTACAATCAAATCTAATTTAAATTAGCAAAATTACAAATAAATATATAAATCAATTAGACGACGATAGACGTGAATAGATCAGCTAGCTGCGACATGAACTAGAGCGGACAAGAAAATTGTTATATTAAAAACATTAGGAAGTAAATATTTACTATCACAAATACACAACGGCTCATACACGTAATGGCTCATGTTTGTAACTTAATACAACTAGCTGCTCTAGACACATTTGTATTATTTCTTTCCCCGACTCCACCCGCGTATACGTATCCACCACATCAGCCCTAGGACGTCCACTGCTGGACATAGACCTCCCCCAATTTCAAGGGGGGTAAATGCCATAATCGCCACGCTTGGCATGCGGGTTGGCGATCGCAGTATTGTTCTTAATTAATACAAAATTTTGCAATAACTACAAGTATGTATGAAACTTAATATGATATTAAACTTTATTGCTACAAATCGTTATGAAAACAAAGTATATAACACAAATAGTAGTAGGTAACAGAGATACTTACGTTAAATGACATTATGAATAGGGACAATTCAAAGTTACGATAGGTAGTTATTAACCATAACTAATTGTGAATAGTGATCATTATAATAAAAAATATTATAAGATAAATTTTCAGAAATAAAACAATCGATTTTGCATTTTTATATGAACTTTGGCGCAGCCAAAAAATTGGTATTACCAAATATAAGAATGTACATAGAATTCAACCCCACAAACAGCCAACCATTTACAACAGTCCCCTTCATAATTTGCACCACGTAATAGACACGGTTTTATATTAAAAACGTATCGCAGTCGGGTGCGGCCAGATGCACTGAATGTCGGTTAACGCCCGTTCTGAACCAACGCCAACTCTTCATATGGACCAAACTGCCATATTGACTTTTATTACTGTCACGTGTTATTGCAGCCGATAGCTCCAAAATGCTTCGCGGACTCGGCCAAATATAAAAACTAATCTGGGGTGTTATTCAAAAACCGACTCGTTTTCACCTCTCACCTCACTCGTTTTTATATATGGAAACCGTCAAAATTTGACAAATGACATTTGTCAATTTCCATATAAAAATGGGTGAGGTGTGAGGTGACAGGTGAGGGCAAATCGGTTTGTGAATAATAGGGTTATGGCACTACGGTAGTTGACAACAGTACAAATAAATTGGTTTTACATTATTACCTACCGTTAGACAAAACTCACTAAAAATAATACTCGAAAAATATCACGCTATAACTTTTTTGGCTGTTTTACGGTGGCTTAGCAATACGGAAGTTGACAACAGTACAAATAAATTGGTTTTACTTTATTACCTACCAATAGACAAAACTCACTAAAATACTCGGAAAAAATCACGCTATAACTATTTTTACTGTTTTTTTAATACAAAAAGATAGTAAAAATATGACACAGGTTTAGAACAGAAAAATCTCTGTGACGCCTCTTGCACAGATATCAGAGAAAAGCAGACTCGCAGTATTAAGCCAGATACATTTTCATATAGTTGTCTCTTTAATCCCTATGGTGCACCAAAATGAGTTAGAATGCGACAGATAGTACAATCATTTTCGGCTTGTAACGAGTTGTCTCCATTTGAAAGCACACCAGGATGTTAAATCCCATATAAACTTAACACACCACAACGTCAGTTCAGTACAATTTTCAGGTATGAAGACGGAGACACTGACAGGTGAAGACGTGTCAGACGTCAGTTATCTGTCTCTCTCAAACTTTCTGATTTGTGCATTAGTGAGAATATATCAGATGGACAGAAATCGTTCAACTTAAATGAGCGGATCTGCTTTACTCTGATATCTGTGCGCCTCTTGTTGAAATATCCCTACCAAAATCCTGACTAAACGAGCATTTTGACGATTCATAAAAAGTTGCTGATTTGACTACCAGTCTCTGATTTGATCCCAGTATTGGAAATGTTATAAAAAAAGGAAACGACTGTGAAAATATGTTTTGTTAAAACTGCATTGCAGACATTTGTTTGTAGTGTTTTATGTGATTCGTAACGATATATTTTTCAATATGTAATTATACTGCAAAGCCTACAAATTGCAGCTCAAACTGGGTCAAATCATGAAGCGTTTCGCAGTTGTTCATGATAATTTAACGACTGCAGTAAAATTTACCGTCCAATTATAGACACAATTTACTTTTTACGTCAGCGACAGTAAGCTGGCGCGATAAATAAACCAAGCGATTACGAGCTTTTACGATTATTGAAAACTTTTTCTGTGTTTATTGCTATTTATTTATTTGCTAAGTCAACAAAAAGTCCATATTAACATATACCTTACAGACTAACATACAGATCAATACAAAATTCTTAAAAACTAAAACATATTATTTAGGCGACGTAACAGCGTGACTCCGTTGCGTCGGCATCTTTGGTTATAGGACCGAAACCGCAGAAACACTACGGCTATCATACTACTGCCCTTCGGCCAGAAATCAGCACACGCGATGGTCCCCTGCAGCGGTCGCGGCACGGGCACCACACACTAGATGAAGTTTTTTTTTATTGTAAATAGGATAGCGTTTGACCTCAGTCTAACCTGATGGAAAGGTGACAAGGTCTAAGATGGACACGCTCACCCAGAAGATGCCTATTCACTCTTACCTTGAAGACATCGAGGTCATATGCTTCCGGAAATACATGTAGTGGCGCGAATGTAGCAGGAACATACTCCAGCGAGCTCCAGCTCAGCGAGAACATACTCCACCATTCCATTTACAGACCACCAGCATTTACAGATACTCCACCATGTCATTAGCCATAGGTAGCGGAGTAGTGCAGGCTCGACACATACAGCTCCTTGCTCGGTGTGACAACTCACTGCCCAGGATTAACTTACTCTGCTGTACCACAGTGAATCTTACGGCTTGCATTGCGCGGGTTGCTATGCAACCTGATCTGTGAAATAATCCATATCCAAATTCATGCAATATCTGGCAGGTGATTCTAAAGTATTTCATATTTTGGGTTTGTTTTATTTAATAATAAAGACTATCTAATTGTAAAACCCATCCTCTTATGAAGTCAGTTGGATATAGGTTGGCAGTTTATTTTTCTGTATACTCCAATAGGTAACTATAAAAAATTACTTGAGATAATTATTAATTAGTCTGATCCTTTGTATGAAAACTAAAGGTTCAGCATGGCACTTTACTACAGAGGCCGGGACGAAAGGGGTTGCCGGCCGAAGACATATAGACGGCCGAGCGGATAGATCTGAGGCGGGCAACTCCATATTTCTCGCCGAGGTATGTATAGTGCTTTCTCAAACATGCAATGATATAAACAACAAAAAAATCAAAGTTTTATTTTTAATAAGCATAGTGGCAGAATGTCACGATGCCTGTGCCTCAAATTTATGTGGAATGGAAATTAAATAAAGAGGACTTTCCCGGCCTAGGCCTGCAAGATTTGTATGAAATTCCATTAACGACCTCTTGTCCTAGCCGCACCTGAAACGTCATACTTCGCAGCATATTATAAGGAACATAACATCAATATTACATTGCATGTTTGAGAAAAAAATATAATTGTTGATCCTTACGCAGAGGATTTGACCAGATTAACTTTTATAACACATCATTTAATCCGGGTAAACATTTTGCAATACTAAATAATTCAATCCTCGCTACACCTAAACTGTTTAGTCAATATAAAGTATCCATTACAAAAGTAAGTACCGTCCCCTGCATATGCGCCCAGTTCAATGCCCCCGGGCGACAATTACTCGAGGGGCTCGTCCCTAAGCTAGCCACTCCAGAATCTGCCTTGGCTAATGCATCGCCAATGTAGAATAAGCCCCCGGTCGCAATATATCGCATGGTTACGGAAAATGACTAAGGGTCTCGATATGTGGCTGGCACAGACCTACTAGATCTGTGATGGCTGGCGTGCGAGAGAGGTGTTAACCGCTTGCTATCCAGCCGTACCCTTGTGGGATGACTTGAATCTTTTATTGTTGTGCCTACTTACGAGTCCTTTGCAAATGTGTGCAAGATTTATCGTATATTTGAGAAATATGGAGACAATGCAACACTTTCAATGAATGTTAATTTAGTCAATACTGTCCGGTTGATTGTATCCACATTTAACAATATTCTAGTTTTGTAACACTGTAAACGCGTGGCGGTTATTTCCGAAACTCGGACAAACTACGGATAGAACGCCGATTTTACGAACGTTCAATAAAGCTTTAAAACGCATTTATTCCTCACACTTTAAAATTGGATAACATTTTATTACTTGCATTTTTAAATGGAATGAAAGCCAAAGCGTTCCGCGCTCCGCATACTAGCACTTAATGAGCTTAGTTTCAGAACGTCGCTTAACAAATAAAGATTTGCAGAGTTATACAAACATACTTTAATTGTACACATAAAACAACGTACATAGGTGTACGAATGCCCCTTGCATCTAAGTGCCCCGCTTCGCCCTACAAATTACATGTTGTTTTTTCAAGCATATTTCTCATTAAATGGTTTCTGGATTGCTTGCTTTAATGCAGTATTTTCTCTTAAAGCATATTAATGCTTTTCAAAGTTATAAATATTCTTAAATATCCGGGTGTTCCGGACGTGCGCAAGAATCGTGAATAAAGCTGGAGATGAATTAGTGGAACCTGGAACTGGAACAAAGCCAGGACATTTAACAGGGGTATTTAACGAAATTAAACCACTGAATGCATGTACTTAGTCATAGACAAAAATATGTATTTGCTTAAAATGTAATCAACCAGATGAATAAACTTTAATACCATACATATTGTAGGATTAAGAACAATGAAAACGGGTATAATTTGTATCGAATTTCCATACAAAAAGATATATCTTTTTTTGCTCGTGTGCGTAGTACCTACTTAATAGGTACATATTTTAATAAATCAATTATTTCTTTAGAATTCACAGTATTTTATTGTATTGTATTGTATTTTTCAAACTTATTATATAATCCTCACAACTTGTACTCCTCATCGACTCACATGTTTCCTTTATACATATTTATGTATAAATATTTTTGTTTGTGTCTGAAATATAATGCAATGGAATTTGTTGTTCGAACTTTAATTCACCACACACTACTAAACTATGGTATCAGTATAGTGTTCTTGCACTAATGGATTCATAAATTGGCACTGCATTAGCGATTTATAGTGTATTTGGGTATCCTCTGCTAGACATAAGACATATAGGTATTTATATTTTGTACTTAGGCACATACTTATAAGGCGAAGGTTATATAGGTAACAACTGCGATAAAATTCAAAGGTAAGTACTTACATGTGAAGTCCCTAATCTGCACTGGGCCAGCATGAGGACTAATGCCCACTCCCTCTCATCGACAAGAGGAGTCCTGTGCCCAGCAGTGGGACAAAAACATATAGGCTGATACAGTCGAATATCCACCAGGTATGACGAAGCCTAGCACTCTCGTTGCCAACGATTTCGTAGCGCTACGCTCTTAGCTGAGAACATGCGAAAAACGCATGCGCAATGAACGCCCGACGTTCAAATTCCCGGCGGTGATAGTTAAATAGGTGTCAAAGCCAAGCTTGCGAGTAGACAAGGAATAGTTATATATTTCCATACTTGAGCTGATACAAACCCACATTCCAGGGAGTGAATGAAAATTATGAGGCATAATGAAACATGAAAAACACAAAAGTGTTCGGTGATGTTATCCGACCCATAACGAACGATTTTTTCACATTCTAATTTCGGGCAACACGAATGTTTTAAATTGACCCGCTATAAAGAGCGGTTACTGCTCATATCGCGTCAAAACGTAAGCCTCCCGCGGGACGCCGTTACCAGTTTAATATTGGCACTGCTAGGGCTGGGCTGCCGGGTATCGATACCTGCGATGTTATCGATAAAGTACGTAGGTTATTTTTTAATGCAGTGCTTTTCATTAATCTTCGGTTTTGATGACAAATACACTGTCACTGCAAGAGTGAGTGCGTTAGAAAGCCGATTTCTATTAAGAAGCTGGTTTTACTTACTGTATATACAAGGTGGGCCCTGTAACAGGAGCAAATATTTAAAAGGATGGTTCTTTAGAGCATCCGCAGTAAATCCTCGTGTCCCAATATTTTTTAATTATTTTCTATTTGGATAAATTTTGATCTAAAGTTATGACCATCAGGGGTTGTATCTTGATACGACAAGATTATAGCGCGGCATTCAATGCAGTTTTCGCAGTAGTATCAAGTTATGAGTCATAATAGTTTTTGAATTTCTTGTTTTAAAAGCTATTTTTGGTACATAGCTTTATTTTTTAAATTTTGTTTTCTTAAAATAAATAGTTATGAATATAACTACAGAAGAGTAAAAAAATACACGTAATCTATCTTTGACGAAGCAATAGGAAATAATTGCCGGCTTGCTCTATAGTGGACCGTTTTATTTTTTGCTCCTGTTACAGGGCCCACTCTGTATATTTACTATTCACATTTTACGTAATGAATATTTGATATTCCACTCTACTAGATACCGAAATTGCAATTTACTTTGAATTGGTAATAATAAATGTAGTTTTGTTGAATAAGAGGATTGATCAGGACGCTATTGGTTAAATTGTTAAGAACATGAATTTTACCTACAGAGCCCATCCATCGACCATCCTGCGACCTTTCTCTTCCGCCTGGCATTTGCTCGGTTGTATCCTAAAGGAGCACGTGGACCGCTGAGGCACTCCATCCCAAGATTTAGCGTAGGCATTAGTTTTACGAAAGCGACTGTCATCTGACCTTCCTACCCAGAGGGAAAACTAAACCGTGATGGGATTAAACCGGCTTCCTTACGATGTTTTCCTTCACCGAAAAACCACTGTTATTTAATAAATGATATTTCCTCGATAAGTTTTTTTTAAAACCCAACCAAAAGTGGTACGAGCCGGGATTCGAACCCATGACCGCATGAACATCTAGTACAAACCTACAACTCGCGTTTCGGTTTTACTAGCCAAGCCCCTATTAATTTATCTAAGGTGGAAACTCTGAGAATACTTACCCCCCTTATTCATAAAACTTAACAAACCTCTGTTAACTAAAAGTGTTTTTTTCCCTTTCTCACAAACATAAATGTCAAAGTGACAGATACGGACAAACCAACTTTAGCGGCTTGTTAACTAATAGAGGCTTGATGGACGTTTATGAATAAGGGGGTTAGTGTCTACGCCAGTCCTTGGGATTATGTAGCGGACCCCGGGCATCTTCCAAGGTGCAACTGTACTAGGATAACGCTAGAATGTTGATGGGCATTTAGATATATTAATATAGGACCCGATATCATTACATTTTGATGAATTCGTATTTTAATTATTGTTTTAAAGTTATATGGGGAATGTAATTATTGGTCATATCGGGTCAGATAAAAACGTAAGCCTCTCGCGTCACTGCCGTTCCCAGTCTAATATACTAGCATAGCTAGAGGTGGGCTACCGGGCGTGGATACTTGCGACGTAATCGATAACGGACGTGTAGGAGCGCAAGTAATTTTTAGACTAGTCTATGTTATTTGCACGTTTCACATATCGATAAGCATGATTCTTGCGCAGCCCTAGTGCTGGAACAGTATTTATTGAGGCGAGTACAGAGTAGAAAATATCGACAGCAACAACACTTTATTACACATACGCATTCACTTTAGCATTAAGCTACTGTTATGAAACTTTGTACGAGATAGCCCGTAACGTATCAAAGATCACGGGAATTATCTTTGTTTGCTGTACCATATTTTGTTATACATAAGTTTTTACGCAAATAATTTTGGATTTATATTTATGCTCCCACAGTAATGAAAATGAATAGTTAAAGTAATAATAATAACCGTATGGCATTTATTTTCGAGCCGTGAGATCTTGGAGAAGACAAGTACGGTTGTCGTTTGTACCACCCAGGGGTCATCCTACGGTAACGGTGGGTACTCCCTACGGGCCTATTAAAGTTAAAACTGTCTATTTTTAACACCACGACACATAATAAGTAATGGTACTATTGGCAAATAAGCATAAGACCAGCTTAACGGTAAGCAGACACCGTAGCCAATGGACGCTTGCGACTTTAGAAGAACCACGAGCGCGCTACCGACCCTTTATAAACTTGAGAATATGTTGTGTTGATAGCTAGAAACAAATGCAGGTCCCTTACTTTACCCTCAACAGTTTCAACTTAACTCAGCGCCTTCTCGTGAGCTCTGAGGCCTACAATCTGTTTTGACTACTAACAATTAACATTTAAAGCATTTAAGTAATTCACTGGCAACGACACTCATTTGCAAAATTAGATTTGACACTCCTACAGGAGCATGTCTATATGTATATTAATATGTATAAGATACACAGTGTACTCGTATGTAATGAACATTTAGTATTCCAATGTATTAAGAACCAATTTCGCTTGGATTGCTTGCTATGCTCCCTATGGCGAAGTTTAATTGACATTTACTTAAATATAAGCGCTCTGTGTTTGGAGTAAGGTGCAAATTACGCTGAACATACAGGCTATTTGGTTAGGTACGTTAATAAGATCGTTGAGGTTATGTTAGTTTAAAAGTGAATCCTCCATTACAAAGATTAGGTCGGTATAATGCGCGCTTTTGAATACACAACAGGGAAAGTAGATACTCGTTGTAAGTAATTATCTAGAAAAAAATCAACCATTACTTACCTACTTACAATTTAACTTTTTTTGCTTACTCGCTTCCTACTCGATTATTAATGTAATGAAGCATTATTTTTTTATATTTCATCATTCCCTTTGTCACATAGTCTTTAAGAAATTGGGCGGTTCAGCGAGGTTATAAATTGTCGTTTATAATATTATAAGTCTATTTTGGCGGCATTTTTTGTTACAAGTAATATAATACTTGGTTATGTTAAGAACGAGCACTTTTTATACAGGGTGACATCGGAGACGTGATTAGAAGCTAATTTTTCAGACTCTACACATGATCGCCTTTTCAATGCAATAGTTGTTACATCGAATAAAACAAGTTTATTTTTTCAAATTTTTACTAGAAAAATAATAACGCCATACTTAAATCATGGTCACCCTATCACTTTTGACACACGTTGTATGAGGGATGACACGACGTCTTGCGGTGTAGGGTGACCAAGCAGTATAAAACATTATTTTTTTCTGTTAATAATTTGAGGAATAATAGTCAATATTACAAGTAGTAACTGTGATATCATCTTTATTGAATTTGTCTTTCAATACTTCATCGAGTCAAATAATTTCTGATCACGTCTCCGATGTCACCCTGTATACATAATTTTAATGAGTTCTCTAACACGGCTGGAATGATTTTCCTGAAATTCACGATAGGCATAGGGATTTACGGGGGTGAAAAATCGATGTACCTAGGTCTCATTCCCGGGAAAACTCTCTTTCTTAAAAATGCCGAGCAAAGCACGGTCTCCGAGGTACTTTTCATTAAATAAGTAAAGCATATACCATAGAGTAGGTAACTAGCCGCTGATGTATTCGTGTTGATTTATCACCAAACGGCTACTAGCCGTAATGAGATACCATGCACTGGTATTAGTGAAAGGCATTCGAGCATAACTGATGTGTTGAACTGGTCGTAAATAAATTATTTCGGTCGTAATCTGGATTAATGACGCATTATATTACGGTCAAATTGTACTCATATATGACATGGTTTGTGAGCACATAATGTGCTTGATTTACTTTCTTGTTCAGTATGAGTATTGGTCGCGTTTATCACTGTTGCGGTTAAAATTCGGTGAACAAAATGTCGCTAAGCGCGGCCATCACCATGTAAGGCCGAATAAACGAGTAGGTAGGCGTCAAAATGTTGTCTCGCTCTCTCGATAACGTTAGCTCGATTTGCTGTCCATACTAACCCCCTTTTTCATAAACGTCCATCAAGCCTCTATTAGTTAACAAGCCGCTAAAGTTGGTTTGTCCTTATCTGTCACTTTGACATTTATGTTTGTGAGAAAGGGACAAAACAACTTTTTAGTAAACAGAGGTTTGTTAAGTTTTATGAATAAGGGGGTTAGTCACCCGCTCGCGGAATTTGCGAAAATCAGCATGAAAATAAGTTTTTGTCAATATGGATCAATGGGTCACTGACGACACTCACGTCTTTAAAGTCGAAAGACGTGAGTGACCCATTTCATTATGTTTTAATATGTCGGCTACTCACGGGAGATTTCTAGATTGATTTCTAGATTCGTTGGCTAGAACGACCTGGAGTTTTCTGTATCGGGATCCCGGGTACCTACCTAGAAATCCCGGGGCCCAGAGGAATATCGGGATTTGGAAGCCCTAAACACTACTGAACCTGCAAGTCTGCGGCAGTTGTAGATGATCCGTGATAGGAGGTCTTGCTGTGCCGAGACCTCTATATTCCGAGCCTTAATAATTAGGTTTTTTTTATTGATAAATATAAAATATTGAAGTAAAAATTTACACAAATCGAAGTATTCCCATAGATAGCTCAAGAAGGCTTGTCTTATGGGTACTAGACGACAATATATTTAATAGATATTTATTAAACACATAGAAAACATCCAAGTCTCCGGAACAAATGTTTATGCTCCTCACATAAATAAAAGGCTACGAGCAACTCGGCTAAACAGGCCGATAATTATTGAATTTGAATTAAATGCATGTAGTAGTAGGTATTGGCTACATGGATAACTACCATTTTTTTCATAGGCTTTCTGTAATAAAGCTAGGAAATTACAGAGAGGGACTATAGTGTGGGGTTCTTCAAGAAAGAAGTGTATACATTTTTAAACGGCAACGCGCAATAGACGCCCCTGGTGTTGCAGGCGTCCATAGACTGCGGTGACTGCTTACCATCAGGCGGACCGTACGCTTGTTTGCCACCCACGTGGTATAAAAAATGCTTAATAACATGCAATGAAATATCTAAGCATTATCTAAATACTAAATCTGACTTCCATCCAATCTAAATATTTTGGCTTCGTGCCGAGTGTTAAAATATTTTTGAAAATCGGTTTATTAAAAGTTATATGATGAATTACCCGTAACAAAGATACCAAAAATAAAACGCAGATGAATTGCGAACCTCCCTTTGGGAAAGCGATTGAAAAGGGGGATACAAAACCTCTTCTGTTTCCATGCGGACTCCACACAATGAGAGTAGATAGTCTAGTCGCTAGTTCAATCAATAACCCTTTCAATAGGCGGACGGAAAACGCCCATAACCACAGCAGGCCTTCATGACCTATCTAGTGGTACGTATACGTAATGATAGAGTAAGAATCACTACACTACCCACATTTAATCAATATTCGGAGAACGTATTTTGTTAAAAAAAATCGAAACGCTTTTGTTCTAACAGTGTTTAAAGAAAGAAACTCCGGCGCGGCGTCGCATCTACTAACTTATTATGGATGAAATAAACAATGTGCGTCACTGAGTCCTTCACACCGCATAAAAGATACCAAATTTAAATAAAAAATCACGTTCATCCAGTTTTGTGAAATATTTCATTAAAACACGCAATGACAGGGGGAGGAAAGATTTTTTCAGCCGTTTTTGGTACATGTGACGCCGAAGCGAAAATGGCACGGTCCAAAATGGCGGGTGAAAGATCAATATGACCTACCAAAAGGTGAGACCATCTCGCTCGCTCTCCCGCGTTTTCTTTCCTCGTCTCGCTCTGGCGCGACGCCGCGTCACAGTTTCGATATGTCACATGACGACACAGATTTCAGTTGCAAATTTCCACTAACCTCGTACAATTGGAAAACTTTAGAGCTCTCGGTCGGGTTTTCTGTTTGCAAAGCGATTAGCGATTTGCGGTGGATGTCATTTCCTCGGGTCTAGAGATAATGCTTGATTATGAAAATTTCGGTGTTTAAAATTATTTAACGTTGTGTAAACACAATGTGTTATTGGATCAGTTAATTATTTAACAGCTTGAGTTTTAACGTAACAAAGTTAATATAGGTAGTATAGAAAACAATGCTTAGTTTTAATGTGAAATAAAAGCCGCACTGGCCAACTTGTTCGTGTCGACTAATAGAACCGTTCATTTATAAATAAAATATTATGGATTTTTAAGCACATTTATTATCCTGTCTCTGCCTTTGGAACCATTATCATTCCTTCTAATTTTCCAACTGAAAAACCATGAACTCTCTTAATCACTTTCCACTGATGAGATTTCTAGTTCAAATAGGCAATCTCCAAATGCGTCTGCTTGCAAATTTATAGTCCAAGGGTTAACTTTCAAGGCGAATGATATCCAAGTTAATTAAATTATAGATTACTAGCGACCCGCCCCGGCGTCGCGCGGTTGCAATGCTGATATAAAAATATACTACAGAATGTTTCTTTATATACAACCCGACCGGACCGCCACAACCGTTATAGGACCCTGCATTTTAAATCTGTAATATCTTCGAAAATATTCATTTAAATTACATGCTGTAAGGGGCTATATTGATCTGTATTAAATGCACAATGTATTTAAGGTACTTCATTAGATAAGGATTAATGCTGTATTGCTTAAAATTGCTTCGTATTATTTCTCGTAAAAAGTAAAGGAAAGAAATGGTTATTGTGGGTTATCCCTAAGAGATAGACATATACCATTGCGGACTTTTAGTAGACCTTTTTAAGGTGTACAATACTGTAGTACATTATTTTAATCTATCTCGTAAGGTTCAGCCAGCGTTTACAATGAAATGAAAGCGCCAAACATGTGTTTATTTACGACATCACATTGGAAACCTCTAAAATTATCAGAGTTTATCTACTATATTATGCACGTATTATACATATAAACCTTCCTCCTGAATTATTCTCTTTATTAAAAAAACCGCATCAAAATCCGTTGCGTAGTTTTAATGATTTAAGCATACATAGGGACAGGCAGCGGGAAGCGACTTTGTTTTATATACTATGTATGTAAGTATGTAGTGATAAATTCTTTTAAGAATGCGCCGTGACTTCATTTTTAAATTAAATTCATGAGGGTTACTGAAGGAAAGACCGACTAGACGTTATTTAGAGTTCCCTTGTTTACCCTTAATGCTATATACATAATTTGGAGTTATTTAACACCAGCTTCAGCGGGGTCCGACTTCAGATGGCAAGGTTAAATTCTAGCGAAATTGTGAACTCAAACTAATTATGAAGCTATCTTGTGAGCAATGTCGCGTTTTGTTCCCTTGGGTCTCTGAAACATTTTTAAATTAAAACATGATGGTAGCTTTGTTTTTTTTTTTGTTATTAATATAAATTAATAACCAAAAATACTAATAGCAATAATAATATTGGACAATAGCAATAATTATTGGATAAAGATAAGGTTAAAGCATAAAAACCTCCCATATTTCTCAAAAATTGAGAAATTCAAAAATGAAATTCCTACATGAGCAAAAAACATGACTACGAGTACATACCTATTTTCGTAAGTAATAACTTGTATATTAAACTACGCGAAAGATAAAACAACTACGAGACTTTATATGTATGTATCAATAGCACAGAATATACTTACACATGTTTAGTTAATTATATCGAACTATAGGTATATAGAATGATCTAATTTATCATCGATCCCAGAGACATAGTATCAAAGTTTATCGAGTCGATTGACTAACGCTTCTCGCGCTGAATGAGTGGGTGCTCGGTATGATGGATCGAGTTTGACGTGACCAGCCAAGTGTGCGAGGACGTTGCTTTTTATACATCTATTTGGCATTTTCGCTAAATGCTCGCTATCTACCACTTTCGTGAAATAAGTTTTGTTCACGCTAAATATTTTAACCATTCGCTGTGCTTTCTCCATGCGATGCATGGCCAGTACGTGGGATTGTGTTAAAAGAGGCTAATATAATATAACTGTTAAACATGAGTATAATAAATGTGGGAGTGATTAGTAAAAGGTACCATTTCATGACTTATAGTTTCCTAGTTACATATTTTTTTGAGGAAGCGGTCGAAAAGTGGTTATTATAAGGTTTGTATTATAATTTGATTATTTACATCCTAAGGAACACATTACTGTATACTAGAAAACCAGTAAAATTATGTCTTTTTAGAATCTTTCTCCGTCTACAAAGTTTAGTACTTAATAGGGTACCATTTCACGACATATCTTGAAATACATATTAGATAACTAACTTTATATTATCGTATGGCATGTCGTAACAGATAGAACCATCACAAATGCAACTCTCCAGAGCACCAATCACTTAAGAGCAAATAACCATAACTATATTCGACAAATAGTCGCTCCCGATTTAAGAAAACCGTTAAATAACTGACAAAGAGCTACGATGCCACAGACAGACATACAAATATACACGTTAAACTTTTTAGCGTTCCGTGTCGGGGCTTAAAAATAAACAGGTATTACACCAACGAAGACTAGTCGGTAAATTAACATAAGTACATCAACATCAAGTCAAGTACCTATTGAAATAGACTCGCGATTGTAATATAAAATGGGATCGTAAAGGTCTTAGACAGCCAGTTGTAGAGAATCGTCGCGCTCCCTCGCAATATACAAGTTTCCTGAAGTCAGACTGTAAAACGCAAACGATCTGGCAAATTCAACAGCTTTCACGAACGTGTGAAACATTTGTATGCTTATTGAAATATTGTGATTGAAAGATTGAAATTAAAAGGTCGGTGGTAATATTTGAAGTTCCTATTTACTTTAGAGACATTATACAATAGGTTTAATACATACTGACATTATTGCCTGTAAGAAGTATATATGCTGCCGCTTTTGAGCTTTACCTAACTCCTATTCGTGTCTCTTTTCTAGTATTTCGTTTTATTTGTAAAAATATATTCCAATTACTGTATAAATAATTATAGAGATAGCAAATACGTAACGTTGCGCGTTGTTTGTAAAGCTTTTCCAAGCACCAGTGCCTCTATAAATATTGCAATACGTCTTGGGTTTTCCTACGTTTACAAAGATGATTAATCCAGCTTAATGTTAGCAAAATAACTATATAAATAATTTTTGTATTAAATTACAAATATCTACGAGTAAAATCAAAACAAAGCAATAAAAACCCTATTAATTTAAGTACACCCGTTCCAATCATATCATATCGTAGACATATAAAGTTAAATTTATTGTAGCAGCGAGGGTTTAGGTAGGGAATCGAAGCGAGTTTTATATCTTCATTAAAGCTTTACATTACGGTCGCGGGTCGCCGGTGATCGAGGAGCTAGTGTTGCGCACGCGATTTATTGCGTCGCTCATCGGTACCGATGTCGGGTTTACTCCTGTCGGGACACGGAAAAAGGGCATTTCTATTGACGCCAAACGGGTGGTTATCCTATATTCACTCGCCGAATACTCATTCCTCTGGAAAAAATCAAATACTAAAAGTATTCAAAGTTAGAAATGTGAAGTCATCGCTGGTTAGTCGTTCATGAAAGAAATAAGCCTAAAGCAGTTATCTTATGGGTATATTATCCATGTAATACTTGGAAGCTATGACTTATTAGAAAATGGTTTCGGAAAAATTATCTAACTCGTGTGGATATAAACTTAGAGTACAACTTTATATAACTGTATAACTATAACTATTAGGGGACCATTTTTTACACAAATCGAATTAGTCCCATAGTATAAGCTCAATAAAGGTTAATAAAAATTTTTTTTGTCATCTTTATACTTATTTCCTATTTTACTTATAATATACGAACTTAAAAAGAAGAGGATTCCTACGTTGAGCCCGTTCGAATTCTCACCTTTTCTCTTTTAAATACATTTCCAACCAACCTGTCCTGCATTGTGGCTGCAACTATCAAAGAAAGTGCCGTGTTCAGGATCCTGCATATAGGACCACGTGTAAAAATTAGGCACTTTTGACTTTCAATCAGTCAATCAATCAAATCATTTAATTCAGATTTATGTCCATAGAGTGTTCTAGTAATAATAAAACTTACAGAACTTTTGGTGGTTCTATTTTCTTTACTGAAACTTTTATGTACCTTTATGTGTATAACGTATACAGGGTGATTCAGGAGACGTGAGCAGGACCAACACTACATACATAGTAAATGGCAATGAATCGTTCACCATTGTATTTAAGCGAAACACCCATACCTTTTTCCTGTATTTTAATTTTTGTTAAGTTAAAGTTTAATTCTCTACAATCATGGTCACCCTACAACAACTGGTTTATAAAGATTAAACCTCTAGCTGTTATGACAGCACTTTGATTACGAAGAAAGTAAATTGTCACGTTGAGTGAGATACGATATTTCAAAAGTAATCGGACTCGGATGACATTCAATTTGACACGTATCACTTGACTGAAGTATTCTGATTGTAGAGTGACCATGAATTTCGTAAATAATTAAAAACATTTTGTTTTCAACACCAAATATAAATGAACGTTAATTTCACTAATAGTGGCACGAAGCACTAGCTTGTGATCTACTGAATCTGTGATGTTGATCTTGCTCACGTCTCCCGAATCACCCTGTATAACCACGGCATCACGGTTAATATATCTCCGGACCTGGCTGGTAGGTAGGCATGCAATAACCTGAGAGCGTTATAGCGGCATGCAGTCACAAATAGCGTGACAAAACCAGTGTACAGATATTTAGACGGTGTTTTATCGGTCTTGCTTTTCTTGGTTACGGAGCTCTATTATACTGGTAAAATTTAGTATCCAAATAACAGAAACACTTGCTTACAACTTAAAATTGAATCATTTCATGTTCCTACTTCAGTAAGTAAAAAATATATTATTAAAAAATTCTTTAGCTGGGTAGACAATTTTATGGGGCTCATATCTAACAGGATTTTAGCAGCATCCTTAGGAAGGACTATTATACCTATTTTACTCCCACTTGTAGGTCAAAATTGCTCTTACCTATTACATTACATTACTCATGAAGCTATCAATATCTCGAGAAGAGAGGTATTACGTCCACTGCTGGACATAAGCCTCCCCAAAGAGTGCCACAATGACTAGAGAGGCTAGAGTGTAATATTTGCAAGAATTTATATTATTAGTATAGTCAACACCAAAAGTAGATAATCATTTTAGTACCTTGTCACTTTCAGTACTTTGAAGCATCCCAACTGTACAGTATTGTTACGTTAGTGCATCAAAGTACTTAAATGATCATCTACATTTGCTGTTGACTGTACCTGGGCGACCGAGCTTTGTTTTCCCGGAGAATACGAGTTTTTCCAAAGATGAGATCAAGCTAGAACGATTTTTCGATAAAAATCTTTAGTTTTCGAGATTTCAATTACAAACAAACAAATATATATATAGGTACAAAAGTTACTTGTTGGCAAGTAAGGCAAATGGCAGCAAGTGTTCCAATGAACGAATAAATACATAGGTACTAACGCAAAAGTTTACCAAAACGTCTTTTTTAGTTAATCGTCACAAGAATGTGAAGATTAGATAAGAAATTGGGGCAAAGCTTTTTATGTATAGATATACATGAAAGAGAAAACATTATACTGCTAAATATACAAATAAATCACTATGACTATGACTATGACTACGGCGTTTAAAAACTAATCAAGGAAATTCAAGCGGTGAAAATAGCGCACTAAGTGCCTCTGTTTATAGGCACTAACACTATTAACTATTTATCACTATGTCTGGAGGTCACGCATTAGGCACTAGCTTATTCACAACCACTAAACTAGGAATAATACCGTTTTATTGAGCTCCGCTTTGCCCGTGTTATATTTAAAGAACTTGGTTGTTGACGTCGTTCTGGGTGAGTAATATCCATGGATGGTTGGAATATATTCCGACAACTAAATTGAACTCTGTGCCTCTTATTTTTCAGATAAGACATTAGTAACTCTCCATTTCCTAACTTAACATTTAATCGATCTTTCTTTATATATGTAAAACCGGGCCTGATTCAAAATGACTACAGCTTGCGTGCTACTAAAATGAAGATTCCTTGAGAGAATGTCTTATAAAGGTAATAATAAGTAGCCTACCTGTAGCCAAACTGTAGAGGTAACCGGTTTATTCACTGTAGATGCATGATGTATGAATGCAAAGTACTACAGCGAATTATTTAAATTATATTAAAATACTCAACACAACATCGAAAAGTGTAAACAGAAATACGAAAATTTCTCCGTTCCATCATTCTAAACAGGCTGAACACTTAACAAAAGCTCTTCAAATCCCACCACAGGAGCAAAAACAAGAAATCTGCGTTGCTGTGGTTTAAGAACATATCTCACAGTATAACCGAAATGGAAATCCCAATCAAAGTGAAAGGGTTAGAGCTCATAATTTAAAAGCAAGTTGTGGCGCTTAGGACGTTTGAGTTGGTCGTTAGGATCATCCCCGGAGGAGGTAAAAAACTGAATAATTCGCGTACATATCTTGCGACATGGTTGGCGTCTTGGGAGTGGCAACAATTTCCCATTTGGCCGAATCGCAGCCGCTATCAAAATACGCTATTTGCTACAACGAATATGTGGTGACGTGATCAAGGAAACGAGATGCGTGCTCGTGCTGTATTATTGAAAATGTGTAATAATGACATCGTATACCAATAATACCAATGTACTGGTAGGTAAGTTCTTTAGTGTATCCTACTTTATTATCCGAAATGTTTCATTAGATAAAATGCTGTACTGCGTCATTTCCAAGTTTTTACCCGACAGCGGCAGAAGAAGGATTATGTTTTGAGTGTATGTTTGTACCAACTTATATGTATATCTTTCTTACGCACGCTCTGCAGCTTAAACGGATTTATGGATTTTAACGATGCGAGGCGTCGTTAGATTTCTATCAGACCCAGGAGTAACGCAGACATAATATTTGTAAAAATACAGATGGATTTCATAATAACTCTTATAATTTTTAGTTATTTTAGGTATTCATTCAACTATAACGGAATATATATGTCCATAAATGTGTATGTGTATCTATTAATTTTATTATTGCATAAAATTACAACGTGGCTAAAGATTAGAAAAGTTTTCTGGAAATCGGGAATTGAAGAAATATACCGAGAATGCTGACGTGAATAGGTGCAACGATAAAACTTCTCACTCCGTTTTGATTGAAGTAGCAGGCACATTCTCGTTGGCTCAGAAATATTGCAGATTTATTATAGCTTCGGAGTTTGTGAGAAATTGCCACGTGGTGCACAGTCCGACAGACGAATAAATTGTGATTGAGTTATACGTTCCCGGTTTGAGACGAAAATTGAAACGAAGCTACGTTTTATGGCTTCACTAGGATGCCAGTATGGCGTAATATCAGTTTTCTCATAGGTACTACTTCAAAATAAAACATGTGTTCTAAAGAAGATTCTTGGAAGTTTAGATAAATTTCCTCAAATCTATCTGCTGCAGTTACAGGTTCCTGGAGTAAATTAAATGAAAAATTCAGTATATTCTAGCTGGCTCTTTAAATATTGAATTAAAATTGAAAGAAAACATATCTTTAAACCATATCTGATTGAGAAATAAACGAATTACGAGTATTACAGGAGTATTTTATTGGGCGTTACGTGCTCCATTGCTTATGAGCCACGCCTATAAGTCACCGATATTGGTTTATCCCGTATAACAATATCTTAGGAAATATGTAGCAATATCAAAGGGTGGGACTGGGATTGCAGCGCTGATTCTCGCGGAAGGGTCGGATGGGTCCAGATAAAGGGGTGCTCTGAGTTGGCCCAATAAAGGGTGTTCCGAGTTAGACCAATATCGCCGCGGTGACAAGGCACAGCGTCGGCACTTTACGGTCGGTGACTTGACACTTTTGGTCCGCTCATTTTACGAAAAACATTTTTCGGATTAATAAATTTACTTGTTGCCTAATCATTATTTAAATTAATTTAAGATTTAAATTGAAAATCATCACAAGTAAATGTTTTTATGCTTGAATGACTCAAAATCGTTAAGATAATTGCTTGCTCCGTTACCGTAAACTACTTTGATTTGAGAGGTGACTTTAGTCAAACCGGTTTTATTCATAAATTATTAGTTTTATTTTCCTGTGACCCATGATAGTGAAATTATTCGTACATTATCTTGGTGTTTACTTAATTAAATTTACTAAATTGCAATAGTATTGCTTGTATGTTACATCCTAAATGATCAAAGTGGCTCCATTTTTTCTTAAAGTAACCGAAGTCGACCGGTATTACTTTATGAGATATCCCACGGGAAAAACACAAACTATGAGTTTGTTATACGTAAATGTATCAGGTTAAAAGTAATTGCGTTATCAGTTATTTATTTGACAGAGATGAATATACGACTGGTATTTAAAAAAAAACAGCCAAGAGCATGTCCGACCATGCTCAGTGTTGGGTTCCGTAGTTGCCCAATGAACTTACTCAAAAAATTCAATAACAAGCAAAAGGGAATACTTTCGCCATACGTCTTTTACTAATAAGGGAAGACTTTTTACGATAACTCAAAAACGGCTTAACTGATCATGTCCGCTATAGTTTTCGTTGAGTCTATATTAAGCTTTACTTTCATGATTAATTTCATATTTTTGGACCTATAGTTCAAAAATTACAGGCGGAGGGACACATAAGACATTATTTCTTTTTCTTTTGGAGTGAATATTTCCGAAAATACTCACTTTATGAAAAATGTTTCATGAAGACCTCTATTCATTTTGGAAGACCTAACCAACAATACCTCACACCATAGGGTTCAAGCAAAAAAAAAAATCATCTCCACTTTACGTGTAGAGGAAGGTGGTACCTTTAAATTTTATTTTAACATTTTATTTTATGAATTTGCCAGTTTTATTGATTTATATATCCAATATATCCCTACCAATTTGCAGCTTTCTAGCACTAATAATCATAGAGCAAAGCCTCGGACAGACAGACAGACAGACATGGCGAAACTATAAAGGTTCTAGTGGACTACGGAACCCTAAAAAATGATCACAATACGTATTACAAGTGCAGGGTACTTAATTAAGTAATGCATAACTTTGGAAACGCTTGTCGCTAAAAGTTATCATTGGGTGACGTTTGAATCTAGTTCCTTTTAACAAAACTCATATGACATTGCAAAATAAAAAATAAAATGCACAAACGTTCGCGTTTTATAAAATTACTAATTATCCGTTAGAAGATATACTTAGATATAATCAATCTTGAAACGAAAGTAGGGTTGACCCTAATTCAGATTTAGGTTATTAATTGACATGATAAAAGTAGAATAGTATCTATAACATTTATATAAAATAACCTATAGCCCGAGGCACGTATCAAAAATACAAGTTCCCAGCCCACTTGTCAAAAGTATGAAAGGACAAGGAATCCCCGGACCCAATGTTATTCACATGAGTATTTCGATAAATGTAAGGAGGGTTAGCATGGCCGAGCTATTTACCTACGATATGCGTAATCTTTCGGAAAAGGGTTCCGTACCGGGCCTCGGCTTGAATGAAGATCCTTCGCTACCCTATTTTGTAAGACCCTTGTTCTCTCATCTTGACAAAATATGCCTGTCTCATGCTCAAAGTATGGATTTAAGTAGGACGGCAGCAAGCAAATTTTATTTTATTTACAGTGAACAGTTGCAAATAACTTTTCGGATACGCTTTGGTATACTATTAAGAACTGCTTTTGAAAGTTATGTATCAGTAGAAAATTGTTGCCCCTTTCAGCATGATAGTGAGAGAATGGGACAAAAATCTATCGTAATATCGAAGCCTTGTTTATTTGGAATAGGAAATAACGTTATGAATAAAAGCTGTGCCTTTGAATAAAGGGTTGTGGGATGGGACATACGTTGACGGTTATACCATAAAAAATTCTTGGTAATTAAGACATACTTGCATAACATTGCAGAGGACGATATCTTCATTGAATAACAATGATCACGTGGAAGTGACTTGATCTTTAATAAATTACATGAACAATATGAATGTCGCAGATATTTTGATATTTATATCACAAAAAAGCTGTAAAATACTGCTATCAAGCGAAATAATCCTGAACAGGTTATAAATCACCCATTTTATTCCGTACAATAGCGTGTTTGCCTACAAAAGCTCGACAGCAGATGGACGAATAAAGAGGAAAGAGTAAAAATTAATTTAACATGCTATCTAGGTAAAGCAGATTAATACATTTTTGTCAACACATCAATTAACGCTTACTGCGTGGTACAAATAAGGGAATTATTTCAGCGAATCCGATGACAAAGCGTCTGTCTGATTCTAGGAGAACGCCGTAAAAACTGCTGCGGTTGATAGTGATTATAGGTGCCCATATTTATTTGTCCTTTCTTTGCTCATGTCAACTCCATGCTTCCATTTGTTTAAACTAACAACAGTGTGTTATCACCCACGAAAATAACCAACACGATGTATTTTTTTATAAATGTATATTTCAATTAATAATTGAATTAGAACTATTGCTATAGTTGTACAGTAGCAACACTAAAGTTACATATTACAATCATCAATATCGAGAGCGTCTGTTCGATAGCACTGCCCAACCGAGAATGAACATCGCGCCAAATCCCCTCCATCACGATGATGGTGGTTGTCATGACGTCACCTGAATGGTCAGTTGAGCGACTTTTAAAATATTCTTTTCCACTAAAACAATAAAACCTTACACTCGACCATCCTGATGACGTGCATGTCCCCAGGCACGTATCTGGTGAAACCAAACCTTACACTCGGCTATGAAGGACATTCTCAGTAGGTAAGCTGTCAAATACAATATTTCCATAGTAATATTATATAAGAGTATACAGAGGTTACAGTGGAAAAAAAAAAGTATTTACATTGTGACCAACATAATATACCATATGATGACGAAAACAAGTTATTTATTTAGCATACAAACCTTTACATAAAAGAGAATAATTCAAATTTTAAAAAATTAGTGCTAAATAGGAAACTCACTCAGGTTGTCACGGGATCTGTGACACTGATTTTAAGTGAGTGCTCCAAAACTAAAAAATTAAACAGACATCAGTTTTATAACTAAACTTTATCTAAAAGTTACAAAAGCGACCCGCTTATGACCTTAAAAGCAGTGAGTAGCATAATAAGATTATATTGTCCAATAGCTAACAAACTGGCTTTTGGAGCGTCGTTAATACAGCATATAGACGTATCTCGAACACTGACAGTATTATAACGAGTAGTATTTATTTATATAATTGTAATTGTGTTAGATTTAATGATTTTACTGTGCATCTTTGACCTTGATATGCCTATTATGTAAACTTCTGTAGTAAACTATTATGTAAACAAGTATTTAAAAAAATGACATTTTACATTGATTTTAACTTATTTTTACTCTTTTTACATTTTAATCTACCACTGCATATTTGCACGTTTGCATGCGAGCTAGATTCATGAAACATAATGTCCTGTATCATCCCTATACTGTGTATACACCTACACCTATACCACTACACACCTACACTCTATATTGTAAATCAAAAGTTTTTATAAATCAAAAGTTACGATAATGGAAGCCGTATTCCCCTCCCAGGAATCGGTTCCCCATTATCAGTAACCATAAACCATATATCCATGTATCCATAAGCCAAAGGCACGATAATGGAAACCGTATCCCCCTCTCAGGAATCGGTTTCCCATTATCAGTAACCATATATCCTTGCATCCTTAAACCAAAAGTTACGATAGTGGAAACCGTATCCCCCTCGCAGGAATCGGTTTCCCACTATCAGTAACCATGTATCCTTGTATCCTTAAACCAAAAGTTACGATAATGGAAACCGTATTCCCCTCTCAGGAATCGGTTTCCCATCATCAGTAATCATATATCCTTGTATCCTTAAACCAAAAGTTACGATAGTGGAAACCGTATCCCCCTCTCAGGAATCGGTTTCCCACTATCAGTAACCACATATCCTTGTATCGTTAAACAAAAGTTACGATAATGGAAACCGTATCCCCCTCTCAGGAATCGGTTTCCCATTATCAGTAACTCATCCAATCCACTCGTTCTAGGCCAAGCTAAGAGCGCCAACCATTTACGCGCCTTCCGTCGCTTGACCTGAAACCAAACAATAAATACATTTGCAGTAATTAGCTTACAGAATGGACACTGTCAACCGTCATTTGAGTAATAAAAAAAAACATCATTGTTACTGTCATCATGAATTTATAACGAGGCCTTATGAATCCACAGGCGCATTATGTACTTTGCGCATGCGCACAATGGATGCAGGCACCTACATATATAAATTTTCTGTACAAACCATTTCATTTTAGCAAACCCGTAATTTCTTTTCGTTCTTTCAACCATTTTCTCGAAACCGACATATCCTATGATGTCATCATGATTACGCTTGCATATTTGCCATCTTGCACCCACTTCCGGACCAACACTTCCCTATGCACCTAAAGAACTTGTTGTCTCGCAAAACGTAGTTACATTATAAAATAAATTAATTACATTTAATGTAATTTATAGGCCCTTGAGGTAGAGATCGCTATTGATATTATCACGAATACAGGCAATACAGCACAATTCCGAATCGCCCATGCAGTAGCAACGCCAGAGACGAATGATCGTCACAAATTGTCATAACAGAAACGCATCACCACTCGGAACATGTCGACAGTGAGGTTCCTAAACAATGCGTCAACGTGTCCCATTTTACTTCCCGCCGAATATTAAATGAATTATTGTAGTGCTAGCCACCACCGGGGTATGAAATCGCATTTGGCAAAAGTATAGCGGAGTGTACTGTAATCAGAAACTGTACAACCTAAGCTTATTGAGTGCACATATTACTAAACACACATATCACTGCTAAAGTTTCAAATTCGTAGGAGTGGAAGTTCCCTTCCTTCGGTGTAGTCTGGCGACTAAAAAAACGCCACTGGGTAGAACGAACTCCTACTCCCCTCGGGATACTGCAGAATAATTCCACCGAAATCTACTCGTAACTTACTGGCGCCTGTGTGGATTTCGGCGTCTGCTATAGGATCATAAATCACCAGCACAGGTCTATTTACTAACTTTCCCTTCAACGTCTCGAAAGATTCTTCATAGATCCTTACCCCATTCCCTTTTTCAGTAATTTTGTAATTAATTGAGCTAGTCACGCGAAACCCTGGATAAACTCCCTAAAATAACTCGCAACTTAATAAGGTGGTGTCACAGGACAGGATTAGCCTAGTGTGAGCCGCTGATCTATCATGGCATAATATGTGAATGAACTTACTTTGAAAATAAATTTTACTTTTACTTTACTTTTACTTTTACTTGTCGGAGACTGTGCACATTTTCAGGTTGAGAAAAATCACTCACTCGTTGAACCTTTACCCTCCCTAGGCCACTTGTCCGCCGAACCAATTTCGCAACCCCGTTGTTTATTTTATATATTTTTTTTTAAGAGAATTACATTTCGACAAGTTTAGCTTTAAATTGGCCATCTTCAGTGACAGGAAAACTTCCTTCAATCTATTTATGCATTATGCAGGAGTCTTACCGAGGATGAACAAAATTTTGATAAAGACTGCGGCCCCGTTGGTTTTTCTTTTATTTTTATGTGTTATCTGCTGGGAAATCACTTGATGGTTCCATCGGAAGATCAGCGCTGGTCATCGTGTCAGCACCACGCTGAGATGGAACCATTTCGTGCAATACCCATTGTGACTATTTCTTTCTATTTCTCTTTTTTTGTTGTATTGTCACGATTAAATGTTTTCTATTCTATTCCTTATCGAATCTAGCCGCACCCAGGACATAGTTCATTATGCGTTGCGTATGAAGTGCCTGGTAGGATAATCTGTAGGGTTTGTACTAATCAGTAAACACAAGATTTTCATTAAGGCAACAAGCCCCCTGATCCTGAAGATCCTGTCGTTACTTTTTAATGTACTGTTCAATCCTGCTTCTCCTCCTTACCTTACGGAGCGTTTTAGTTATATGGCGGATGGTAGTGGTCATCGTTTACGATCGAGCGCTAATCTTACCCTAGCTATACCACCGAATAAGACGCGGACTTATTCCAGGTCTTTTACTGTGCGCGCTGTGAAGCTGTGGAATGCGTTGCCGTTGTCACCAAGGCAATGCCCGTCTGTTGCGTCACTCAAGAGTCATTTAAAGAAGTTGTGGCTTTCCAATAACTAGTGTATTGGTTAAATACAGTTTTATAAATTTACTCATATTTACGACACTTGTATATATATATATATATTTACCGATTACATTTATGCATATATTATAAGTTTTATTTTTCATATAAGTATATATATTGCATCTGTTTTATTTGTATTGTACATGGTTTAAGTTTGTCTATCTTATTCTACCTACCTTCCACTCAATTGCTCAAAGGTTAGCTGGAAGAGATCCCTTATAGGGATAAGCTCGCCTTTGTACTTTAACGCTTTGTGACCTCTTTATGTTTCAACCTGTAATTGTGTACAATAAAGTGCTTACATACATACATACATACAAGCCCTATCACACGGGATTAAAATGAACTTGTCCTGATTCACCTCATTAACCCCACCGCATGCTATATACTGGTCCGCTGACCTACCCAAGTATCCACCACTTATGTATCTAATACCACGCTGCCGCTAAAACCTGTCCTTGTGGCAGCTCGTACGTATTCCTAACTGACATGTGGTTGTTCAGAGTAAGTCCGGCCCATAAGTATAGGCTTTTCGAGAAAACAGTCTCTAACGACCCTACACTCGTTTGCAGCTACGCCATCAATAGACAATGTTAATCATGCAGACCCCAAGGATTGAACCAAACTGTTTCTGAATCAGTTCATGGCGGAGGGTATGTGATCATGATTTAGGCCAAGATTCAAGTAATTGAACTCTCGTATTAGCTTAACTTCACTACCCAGGTGTACAAGGCTTCTATGGTAACACCATTTACGTTTACTGATATCATGAGTTTGTCACATGGGCTAAAACGTTCAGGATCTGCTATACGCATGGCCTTTGCCACAGTGTTAGCCTTTGTCGGCCCCGCGCCTGACTGTCGTCTGCTAATTTCTGACGTATGTCCTATCTTTTGACAGCTACTATGTTTGATATTCTACTCCGACAAAAAAAACCGTTAACTAGATTTGCACCATGCTTATTTGAAGCCTTTTCATGGCTGTGTTGTATTTTGTAATTTGTCTTTGTTATGTAATGTCTTTATGCCACGAATGAATGTTTTTTTTTTTGTTTTTATTAGTCTGCCATTCAATCCATGTAAAAATGATCGTATTTAGGCCTACGAACCGTGTCTTAGCTAACCCTGCCAGTTTCTGCATAGCAAAATGTATCACCTTCTCGTCCCAATCGTAAACCTTAGCGCATTCATTAATCTTTTCATAATTAAAACTTCGATTTATCAATATTTGGTTTTGGCTTGTAGGTTGTGACGGTAAGATCTTTAATAGACTTAATTATTTGTCTTGATTGATATCTTTAAAAGAAAAAGAAGGCTACATGACCTTTTAGGACGACGATCGATGCTCACGGAGTCCCTCCCTGCTCGCCGCTCCGTCCCTTGCTGCTTCTCTGCTGCATGCCTCGTTCTTGCGCCCGGCTCCCGGCCGCGACTGCGTGACTCTCGGCTGAATCCGGATCACGGCAATCGGCTTCGGCTGGGAGTGCTGCGACGCTCTCACGGTAATCGGCTTTGGCTGCGAGTGCTGCGACGCTCTCACGGCAATCGGCTTCGGCTGCGAGTGCTTCGACGCTCTCACGGCAATCGGCTTCGGCTGCGAGTGCTGCGACGCTCTCACGGCAATCGGCTTCGGCTGCGAGTGCTGCGACGCTCGCGGACCGTTCGTGGCGAGCTGAGGCGTTCAGTTCTCCGTTAACAATGCCCGGTGTCTCGTCCCATTTGCAGGTCTTCCGGGCTACGACATTATTCTCCTTCTCGACCCATTGTCTGAAAACACGCCCCAAAAATACGTTAACAACCTAGTTAAAGTACAGCTAGGCACGTGCTACGGCAAAATGGATGAAATTTTCGCCCCCCTTTAATACCCCAAGACGTTCCTAGTCGCATCGATCTATATGTCATTTTTTTTGTTTCATGTATTTACCCAAAGGACCCTGGGGTACACCTTGACGGGTACAGGTCAGCTTATAATAAGTGGCCACGTGACAATCCTACAAGAAACACGTGGTCTAAAGAAAAACTGTTATTATTCAACCGCGTGGTGAGCATTTCGTAGTAACCATAGAGAGTAGCAAAGATAATGTAGGGTAGTTTAATATTTTAGGTAAAAGCAATTAATTTTTCGCCTAGCCGCTGTGCATCAGGAATTGCCATAAAGGTAACACTGTTTAAAATTTAATTAGCATCAAGCATGTTCACTTTAAATCATGTACTATAATATACAGCAAAATAAATGTAGGCGATTAATTACGGAGTTTCGTTATCCCACTGGCTGAAATGTTATCACCCACGAAAATAACCAACACGATGTATTTTTTTATAAATGTATATTTCAATTAATAATTGAATTAGAACTATTGCTATAGTTGTACAGTAGCAACACTAAAGTTACATATTACAATCATCAATATCGAGAGCGTCTGTTCGATAGCACTGCCCAACCGAGAATGAACATCGCGCCAAATCCCCTCCATCACGATGATGGTGGTTGTCATGACGTCACCTGAATGGTCAGTTGAGCGACTTTTAAAATATTCTTTTCCACTAAAACAATAAAACCTTACAAGTGTTTAATGTTTTAATATTGAATATCAAAGATTGTTTAATTAGCTTCTAGGTTAGCTAGTAATGATGAATCAACTTTCTTTATTTTGGTATGAATGCTTCATTAACGTCTACTTGATATTTGGTATCATTGGCTGTAGAATCTATGGATATTATTGAATCAAATACATATACTATAACATCTTTACTTCTTTACTCTTAAATATTCTTTAAAAGTTATCTAATTGCTCGGTTCTTTAGTTACACTCATTGGAACCATCTTCTCGTGGATCAAATTGTAGCAAACCTGCAGTTTTACTAGAATCGGCACGCGGTATCATAATAGGCATCACCTCCGTTTCTCGGTCCTTATGGCCTCGCATGGCACTTGTGTAATTATTATGGAACTAATTTATAGCGAGTGTACCATTTGCAGAATATAAACGGTAACATTACAGCCACTATCAAGTGTTATGAGTGGGAAGCAAAGGATGTCTATAAGTCTTGGCGGTACGAGCGGATGAATACGTAACGTGATATTTGAGAGTCCTTTGTCTTATTCGGATATTTTAACTTCGATTCTGCAAATATAGATTTGATATTTATAGAAGTAACTCAACCATGTGGCATTGCTTGAGTGATATTTGTATGATTTTGGTGTGCCAGTATGCTGTTAATCATCAAATTTTTTACGTTGCATATCTGTAAATTAAATACATACCTATGGTATGCTGTTCGTTCTTTTAGTTTCAATCTTAGCACATACTAATTTTGTTAATTTCGATTTTAGCAAACCTAATGATTTAATCTCTTTCTTACGTATTGCAGCGGAATCCCTTAAACATCAAATGCCTTAACATGATTTGAAATCCGCACTTTTTATTATAAATTGTACTTACACTCTGTTTAAAATAAATTATTAACGAGATTGCAGTTCACCAATCGAATTATAAAATTGTTCCAGATTTGTGCTGACGTTCCGCGCTGGCTGCCCGGCACTATCCGAGTGTAATGACGTCATAATTCACTATTAAATCATTAACGCGCGGTGAGTGGGCACGAGTTCCGCTTCGTAAGTTTAATTTCATTTAGGACAGCTAAAATGCTGATAATGTTTATTTTACAGATGCAGGATATATTTACAGATGCAGATGCAGATAGTGAAGAGACACAAGTTCAATGCTAGCTACGATCAAGTGTTTACTGCAAAAATGATACGGACATGGAACTGACCTGTAAATTCTTTAGGTGAGTCAGTAAGTAATTGTCAATGCTGTCAAGATGCAAAATAGAAACAATAAGGATATTATGTTAACTACAGAAAACTATACAAGTTCAAAAATTGCTGGCTGCTAATGCTATAGCAGTTTAAATGGTATGTCTGATTTTTATGATTTAGCATTCAACTTGAATGTTTAACGTAAATTTAATTATAAGGCACAAAAATATTTACAAAAATATCTGACGATAAGTTTAGAAAGCTCTACCTATTCATCGCAGTATTTGATCATCATTCAAACGGATACGATACGTTGATCCTACTGGTTTTGTTTCACAATGTCCTTGAGACTCATCATTCACCATTAGGTTCTGGGCTTCCTTCCCTCTTTATTTCTTGAACATGTTAAATTCCAATTTACATTGACGTTAAAATTTAGATTGTCACTCCATCATCCAGCTATTTCTAGCAACATCGTGACATGTTTGTTTGCTATTTTGTGAGTTAGCATTTATGTTTAACACAATAAGGCGACTTCATGACTTGGCGGGGCGGGAGCGATATGTCATAGGTATTTTGCTCTTTGGCGTGAATTTACCGATGGTAAATTTCCTCACTTGACGAAATACTGTCAGTAATACGTTTGCGTATTACTATTGTAATACCATGCGCAGAAGTGGGGCAGTACTGCATTAGTATCGGTTGACACTGACAGCTGACAGTTTTCTCATATCATACCGCCCCCGCGTCGACAAGTCAGGAAGGCGCCTTAATGTTAAAAACACTGTGTAAAATCTGACTATTAACTAATCTCTAGGTCTGATCTAGACACGCGGCAGCGTGTCCAGCCAAGTTCACCCCAGGAACTGGCGGACAGCAGCCGTGTGTTTATAACACGAACCGTTTAGAGCCACTTTTGACCCCCCAATAACTCCAAATCTATCTAACATAAAAAATATGAAATTTGGTACATGTATACAAAAGCATAGGTTTAATAATTATTGAGATATTAAATTCCAAGAAACGGCATTTTTACCACTGACTGACTGACTGAGTGACTGACTGACTAGTAATCAAATCTAGTCCCATAGTTATTAGGTAAGAATCTTATAGAGTCCTGGAGAAATCGAGGGAACTCTTCAAATATTTGAGGTTGAGTTTACTGCGGCTTAATGCATTTTGAGCCTTAACTTGGCAGTTTTGTATGCAATATGTTACAATACCATAAAAGTTGTTGGATATTTAAGAAAACTGCCAAGTTAAAGCTCAATGCATGAAACCGCAGTAAATTAGTTTTATTGTAAACAATGTAGTGCCGGACTTGACACCATTTCAGAGAATCTACGGAACTTGGCACTCATTTAGATCTCAATTCTTTTGTCGGTGAAGACGACAACCGAGCATCGCATATTCTTATTATTGAACTTGGCTCCCATTTTCACATTTATGTTTTTGATGGGATTGTTTGAAGAGATTATGCTAAATGTATCAGTTTATACGTATTATCTTTTCATCAAGATCGATATATTTTTTTGTAATATGCTCCAATAACTATTCCTGATTCATTCATCATGGGTGTTTTTTAATGTATTTAAGTATTTATTTATCCATATAGTAGACCAATATCCATAGTACAAGCTTTGCTTACTTTGGGACTAAGGTCGCTTTGTGTGAGATTGTCCACAAATTATTTAGTTATTTATTTTATTTAATGATTCTATCGATTATTTACCTATATTTTCAGTTATTATACCTAAACATTATATTTGGACCAAAGCTTGCATTGCAACTTTATTTTAATCGGTCTTTGGTTAACTTGAAATATTTTACCGGTTATTTGTCCAATAAAGCTTCCTAAAATAAATTCGTTATAATTATAACCTAACGTAACATTTCGCTTGTCTCTTATCCGTATCAACAAACATGACACATTCTCAATTGCACACCAAATGTGGCGTAGACCTTGGCGACTTGGTGAATGTAGTACATATGTATTCACACACAGGGTGATTCGGGAGACGTGAGCAAGATCAATATTACGGATTCAGTAGATCATAAGCTACTGCTTCGTGCCACTAATAGTGAAATTAACGTTCATTTATCTTTGGTGTTGAAAACAAAATGTTTTAAATTATTTACGAAATTAATGGTCACTCTACAATCAGAATACTTCAGTCAAGTGATACGTGTCAAATTGAATGTCATCTGAATCCGATTACTTTTGAAATATCGTATCTCATTCAATGTGACAATTTACTTTCTTCGTAATCAAAGTGCTGCCATAACAGTTAGAGGTTTAATCTCTATAAACCAGTTGTTGTAGGGTGACCATGATTGTAGAGAATTAAACTTTAACTGAACAAAAATTAAAATACAGGAAAAAGGTATGGGTGTTTCACTTAAATACAATGGTGAACGATTCATTGCCATTTACTATGTATGTAGTGTTGGTCCTGCTCACGTCTCCTGTATCATCCTGTATATTCTGAAGAATATTATGGACCAAGTATAACGGGATAGTTTCATCAAAAAACACATATTATTATGGTCAACATCCTTGCTTGTCCTTATCCCATTTACTTGGGGTCGGTGTGGCATCCCGGCATGGCTCTTGTACTTTCATTATATCCATACCTCTTTGTGACCAGTCATGTCATCGTCACTCACTTATTCCTCTTCGTGTACCCCATGGATCTCTGGAAAAGCAAGAAAATTAAGTTATCCTACTTAAGTAATCTTATTACAATGAAACTTCCAGTAAACCCCGAATTACTTTCATTAGAATAATCCATACTACTTTATGATTTCACCCAACATCTAAAGCGAACAAAGCCCATACCGATACCAATTTTCAGTCCGAAGTGCAATTCGCAACTATAGCTTGCGTTTCTGCAGCAACAACAAGAAGCTCCACTTACACCAATAAGTAGTTTCTTATCTACCGCCGCCCGGGACGGAACTTTGTTCTTCAATAAATTGCTTATTTCACCACTCGCGTTCTGTTTGCTTCACACTTTCAGTAAATTATCTGTCTTTTGTTGGACGTGACTTTTCGAGTTTGTTTAAGTAGAAATTGAATTTTTCCATTTACTTTATACTTTTTAAGGCATTTTAGAGTTATTTTTAAAGCCTTCTCGTTAGTTTCACAACTAAAAAGTATATCTATGAAAACGTTTACTGAATTTAATGGAAAAACACGCACGACCCACTTGCGATTTTTCTAATTTGACATACCTGGTAAATCTTTATTACTTATTTATTACATGGTACAGTCAGGTGCATTCAATTTCATTTTACTAAAACGGTAAGTTTTTGTATTTTGTAAAGGTAACAGCAAAATACAAATGCACAAAAACAGAGGCCGCAGCGGCGAAGTTGTAGTCGCGTAACTTGTGTAATATCGCGCCGCAGACATTCTTCTCCATAATTCTTACCAACTTAATATGAGATTCTTTCCGAGGAACTGCTTACTTTCCTCTCGGTGAAGTTAACGAATTAATAAAACAAATACTGCACGCACAATTAAGAATACTATTTTTCAGCACTTTCCATCCAAAATATTTGTGGGAGTATTCAGTAAAATCATGTATAGGTAGAACCATTATTTTTGTATAATATTTTGCGATGTTAAAATGCAAAAGTAGAATAAAATGCATTTGAAGTTCGTGACAGTAAAAAACAAACTTTTCCTTCGAATGTACATAGTGATGGATGCCAAACTACATGGTTTTATAACTTATTACATTAACAAATAATAACAAAGACTAGTTGTGTGAGAAACATCAACGATATTCTTTCTCGGATTGAACACGCAAGGGTAGAAGGAAATTTTAGCCCATCCATTAAAACTATATTAGGTATCCATGAATAACTCATCAACATTATAACTAATTAGACATTTTAAAAAGCTGTAATAATAAAGTGGTTTTCCAAAATAATATAAAAAATGGGTCGCTTTCACAAAACAAAATCAACATAATTACCTATAAATATTTTTAAGTTGTATTACAAAATCGGACTATATATTGACGTTATGTGTCGTAAACAATCGTAAGCTTAAAATAAATTTCATGAATTTTCATTTTAACTATAAAGTTTTGTGACTTCCATGTAACTTTTGTGTGGAATCATAACTACTTGGGGACTTTACTAAACTTCAGTAACATCAAAAAATTCACAGTTTCACAAGTCTTATGCAAAGAAATGTACATACTTCCTTTGAAACATCAATCTCAACAACAAACTCAATTTCTATTTGAGAGTGCTTAATATGTTAAAGTAAATGTATTTGTTGCAAACGTCACAAAACTTGATGATATTTTAAGCCTAACTAATTGATGAATTTTGAATTTTTATCCTGCATATTTTATCATAAATTACTCCGAAACTGTGATGGAAAAGAAAATATTTATTTTGAATTATACCACCACCACCACCATATCAGCCCTAGGACGTCCACTGCTGGACATAGGCCTCCCCCAATTTCACGGGGGTAAATGCCATAATCGCCACGCTTGGCATGCGGGTTGGCGATCGCAGTATCTCCACCGCACTCAAGGAATGCTGCTGCCCATTCCCCGGTGGTCTTGATCGTAGTTTTAGGACATACCCGGGTCCGTTGAATTGAATTGTACACATATTTTTAATTATTTTTAATGTTGAGGCGTAATGCGCATTTATCTAGACACGCGGCAGCGTGTCCAGCCAAGTTCACCCCAGGAACTGGCGGACAGCAGCCGTGTTACACGAGCCGCAGTAAATTAGTTTTACTGTAAACAATCTAGTGCCAAACTTGGTAACTTTTCAGATAATCTACGGAACTTGGCGCCCATTTAGATCTCAATTCTTTTGTCGGTGAACTTGGCTGCCATTTTCACATTTACGTTTTTGATGGAATATTATACTACAAGCTCTTGCCCGCGACTCCGTCCGCGTGCAGCTCGTGATATCGTCGGCTAATTGTAAACCTGATAACGTAATATTATGCAAGTTTACAGGAGACACAAAAAAAAATTTAAATTAATATATTTAAACCCGAAAGACGGGAAAAATATCATTGGGTTATTTTTTTCCCCGATAATATATTGGGTTTTGTGCAAAAATATTCATCATCATCATATCAGCAGAAGGACATCCACTGCTGGACGTAGGCCTCCCCCAAAGAGTGCCACAATGCCCGGTCCTGCGCCACCCGCATCCAGCTTACTACCGCGACTTTCACCAGGTCATCAGTCCATCTTCTGTGGGGCCTACCCTCGCTGCGCCTTCCGGTAAATGGTCGCCACTTGAGAACCCTTCCGCCCTAACGGCCATTCTACGTGGAATGTGCCCTGCCCACTGCCACTTCAGTTTAGCGATTCGGAGGGCTATGTCAGATAATGGGGTTCTACTGCGGATGGCCTCATTTCTGATGCGATCACGCTGAGATACTTCCAGCATAGCCCTCTCCATTGCTCTTTTGGTGACTTTAATGAGGCCCATAGCAAATGACCACGTTTCGGTGCCCATATGTCATCACTGGCAACACACAGTGGTCAAAAGCTCTCGTTTTGAGACACTGTAACAAAATTCTTCTGAGAATATGAAAAATACCAGCTAAGTACGTATATCGCGATAGTAAGAATAAAAACTCCAAAACAGTGATTGTATTGGATTAATAACAGCTCAAAAACCACGAAATATAAAAAAAAGCAATTATAGTACATAACTTAGCGATCTTATACTTCTTCGCTTACACCAAAAACACTAAACAAAGTTATCTTTTGCGAGAACAAACACATCTACGCGATCCAAATTCTTACGAAAATGGCGGGTATGTTGGAGTTAGCCCGTAAGTTTTAAAGTCGTGGAGTTGACTGTTATTTACTCATCATGTGATTTAAGCAATTTGTTAAAATAACTGGCGTTAGCTGTTTTTCTCACGCAATGCATCTTTTTTGCTAGATAATGGTGGGTAAAACGAAAAAAATTTAAGGGTCGATATCCGGAATAAAACTATCTTATGTCCTTTCCCGGGACTCAAACTATCTCTGTACCAAATTTAATCTAAATCGGTTTAGCGGTTTAAGAGTGAAGAAGTAACAGACAGACAGACGGGTGACTTTCGCATTTATAATATTAATATAGTAAAATATAGTATATAGTATATATAGTACGGAAAGTATGGAATGGATGGGTGTTATGTTATGAAGTGCCAAATTAAATTCCGTGCACTTCGCAAGCAGTAAAATTATGTAGTTGTAAGTTAGTTGTGTCTGGAATAAACATTTCTTATTTTTATTGAATGTCCTAAGATATCTAAGGCTCAGTGGTAGCCAGCATAGGTACTCGTGGATATAACGACCAATATTAAACACTTTTGAGATTTTTAAGAAAATGGCCAAACAATTGAACGGAATACGGATTACTCGTATCTGATTCTAAGCAAGCTCGCCAAACATTTGACATTAAATTCTTGACTTGAACTTTATAAACCCAACCTACATACTTTAAACGATTGAGTTTCCTTATGAATAAAAATGTCTTTAAGACATGTTTATACTAGCTACATAGCTGTTCAGAAAGTGAACTGAATAATTCAAGATACGAGTAAGTATCATATTATAAAACAGCAGCCTGTGGCGAAGCATGTACTTAACATAAAGTTGTCGGTGTGGAATTAATGCATTTTACAGAATGGGACGTGGTCCAAACTGCATTGACATTAACTGACCTCATTACATTCCTGGACCTACTCCGAACTGCGTTTTATGTTTTGAATTCCTCTATACCTAGAGTACCTTCCGGTACTTTCTCTTTGTCGTGCAGTATGTACAAGTATCAGTAAGGCGTCAACGATGTCAACTACGTATCAATCGTACTGTATTTAAATAAGTGCTTCCAGATTAGAGCGGGATGCGCGGAAGCGGCCTCGCACGAATGCAACGCTGCATTCGTACTACTGCCACCCCGCCTCCGCGCAATATATTATTACTGCGCAAATGTAATACTGTCAGAAAACTGTCAAGTGAGGAATTTGAACAACATCAGTAAGATAGCAGTAAAGTACTAAATACCGCAGTGATATTTACTACTTTACTGTCCTCATACCGCATACAGATTACGCCCCGCCAAGTCAAGTCATTGAATACTTTCATTGCCGCCTGGTGCTACGCGCTACGCTCGTAGGCCGTAGCCATGTATTCTCCGTATGTAGCCCGTAGCAGCTACGAACAGTACTCACACGACAATCGGGTTCTCAGCGCTGAATGTGTGAAGGTAAAAATGACAGTGGGCGGGGCACATACCACGTAGAACCGATGGCCGTTGGGGCGGAAAGGTTCTCGAGTGGCGACCACGTACCGGAAGGCGTAGCGTGGGCAGGCCCCCCACACGGTGGACTGATCACCTGGTAAGGGTCGCGGGTGTCCACTGGATGCGGGTGACGCAGGACCGGTCATTGTGGAAGTCTTTGGGGGAGGCCTATGTCCAGCAGTGGACGTGCTGACATGATAATGATGATGAAAAATGACAGTTGATATGTCCTGTCGCTCTTCCGAAAATTTACGCAATTACGCTTAGATTTCAAGAACCTTACAACGAACACAAATTGTTCAACATGACACGCAATCCTAAATTTATATTTCGGAAGTTCGTAATAATCCAAATAGTTACGGGACCTTTTCTGTATATTATCTTGGTTCAACAGCGGCCTACAATTTATGGAATTGGTACGGCGCGGCGGGCCATTTGGATCGGCACCAACACGCCTTTGGGCTCAATTAACATGTTGATAATAAAACTAGCTGTAAAGTTTTTAGGGTTCATCGTGAAGTTTGTGCGCGCGTGTGGAAAATGCACATTCTAAGGGTAAATATTCACCAGAGTCGTGTGAGGATGTGTTTTTAACCGGCCTTAAAAAAGGAAGTTCAATGTTCGTATAGTACGGTCGTGCTAATTATTAGATCGTAAAGCTAACCCACTTCCAGATGACCTAGAAAGCCAAAATTTGGCGTCCAGGTGGGTAATAGTGTCTCTACAAAGTAAAAAATGTGAAAAGTACAAATCTGGAAATATAAAAAATTGGGCCAAGTTCGTAGAAAAAGATGTTTACAAAAAAATATATTTAGTTAGGAGCGCTCGTAGCCCAGCGGCGCCCGCGTACCGCATGCGGTATGCGAGGTTAAGCAAAATCAGTTCTTGGATGGGTAACCGCTTTGAGTGGTTACTAACTGAGCGCTTCCGTGCTTTGAAAGGCACGTTAAGCCGTTGATCCCGGCTGCTGTCTACGACAGCAGTCGTTAAGCCAAGTCCTAACTTAGCTTGACCGCCCGAAGGCCTGTAGGCCTTGAGAACTTCCAACAGTCAATTTGCCCACTCACTTGATATAGCCTAATCCCAATAAGGTCTAGTTTCCCCCTTGGGTTGGAAGGTCAGATGGCAGTCGCTTTCGTAAAAACTAGTGCCTACGCCAATTCTTGGGATTAGGTAGCGGACCCCAGGCATCCTTCAGGATGCAACTGTACTGGGAATAACGCTAGGACGGTGATGAGGTTGGTATCGACTACTCGGCTTGCTGACGCAAGAAGTAGGTAATGATATCCCACCAAAACGTAAATGTGAAAAAGCCAAGTGTTCATGTTCAACAAAAGGAGTGGTATCTGAAAAGGTGCCAAGTCTGGCACTCGATTGTTTACAGTAACCAATTTCTCGCGGCTTTTTGAGCTTTAACTTGGTAGTTTTTTTTATATTCAATAGCTGTCATGGTACCTATGTCTCTGATTTCACCTTATATAATACGAGTAGGTAATCAAAATTAAAATTTTCAAACTCTACACATGATCGACTTTTCATTCAATGCGATAGTTGTTATCTCGAATAAGACTAGTTTTTAGTTTTTATATTTTACTAGGAAAATAATAACTGAATAGGTCACTTTTGACACACGTTGCACGAGGGATGACAAAACGCCGTGTGGGTGACCAAGTTGTATAAAACATTATTTCTTTATGTTAATAATTTGAAAAATAATAGTCAATAAGTAGAAATTGTGCTATCGTTAAATTAAATAATAATTAATTGAATCAAATCTTTTCTAATCACGTTTCCGATGTCACTCTCTCACATACTGCATAGAAAACTGCCAAGTTAAGGCATCACCTGTTATGTAAACAAACGAGGCCAGTCTTGGCACCATTTCTGATACCGAAACATGAGACATTTGGCTTATTTTTTCACATTTAATTTTTGGTGGGAAAAATTCTACAGAAATTTATTCAAGTACCTATTCATTGCAACTAACCACAATTCTTAATAATGTTGAGATATCAATAAATTCATACCATCTTGGACTGTATATATAATATACATATTGCATACTTGTACACAATGGCAATTTGCAAAACTGAAGCAAATTTGGCACTTGGCTCAATTTTTAAGAGCCGAGTTTTAGAGCCAAGTATCACATGAATGCTCTAACAGCGTGCAAGACTCTAATTAAAAGATAAGGGGAACTATTCGTGTTCTAATTGGGTACTTTAAACTTGGAGTACTTATCGTATAACTTAGGATAAAACCTGCTATTTTAAATTAATATTTGAATTATTAAAGTTGTATTCATGAAAATTTAAACAGTATTTACAACAGAGTAATGTTGTTAAATGTTTACTTTACAAACTACACTGGCCCGCAAAAGAAGGTATAACAGTTTTTTTTCAAGTCACGATTATGAGTGTTATAAATATTTATTATTCTGTATTGTGCATTCGCGCCATTTTCGAATAAAGCTATGTATTTAAAACATAATTACCTCACGTACCTCAGGTTGTATACTCCTGTACTGCATACATTACCTCGCTATTGTTGCAGAGGTACACAACCATAATTCCTATCAGCGTTGGATTACGAGGCGTTCGTACCAGTGCCAAGCCATACATTAAATTGGCCCGCGGCCCAAGCGGGCATAGCATTTCGGAAGATAATTTACGCAATCTCGAATAACATACACCTTTTATAACAGAAAAACCGACCTTGCTACATTGAACTAAAGTTTAATTTTAATTTGACTAACTTGAGTAGAGGAAGTTTGCGAAAGTCAACCCTCGATTTGTGTAACACTAATGGGGTTATACGGAGCGAATCAGTATTTGAAATGTGGCTTGTTTGTTGCTTGGAGACTCGACTTCGTGTTAAAGAGTTTCTATGCCAACTACACTAACTAAGAAACTAGTTTACATCGTAATTGTTCATTATTTTATTCTAAAGCTGGACAAACGCGGCTCAAAATTAATTCAAAACTGGATGTGCACAGATTTAACAACGTATTTTTGGCTCTTCGGCGAAGAAGTGTCGCGGCGTCAAATTCAGGCTGCAATCAATAAGGGTAAGTAAGCAAATAAGGCCGTAAACTTAGATGCCTATTTTGAAAGAGATCCTGATGAAAGCTGATCTGAGTAAGCCCCTCCGATTTTTTAATAATATAAACCGGCCAAGTGCGTGTCGGGCCACGTGTAATGTAAGGTTCCGTAGCTACATTATGCGGACTTAAAAATTCCCTAACTAATATTTACTGTGTATGATATAACTAACAACTTCAATATTTACTTTTACTTTTTTTATTTTACTTTTACTAGTCCTAATGTCTATTTAGCTGTTATGGTTTTCCTTTTAAATTCATTGTATGTACCTCTAATGTACCATTAATTTTATCACAAACTCAATAGTGACCGTTTAGCAGTCAAGGGTGGGGGTCACTTGACCATAACAAAAAATAGCACTTTAAAGCTTCATATCATGCAAATAAAGTTCCTGAAACAAAAAATGGTTTGGCCATGGTGACACTATAAGGATTCTTGGTTCATGACGGAAAATTACCTTATATTTTTTAATATTTGAAAATGAAAATACTGTGCTTGCGATTAACACGACGCATGTTGGGGGTACTGCTTATTTTTTATGTATTCCGTAAATTGTTTGTGTTCGTCCTAAAGTTCTAAGTATTGTGGTTAAAGAGTGGATCGGGTCAAAAGCGGATAATTTAAATTAACCTATTTGCTGCTGTTAAATAAAAGAGATTGCGGGTAACACGTCTGTATACGTCACCTTGTGTTGTGGCGCCCTCCGCCTCAGTCAGCCGCGTGGCATTAAAGCGACAGGTTGTGTGCAGCGGCTTAAAATATGAGAACAGTGTTTTTAACGGGTGATCGAGAAATCCGATCATTACTGTAGCTGCTTATCTCATCAACCAAGAAAATTTGACCAATTTTTGTGTATTATTTGTGCATATTATAGTTATAATACTTGTTTAATGTAAGTTAGAATTACGAATAACGTTTAGATTAAGCTGTCGATTTTATCCGGTCTTTGTCTTGCAGGTTAAGATCGTATCTAAATCAAACGTTTGTATTCAAAAATATACAAGCTATAACTTTAGACATCTATTGGAATAAAACGACTACTAATATGCGGGGTTTAAAAATATGTATTGAATATAAGTATATACCATACTTAGTTCTAACGTACAATAACAACTGTAGGAATCGTTAATTAAGTCCTAAGAGCTTATCAAACTGTTGAAATTTAGTCCGAAGTTAGCCCAACATACTCAAGGACGAAATTGAACTACGTACCTATAGATGTATTATGCACAATGTGACGACAAAAATAAGTCATAACCATAAAAACACACTCGTATTTATTTGAAAGCCCAGCCTATTTAATGTTAGTGCTGGTTCATATTAGTTCCAATAAGCTCGTTTACCCATACAACACATTGCGAAAATTATTCTAATCAAATTTTATTACAATCGCCTATCGGGGATATTGGGGACACGCGTTCATGCATGTATCCGCGTAAATTAATTACATATATATTATTATCATACCATTATTATAGCTTGTGACTGCAACTTCGTATGCGAGTAATTATTAATAACCTAAATTCTATTGAAGTTATTCAGGCTTTTCTGAAAATAAAAAGACTATAAGGAGCATAATAAGCTAACTTTTATAACTACATATTTATTTCCCATACAAATTGTCAACTCCTTTTTAGCCTTTAAGATGGGCTTTGAACAACGCTTAGTCGAGTTTTCTTGTATTTTAAAGAATTAAGTAAATGAGGGGTCGAATGTTGTAAAACGCTAAAATTATTTTTCTCTAGTCTGGGTAACATCAAAGATCAAATTTTCTAAGTTAAAAAATGACTTGTACTCCATACAAATGTTCAACCCCCATTTAACCTCCCCAGGGAATAGATTACCCTTAACAAAATTCTAGTAATATAACGAAGTGTCTACTACTGAAGCTCCAAGTCTCCCACTTAAAACTTGTTTCACTTATAAACTTTCATGGATCAAATATGATAAATTTTGAAATAGGCTAAAATTACCTTGTTTTTAGAGTTCCGTAGTAAACAAGGGACCCTTATAAATTCGCCATGTCTATCCGCGACTTAGCTCAGTAACCGTTATAATTAGAAAACTGTAATTTGGTATGAATTTACATATCAATCCCGCCAACAAAAGAGTAGAACCAATTTTTTGAAAAAAAAAATACTTTCCCTACACGTAAATTGAGATGCATTTTTTTTGTAAAACCTGTCGTGTGGGGTATCGTTTGATAGCTCGTTTAAAAGAACTGTGGGTTTTCTTTGACCATTTTTTGATCAAAGAATCTGTTTGCGTGATATTAAACTTTACATTGTCTTTTATTGTTGGATATTCGCTTTAAATATTAGCTGTGATTAGCGTGAAAAAGGGGTTAAAAGTTTTTATGGGGAACAATACATTATTAAACGAGAAACTTAATACTTCGTGTATAGATCTAGCTTTAAAATGTAAGAAAAAATATTCAGCGTTTTAGAAAATCACCACCTGAAGGGGTGAAAAGGGGATTAAATTTTATTTAGGGAGCAAGTACGTTTTCATTTATAGACATACAATAATACAAATTTGTCTTACCCTGCGGCTAAATATGATTTCACTTAATTTCAAAAACAAATGGTATTTTTCCGTGAAACTTTCCAGTAATATAAGATTCCTTATGTAAAAATCTTAGAAGCCGTCATTAAATTAAAATTTGCTATTACTTCTGAGCCGCAAAGATATATTCACGGTTCTTGCAATAAAATAGTGATAGACAATTAATTTATCTAAAATCTATACGTTTGATATTCCGAAATAGGTAATCATTAATTTGAGCAACATTATTTTTTATTAAAAATTCGGCTAGGTGTAATAATAACATGAAGTTCAGTTTAGGACTGCATGTTTAGTGTAGGAAAACACGGGTTTATCTTATACTAGTCCTGACTACGTCAGTTGTATACCTCCGGCCGTGGCTTTTACAATAATAGATAAATTGTACGATTATCGCTATTAGCAGACAAATGAATTAAGTTACTTTACCTATATATCAGGTTTCATTGGATTGTGACATGATATTCAATGAAATACAATATTATATTGTTTATCTTAAATTATCTTACACCAAGTGTTACTTCTACGTTATACACAACAAGCGGGCAAGAGTATGTATGGTATTTGAATGTAATCGTCCCGTAAGGAGGTGAACACGGGGGGGGGGGGGAATGGGCTGTATGGGAGAGCCTAATCATCTAATAACCTTAAAAATTACCTCTCCAAACATTCAAGCCTCCTTTGAACCTTTAAATGTCAGTCGATATCAAAAATATGTTTATACTTTTGCACCTTATTTCGTTGTGATATCTTTGTCCTCAACTGTACACAAGATTCTGAGCAGCATAAACGAAAACGGTCCAAATTCTAAGAAAAAAATTACAAAAAAAGTGAAAATGCTCTAATATAACTTGCTCTCTATACAACCTTTTCAACCCTTGTTTTACCCCCTTAAGCTCGAAACGTACAAAGCGCGGCGCAGCATCGTTGCGTGGCGGAGGCGGTTATCCGGTATAACGAACGTGGTCCGGGGGACGTTCGCACCATAAAACCGCGCGGGATAGCGGAGCGGAGGCGGCTTGTGTGACATATGAAGCAGTAACCGACAGTATCGACAGTCCACAGTTACGGAAAGGTCAAAAATTCAAAACCGCCTCCACCCCGAACCGTTTCGAGCTTTAGGGTTGAATTTCATAAAACACTTTCATATTATTTGCCTGCCTAATCAAAATAATCCACTCAGATAATTTGAACTTCCTAGCTTGATTACTTAGTTTAGGTTCGGCGTTGATGAGTTATAGTCAGGCAGGATAAAATATTTTACATGTGAGTATTTATATACTTCACTGCCTTTTTTATACCACGTCGGTGACAAACAAGCGTACTGCCCGTCTTATAGTAAGCGGTCACCGCAGCCTATGGACGCCTGCAACTCCGGAGGTGTCACATGATGCGCATTGTCTGATACTTGGCGTTGTGCTGGCTGTATTGTTATCAATTTAAATAATATTGTAAGTATAATTGTACACAGTAATTGCCCCAGATTGAAATACTCAAGTATAATTTGCTCAAACATCATTTTCCTGCGCAAATAAGTATAATAGGGGTAAATGAAATTAGCTGTGCTCTTTTGTTTTCTTTTAAAGGGCAGGGGCCGTGATACAAACTGCGATGGAAACTGCACATTAGTTGCGTACTGTACATTGCCGATTTGTACGGAGGAGCGTGCTTCCGACACAACAGCGGTCTTACTGAGGAAGAAAGACGTATACGTATTTGAAACTCGAAAGTATACACGACTTTTCCGACCAACTCAGTAGTCGACCTCGCCGCCCCTGTCCCGCGCTTCTCGCTCGCCTTTCACCCGCTAGAAAGAGCTGGCGAGGTCTATTCAAATATCCCCAGTCTGTTCACACCCCTCCCCACCCGCCAGCGCCTCGCAGTCTCGTTCATATTTCGTGCTCCTATTTTGCGCAGCATCCCCGGGTACCGAAATGCAGTCGGCAGACAGCGAATAGTCCTACAATCAAAGACGCGCAAGGGAATTTAGACTCTCCTACGTGTTAGCAGGGATTAATTTAGCGAAACACTTTGTATTCTGGTTAAGCTTTAACGTATAGGGATGCGCTTGCCTCCCGAAGCCCGGAATTGGGGTAGAGATTCAGTACAAGTAGCGTGTAGGGGCGCGGCTCGCCGCACAGTTAGACGCGACTGGGCTCCTGCCGATACCGACACTTCATGTTAACACAGTTTGCAATTAATACATTTTTTTAAATCATTAAATCGACTAAAAATCACGTACTACAGTAAAAGGTAAGTGGACGTGAGAGTGGCTAAATATTTCCTGTTCGCGCTTCCGAGTCGAAGTTTCCGTATAATTTGATTGCGTCAAATGCCCCCTAACTCGATACCGCTACCTTCCTGACGCGCTCAAGTGTTGTTGACTTGTTGTTTCTATTTTGTTTTGACTCGTTCGTTTGCCGTTTGTTTTATCTTTAATCTTTCTATTTTCCAAGTTTTCCTGTTCGATATCTTCCATTTACGATTCGTGGTAAGTGACAGCTTTCATGTTATTATTTCAGATGCTGACTGTTGCGAGCTTTCTTCACTTCTATTAGGTAATGTATTTTTCATTTTGCGTTATTTATTATTTATCGTATAACTTTTTTTATTTCTGGGGTGAATAATGTTCATTTTCTTACAAAAATAATGATAGAACCATAAATATTGTTAATACCTGCTAAGTCAAAGGACTTGATAATGCCTCAGATAATTTTGAACCGAAGCCGCTGAGATAAGAGATTAAAACTTTTCTCATTCATAACAAATGAGACTGGGAGAATAAATTTACAATAATGGGTAAACAGATTTTATCTCGGTAATGTTTTGAGAAAAGCCATTACAGAATAATTGTGGAATAGGGACTAATGTCGTAAAAATAAATACGTCCCAATTTCAAAGTTGTGGGCTTTTTTTATACTGGATTTTTTTATGTATTTTGGCATTTATATAAGTGAATTTTAATTTTTGTAGTTGAATCTCGTTTTTTGCATTATTTACTCGTGAGTTTGGTACCTACGCATAGTTGAACTTTGATTGAATAATAAAGCTATTGTAAGTAGGTTTACCGCGTTCGCCGCCGATTCGCGGGTTTATTTGCAATGGCGGCTCGATTGTGTCGGGGGACACTGGGATAACAAGTACCTAAGTATATGTACCCTATATTGAATGACCGTTTTAGGGTTCCTTAGTCAACTAGGAAACCTTATAGTTTCGCCATGTCCGTCTGTCTGTCTGTCTGTCCGAGGCTTTGCTCTGTGATTATTAGTGCTAGATTGCAAATTGGCATAGACATATAAATCAATAAATCTAACAAAGTGGTAAAATAAAATCTAAAAAACCTACCCTACTCATAAAGTGGGGCTGAATTTTTTTTTGTGCTTCAACCCTATGGTGTCGGATGTTTTTGGATAGGTCTTTCAAAATGAATAAAGGTCTTTCTCAAATTGTTTTTTAAAGGTAAGTTTCTTGAATAAAATCACTTCAAAAAAACATGAGAGTTATGCTTAATAACGACTTTCAACGGAAACTATAGCGGAAGTTAAGCTGTTATTGAGTTATCGTAAAAAGTCTTCCCTTCTTAGTAATAGACGTATGGTATGACTAAGATATACTTGTAATTAAGGACTACTATATTTTTAATTACAACTACGAGTACATTTGGGCAACTACGACCATACATTGAGCATAGCCCGAAATACCTCTTGGCCGATTTTTTTTTTGTCTTGATGTCTGTATGCTTTCGTCTACGGCAAAAATTAATGATATCCCATCAAAAATATAAATGTGAAAATGGCAGCCAAGTTCAATATACGATGTGTGGCTGTCGTCTTGACCGACAAAAGAATTGAGTTCGAAATGCGAGCCAAGTTCCGTAGATTATCTGAAAAGGTGTCAAGTCTGGTACTAGATTGTTTACAGTAAAAATAATTTGTTGCGGCTTAATGCATTTTGAGCTTTAACTTGGCAGTTTTCTTAAATATCCAACAGCTTTCATGGTATTATAATATTCTGCATAGAAAACTGCCAAGTTAAGGCTCAAAATGCATTACGCCGCAATAAATTATTTTTGCTGTAAACAATTTAGCGCCTGACTTGATTCAGATGATCTACGGAACTTGGTTCCCATTTAGATCTCAATTCTTTTGTCGGTGGAGACGACAACCACGCATCGTATATTGAACATGGCTGCCATTTTCACATTTATGTTTTTGATGGGATATCATTAATTTTTGTCAAACTTCTCCAAATGTTGCTTTTCAAGAGCGAATGCACGAGTACTATTACCTTATACAAAATACCCAAATCGCTATAGGTGCACCTCAAATATAAGACATTTTGTAAACGCTGTAAAACAGTTTTTATTTTAATTGGAATACTCCTATTGTAAAATTGTAGATGAATTACTAAATTTTACCCAGACTGAACATGACATTAACCAGTTGTAGGTAATTTGCAAACATGCTATAATATTACCTATACGTAATAATCAACAAAAGAATGTTATTTTCAAAAGAGGGCTAACTCAACATATGTTGGTGCACTGGCTACCTCCCATGAATCTTGTAGTACTAGATTCTTGCTAGGTAGAATGTGCTAAATTTGCTAGGTAGGTAGAATGTATGAAACTTGCTACGGGAATCAGGTCAAGGGCAAACCCGTTGAATGTGTTTTATCCTTGCTTCTTAATTATTTTGCTGGGCTATGTAGGTCATCTCTAAATGTTAATGAAAGAATTGTCGTCTGGGTAACCCTGACATTTCTTCTTCGGTCCGTTAGATTTGAAAGCGGTATTTACAATTACTTCCGCTGTATTGCAGTTGCGGCTTATTTAAACCATAATTAATGGGCACATCTTTGAAAATTTCCAACTCCAGTGTCTCCAAAAACTTAAAAGTCCCCACTTTTCTCATTTGGTCTGATAAATTTCAATGCCGAATATGCATATATTACTCATTGTTAAATCGGAGTTGCGTCTTATTTAAATAATAAAATAAACGACACATCTTTTGTCGTCTTGTTTAGCCTAGTCGGTACTTTGGTAGTGACACTGCCTCCGAATCCCGGTAGGGTATTTGTTTCTGTGGTGAGCAGAAACATTTGTTCCTTTTTTTTTTCCTGAGACTTGGATGTTTTCTATGTATTTAAAGTACTTATACATATATGTATATAACACAAGCCTTATTGAGCTTGCAATATGTTACTAGATTGTGCAAAAATTGCCCAATAATATTTATTTATTTATCTTTGAAAATGTTGCCATTATGCCCTCCTCAAAATTACATCAATATCTCCAAAAACTACACATTCAGTCACAGATAAGCTTAGTTTCCATCTTACTAGCCTCTAGTTATAAAAATTTGCAACTGACTTCAGAATGTCAACCCCACAATATCTCCAACGGTTGCTCTTGTTCCCGAACGATTCAGTAGATAGATAGGTTTGGGTCCCTCTCACTGGCCTCTAGTTGGGGAATATAAAGCGTGAGAGTAACCGTGGTCGGTGGCAGCCATTCGTTACGAGCCTGGCGGGCTGGCCCGAGATTATTGCGACGGGGCGTATTGGAGAAGAAAACAGTAGATCGGATTTGCTAGTATTATCTCGTCGTCAAAATATCTACGACAAAAATGTCTGTCGTTTACGTTTGCATTTCGAATGCGCGGAAAGAATTGATAAAGCTAACAAAAAACAATCAAAATACAAATTTCTGTATCATGAGTGGCCCGATGAAAGATTCAGTATGTGATGCTGAAGGCCCCTTCTGTCAATTATGACAAATGAAATCGCGACATTGATGTCGACAAATTTTGAATGCAAAACGCCTCCAAAGTTATAACAAAAAAGTTGACATTGAATATCGCATTATAAAAAAATATTTCTTGAAAATAAATAATGTGAGAAATTAGAGGTATTTAATATTACGTATATTGGAGTCAATTAAATTACTGGAAATTTATGATGAGTTTAAATTGTATTGTAACTACGAAACACCAAATTTGTCATTTTCTTAAAAACCTCCCTATTGTCACTTGTCCCTCCCAAAGTGCCTGACAACAACGACCGACCGATAATGGTAGTGTAACACTACCTACACGTCAAAGGAATAGCAAAAAAAATGTCCCTATGTCCATGCTTGCGCACTGCTTCTTGCATCCATGCAGCTCTTTGAGATTGCATTTCAGATTTATTTTTCTTGATATCCATCTTTTCTTCAATCAATATCGAGACATATTAAATATTGCTACATATTAAAATTTATAACATGCTGTCACTGTATGGAACCATCAAAATATCACAATAAATCGTTAATTAACGATTTATTGTGATTTGTTTTGTTTTTTGTTATTTTATCGTAATTACGATAAAATAACAAACTCATAAAAAGCCAAGTAGGTACCTAAGTACAAAAAAATTAAAACTTGCATTTTATTCTTTATTGTCCAAAAGTTACCAATGTACTCGTATGTAAAAAAGTCCAAACATATATTTACTCTACATTTGTTGTAACTAACAACATATCTAAGTATTCAATGGAAATAGTAAGAGAGCTTGCTTTTCTAAGTACACTTCACAAGTCCGGCTATTATTTATTAATCAACCTCTATGTAACTGGGGGAGGCATATGTCCAGCAGTGGACGTTCTTCGGCTGGTATGGTGGTAGTAATGTCTACGAGTACTCGTAGCTGTTATAGTTTTCCTACTACGGAACCCTAGAAAATAATAAATTGTGTGACAACTATGTACCTTAATGCCATGAATCCATGATTCACGACTCAAACACAAATGCAATTATATTCCCACTCGACAACGGCTAGTTCGCTAACTTGCGTATGACATCATAAGCTACTGCCACTACTGCCAATTTGTAAAAGGGTTATGGCGGCCGCTAGCGTCGATCTAAGTTTGTCTCAAATTATTTAATTACGTATAAGTATATAACAGTTTATTGTGCTCTAATTGTAGACGGTCCCGTATTCATCGATCACCTTTAAAAACTGGTTCGAATGTCACCATGTAAGCCGTTTACTTAGGCACGAAGATCGTTTACCAATCAATGCAATTTCAATGAACACCTTTTTGCTCTGTGAGGGTTTGCGAAATTGGACTAAGCCTGCTGTGTTTGGTTCCCTTATCACGAACACAGCTTCTCTTAGAGATAGCACTAAACACTTAATTCTCGTGTGGCCACTGATACGGGGCAATTTAGAATCGACTGTTAAGTAACGTGTATCTCTAGTATACCTATATTTTTTCGAAACAAACACAAACGGACACGTTTGCGTTTAGTCTCAATTTGTATGGCAACGCGTACAGCGCCTCTGGCGGCCTTCGGTGGTAACTATTTTTTGCCATACTTAAGACTAAACATTTATGTTTTGAATAATATATACTAGAGATTCTGACAACGTATAGGTAGTTATATTATTGTTGCTTACCAAATTATATAAGCAGCCTGTGATAACAAGCAAATGGAATGTTTCATGTATAAGTATGTATTTATAAATGATATTAACTAAGGAAGGTACAATTCATTTTTATTATTATAGCCGTTTTGTTCTTTTGCCTTTGTCTTTTTTTTATACCACGTCGGTGGCAAACAAGCGTACCTACGGCCCGCCTGATGGTAAGCGGTCACCGCAGCCTATGGACGCCTGCTACTCCAGGGGTGTCAAATGCTCGTTGCCGACCCTTTAAAAATTTATACACTCTTTTCTTGTCTATATTCCGTCAGCCAAAATAATTTCACCCGGTAATACGGCTGAAATGAAAATCCCTCTTGTAAAAAATACGATAAAAACAGTAATATAGTGTGCAATCGTTTGAAATAATGATAAGTTATTTACACTGCTTTATTAAGATACGTAATATCACGTCCATTTCTAGCTGTAAAAGCAGACAGGACAAGACGCTCACAAATATCTGTCACGCGCTTATTGGCTATATACTCGTAAAAAACGTAAAAAGCCATACCTGAATAATGTTGCATCTAGTTTTCTCTTGTACTAAAACATAAGCGTGTCTCGTACATGGGGGGGGGGGGGGGGCGTGGTTAACAGAATCGAGGCATCGCCTTAATTAGGGCATATAGGGTGGGTCTAAATTTTTGCATTTGTTGGCCTTATTTTTATTTGCTTAGGTACTGATAAAACATCGCTATGCTTTGATAAGGAGTAAATAGTCGGCATTTCGCTCCACCCCTAAGCATGTATTTAGGACAGAATTTATGATAGAAGATGAGCATATTAAGATGAACTTCGGGGTAAGAAATGAGTCTTACTAAGGTTCCGGATTGATCAATATTATAAGCATTGGTAGAACACATGAGCGCGCATAGTGTCGTACTACTTCTAAAATTTTGTAGTTTTTAGTTTCCTTTACTGCATTAAATTGCTAATGCATTTTTTTTCACGGCAGTAAACTCTTTCTTATTCTCATTCTGTCTCACTCGCATTGTTCAAATAAGAAAGCATAGGGTATATTTTTTTCGACACGTGTCGCATCGTGGTTGTGCTAGCGCCGCAGGTTTTTTTTTCAAATTTAAAATATTTTTAAAACTGACGGGACAAAAATTCTATATGTTTATTTTATTTGACAAACGTTATCATTTTTAAGTTTACAATATCTGCCAAACTGCATAAAAGTTAGTTAATTAAATTATGAATTCTGCTCTCAAAATTTCACGAGAATCGGCTGAGAAATGTGTCTTGTAGATGAGAACAGCCTGCAGAATAAAGTACATTTATTTCATTTATTTACTCCTAAAATCCGCCGGACATTACGAAAGCATTTCCACTAGTATGGAGACCTTCGTTTCACTCGGTCAAATATCTACTCACGGTAGTATTGTCGTGATCCCTCTTACTCTACCTAACATACAGGTACTCTGCTAAATAATGCGACAAAAATTAACACTGGTTAATAACACACGTGAGGGGTACGTACGTACGTCTCGAAACATTTTATGCCTCATCGACGTAAAACGCGCATACGATTACCCTCATAACTAAGAAAATTAAAATGAATAACTAATGAGTACTCAACAAGTCTTACAAAGGGCCGCTTTATTACCGGCCTGCGTAAAATTCATTTTATAACGGGCCAGCGTCTCCTGCCTTTATATACCTAATCTGGAGGCCGAATGAAGTTTGAGTTTTATTGGCGCCTTTAAATATAGGATCATTTGTCTTCCCTTCAAGTTTTTAACACAGAAACATTTGCTTCTTTGATTGTTAAAAGTGGTCCCGAGATGTATAATTTGTTACGTGAAATTATATTATAAAAGAAGTGGTTATATTACTCAAATATTAAACGATTTTTTTATTAGGTAATGAAATAATGTAGCGGGCAGGTATACATAATTTACAAGTTTATTTAATATGATCGTACTTAATGATGTCGTGTATAAAATCAGTAGGTTACCTCGTGTTCCTGCATCATACACAGGTACACAATCTCGATATTTAACATCAGTGCTTATAGAGGATCATATCAGCCTAAGGACATCCACAGCTGGACATAGCCCTCCCCCAAAGAGTAGCACAATGACCGGACCATGACTTAGACCAGGTCATCAGCTTGGGGGGGTCTGTGCCTTCCGGTACGTGGTCGCCACTCGGAAATTAACCCACGGAAACCTTTCCACCCCAAAACGGCCATCAGTTGAAAGAGGATAATTGTATTGTATTGTTGTTATTTTGTTCAGCATTAAAAAAAAATGTCGTAGGTATGTTAAAATTGGTAAATTACAAAAAACCGGGAAAAAAATGAAATTATCTCCAAGTACCGGAATAAATATAATTCTTAAATAACTTTATTTTTAACACCTATTAAAATTTTAATATTCACATTCTGCTGCAAACTTCCGCCAGTTTCGTTTATTACACCAATTATGTCATTCATTCATTTTGATTGTCATTCATTCCAGCGGTATTAACGCTGAATGACAATTTGGGTTATGTCATGTGTCCCAGATTATATTTTGTGTCACGGATTTAAATGTAAATGACACGTGATTGAACATTAAGGAACGATATTTTGTCCGCAGAAAGAGTGAATGGAATTTTGTAACATATTTTCACTGACTTCACTGTAAACGATGATGTCGATAAAATAAAAAGTTTGTAAAAATATATGTTTGCCAATCCAAATGCAGTCATATTTACATATTTGTTAATATACCTTCTTAGATACCGACGTTATTGTTTTCTGGGAAAGACGAGATTTCCCGCGAATGAAACCTAGCTAGATCAATTTTTCACCCCCGTAAACTAAAATCATTTAAGCCGATTTCGAGAGCTCAATTACAAACACATACACAAATATTGCTGTTTTAATAGTATAATAGTATAGGATATCTAGAAATACCGAGCCATTCACAACCATCGTGTTTATTGTACAGGCGTGCACAGAATTCAGTCCAATCTAATACGTATGCTAATTTATGATAGCTGGCTGGAATTATAGATGTCGCCCGGGGCGTGAAATTACGACCCGAGTAGCCGCCATCTTGCTGTTTGATTTGACTCGAGCACAATTAAATTGCAATGAACTACTATGGCGGAGTGCTAATGTTCTTTTTAGGTTGCTGGCTGGCCCAGTACTTATCTTAGGTTTTTCTTTGTCTCTGGAATGTTCCGGGCCGTTAGCCTTCCGTTTTTAAATTGCCACATTTGGACAGTGTAGGGCTACTAAAGTTTAATTGATTTAAAATGGCGTTTATAACTTAATACTACAAAAATAACGCATGCTTGCTTTCATACCATATTTAATGAACCATTCATTCTAACCAGTTTTACCATATTGCAATTTGATTTTAAATACTCGGGCACAACACAAACTGTTACACAATTTTGCTACAGAGCGGCATACATAAAGGGTTTTTTTCGCAGTTTAGGACTTGAACCGACACTTGAAGGTCGAGCAACTCGAAGCAAGCTTGCTCTACACTCAGCATGCAAGTCACTCGCCTACACGCCCTTTAATAAAACTACGAGTAGCTATGTTGGTAGCACCGAGAGGGCCGGAACTTGCATAAATATGAATAATGGCTTTCACAACTGGAATACTAACGCTAGTGCGGTCTAGACTTTTATGTTTTATGATAACGACTTTTAAACATAATCTCGTTATTTTAAATTTACTGGAACGCTGGGAGCCGGGAAGCCGGGAACACTGCTAAACCAAGTTATTGAGATTATCTCGACCTTTAGAATGAAATAGGTACATATTAAGGTATTCATTTGACGTTTATGGAGATAAGATAAGACTTCGATATTATACTCTTAAACTGCTAGACTTATTTTTATAATAATACATCTTATCTTTTTTTATACTACGACGGTGGCAAACAAGCTTACAGCCTGCCTGATCTTTACAGCCATCGTATCTACAGTGGCCTCCAAAAACTATGTGGACAAAAGAATTTCCAGCAATGCTCTTAGGAAGCGTCCTTGCTCCTGTTACAGGCCCACCCAGTATATAACGTGTTATCTTTATAGTTCTGTTTTACTTAACTATAACTTTGGTCTAAACATTTGCCCTACTCATATTATACGATGCTATAAACTATTACAACGTTTCACAAACAAATCATGTATGTTTTAGGTATCACATATATGTATGATATAGTTGTACTCACGTAACTTGCCGGTTTTCAGCCACGTCTTGCGAAAACCAACAAGTTACGTGGGTAATAAATGTCTGGCTATGCCGCCTCCGCCTGGGCCCGGGAAACGGGGAAAGCCCTGGAGGTGCTGGCTAGACGTTGTGAGAGATGACATGCGTGCCAATCGTCTCACAAAAGAGGATGCTGAAGACCGTTCGAAGTGGAGACGAAAAAGTAGGAAAGCGGACCCTGGGCTCCGAAGCCTCCGAAGCAGCTGCTGGGAATGCAACCGGGATAAACGCTCAGATGAGAAAGAGAGATATAGTTGTACCTAATACGAAATGTTATTTTGGTTTTGAAATTATTGGATGCCCAGATTGCCCATGCTTGCTAATTGACAGCTTCACGTTTTACCGGTCGTCACGTTTCAGCGACCACATTTTACCGTCAAATTCTGGTAAATGAAATATAGGTAAAAAACTTAAGAAGATGACCTGTTGTTGTAGCGTGTTCGAATAGGCGTTTGTTTTGTTTGTGTTGCACATTTTAAATATTTAATGTTTATTCGAATTCGTCACAACCTGCTGTATGTAACAGGTCATCTTCTTAAGTTCTTTACCAATACATCTATTATGATGCACAGTCATATAAACCGTCGTTTGCATAACGTTAAACATTATGTCAAAATTTTAACGTCATTAGCTAACATCATTATCATCATCCTAGCGTTATTCCCAGTACAGTTGCATCCTCCGGGGTCCGCTACCTAACGAAATGAGCTAACACGAACATAAAATACATATCCATATGTAATAGGTCACTCGGAACCAAACTTAAAACTTAACGCTATGGAGAAAATTGCCAGGTGGATCAGAATCTCCACATAAAATAATCTGAAACGAATATTGGGGTATCCAATATACCTTATTTCCTTTCGCGAAAACTACAAGATTATACATTATTATTGGTAAACGGGACTTAATCGCGTACAAAAATTAATCACCTGAGGTGTGCCCGACGTTTCGAATGTATCGCAACATCCGTTGTCACGAGCTGACTGGCTTCAGCGGGTATCAACATCTTCTAGCCGCACGTGTTTTCCGTACTACCCGCACTTGGTCTTTATTATTCACATTTACACAAGGGTTGTCACTCGCCCGACACACAACACTAACAACATCCGTTAATGTAATGGAAGAAGTATTTTGACGCTTGCACTTACTAATAACTGGATTCCACGAAGATGAAATCTTAAAACCCTCATCCCGGTTGATATTACGATGTTTTTTGATTTCAACGGCTTCACGTACCTTTCTACTGTAAAAATGACGTTCTGTAGAAAGGACTTCCGGTTCATGAAGCTCAATCCAGTGATTTGGTCCTGACTCTAGTAAATGCTCGGCTATGGCAGACTTATTAACCTGACGATATCTGACAGCTGTGATGTGCTCCTTGACCCTTTCTGCAATGGTTCGCTTAGTCTCACCAATGTAGGAACTCCCACAACTGCAGTCGATCTTGTAAACGCCAGGTGATTGATAGGGGATAACATCCTTTGGCGATCTTAAATGCCCCGCAACCTTGGATAACGGTACGTATACGGTTTTAATCGAGTACTTCTCTAGTACTGTACCGATTTTGTCAGTTACCCTTTTAACATAGGGCATGTATGCCGGTTGCCTCGGAACATCAGGATATTTTCCTCTAGGCTTCCGTCTGGGTTGCCGTCTGTCTACTTTGTACCCATTCCTCCTAAGGACCTCTTCAATATCTGCCTTCTCACTCTCTAAAAATTCAGGGTCACAAAGGTCTTGAGCTCTGTTCCGCAGAGAGTTAACCACAGACTGTAGATGGCGGGGATGATGGTGAGACAGAGCGTTTAGATACCTGTCCGTGTGTGTCGGCTTTCTGTAGACAGTGTGCGTCAAAGATCCGTCACTTCGACCAATCACCTTGGCGTCCAGAAAAGGCAAACTGCGTTCTGATTCCAATTCATACGTAAATTTAATCTTCGCGTGAATGGAATTGAGGTGTTGGAGTAGTTCCTCCACTTCCTGCTTTCCACCTTTCATTATGCAAAAGACATCATCCACATATCGCTTCCACAACTTCATGCACTGCCCATGATTACAGATCTATCTATAGTGGCAATAATAATGTGTAAACATCGTGCAAATTTAAATCAATATACAAGATTATAGAATATAAATTTCATTCGTATCAGTTAACTTTTACAAGCTGTCAACATTTTACATAAATTTTGTATTACATTACATTAGCATGTTAGCTAATTGAGATAAAATCTCCGCCGCACGTAAAATTTGGTATATTGCCATATGCTATAAAATACGTCACAGACCACGTCTGTGAAGAACGCATACGGATGTCGCATCTAGCAGGTTACCTTTTCGTAAAAGTACAATAAACTTTTCCATATTCCACGTTGCACTGCACTCTGATCAATAAACGGACCCTATTATTATAAAACAGTGTGGTTACATCCTACTTACTGACTTGGCGCGGAATCTGTACCTACGTACGTGGTATTTTCTACTTAGCTGAGATCTTGCCGATATTGTACAGATTTTGTAATTTGTCAATCTATTAACAGTATTTGTGCAGCTTGGTATATAATAATTATAGCGCGGAGGCGCGGTATGAATTCCGTACTGCATTCATAACACTTCACTTCCACTACCCCAATACTAATTATCAGGAAGACCTCATTTAAATGTAATATAGGGATGCAGTAAAATAATCTGTTCCGTTCAGACTCGCCTGACAGTTGACACTCACAGCTGACTAGTGACTGCGCCGTTACCGTGAACCGAAAACGAAAAAGTTCTGCCCCTCTCTCGCACTTGCAAATTCGAGCGACAGAGAGGGAGATAATATCCCTGTTCGTTTTCAATACTGAAACAGCACTGACGTCAGAGTAATGATTTTTATAAAGATCTTATACGTATTACACCAAGAGGATCGGCAAACCTCTTATGCAGGCAAATCGAGAACTTCACATTAAACTACCTCTTTAATTTCGGCGTGTAATCGTTTATAAGAAAGAGGACTTGTGATGGACAATAAGTCAGATATCTCTTTCTATCGCTCATATTTAATTCAGTAAGTAAGTATATAACCATTTCGCCCAGTCTTGGTATTATTTATTTGACTTCTACTCTGGGGTACTCTGAGGCACCGACAAATGAATGCGGAAGTAGCATTAAACTTCAAAATATAAGAAAATCTCGTTTAGCGTTGTTATTATTTTTCGTCCTCGTCCAATCCCATAAAACCTATATGTAATGAGGGTTCCGCTCTCTAGGCCGGGAATGTATTAGATGGTTCGTTGACCACGCGCAAAATGTATACAAATACCTTCCCTTCATTTCATTTCTTTGTGGATACGAATTTTCGTTCGATCCGCAACTGCAAATCAACAATGATCAACCATGTTTATAAAAGGCATATTAGTTACGTATTATGTTTACTTGATTTATAAAACATAAAACCTCTGTTAAATAAAATAGTATTTATCCCTTTCCAATACACACGGTTAAAGTGACAAATAAATTTGAATTTAGACTTTAAAAACATGTGTGACTACTCATTATTATTGTCACGAATGTGAAAAATAGGGTAGGTACTTACTTACTGAGGAAAGTAGTAATGTTCAAGCTATTATATCTATTTTATTAAAAAATACTACCCTTATTTATTTGTTTGGTGATATAATGATGACTTATGCCTATATGTTAGTTCTACTTATTACGGCAGTCAGTGTTGATTACACTGAGTTTTAAAACAAAAACTGATGTAAACTATAAATGATTTCCTGTTTTATTTATTTAATCGTATGGCATTTATTTACGAACCGTGAGATCTTCGAGAAGACAAGTACGGTTGCCAGTTTTTTCCTGTGACAAAACAAAACACACTTAATTAAGACTTACTGACACCACATCGCATTAAACTTGCCAACAACTATATTTCAAAGTTAAATGTGGACCCAGAGGCAATTGGTGGAAGCTCCTGCACCTAATTTAGTCGGTGCAGTTGTATGCATTCGCCACCCGAGAGTATGTGCCTCCATAAACTGCTCCGCTCAAGATTAGGAAGCGTGTTTATTGCCAGACGAAGCCATTTTGCTAATTAATTTTGCGCCTGTGAGTTGTTTTATGGACTGCTATGCCCAGTTGCTTATTTGTATTTGGACCAACTACAGTTTTTAAAAGAGATTAGTTAAGAGATAAATTAACTCAGATTAAACCAAACAACAATTGCTTGTTCCAGATTAATTTTATCGTTTAATTTCAGAGTAAGACATTATTACTAGTTTGGTCACATTGATTCTAAATGCTAAAATGGTTTAATTAAGTCCAGTCAATTATTCTAAATCCAAAAATATTTTGGCTTGTTCTTTAGCCACCTAAATATTCGTAATCGTACAAGTGAATTTAAAAGCTCATATTGTATACATAACTATGATGTTGGTTCAAAATTTGCTCACACAATTTAATACCTAAGGACTTATCCTTTTATGAAATCGAGCCTTAACTAATCGTTGCTCAAACTATAAAATTATAGTTTCTTTTCTTTCGGGTTTTTCATGACGAAGTCTAGAAAGTATTTTTACGGATATATCGCAGCTTCCGTCCTTAAACCCTTCACCAGTAAATGCAAATCCTGTCCGCCATCGTGCCGCTCGCCGCCGTAACCGCCACCTAAATTAACCCGGCGCTGTTAACTCAAATTACATTTGCATATCGTAATGCTCTTTGTACTATGCACTATCTTGTATTCTTAGTAGGTACGTGCTCTACGCCTAGTTGCGCTAGTCGCTCAGATGCATCTGATCCACGAAGTATATAATTTTATTATCAGCGTGTCGCGTTCGCACACACGTTCATTTGTTTTAACACAAAAGAGAGCTTAAGACAATTCGCATGATAAGAGTTCCTATAAGAAAATTTGACATTAATATATCAGCCCTCAGAGTTAGGATTTCTGTAGAGATCATAGATGCGTTCAACCAAGAGGGACAGAGAACCATTTATGCAGCTAAATTGAGAATTTTTCTTAAACGTTTAGCGACTTACCATAAACAACCTCTTTGATTTGGGCGGGTAATCGTTTATTTGATTTATCTCACACTATTAGATATGACATATGACATTAAGGCAAATAAAGAAAATCGGAACCGACAAGAACACTAACCGTATATCCCCCTCTGTCAATCTTATTCAATTTAGTATATGACCATCTCGAATTCAATTTACTTTATCAGCATCATTCTCTCGGTAGCGGTATTATTATTTGACGTCTTCTGTTCTCTACTCCCAGTCTCAGCCCAACTTAGCATCCGTTTGGCACCGAAAATTATTCATTATCACGTGGTGTAGTAGGGAAAACTATTAAGATGCTGAATAGACCTAAATTGGGTTTTTTTAAACGGTCATTCAATAAAAACCACTTATTTCGGTAAAAAAGTCACGTTGATATTCATTATATTTCAAAGGGTGTGGCCGATTTCAAAACACGATTTAGGAAATTGGGTACATCGAAAACAAAATGCAAAGCTACGTCTTAAAATCATATTAAAATAATCCATGTTTTTTTTTTCAACTGAAACATCTACATAGGGTGTGGCCTGTAATACGAGCAAAAAATTAAGCGGTACACTATTTGGCTCTCCACCAATTATTAATTTCAGAGAGGTTTCAATTGAAAAATAAAGAAAAAAATTTTTTTATGGTATTATATATAGCTTACGTGTACCTTTTTACTTTTGACGGCCTGTTTAGCCTAGTTGGTAGTGACTCTGCCTCCGAAGCTAGAGGTCCCGGGTTCGAATCCCGGCCAGGGCATTTGTTTGTGCATTTATCACGGATATTTGTTCTCGGGTCTTGGATGTTTTCTATGTATTTAAGTATGTATATCGTCGTCTAGTACCCATAGTACAAGCTTTGCTTAGTTTGGGACTAGGTCGATTTGTGTGAGATTGTCCCCCAATATTATTTATTTATTTATTTATTTATTATTTATTTACTCTACTGGAGTGATATTAAGAACTATTTATTTTAAAAACACTAAACAATGATAAAAAAAATAAAAAAAATCCTAATATCCTTTTTTAACCAAAAATACAACAACGATTATGAGTCATAACTAGATACTAGGTACCTCAAAATCATTAGTGACTGCCGCGCTATAATCACGTGGTGCCAAGATCCATTACTTGGAGGTCATAACTTTAGATCAAAATTTCTCCGAATTGAATAAAGATATATATTGTTTGGACACAAGAGGTTACTGTAGATATTCTAAGGAAGCGTCCTTTAAATTTTATGCTCATATTACAGGACCCTGTATAATTAAAAACACAGTTCCAACATACTCAAACTTAAAGCATATACGATTTTATATTACACATGTGGTGAATATATTTTATTTTATGATTAAATTTTTGATTATCTACTTGTATAGCAGGTATATAGTTTCTATTTCACTCCGGCGCAACTAGACGCAGACAGAAATAGCCAACGTCATTGGCGCTTGTCAGCCTCTTAAATACGAGAACTGAAACTACACTCGGGTTAGAGGGCCTACTCCGAACTTCGAAAATCGAACTTCGTGTCGTGGCGTCCCTTTCTCTCTCGTGTTATACATTATATGACGGAAAGGGACGGCACGATACGAAGTTCGATTTTCGAAGTTTGTAGTAGGCCCTAGGTTGCACGAACTTACAATTACAGTCCGATCAACTTTAAATATGGCGCTCGCAGCTGTCATCCCATAGAAACTTGTCAAACTTTTCATACAATCAGATTTGGACGAACACCGTACGATTACAAGACGGTTTTGTGCTACCAACCCTTAATGACTGTTTAGTATATTAATTAATAAACCATTTATTTGTTTAATTTATATTGCACAAAATTGTAACTTATAGTACAAACGAACTTAATGCCACAAAGCATTCTCCGCCAGTCAACCTTAAGGCAAACTAAATTCATTGGTTCAAACACAAACATTGGCACAAAACATATTGTTAAGTAAGACTGCCCTTTGTAGGTGGAGTTGCATCCAATGATTCTGAAAAGGGCAGTCCAACTTAGAACAAACTACGGATAAGATGCTATTGGCGCTGCCGCGAACGCGGCACGCCAGGGACGCGACTCGCTTCCGTATGATGGCGTGGAAGCCATCCGTGCGGGCTTCCGCGAATATGCCTGACGCACTACAGTAGGTATCGCGGCAGCCCCATTAGCATCCTAAACGAATTGTTATATTGAACCCTTAAGGTGTTCAGGGTTCGTTTCGTATAATTCACCCACAGGCTGCACGTGTAGAAGTTTTGGCAGAATGCCTTAAATAGCGATATTTTAACCTCTTTTGTACAACGTGCAAACCTGCGGGCGAGCATATTACATCTTACAGAGAGGGCTCTTCTCTCCCTCTCCATATCCACTCCGTCAGACAGGTCATCAGTCAGCCAGTGACCCAGGTATTTAAATTAAGTAACGCGTTTAATCTCACTGGCGTACAAGAACACTGCTGTCAAACAGTCCCAACAGAACCACCCTACGGCCCGAACACCAGGAGCTCTGTCTTACTCGTATTGTACCTGAGTCCATGGTTCGCCGCATAGGACTCGCATATCTCGAGAAGCTTATTAAGGGCACTATTCGCGGGAGTCAGCAACACCATGTCATCTGCATAGCTTATATTATTGATGAACGTGCTATCAATTGAACAGCCGACTTTGGCGCTCCTGAGTTCCGCGATCAAGCTGTTAACATACAGGTTGAATAGTTTCGTCGACGTTACCCTGTCGAACTCCACATTCCAACCTGTACTCCTCAGAATAAGCACCCGCCCATCTAACGCTATTCGTCTGATTTTCGTACCAGCCCGGCTAGTATGAATAGCTTATTGATAGTTGCAGGCGTCCAAAGGCTGCGGTGACTGCTTACCATCAGGTGGGCCGTACGGTTGTTTGCCACCGACGTGGTATTAAAAAAAGGTACAGTAACTGATTTTTTTACAATGGAAAATGTTTACCCCGCTGAATAACACAATAACACATTTGCTTATAAAATCGTAAGACGTATAGTAATCATTCAATTCACGCGTGTTGTCAATTACACCCCGTTATCACTGGTGAAAATTCATTGAAACCGCAAGAGTTGATACTGCACAATTTTTTACATAAAAAATAATTAATAAGATAATATGTCAACTTAGCCTTGTATGCAATGCAACTTTGCCCAATTTGAACTTAAACTAAATATGACAAACGATTCGTCTCATCTCGTAGAAAGAGAATTCTATAGATGGAGGATTAGCGTATCACCAAAAGGGACGGGCTTATGGTAACCTGACTAATTTGAGATGTAGAACTAATACATCCTTTAACACGATTATTACATCCCATCCTTAGTCTTGTTATATGTGGTGGCAGCAATGACATTCATCGATAACGTTTTGGTGACGGTGACATTACGGCCTTATACGCGATGAGGTACAGGAGATATGTCAGTGCTGTCGCTCCCACTTGTGATATTGCCTATGCTTACATCTCTATCACACATCTTTTTGTATGTGTGTATCGCCGGCTCCAGTCTTATCTTAGCTGCATCACCTCAAACATCAATAGACAACTGTCAAAAGCATTTTCTTACTCGTGTATGATTTATAAAAAAACCCGGCAAAGTGCGTGTCGGACCACGCACAACGAAGGGTTCCGTACCAACACCTCCTAGGCTACATTTAAAACCATTATACAATACATTTAATCAAAAAAGGTCGTATCTTCATAGGAAAATTACGGTACTTATGCTCTTTTGCTTTGGCAAAACAGTTTTTCAGCAATACTTAACTCAAAAACCGATAGACCTTGTTCAAACCAAAAATCGTAGAAAGTATTTAGTAATGTACATTATCTTAATTTTTTTCAGAATTTTAAACTTCATAGTTTGGAAATTAGTGGGGGGGGGGGGGCACACTTTTGACAACTTTGAATATCTCACCAACGGTTGACTTAAATGGAAAAGTTTTTTATTAACCTCCATGTCATTTTTGAAGGCTTATCCATAAATAACCCCCCCCCCCCCCCCCCTATGAGCAAAAAATTTGCCACCCTGTTACATGTATGAGGTGCCGCCCCAGTTTCATATTTTTTTCGTAATTTCACATCATATTTCTATAGCGATTCATAATACATTACACCTTCACACCAAATTTCATAAATGTAGTGGTCATAGTCTCCGAGTAAATCGGCTGTGATATACGGACGGACGAACGGACAGACATGACGAATCTATAAGGGTTCCGTTTTGCCATTTTGGCTACGGAACCCTAAAAACGACTCTAATTTACTTCGCCATGCCACATACATGAGATTTTTATATAGGTACCCTTTCCACTTCACCACCTGTACTGCTTTCTAATAGCAAATGAGGTGATTACTACACATCCCAGCCAAGTCACTTTATATGGGCCGATGATAGTTGAGGAGTTCCGTCGCTTCCTCAGGGAAGCCATAATGACCTTAAGTTCCTCATCATAAGTTCCGCTTCTAAATGTGTAGGTACTAAAGTCTTGACGAGCATTAGTTGCTACATCAACGAAATTTCATCGGAATCTGTGAAATGCCTACATCATTGAAGATTTCAGGAGTTCTAAATATGAAAACTGTGGTCATCATTACCAGTTCCGCTTCACCTGATTTGTGGTTTCCGAGACCCAATGCTTGGTTAACTACAGAAAATACTGAAATCGGCATATGCATGCCTATCACATACGAGTTCCGTCGATTCCTCCTACTTTCCATAATCAGACCTTCACCAAATTTATATAGGACTAACCTGGAGGTACCTGCTTTGAAACAAAAAAAGAATTATCAAAATCGGCAGACGTGGTCAAGAGTTACAACTGAGAACCTCCTTCCTTCTATTGAAGTCGGTTAAAAAGTGATCTAAATTCTTGCTACCTAAATCACTTAGATAGATTGTACTCTGCCGGTACATTGCCACCTCTAAATACCTCTACCTATTTCTCTATTCCTCGGGATGGTAGAAAGAGGATAACTTTATCGGGATAGAGGATACTTAGGTATCCTTACTTCATGCTTGGGAGTTGGGATAGTTAGTAACGAGTAAAAGCATCATTCGCTACTCAATGGGGCCTTTTACACGGTTATTATTATCACGCGATACACGCGTATGCAAAATCCAAGCATTATTGAGACGATAATATTGACATCTCAGTATTGTGATAATACAAGGATAATACCACGGATCTATACCTAAACCGGATTGAGTACTGTGACGAAAAAGTGTGACCGACAGAGAAGCCAAACTCGAGGATTGCATCTCGTTTTAATTAGGGTGACCAAGTACATCTGTGGATATGGGGATTATTTCTAATTAGGTTCTATGTACAATGAAATTTAAACTAAATTAGGTAGTAAATAAAGTAAGAATATTTTTCAAGAAATATTTATTTTGGCTAATCACAAGTTTGTGTATCCAATTATCCATACATTGTTAAACAATATAGTTTTGTGTAATTTTTGCCTAAGCCCTACTTTATTTTCCAAATCTCTTAACAAATGTGTTCTCCCGTGATGGGCAATGCGTAAATTAAAAAAAGACGAGGACGAGTTTTAATTCACCATCAACAGATCAGCACGGTGGTGCCATGATACACGAGTTCGGTAGGTAACAATACAATATAACTGTTACCGAACTTGCCGGTATCCAATTGAGCTGAAATGTAGCATACTTATGTACAGTATGCGTGAAAATTAGCATACTGTACATAAATACTCAATTGGATACCGGAAAGTAGCTGTAAAATGGTTAAAAAATTGGAACGACAACTTAAGTACTTGCACAGTTTAATCACATATAGTCCAAGTTAAACAAAAGCTCATAATGATAACAAAATTGTTAAAAGATTGAATTTCAACTGACCTTTAGAAAAGGTTAATAATAATAATAATAATAAATATTGGGGGACAATCTTACACAAATCGACCTAGTCCCAAACTAAGCAAAGCTTGTACTATGGGTACCAGACGACGACATACATACTTATATAGATAAATACATACTTAAATACATAGAAAACATCCAAGACCCAAGAAAACATCCGTGAAAAATGCACAAATAAATGCCCTGGCCGGGATTCGAACCCGAGACCTCTAGCTTCGGAGGCAGAGTCACTACCAACTAGGCTAAACAGGTCGTCGGTTTTCTCACTAAACACTTAATATTCGTTATTTCTGCAAAACCAGCCCAAGTCATAGTCACCCTAATCAGTTTGACATTTGTCTGGTCGTTTTATCGTAAAATATAACAAATTGTTCCTTACCTGTGAAATGATATTCCACAATTAATAAAACTTTCACTTTTACAACCCTTTACACAACATGTTTTCACTATTTTCAACTAATTTCATCAGCCGCTTATTTTCATAATTTCAAATTTGACACCATTAAGGTTGGGGATACCAATTAATATTTGAACAATACTACTATATTTATTGCAATACTAGGTTTTAGTCCGTTAATAATGTTGATATTTTATACAATTACGAATGAGGTCAAATGTAAATTATGCCTGATAAATATGCAGTACTAGTTAGTACAAGCAATTAATTGTTTTCAGTATTCTAAAATACCACAACATATATTTTTTTTTCACTGGCAAATTGTGCGAGTGGGACACCGCCCTCCTCTAGTCTGTCTGTCATAACAGGATATTAACTGTATTACGCGAGAATAAGGTTCAAGTTTGACTGGCTCATAAAAGTTTGTACTCAATCCGGTTTAGGTATAGATCCGTGACCACAACATATATTTTTTTTACACTGGCAAATTGTGCGAGTGGGACACCGCCCTCCGGTTGGTTGCTCTCGCTCGGACCGCTTTCTCTAGTCTGTCTGTCATAACAGGATATTAACTGTATTACGCGAGAATAAGGTTCAAGTTTGACTGGCTCATAAAAGTTTGTACTCAATCCGGTTTAGGTATAGATCCGTGGATAATACTAATCGAGTACGCCCATCCCCATTCCCTTCTTATTTGACAGCTGGCTATTTAGCAGCTCGAATATTACGTTCCAATTTACGTTTTTGATGTCTTGTGATTGAGTGTTGTACCAGGGTACACCGTTGTACTCATTAAATTTCCGAATTGATAAAAACTATCTTTGTTAACTGCCCGGCTAGTATGATAGCTTATACCGTCACGTTTTATGTGACGTTTCAGTACATTTTTGCCATATAACTTGACGGTATAAGCTATCATACTAGCCGGGCTGTTGCGCATAAGGAAACGTATCCGTCAAACGTACTAAGTAAAAATAGCATTAATAGCAGTTTCAAGTAGTTATTTGGGTTTTCTTACAACTGGTGGATTTGGATTTTATGTGATAAATAATAAATTACATTGTTTGTGAAGTGTTAGTGTATTCTAAAGTTATTATCATGGGTGGTGAAGGTAGTGCTGATCTTAAATTATGAAGCACGGATCTGAATACGAAGGACTTGCCCGTATTGCGACGAAAACGTACGATGTCTTTCTACCGCCTTTAAAATGCATTAGAAATAGGTCAAGACGCATTGGTGGCTAGATCAAAGTTGGTATTGGTTTTGTGACTATTCGCTAATGTCGAAAAATGCTATGCCACATTTGGAGAGTGTAATTTAGCTATCCTGGAGCTTGAGAGTGCAAGTATAGAGGATGACAGTTTGCAAACTCAGTGTGACGAAATATATAACGAGATACACACTAAATAGTACTATGGTCAGAACCATAACAACACAGTAGAGACTACAGATAGTGCTTAAAATATGAAAACTAAAATAAAACATCCATAAATTGGTTTGCGTTCCTTCGGAGGTGGTATAAAACAATGGCTGACCTTTTATGACACCATTGCTACATGTACACATCATTGATAAATGAAAATGATTTGCGAAATCGTACAAAGTGTATGCATAACATTGTCTTATATCTCAGAGCACTTAGCTTGGTAAGTAAATTAACAGTCACAATAGTTATTACATAGAGGCTAACAATGCATTAGGTAAACATTCCCAGAACAGCTGTGAACTAGCATATACACATAATTTCAATTTAAAGACTTATTTGCTTAAGGAGTTAAGGCATGTATTTGATGTTTTTTATGAAAATATCAAATGTTTAAAATATTGTATTTGCCTGTGGATGATTGGCATTTTGTGTTACCTTATGTTGTCTAAATTGGATTCTGAAATTTGTTGCAACTTTGAAGAAATTCACCCTTGATCAAATTTACCATCATGTGCAATGTTAACACATTCACTGCCAGCCACACCCCCCCAGGAACAAACTTGCATAGAAGTAAATGCACATGTGCATCGGTGGCAGTGAATGTGTTAAAGGAATTTATTTATTCTTAGTGTGTTGGCATTTTCAGGTAAATGAGAACAAAATGTTTTCCGCTGTGTTGTTTACCTATAAACCTCCACCCAAATTCAGTAATAACCAAGTTATGGGCTTTCAATCAGCATCCGGATTTCAATGGAGTACATCCATAGCTGCTCTTGTGGCAAATAGTGTTGACGAAAGGTGTACTTCCTAAAGCTTCCTTTTGTAAAGATGCCCATTTGATTAACTATTGATTTCAATGGCAATGAATTCTGTATTTGGTTGGTATTATTATTTATCATATCCCTTTACATCCGGACTGAAACGATTGTGAGTCCTTAATTACATTGAAATTGCATTTTTTTAAGAGTGTCATTAAAGTTCATTTTAATTTATCTCAATCGCGATTTCTCAGGAGTAAAGGGATAAGGTAATCATTTCGAACCGTGAGATCTTATTGGTTGGTTATTGATTGGCGAACCAAGTGAACTTAGTACTCAAAACAAACAAGTTGAGTGTTGCATGAGCTTCTAGTTCTATTAAAATCTATGAACTTTGGCATTGTGATACCTAAGAAGACTATGTGTGTTAAGCAAAGATCAGCTGACTGTTATTGAGCATAACAACAGTAACATCAAATTTCAAAGAACTTTGGAGCGACTTCCAGGTGAGCGGAGTTTGCATTATAAGTATTTGCAATGTCAGACCGGTAACATATCAGTGCCAGGAACCCAATTATCGAGTACTCAGTTCGTAATTACTACGTGCTTCATACGCGGAACACGTGGTTAAGGCATACGAACGTGGCCCGTAGGACTAGTGGCAATGAAAGTGTAGTTGTAGCAGAGATTATTCTTGACCCAATGTGTCATTCACTTGGAATACATACACATACCATTCAATAAATAGTACCTATTAATTCAACTTGCAGAAGAGCTCAGAAACCAGATAGGTACACATTTAGTTAAGGGTTTTCATTTTCTTTAAGATATTTTTCTTTCTTTTATGGTTCCAATTCTTCAATAAAGTCTTAAGAGTCCCCCGTGCACTCAACCAAACTCGATTCTCCATACAAACATAGTATCGTTCTCATTTTAAAACGCCATGCTGAAATAACATGAACACAATGGGATCCGCCATACCTAAGTCGGAAATTAGTTTCTGTTGCTAGAAATTGGAATGAAAAAAAAATACAGTGAGTTTTTGAATTTATCTTCTCGTCAGCGAGTTTTTGAATTTGTCTTGGTCTTTTATGAAAACCTTAATAGTCACTGAATTTTTTTCTATTATAATTTCAAGCAACAGAAACTAATTTCCGACCTAGATATACCAGATCCCACAAGGGGATCTGAATATACAAATTTTCTAATGATTCTAGCATGCCATTTTAAAATGAGAGTGAAACTATGTTTGTATGGAGAACCGTGCTTACTGCTGCGGACTCTTTATGTGTACATCATAATTCTACTTCTTTATTATACCTATCGCTTTACTCATAAGTGACAATTAACAACATTTCATTTTTTATGTGGGTTGTTTCCAAAGAAATCAAATAAAATATAAAAAATTAAATATAACCACATTTTACAATATCCCAATTTCATATGAGGTGTGTGGCCTTTAATAGGAGCAAAAAATTTAAAGGACACTTCCTTAGAGCATCTAGTAACCTCTTGACCTCTTGTGTCCAAAATAAAATATTTTTTCACTTGGGATAATTTTTGATCTAAAGTTATGACCTCCAAGTAATGAATCTTGGCACCACGAGATTATAACGCGGCAGTTACTGCTGATATTAATTTACTTAGCATCTAGTTATGACTCATAATTGTTGTTGTATTTTTGGGACTTTTTAATTTTTTTAATCAATTTTTAGTGTTTTTTAAATAAATAGTTATTAATATTGCTCCAGTGGAGTAAAAAAGTATACGTAAGCTATATTTGCATAAAAATATTCCAATAAAACTTTTTTTTTCAATTGTAACCAATTGAAATCATTGATGGAGAGCTTAATGTGTACCATTTAATTTTTTGCTCATATTACAGGCCACTCCCTGTATAAGTAAATCAATTTCAAAAGTGACAAGCAAGGTGTCACAGCTTAAAAAATAATAATAAGAGGAATTTATTAAAGAAAGTGTACCGCTTCTCTTTTTGTGCGTTGTGACTGTCTCAATTCAGCCTTGTGACAAGACGATGGTAGATTTTCTTCATATTTTCATGAATATCTTGAAAAGCTATAAAAAATATATCGGCTAAGAGCATGTCGGTCCATGCTCAGTGTAGGGTTCCGTAGTTGTCCAATGAACTTACTCTAAAAAAATGAATAACAAGCAAAAGGGAATACTTTCTCAGCGTTTCATACGTCTTTTACAAGGAAAGGAAGACTTTTTACGATAACTCAAAAACGGCTTAACTGATCATGTGCGCTATAGTTTTCGTTTAAAGTCTTTATTAAGCTATACTTTCATGATTTTTTCATATTTTTTGGACCCATAGTTCAAGAGGAGGTAACAAAATTAGATTTTTCCTTTTGGAGTGAATATTTCCGAAAATATTCACTTTATCAAAAAAATGTTTGATGAAGACCTCTATTCATTTTGAAAGACCTATCCAACAACACCCCACACCATAGGATTGAAGCAAAAAAATAATAATCCGTGCTTTACGTGTAAACGACTTCGTGTGTTCTAGTTATATATCCATACCAAATTGCAGCTTTCTAGCACTAACAATTACAGAGCAAAGCCTCGGCCAGACAGATAGACGGACATGGCGAAACTATAAGGGTTCCTAGTTGACTACGGAACCCTAAAAATGGGTTTCTTGTTAACAAATTAACGAAATAAGTTTTGTACTCTTTGGAAATTTAAAATGTTGTCAATTGCTTGTGATAAACGTGATCAGTATGGTCACCCATTCATTCATTACCAGCACCTTATTGACCACCCACCGCACCGACCACAGCTACGCTTGCGATGCCGTAGCACTCGTAGCCATGCATAACTCAACGCGTAGCCGCCATAAGTATAGTGCTTGGGCGAAGTTCAACTAGGTTGGCATCATCATATGCGAGATGTACTGACAGCGACGATTCCAACGGCTAAACATAACTCAACTTCTGTTACCTTTAGATACAGGTGTAGATGGGTCATCCCACGAAAAAGGAGTTGGCTATACGCACTTATGTTCGACTGCAGAAGTTCAAATACGGGCTCAGTCTGATGGTGATATATTATACATACGTTAGTGATGAAATTGGAAATCGGATGACATTCAAATTCCAATTGGATGCAAAACATGTGTCAAATTGACCCGTAGCCTTCCGCTTTAGTTAGATAAACCTTCTATTAGTCGAATCGGGTTTTGTTTTGTTCTTAATATAAGATCGTTTTTTAAGCACCCTGCTGTTGTATAAAAGCTTACAGGGGCATTTTATTTTACTGGAAATAGAGCCAGTTTTCTATTTACTAGGCTTTTAATGTGCTAGCATTTTAAGCCGCATCGACTAGCGCCGACCATTACTGGTGACTTTTATTTTCTTTCTGACATCGCGCTTAATTTCCCACCGAGCTCGACTTTTCCCTTTGTTTGTATTTTAAAGAAAAACAATTTCGAAACTTCTCCCTGTCACTGTCGGTTCCTTTTGAATTAGATTTTTCTTTCTCTTTTAGCACAGATAATATCTTCCCGGCGGAAGTTTACTTGAGTTTAGGTACTTGAAAATGCGGCTATAAAAGACACTTGGAAGCCTTCAGAGAAAAACATATTTTTCCTCATAAGCCATTTACAATCTCAAAGTAGTTTGGTGTTTATTACACTTTTAATAGGTACCCTATTGTTGTAAAGAGTAGAATAGACTAGACAACGACCAGCTAATGACACTAAGTTAGGTACATTATTCCGGTGGTTGGATCCAACATAAGGCTCGGACTGGTACATCCAGATTCCCAGTCCATCACGTCCTTCCACCCTGGGATAGACGACCCGGACGCAGTAAGTAGGGGCAGGGATTCCCGAACCATGTAGTCCAAAGGCTACCGGATACCAGTCATCTGATTCCTGGATTAATCTCCCATAGACAGCCGTTATTTGTTTCAGGCTAATTAGGCCGGAGTGCCCAATGTAATTGGGTCATTAGGCTTTTATTGTGTATTAAACTAGAACAATATTAATGAAGCACAAAACTAAGTACCTAAATATAACTAAACTAAGAACTAAATGTAAATTATAAACTAACCCTATAAAATCACACGTTTTGGTGCCAAGGCTGGCAGCGTTGCCCCTTTGGATGGATAAACTTATCCTCTGGCGAAACTAGCTGCCGGCAGGCCTCTGGATCCGTGCCTCGGTCACCCGACGTCTTAATGAGACGCTCCGCAGTTTTTGTAGAGGCCCTTCGCACCTGTTAACCACGGCCCCAGTGCTTCCACACCAACCGGCTCAAACATGTAGTGTAACCCTCGCTGAGGACGGCATATTTGTGTCGCTTGTGTTGCTCCGCCGTTGGCCTTAGAAGAGGTCGCTTGGAGGCGGGCGGGACGGTGATAATAGCGTATAAACGCAGGTTGTATCCCACACAATCGTCCTTCCCAGCTTTCAAGCAATGAGCGTCAGGCCGGCGGCCCCGGCGGGGCGCTTGCTATTGTCACGTGTGATACCGTTCGACTCTAATCTCTAATACAGCCGGCACGCTAACGCAGACAAGAGCCCTATGGATGACGTCATTCAGGGAAGCGAGGCTGGCGATGCAGCCAGCACTCTTTTACAACCGCGGTGACCTAGGGGGTCGACGTTGGCACCACAACGGAACCGGTGCGGCTCAGTCGTGTTGGAGCCAAGTCGTAATTGTGTCGGCGTTTATTTGTGTTTCGGAATCATTAAGCACCGATTTTAGAATTAAGTAAGAACGACCGTGGTCAAAGATTCCAAAAGGTCTCCTAAAAATTATTATAAAATAGTTTACGTTAGCCAGTGCCAGGCTCTCACTAGTAGTAAAATGAAGATCTAACTATTTAGCTATTTAAAGTTAGTAAAGGTTTACCGTGGATGTCTGGCACATTTATTTGGAATTGATTGGTTATTTATCCAACATAATTTCTCGAATTTACCAATAGATCAATTTGAGCTGAGACAAACCTGATTTGCATTTTTGCTAATATGCGATTTTAATATACATGAAAACTAATCTACGTATATACGGACATTTTTACGAAAAACTTACCGTTCCTTATTATATTGCCCCATTTACATCCCGGATTACTAAGGTAGGATGAGTGCAATTGATCTGTCAGACTCACGCACTGAACTGATCTGAATTGATCTGTCAGACTGCAAAATTGCATGCAAGTCTTGAACGCATGTAAAGTTCCATTTACACACGTGCCAGAATCGCATGCAATTTTGACTACATTGCAGGATTTGATAAATCGACTGAACTAACAACTCTAACTATTATTGTTACCTCGGTAACCCGCAATTTAATGAATTTGGAATACATTTTTTGTATGGGGCTTAAAACGGGTTTCTCTCATTTTGTGTGTTCTTCGTTTTGACCTCCCGTACCAAAACTACACGGAATTTTTTACAACATGTCGTAACTCCCAAGCTCGTCTCTAATTCAATCCCTTATTTCCTGACACCGAAACCTCAGCGTAGTTCTTCTAAATTCTGTCACGTTCTACGTCTATCGGGCTCTCACGCTTCGTATAATATTCAACGGGTTTGCATTTGCAGGCTCGGCCTGTGATGGTGATATCGATCGTCGCTTCGGGAAATATGCCTTGCAAATATAAGCGTTGGCTGCCGGCCAACGCGTATGTATATGGAAATAATTAACAGTAGCACGAGCAGAGGCTTGTGAAGGCTGTTTCGCGCCAGTTTGGTTATTAAATCCAAAATGCTTTTAAGAGGGATATGCAAATGTACACCTCGTACAGATATTTCCGTGGTAAATGTTTAACATTAGCGGAGGAGAAGACAGGCCTTTGTCTAGTACCTACGACATAACATAGATGTGTTACTTTAACCTACATAGGCTAGAGAAGAAAACTTGTTAGTCAATTCAATTGAAATTGTATCAATGTAGTATAGTAACCAGCAAAGGGAATACTTAATTTGTTAATAAACTGTAGTGAGTGGCTCTAAGAAGCTGAACTTACCCAAGCGCTATAAACTTAGTAACTAGGTCCTAGTTTATAGGTACCTACTAACATTCCATCGAAAATACTCGTACCAAGTGGCTGACTGAACGCTATACAAAGGTTGCCAAATTTTAATTACCACCCTGCAATAGGTAATCTCTGGAGTACATATGTCCGAAGTTAACTCGTTACGTGAAATATTAAGAGCAAAGTTTTTGCTAAATGGGATCAAGTTTAATGTAAGCAGGTCGCTGGCGCCTGAGAACTGAATAATGAATTGTTCGCTTTGAGAACGGCCTTACTGTTCCTTTTGCAAGAGTTCACGAGGAATTTTTGATTACATGCCAATAAAACCGAATTATTTACATTAAAATGTGGATTATTTTTACTTAAATGAACCCTTTTTAATGTAAAGCTTCGAGAAAACATTTAATAAAAATTTAAGTACATGTTTATGTAGACAACGTTACCCTCTCAAACATTTAATTGACCAATTCGATGGATATATAAAACAATATGTCATACAAATTCAATAACACGCAGACATATTGCTTCCATATAAAATATGGGACGGGTAAAGTAAAAGTAACGTTTCTTTTAGTCAGCGAATTGAAATGTAGGTAACATTTGGGACTGTATGTTTCAGGCGACCCGGGGGAGCGAGCCGCGTCAAGGAAAACAATCGAACCAAGGTAAGATTTAGTGAAAGTCGATATGCAAATTTATTATTGTTTTTGTCGTGAACAATATGGCTGCTGCGGAAAGATTGCTTTTGCAACTGTATTAAATTCGTGCTTAGAATGTTTAGTTTCATGAAAATCTGAAAAGTTCAATGCGTTCAGACTTGTCTACCGTGTAGTCAGGTACAAGTAGAAGTACCGTCCGAAAACTCGCAATTCTTGTAGACAGCAAACGTGTTGTATCATACAACGGTATATAGCATTCATAGCCGATTAAATCAACGCTTCAATAATCTTGAAAAATGGCCCACAACGAGGTTGTAAAGGCATCTTTATCCATTTATAATGGCACTCAAGGCGTTAACCTGTCAAGTGGATGAAATAATTGAGAATTTAACAGAACATCGGATAGAGAATTATAAAAGAAACATCCCGGGTCGGGTGGGGTTGGAATCTCCTAGTTTAGCGTATCCCCGAAGTCCTCCCAGTCAACTAGGGATGTCGCGATTCTATGTCGGTATTCCTGCGCTAGGAATCTGCTTAAAGTACGAATAACTAACGATTGTCATCAACATCATATCATATACCCAATGGGTACCTATATTAATTTCACCATCAAGAGATCATACTGTCTAATATTTAAATATATGATAATATATCTACCTGATTGAATTATTAAAAATCTTGTTAGATACGAGAAATAGGACAGAAAATTTGGATATGGTCGATGAAGTAGTAGCCCTATAAATTATTGTCGTGTGAATCAGATTCAATATGTTGCAATTTTACGGATTTTTGACAACCCAAATAAGTAATACTTCGATGTTTCACAATCCTGGTTATTAGTTAGCGCCAAACATGACAGCTGAGGCCTAATTAATTGGCTGCAGGCAAACCCCTCGTTATCGCATTATAGTCATTATTGAGCAGTTCGCTTAGCATATTATCGACAACGGTCAGCTCTAAAGTTGTTCACAGGCGAAGGAAGCTGTTTGCTCGGCGTGCAAGATTAATGATGGCAGGACGACACGGGAGGGAACATGGGGGGACTCTCGGTTCAATTCATCGACAGAACACCGTAATGGTCTTGTCGTATTTAGGCTAATTGCGAGCTGATATTTGTGAGGCCTGGTTACGTTTATAAACGATCTCTATTCAGCGCTGCTTGGGCTTAATCAAAGCAATCATCTAATGCGAGTAATTTGAACTAAGTTCCTCCATTTGCCTTTAATTTAGGTATATAGAAGGTTAAAGATTTGCAACCAATGCAACCACAAACCTCCTTGAAGCTATTCTTAAAGTATAGTTTGCCGGCAACTTAGGAAAACTTCTTTACTCATCCATCAACTACTAATTTACGTATTAAGAAAAGATAAGTCATTCTCATTCTAATATTGTCTTTGTAAAGTATAGACGATTAAATTCGTTCAAATAATTTTATTTATTAGTTACCCTTTACAATACCACATTTTTGGATATCTCTGCTGAAAACCTGATAGCGTCTGTTTGTTAACTTAAAGAATCTACTTTAGACGTCCTCTTCGCGGACCGAGATATTCTTAAAACACAAGTAATGGCGAGCTTAGCCGAGCTAAACCGGATTAATTGCGGCTCCTGCGCTTTGGAACCACACTATTTCCCGACCGAGCGCACATCGGAACCATTAAAAATCCCGGATAGCGGAATTAGTTGGAAAACGGAACTAGTCTCAATCGTTCCGTCAATCCCGGGAAATTGATGAGTCAGGCCAGGCGATCGCACAAAGCCTTCGGGAAACAAAGCTAGCGCCTTTCAGCGCTTCCCTCGTGCAATTAAGTGAGCCTTTTTGTTCGCCAGCGCTTCTGCTACTATATTATCGGATACAATGCTCCATGATTTGCGGAAATACCGAGATTATTTTTTTGCTACCAATGTTCGACGTCCCGTCTGATTCGTGTTCGTCATTCCATCTTAGATTAGCGTGTATTGTTGCGTGGAAATTGAATCCTTTTTAACCAATGGAGTGCGTGCTTATACATTTCACGAGGTATTTGCGTTATAAATGATAGATTATGATGTGTCACGTCTAACGAGATTTCCATATCAAATGCCCGGCGCGCTGTCATGCTAATCTGCCGTGTCGGCATAGATACCGCTTCGTATAATGACACTGTGATTAACATAAGCGTATGGCGCGATAGGGTTCTGTGTGCGTGCTTTATTTTGTCAGGATTTATGGGCCCCAGATCCTAAACTAATAACTAAAACAATCCGCCGCCGAACCCTTCGGGACCTTTGGTTTAGTAAGGGTTATATTAAATAGACAATACAAATATGTCTCTTTTAATACCTACAAAAGATATATATGCTGCCTGTACTGTTAGAATTCTTAACTAATACCTTACATCCATATCAAATGTCGCTTGTGTAGGTATTTTATACTTCTACGACGACATCTACGAAATCTGTAACACAGGAATTTACGTAAATTTTTACACAGTATGACACCATGTTCCATTCATTCATCAGTTTCATCATACAGTGATTGATGAATGATTTAGTTATTGTATGTTTTCCTTACCACGCTTGTATACTACCTATACCGATTTGTGTTGTAATGAAATATCCGTTTTCAAGTTTCAGATCGAAGCTAGCTCGTGAAACATTGAAGGACCACCATGAAAATAAGAGAAGCAATCCGTAAGAAGACAGCTGAACAAAAAAAAAGAAGACCGAAAACAGAAGAGTAAAAAGAAAATTGAAAAATATAATGGCACATTCGTGATCTACCCTGTAGATCCGGGCTTTTGTAGTTTAGTTCCACATCAGAAGCTCGTCTCTACAGGTATCTCACGGCTGGAAGACCTCGCTACTTGTTCTGCTTTCAACATTATGAAAAACGAAGACTTAATGAAGAAAATGTACTTTTGTTTATTGTGTATAGGGATCATTGGGGCGCTGGCATAACTTATTATGTACAACGAATTGGCGATGCCAGCGACCGCGAACCCGCAACTCCTATCTCAGTCGCATTGTGTAAATTAAAAAGAGGAAGGTAGATTCATCTCTACTTGCGCCGCGCCGCGCCTGTTATGCTAGCACCGCTGGTCGATTTGTTGTGTCTACTTACTCCAGCTAAACCAAGCGAAACAGGCAGTTTAATATGTTTGTGTAGTACGTGCTAGTACGAGTAGATCAATTCGGCCTGTTTAGCCTAGTTGGTAGTGACACTGTTTCCGAAGCTAGAGGTCCCGGGTTCGAATCCCGGCCAGGGCATTATTTGTGCATTTAGCACGGATATTTGTTCTTGGGTCTTGGATGTTTTCTACGTATTTAAGTATGTATATCGTCGTCTAGTACCCATAGTATAAGCTTTGCTTAGTTTGGGACTAAGTCGATTTGTGTAAGATTGTCCCCCAATATTTATTTATTTTATTTATATAAAAAAATTGATAAGCCTGACATGGTGCTTACAACTTTTCTATTTAGCACGTAACAAAAGCAACTTAAACTATTTTTAATAGCACTCTTCCTTCTATTCTACGTGATGATTATTTAAATGTAAAATATAAAGTAGTCCCGGCTCCTTATCAACAAACCATAGCAACTGTGAAAGCTTTTACTGGCAATAACTGTACCGCGCATCAGTACTTAGTCCATCCAAGTGCATCAACTTTTGTACTTGCTTCGGGCATTATAGCATCTAGGTACCGTCATAAGACTCATTAGAATATAAAACAAACCGGCCAAGTGCGAGTCTGATTCACACACCGAGGAGGGTTCTGTACAAACGTTACACAACAACGTTATACAGGTATTTTGATGATTTCAAAAAAGTTATGTAGATAGGGATTAATTCATCATACTTAGGTTAATCTTTGTTATGTGTGTAATAATTTAAAAAAAAATAGTGGGGGAGGGGGCTTCAACATTTTCCTCTATGAATTGAAAGTTACTAACGATATATTTGCTTCATTTATGAGTATATCTATTCCTAATTTTCAATTGATAGCAAGGCTGCCACACACACAACTAGTACTAATTATAACGATCTGACTGTACCGTTTAAACTGCACCGATAATCGGAACATGTGTGTGTTAAAAAACTGTACAGTATTACGATTTTTTTAACTGTACCGTCGAACGGAACAGTATGAATATTTGAATATATAAAACGGAATCGGAGGAAACTGCCGATAGTCGTAACGTGTGTACCGAGCGGTAAATTTTCTCTTGCATTGCGTGTCGAATGGTCGTGCGTATCTTCATGTTTACAAAATGGCGCACCGTGAGGGGCTCGAATAATTTATTGTAATACTAGATGAAAGCCCGGCTTCGCTCGGGTGAAATAAATAAGAAAGAAATAAACAAAACATTTATTCGTGACAGTTATGCAAACGACGAAAGAAATAGTGTGCAAAAATGTATAAAATAAAAACATTACAACAACGGATTATGATGAAACTTCGAATCATATAGAAATATAGTCTGTAGTCTGGATTGGGAATAAAAGTATGGAATGGAATTATATGGAATTGGGAGTAAAAGATTACGCAAACGACGTCACGGGCAAAATCTTTGCAAGTTAATCCTAAGCATTTTTATAAGGGTAGTATTTAAAGACACATAAAAAATTTGACACCGTAATCAGTACTGATTTGTATAGCTAAAATACTAATCGTTTATTAAAATTCAATTCAGATGTGCATTGTTAAATATTGATGTGCCAGTCAGTATTTTTGGTGCGAAGTCAGAGCTGCTAACGCGAAAAACAAATGAAGTTCGTGTATCTCCCTCTCTGTCGCACTTGCGAATTCGAGCGACACAGAGGGAAATACACGATGTTCGTTCGTTTTCGTTTCGCGATAGCAGCTCTCTATTCTCCGCCAAATTCTATTCAGTGGGGCCCTTTACACTCAATATTATCGAGATTTTTTAAATTGTATGGGGTCTGTTAAACACTTAATACTATCACAATACTGGTGTGTCAATATTATCGTGGTTTTCAATATCGTATGGATTTTTCTTCAATATTCATTGCGCGTGATACGGATCGTGATATGAGTATATCGCGTGATAATAATAACCATGTAACAGGCCCCTATGGATGTTGCTTCAATATTCAGTGTTTCACGTGATAATAATAACAGTTGGTAATATTTTCTCCAATTAATGGAAGCTATTTAACAACTTGTTCCGTTTTGCCAAAGGTATTTCACATTCCGATACGCGCACCATCCAGGAATAGGAGCCGTCAGACCAGAGGGCCTACCACGATCTGAAAACGAAGTATTTCCCTCTCCACGCTCGAATATGCAAGTGCGACAGAGAGGCATATATATTTAGTTTTCGGTTGGTAGCACCTTAGTCCGAGCGTGGCGGATTGTCGAAGAAAGTCAAAGAACATTCCGTGTGTTGTCTGTCACACATATAATTTTTTAGCTTCCCATCGACCTATGAACTTGAAATTAAGTGATAATGTTTATTATGAGGTATGTTTTACCAAAAATATCAATATATTGATAAATCACATTTGTTTTTTAGTTGTACGGAACCCTCAGTGTGCGACTCCGACGCACTTGGCCGGTTTTTATTACATTTTGAATTTTATTTTCTTATAGTAAAATACCCTATTCGTTTTAAAGTTGACGCCTGAGGAACTATCTTCCTCTCTGTCGTTCGAATCTACTTGTGCGAGAGAGAGGCAGATACTTCGTTTTTGGTTCGTGGTAGCACCTCTAACGTCCGAGCGCGGCGAACGGCATGAGAAATTCAAATTCCTAACTTCGTATGGTGCCGTCCCTTTCACTCTCCTGTCATACACTATATGAGTGAAAGGGACGGCACCATACGAAATTCGGATTTCGGAGTAGACCCCCAGTGCCACTAAGTTATGAGATAGAGTGATATAGGGATAGAATTTTGCTAGACGTTTAAAAGCCATAAGTCACCTAGTAGTTTGTCGCAACAAAATAGACAGCTTTAAGATGGCGGACAGACTCAGCAAACAGTGGTGTCCTTTACACGATTAATATTATCACAATACTGGGGTGTCAATATTATCGCAGTTTTCAAATTTGTATGGATTCTGCTTCAATATTCACGTGAAACTTATCGTGATATGAATGTATCACGTGATAATAATAACCATGTAACAGGCCCCATACATTCGCTTTGAAGGCGGTTGTTGTAACAATCAGCCTAGCCAGCACGATATCTTATACCGCTACGTTTTATGTGACGTTTTAATACATTTCGGCCATATAACGTGACGGTATAAGTTATCGTGCTAGCTAGGCTGATAGGTGTACAGAACGCTTAAAAACTACAAAAACAAAACGTTGCAGACGCGGCTTGCCGAATCCAATCTGGCCAACACACCGGACGCAAACACAGTTTACAATTTCCGAACGTACCCTACCCGAAGCTGTCAACCAACGAATTTAATATGGCCGACCTTTTGTCGTAAAATTAACACTTTTAAATGCAAAATACGCGACAATCCGAATTTTGCGGATACATATGCTCAGCTCAAAAATCGTTATTTTTATACGTTCTTCAATTTGAGACAGGTCTCGTTCGGGTCTACCGTACCCCTGCACGAAATTATTAATATAGATATATATCGCAATTAATTTTTGTTTATGGAAAATAAAATCCAAGGAATATCACGACAGCGGATTGACAAATTGATAATACTTAGTAGATCCAACTGCCATTAAAGACGCTGTTGTTAAAACAACCAACAACATTCATTCTCTTACAACGGCTAATGCGTCGTCTTTCGATGCCATCGCGGAATGCAATGACAAACGGTGCAGTTTTACAAGTCCGATCGTTAACGATTCTAGTGGTGGTGGTATTTCTAATAACGTGTGTGGCAGCCTAATAGTTTCCGACATATTGAGCAATGTGACAGAGAGACGTACAGAGTGATACTCTGTCAGAGACGTCAGAGTCGCACCATAAGGGTTCCTCTCATCTCATTGTACTTTTTGGTAGGTTTGCTTCAGTATTAAAGGGAATAACCAAGCACAATGATACTAAGTGTTTCTATAAACAGTCGCCAAAAGTGGAGTTAGTGACGAAATATTTACTTACGAGCCCGCAGGAAGCTCGATTCGTAGTTTCGCTCTCATTTTAAAACGGCGCGCTGGAACAACATGAAACATTGTATACACAATGGGATCCGGCATATCTAGGCCGGAAATTAGTCTCTGCTGTCTTGCTTGAAATTATTATGGAGAAAAAATACAGCGATTATTGAGGTTCACAAGACCTAAAAAACTCAAAAACTCGCAGTATTTTTTTCTATTACAATTTCTAGCAACAAAATTAATTTCCGGCGTAGATATGACAGTTCCCATTGTGTATACAACGTTTCATGTTATTTCAGCACGGCGTTTTAAAATGAGAACGAAACTACGTTTGTATGGAGAATCGAGTTCAGTCGAGCGTGCGGGGGACTCTTAATTAAGTACCTAGTCTAGTCATTAATGAATATACCTACTTAATTTTAAAAAATAGGAATTATTTTTTCAAAAATATATCTTGTGAGATATTTAAGTAAGAAAACGTTATAAAAACCCCGTAACCCTGATAATGCTTTGAAAATTCGCGGTCCTTAAATTGTCAAAAAAATTATGAAACGTGTTTTACGACGTCCAGACTGGAAAATAAACTTGGCATGATACTTCAGTAGCAGACGCTTTTCTTAGTTTAAGTACCCCATATACAGCTCTGTGAAGGCTTCACCTACTCAGTTTATGCGGCTTTGGAGAGACTTCGCGTTGTGCGGCTATTTTATATACCTACGTAAGACTGATGTTCTGTTTATTTACATACAGGTTTGTCCTAGTTTAGGCACCAGTCTCCACCGCACAAGTTACATGGTTAATTTATATTGTATTTAGCTTAGAGAACTTTCTGTACATACCTACTCAATGTATACTTTGTGGTGGAGTTAATAAATAAATATTTTTTCTTTTTTTTTTTTTTTTTTTATCAACCGAGCGAGCGTGAAGCGCTCCGTTTTAGATTGGGCAAAAATGCTTCCTAATGTCCAGGTGTTCTCTACAGGTTGCAGTGTTGGTTTTTGAGCAGGCTTGATAACTACCTAGCTACTTATTTTTTTTTCGATGCGGACTGTGGTTTTGTTCAAAATGGCGATATTCTGTTTAATATGTTTAACCACTAATACAGCACAGATCCACGAAACTGTGAAATAGGCACACGATAAAAATGTACAAGGTGCCTTGAGAGGAATACTACGAATAATTTTACATGTGGGCTAGAAAGTAAAATGTCATGGGTAAGTACATAATCCGTTTCCATTCTGAATACTCGGTATACGACTAGAGCCGAAGAAGTGTCAATCAATTACCGTATTATCTAACATCTATGATTTTTTTTATTCGTAAGTAACGTAAAAAAAAAGATTTTTTAGTGTTTTGAAATACCCTATTACACTCCAAACTCTAATTCAAGACCAATGTGTGTTGCCGCTACAAAAATATAATTTTACAGTGGTTAGGTTTTATTAGATGCATCTAATTATGAAAAAACACATTTGGTGCGGTTTACTAAAAAAAGGTATGAGTTTCCCAAAATTTAGAGAATCGACAAAATAGCAAATGAAATGTGTGTAGCTTGCATGAAAAAAAAAACAGACTAGGTACCTAATTTTGAAGAACTATTTCTGAGTTTGAATTGTCAAAGTGACTGATATAAAGAGTTTTCAAATTATATCTCACTTTTCTTTAAAGTTACAATTTTTTTATAAAAAATATTTTATTCTTTGGTATGGCAAGTCATTTATGCAGATAAGGAACAGGAAAGGTCCCAATATTGATCCCTGCGGTACACCCATCGAGACCACTAATCCCGCTGATCGCTGTCTATTCACATTGACTCTTTGTTTTCTACTCGTACCATATGTAAGTAGATAAGACTAGCAAAGTACAGTTTCCTGATTAATGTTTTATGACACACGCAGCCTTGGACAAATCACAAAAGATACCTAAGGCATCCTGTGACTCTTCCCAGGCATCGAATATATACATGTTTAGTTAGCTCAACAGCCGCGTCGGTTGTCGAGCGACCCCGCTTAAAACCAAATTGCTTATTATGCATTTAATTGTTTGTATTAAAATTACGTTACTGATATAAATTGTATTACAAATTTTCGCAACACAAAGGAATCAATTAAAACGTGGACATAACTTTGTACTTACCTGGTCTACTTTTTTTTGCAATTTACCCTAACCTTAAATTTATTACATTACAACATCGCTTAATAGCACTACAACGTAAGTCTATAATTTGTGACTATAAACACACGCTGTATTTACTATAATATTCGGTTAAAAGATTTTTATTACTCATACCAGTCAAAATGTGTAACATTTTTAAGTCAATAAATTTTAACTGGTACATTGCTGGTACAATGAACCTGTCCTGTGATCATAACTTAACAGAAACACTTAAGTGGGATAAAAAACCGAATTCATTTTTCTTAATAATATTGTTCAGGTACATGGTGTTATTATGTTACTAGACCTACCTCTCACGAAATCCTTGTTTTTATGAATCCCAAAAGGTATAATCGTAATAATAAGATAGCTTTTGAAAATTACGTAATGTTATAAATTACTGAGCGATATTATGGCCTTTATTGGTGTATTTCTATTTTATGTGTGTTGCTGTGTAATATTGATGAACTATTGTAATGATTTACTACAGTGCTTGTAATCATTTACTTTTAGATATATTTTAGAAATATCGAAACTACTTCTTAAACCTACCTAGTACCTACCCCTAAATAATTAATGTTTTAAATGTTTTGTAACATGTCATTTACTTGCATTGTTGCTGTTTTAATTTGTACTCGATTAAGTGAAACAATAAAATTTCGTTGTACTTTTACACATGTTAGTTGCGTTTTAATCGCTTTCACATTTCTAGTCGCGTTATTGCCCGGTTTCGGTTTGCAATTTGTAGTTATGTTGAGTCGGCTTTATAAAAACAACTCTAATTGTAATCCGAAACTACAGGGAACATTCATAATGCGACCAGGACACTGGAAGCCGTTGAAACGCTAGTAGAACTATCAAAGACTAATTAATAATACTCACATACCTACCAAATTCCAAATTTCCTTTCACCATTTCATATTCAACGTTCAACGATACTTTCCAAATAGAGGGTTCGATTATATCGGACCGTTTCTATCAGAATGCTAACCATAATTCGTTGAATGTAATTATGAGTATTCATAAAACCTCATTTACATAGGTATGTGCAAGAATCGCATGCAAGTTTAACTAATTTTAGTTGAATTTCCATTGCATAGTTACCGTGGTAGGGACAGTCAAGAGTAATAGAAAGTTAACACTTGCAACTTATTCCATCCCGCAATGTAATTAAATTGGGTGCGATTATGGCACGTGTGAAAAGTAAATGGGGCTTTACTGCAGTAAAATAAATTGAATTCAAGCATTTTTTGCTTCAACTTCAACCCTATGGTGCGGGGTGTTGTTGGATAGGTCTTTCAAAATGAATAGAGTTCTTCATGAAACATTTTTGATAAAGTGAATATTCTCGGAAATATTCACTCCAAGAGAAAAAAATTTTATCTTCACCTATTTCTGACAAATCCATAAGCAATTGAATACATTTGTCGAGGGACTTCAGAACAATTCAAGATACAAGCAAGTCAATCACTCCTCTGATAGCGTCCATCAAACAACGCTGAAATTTACTTAAGTTAGTGTTAAATATTTTCGTTTTAGTTGCAATTATTTAATATTATTATTTATTATTCTTAATCGAGTAGCGATCGAGTTAGATTTGTTTTTTGTTCTTTGAACGAATTCACAAAGGCCACGTTATATGTATTGTGTTATGTAATGTACCTATGTTTTTGTTTTCTTTTTTGTGTCAAATTCCATACTATCGAATTAGGATAGCCTGTAACGATGGTTGTGTGTATGTTAATAAATAAATAAATATTAGAATTACTATCAAAAACGGGGTATACACCACGTATTTATTTTTGTTAGTTACTGATATTTTTGCACTGACGTAACTGACATGCTGCGAGTTGTGGTCTACCCGCACACCATAAGTGATCTACCCTATTCTATTCTACATGTTTATTTTTTCTTTTTTAGGGTTCCGTAGTCAACTAGGAACCCTTATAGTTTCGCCATGTCTGTCCGTCCGTCTGTCCGTCCGTCCGTCCGCGGATAATCTCAGTGACCGTTAGCACTAGAAAGCTGAAATTTGGTACTAATATGTATATCAATTACGCCGACAAAGTGGTAAAATAAAAAGTGGAAAAAAATATTTTATTAGGGTACCTCCCCTATACGTAAAGTGGGGAGTGATTTTTTTTTCATTTTAACCCTAACGTGTGATATATTGTTAGATAGGTATTTAAAAATAAATAGGGGTTTACTAAAATTATTTTTTGATAATGTTAATATTTTCGGAAATAATCGCTCCAGAAGTAAAAAAAAATGTGTCCCCCCCCCCTCTAACTTTTGAACCATAAGTTTTAAAAATATGAAAAAAATCTCAAAAGTAGAACTTTATAAAAACTTTGTAGGAAAATTATTTTGAACTTGATAGGTTAAATAGTTTTTGAAAAAATTACAAAAATAATTTCTGAACTAAGTTTGTAATTTAACCGTATAAACAGGTGTTTATTGTACCTGTCATTTCTACAAAATCACAATGAAATGACGTGCTTTCAAATAAAGTAAAACCGGTGAAAATCGGTTCACGCAATAAAGAATTATTCCATAAAAATCATCTTCCATACTTTAAGCTCGCGCGCAATAGTTTACTTAATTTGCCGATAGATGTCGCTGTACGTGGAACGCTCATTTCTACATGGCGGTGTTAAGATTTTTCCTGATTTAATGGGGTCTGAGCAGGTGCGCCCATACATTAGGGCCCGTTTTTAAGGTTCTGTGTTTCTGTACTTAATATGTCAACTTAATGTGACGGACGGAAAACTACGGAACCCTACACTGAGCGTGGCCCGACTCGCTCTTGGCCGGTTTTTTTCTATTCTTGGTTCGCTTTTACCTCGTTTTATGAATTTTATGATAGTTATTCTAATATATCAGACATATGTTTGTCTCTAGCTCGACAGCTGGAGACGTCTGCGGGTCCCTCACTCAACACAGCGCATCCCCAAGTCAATAAAGGGTCGGAAACGCACTTGTGATTCCCCTAGAGTTGCAAGTGTCCATAGGCTACGGTGTCTGCTTACCATCAAGAAGACCATAAGCTTGTTTGCCACCGTCGTAGTATACAAAGTTATTCTAATTTTAATGACCATGCCAGCTTGAATTTAATATAGGTACCAAGGTAAATAAGAAAAAAAGATAAGGTAATGTACTTATTCAGAATATTAAAATACCACGCGTCTTCCGTTTGGTAGTGCGATCGCGTAGTGTGTACCTAACTACTAAACATAAAAAAAATAGAATAGATAAAAGTAATGACGTTTTAAAACTTAAACGTACCTGTATATACATATACAAAGTAACAAGTAGACCTCGCAATTGATATTTTTACGTACCTATTTAACCCGCATGCCCCCGCCATTTTGAAAAATTCCCAAATACTGAATTAACAAAAATAATCCATACAATTATCGAACCTAAGTACTCACAAAATTTCACGAGACTGTTGAGAAATGCGACCTGTAGACGATAAGAACAGTCGGACTAACGAAATTATTTTTGCCCAAGCTGAAACGGAGACGCTTCACTCGCTCTGTCAATTATTGGTTAGTCAAATTCTACAATGATAAAACACGTAGTTTTTACGGTTCCGTACCCAAAGGGTAAAAATGGGACCCTATTACTAAGACTTCGCTATCCGTCCGTCCGTCCGTCTGTCACCAGGCTGTATCTCAAGAACCGTAATAGCTAGACAGTTGAAATTTTCACAGATTGTGTATTTCTGTTGCCGCTATAACAACAAATACTAAAAACAAAATAATAACAATAATTAAGGGGGACTCCCTTACAAAAAACGTGATATTTTTGCCCTTTTTCATGGCTACCACTCGCCGAGCTAGATCTCAAGAACCGTAATAGCTAGAAAGTTGAAATTTGCATAGATTCTGTATATTTATTGTTGCTACAACAACAAATACTAAAATCAAAATAATAATAATAATTAACGGGGGGCTCCCATACAACAGAGTAGTTCTTGGCGTTTTTTTTTCTGGTACTTACGTACTTCGTGCGCGAGTCCAACTCGCACTTGGCCGGTTTTTTTTAATGCGCCGCTGTTTTAGTAGCATCATCTTTCATTATAGCCAGACTACCTAAGTACTAATGAGACTCGTACGTAGATGAACTTTATGTTTTTGGAAATAGGGAAATAAAATCTCATCTAGGAAGGTATGTGTACCGAATAAAAGTATTGGGTTCTTCAAAAAGGAGTGTATTAATTTTTAAAGGGTCGGCAACGCTCAAGTGATTCCTCTGGATTTGCAGGCGTCCATAGGCTGCGGTGACCGCTTAGGAATGTGTACCGAATAAAAGTATTGGGTTCTTCAAAAAGGAGTGTATTAATTTTTAAAGGGTCGGCAACGCGCATGTGATTCCTCTGGATTTGCAGGCGTCCATAGGCTGCGGTGACCGCTTACCATCAGGCGGGCCGTACGCTTGTTTGCCACCGAGTGGTACTAATTAAAAAAAAAGAACAGAAAGAAATAAAAAATATAAATAAACGCATGTAGGCCATGTAGGTAGGTATATGTACCGGACACAATTTTTGAAAATAAGAACTTTTTGTATAAACTTGATACGATACCCACGGCGTTACGTACAACGAAACGTATATTGTTTTAAAAAGATTTTCAGGTACCATTTGCCGAGGTGTGATTAAGTATACTGCCGTGACTGCACGGAAAAAATATTTACGACTATACTACCAGAATGTTTAGGAAACAAAAATTTGTTCTCCTAAAAAAATACTGTACTGCCAAACAATTTATCGTAATTATTACAATTTATTTAGTATCTAATTATTTCAATTTATCTAGTAATGGATAAAATTTAATTTTAATTAGTGGAAATTTTAAAATCTAAATGTTATAACAACGACGGCCTGTTTAGCCTAGTTGGTAGTGACTCTGGCTCCGAAGCTAGAGGTCCCGGGTTCGAATCCCGGCCAGGGCATTTATTTGTGCAATTTTCACGGATATTTGTTCTTGGGTCTTGGACGTTTTCTATGTATTTAAGTATGTATTTATCTATATAAGTATGAATGTCGTCGTCTAGCACCCATAGTATAAGCTTTGCTTAGTTTGGGACTAGGTCGATTTGTGTAAGATTGTCCCCCAATATTTATTTATATTTATTTTATTAACTACAATTTAGTAATAGTTACAATAGTATCGTTGTGTTTACAATGATGAATCCTAATATTTACTATATGCATTGTTACTTTCACTATATTTATAGTGAAAATTTCACTATTATTTAGTGAGAATAACAATATAATATATAATAATAGTTCACTTTAATTCAGACACATGGTCCATATAGTCGTTAGTAACAATGTTAGTTTATTTTAACCCTAATACATTTAAAACTTATTTATAGTCTTTGTACTTGGGAACATGCAATGACGGAAGAATGGGTTGTCCAGCCTCTCCCCTATAACCACTAGGAAGCTGTTGGCGCTGCCTCGCACTCTGCACATCTGGGAGGCTGCCCGTTTGCGCATTATCGCGTACCTAGTAATCATCCATGCGAACCTCCGCAAACATGCCGGACGCACTACAAAAGCGTGACAGCCCCAACAGCACATCCTATAGCCGTTATTAAATTGGACACGCAAGACACTGTAAGCTCTTTTAGTAGGTACAACAACAATATGCATATATGTCTATACATTTTTTTTTGTTATAAGTGAACCGTAGTTTGCTGTTTGTGTCGTTGTCACAGTATATGTGATAAATGCAACTAAAAAATCTAGTTACCGTAACCAAATTCTTGTCTCGGTTTCCAGATTTTTCTTGCCGTGTGCCATAGTTACTTTTTGACGTTCTGTCAGTCCTGTGATTTGTCAAAATAAAGTGACAAAACAATATGGCGTCTCCAGGGAGTCTCGTCTAGTCGTCTCAGAACATTTTTTTGATTTTTGCAAATGTTATTTAATTTGTAGTATCATAGTTTATTATGCTGTAAAAAGTGTGCAGCTATTGGATAACATAACCATTGTTTGGACAACAAAATAGAGTAAAGTGCGTAGTTTGTGACCGATAGATCCTCATTTTGCAAAATGTACTACGAGTATTTGTATTGTATTTGCAAAACCTAAAACTCTGTGAAAGGACGAAGATATATCCGGATATGAGATACATTTAAAGAATAAATCTGATGATAAGTAAAATGTTGTTTAATTTCATTCGATATAAGATAGGTCACAACATAGTTCTCGGTATTTCATTTGAACACCAGCTTCATTTTACATCGGAAGCTGGTGTTCTATTGAAAATAAGCTATATTATATTATATGTACTTATATATTATATCGTTAGATGTAGACAATAAGTTTCATTGCCACAGTGCCATAAAAAATAAACGTTAAATATCTACCTACTGACTAGTAAGGGTTCAGCCAAGTCACGAAGCAAAAATATAGACCGTAGCAAGTATATTTAGAAATAAAAAAGAATTTACAACACACCTTGCCAAAAAGCGCGTTTTTCCGCACGCTGCGCGTCCGGAAAAACCCATTTTTTGGTCAAGTGGTGACGTAAATTTGTGAACAAAACACGGGTCGTAAAACAGAAAGCCCTCTCTCGCATAATTATGACCCTCGCCTGGGGCCTCAAACTTCTGCGATATCGGCCTTTCTTTGTTTTACAACCCTTGTATCGTAATGTACCTATCTAATCTGTACTATGCTGGTAAATTCACGGCTTTTTTATCTACGTACAACGAAACGTACAGCCAACAGCAAAAGTAGATGATCATTTTAGTACTTTCTCGCACTAAGTTAACAATACTGCGACAGTTGGAATGCGTCAGAGGGGTGAAAGTGACAAGGTAGCAAAATGATCATTTACTTTTGCTGTTGTATACTTTGATCCCTCGTTCTAGGGCAACAATTACTCTTTTCTGAATATCATATAGGTATGAAAGGATATAAGTCAATGAATTAAGAATACTAGCTAAACCTAGTATTTATTTTTAATCCTTCTTACGTATAAAAAGCCGTGAATTTTTTTTGGGGACAATATTCCACAAATCTACCTAGTCCCAAACTAAACAAAGCTTGTACTATGGGTACTGCACGATAATATACATACTTATATAGATAAATACATACTTAAATACAAAGAAATACCCAGGAACAAATATCCGTGATAAATGCACAAATAATGACCTGACTGGGATTCGAACCCGGGACCTCTAGCTTCGGAGGCAGTGTCACTACCAACTAGGCTAAACAGGCCGTCAAAATGAGCTCAAGCATCAAACATTTCCTTGGATTTCACTGATGGTAGTGATGGTTAAGGATAGATCTGCAATTCATTATCATCATGTCAGAAATGAAATGAAATGAAATATTTTATTAATAACATAGTTACATGTCACATTTTTACTCGTAATTATTATTCTTTCGTTTCGTGTGTACGAGTGCGATAATTGTATTATAAATTTAATCATATAATTATATTAGGTATATATTAAAATATAAATTACACTGTCATAGGTAGACTTAAAAATTCGTCATAACTATAAAATACCATTTTCATTAGCCACATCTGAAGCCCATTTTTAAACGCGGAGTTAGTAGCTGCATTTCTAATTGTGGCGGGCAATCGGTTGTAAATTTTTGGCTCCAACCAATAAACGGATCGTTCTGAATAGGGGCACCACCCGCACACACTCCTATGGTTGGGCTTTCATGCCCATTCAGCTTGAATGTCATGTAACATGTCTTACTCATGTTTAGCGCCAGACCGTTAGACCGAAACCAGTCGTGAAGTTCCCGCATTATTCGGTTTAGCGCTCCCTCCATTTCCCGCTCAGCAGCCGTGCTCACAACCACCGTGACGTCATCGGCGTACATAAAGATCTCGGCACCTTTTATCGCCTTAGGCAGGTCATTCAGCAGAATGCTGAACAGGGTATTGGAGAGGCATGATCCCTGAGGGACACCCATCAGGTTTCGCATTTCCGAGGACACGACGTTGCCCCCATCGCCAATGACAACTTGGGCTCTGTTGGTCATAAAGGAGAGTACTGGGCGAGCAGCCGGGCCTCGTATGCCGTAATGGGAGAGTTTGTCGGCGACAAGAGCGTGGTCCGCTGTGTCGAACGCGCGTGACAGATCGCAGCAGACGACCGCCACGCTGCGTCCAGATTCGCGGGCACTCATTACGCAACGCACCATTCCCGCACCAAGTCGGTAGTTGACCGGCCTTGGCGGTAGGCGTATTGACTATCGGACAGCACATTTTTTGGCGACCAGAAACTCAATAACCTTTTATTTAACCCGACTTCAAAACATTTACTAGGACCCGGGACTAGAGATATGGGTCGGTAAGATTTAATTGAGGATTTCTCGCCCTTTCCTTTATAAAGCGGACATATTTTAACCTTCTTTAAGCTATCTGGGTACAGTCCTAACCTCATGCAGCTATTGAACAGCTGAGAAAGTACGTAACAAATTGCGGGACTGCTTTGTTTGAGTAGGTTTGCGGATAGGCCGTAAACATCTGTACTGTTTTTTGGGGCGATATGGGTATTAAAAATACTATTAACTTCATCAGGCGTGAAGGGATTGAGCCTGATTGAACATTCGCTGGTGTCATAGTGGTCTGACAAAGTGGCGATACAGCGGTCGCGGTCTGCGGCGGGCGCGCCGCATGCGGCGGCCGCCGTTGTGAACTCATGGTTGAGTGCGTCCACTGCAAGTTGTTTGGTCGCGTAAGGGTTTCCGTCGCCGTCTACGAGAAGGTCAGTGTAGTCAACACGGTCGCGGGGTGCCCGTGCCAGCTCCGTATTGATAGCCTTCCACATTGCTGCTCAGCCAAAAGACGTCCACTGCTGGACTTAGGCCTCCCCCAAAGACTTCCAAAATGACCAGATCTGCGCCACCCGCATCCAGCGGACACACGCGACCCTTACCCAGGTCCTCAGTACACCGTGTGTTGATCTGCAATTACTTACTATTATTATATAGTAGCAGTAGGAAATTTGGTCCCGGATCGAATTTCATAGAGATTAGGTAATAATAACTATAGATAATACGTAAGTACCTAAATTCGAGGCTATTGAGCGTTTGGATAGCTACAAATCATCAATGTAAGTAAAAGGGCGTTCTACGAATTGCAATCCAACTCTCCAAATATTTAGGAGCCAAATTCAAGTTGTAACAAGACCCCATGCTACCATGGACGGTATCATGTTATAGGGATAGGGGTATTACCAAAATAAAATTAGAGTAAAAGAGACATGAAACAAAAGTGGCAGAGTGATATATAGTGAGTATGAGTATCATAGGAGTCATCGGCCCAGTATACTTTAAAAATGACAATAACCCTTTAACCGCCATCCTCTTATACATCAGACAAAGTGACAGTGTAAGTGACACTTTCCTTATTTGGCTAGTTCTACAGACAAGGGAATAAATTTGAATTATTTTTGGCCCCTCGTTTTATTAATCGTAAATAATTCTTAATTTATCTATTATAATAGAAAATGATGGAGTACTCTAAATGTGAAAAGGCCAGTCAAATTATTTATTAATTTAGAAGTTATAGGCATTTTTCCAATTTGCAGTAGACAGGGAAATGAGAGTAGACACAGGGAAGTGACTATAGATGATTTTTTGGTCTTATAAGCAACTTGTTTTATTTATTTTGGATTTTAAATGATTACCAAATATAAGTAATATTTGATAACTTACATTAGAATTTGACGACCACTATGTCTTAGTTGGTAGTGACCCTCCCTACGAAGCCGGAGGTCCCGGGTTCAAATTACGAATATTGTTCCTGAGTCTTGGATGTCATTTATGTGTTTATCTATATAAGTATGTATATCGTCATCTAGTACCCATAGTACAAGCTTTGCTTAGTTTGAGACGGTCGATTTGTTTAAGATTGTCCCCCAATATTTATTTATTTAATTATATTTAAATCATGAGAAAAAGGAATATGGGGCGGGGGGGGGGGGGGGGGCAAAATCATTATTTAAAATAACTCCTGGTCCGTCACCATCCGTCTCCATCATTAGACATTGCATCGTCACTTGACTTAAACCAGTGTGCAAAATTTCAACTCTATTGGAACCTGGATAGTTGATCAAATTTTACTTGCAATATTGGTCTCATACATACTAACTAACAAACTAGCACATAAGGCAAGTTAAATGAAAGCTTGCAATGACGCAGTGCACAGGTCATTTAGGGCTAACAGCGACAAAACATACCTTTTCTCACTTCCCTGTAGTGATCTCTCTTCCCTGCCTATGTATTTCCAGGGAAGTGGTAGACAGGAAAGTGATATTTTGAATGTTATTTAACTAAATCTAGAAGATAGCTTTATTTTATTACAAAAACAATTTCCTTAAATCTTTCCTGCAACTTAAAGAAATACTTGCAATACATTAAAATGAAATAATATTTAATAATTGAAATGTAAATATGTACCATGTGAGTGAGAATTTGTCTGACCCGAACGCGACTGTCTCCACTAAACACACGGGCACGACCGATCGCCGCGCGAGTGAAATAAAACACAGCCGTTACTATGTTGTCGTCACCTCTTTCTTTCTATTGGTTGAGTGGCAACGTTACTTGTTATTCGATTTCACGGTGATTTTAACTAACTTTTAGGTGACAGGGAAGTGACACTTAATACGCGTCGCCTTTGTTAAGTCGACAAAATCTCGGAGAAAATAAGAGATCGTTATACATTTTAGGTCTTCCGGAAACTCAATATAAATGATTATTATTGTATAATAAAATGATTCTATAAAACTGTATTTTAAACTTAATTATATGGTTTTATATTTTGGATTTCGGAATGTCGCCCCACAGGGAAGTGACAAATTTGACCATTTGTAGGTAAATTTGTTGCATAAATATTTGCTTCAGAAAGATGATTTTTAGCGTCCAATTAGAAACCAATATAAACTTTGATTTCGTAGCGTTACTTAACACAAACTATTAATATATATTTTTCTACGGCCTGAGCCAACCAGAATTCCCCAATTTGTAGAACTACCCATTTATGACAGAGTTGAAAATATCGAGTAACTTTTTTATATTCGGCGGTTAAAGGGTAATGTTGTATTTTTTTTAAAGTCAGTACTAAAGCTCTGGATATTTTGCGTGGATCGTGGGAACGGGAGCGAAATTATTACACACACACAATAACAATCCAATGACATCACATGACTAATAAAAGGTTGCCACGATTATTAAATTATTTAAAAAGACTCAAAAGCAGGGCTCGGAAACCGGTATTGTGTCCTTACAAAAATACCGGTATTTTTTTAGTTCTTATCGTTCTTTCGTCTACTATTTCATGTTTAATCAGGCAATCTAACAATATGAAGTAATAACCCAAATACATTATTGAGTCCTACATAAAGAGCATAAACTAATTAAAAATATTTGGCTATTTCAGGATTTTGAGATTAACCGGTTCCGAGCCCTGCTCAAAAGTACTAGAAATACATATCACCTTATTGCTGTGGGGGACCTTAAATCATCAAAATACGATACGATACGATACGAATACTCTTTATTGCACACCTCACACAAATGAAACGTTACAAACAGAAAAAAAGAAAACACAGTAGTATGTAGGTAGAGGTAGACAACAGGCGGTCTTATCGCTAAAGAGCGATTTCTTCCAGACAACCTTTGGGTAGCGGAAAAAAAGAAAATAATATATGCAGTAGGTGGTGCAGAGATAATATGAAATAAGTTAAACATATTTATAATATACCTACTTATATACTGTTATATATAAACATACATACAAAACCGTACATATATACCAATATCACAAAACAAATAAGAAATAGTAAAACAAATATATGGTCAGCCAAAAAAGAAAAAAAAAAAATCTATTAGTAGTCGATATTAAGGAAGAGACAGATAATGTTTTTTAAGTAGGGATTTGAAACTATCAATCGTTTTTGCCCGTCTTATGTCAAAAGGGAGAGAGTTCCACAGTCGAACAGCTTTAAAAGTGAATGAACAGTTGTAAAATTTTGAAGAGGAAGTTGGCACCGTTAAAAGCAAATTATTAGAAGATCTGAGAGAATTAAAATAGCTAAAACGCTCTTTCAGATAGCGGGGAGTAGCAGGGTTGAAAAGGACATTATACATAAGAGTGAGAATGTGAGAGTTACGACGATAACGGATTGGGAGCCACTTGAGTTTAGAACGGAAACTAGAAACATGGTCATATTTGCGTAACCCAAATATGAACCGTATGCAGACATTTTGGAGACGCTCAAGCTTATTAAGTTGCTCCTCTGAAAGGTCAAGGTAGGAGATATCGGCATAATCAAGAAGAGGAAGAAGTAACGTTTGGGCAAGCGCAATCTTAGTGGCGACGGGTAGAAAATTACGAAGCCGCCTTAGAGACCCCACTGCAGCAAACATCTTCCTGCTTACTTCACTCACATGGGGCACCCAAGACAAAGTACGATCCATAATGATTCCAAGATTTTTGACTGTGTTAGAGTAAGCAATTTGAATTCCATCAAAAACTACAGGTGGGAGATTAACAAAATTAATTCTGGAAATCAGTTTGCTGCTGCCAATTACAATAACTTGAGTCTTCGCTGGGTTCACCGTCAGACCATATCTTTGACTCCACTCCAAAATGCATGCCAAGTCTTCATTCGTTCCCTCAATGGCAGAAGGAAGATCGCCAAGCATGGACTGTGAATAAATCTGAAGATCGTCGGCATAAAGATGATAATGGGAGGAGATGTTGTGGGTAATGGAATTAATGAAAATAGAAAATAAGAGGGGTGACAGCACGCCACCTTGCGGAACGCCAGCCAGCGTATTGCACCAAGAAGAGCGAGGAGAATCCACCTTTATTCGTTGCCGACGACCAGTTAAATAGCTATGAAACCAGTCAATTACCGCAGGAGATATGTTAAGAGAGCGTAAAACTGCGAGCAGAATATCAAAATCGACAGTGTTGAAGGCATTACTGAAATCAAGTAGAGTTAACACAGTAAGCTTCCTATCATTCATGCCCAACCGAATGTCGTCTGTGATCTTGACAAGAGCTGTAGTTGTACTGTGCCCGGAACGGAAACCCGATTGAAGCGGGTTTAACAGATCGTTTTTGTTCATGAAGGAAGTTAGTTGTTGATGCACCAGTCGTTCCACCACTTTGGATAAAAAAGGAAGAATGGAAATGGGGCGATAATCGGAAAAGGAGCCAGGATTGGATTTTTTAGGTAAAGGAACAATATCAGCGTCCTTCCACTGAGCAGGATACACACCAGTTGAAATAGAGGAATTTAGGATGCCAGTAATAACAGGGAGTAGTAGATCAAGGAGAGGAACTATCATTTTACGACTGATGCAATCAACACCCACAGCATTCGAAGTGATGCTCAGTACGCTCCTCTTAACATCACTGTCAGTGAATTGACGAAATGAAAAAGGAGAGAAATCAGGAGGTTGGGAAGATGAAAGATACTTAAGCGTATCGGCCTTAATAGGACCGCTAAAAGAGGCAGATGAAGAGAAATGCTGATTAAGCTGATCGAAGTTAGTGTTGATTGGATGAGATGATTGCTGAGTTTTCCCAACTCCTAAAGATTTTAAAAATTACTTACTTATACCAAAATTAAAACATTTACTTATGATTATGACAAATAATGGTTTATATGCCGGCTGTTCGTATCACATTATTTGCGATATCACTTGCTATCACTGCAACAATTGGATTTTTATTCCTGTACAAGCTTGTCTACAAACTTATATAAATACGAAAAGTGAAAACCTATCAGCGCTACGGGTAGAAGCGCCACGTAGCGGATATCGATGTAAACTTTTTTTCATATCCTTCAGTTTAAACCGCTATGTGGTGTGGGCGCTGTGGGTGTGGACCAAGTACGGAACTAACTGACGCCACTGCGTGAGTTAACTGCCTATTCACGTAACGTGTTTGCTACTCGACACTAGATGGCGTTAGAATGTCTAAGAGAAGGTCAAAATAAAACGCTGTTGGAGGCCATGGCCAACTTCTACATTTGCCGATGGCAATGTTCGATTGAAGAAGATTTTGTTTTTTATTATATATATAAAATAAATATACTATGGCATATACCCCCCGTGAATTCGGGGGAGGCCTATGTCCAGCAGTGGACGTCCTTTGGCTGGTATGGTGGTACAATAATAATACACCTACCTATTTAAAAAATATTTAAACATTTGTTTGTGAAATCAACCAAGTTATTTCTTAATTATATTCCATTTTAGATCCCCTTTGATTGTATGTAATATTTTTTTTTATGACATAGGTGGCAAACGAGCCGACGAATCGCCTGATGGTAAGCGATTAGGGCCGCCCATGGACACTCGCAACACCAGAGGGGTTGTAAGTGCGTTGCCGGCCTTTAAGATGGGAGTACGCTCTTTTCTTGAAGGTTTGAAGGTCGAATCGGTCCGGAAATACCGCAGGCGACAGTTCATTCCACAGTTTAGCTGTGCGAGGCAAGAAATTTCTTGAGAAACGCACAGTTGAGGACTGCCAACCATCTAAGTGGTGAGGATGGAAGTTTTGTCGCGTTGGGCGATGGCGGAAGGAAGCGGCAGGGATTAATCCGAACAATTCCTCGGAGCACTCCCCGTAATACATGCGGTAGAAAATGCAGAGCGAGGCTACATTTCTACGCAGCGCCAAGGAGTCAAGCCGTTCCGAAACCCGCTGGCAGCCGACAATTCGAGTCGCTCTCCGTTGGATGCGGTCCAGAGGGAGAAGCTGGTACTGTGGTGCCCCTGCCCAAAGATGAGAACAGTATTCCATATGTGGGCGGACCTTTGCCTTATAAAGCTGTAGGCGATGGGCCGGTGTGAAATACTTAAGATTTAAATAATTTAAGATTTAAAAGCAGTGCTTCCATTTTTTTAACAATGTTTTATTTACATATTTATTAATCTTTTAACATATGATGACTACACAAGTTACAAAGAAATTATACAGGTTCCTGCAAAAGTAATTCAATAGTTGTTTAGTTTACCTAACATAAAAGAAATTGTGTGAAACACAGCTATCTGTAGAATAGTAATGAGTCCATGAATGGACGTTCGATCAAATCTTTTTACCTTTGTCGAAGTTACAAGGAAAATCATGCGATGCCCCGATAAAAGTATTGCCCATTGTCCATATGACGTTGTCGATACAACGCTGGCTATCAACATCGACTATCGCTAATATACCGCTCCTAAACGAAACGACCTTCCTCCCCCCCTCCCTATCAGTACTTCACAGGGCCCCTAAAACGGTAACACACGAAGTAGAGAGACCTGTCTAAGCTGGTAGGTAGACACTGTTCAATAGCATTTGGACTTATAAAATAAATCACCTGGCTTACAACACAGACCGCCCATTTGAGTTCCTTATCGAACATTGATTAATAGCATATGACAGTCATTTTTAATAGGCAGTTACCTAAAACTGTTTTATCAGGACCTACACGAGTCGAGGCGTGGCGTGACGAGTGTCCCGGGAAAATACTTCGGGTTCAGTTAATGGAGTCTAGTTAGTGGGTCTGTGAGCTGTAGACCTCAAGAAACGATAATTAAAAAATAAATGTTACAGGAACTATCTTGCACAAATGGAAATATTAGCTCTATAAGGCTTTTTTATGGGTACTAGACGACGATATATTTAATAGGTATAAATTCTTAACTACATAGAAATCCAAGATTCGAAACAAATATTCATGCTCATCACATATTATATAAATAAATAGTAGGAAACAATTCTTTACACAAATCGAACTAGCCCCATAGTAATTAAGCTCAATAAGGCTTGTATTAAGGATTGTGTCAGGTGTGTGTTATAAATATTTGCTCTCACCAGCGGTACCTAATCACGTAACTTTTCGAACGTAAGTAGATCTAACTGTCGTTACTTAGTATGGTAAATGACATATTAAAGTAGTCGGCGGTTGGGAAGTCAATCCTGACACCTGTAATTTCCATTCATTTTATAATCTCAAAGTGACTTTAAGGTTATAAACTGTATGGAAATGACGATGTCAGGATTGACTTCTTAACCGCTGACCACTATAGACATAACTTACACATGCCCGAAAACATTGCGTAATCACCTCGCGAGATTCGAACCCAGGACCGTCAGCTTCGTAGGCATGTTAAAACACTAGGTTGAACTGGAAGTCAAAAATAAGGAATCTTGGTACAGTCCGCGCGGAAATCTTTAAAATAATCTTAGGGTCTGCACTGTCGAGTAGGTAACCGAAATCTCGCTCGACTGCTCGTTCTATCCAAAATAAACGACTTCACTTGAAACTAAAGATCTAAATATTCAGAACGGGACCAAGACTCGCTTCATGCATGTTCTTAACAGGACTATTCGCAGTGGCAGGATGCGCGAAGGCAGGGATCGAGTAGGTACTCTGATAAAATATATGACATTCTCCAGCATAAGGTCCCTCTTCGCTTTTGTCAATAAGGACTATTTCATTCTATTTGTGTCAGTGAAAAAAACCCCTTACTGATGACGCCAAAAGGTACTCTTTTGCTTGACACATGAAGGACGCCTTCAGCGTGGAAAGCTGATGATAAAACTTTAACGTGCTCTACGCCAAGTTTGATAGAAAATGTGACTGTAATAAAAGTAAATGCAAAATGTACCTACTACAATTATAAATGTTATAAATGTTAGCTTCACAAATCGATAAAGCATTAGGTAACTTCCCTTTTCTTGTATTGGAAATTCAGAAAACCACTGACCGTCCGACACAGATAAATCCATGAAGTGTAAAACAATATGGACTTAACATGAATTTTGTTATTGCGGACCGTACATATTCTACTAGTCAACTAATTCTATTACTACTAGTAGTGGTAATAGTAGTAGTAGTATATTGATAGTCCTAATGGGAGTTTTCAAAACTCGCAAAGCTACTAATAACGAAGGAAAGTATACATCCCAGAGAGTAGGCACCTACACCAATAGAATTAAGTGTACTACCTAAGCAATAAGTACATTAGGTATGCATTATTGCAATGCTGCGTGTATTTAGTAGATAAGTACTAAACATATAATATGATGAAAGGCAGGACACAGCGGAACGTTATCTCATCCGACTCATATTTTGGAGCAAGCACGGTCTGTGGGAGCAGCCGAGTTGGGGAACTACCTATACCTCCAAACTCCATCTAAAGATGACCACAGCCATACTACCTAACACGCTCTTTAAGTGTGTGGTGTTGTGGTGGTGAGTATTAAGGTTGCCAGAGCTGAAACTAAAACTGTTGATACTCCAGATCTTTATGATTCACTAGACTGAATCTAATATATCCTTTGCCAAGCGAGTTTATAATAACCGATCACTATAATAAACATTAGTAAAATTATAGATTGGCTATAATAGTACATTACGATACAAGGGTTGTAAAACAAAGAAAGGCCGATATCGCAGATGTTTGAGGCCCGAGCCGCAGGCGAGGGTCATAAATATGCGAGAGAGGGCTTTCTATTTTACGACCCGTGTTTCGTACACAATTTTACGTCACCATTTGGCCAAAAAGTGGGTTTTTCCGAACGCGATCCTATCCACACGAACAGACTATCTAAAAAGGAATGTCAATTAAATAACGTATTAAGGCGCGTGGGATGAAAATCAATAAAATGTATTCGGTATTATCAGCTCTATAACCATATTAGGAACTAAAAGTGTCTCCACGGTAGCTGATCGTCGGTCATCAGCGCTGATAAACGTTATTAATGTGAGAGACGACTGTTTTCATTACGGTCTTATCAGTGATATTAATAAAGATGGATTAACATAGCCCGTTCAAATGCTCTAATAGCCGAAACGGACGTTAAGGTACGTGTTCGTTTTATAAAATAGTAATTTTTCGCAAAATAAAGATAATTAAGGCCGTAATTTTCTATTGTCAATATCGTCATTCATGTTTCAGTACTTAATGTATAGGTCGATTCACAAGAGCTGGCGCGGAAAATGTATGAAACTGTCATTAATTTCATAGACATTCCGCGCCAGCTCTTGTGAATCGACCTATAGTTTGATTCGATTTTAACAGCACTTGATATAGCACTGGTTATATCACGAAAAAACATTGAGTTCTTACTCTCATCACTTAATTTTTTGAGGTCAAGATTTCAGGTTTTTTTTTGGTGGTAAGTACATCCTTAATTTTATTTAAATATATTTTATGAAAGCGAGAGGGGACGGAGCATTCCCACGAAGGTTCTATACGAGTATGGGGCTGTGTGAATCCATGGTTATCAAAAATAATGTATGGTTGTACGAAAAAGCCTGATATAGAGTCGACTGTTAAAATTATGGTTTTTTTCTTTGGCGTTGTGAAGACTGTCAAATTCGGTCGATATGATCTGATATTACTATGTACAGTCAGCATCAAAAGTAGCCACAAAATTAAAAAGTTCAAAAGTCTTTATTATATTATACCGAAGATCAACTGTAACTACTGCATTCTGAAACATAAAATACTTTGAATTTAAATTTGAATTTCTGAAAAAAAAAGGGTTGAGTTACAATTTTAAGTCCGAATGCCCATTAGCGGTAGCTACATTACACGTGACACTTAATTTCATTCGGGTAAGAGTCTTGCCCGTAAGACTAAGGCTGGGTTGCACCGACTTATGATCACAGACTGAGCAACGTTAAATATGGTGCCGGCCGCTGTCATCCCATAAAAACTTGTCAAACTTTCCATGCAGTCAAATTTTAACGAACACAGCTTACGATTACAGACGGTTTGGTGCAATCCAGCCTACGGCACTACGAATAAAAACTATTAAGAGTAAGTATTATCCTTGAATTAATTTTGTAATCTCGCGATTTCATAGACGTTCAGTCGCCCCGTTCACTTCGTTTTCCGTTGTCGAGGCATCGATTAAACAGGACCCTCCAGTATTATCTCGCGTCGACTCGAATTTCCCACCCACTTAACAATCAATGTTTCACTTAAAAGTTTCTTCTTAAAGTGCTTTGTTACTTCGAAGACAGTTCACACTGACAAAGAATAACTTGGTTTGATTTTGTAGAAGTGTCGCAGAAAAATTAAAACTTCATGACAAATGTATGTCATGAAAAACTCATAACAGGCAAGAAAGACAGGTGAGTATGAAAGCCGTTAGATACGTTTTAAAACAAATTGTGATAAAATGTAGGTATGAAAATAGGAATAATAATAATAATACAAGATAGATTATATGTTAAATAACGAATATTACCTACGGACTATATCACTAGAAAGATAAAAATAATGCATACCCCATAGCATTAAATCTTTTGAGCGGTAAAATTTAGCAATGAATAATAACTGCTTTAAAATAAAGTGAGCAATTTCCATTGCTTCGCGCAATATTTTATTTACATTCATACATTAAGTAGGTACGTACTAGGCGGTACTTTTGTCATATATTAACATGATAAAACCTTAAAATATTACCATTCTTCATTTCAATATCTTTGTCATAAAACTCAATTATAACTTCCCAAAACTGAAGAGTAAAAATCCAAGCAAAGTTTAGCTGCAGCTTGATCAATCATTTTATCATTCGAAACAAACCGGCCCCCATTCTCCGTGCGGGTGAAAATTTGCACTAAATTCGTCTGATTGATGCTTACCATTTATCACTCCCCTCGTTGAGACGTATCGAACTTTTAAAACGGGTCACAAGGTCTCAGTTTGATTACGCTGTTTGAGTAATTAAAACGCGGTCGATACAGTGAACGGGTTACTGTTTCAAATACAAAAGAGACAATTTTTTGAGAGATTAAAAATCGAATTTAGCTATATTTCTCTGTTAAAGTTAAACTTCTCATACTACTGGCATAGGTACAAAGCATTACTTGGTTTTACTTGAATTTAAATAAAGTATCTACCTATATATGGAGGAAAACTTTTTAATTATTTATTCTATTATGCTCTTATGGACATCTAAATGAGTAGGTACTTATTTATAACTTTGATTCTTGTCAGAAGCTGCTAAGAACCTCAAATAACTAAATACTTTGAATTTTATTAATCTGTGTTGTGGTAAATAGGTTCAAAATTGTAGACGATTTTTTTGGGTTGAAATAACATTTATTGGAGACAATGACTCAAAGGTAGCGACAAAACTAACTTTCGTAAATTAAAGTATATATGTAATTGTATAACTAACTGCCACTCACATTTAATTGTAAAACCTAACCTGACCAACAACAGAGCTAGCCCTCGTCAAATCACTGACAGAAGATCGCGTCACGACGTCACGGCTTCGTCACTCCTCCAGATTTTATCTCCTGGTGATTTGAAGCCAACCGCCTCCGCGCAAACTTGCAACTACAAACTATTCGACACTTTTACGACACACATCGATAACTCCATCCTTTACTTTCTGGATCTCGTTAAAAGAGACGGACGATGTCGAGTACGTAAGTCGACGTGGGGAAGTAATGGAAGACGATTGATCTAAGTAAAGATAAGTCAATCAAGTAGCGTGGGCTTCGGGTCATGAGATCTGGTTGTTGGATTGTTATTGTGTTTGTATCGCCGTATTTAGCTCGCATCGTATATGGTCAACAGTTTTTGTGTTTATTAGATAGATATGATGTGTTCGTGAGAATTGTAATTAGGACGTGTATTACGAAAGTAAAATCAGATGGGATATTTTATATACATGTATATACATACTTACATCTAGAACACATACATACTGACAACACATACGGAACATAATAATATAAGTACATATATACTTATACATACGGGTGCGGTGCTTTGTCGGAAACTCATCTTGGAACGATTATAACTCATATACTTATGTAGTTTTAATTAGATCCAGAACAATTCAGTTAGGTAGGTCCAACTTCGAGAAAGAGGTCACTCGTTAAACTCGCATGGGTAGCGTTCGGAAAGCTAATTAAAACTACATAAGTATATGAGTATATAATTTTTAAGAAAAAAAAACCGACTTCAATGGGGGAGGCCGGTGAAAGATTATTATACTTAGATGGTGCACTCTTAGATTCCATACAATAAAATAAAAATGGATATAAGTATGTTTATAATGGTAGAAGACTAAGTACCGTTCTGATCATCATCAGCAGTTCCACTTCATCAAATGTCACTTTTTTGAATGAAAATGCTTGATTAGTTCATGAAAATACTAAAATCACTATTTGTGTGCCTTTCCCATTTGAGGAGTTCCCTCAGTTCCTAATGGATCTCATCAACAGAACTCAAGAATGACAAAAATTTATCGTGAAAATAAAACTTGCTTAACAAACACAGCTAGAAGGACAAATCGCCATACGTGAACTTTTCGTCGTTGAAGAGTTCTGTTCTGATCATCATCAGCAGTTCCACTTCATCAAATGTCACATTTTTGGATGAAAATGCTCGACTTGTTGATAAAAACATAAAAATCACTATATGTTTGCCTTTAAGATTTGAGGAGTTCCCTCAATTCCTTATGAATCCCATCATCAGAACTGCGTTTTGACAAAAACGGGACCAACTTGGATATATATACTTACAATGAAAAAAAGAATTTTCCAAATCGATTAAGAAATGACGGAGTTATGGAGTAATAAACATTACAAAAAAAAATACAACCGAATTGATAACCTCCTCCTTTGAAATCTTGAAGTCGGTTAATAATCGTTCCAAGAAGAGTTTCCGAGAAAGCACCGCACCCGTTTGTATATATGTACTTATATGTTCCGTATGTGTTGTCAGTATGTATGTGTTCTACACGTCGGAAATATACATACTTAAATCTAGAACACATACATAGTGACAACACATACGGATCATATAAGTAGATACGAGTGACCTCTTTCTCGAAGTTGGACCTACCTAACTGAGTTGTTTGTCCCAGGTATGTACCTATATATATAATCAGCATAGAGTCTTCAACTTTCAGGCGAGTGGGTATAACATGGGAGTTCAATGTACCTGAGTTTGGTTTCTCTATGTCCATTTTAAGACCCACTTGTTGAGAAACTACCGAGGTCATCAAGCATTTTGCCAGGGTCCTCTATGAGTATCAACCATGACCACGATATCGTCGGCATAGCGGAGGTTGGTTCAGCAAGTTGCAAGTGTCAAGTGGCAGTGGGCGGAGTCCATTGCTCGTAATAGAACCGATGGCCGCTGGGGCAGAAAAGTTCTTGAGTGGCAACCATGCACCGGAAGACGCTGCGTGGGGAAGGCCTTCGTCCAGCAGTGGACGTTTTTTAGCTCATATGATGTTGATGAGATGATTTTTAAGTAAACATCAAGATACAAATATAAAGTATATGAAGATTTATTAAAACCGTGAAAGTAAGTAATTAATTACAAAATAAATTTAAAAAAATGCCCGTGTGATCAGATTCATTAGATGACGCTCTAGGTAGGTACTACCTGGTCACAATGTCTGGGAACCTCACCCCATCTACGTCACATCATATAAATAGGCGCACTGGGCACGAGTAAAGCATCCAGTGTTTAAACCGCCCACGCGGTCGTGTCGGAGGTTTTCCCCTGGATTTTCCCCAGGCAACTCTCCCACCGCGTATTCCTATCGCTTTAATGGGCTCGGCCTATAAAGCCACAGTCAGGTCAAAAAAAAAAGAGTAAAGCATGTGGTGTTGTGAGTCTGGGGGTCAGTAAGGTTGTTAGAGTTTCTGACAGATGTTGAGAATATCCTTCGTGTATCTCATGAGATAGTTGTCAGCACACTTAATCCTTACGTATATCAATAAATTTAGTTAGCAATGCGCTGATAACTCTTCTCGAGTCACAATCACAAGCCTCGATAGCTCATTTGTCACCGTCGTGGTGTAATAGTATTTTATGCAGCAGTTACATAATAAGGGTACTTGAAATTCGTGATTTAGGTGTTTGTCAAGTTCAATGCATAACGATACTAACTTAATTGATATTGGTTAAGTTATGGGTTCTTAACTCCATAAAAAATATATTTTTAAATAGGTTACGTAGGTACAGTCAAGAGCAAAAGTTAATTAACACTTGCCTAGTTGGTAGTGACACTGCCTCCGAAGCTAGAGGTCCCGGGTTGTAATCCCGGCCAGGGCATTATTTGTGCATTTAGCACGGATATTTGTTCTTGGGTCTTGGATGTTTTCTATGTATTTAAGTATGTATTTATCTATTTAAGTATGTATATCGTCGTCTAGTACCCATAGTACGCTTTGCTTAGTTTGGGACTAGGTAGATTTGTGTGAGATTGTCCCCCAATATTAATTATTATTCACCTTATTCCAATGGAATACTCGTAACATGCCAAAGTGGTAACTTACTTTTGCTCTTGACAGTCTTGACTGTATAAGTACCTACCTAAGTAACATTGTTAAGAAAACCTTACTCGAATGCGGTAAGAAAAATTTACACGAGAATTAGTATGTCTCTGGTAATGGTAACATAAATGCTCGACACCTCTGTCCTATTGATCACCTCTGTCAGTATGATTTAAGACTAAAAATGTCATGTATTGGGCAAGTGCCGAGAACTGGGATATTTACTTTAGTTCTTACTGGTTGGTACTTATTTACCAACTGCCTTCACACATTGTGCCCGGAACTTGTAAAGAATATACAGTGGAAAACGTTTATAGCTTGAGCGGGAATTGTAGGCCCGTGAAAGAGTATTCAACTGTGCCCTACTGGTGCCACTGTTGTCATTAATTTTGATTTTTTTCCACTTAAATGTGTCTTTACAAACCTGCGCTGGTTGACGCAGTAGGTATGGTCGGCAGATTAATGAAGGTTAGGCTTACGCGGGCTAGGTGTCCTTAACTCGATGTCATATGCGCCTATATCTTTCATCATCATACCAGCCGAGGGATATCCACTACCGGACATAGGCCTCCACCAAAGAGTGTAAAAGTGACCGGTCGTGCGCCACCCGCATCCAGCGGAATCCTGCGACCCTTACCAGGTTATCAGTCTACCTTGTGGGTCTACCCAAGCTGCGCTTTCCGTCATACATGATCGCCACAAAACCTTTCCGCTCCAAAGGCTATCGGTCTTACTCTACGTGTAAGATGTAGGTATATGTAGGAAAAAAATTATAGTGATTAGATAGAAGATACATAGGTCTAGGCTTACTTATTAATGTTGTTCTAATAGTTTGTAGGTATGTGCGGCAGTTGATTCTGTTTGAAGTTCCTTAAATTTAACATCCTTTAAACTCCTTGATAAATCATGAGCATATTTTAGATTCACTTTGGCCTGCTGCCGTTACCAGTAGCGCACAATAATTACCGTCTCTGCAATGTCGCTGTATCGAAAAACTTTTAATTTAGCCAGTCCCCTTTGTACGTCTTTTAAAAAGCTCCAAGTATTGTATGCATCTAACAAGGAGCCCGCGACAGTTATTAATGGATTTTCTACTATTTTTCTCGGCAAAGGATCGGCTTAGGTACCGAAGTCTTTGTTCCGCTTACGGATATTCGAACTGAAATTGTTGAATAAATGTTGAAGTTGACAAAGCTGGGAAAAGATTTCGAGGAATGTGGTGGAAGTAGTTTATGTAACTCACTGACGATGGAGAGCTAGAGAAATTCACAATGAACTAAAAATAACATAATAATAATTGACTAGCGCTTCTTACCTAATAACAATCTAACAGTCTTTGGATTCATTCGACGATGAATCAATTCAAATATTATTGGTGTCAAGTTACTTTTCCAGTTATTTTATCTCAAGCATAATCAACTTATTTGCTGCTTCGTATATATTATTTTGGTTAATAATTCACAATTTTATTGCGTTAAAAATCATCAGGTGTTACATAAGGTCTTACAAAGAGCATTCTACAGCTAGTGTAAACATGAACCCCTACAACTACAAAGATGTACTTACATTATGTACCTTTTAAAACTTGTTATTGTAATAATGGGTAATTTAATCTTTAGAAGTACTCTATCTTTTTTAAATTTTAAATAATAGGTACTATCCGACATTTATTCGATGCTAATTATAATAATAAATTGAACGCACCAAATCATCATAAAATTTAACATAGACGAAAGCTCCACTCCACTGGATGCAAATTACTCAACAATCCAATCGCTTTCTAACTCCTCGCTCGCAAAAACACTAAGCGTTGCAAATTTTCCAAAACTGAAAGCGGCTTCTTTGAGGTTTTGCTCAATCCTCAATTATCCGAATTTCAATCGTTGTCATTGTCTACGAAAAGGAGGTATTTTTCGAAATCCCCGCGCTTGAAGATCATTAGTCATTCCGATGCAGAGCCGCTTTTTGCCGACTGATGCAATCCAGACGTGCATTTGGCGAAGCGGTTGAGGGATTTGTTGAAATATAGACATAAAACCTCATCTTAGTGTGTCTACGCCACTTGGACATCTGTCGTACATATAATGTAAAAAATAGACTATCGACCCGTTTGTTGTTGTCGTACGTTTATCCTTCCAAATAAACTAGAATATTTATTGATATAAATTATTGTTTCCATTAGGTTATGGGCATATGACCCGATAAATAATTCGTAAAGTCAACCGTAAACGTAATTCCGATATCAGTAAACTCGGTCTAGTTCCGCGAGTGAAGTTTTGATTTTTAGGTTTGCCGTTAAGACACCGTAATATTTGATTGGCACCGATATAATGGCCATGTCTAACGTGCAAATAGAGAAACTATTGGGAAGAGAAAATTACAGCACCTGGAAGTTTGCTGTACAGACGTATTTACAACACGAGGACTTATGGGACTGTGTCGAGCCTCCGAAAGATTATTCAGTAAATCCGAAGCAAGACCTGAAAGCTAAGTCGAAAATAATTTTGCTTGTGGATCCGGTAAATTATATACACGTCCAAGATGCAAAGACTTCTAGTGAGGTATGGCTTAATTTACAAAAGGCTTTTGAAGACTCAGGTTTGTCGCGTAGAGTTGGGTTACTCAGAGATTTAGTAAACACCACATTAGATAGTTGTCTGAATATCGAGGAGTACGTCAATAAGATAATAACTACCGCACATAAGCTCCGAAATATAGGATTCTGTGTCGATGATGAATGGTTAGGTACTCTGATGTTGGCTGGTTTGCCGGAGCAATACAAACCGATGATTATGGGGCTGGAGAGCTCTGGTGTAAAGATAAGTACAGATTTCATCAAGATGAAATTACTCCAAGAAGTGAAGGAGTCAAATGTGTCCGTTCTTTATGCAAAGCATAATAAAACCTTCCCTAAGAATAAGAAACCGACTGGACCTCGTTGCTACAGCTGTAATAAGTATGGACACTTGAGTAAGAACTGTAACAACAGGAAAAAAACTAATGATAAAGGTTTTGCTGCAGTTTTTTCAGCCGCTGGTCAACACTTGGGCAGCACAGAGTGGTTTGTAGATTCGGGTGCGTCTCAACATTTGACAAATAATCCTGACGGGATGTACGATGTCCGGGCACCTCCGATTCAACATATAATGGTTGCCAACAGTACATCAGTCACCGTAAAGCAGATGGGTAACGTTAACCTGGACCTGCTGAGTGGAGATGGTAAGACAAACCACATACAGGTGAGAGATATTTTATATGTTCCTCAATTGAGTACTAACCTGTTGTCAGTTAGTCAGTTGATTAAAAATGGCTGCCAAGTTGTATTTAATAAGTTCGGCTGTGAAATATACAATGCGCAGAGGCATTTAGTAGCAACAGCAACACTCATAAATAACATGTATAAGCTAAACACCTATAAAGGGAATGCATTTACCTCGACTGTAGACAAACAAACTTTGGACATTTGGCACAGGAGAATGGGACATCTCAACTACAATGATGTCAACAGATTGCCTTTATGTACTGAAGGTGTGAAGTTGGTAAGCAATTCAGATGCAAACAACGGTTGTATTCCGTGTCTGAAAGGTAAGCAAACTAAATTTCCCTTTAATAATGTTGGCACAAGGGCTACTGCTAAGCTCGAGATTATACATTCTGATTTGTGCGGACCGATGGAGGAGCCGTCTATGGGTGGAGGAAGATATTTCATTACATTTGTGGATGATTACTCTAGAAAAGTGAATGTCTATATTTTGAAAAGTAAAACAAATGTAAAGGAAGTGTTTGAGATGTACAAAAAGGAAATGGAAAATCAGTTGGACTGCAAAATTAAAATTCTTCGTTCAGATAATGGTACGGAATATACGAATAATGAAATGAAAAAATTCTTGACAGTTTCAGGCATCAAGCATCAGACGACAGCACCATATACGAGTGAACAGAACGGGTTGGCCGAACGTATGAACCGTACGCTGGTCGAACGTGCTAGATGCATGCTGATGGATGCCGGACTGCCGAAGAAATTTTGGGCTGAAGCACTGGAAACAGCTGCTCATATAAATAACCGTTCTCCGACTCGAGTCCTTAACTACGTAACTCCACTTGAGAAACTGACAGGCATAAAACCGAACATTTCTCATTTGCGGATTTTCGGCTGTAAAGCCATGATGCACGTGCCGAAGGAAAAGAGGTTGAAGTGGGACCCAAAATCCTCAGAAATGATATTTATCGGATATTGCGAAAATACCAAAGGATACAAATTGATGGACCCACGCACCAAGAAGGTTACAAAGAGCAGAAATGTGATATTTCTTGAAGACTGTAATGGACATGACACCAGAGCTCTCCCAGACGCAAACATTAATGTTTCGTTACCGATACTTGTGCCGTTAAATGATGAAACCCCGGAGAATCCAACTAACGAACAGAACTGTAGCTCCGCTGAAAGTGACCGGCATGACTCTACTTTAGAGGAAAGTTTCGATACTATGATGAGTTTGACGGATCACGATACAACCTATGAACCAAGCACTGATTGCACATTTGAGACTCCCAACCGCTTCATAAACCTGAGGCCCCGAGGAGGGCAATTTAGACAGACAGAAGATGAAGTGAACCTCGATAAGGAAAATGAGGCAGATGAGGTCAAATTTGCTTGTTTGGCTTTGGATCAAGACCCGTTAACTTTAGAAGAAGCTTTGTCTAGCCCAGAGTCTAGTCACTGGAAAAAAGCTATGGAAGAAGAATTTAACACTTTGAAGAAAAACAATACCTGGACATTAGGTAACTTGCCGCAAGGAAAGAAAGCCATATCTTGTAAATGGGTTTTTAAAACAAAACGAGACGAGAAAGGCAACATTACAAAATACAAGGCTAGATTAGTCATTAAAGGTTGCGCTCAAAAGAAAGGCTGCGATTACAATGAACTGTATGCACCTGTAATCAGATATTCATCTCTTCGATATTTGTTCTCTATGGCTGTGAAATACAACTTAGATACCGATCAAATGGATGCGGTAGCTGCTTTTCTACAGGGTGATATTGAGGAGGAAATATACATGAGGCAACCTCCGAGTTTCGAAGAAAATGAAGCCCAAGTATGCTTATTGAAAAGATCTCTATACGGTCTGAAGCAAGCAAGCAGACAGTGGAACCGTAAACTGGATGGTGCACTGAAAGAAATCGGCTTAACTCGATCTGTACTCGATCCCTGCATTTACTACAGAATTCAAAAGGAAGACATAACATTTTTAGCCGTATACGTGGATGATCTTATCCTATTCACTAGTTCGAAAGAAACTAAAAATGATATAAAAACGAACTTGTTTTCAAGATTTGAGATGAAGGATTTGGGTGATTTGAAATACTGCCTGGGCTTGCAAGTATATAGAGACAGAGCACAAGGAACTTTAAGTGTTAAACAGGAGAAATATATTCGAGATATATTGACCAAATATGGAATGTCAAACTGTAAGGGTGTCAAAACACCTATTGATCCTAAAATGAAGTTTACCGTGAACGAAAAAGCAGATTCAATTTCAGATGAACATCCCTATCAGGAGATTATTGGATGTCTGCTTTACCTATCACAAGGAACGCGCCCCGATATTTCCTATGCTGTCAATACGCTAAGCAGATTTAATTCCAGACCCGAAATGCAGCATTGGATGGCACTAAAACGAGTTTTAAGATATTTAAAATTCACGGAAAACTACACATTGACTTATAAACAAGATGACAAACCAGTACATGGTTATTGTGATGCAGACTGGTGTAGCAATGAACACGATCGTAGGTCTTGTACCGGCTACGTCTTTATTCACCAGGGTGGAGCAATCACGTGGAACTCGCGCAGACAACAGACTGTCGCGCTCTCCACGACAGAGGCCGAATATATGTCTCTTTCTAGTTGCACGCAGGAAGCTATGTGGCTTAAACAGTTACAGGAAGAATTTTGGCCACACTTAGCAACTGTACCTATGACAATTTTATGTGACAATCAAAGTGCGATTAAACTTGCAGGTACCGAGAATTATCATTCCAGGACCAAGCACATTGACATACGTCACCACTTCGTTCGTGACAAGGTGCGCCTGAAGAAGATTGTCATCCAGTACATCCAGACTAGTGAGATGGTGGCTGACGCGCTGACCAAGGGCACTCCGCAGCTGAAGCTCGAGTACTGCTCGTCTAAGATGGGTTTATGCCCAAGGGAGGATGTTGAAATATAGACATAAAACCTCATCTTAGTGTGTCTACGCCACTTGGACATCTGTCGTACATATAATGTAAAAAATAGACTATCGACCCGTTTGTTGTTGTCGTACGTTTATCCTTCCAAATAAACTAGAATATTTATTGATATAAATTATTGTTTCCATTAGGATTTGCTCGAAAAAATAAATGTATTTTTGGAGTTAATTAATTTTTAGAAGTTTGCGAGATAGCTGTTTAAGATTATTTTCCATTTTTATTCGTAGGATAGGTTAAGAAGTTTGGATGCTATTGAGGCTATTCATAAAATATATGGACATCGTTTTTCTAGTCGACTGAGTGCTATTCGACCTTCCAACCTGGAGAGTTCAGTTCAGTTCAGTTCAGTTCAGTGAACTGAACTGAACTGAACTCTCCAGGTTTGTTTTTCTACTATTCGACCTTCCAACCTGGCGAGGAGGAAAAAGGCTTTCGTGAATCTGGACTATGTCAAGTGAATAGGCAACGTTTGTCAAAAGCTCTCAAGCCGGCCGAAGGCCTCTATATAAGTAACTGGGCTTTACGACTATTGCCATGGAATGGTATTGTGATTATCGGCTTCGCGACACCAATTTAATAATAGTACATTACGATACAAGTGCAGATAACAGGAAATTCGTAACGAGTGGTGATAAATTGAAACACGACCGAAGGGAGTGTTTTAATTCGACACGAGTTGCGAATTCCCTGTTCGCACGTGAATCGTACAACGTTTTACAGTACATATGGCTCTTCAAAGTTTCGACATATGCACGTATTGTGCTGATTACCGCACTCGTGCGCATCAGTAAACCATATGTACTGTAATAGTACATTACGATACAAGGGTTGTAAAACAAAGAAAGGCCGATATCGCAGAAGTTTGAGGCCCGAGCCGCAGGCGAGGGTCATAGTATGCGAGAGAGGGCTTTCTGTTTTATGACCCGTGTTTTGTACACAAGTTTACGCTTTTTGGCAAGGTGTGGTGTAAAAGTATTTATTATTATTATTATCCAATGTGGATATTGAAGTAGTTTATGTTCTAGTTTTAACCAATACTAGGTCGATATCCATACGAACTAGTTAGAGCGTCGTATCCATTTCGAAGATGATGATGATGACAACATCGTTTGAAGACGAAATTAGCAAGTAACAGGCGGCACTATAATCCGCTCAGCAATCGTTCGCAGAATAACGTACACATTTGCCGATATCCCAAGTGGACAGTTGTCTCGCAAACGAACAATCGCAGGCGCTACTGTTCGCCTCCAACCAATGCCCTCGAGACCGATCTATCAGCTGTCCAACTTCGATATTAAGTTTTGAACGCCCCTCAAAAGGGAGCTTGATCTGAAATATTTGGTAAGCAATTGTTTCGTAATACGATACTCGGATTGTGTCAAAATATTTACGGCGATACAGGCCGATTTTCTACCCAATCGATCAGCTTGTTTGTCAGTAGAAAGTGAGATGCATCGTAACTGTGAAATTGTAGTTTATTTAAGAATGTTACTGTCACTGCTAGATTGATCAGTAGAAAAACTTGTTGGTTTTGCATTGTAAAGAAAGTTTAAATGCGATTTCTATGTTGGTTTGAAATTCAATGGAGATAAGAGCAAAATAATAGGAACATGTTACGAGTCTTGTCAGATATTTATCCAAACAAGTCGTGCTTATTGTGGGTTACCATACAAAGCTTGATCATATTGTGCGCTGACTAAAACGCCTACTATTTTACTAGTTCCAATATCGTTGCATGGGAAAATATGTTAGGTAATACGACCATATAATTAGGCCGATTCTCGAGTGTCTTATCAGGTTTCGTTTTAAAATCAACATGTACGAAAACTCCCTATAGGTATAAAAGTGCTTAAAATGATCTCCAATATAAAACGTTCCAAACTCAACACCCCACATACCCATCAGTGGGGATACATCTACGAACGACAAAAGAGAAAAAACAGCAATCCTCCCCATTCTCAGAGGGATTATTCGCGGATGGAGTGCAAAGAGTGACTGAGGGGTGGAGATAACAGAAATATTTATCTGGAGACACCGCGAGTGAGTACATAGCGTTAAATTATGCATTGAAATGGTAATTTTGTAATGTTAATATTAGATTTGGTTTGTAAAGTTTTAAGCAGACGTAGCATTTACATAAATGGGTACCTATTGTTCAAGATAACCTGCGTTTAAGATGTTTTATACCTACTTATAAGTACTTATTATAAGTATTTAGCGTGGTCGTTTACATTAAATGTCTAGTCTTTCCCAGTTTAATTTTAGGGGTGTGTACCTAATAGGTAAGGCTTCGTTTGATCAACCGGGATAAGGATTTAATCAGAAGTCAAAATTGTATGGATAAATCTAAAAAAAACTACGATTTTTTTTTAAGAAGTTCGTGGGTAGTTTTAAACGTCTTAAGTAGATACCAGTACCTAAAGTACCTAAGGAAAACGTTTGTGTTTTGAGTATTGTTATATGCTTCGTTAAATTGTTAATACGCTATAGCATTTGTTACACATTTACTCTCAATAAAGTATTTTCTGTTCTGTTGGTATGTAGCTATGTATATACTGTACCAATTCCCGTCTTTGATGTAGCGTGCACATGTGTCATTTTCAGGGTAGATGCTATTGATTAGTACCCAGCTTGCCCTCTCCACAGGAAATCGTGTCCAATATCCAATCTAAGGGCGCAAGAGAAAAAAAATTGAGCCACGACGCCAGCGCCGCTGCACTGTCGCGATCTTCTGATTAATGAAACTTCTGCTCAGTCATCTGAAAACCACTATAAATTACCAACATTACTCAAGTCAAAATCAACCTAAACCTCAAACTGTTAAGGTTTACAGTTGCTTGGCAAGACGAAAAATATAAGGCATTTGATGAGAAGCAAGTCAAGAATACCAAACGTTTCCCCTCAACGCTGTAACATTTGACGTTTTTGTGAGATGTAAGCACATACAAAATGGCAAAATATGAACTCTATTTTTGATGAAAGATCCGTCATCAAAAATACGTTTAATGTGTTCCTACAGATAGCTAAGATAAGTATTTTGAATTTATCTTCAGGTATTTTTCTTTATAGAATTCTGAATCCAAAATCACTCTTCCATCATCAATCCACAAACCCACAGCCAACAATTATCAGTTTTTTTTTGTATTCACTTTAAAATAGTCCGGGTAAGATATTTATTTTTATAGGTAGGTTAGTAGTTTTTTAGAAGAAATCGCGTAGGTACTTTAATAACAATAATATCTGCATAAAATGTTAATTGAAATTGCTATACATTATGGGTTAACTTACTATTATTGAAAGCACAGAACAAATAAATACTATAGAAATGGTAATGGGCGGGGCACGCGTAGCCGCGTGTATGATCGGATTTACATGCACCTGTCAAACGCAGTTAAAAGGCAGTTCAGTTGACAATGGACTGCGAATGAGGAATTATACCCTTTTAAAAATATAAAAATGCCTTGTTGTGCAATTTTGTCGTACCGACTACGAAGCTACAACCTAAAGGATCAGCTGGGAGTGATTTATTTTCACTGATAAGCACCAAAATAATTGTTTTTTTGGAAAACATTGCAATGGATTATGACATTCGCCATTACTCCGTTAATATGAGAGAATCGGTATGGATGCTTGACATTGCTTGCTTGCGAATGGCACCGATTAAGGAAGTACCGTAATGTCACCGCAATGTATCGCGCTATTCGTGTTCCTTTCCATTTGTCATTTTATCGGAGCAATTGGTGCTACCAACTAGAGTGGTACCCATACCTAATGTACGAATTTATCGATTATATTAAAATAAATTTAATTATGTTTTAACTTGGGCACGACAATAAATAAAAATATCTAATAATTTCTACATGTCATTATATAACATAACTGATGGTATAGTCCGATAGTTATTTGTCATACTTCTAATTTAAAATAACATATTAAGCATAGTCTGCTTAAAGAATAGAATAAGTATTTTTTTGTTTAAGTACTATCTATTTAATTTATTTTACGCGCAAGAACTCTTGCCCACATTATATAAATACCTACATATTGTACTGTAATAGAAAAAGAAACGTATTTATTGCAAATCAAAATTACTATACTATACTTATACATTCATTGCGTTTCATTATTGGTACGTTCAAATTCAGTACATTTTAACTAATCACATTAAGCTTTGTAGACTAAACTTAGAACCAAGTTTTAAATGAACGTGCCTGTATTTAATAAATGTGAAACAGGCAAGTTCGTAAATGATTATTAGCGATAATAAAATCCCATCAAAAACATAAATGTGAAAATGGCAGCCAAGTTCAATATGCAATGCGCGGTTGTCGTCTTCACCGACAAAATAATTGAGAGGTCAAAATGCATTAAGCCGCAATAAATTGGTTTTACTGTAAACAATCTAGTGCCAGACTTGACAAATTTACAGATAATTTGCGGAACTTGGCACCCATTTAGATTTCAATTCTTTTGTCGGTGAAGACAACAACCACGCATCGCATATTGAACTTGGCTGCCATTTTCACATTTATGTTTTTGATGGGATATCATTAATTTTTGTCAAACTTCCCCAAATGGTGCTTTTCAAGAGCGAATGCACGAGTTACTATACAAAATACCCAAATCGCTATAGGTGCACCTAAAATATTTGAAGAGTTCCCTCGATTTCTCCAGGACCCTTTAATCAAATTCGGACCATATAACAATGGGACCACTCCTAAAGTATACCGATTCAAACATAAAAAGAATTTTCCAAATCGGTTAATAAATGACGGAGTTCTGAGGTAACAAAAATAAATAATAATAAAAAAATCACTGTTTATCTGATTTATTTGTGTACACATACAATTACCAAGCTGTATGCCAAATTTCACCTTTCTAGGTCACCTGGAAATGGGTTAGGTTTTTGATTACTAGTCAGTCAGACAGTAAGTGGTAAAAAACCGGCCAAGTGCAAGTCGGACTCGCGCACGAAGGGTTCCGTACCAGAAAAAAGTCTAAAAGCTGGTGCCATTATTTTTAGTATTTGTTATTATTGTGGCAATAAAATACAACATCTGTGAAAATTTTAATCTCATTTTTCATGAGATGCAGCAAAAAACGCCAACAACTACTCTGTTGTATGGGAGCCCCCTTAATTATTATTATTATTTTGATTTTAGTATTTGTTGTTATAGCCACTGAAATTTCAACTGTCTAGCTATTACGGTTCTTGAGATCTAGCTCGGCGAGTGGTAGCCATTAAAAAGGGCTAAAATATCACGTTTTTGTATGGCAGCCCCCCTTAATTATTATTATTAATTTGTTTTTAGTATTTTTTGTAATAGCGGCAACAGAAATACACAATCTGTGAAAATTTCAACTGTCTAGCTATTACGGTTCTTGAGATACAGCCTGGTGACAGACGGACGGACGGACGGACAGCGAAGTCTTAGTAATAGGGTCCCGTTTTTACTATTGATCTTAACCTAAAGTGAATAGCTTCCTTAAATTATCATACCTTAACTTCGAGACACTTATTCGAATATTTAACTAGATCGTTGCCAACGACATACTACTCTGCATTATACTCAAACTCAAAGATTAAAGTTGATGAATAAAAACATGCAGTTACATTTTAAAATAGGTAGCCAATAACATAATAAGTCATTAATTCATTAAAAGCACTGGAAAACGTTATGCAGGACAGAAACTGTGATCTTACAACGTCAAAATTCGTTCAAAATTACGAAAACCTATTGGACGCGCTTTCCGTTTTAAACAGGTTCTACTCAACGTATTTATATCGATAATTAACGATTATACCCTCACCCCTATTTCTTTCCAAATTCTAACTCTCACTTCCAAATAGGTGTGCAACCACAGACTTTCATAGTAACATAAGACCTTTGGCTTCGAACGCAATCAAATGTCAACCGCGGTCTCCATTTTGCAAACAAGCATTCCATACCAATTTCTGTCCAAAGTGCATCTCGCTCACACAAGCTTGGCTATGTAATAATGCAAGAGGGAAAGCATATATCAATACTAATAGAATATAATTGTTATGCCTTAAATGTCTTCCAATTTTTAGCCCCTATATTGACAAAGCAAAGACTTACCTGTCATTTTTTAGGCATTGGAATTTAGGCCCTAAATTGATCTAGTTTGAGGTCATTTTCTTTCTAAAAATGACAACCGTTAAAATCGTAATGGAATTATAAGCGTTATCCATTCAAAAGCGTTTTGCGTTAGTTTTGGCGTGTATGTATTTAGTTATGATTGTGTTAGAACGGCTACCGTGGTTCTCTAAGTAGATAGCTGTCACGCCGCTTCCATCTTTTTACATATTCCGTGATTGAAAGTAAGGCAAACAAAGCCTACCAAAGAACCCCGTTTTGCAAACATCTCAAACATTTGATCTATTGCTAAATTTATTCCCCCAGGCAGATGACGTCATCCGACGTAAAGGGCAGACGCAGGGGGAAGGGGGGATATTGGCTGTCAAACAACTGAAATACGATGACGTGCCCGCGTCAGGAACTTCAGCGTGGCTTTAGGAAGGCTACATGTATTGCGATATATGAATATGACTCAGCATACGTCTACAGCGAAGTGCAAAAATGTGTATCGAAGGAATCCTCTCTTAAATATGTGCTGAAAACATAATTCGCCGACATAAGAGCCGAGGGACATGTTTTTGAGTAAGTTGTACCTATCTATATTTTTGCACATTGACTGTGCACAGGACGTAACACAAGTAAGTACCTACACAGTGAGTAAGACTAAGTAATACACTGTACTTTAACACTAGCATGGGGCATATAAAATGCTTTGACCCAGCTGCTATTAGTACAGCCACAAAAAAAATGTTTTGGCAAGTATAGTCAGTCAGCCAAGAAAGTGGTAGACCACTTTGAGGTACAGAAACTTTGAACCTTAGTGTACAAATAATAGAGATGAAAAATGGTAGACTGCTTTCTTGCGTACATACAAAGTGTGTGGACCAAACATAGTCTATGTTAACGAAATATGTAGCTATAATAGACATAGGTATTATAGACAAATGTGAGTGATAGTGGAAAATTCCCTACCAAGTGGTGTAGATTGTGTACCTACCTGACATTAAGTATCCACCTTCTCTTCCACACAGTCTATTTGATAAAATATAGCAATCAACCCGGCATACGTATTGACTTTGCTCGTTCTGATGTGATAGGCATCTCATGACATAGACAACGATCTGTGTTCGTCCTCGTTGAATACAAACTTCAGATTGCACATGTTACTCAAACATATTTGAAAATAGAAAATAGCATAAAAACCAATAGGAGCTCCCCACTCACATGTGAAACGGAACACTTATGTACCCCATAAATTTTAACGTCGGCCGGAGGGGCGGGCGCAGTTGCAAAAAATGTCGGCACTTGGCGGACAAAGACAGGATATGCAACCTACTATTACAGAAAATTGACGATGCGAACCTTTTGCTTTCGTAAAGGTAAAAACCTGAATAATATTTTATCCTAAAAATAAACTCACAGTTTCTAGAATATAACGATTTTGGTCGTCTAGTATCCATGACACAAGCCTTAGTTATTAGACTGTTCGATTAGTGTAAGATTTTCCCGTAATATTTTTTTACTTTTGCGGACACGTATTTATAAAAAACAACATTATTTTAGCCTCAAAGAATCCATACCAGATAATAAAATAAATTACATATTGGTATTAGAAAATGACACAAAGGTTAAGGTTAAGGATTAAAATAGCTAACATGAATTTGATAAAAAAGTTATCCAACATATTAAAATTATATAATCAAATTTACTCCAGCGAGTTCCTTTCTTCCGAGCTGGCCAAAACAAGAAACAAATAATACGATCAAAGTCGACTAAATAGGTTTTTCTCCAGCTGAGAATTTTAGAATCAAAAAGTCTTTTTCACTTGTTGTTACAGACAATTATAGTTCATCATCGATTGGAGTTTGGGTTGATAATTGTGTAGCAGCGAAGTTAGAAAATCCGAAGTTTGATTAAGGGCCTGTCGTACTGTTCATTAAACTTGGATTAAGTTTGCGCAGCAACGAGCCGGCAGCCAGTTAGCGGCATGAGAAAAAAACCCGAACTCCACGTAGAAACGGTAAATAACTGTCATTTTTGCCAAACTTTGTGACATGGGCCCGAGTGTCCGCTTAATTTAAGAAATCTGCATATTTGGACTCAAATTTTAGATAATGAAACTTTACAAAATAGGTTATAAACTTAAATTCTGTTCAAAGACTAAATATTTGATGTCTGTTGTGCAGTGTTATTTATGTACGCACTTGTGATCATTCTTCAAATCTTCATATTTACAGCCTTCCAAATGACTTTGAACAGCGTATCCAAATGAGTTTTTCTGTGGGATTGGTAATTTTTGATGGTTCTGTTTCTGTAATATGCTGGCAGTTAAACGATGATTAAGCAAAGTTCGATATGGATCGTTTGGAATGGCGAACTAGTTGACGGATGACTCAGTGTGAAGGTAGATTTGAACGATGAAACATAACATTGTAAATAAATAGAAGGTTTTTAAAGAAGATTCACATATTTTCACCGTATTTATGCTCTGTCCGGGGTTCAATGATATGGAGTTTGCAAGGCATATCCATTCATCCATGCTCCAATCGATATGTACCTATCACCATCAATTAGTATTACATTAGGTACTCATACCATCAAAAATCTCTCTTGCCAAGTAAAAAGCCGAAAGTTCTATTCTCGCCAACCGCCCCAATAGCCGTTAATTTAATGAAGGCACCTGAAAACATGCATAATCCACGCATTCTCAGCAGAACAACAAAGCTCAATCCCAAATCAGCTCCGGTCAGTAAGATGCTTGTCTATTTATTGATCAGACTCCCATTGATCGGGTGTTCCCACCTTTTGTAGCAGCCGTTTGGAAGCCGCTGCCATGATTCAGCAGTTTCTCCTACCATTGTGATCGTCTAATTCAATAAAATCACCGGACATTTTTGTTTATTTGTTGGCCGGCTCCCTTGTCGGTGGGTCTTAGTGTAGTACGCTGCTTACGCGGGCTTAGCCATGATAGGCGGCGTGACTTGTAAGTATACTTTTGTTTTTCTTGTGCATTTTAGAGCCGGATTATCTGGAATTAGTGAAGATCAAAGTGGCATTTAGTGCTTGAAGTAAGCGGATTCTGAAATCACATTAACGGTATTTTATTGTACCTATTATGTGACCTCGTTAATACTTAACGTTATAAAAATAAAACACCAAATCAAAAACTAATAATTGGAATTGAAATGCCAATAATTTTTCAATCTGCTCAATACAATATATAGGTTCCTCGTTTATTCATTAGCGAATTTCATCTTCGCAAATTTTCTACTTATATATTATTAAGTATTTATTGAAGCTATACCCAGCTATAGACTTCACCCGAGTTATTGTCGAAATTTTATATCAGCCATAAAAATCATAAGATAGAACAGAAGTTTTTATTTACTTAGGTCTACGTCTTGACTCTTGATAGCAGGTCAGGCATCGTCCCAATGTTTTTGTGAACAATTCAAAGGTGTGTTACCGTTCCTAATTCGTAGACAGTACTACACTTGGCCTAGCCTTTGTAACCAGTGTATACTACTACTCTCTCTGTTGGCTAACTGCGAGTTTTTCACAAAAAAATTACCTTACGAGTATATAAGGGTAAATAGGTAGGTAGGTAGTAAGTAGATAGGTAGGTGAGTAGGTAGCTAGTAGGTAGGTAGGTAGGACTCGTAAATACTAGATTGAACTAAAAATTGTCCTACAGTTGGGACCGTTTCTTACAGTTTATGTTATTGTTATTGTTTGATTACATACAGTTGCGAAGTAACTACGCGTTTTTAGGTACAGTCAGCTTCAAAAGAAACCACATGTGTCATTTTCAAATGCGTAGCTACTTTTGATGCTGACTGTAGGTACCATACTTACGAGCCCAAACTAGAATCTACATTCCTTTGTTTGAAAGTCACTTTAAAGCTTTCGGCAATCACTGACTGCTTCCTACACTTTTAAGTATACAGTCGACTGCAAGAAATTGATATCAAAATAAAATAAAATTTATCTAATTACCATACCCTAAAATTTCAGTAAGTACAGTCGACTATAAAACTACTTAATTTAAAAAATACTAACTGATTTGGTAATTTTACGTTTTTCTTTTTTGGTAGGTAATTTTTGTAGGTAGCCTGACTAGGTGCCTATATTTTTATTGCAAGTACCTAACCTACCACATACATGCAAAAAAATATAAAAAATCTACCTACTAATATCTATAGCTATCAATTAACTTTATTTATTTTGTCACCAGGCATTATCAAGGAACCATAATAAATAATGGTATAACAGTTTTAGTATACATTACATGCTATTAATTTTTATCTAATTATATCTCACTTTATTAAAGTAATGAGTAGCTTCATAATGAAAAATAAAGGAAATGCATATTAAATATTTAAAACGCTATGTCGTTAGGAGTAGAGACCATGTTCATTCTGTATTATTAAACAGCTTCTTAATCTCTTTTACGCAAAAAGTGTTCACTAAAGCTCTCTCGCTTACTATCATGATAAAGGCTAGTTTAAACGAGGGAGACCTATATACTTGTCCCAGTTCAACTTGGATGGTAAACGAGTAGTTCTATTTCGTTCGCACGCATTGGCTTGTTTACGCGTGGAAGGGGGAACATTTCTGTTGCGGTTTGGCGCTTCTGAGCACAGCCGCAATTGAATATCAGCTGTATGACATGGAGTTGAGGTTGGTTTTCGTGTAAACATTTTCGGGTAAGACAGTAGAAGAACAGCTCCGCCTTAAAAATGGAAGGTGGTATGTAAAAATTGATGAACATGTATAGGAGTCCTTAAAGTGACAGAGTGCGCTGGCGTGTCGGGCAGTGTATATTGTCTCAAAATGTCGTCGCGAGAGGCAGCATTGTTTATTATCAAAAAGTGATAAATCAAATGACTCTGCAATAAATACTTCATTATTTCAAAACTGACTTTGAATTTGTGTAACAGTGATTAGAAATGTTTGAGTGAACTTGAAAACTGTGAATTGTAAATATTCGACTATATTAAGAAGAAAAAATGTGATGTGAGTTGGATTTTAAGTATTGTGTGAAGACTGAAAACTGTTGATGAATATATTTTCTCTTTGTATATTTTCCTAACTATTTACGCATGTGGGATGTGATTTGAATATTTCAAAATTACCGTGAAGTAAATATACTTAATAATTGCAATTGGTCCAATATAAAATAGTAATCTGATCGCCACAGTAAAGAGCTCAAAAATAGTTTGTGTTGATCATATTTGAGAAACTACGCAGCATTTTATAGTGGCTTTTGATAACCTTTAAATGGCGGCCATATTAGCAGGCGTGTTGGCCGGGAGGTGATGCGCGCCGACCACGCCCACCATGAGCTCGTTCCTCATGAACGGCGGTTACCAGCCGCAGCCGGACCCCAAGTTCCCCCCCTCGGAAGAGTACAGCCAAGCCGACTACATCCCACCGGGGGAGTACTACCAGCACCAACACTTGCAGTACGGTTACCAGCACCAGTATGCCCCGGTACAGCTGAGTTCTGGGTACGGTTATGGGGGGTATTATCACCCGATTCCGCAACACCCGCCCGTAGCGCCGCCACCCCGGCCGCCGGAGCCATCGCACCCTTCCGATGCGGATCACGGCTACGTGCCGCATAACTCCGACGTCGCGCCCGGCTTGGCAGAACTGGGTCTAAGACTAGAGAGGCATATAGAAGAGGCCGCGCCAGCTGGGAGGAAGCTCCATGCGTTGGGCAGAGAAGGCTCGCCAGGCTCTGAGCTGGATGATGAAAGGCTGCTGTTGGACAGCCCGCCCGTGGAAGACGACGATTCGTCTATATGTTCTGACAATACGGACAGGGTTATTTATCCCTGGATGAAGAAGATTCATGTCGCTGGGGCGTGTAAGTATTACAGTTATACCTACTCTAAATAACACACATTTTCTAATGCCTTCGTATTTTACTGACATCTATCAACCCAGCAATGCTTAGTAAAGAAATGGCAACATTAAGTGCAACGTTAATATTTATTACTGTGATACAATATGCAAATATCGATGTTCTGTCACTTTAGGTATTAGTACAATCACCAGCACCAATATCTGCCACAAAAAGACGCGCAAAAATAAATATCTGTATATTTATAGGGCCGTAATATCATAGGCGGTAATTTTATAACTTCTTTGGGGGATTATTTTCGAGATAAAAGTAGGTATCCTATGATTTTGACAAACTATCTGAGTACCAAAATAATGATAGAAGTGTCCATTAGGTCGTTTCGCGTTTTCAAATAACAAACACCAAAACTTTTACATTTCCAATAAGTAGGTTTATTGTGCCGGTTTTCAACCACTTTGATGAGTTGATAACCGAAAGCATATTTTCTCGTTGTTTTAATGGACTCCCATCCAAAAGGGTAGAGACCAAATAAAAACTATACAACTTACTGTGTTTTAGGGGTTGTGGAAATATCAATATTTTTAATTGAAAAACAAAAACTTTGATCTTCAGGTGGCCGCAAACTGACGCTGAACGCATAGTCGGCCTAGCAATCCTAAGTAGGATTAGGTAGGTAAAGATAAATATTGAATGTTTTCTTTGTTACCAAACACAAGATAAATTTTATGAACTAAAATAATTCAGTTTAAGCCTGTGCAGGCATGATTACTTATAGCACTAAGAATAAACAACACAACTTTTGAGGAAGTAGCAGAATTTAATTTATTGGGTATAAGAATGGACTCTAACCTTAGTTAGAAATCTCATACTCAGACCGTAAAAGCAAAACTATCTCGATTCATAGACTGACCGTCCTTGAAGTTAATACTAATTTTGAAGCAGCCGTATCGGTATATTATGCTTACGCAGACTGTTGGTTTAGGTATGACATAATAGTGTGGGGTGGTAGTACAGACTCACATCAGTTATTCGTAATGCAAAAGAGGTGCATACGCATCCTCACCAACACGGGAATTCCTATCATTTGTCGTCCACACTCGTGTATCCCACAAAAAACTTACGGTACAATGCATGCCGATGCATCATCATAGCGGATAAGTTACCTGAACAGATTATACAAATAACCAGCCACAAACTATTTACTCGTAGAAGTAGATTATTTAATTATTTATTAATTTTTTTAGCACCAAATGTAATTGTAAAAATGGCGGGCTCAATGCCAAATGGCATTCTCTACCAGCCAACCATAATAATAATACCTAGATTACAAAAGCTACGGATTGAAAAATGTTATTATTATATTAACGATTATTTAAATGACGATACATTGTAAAATGACAACATTTTTATGTTGTAGACGACAATAGAGAGATCTCTCTGGGACCGAAGTCCATTGAGAGTTAGTTGGAAGTTATATTTATGCAAGTGATTTTAGAAACTTCGATAGCGCGTTGCAGAACATGTCAGATTTTGGCAGATGACAGTAGTGACGCCACATCAGCCCCCCTTTCAGACGGAGGAGTCAGCGACGACGTAGATAGAGAGTGCTCAGAGTCAACGTGGCGAGCGAGGCTCAGAGCCAGGGTGACGAGCGGATGAGGATAGAAGACGAGTCGCTGGGAGAGGAGTGTACCAGGCATGAATAGAAAGCAAGCTAGGTGGCACACTCAGAGGGCGAGAGAGAGAGAAAGAGAGTTTGATGCGAGGCGGCGTCAGGGATCTTCAGAGTTGCGCTTTAGTCCATTGTCGGGGTCACCACTGTAGACGACAATAGAGAGATCTCTCTGGGACCGAAGTCCATTGAGAGTTAGTTGGAAGTTATATTTATGCAAGTGATTTTAGAAACTTCGATAGCGCGTTGCAGAACATGTCAGATTTTGGCAGATGACAGTAGTGACGCCACAATGTTATAATTAATGTAAAATTTTAATTTCATCCTATCTGGTTCTCGCATTAAGTATTCTTCTGAAAATAGAAATATAATTAATGTTAATTTATCAAGAACAAAAGTAGACATTGTAATTAGAATTTAAATAATATCCGTTTGCACTCGCATTACATTGTGTGATTTTTCTATTATGTAAAGATGCACATAGTAAACATAATGTACCCTTATCAGGGTGTTATAGTACAAAACCACTTACTTGTAATCATCTTCTGTAATGACTTAAAATGTTAAATAAATTGGATAACTTTTAAGAAAAAAAAAACGACTTCAATGGGGGAGGCCGGTGAAATATTATTATACTTAGATGGTGCACTCTTAGATTCCATACAATAAAATAAAAATGGCTATAAGTATGTTTATAATGGTAGAAGACTAAGTACCCTCAATTCCTCATGGAATCACGGAAAAACCTTGCCTTCTTGACAAACAAAACGAAGAGAACAAATCGCCAAACGTGAACTACGCGTCGTTGAAGAGTTCCGCTCTGATCATCATCAGCAGTTCCACTTCATCAAATGTCACTTTTATGAATGAAAATGCTTGATTAGTTCATGAAAATACTAAAATCACAATTTGTGTGCCTTTCACATTTGAGGAGTTCCCTCGATTCCTAATGGATCCCATCATCAGAACTCGAGCATGACAAAAATCAATCGTGTAAATAGAACTTGCTTAACAAACACAGCTAGGAGGACAAATCATCAAACGTGAACTTTTCGTCGTTGAAGAGTTCTGTTCTGATCATCATCAGCAGTTCCACTTCATCCAATGTCACATTTTTGGATGCAAATGCTTGACTTGTTGATAAAAACATAAAAATCACTATATGTTTGCCTTAAAGATTTGAAGAGTTCCCTCAATTCCTCATGGATCCCATCATCAGAACTGCGTTTAGACAAAAACGGGACCAACTTGGATATATATACTTACAATAAAAAAAAAAATCCAAATCGGTTACTAAATGACGGAGTTAAAGAGTAACAAACATTTAAAAAAATTGGTTGTTTGTAAAGTAGGTTTACGATCGAGATGTTTACGTGATAACGTCTTACTTCACTTGCACTTCACTTATACCTGCGATCGCGCTCGTGAGGTTTTGGTGTGACACAAGTTTCTGAACATGTCACCCGACTAAAACGATTTTAAAGACGTTATCACGTCAAAAAAAACGAAAAAAAACATACAACCGAATTGATAACCTCCTCTTTTGAAATCTTGAAGTCGGTTAATAAACATAAATACAGGCGCAGCGACATCAATTTCCTTATTTATCATCATGCAACGCAGTAGTAAAGAATCAGTACTGACTTGACTGATAGTTGACACTGACAGCTGACAACTTCCTGATATCGATCGCACCAACTCCATGAATACATAGCCATATGCGTAACTAAATCATTTACCCATGATTTTTATCATATTATAAAGGTACTAGTTGACTCAATGTTACACATCAATACAAAATATAAATGCAGAAATGTCATTAAGAAATAAGACAATGTATCTTTTAATTAAACCTCGCTTACGTTCTCAGAAATGGCTGAAATGTTCGCGATCGATCTGCCTAGGTTTCATGATCCAGGAAGAATGTGTTGACATGCAACCATTATTATTTATGGTTGGATAAGTTGTTAGTGGATTCAATCCAACATCATTTAATGACAATTTATGACAGTCAGCGTATGATAATGAGATTAATTATTACTAATTTCACTGGAGACCAAAGAGCTGGTAGCTTCCTCGCCCAACGCATTGGCTTAGCCATCCAGCGTGGAAACGCTGCCAGCATTTTGGGCATAATAATGCCGCAAATTTCCTAGATTTTTAATTAGCTTTATTTTTTTCATTTGATTTAGTTTAGTTTTAATTTAATTTTCGTTGTGTATCTCATGATAATGACCCATACCACAAGTTAATTTTGTTGTTTTACTTACATAAAGGTAAACTTTATCGGAACCATGAAATTCACAATTTCTATGTACTTATAATATTTCTTCATTGGTTTTAAGTTTATTTTTTCTTACTCCAAAAGAGTAAGTAGGTACCTTTTCTTTAAAATATTTAATGTTTGACATTACTAAAAAAAGCCATCAACTGCGTGTCGGGTCACGCACAATGTAGACTTCCGTAGTTGGCCACCAGTTATATTATGCGGACTTAGTTCAAAAACTTATATTTACTGTGTTTGACACAACTAGCAACTTATCAAAGTAATCAAAGGAAATTGTACGAAAGTTAGCTATTACAAGTATATTTAAAATGTCCGACATTTTAAAAACCTGCCTTTAAATTTTGAATCTTCTTTATTGAACAATAAAATCGCTTTTTGATCGGACTAATTATTATGTCCTACTGCTCTGATTTTTTTTCATATGGTACCCAAGTAGTAGCTGTTTATTTAGCTAGCCAATGACACATAGCACTTTAAAGTTTAATATCGCGCAAACGGATTCATGAATCAAAAAATGGTTAAAGAAAGCTCACAGCATTCTTAATCTAACGATAATCCCCCACAACCCACAACTAGGTTTTTTAAGAAAAAACTTGCACCTCCCCTACACGTGTACACGTAGAGTTTGGATGCATATTTTTATTTTTTTGTTTAATCTTTATTGCACAATAAGAAATCTTAACGTACAAAAGGTGGACTTAATGCCATGAGGCATTCTCTACCAGTCAACCTTCAGGCAAAACAGAAAAGGTAAAAGTAAGGTAGATAATTTTTTTACCTACCTTAGTTTTTTTTTAGTTTTTATTCTATCGTTTTGTCGGCGTGATTGATATGCACAATTAAAATTTTCTAGTAGTAACGGTTACTGAGCTAATCCGGGGACAAACGGATGGACGGACGGACTAAAAATCCGTGTTATGTTCAGAAGAAAGTAAAAATATGTAAGGCAAAATAAGGTAGTACTATTTTTATTATACCTACTGTAAATGATGCACTAATCCTGATTGATTAGGCCCAAAAATATAAATGTTTAAAGTGGACTGTATACAAATGACTGGTAGTTCCTCTCGTAAAATAACAGTGACTGACTCTACTCTAATTTTGGTGCCACCTTGGTTCTGCTTTTTCTTATGATTCGTAACAAGTAAATAAGAAGTCCGGACGGATTGTAAAAGGCTTATATTGTTTATCACAGATTATGTTCTTAATAAAACGTATTTGGAAGTTAACACTGTATATAATAAAGTTACTTATTTATAATGACTTTAACACTGATTTTATCTAAATCTAGGACACAATGTCTAGATTCCTAAACTTTTCCTGAGCTGAGTTCCCAACGCACTTTTTCTTTCTTGTTCTGGGTTTCTTCTTTGGAGTGTCTCTTCGGTACTAAGTGAAGTACGTTGCGAACTCACCTCCTTTCTTTCGCAATGGCTGACCGTAACGTGAGCACCATGAAGTTGTGCACGCTACGAGGCGCCGTCCGAGTATAAATAGGGAATCTTACAAATCTCGCGGTTTTCCGCGGATTGCGGAGGCTGTGATTATCTCACTGGCCTGTACTAGGACTCATCGAGTCGGCGTTCGGTATGGTCACACGTGACCCTTTATACTTGGACAGTGTCTCCCTAATATTGGCTCTGAGAGGGAAGAACGTTGTGTAAAAACGACTATTCTGAATTTATTCAATCTTAAGAAATTCGCTGCGCGACCATTTCTTAGTGCCTGTGATTCAAACAGGGCTTATAATATGCGCCTCAGCGCCTACTTTATATAATAAAAACCTTATTGTCTCAGAGTCAACTGTTCGTGAGTTAGCTCACAAACATGCCATTTTCATAGCGTAATTTCGATCTACGATCGACATATTTTACATTATTACGCAATCTTTCATTCTACTGCGTATGGAAATTTCCAAGTATCATTGCGCAATCACTCGAATTGTGTCATAATACTTGCTGAAATGAATAAACTCGCCCTAAAGAGTTATTCCTTCCGCTTAGTGCGACAAGGTTCTAATATTTACGTAAATATGACAATATTTCTTAAATATTCCATTTTAAATAACAGGGTTACTCTTACATTTACCTAGCTAACGTCTTATCTTTATTTCTTTCTAAATTACGTGCTAGGTACATTAGGGGAGGGTAGGGTCTGTCGTCTACATACTCCCCGCCGTCTGAAGACTCAGACTTTGTGGCTACGGTAGCTCTAGTCTCAGGCTTCTCTGGTTCGGGACACGGTGCGGGCTATGGGCTCGACGCAGGCTCGTGACTCGACGTAGGCTCGGCGCTCGAAGCAGGCTCGGTGCTCGACGCAGGCTCGGTGCTCGGCGCGGCTGGCACTAGCACGGCCAGCCGTGATGAGGCTCGACGTAACACGCCGTTTGCTGTGCGGACATCCACGTTCCGCACTTTTCCGTCGGGCCCTGGATAGGTGGCCACGACTAGCCCTCGCGGCCATACGTTGCGAGGGCTTGCGGGGTCGGCGACCAACACTAAGTCGCCGACGTGGATCTGTTGGTTCCCACCGCCGGAGGATTGATGGGGGGCCAACAGTGGGTAATATTCTTTCACCCATCTTCGCCAGAAGTGGTTGGCGAGCGCCTGTACTTGGCGCCATCTTCTTCGGTCATCTTCCTCGCAGGGACCGATGACTAGTTGCTCGTTTGCTGACAACAACAGGAAATGATTCGGTGTCAGCGCGGCGTCGTCTTCAATGTTCATTGGTACGTGGGTAAGTGGTCTGGCGTTCACTACGTTCTCTACTTCCGCCAGAAGTGTCAGGAAGATTTCTTCACTCGGCGCCTTCTCTTTTAGCGTGTAGCTCAATGCATTTTTAATGGTTCTCACCATTCTCTCCCAGCTGCCGCCCTGTGATGGCGCAGCCGGGGTGATGAAACGCCAGTTTAATCGATGCTGCAGTCCGTATTTCTGGAGTGCTGGCAACCATTCTTCTCGGGCCGCCTTTAGTTCTAAGGCGGCCGCGTGGAACGACGTTTGGTTGTCGCTCCACATGGTTTGTGGCCATCCACGACGCGCCGCGAAGCGTCGTAGCGCGTTGATGGCACTGTCGGTTGACAGGCTGTGCACGACTTCTAGGTGGACCGCACGTGTCGCCAGGCACGTGTACAGGGCGACCCACCTCTTCTCGCGTCGCCTGCCGATCGTTACCCACAGCGGGCCGAAGTAGTCTTGGGCCGCGTGGGTGAAGCAGCGCTGGTAGGCCTCTAGCCGCTCAGGCGGGAGGTCCCCCAGAGGCTGCGCGCGCGGGATCGCGCGACGTAGGCGGCAGAGTGCGCACGCCTGTGCTACGGCGCGCACGCTCGGCCGCAGATGCAGTATCCACATGTTCTGCCTTAAATCATTAACAACACTTTCATTATTAACATGCGCGCCCCGGCAATGGGCGCGCTTTATAAGCAATTTGGTGTAGGGCTCCCTACCATCCAAAATGATGGGCTTCTCAGCCGTGTACCGTACTGGTGCACGGCTCAGCCTGGTCCTCATCGTCAGCAGACCATCTGACGAGAGCTCGGGATCGAGCTTATATAACTTAGACTGCTTCGTTAGCTTCTTTCCAGCAGCTAATGTGTTTAATTCTTCTGGGAAGCTATTTCGCTGGCTCCTCTGCACCAGCAAATGCTCCGCCGCTCGTAGATGCCTCGCTTCCAGCTGTCTCCTTCTGTCACGAGACTTCAGCTTTTCTATAAACAACAACATGTACCCGACTGTCCTTACGACGCGTTCATGGCTACTGAACCGTTCGATGTCCGGTAGCGCTGTGGCCGGTTCATGCGTTGTCGCGAGGACTACCTCCTTCTTTCGCTGCTCTGTCGGCTCCACGCTTTCGGTGGATATGACTGGTGGCCACTGGTCCTCCGCCTGGCTCCAGAAGGCGGGACTCGTGGACCATTTATCGTTGATGCTCACCTTCTGGCTCGTTCGCAGGCGGGTGGCATCTTCTGCTGGGTTTATTGCGTCGTGCGACTCACGTTCGCACGTCGCGTGGTACACCGTTTGTTCCTTCGTTCCGAGATAACCGGGGTTCTTACCGAAGAGCGCCCACCCCAGCGCGCTCTTTATAGCGACGGGGCCGTCTCCTGGTCCGGTTCGTATCTCCTCGGGTACCAGCAGGTGCCAGTGGTCGGCACCTAACAGCAGCTGCGGCGCACCGTAGCTGCATACTGCACCGCGGGCTTCTCGCAGGTGCTCGTATCGATCCAGCAGATCTTCGTTGACGGTCTGGCCTCTCAGGCCGAGGTTACTTACCGTTCGTAGTCTTACGGGGTAAGCTAAGCCTCCATTCCTTGACCGTACGTAGGCCGACACTCGTTCGGAGTGTCCGCTGTGCGCGATCCCTCCAACGCCGCGCACTGTCAGCTGATCCTGTGGTCCAGTAGCTCCAATCAGGTCAGCGACTCTCTGCTCGAGGAGTGAGACGGTCGATCCCTCGTCCAGCAAGCAGTGGATATGGGCGTCGCCTTTGGGGCCCGATATCGTTATGGGAAGAACTTTGAGTAATACCTCGGTAGCCTCCTCGGCGTTACTCGCGTAGCTGCTCTGCTCTACCCCGCTGTCCAGGTTCGGTTGGGTGCGGGGTCCACGAGTCGCTCCCTGTGCCGTGCCTCGTTCACACGGCGTCGGCGATCGTGGTTCATCCTGGTGGAGCAGCTTGTGATGGGGGTGTTGGCAGCCAGGAACACTGCAGCCTTTCGCTCGGCATTGAGAGCGCTGATGCCTGGCGTCCATACACCTGAAGCAGATTCTGTTCTGCTTCGCCCAGTCCCATCTCGCCGGTAGTTGCAGGGCCTGCAGTTTCCGGCACTCGTTCGTTCGATGACTCGCGCTACAATAGAGGCATACCTGGACCCGTGATGGCTGTACCTGTTCGGTCACGTACGCCACCTTTGAAGGCAACGGCTGCGGCGGGCCCCATCGGTTCTGCTGGGGCGGCGGCGGGCGGTTGTCATTCCGGTTCTGGGTCTTCGGTGCGTTCGTCTGTGGCGGTGCTCCCCGTGGCACGTTCTTCACGGTGGGAGCGCTAGCGTGGGTGAATTCCAGCTGCAGATCACTCTCTTCGAGCAAGAAATCTGCCATCACCTGGATTTCTGCTAGGCCGCCGCTCCTCTGCCCTCGGGCGTAGTCGCAGTAGCGCGATCGGAGATGCGGACTCAATCTGTCCGTCACCTCGCGCACTAGTAGCGGGTTGTTCGCGTAGTGCGCATCGTCCAGATCCATAAGCGTACTTACTATGTTCATGATCTGGATGGCGAAGGTGTTGAGGTCGTTCGCGCTCGACCCGACGCGTGGCAGCTTCTTGAGATCTTCTAGCGCCTTGTCCACTAGGAAATCTTTGCGACCATACTGCTTCGTCAGTATCCTTATCACCAGGTCTGGTGTGGTCGCCGTCGACAGGATGTGCTGCACGCACGCCTTCGCCTCACCTTTGATCGCGGCCCTCAGGCGCGCGACGTTCTCGTAGCCGCTAAACTTATAGCGTTTGTTGCTCTCAATGTATGTGTTGAGGAAGCAACGCCACTCACTGACGTCCCCGTGGAAGTGTGGCAACTCGTACACCTCCTTGGTTGCTGGACGGGCTGCGCTCTGCATCCGTTCAAACAACTCTACCATACCTTCTGGGGTCGTCGTCGCTGTGAACCTCGAACGAGGCGTCATGGGCTCGTTCACGCGTTCTGGTTCATGCTCACCTTCGTCCTCGTACTCCAGTCCCTGGGTTGGAGAAAGGGGGCGCCGGCCGTAGTTCATGGTCGCGCGCTCCAGCTTCTTCGGTTCGGTTCTGATCGGGATCCGCTCTCCTGGACGCCTCGGCGTTTCTTCCACTTGAGCGAGGACTGGTACTCGTTCGTACGAGACGACTGGTTCGTTGTCCCGGGTCCGTAGCACTCGACGGTCTTCCACGTCGTGTCGCTCCGCGGACCCGTCCACCCATCGGGTGATTCGGTCGCTACCACCGGAACTTTCTGAGTCTATTTGTGCAATTCTTGCCTGTAACCGCCTGTTTACTAGGTCGGTTTCGATCGCCAGCTCCTGTCGACGCTGGTTGGCATCGACCGCCAGCTCTTCTCGGCGCTGGTCAGCATCGACCGCCAGCTCTTGTCGGCGCAGTTGCGCCAGCTGTTCTGCGGCCTCGGCTTCGGCTTGCAGTCGGTGGCTCGCGGCGCGACTGCTTCGGTGCGAAACCGTGCTCGCCGGTCTCGGAGATCTGTGTGGGGTGGACTGGACGAGGTCCACGAAAGCAACATTCCTCGATGCTGCTTCGCCACTCGTCGCTGGGTGATGCTCAGCCCGTTCGCGATCGATGACGCGTGTTCGGTCCCATGCGTCGTCGTCTGGCTGTTGCTCCCGTGGTCGCAGACGGCCGCCGTCCTCGCGGCGCCATCTTCCCCGTTCGTGGATGCTCGGAGATCTTGGTGGCTGTTCGTGCACCAAGGCCGTTGGCGCGGCCCCGGTGCTAGTTCGGTGTCTACTCACATTTGCTGTCTTCCTGGGCCTCTTGTCCGAGGGCCCCTGCTCTGCCGTTCGCTCCCGACGCTCGTTCTGAGCGTGGAGTGCAGATGGAGGGAACCAAGTCGGTTCGGAGAATGCCCCAGGGGCACCGGTGATGGTGCCAGCAGCATTGCTAGCACTGCCAGCTGGATCGCCGTCGGCGCCAGCGGCAGCGCCAGCATTAAAGCCAGCGGTGCCACCAGCGCCAGCGGCGCCAGCGGCGGCGCTAGCGGTCTTCGTTCTTCTTCTGTCCCTTTGTTCCCGTTCTGCCGATCGCTCCGGGCGCTCGTTCCGGCCTCGGAGTGCAGATAGGGGAAACCTGGACTGTTCGGAGATGGCCTCTCGGGCCATAGCGTCGGCGCCAGCGTCCACACCAGCGGTGCCAGCGGCGCCAGTAGGTCTGCCAGCCATGCTAGCAGACGTGCTAGACATGCCAGCAGGTCCGCCAGCCTTTCCGGCAGACGTGCCAGCCATGCCAGCAGATGTGCCAGCCATGCCAGCCGATGTGCCGGTCATGCCAGCCCTTCCAGCAAGCCTGCCAGCCATGCTAGCAGACGTGCCGGCTACGCCAGCAGGTCCGCCAGCCTTTCCGGCAGACATGCTAGCCATGCTAGCTGCAGCTCCAGCGACGCCAGCGGCGTCAGTGGTAGCGCCAGCAGCCGATCCAGCGGCCGCGGCTCTTCTTTGCTGCGCAGCATCCGCGCCCTCCCTCAGGAACAGGCGTCGCTCCTCCGCGTCGCGGTCCGACGTTCTCGACCTCGTGGTCATGACGCGCGCCGAAGGAGAAGATCGGGATCGGGTTCTCCGATTCGCGGGCGTCTTCATTCGCCCTGACTCAGCTCAGTATGACGACCTAATTGACTAGTACCGACTTTAGAAAGACACACGTGATTCTGAATCGCATTCAGGATCGATCAGCGTTCGGCTGATATACACAAGAAAACCCTACTCGTACTCGTTCCGACGAGTATACGCACTTAAATCGCTCGGATATTAAGTGCGCATCAGCGTTCGGCTGATATTCAAAACAAAACCTACTCGAACTCGTTCCGACGAGTATACGCTCTTAAATCGCTCGGATATTAAGTGCGCATCAGCGTTCGGCTGATATACAAAACAAAACCCGTTCGTACTCGTTCCGACGAGTATACGATCTTAAATCACTCGGATATTAAGTTCTCACAGTCAAAAAACAATATAAACCACCGTAGCTATACGTTAACACTACTGCGCATTAAGTTCCGACACCCTTAATCACAGTTTACAAAAATAAAATCCGTCCACTATTACGCGTCGCGTAAATAAAAAAATAAAAACTTGTTCTTTAAAGAATTATAATTTAACACTACTACGCATTAAGTCTCGACGCCCTTAATCGCAGTTTACAACAATAAAATCTGTTCACTTTTACGAATCACGTATAAAAATAATAATTTGTTCTCGAAATAATTACTTTAACACTACTACGCATTAAGTCCCGACGCCCTTAATCGTAGTTTTCCACAACAAAAATTCGTTCACTACTACGCGTCGCGATTCGCGTCACGACGCACTTCGCGAATGTTCGAATGTTCGGCACTGAATTTAACACTTGCACTGATATCCTAAAAGATTCGGATCGCTAAGGACCAAAATGTAATTGATGCACTAATCCTGATTGATTAGGCCCAAAAATATAAATGTTTAAAGTGGACTGTATACAAATGACTGGTAGTTCCTCTCGTAAAATAACAGTGACTGACTCTACTCTAATTTTGGTGCCACCTTGGTTCTGCTTTTTCTTATGATTCGTAACAAGTAAATAAGAAGTCCGGACGGATTGTAAATGGCTTATATTGTTTATCACAGATTATGTTCTTAATAAAACGTATTTGGAAGTTAACACTGTATATAATAAAGTTACTTATTTATAATGACTTTAACACTGATTTTATCTAAATCTAGGACACAATGTCTAGATTCCTAAACTTTTCCTGAGCTGAGTTCCCAACGCACTTTTCTTTCTTGTTCTGGGTTTCTTCCTTGGAGTGTCTCTTCGGTACTAAGTGAAGTACGTTGCGAACTCACCTCCTTTCTTTCGCAATGGCTGACCGTAACGTGAGCACCATGAAGTTGTGCACGCTACGAGGCGCTGTCCGAGTATAAATAGGGAATCTTACAAATCTCGCGGTTTTCCGCGGATTGCGGAGGCTGTGATTATCTCACTGGCCTGTACTAGGACTCATCGAGTCGGCATTCGGTGTGGTCACACGTGACCCTTTATACTTGGACAGTGTCTCCCTAATATTGGCTCTGAGAGGGAAGAACGTTGTGTAAAAACGACTATTCTGAATTTATTCAATCTTAAGAAATTCGCTGCGCGACCATTTCTTAGTGCCTGTGATTCAAACAGGGCTTATAATATGCGCTTCAGCGCCTACTTTATATAATAAAAACCTTATTGTCTCAGAGTCAACTGTTTGTGAGTTAGCTCACAAACATGCCATTTTCATAGCGTAATTTCGATCTACGATCGACATATTTTACATTATTACGCAATCTTTCATTCTACTGCGTATGGAAATTTCCAAGTATCATTGCGCAATCACTCGAATTGTGTCATAATACTTGCTGAAATGAATAAACTCGCCCTAAAGAGTTATTCCTTCCGCTTAGTGCGACAAGGTTCTAATATTTACGTAAATATGACAATATTTCTTAAATATTCCATTTTAAATAACAGGGTTACTCTTACATTTACCTAGCTAACGTCTTATCTTTATTTCTTTCTAAATTACGTGCTAGGTACATTAGGGGAGGGTAGGGTCTGTCGTCTACACCTACTGAAAACTCTGTATATTTTACAGGCATGTAGAGTATCTATGTATTAGAAGTACTAGTAGTTACGTTAATGGCCGTATTTTATTGGTAGTGATAGAATGACATTGGTCGAATTTTTGATATTAGGTTGGTATGTAGGGCATTTTTAATTTTAGTATAAGACGTGTGTTGTTAGGAATTTCGTACATTAAACACTACATGATTTACAAATCGTTGTTTTTAGAATTTTGTGCGAAGTAATTTTGTAATTCGAAATTATGCTATAGATTATTGGGGGACTCAGTCGAACCCCTTGGTTAAAATTTTGTTACTATGTAATTAAACTGAAAACTCAAATTATGGAAATCGTACATTTAATATGGACCTATGTATAGTCTGACAATAAGGAGAAAAAATTAAATAAAATGAACAAACATAGAACGTTACATGGCAGCATCAGGTGTCATGTGAAAGATGTAAAATATTGGCCCGTAAATAAACATTGAATTGCTGCTGATAAGTATTACCGTTGTTTACCCAGTTTTTGTTCGACGAAAATATCTAAATAAAGTGAAAATTAATAAAACAATTCGCAGTGAAGCACGGGAAGTAAAATATCAGGTGTTTTTAACGTGATTTTCCGAAGCCTGAAGCTGGATAGTTATTGCTGGAATTAGAAGAAGTTTACAAACGAACTGTTAATATAACGGGTATGTACTACTAAAAAGTTTAATTCATATTTATGAATCGAGGCAAAGATGTACAGCTATTGACTTAATAATCATTATTTGGATGTAATTTCGCTATTATAAATAATTTGAGATTAGGTAAATAATGTTCGATGTTGAAATGTCGTATAGTGTAAATGCCACTTCTTGATATTTTACTACTCGATCACATAAAGGAAGCAAATGAGACGAACAAAATAATCGATATATTATTTTATTTGTATAGGTTGCAACTTTATCAGTATAAAACGATTTAGTGCATATAGCCTGTTAAGCAGGGCTCGGAAACCGGTATTCTGTCCTTACAAAAATACCGGTATTTTTTTAGTTCTTATCGTTCTTTCGTCTACTATTTCATGTTTAATCAGGCAATCTAACAATATGAAGTAATAACCCAAATACATTATTGAGTCCTACATAAAGAGCATAAACTAATTAAAAATATTTGGCTATTTCAGGATTTTGAGATTAACCGGTTCCGAGCCCTGCTGTTAAGAGTCCGCAGTAAGCTCGGTTCTCCATACAAACGTAGTTACGCTCTCATTTTAAAACGCCAGGCTAGAATAACATGAAACTTTGTATACACTATGAGATCCGGCATATCTATGTCGGAAATTAGTTTTTGTTGAAGCTTGAAATTATAATGAAGAAAAAATACAGCGATTATTAAGGTTTTCTTACAAGACGTAAAAAACTCAAAAAGTCGCTGTATTTTTTTTATATTACAATTGCTAGCAACAGAAACTAATTTCCGACTTAGATATGGTGGCTCCCATTGTGTATACAAAGTTTCATGTTATTCTAGCACTGCGTTTTAAAATGAGAACGTAACTACGTTTGTATGGAGAATCGAGTTCAGCCGAGCATACTGGGGACTCTTAAGATTAAATATTACTAAATAAATGTAGTAGGACCTAAAATACTAAATAGTTACACTTGTACATAAATACTAATACACTTGTCATCTGATACCCAAATAACTTTGAGTTCTACTTATAGATATGATCATAAATATGTTTAAAGCTTTAAAATGTACATTGTTTCAGGGAAGTCAGTACTGAAAAGAAAGTAGTAAATGAAAGAAGTACGTAAGAATAACGGTAAATTTGGAACGCCCACAAAGCATAGAAAAGGGCGTCCTCAAAAACAATAACTTTGATATATGACTTTTTTAATCATTAATTTGGGCGAAACCAATAAAAGATCATTAATTTTCATTTTCGCATTTATTTATATAACTAACATGGATATATTACTATAAACTATTGAATATACTTATATTGTACTACATATATTATTTTGAATCTAGTTATTATCAGAAGCAAGTATCATTACGATCGAGTCCTAGTATAAATGTTGCCCGTTAAAGCGCAGTGGCGATCTCAATTAATTTCTACTCTTTATTGTCAGACTATACAATAAACGATAAAAACGATATATCAATTATCTCGTTTATCTTGTTTTTAAATGAGAAATTTTTATGTTTTTGCTTTTCACCCCTATTTTAGACGATTTTCATTAAACCCTACATCGATAGTCTACACGTCATAAAATAATGATGCTGTCCTAATTCAATGTTCCGTATTTCAGTTTGACTTTCAATCCTTATTAACCCTTATAAGGGAGAAATTTCAGAAATCGCCGTACTCAGCATATGTGTTTGACTGTATATAAGGAGCCTGTGAATTAAGTTTCAGCTTTCATATCTTGAAAATTTCATGTTTCCCATATTCATATTCAACTCATTTTCAATCTAGCTCTAGCTAGCTCCTAGGAGACGAATTTTCATGAAAACGCTAAATCAATTATCGTGTTTATAAATAAAGAACGTACATACATAATACGAACTTTAACTTTTAATTTTAACTTTTGAGATTTCAAAGTACTTGCTAGGAGAAGAGCAGACTGGAGAGAACTGCACCGAAAAGAGCCAAACTCTTAAAATATATAATAATACGAACTTGCTTAAATATATATATATATATATATATATAAAAGGACCCTGCTGTCCTTATTACAATTTTCTAGCCACAGCTTATCATGTATTAATCACACATTGTCCTGGGTGTGAACCCATGCTTAACCCCTTTAGGGGATGAATTAAAAAAATGCCGTTATCAATGCTTTTGACTGTAAGTACATTAGGAGTTTTTGACCGAAGTGTTAAACTTCGTACTTTAAATATGACATTTTTCCCAGACACACTTCCTACCCTACTTTGACTCCATTAAGGGATGAATTTTTATAAAAACGCTATATCATATTTTGTTTATAACTAAGAAAGCTTTATACAAAGATTTTAGTCTATAAATTTCTAAATTAACAAATTTTATGCAACCGTTCAACCCTTATTTCAGCCCCTTAAGGGTTGAATTACGAAAAACCGCATCTTAATACACGTCTACGTAAAAAAAAAAATATACCACATCGGTGGCAAACAAGCTGACGGTCCACTTGATTGTAAGTAGAAACTTGCAACACCAGAGGCCTTACTCGCGCGTTGCCGACCCGTAAGAAACCTTTTCACACCTTTTTTGAAGAGTCCTATACTGTAGTCTACTTTAAAGAATATAGGTATGTTCCTACTTTCATGCTTATATCTTTAGCGGTTTATAGGTTGTATTACGCGCACAGCAGTTGTGCCAGCAGTGGCACAAAAGTTTTATGCTATGTATAAATTTATGACTATGACACCCACAATAGGAATAGGAAAGTTCGTGCCCCAGCGGCGCAGTATGCGAGTTTAAGCAATGTCAGGCGGGGTCAGTCCTTGGATGGGTGGCCGCTGTTTTTTTTTGTTACTAACGGAGCGCTCCGTTGCTTTGGAAGGCACGTTAAACTGTCGATCCCGGCTGCTGTCTACGATAGCAGTCGTTAAGCCAAGTTAGAGGCCTTCGGGTGGCTTGAGAACTTCTAACAGTCAAGTTGCCCACTCACTTGACAAGCCTGATCCCAATAAGATCTAGTGTCCCCCGTGGGTTGGAAGGTCAGATGGCAGTCGCTTCCGTAAAAACTAGTGCCTACGCCAATTCTTGACATTAGGTAGCGGACCCCAGGGGCCCAGGCATCCTTCAGGATGCAATTGTACTGGGAATAACGCTGTATGATGATGAAGAAATCCTGACTCACTGATTCATCAGCACACTGCCGAAACTACTAACGCTAGAGGATTGATTTTTGCACAGTCGGTTGCATTTATAACGTAGGCAAGGGATAAGAAAGGATTTTTTGAAATTCATCCCCTAAAGGGGAATAAGAAGGGATGAATGTTTGTATGGGAAACGTAAAAGTTTTGGACTTTAAAACTTAAAAATTCGTAAAAATTTGTGTTTAAAATCACTAAAATTGAATTCCTGAATTTATGAAATTTATCCCCGTAGAGGGTAAAATAAGGAAGCAAGTTTGAATGGGAAACGTAATATCTTTTGACTTAAAAATTGAAAATTTATCAAAACATTGTTTGTTTAAAATCCAGAATCCCAAATTCTTGAATTTTTGAAATGCATCCCTTAAGAGGGTAAAACAAGTGGTGATGATGAAAGTTTGTACCGGAGTCGTATTATTTGTATTTAAGTAAAATCGAGAAACTGAAGTTAGAAACTTGAAACTTCGCATAAAGATTTTGTGAAAAAAAAAACAAGTAAAATAGGTTTAGGATTTTTTCAAAATTCATCCCCTAAGCAGCGGAAATAAGGATTCATTATACTTAGGCTATTCGTTAGCGAGGCGTTATTGTCTTATAGTAATTTGGTTAGTACGTATTATTTGAAAAATAACCAAAACATAATAATATGTTTATTGCTTTTGGTCGCTTAATATCTTCTAAGTAAGTTTTAGCAAAGATTAACAGCATCGGACAACTGACGAAAAAAGTTGACCTCATTTAACTATATCTTCGTTAACATCTAAAATCTACGCGGACGAATTCGCAGGCGGCCGCTAGTCTATACTATAATATAATATTATAAAGCTTGTTTGTTTGTTTGCTTGTTTGAACGCGCTAATCTCAGAAACTACTGGCTCGAATTGAAAAATTATTTTTGTGTTGGATAGTCCATTTATCGAGGAAGGCTTTTAAACATCACGCTGCGACCAATAGGAGCAAAGACGCGGACGAAGTCGCGGGCAACAGCTAGTTATAACATAAAGATAATAAAGTTATACTTATAATTTTCAGCCACCAGTTAAGTTTAATAATAGCTTGGCTATAGATAAACGAATAAATTAAAAAAAAAAAACCGACTCCTAACATTTCTATACTCACACTCGGCCTCTCCTGCTATATAATTTGATGAGTTCCCTCGATTTCTCCAAGATCACGTCATCAAATCCAGACTTATTGACAGTGGGACCAACTAGAAAACATACCCTTTCAAACAAAAAAATGAATTTTTGAAATCGGTCCAATAGTCTCCGAGTAATCGGTGAACATAAATAAAAAAAAAAACCGACGAAATGAGAACCTCCTCCTTTTTTTGAAGGCGGTTAATAAACATAATTTATTAAAATAGGTGTGTATATACTGTATATATCAATAAAAATCTAAATATCAAAATTAGTTCAGTTCATTCTGAAGTTTCTTTTTTTTTTTTTCTCAATCTGCATGTAGCCATTATGAATGCCTACAGTTTTAATGAAATATCTAAACATAACAATAAACTTCTCTATTTACAATTAGTAAATACAAAACTAATAGTATGTATGTATGTATGTAAGTACCTACTTTATTGTACACAATCACAGGTTAAAACAATAAACTTGTAACATAACATAACATGTAATATTCACTGTTAAATTTAAGTAAATTCCTCTATAATTAGTCAAATAACACTAAACACTTTTTTTAATAAAATGTAATAATTTAAATCCAAATAAATTACTCTACAATTAGTACAGTACTAGTCACTGTTAATTTCGATAAATCTATGCAGGCACCAAAACCGATTTTCGTTTTCTCATGCAGCTGTGAAAACGAGTAGGTATGTGAATGTATGGTATCTGAATCTAACGCGGTCAAAAATATTTTGGCAGTTGGCACCCACTCTAGTCTATCCCATTGTCAAAGCGCCAAAGATTTTTTTTTCATCACAATGCATATAAACGTAAACTCTAGTAGTAATTGGCATGTTTGTGTCTGCATTACATATTTTTTTTATAAACACACATTTTAGAAATTTAAAATAATAGCTATTATGTAGGTATATAAGTCAATTTGTCGGCCTTTTTAGCCTAGTTGGGAGTGCCACTGCCTCTGAAGCTAGAGGTCCCGGGTTCGAATCCCGGTAAGGGTATTTGTTTCTGTGGTGAGCAGAAACATTTGTTCCTGAGACTTGGATGATTTCTATGTATTTAAGTATATATCTATGAATTATATCGTCGTCTACTACCCATAACACAAGCTTTATTGAGCTTACTATAGGCCTAGTTCGATTTCAGATTCAGATTCAGATTCAAAAATTTATTCGTAACAAGCACAATATTAACATTAGAGAAAAGCATATACAAAACAAAGGCGTAGTGATTTGTGTATCAAATTGTCTCCTAATATTTATTTCTAAGAAAAAGATTTTTATTTCTGAGCGAATTTAAACATAATTCATCCGCTATTTATTTAAAATATGTTAAAGAAAGTCTGACAATGATGGCCCCAAATATTTATTAATAGCGTACTTAAGCACGTGCAAAACACCAAAGTTCTCAAGATCAGATTAATGTGACCACATTAGTCTCCTTTTGGCGGTTAATTTTTATATTGTGTGGCAACATTTTAAGCACATTAAAATGCATGTTGTTGGTCTTTACAGGGCCTAACAAATTGCAACCAATCAATATTGCTTCATAATCTTTGAGGATCGACTCCTTAGGATGTCTTTTGATGTGTTGTGACACTTTACTAATGCGACGTCATTATCCCGAAGGACTTTTGTGTCACACAATGGAACACTCATGTTGATGAGCGTCGTTATTTTTATAACTTTCAAATAGCAGTTTTGCGGTTGAGAATTCGCTTTGAAGATTAACCGTGTCTTTTTTTCTGTTTGATTTGATTGTGATGATCATTTTTTGCGTTGATCAAATTTGATTTTAGCATTTAAAATTCAATATTTTACTGACATTGGTATTCATTGTGTACAATTAAAGTTAGTACCGATGTTGTTTTTTCATTGAATAATATAAGTAGGCTATTAGGCACATATATCGTTTAATTTATTTTTAAATAGTAGCTATAGTTAGTGACTAACTTAACCAGTATATAGAGCCCATATGAGTTGAAAACTTTTTGTGTTGGTAGGTAGCTGTGCTTGCTTAACCTATATTGAATGGTTTTTTTAATACCAACCAGTAACATTATTTTAGATGTCATGTCATTCACTAAAGTTGACGTCAAACTGATATGAAATGTAAAAAAGGAACAGGTGTAGTGGCTTTTTAGAACGCAGATATCAGCTGAATGCTTTCAAAAGCTCTTAATTCACCCTAAAGCCTAATTGCAAAAGCAACTTTGCGCATTGCAATTTAAAGTTTAAATTATTAAAAAAAAAACTAAACGAACTCGTGAGGTGGACAGATAACTGCCGATAGTAGTTGGCACTTTGGCAGGTTATTCGTTATGTCTGCGCGTTGACATGTTTTGCCTTATAATTATGCAGGAATTACAACATTCATCATATGTTGTGTTGGAGAATGTCCGTATGGCCAAATTTACGAACAAAGTATATTTTATTCTGTGTTTTTTAGAATATAGTAATACAATTATTACTATATTTTATGTGTTTTTTTATTATTAGATTACCCGCAGTATCAAGTAGTTTATTTTAATAGATAAACATCAACAATCTTGTGACTTGTGATATTATGACGATTTATTGCTACCTCAATTTTCCATTTCAATTTCCGGTGGGTTATTGGTTATATCATGGTCACCGAGTCCTAATGTAACACGACTAATTTTGCTTCAGCATTGAACTACTAACATACTTAAAGTAAAAAAGTTATTTACAGTACATATGGTGCTAATTTACCGCCCGAGTACGGTAATCAGCAGATTATGTGCATATGTCGAAACTTTAAAGAGCCATATGTACTGTAAAACGTTGTACGATACGAGTACACGTGCGAACAGGTAATTCGCAACTCGTGTCGATTTAAAACACTCCCTTCGGTCGTGTTTCAATTTATCACCACTAGTTGCGAATTTCCTGTTCTCTGCACTTGTAATGTACTATTATGCAACAAGGGCGGAGAATTAGTAATTTTCGACGAGTGCCAATTTTATGTAAGAACGAGTGAGTGGAGTGGCCGAGTTTTATAATTCGACACGAGTCCTTCGAAAGAGAGGTAGGACACAGCGGAACGTCATCTTTCTCGTAAATGGAGCACCACAGCAATAATGATGGCATTTCCTCATTGCTTATGTGTTGTTGTCTTTCTGGTGGCGAGTAAGGTGGCCAGGAGCTCCCAAGGATCTCTACAGCCATAGCACAACAAATCCTTAAGTTAGTAACGCTTTACTCATGAGTAAAAATGTACTCAACCCTGCAGGATTCATTATCTGAAGCATCGTTTAACAACTTCTTGACATAGCTAATTTGCTATCAAGACTTTTGACTTAAAACAACCATTTTAGAGAGGCAAATAACTTTATAGATTCCGCCAAAAAGTCATCATAAGGTTATTCAACCGGAAATGAATGGGCTATTATTAGCATTTTGTGCTTCGCGAATAACATTTTCTAATAATTAAATTAACTGAATCGTTTCTTTCAATGGACAATTTAAAAAAAAATACAGTCACACTGAACAATTTGACATAAACCAGAAAATATTGCAATTACGAACTTTTTTAAACACATGCGCTCTCCACATATATTATCTACTAGGTACTGCGCATGTGCAAAATAAGGCACAGGCAAAATATACATTCAATCAAGCATCGTGCTATAGAGAATATTAACAGTTTTTAAATAGATACACATATACAACTCTCCCGCCATGCTTGTCTCAACGACATCATACGTCGGGCCCTTGTCAGCGTCCAAGTGCCTGCGGTACTCGAACCCAATGGCCTCGCACGGGACGACGGCAAGAGACCCGATGGTATGACGTTAGTGCCGTGGCGGTTGGGGCGGCCCTTAGTGTGGGACTCCACCTGTGTAGACACTTTAGCATCGTCACACATTGCAGTAACGTGTCAAAAACCAGGTGGAGCTGCCACAAACGCGGAGGCGGCTAAGCGCCGAAAATACATGTTATTAGGTGACAATTATATTTTCGTACCGTTTGCGGTTGAGACTCTAGGCCCTTGGGGCCCAGAGGCTCACCAACTGCTTAATATTATTAAAAAAAAACTTATTGGATTTACCTGTGATCCAAGAGCTGGGGCGTTTCTCGGACTAAGGCTCAGTATTGCTGTGCAACGGGGAAACGCCGCCAGCATCTTGGGATCTTTTCCGCCAATGAGTGACCTTGGTTAACCGCGAGTAAAGTTTTTTTTTAGTGTATTTATCTTTTTATTATTTCAATAAAATTATTTTAATTATAAGTTTAGTTATATATAGTTTTAATTTAATTTATGAACATGTCTTTTTACAAATTAATATGTACATTAATTTATAAGAAAAGTCAGTTAACTAAATACTAGAAACAATAATAATAAAACAAGACAAAAAAAAGACTATACCCCACTCTGCGTCGTGCCCGATCTAAAGGTCCCCAAAATGCTCGCAGCGTTTCCACGCTGCACAGTCTTTTTTTTGTCTTGTTTTATTATTATTGTTTCTAGTATTTAGTTAACTGACTTTTCTTAGCGAAATGTGCAGTGTGCGTTGTATTATTGTGAAAATCATAATTAAAAATATAAATAGGAAATAAATAGTGGTTTATAAGATGTTCAATGAAATATTAATATTGTTGTACATATGATAAGAATGAGTGGTTACTAACTGGGCGCTCCTGTGCTTTGGAAGGCACGTTAAGCCGTTGATCCCGGTTGCTGTCTTTGATAGCAGTCGTTAAGCCAAGTTAGAGGCCTCCGGGCGGCTTGAGAACTTCTAACAGTCAAGTTGCCCACTCACTTGACAAGCCTATTAAATTCCCAATAAGGTCGGTTTCCCCTCGGGTTGGAAGGTCAGATGGCAGTCGCTTCCGTAAAAACTAGTCCCTACGCCAATTCTTGGGATTAGGTAGCGGACCCCAGGCATTCTTCAGGATGCAACTGTACTGGGAATAACGCTAGGAGGATGATGATGTACTTATGATAAGAATGAAAATCTTTAAACATTAATTTGTAAAACTTTTCTAGAAAGTAAAAACTCTGCACTTTGGAGGAAGTTAACTAACGAAGGAGTTAATAAAAAGCACTAGTGCGGAAAAGTCTACTCAGTTTGGCTGTTGAAAAACGCTCTTTACGAGCTAATGCAAAGTAAAAAATACTGTCGTATACAAAACTCTTACTAGCTACTCTTATGAAATATATGTAAATATAATAGTACATTATTGCAGAGGCCAGGAATAAGCAATTAGTGGACAAGTTGATTTTATTTTTTATTTAAAAATTTGCGCCTGTCAATGACCAGAAACATCACGGACTATTTTTGCGACTTCTGGCAGTCGGCACAATAATAATGAGAACCTCAGTAATACTCGTAAAACAACTACTATTAGTAATAACTCCACTAACACAGCATTCCGAAAAATCATTCTTCAACTTAACCTTCATATCTCTCATCGGAGTACGCAAGACCGCGGAAAACCAGCCCGTGACCGGCTACCGAGCACCGCTTCGTTACCCCCACTATCACGTCATCAGGATGACAATCAATCCAACAAGCTACCTGCGAGCGTGTGGTCTCATGACCGATCTTACAATCTGACCGATCTCGCTATCGAGCGAGCGCGGTGGTCCCTCATTACGATCGAGCCCCGATGGTATTGTTCTTGAAACAAATGACGGGTGATAAGCTGGCGCGAATGTGGTGTAAGCAATTTCTTGGGTGATCGATCAGCGCTGGTGTGATAAGGATGCGCGGGATGCGTCTGCAAGCGAGACGCGAGGAGTTATCAGGAATCTTTAAAGTGTTTTGAATATACTTGGAAATCGTTGCATGATAATTCAGTTATGTCTTTTTTGCGCATATCGCTACAATCGAAGGTAAAAATATATCTTAAATTCCAATCGATACGCGTCATTATTTTCTATACTTCACCTAAGTACTTCAAGATGTCACATTACCTACTCATAGTCTATGCAGTAAGGCTGGAAATTTTAGTGGCGCCAAGCTAGATAAGATTAAGTGGCGTTAATATGCGTTGGATAAAAGCAGTTTTAAAATGACTAGTCATCATGTTTATCAACCAATTCTCATGTCTCACCTATTAGGTAATTGTATTTTCAGTAACTTTATCCATAATGGCTTTAAATGTAACAAAGTGTAAACATATAAAATTCACTAGAAATAAGAATATTGTACATTCTGTGTATCACTTGAATGGTGTAGCACTCGAAGAAGTAGATAATATAAAAGATCTTGGTGTAAATTTCGACTCTAAGCTAAAATTCAATGACCATATTGATGACGTCATACTAAGAGCATCAAAAATGCTGGGATTTGTTCTCCGTGAGTGCAAAAGCTTCAAAAATATTTCTACCAAAACAACTTTGTATAATGCCTTAGTCAGAAGTATTCTAGAATATTGCAGTGTTGCTTGGTCTCCATGTTACTCCACGCATGTAAATAGAATTGAGAGAGTCCAGAAGAAGTTTGTTGCACATTTAACTCGCAGCTGTAAAAAGATTAGGGTACTTCGAAGCTATATTTCACGCCTTAAATACTTTAAAATGGGTTCCTTGGCAGATAGAAGGGATATGATGGATGTGGTATTTCTAAAGAAAATTGTAACTGGTACTTTGGACTGCCCTGATTTATTGTGCAAAATAAACTTCCGTGTACCTTCTAAAACTCCTAGGTCATGTAATATTAAGTTATTTAGTTTAAGTAGGCATCGTAGTAATTTAAAGCTGCACTGTCCTCTCTCGCGTATGTTTGCAACATACCAGAAACATCAGCATCATATTGACCTTAACTCAACAACCTTTCCATACATAAAAGCGATGATTGGTAATAAGTAGGAGCAAAACAGGTACATAAATTTCAAAAAAAATAATACCAAGTTATCTTATCAGTATCACATATTATTTTTATTCATTTTTTTTTCTGTACTAACTTAAGTCTGGTTGATAGTAGGTAGTCTTTTTATAAATAAATAGCAAGAGCTAGGAACACATTTTTGTTAAAGTTGACTGTAATTTAGTGCATGCGGTGTCCTTCTGTAATTAATAAGGCACTTAGTTTTAAGTTGTATGTGTATTTTATAAATATGTAAAAGTGTACTTATTGTTGAAGGTCCTAATAAATAAATAAATAAATAAATAAAAAATTAATAATTCCGTCATTTCGGAACAATGTCCCTCTGTGTCAAGAGCCAATAATATGGGTACACTTTATATCGTATTTCCATACAAACTGAAATGATTGAATTGCTCCCGAGTGTAAATTGAGGTGTACCTATATAATTGTATGTATAAAATTAATTACATTACACTATGTAACTGAGATACATACCCGCCTGTAATTGTAGCCCTTCTAACGTACGTATACACATTTATTTAATCAAGAAAACACGTTATTTAAGTCCTTTCGTGTATAAGAATGGAAGTAAGAAGCCGCAGCCTGACCACTACAATCTCGGAGCCACAGGCGCGCCCCGCACATTCCGAGGGCATTCCTCACGGACCCTGGCCCTGCGGTTGTCCCTTTCCAACCCTCGCTTAGATTGATTGGTGGTTATTGAGAAAGTATAGTCTATTCACTCCAACTTGTTTAGTTTTATACCAACAAAGCAATACTTCGGATAAAACAGTTCCTCGCAAATAAAATGCTTAGCGAAAACATGTTTCAAATCTTTGATAACTGCCACTCCTTATACTTAAAACTATTAGTATTGAGCGAATTGTATCAAATTAGATCGTTCAGAAAGCAACTTTACTATTCTATTCAAGCAAGGAGATTCAAAAACTAATGGTAGTTTTTAAACAAGTCGGACATTTTAAATAATTTAAACTATAAGTACCTTACAGTAGTCTCTCATTACTTAATACCTATATCATCATCATCATCATGTCAGCAGAAAGACGTCCACTGCTAGAAATAGGCCTCTCCTAAAGACTTATATGCAAATAAATTATAGCCAAATAAAATCGACTCCATTCAACTACAGAAAACACCGCAGTCGCCATACGCGTGTCTATCAAAATTTGAGGAGTTAACTCGATTCCTCCTGGATCCCATTTAACAAACCTTTAACAAATTTATATAGGACCAACCTTGGGGTACCTGCTTTGAAAAAAAGAATTTATAAAATCGGTCACCGTGATCAAAAGTTATCGGGAACATACATAAGTACAATAAAAAAACATGCAGACGAACTGAGAACCTCCTTCAATTGAAGTCGGTTAATAAATGCATGAGTAGATTGAGTAGGTAACCAAGCAATAATTAACATTTCAAGATCTTGTTACACTTAATATGAGTATCCTAATATAAGGTTATCCTTTTCTTTCGGAGAGTTACACATTCCGAGGTGTATAACTATTTAAAACGATAAAAAACCGGCCAAGTGGGAGTCGGACTCGCGCACAAAGGGTTCCGTACCTGTACAGCCACAATAAAAATACATAATTTTTACAATTTCAACTGTCTATTACGGTTCTTGAGATCTAGCTCGGCGAGTGGTAGCCTTGAAAAAGGGCTAAAATATCACTTTTTGTAAGGGAGACCCTCTTAATTATTATTATTATTTTGTTTTTAGTATTTGTTGTTATAGCGGCAACATAAATACTCAATCTGTGAAAATTTCAACTGTCTAGCTATTACGTTTCTTGAGATACAGCGTGGTGACAGACGGACGGACGGACGGACAGCGAAGTCTTAGTAATAGAGTCCCGTTTTTACCCTTTGGGTACGGAACCCTAAAAACGACAAAAAATATAATGTATAATCGCGGAATGGAAAGGTTCGTCACCTTTGGACCTTATTTTTGATTAGCCTATGAGTGTCCCACTGCTGGGCAAAGGCCTCCTCCCTGGATTTTCACACATCAGTCCCCGCATTCTCTGGCCAATCATTTCCGAACGCATCCAGGTCATCCCGCCATTTCCGCCTGGGCCTGCCTCGCCACCTTTGTCCGTCCTATCGACCTTAACGGCATTAAAGTAGAGTTGAAAAGTAACGAACCTTTTCATTCCGCGACTATGCCTAATAGTACTCGTATAATATTTATGTACAATCATGAACCTACCTACCAGTACATTTAAGGCAAAAGGATAATTTAACTCAAATAGACATTACTCGTAAGTGCCACCATAGTGGTAAAAAATGAGGCTATGAGATCTAAAACAAATATTTTTAACGTAAAAACTGACCTCATTTGACAATTCCTTCGTTAATGTATCAATTCAATACTCATCCAAAGGAAATTGGAAAATTACTACGCAAATAACCTTACAATGCGCCATTGTGTGTACCAGTTGGCTTTTGTTAGACGACTGTTGAAATCCAGAATAGACTTGAAAGCTTTAAAACGGTTATAAGCGTGTCGAATACTTTTGGTTCATGTAACGTCTCAATACTCGTCAATAATACATATTGTTCGACTTTTGTAGGGATTACATATTTATATCTATGCATTTTAGTACTTCAGTTAAGGCTCGACCGTCATCATAATTTTGACTTGCCTTTTCGCTATAAAAATTGCTATAACTCATCAATTATAAGCCTGAAACCGTATATACCGTACGCGACCATTTAGGTAGAACATACAGAGATTCAGAAAGAAATTCCGTTAGATACCTACATACCGTTTAAACATTAAATGCATTATTTCTGCTTACTAATCCACGAAGTTTACGTTAAAGGCATTTACAATTTTGTCATGGTAATAAACCTCTTCGCCAATCTCTAACAAGCCAGCTACTCTAATTTGCTTTACGCAATTAATCAAAACAAAAAAGGAAGTACATGCGCGCGCGCGCATTACTATGCACATTAATTATGTAGCTCTCGTGAAAAACGGTAGGTACATGTCCCGTCCGTTCGAATAGGACTTGTACCCCTTTTCACTTGAGCCACGGAATTATAACATCCATTATTCAACCACACGCCACAGTGGCCGCACGACAATTAATGTGACTATGTAGGACTATGATATACATATATAAGTATCTATGTACCTAGGTCGTTTTAGGTTTATTCTATAATTAGAGGCAAGATACCTGGAAACATAAGCTATTTAGTTTGTGGTACCTATTTCTTGAAGGCCGTCTGCACCTTGGGTGTGAATATAGTAGATTCACATCCAAGGTGCCATAGGTGGATAGCCATGACGCATCAATACGATAAACGTTTACAGCATGATAATGCTGATAATCAATCCAAATGTACATTACGCAAAGCCATGCCATAATAAGCTATCGCCAATATATTACTGCGTCCATGTCTGATAAAGGTTAATTTCTGAGTACCTATGATAAAAATTCCGCTACATATTATGACTATTTGAGTTTGTGTTAGTTGATAAAAAATATTTAAATATTAATTTGATTTCTTTTCTTCCACAGCAAATGGCTCGTTTCAACCGGGAATGGAGCCAAAGCGACAACGCACCGCCTACACCAGACATCAAATCTTAGAACTGGAGAAAGAATTCCACTACAACCGATATCTAACACGGAGAAGACGAATAGAAATAGCCCACACTCTAGTCCTGTCAGAAAGACAAATCAAAATATGGTTTCAAAACCGACGGATGAAGTGGAAGAAAGACAACAAACTACCGAACACCAAAAACGTTAGAAGAAAAACTAATCCCGCCGGAGTAACCACTACCGCGAAGGGAGCCACACCAAAGAGTAGATCAAATAAGAATACGAATAACAATGATAAGAAGAAATCAAACAACAATGGCCGACCAGATAGTATAGAGAATGTGACGGATAATATTATGAACGATTTACACTGCGTCGGCGGGCAGCAGAATCTGTCGCATGACCCTTCGATCAGCCCGATGTCGCATGCGGGCGGGATGGCGGGGCACGCGATGACGCAGCACCACCTCCACATGATGGGCATGCATGCGGGCATGGACCCGGGGCTGGCGGCCAGCCTGGCGCACGGCGCGTCCGCGCCCGCCGGCTGCGGCTCCGGCATCCCGACCAACCAGCCCGTCATCAAGTCGGACTACGGTCTAACCGCCTTATAATATAATGTGTAAACAAACTATATTTTCCTCTACAAACTTTCAGTTTTCTTACCATTCCTTTGTGTCGATAAGGTGTATTAAAGTGATGATTAAAATTTAATTAATTTAAGATTATTTTAAGTTGTGTAATGTTTAGGGTAACCAGTCAAATAATTGGATGTTTGGATAGATAAGCGGGAAACTTTACAATGTCAAAAGTGTGATTATTAATTATTTTAGGCTATACTCTTCGAGTGTTGGGTTTGTACATTTCGCTTCAAGTCATTGTCGTCATCTAAGTAGTTATGCTTTAATACAACAATATTACTTTATCTTAATTCAATTTCTTTAACACAAATAATCTTAATTTAATATACATAATTATAAATAATCCCTGTAAAATAAAATGTTCCTTATATTTACAGCAATTTTGTAAAGTTACCATTTATTAAATTTCATATTTAAGAGATTGTATAAAAAGTCGATTTTCATTCTATATGTTGTGGATAATATACAGTTATTTATATTTTTGTATTGTATAAAGAGTAGTGATATGTGTATAATCATGAATAAATTGGCAATGACTTAGGTTTAGGTACAAATTCTTGGCAGTTAGTTTTAAATGAAAATTGTTTTGTAACTAAAATAGGAGAAATGTGAATACGAAACCAATAAAATAGTATGAGAAACTATATTATTATCATTTACAGTATTACATTCCTTGAAACAAAATATTGGTAAGATTTAGGTGATACCCTGACGTAGCGGGGCGGGTTCATTATAAATGATAGGTATATTTTGTTCTTTGACGTGTTACTGATGTCGAAGAAATTTCCTAACTTAACGAGATACTGTCAGTATCATGTATGCGCAATTAATAATACCTAATTAATAATATCATGCCCAGAAGCGGGTAGTACGTTACGAACTATTAATCTATTCTGTGGCAGTACCGCATTCCTATCGTCCATCCCGCGTATAACGCGCCATTCAGAAAGCACTCTTTTAAATAAAGCGCAGTAAAAATCGGTACTGACTCGACTGACAGTTGACTCTAACAGCTGACAGTTTTCTCATATCGTACCGTCACCGCACCGACAAATGAGTAAGTCACCTTAGAAGCCAAAACAAGAAGGGAATTACACGAACAAACTTAGTTTCCGGTTGACGGTAGCCGCTCGGATACCATCATAGATTATTATATCTATGGATACCATGTAGAAATATTGCTGTATTCATGGTACTTTGGCGTAAAGTGAGTACATATTATCAACATTTGATAAGAATGTGTTTCATTCGCTCGGTCGGTTCCATGCTCCCCGAGCTAATGTGAACGAGGAGCATGCAAAATACATTCATATCAAATATAAATGCGAATCGTAAGTGCCCGAACGACCCATTCTATATTCATCTCATCTCCCACATTTATAGTAGATCACAGTAGAATTTTATTAACTATTGAGATGAAAAATATTTGAAATTTCTGTGTATTTGTATCGAGACATTCGGCAATTTCGGCATCACCGAATGACGGCTCACTTAGAAATAAATTAGAAATATTTTATAAGAAAAAAAAAACGATTTCAATGGGGGAGGCCTGTGAGAGATTATTTTAATTAGATGGTGCACTCTTAGATTCCATACAATAAAATAAAAATGGCTATAAGTATGTTATAAATGGTAGAAGACTAAGTACCCTCAATTCCTCATGGAATCCTCCATCAGAACTCAAGCTTGACAAAAGTGTGTCTTGAAAACCTAGCTTGCTTGACAAACAAAACGAAGAGAACAAATCGCCAAACGTGAACTACGCGTCGTTGAAGAGTTCCGTTCTGATCATCATCAGCTGTTCCACTTCATCAAATGTCACTTTTTTGAATAAAAATGCTTGATTAATTCATGAAAATACTAAAATCACTATTTGTCTGCCTTTCACATTTGAGGAGTTCCCTCGATTCCTAATGGATCCCATCATCAGAACTCGAACATGACAAAAATTAATCGAGAAAATAGAACTTGCTTAACAAACACAGCTAGAAGGATAAATCGTCAAACGTGAACTTTTCGTCGTTGAAGAGTTCTGTTCTGATCATCATCAGCAGTTCCACTTCATTTAATTTTTGTATGATAATGCTCGATTTGTTGATAAAAACACAAAAATCACTATATATGTTTGCCTTTAAGATTTGAGGAGTTCCCTCAATTCCTCATAGATTCTATCATCAGAACTGCGTTTTGACAAAAACGGGACCAACTTTGATATATATATATATACTTACAATCAAAAAAAGAATTTTTAAAATCGGTTAAGAAATGACGGAGTTATGGAGTAACAAACATTAAAAAAAAAAACATAGAAGCGAATTGATAACCTCCTCTTTTGAAAACTTGAAGTCGGTTAAAAAAGAAGACTTTCTTGGTCCGGAGCCACACCGACATGCGAAGAGATTACAAGCCTATTCCTACTATATAGAAGAACTTTAGTTCGAAAGCTAAAAAATCTACTAGTTGATTAGGTATGTAAGGTAAACGTCCTAATGCCTGACACCGTAATGTCCAATAGTTGACATGTAGGTACTGTTCACCTCCCCATACTTGGCACTTTCATCTTATCTCAAAATAACAGACATAAGATGAAAGTGCCAAGTATTTGGTTAGTGTCGAGCACTAGGACATTTACCTTAACGTGTCAAACTTACGTTTAGGTAGGTGTTGAAAATGACATTTAGATCTAGATATATGTATACCTCGCACTCTCGAAAACATTACGTTAATGCCTTATGTTCTAAAAATGCTCTGCAATTTGAACCAAACACGAATTACCATCCAACTGTAGGTACAGTTCGGACCCGGGTATGTCCTTAAACTACGACCAAGACCACCGGGGAATGGGCAGCAGCATTCCTAGAGTGCGGTGGAGATACTGCGATCGCGAACCCGCATGCCAAGCGTGGCGATTATGGCATTTACCCCCCATGAAATTGGGGGAGGCCTATGTCCAGCAGTGGACGTCCTAGGGCTGATGTGGTGGTGGTAGGTACAGTCAGTTAAGAAAGCAGTTTACCACTCGATCGAGCTGACGGGTTTTGAAACTTACTTTTGTCAAAATTCAGTTTAATTTGAATATTTCCTCCTCCAACATTCTCCGGGTACCGAGAAGTTATGGTTCAAAAGCGATAGATCACTTTCTCGGCTGACTGTACAATCCAGATAATTCAAACAGCGTTTACAACAACATTTCACATAACAGACGCGAGATATCGAATCGGCATCGCCTCGATATCATAACCTCGTGACATTCGTATCGAACGAAATGAAAGCAAAAATCGTAATGTATTCGTTGAATGTGGAATCATCCATCAATGTCGCCGGCTCATTGTGTGGCCCGCACGCAACGTCTTCGGTACAGTCGACGGTGGAAATACGTCTTAACAATACAGTGGACCGCTGTATGAGATGGCCGAGCCACATCATCTTTTCTTCGTTAGATGATGCCGCTTTTGATCACGTCTAAGCGGTGTCTAAAGGTTAGTATTGGTGAAAATTAGACTGCAAAATATGAATAACTCATCTGCTACTGCAAGTAGGTGACTCTTACTATAAAAACTCAGGGAATATAAATATTCTAAAATACATACACGTATTACAGATATGTACCTAAGTGTTGAACCACTGCTTCGATGACAGAGCCCGCTATTTATAGGTACATACGCGCATACACATTACGTATACATACAGTGGCCAGTATTTATACTGTGTCCAATTCGCGCCTACACAGGAAACCTGGACCTGACATCTGATGCCTTGCAAAACCTGAATGTTGCCTTATCAATCTTAATGTTATATTTATTTTCCCTATCGCCATAGGATTTAATAACTAGTGGCCAGAGCAACAGAAAGCCTTTGCAATATACACCGCAATAAATTTGTCTCACACACCAAGTAACAACAAAAAGAAATAGTTGAGGCGGAACTCCCTTTCCTAATAATACCAACATAATAAAGAATAATGTAAAAATGGAGCAAAAAGTTAATGTAGTTCTTTACACGACTTTATGCTGAAACCTGCAAAAAATAAACCGACTGAAAAATACGGTAGCGAAGGCAAATTGTAAAAATTGAGAGTTGATTGTTCATCAGTTTATTTTTTTCTTACTTACTTACTGTTACTACCGTAAGTACAAGTACTTCAATGTATTACAATCATATTCGCATTTGACTGTACAAGTTTAACATTTGATGCAAAGCCAAGGAGGAATCGATCGGGTACCCTGCCAATGAATGTGCTTTACTTGCGCCAAGCGCTCAGCCTATAGCAATATAGGTACTTACAGCAAATGCTGCATATACTTAATGTAGGTTATGGTTGTTATTATACTATTCTGTGTTATGTTGAAAAAAGTTTGGTGAGATACTGTAGCTGAGAGGTAGATCGTGAATTCGAATCCGGCTCGTAACGCAGGGGGTCTACTCCGAAATTCGAAATACGAACTACGTATGGGGCCGTCCCTCTCTTGTAATATGAGTGACTGGGACGGTATAAGGTACGGTACAACTGGGAAAATGCTAGGACGAAGGTGAAAAGAGTTAGAAATTGAAGATAAGTATCATAGCACCTTCAAATGTTATTCAAATAACCGTTTAAATATGCGAATAACTGATGTACGAACCAGCAGCCTCATTGCGTAACGAACGGGCTGCGCACTGTCATTAGAGTCAATTTCGACGGAAAATGTTGGCTTTATTTGATACTTGGAACTGGCGCGTGATGGTTTTGCAGTAAGGCTGTAATAATAAGGTAAGATATTCCGTCATTCATATAAATCGTGTTATTGTGTAATATTTCAGTAGTTTTTCACCACATTATAAGGTTATATACTTACATACATACATAAATCAAATAAATAAATAGTAGGGGTTTTTTTTTACACAAATTGAACTAGTCTTAAGTAAGCTCAATAAGGCTTGTGTTGTGGGTACTAGACGACGATATATTTCATAGATATATACTTAATTTAATACATAGAAAACATCCAAGTCGCAGGAACAAATGTCTATGCTCACCACAGAAACAAATGCCCTTACCTTTACATACATAATTTTTATTAGGGTCGTCTAACTCCAGTGATATAATAAATTAGAAATTTAGTAAGTACGTTTAAAAAAGAGTCAGTTAATAAAGCGTGTCGATAGGTACTGGATTAATAATTACGAAAGTTTTAGGTCGCTTAAATAAATCATTTTTTTCTCAGCTATCAGGAGGGTTTCGTATAAATTACGATTATTTTTTAATTTATTTTTGTTTAAATGGAATTATAACAGTAGTTAAAAGTATAATAAACGTGATGAAACTATGCAAATAAACTATGTAAACTATACTTAATCAATTTTTCTTGTACCTACGCAATCTTATCAGTGTAAAAATCTGTGTCTGTGGCTCCAGCCTTACGCGTGCAGATTGCGCGCGCATTCCTCACTAATTGCGCAAAAACATCGCAATAAAATAGCGGAATGGAATATTTGCACAGCATTGCCAATGCTTTTACTTATGCTTTTTGTTTAGTGTGAAGAGCGCCAATTATTTGAGTTATACTATAGTCTATTTTTTGTGGTCGTAAATGATCTAGGAGGATATTTCTGATGGTTCAGTATTTGTATATTAAAACGTGTATACATACTTTGGATATAAACGTGTAATTATGCAATTATACCATAAAGTGAGTGTCCTAGATAAGAAATTAATAAGGTTTCAAAAGCGTTAGTCATTAAAAAATTTAAACAAGACTTGTACCTATGGTATTATTATCCATGGCCACTATCTTGATTGACAGTTACTTTAGTAGGTCACTAACCCTTTTCAAAAATACAACAAAAACTACAAAAAGCATTTAACTGTAACTGCTACCGGCTAACGAGATTACCAACAAAAGTGTCACAAAAGGGACAAACTAAACAAATCGCAATAAATCCGTCAAACAGAGTCGGTAGCCAAATCTTGTTATTTGCATACAAATTTCATAACAAAAGGTATTGTTTAGAAATAGTAAAGAGTTAACGCTTTGTCGCGCCGATGCAAAAAAGCTTTTTTTAATCTGTAAGGAGCGGGAGCAAAAAGGGTTATTGTCACCATGGCGCGCAGACGTTTGCTAATCTTTTGCAAATGGACAATGCGCGTAATGCTCATTAGGTCGTTTTTGCATTTCTAGGATGCGCGGAGAGTCAAGGCCTAATTCATTGTTCGCAGATCTGAATTGGTAGCTTGAAACTATATACATCTCGGAATGTTCATGTGGAAAGATTGCAAGAAAAATTGCAATAAGACCTTCATATTATACTTAAGTTAAGTTAGTTGCTTTGGAAGATTTTCAATACCTACGTGGCTGATTTTTGATTTAGGTACAAACTTTGACAATAGAGACATCGTGTCAGAGAGACGGCATGTTATATTTATAATTTTACCAATTTGCGGCGACAGAACTGAACAACATAATTGTTGGCAACCACGGGCAGTTTAAAGTAGGGTTGCTAGGCCGGTTATATAGAAGACTGAGGAGTATAATCAGCCTCTATTCCTAGCATTTGTGGACTACGAGAAGACCTTTGACTCGATCGAGACCTGGGCGGTTTTGGAATCCTTGCAGCGTAGCCAAGTTGACTGGCGTTACATTGAGGTGTTGAGATGTCTGTATAAAGCCGCGACAATGACCGTCCAAATACAGGACCAGGAAATCAGATCTATCCAGCTGCGTCGGGGTGTGAGACAGTGAGATGTTATTTCCCCCAAGCTCTTCACAAACGCACTAGAGCATGTGTTTAAGACCCTGGATTGGAAAGGACGTGGCATAAATATAAACGGCGAATACATCTCCCACCTCCGTTTCGCCGATGACATAGTCATTATGGCAGAATCGTGGCAGGATCTGGCGGAAATGCTGATAAACCTTAATAATGCCTCTCGACGTGTGGGGCTTGGGATGAATTTGGACAAGACGAAGGTTATGTTCAATGCACATATCATCCCAGAGCCTCTTTTTGTCGGAGATTCGGCCCTCGAAGTTGTTCAGGAGTATGTCTACCTGGGGCAGATAATCCAGCTTGGCAGAAACAACTTCGAGAAAGAAGCCGATAGGAGGATTCAATTGGGCTGGGCAGCATTTGGGAAGCTTTGCCAAGTCTTTGCGTCATCCGTGCCACAATCCCTTAAAACTAGAGTGTTCAACCAATGCGTCCTACCAGTAATGAACTATGCTGCGGAAACGTGGACACTAACCAGGGGGCTAGTCCACAAGTTCAAAGTAGCTCAGCGTGCTATGGAGAGAGCCATGTTCGGTATCTCCTTAAGAGATAGGATACGTAACGAGCATATACGTCAAAGGACGAAAGTTGTCGACACAGCTCCGAAAATTAGCACGCTGAAGTGGCAGTGGGCTGGTCACGTTTGCCGTAGAACCGACAACCGTTGGAGCAGACGAGTTCTGGAGTGGAGACCACGGTTGAGCAAGCGTAGTGTGGGACGTCCTCCAACTCGTTAGACTGATGACCTTAAGAGGATTGCTGGCAGTAGTTGGATGAGGAAAGCCCAAAATCGATTATTGTGGCGCAAAATGATGGAGGCCTACGTTCAGCAGTGGACGGACTATGGCTGATGATGATGATGATACCTATCCTATAGATAGCTACATTCTTGTTTCGGCCAACTCTACGGGTTCACACCTCTATTAATATTTTGGAATGCATTTGACAGCGTTCTCTATTTAAATTATCTACCAATAGAAACGGCCAGCCTGCAGACGATTTTGTTGAGAAATTGTGAACTCGTAGCCTTGGCCGATATTAGGTACTACATATTTAAAATTTGTAACACAAACAAAACAAATGCCTACCGAAACGGTCAACTAATACATGCAAGAGGGGTTCAGACTTAAGTTTTTCACCCATAAAACTCTTAATAGATAAGACAGCTTAATTCTGTAACTATGTCGAGATACATCCAATGGAACATTTAACGTGTTATGATTTCGGATTATCACGCTTCGACGAAATTAATTACTCGTCGTCACTTCCAGAACACGATCTTGGCAATTGAAACCACTTAAAATTTTGTCCAAGGAGACATTGTAGGCATTGACCGTTACCTAGAGCGAATGAAATACGACATAAAATGAACTAAAATTAAATAAAATGCATTTGTATATAATAGTTTTTAAAACTAATTCCACCTTCATCCTGATTATCCCAATACGCTTACCTATTATTTATTTGTTAAGTTAAATCACAATGGCGAGATTGCGTTGCCGAATTTGCCAAATAGCATTAAGCCCGCCATTACTACATTTTTGTGTCTTAAGCAATAATTTTGACAATAAATACATAGATCTACGTCAAAAACTTGCAATCCGCAACGTGTATATCTGAACAGCATGTATTTATGTATTCAAACACAAATAATATCCATTTGATTCTGAAATATTACACGGCACCGGCGTATTTATGTATCTTACACACGAGTATGTGCTCGCACGAGTACCTACGGGTGACGTATATCCCTCCCATTCGACATTCAGGATGAACAAAGCTGAAACTCGCGTCACGGTCGCCGACGCGTCATTCATCACCAGCGCAGGGTTGTCAGGAGCGACATATTAATCCATTTTTTATTTATAGAGATTTTAGAATTCGTATAACCTATCAAAATGACACAATCGTATAGGTACCTATACGCAATTGGCCTCTAAATATAGAATACTCGTAAGTATAACACTTTTATCAATCAAAGTGGAAAAATAATTTTTAAAACATCGAAATGACAGTTGACGTCTACTAACAAAATTATCCTGCAAGACTCTTCACATTACTAACTAAGGCCAGACCAGTGAGGAAAAAATGGGTAGTCTATGGAACGTGTTTCCTTTGATTAGTAACTTTTTTTTATTAGACTACAGGTTAGGTATATTCACAATAGAATATACTTAAAATAAAAACATACCCACTGGGCTAAATGCGCCTTTCGTAAAATATATCGAAATCTAGTAACATTACAAGTTTTTTTTAAGACTAGGACTTTACTATATTCCTTGTTCCACCCATGCAACATATTTGAAATACCTAAAGTACCTAAATAGTTTGTTGGCGCACTTGCCTGGAATATATTTTATTTAAATATACGAAATACAAGGCAGCAAATCGTAGCTGCAGAATGTAGCTGCTGAGGATATACAGCCAGTTTTTTTTTACTTATTGCACTTACTATGATCAACGCAAGGTGGTAATGTATCTTCAATTAATATCCGCCGCCAATGCTAGTCAATGTCTTATTTTCACAAGTTGTTGGAGCTCGTTCTGTTCTTATACATTTGTTAAACATTGCATGCGGACGGAATGCTGCGAACTGCGACAAAAGAAATCAAGGTCTAAAAGCCGGTTGACGTGATAATCTCTGATCCATTCTGACGCCTCGCCTTACACAATATGAGCCGTTTAAATGTATGAAACTGATATCGGTCGGTCACGTCACGACACATCGCATCATATAAATACGAATCCGTTTTAAATCATTTTCAATATATTTTTATGAGATTTCGCAACCCTACGGCTCGCACGCGTGCGGCGAGGAAACGCCGAGCTTCAGATATCGCTATGTTTAGCTTTCAGCGATTGCAAACTTTGACATTTTGGATTGCGCGCCGCTGCTGATAATGAAGGGTGACGTACGGGAATATTACTGCGATGGAAGCTAAGCTTTTTAGTAAGTACACTTAAATATGTTCATAATGTTTCATAAGCACTCGTGATCTATTCAGAGCTGCTGTTTTTAAAGCGGAATTCGCAATGATTGGCTGATATAGATCAGCATCTTCGGGTCAGGTCCACCCGTTACTTTATGGTAGCGGGTAGCACCCGACCCGAAGATATTAAGCTTAAAATAAGAGAAGTGCGAACCCCCCATCTCTCTTTTCCTCCCCTCCTTGAATATATGAAAGTAGATAACTGCACAGAAACAGGTTTTAGCGATTATATCGACCTAGTTCTGAATTATTTTTAATAGATATATTTACGTACCTTGTATAGAAGATAATAATGGTATAATACAATAAATTAATGCTGACTTCTTTGATTAAAAGCGTAGTAGGATATCAACAATGACAACAGCATATTTTCTGCTACCGCAAAATACTTTAATTTTTATACCGTCATTGTGTCAACGCCGCCAGTCGCATAAAAACTAAAAACTCCCGCAGCAATCATCCTAAAACGCTACCCTTTCAGACCTCGGCCTCTGGGGTCTCAAAACAAAAGAGCGGTAAGTAAAAGGCTCTTTAATCTACCGGTTCGGCAGGTGTGCCCCAAGGGACTGTTAGCTCTAGGGCAAAAGCGGTGACTTGCGGTACTTCACTGAAGCATTTGGAGACTGGTAAGAAAATTGCAAGCCAGGATTAGAGGGTTGTTTGTGGTGACACGTCGCTAACAGTGTGTTGTGGTACCGGTATCTTTTTGTTATTTCAAAATTAACCTATTCTGATTCATACATTTAGTAAGCAGTTAGTTATTAGCTTTAAATTCTGAAATCACCGAAACCTTTCCATAACTTCCGAGCGCCAAAATATCTCATCTGATATTCTGAAATGGGTGGCTTCAACCTTTTTTTTTTGCAACTATACGTTTTTTACATTTTAAGCTATCGTTTTAGATTCGTCGATTTTTGTCGATGTTGGTATTTTATTTATTTGTATCAGGCAACGAGGCTCCAATTTTAAATATACTTACCTTACAAACTAACATATAATCCATAGAAAAAGAAAGAAAGCGACTAAGTGAGCGGAAGTAGTCATCATCATTATCAGTTTGTGTACGTCCCACTGCTGGGCACATGCCTCCTCTTATTGGTCAAGGAAGCGGCTTTCAAGCTGTGGTCGTGGAAGCGACTCTCGGCTCATACCAGTGGGTTTTTGGGAATTTATACTGTACGGAATATCATTTGATCTTTAGGATGTTTTCGGTGAAGGAAAAGATCGTGAGGAAACTTGCATACTGCGAAGAAATTCACAGGTGATGTACGAGTATGTGAAAGACAACCCGCCTTAGTGTTACCGCGAAGCGGAAACGAAATATATGCCTCTCTGTCGCACTTGCGTATTCGAGTGACAGAGAGGGAAATACTTCGTTTTCAGTTCTCGGTAGGCCCTCTGAGGTAGCTTGGGGACTACTCACCGATCCCTCTCATGCTTAGAACTACGGGGTGATTATAATTACGCAACGTCTTCGAGCGTGCGTCAGGGTTTCCTATAAGTAAATCGACATCTCCTTCTTAATAGATTTCGTATAGATTTTTAGACTGTAGATTTAAGTAAATGTCATATTCCATAGTAAAAAATGTTAGTTAGATTTTTTATACCACGTCGGTGGCAAACAAGTGTCCGGCCCGCCTGATGGTAAGCGGTCACTGCAGCCTATGGACGCCTGCAACTCCAGGGGTAAGAAAATTGCGTTGACATGCGCGTTGCCGACCCTTTAAAAATTAAACACTCCTTTCTTGAATAATCCCATACTGTAGTTCCTCGGGAAAACCTCGGCAGGGAGCTCATTCCACAACCGAAGCGATCTACTTATCGTACGTTAGAAAAGATACACGAATATCCTGCTAGTAGATACAATTTTATTGTGGCTACTAAAATAGGTGGACAGCGATTAGAAAAGAAAATGCTTCGTCATTGCATACTGATACTATCATCACTGGCTACACAAATCTTGCTGACAAGTCATGCTCGCAGTAGCTGGAGGCATTACTCGCTAAAAGGTACTATCACAATTAATTAAAATTAAAACTATTTTATACATTAGACAGGATCGACCGAACCGGATAAGCGTAATATATGTAAGAGTATACGTATCACGAAATTTCGCGCGTCACGATTTGGTGGGTAAGGAAGACTTACTTACCAATATTTGAATCGAAACCTTTATTCTACATAGCTGACGCCTCTATTGTTATGATGTAGATTGAAAATAAGTATTGGGTCATTGACGTACTGAGTCGTTTACCCTACTCTTCCTGATTTGGCAGGGTAGGATCGATATGTCATAGGTATATTGTTTTTTGGCGTGAGTTATCCTCACTTTACGAAATACTGTCAGTACAGTATTACGTTTGCGCAGTAGTAATATCATGCGCAGAAACGGGGCTACAGCTGCATTAGTATCGGTAGACACTGACAGCTGACAGTTTTCTCTTATCGTACCGCCCCGCATCGACAAATCAGGAAGGCGCCTCATGCGACTTCCTACTTGGCGGGGCGGGATCGATATGTGCCCTTATTTTGTTCTTTGACGTGATCTTACTGATGAGATTTCGTCACTTGATGAAACACTATCAGTATTGCGTTTGCGCAGTATTCATACCATGCCCAGAAGTGGGGCAGTACTGCATTCGTATCGCCACTGACAGCAGGGCAGTATTGACACTGACAGCTGACAGTTTCTCTCATCGTACCGACAAATCAGGCACTCAGGCTCATTCCTGATGCGATCACGCAGAGAAACTCCCAGCATAGCCCTCACCATTGCAGCATTGCTTTGGGAGACTTTGAGCCTTCTTATGAGGACCATAGCAAGCGACCAGGTTTCAATGCAATAAGTCATCACTGGCAAAGACTCTCGTGGTACGAGTACTTTTTGACAATACGGAGTATTTACCGATCATACGAAGTCCTAAATAATAAACTAAAAATAAAATAAATAAATAAATAAATATTGGAGGACACAAATCGACCTAGTTTCAAATCTAAGGAAAGCTTGTAAGTACTATGATAAGCATAGGAACTTGCACCTTAAACATTCTTGACAAATTCTTACCACTTCTTATAAACTGGTGCCAACTCAAACCGAGAACAAGTAAAGTTTTATTGCAAGTATTCAAGTTGGCTTCAAGCTTCACTAACAGCGACAAATTTCAATAGTTCGCGCGGCGGGCATGAAGTTAAGGGTTATCATGCCCTCCGAAAGGGTGTTTATGGGTAGGTAAGTATGGGTGAAAAAGCGGAAATGATTTATTCCGATAACTATGTACTCGACAACGACAACCACTCTGTACACAATTTTATAAAGGAAACTCCTGTGTGTTTCAGTCGTTAGAAAATAATGAAACGAGTCACTCGCGTCTTTAATGTCCTAAAACTACCGTCGCTGCGATAAGTACTCATGATTAAGAACCGCGAACCGGTCTGAAACATGTCGGGCGATATATTCGACCTTATTTCAGCATTGTAATGTGTCAACTAAATGACTGACCGCAGTATTAAAACATGAAACTTTATATACCAATTTAAGTCTAAATACCCTCCGACTTGCAGTTTGTCTCCGTCTCGGGGTCCCGGTCTGCGCCCCACACAGATCTGCGCCCCTGTGGCAAAGAAGTAGATAGGCTGGGCCACCACGGACTTTCCTGCCAGAGCAGTGCGGGCCGCTTCTCAAGACACGCTGCTCTGAACGACATCATCCGTCGGTCTCTTGCGTCAGTCAATGTGCCGGCCCTACTAGAGCCGGTCGGCGTTTCAAGAGACGATGGCAAGAGACCGGACGGAATGTCTTTGATTCCGTGGAGTAAGGGACCCGTCCCTGCTAGTGTGGGATGCAACCTGTGTAGACACACTGGCCCCGTCACATCTCCATAGGACTTCGATGAGGGCCGGAGCAGCGGCAGAAGCGGCCGAAGGCATAAAATTTAACAAATACTGTGTGGTCTTGGCGCTGAATATAATTTTATACCTTTTGGCGTCGAGACCCCAGGTCCGTGGGGCCCCAGCGCACTAAGCCTCTTCAAAGACATCTCGAAGAGGCTTACTGATGTTACTGGCGACCGGAGAGCTGGCGGTTTCCTCGCTCGAAGAATCAGTTTGGCGATTCAGCGAGGAAACGTCGCCAGCATCTTCGGCATAATGCCGTAGGGGCCATTTTTAGATTTAGTTTAGTTTTAGTTTAACTTTATTTTGTTATAGTCTAGTTTTATTTTTAGTTTTAGTTTACTATAAGTCTTTTTAAATAAATATTATTCACATTGACAAAATGTCAGAGCAGTAACGTTTTGTGTCCGTTTAGAAATACATAATATTTTTTTATTTCATTTATAAGTCTTTACCATAGACAATTCATTACATAATGGATTTCCGAACCTTATTATACAACTGTTTGTATTTTTAACTTTTTAAAAGCGGCTGGCGTAAATATCCCCGTGTAAGTACTTTTACTATTTTTTAATTTAAATCAAATTACTTTGCTGTGGTAAAAAAATATCGTACGAAACGTTACATAGCTAGTGGCTCTGTGAGTTGTAGACATCGCAAAAAAAATATTTATTCAAATTTAAAAAATTTCAGGACCTGACTCGACAAAAAATCTATATAATTATCGAACCTGGTCACAAAATTTCACGAAAATCGGTTGAGAAATGCGACCTGTGGAGGAGAATGTCCGGACGTAAGTACAATACAATAAAATTTTGTATATTTTTTCGAATTACAAAATTTCTAAAAACTGACTTGACAAAAAAATCTATAAAACATTTTTGATGAGAAATGCGACCTGTAGAGGAGTACATCCGGACAACCATCCGAAAAAAAAAATTTTTTTTTTTTATATTTTACAAAAATTGACTCCGACAAAAAAAATCTATATAATTATTGAACCTGCTCACAAAAATTTTGTATATTTTTTCAAATTTCAATATTTCCATAAACTGACTTGACTAATATATTCTATATAGTATATTCTGTATAACATTTATGATGAGAAATGCGATCTTGCAGAGGAGAACATCCAGGCAAACATGAAAAAAAAATGTATTTTTCGAATTTCAAAATGTCCAAGAACTGACTCGACAAAAAAATTCTATATACTCGTAATTATCGAACCTGCTTACAATATTTCACAAGAATCGGTTGAGAAATGCGACCTGTAGAGAAGAACATCCCGACAGACAGACGTACGAAAGAATTTTTGTCGAAACCTGAAACGGAGACGCTTCGCTCGCTCGGTCAATTAAGTAAAAAAAATCTCGAGTATTATTTAATGAAAATCTCGCTACGCTTGTTTTGTTCCGGCGATTCTCGTATTAAAAAAACTCTTCTTTTGTAACTGTTGTATTTATGCTTGTTATTTTTTTACTCTAATAACTAACTATAGTAGTATTACAGTAAAATGTAACTTGGTTGTGCTAAACTAATAAAAAAATCAACTTGATCTCTAGTAAAGAGCGAGAGCTAATGGGAGATATAGTGCGATGGATTGCTGCAAGATTGCTTTGTTCGTGGGCCACGCTATCTACGGAAAAAAGCCAACTTCGCACATTCTAGTTGTAAAGGGTAGTCAAGTGTAGTGCCTTCCCGTGTCTTGCACACGCTGTTACTGTTGTGCCACCCTCCGTATAATCCGCTCTCGGCTCGAAGAACTGCACGTGAAACATGACCATCAGAGACTTAGTGGATTGCTGCAATATCGCTTTATTCGTGGGATGTGCTGTCTATGGAAAAAAAGCTATCTTTGCGCATTCCCACTATAGACGGTAGTGTAAGTGTCCTACCAGCGTTTTGCACACACTGCACTAATTGAGCCACTCTCCGTATAATCCGCTCTCGACTCGAAGAACTGCACGCGCGAGATGACCGAAGACTTAGTGGATAGCTGCAATATTGCTTTATTGATGGGACGTGCTGTCTAGGGAAAGAAAGCCAACTTTGCGCATTTCTGCCATAATGGGTAGTGCGTAGCCTACCAGCGTCTTGCATACACTACACTATTGAGCCACCCTCCGATAATCCGCTCTCGACTCGAAGAACTGCACGCGCGAGTTGATCGAAGACTTAGTGGATAGCTGCAATATTGCTTTACTGGTGGGACGTGCTGTCTAGGGAAAGAAAGCCAACTTTGCGTTCGCTTTAAGGGGTAGTGTAAGTACCCTACCACCGTCTTGCACACACTACACTATTGAACCACCCTCCGTATAATCCGCTCTCGACCAGAACTGCACGCGAGAGATGATCGGAGATTAAGTGGATTTCTGCAATATTGCTTTGTTCTTGGGACGTGTTATCTAGGGAAAGAATCGCGCATTCTCGCTATATAGAGTGGAGTAGTAGTGCCTTTCCCGTGTCATGTACAAATTGATTATGTTGAGCCATTCTCCGTATATTCCACTCTTAACTCAAACAACTGCACGCGAGAGATGATCAGAGATTTATTTAGCTCCAATATCGCTTTGTTCGTGGAACGTGAGATCTAGGGAAAGAATTGCGCATTCTCGCCATGAAGGGTATTGTAGTGTCACAGAATAGTAAATAGTATTACATATAGTGTCTTCCCCGTGTCTTGCACACGCTGATACTGTTGAGCCACCTCAGCCACCCTCCGTTTTATCCGTTCTCGACTCGAAGAGGTAGGTAAGCAAAGTGAGCGGAATAATAATAACAATTCAAATAATCTATTATTTATTGAATTGTGTGGCTGCCAACAATTTGCTTTCCAACAAGCGGAGCTTCGTATCTCATATTTTTCAGCACGAGGCCGAGGTGAGTACTCGTGTCATATAATGATACATTTATGATCATATCTACGAACTTCAGATCGATTTTATCATTAAACTGACCTCTGTCTAATAGGTACGAGTTCTAATACCAAAATGTTATACTCTAACAAGTACCTAGTACCTCATCCACTTCAACAGAAACTCGCATTATAATACCTTACCTATTGTATCAGTCTCTGCACTATATACCCATACCTATCACACTCCCATATGCCCATTTACCAGTACAAAAGGTCGTAAGTGGAACACATTTATACGCTACAAACGCCTTTTTAGGTTATGAGGGGCATATATCACAGTACACTCGGTAGTCAGTCGGCCAGCTTTTGTGCCCTTCTGTGGGGAGTGTCGGTGTGTGTGTGTGCGTGTTGATGTGTGCGTTGATTTGCCGACGCGGGCGGTGCGAGCGACGTTGGTACGGGTGGAAGAAAGTGTGGGTACGATGCTTGGACACCTTTTACGACTTGATGAATATATCAAAATTATTGTGGAAGGGAAAGTAGAAGCAGTACGGAAAAGAGGGAGACCAAGAAGAATAATATTGACCAAATCAAAGAAAAAGTGAACGTCGTGTCGTATTAGGGTGTTAAAAGAAAGACTAAGGAAATAAATACATGGAGATTGCTCCACTGACAAGAGCCTAGCCCTTAAATATATGATGATGATAAGTTAGCTTTAGTAACGGTAGGCAACAAAAGAAAGAGCAAATCAACGCTGCAAAGCTATTGCTAAGCATTAGAGAAGATCCTCTAGTTACAAGTGAGATTATTAGATTGATAAATAAAAGATTTATTTGCTTGCTACAAACACATATTAATCAAAAATTATAAAAAATCAGAACAGACCTTGAATAGACTGAAAATTAAATAAAAAACAATAACTGTGTGTATTGCAGCAAAATTGAAAGGTTCAGGCTCTGTTATTCGCTATGTTTTTATAACGCTAAAAGGCGTTCGTCAAGGTGATCCACTCTCACCCAAAATATCTATAGCAGTCCTTGAAAACATCTTCAGGAAAAAAAATTGGCAAAATAAAAGTCTGAGAGTCAATGGTGAGCAAAGAGAATGTAATACTCCTTACGGAGAAGAGACGTAACTGCCTAAATACTGTCATCCACAGTAATTTGTATGTTTCTGTATATCTTTGATGTTCATCGCTATAAAACTAACTGTCACTGTAGTGCTGTGGAGTTATCGATAGTATTGAATAGTAAATGCACTAGTGATGTGCATGTCTTATCGATATTCGATAAAAATGGCTTACGTAGGTATTGCGATTTACATTTTACCTTTTTTAACTAAGTTTGCATTAAGAAGTAACCAGCGTTAATACTTAATGCGAAAACAATCGACTTGTTTTCAACTGTTGTTGTAAATAGTAAATAAACCACGTCAAGCTTATACATTATTATTTATTTACACACAAAGGAGTTATAAAAAACCCTTTTCCTTCCATTAAATCTTAAAGATATTTACATTATCTTGTTATTAGCTCATCTTTGGGAAAATTAGCAAAGAATTCTCCCCAGAGGCTTTCCCTGACGCCACATACTTCACAGCGTCTATTATTACGTCTATTACCGCCCATTATGAGTCACTTATCACTATTTCGAGTCTCTATCTCAGAAATATCACGAGTTCACGTCTCTTAAATAAAATAACACACACACAAAACAATACGAGTCCCTGTCTCTAAAAACTGCGCGCACACGCGAAATAAGCGCAGGAGCAAATTTGCTCAACTCTACACCACTAAAGTTTCAAAAGTATAGCGAATAAAATAATTATCATTAATGGACGTCGGTATTTCAAGATTTTCAAGTGAGAAAAATATTTTTAATGTACGTATTTGACTTTGTCAAGTTTGTCAGATTGCCATAACAACCCATTATCCTGTAGGTTGGCATGACAGGCGCTCCATCGCCATACATTGGTTTTTTTACATAGGAGTTGTGACTGACTGATGGTGAGTACCTGAGCCATCTTCGTTTCGCGGACGATATCGTTTTATTTGCTGAAAATTCGACAGATCTTACAACCATGATAAACGAGCTAGCAGAAGTGAGTAAAACAGTTGGCTTATCGATAAGTTTTTCTAAAACGAAAATAATTACAAATCAGGAAATAATGATCCTATAATGGTGGATGGTCAAACTGTAGAGCTTACAAAGGAGTACATTTATTTAGGTCAATCTGTGTCATTTGAGTGCAATACCGAAAAAGAAATACTACGGAGAAAATACTGGGGGCTTAAAGAGATAATGAAAAATAAATCAGTACATTTTTCGATAAAACGAAAGCTTTTCGATTCAACAATCCTGCCATGTTTGACATATGGCTGTCAATGTTGGTCACTAAGAAAATGGGACGAACATCAGTTCGCAGTCTGCCAACGAAGAATGGAAAGGAGCATGTTGGGAATCAAAATAGCACTATTTTATGTGCTAGCAACCAAAATATTAGAAAATGGACCAAATTAACCGATATTGTGGAAAGATTAAGGGCATTAAAATGGAATTGGACAGGCCACTTATGTCGTCTGAAAGAAAATAAATGGACAAAAAAGTAATTGAATGGATCCCAAGGGATGGCACCAGATCGCGAGGACAAACAGAACTGTGGAGCACACTGGATGAGCAAAGCCAGGGGCAGAAAGGTTTGGAAAGAGACGGGGGAGGCCTACGCCAAAGAGGCGACTACTACAGATTTCAAAGTGTAAAGATTTAATTTAGTTTAACTGAATGTAATTAATTATGTTGTAGAATAAAATGGCTTTTTTTTATTCACTATCTTTTTACAAACGGAGCAAAATTCTACCAGAATCTGACTCACGATCAACAGAAATAAACCATAAGATCAAATAAACCATGCCAGCTCAATCTTAGGACTAAAATAAACAAATACTTAGACACTAGAATTCTATATTGTTTTAACGAACTGTACAGCGATGCGTGGCCCAGAGGCCAAAGCCTTGAGGGCGACTGCTTGACGTCTTCGGATTGTCTTCTATGTATAACCCTTGAGACAGTTTGATTTAAATTTAGAATAAAACTGTACAAGTGTACAGCAAGCATCGTAGAGGGTAAACATACAACCTCTAAAGTACCTTTCGTTTAAAGCTTCCAAGACTGTCGCAAAGCATACCTGCGCCCAAGGAGTTTGGGAGATGGTTACATATGTGGAAAATTCTCGAGAATGCAGAGATTCGTCCCAGGTTTATTTTATTGAAGAGATCTCTGAACAGCTTGTAGACTCCCGGGCGCGACAATCTCTCGGGTACGGTAATATTAATCCTAGCTAGTAATTCCGAGCAATCCACCCCTTTAAAATTAATTAGCTTGTAAAGAAACATTAAGTCTAGCATTTTTCTCCTACTATATAAGTAGAGACGTGAACCGGAAAAACCTCATCCACCTTTGGTATGAATGTCGTTTTTTGCGAGATACATACCCCAAGAATCTCAAAAACCGCTTTTGTACCTTTTCTATCCGATTTTTATGGACTTCATAAAAAGGTGACGAGACTTGAGAACAATACTCTAAATTGCTTCTAACCAACGCAACATAAAGCAATATCATAGTGTGAGGACGCTTAAACTGTTAGAAGTTTTTTATTAAGAACACCAACATTCGAGACGCTCTCTTAATCATGGTGTCGAGATGGGCATTAAAATTTAGTCTACTGTCCATTATTACCCCTAAATCGCGTATTGTGTCTACCTTTTCCCGCCGCTTTCCGTTAATACTATACTTGGCCAGTCTTAATGGGCCGAACGAATTTCAAATCATCTGCATAAAGAGATCGACATAACGGTATCGACAGCAATCCACTATGCTGTTTATAAAAATTAAAAACAGCAAGGGTCTAAGGTGTGAACCTTGCGGAACACCAGGTGTCGCGTAAAACAATTTAGATTGCTCCCCATGAACAGTAACATATAGTTTTGGTTTGTGAGATATGAATTAATCCAGGACAGTAAAGGTTCACCAACCCCACATTCCGACAGTCTGCTTATTAGGTTCGCATGGTCGACTTTGTCGGAAGCTTTACTAAGATCAGTGTACACAGCATCGACCTGCACTCGGTTATCCATGTGTTCTGACAGCACTTCGACAAAGGCAGCAGAAAATATCCGTATATACACCAACACGTACATATTAAAGCTGTTACGTCACTACAATCTGGCAAGGCACCCGACAATAACGGGATTACGGCTGAAGTGCTGAAAGCTCATCCTACCAGTGAACCTCTCCATCTGCTTCTGACTCACATTTGACGCGAACACTAAACAGGTGTATGTGCCATCGTCGTTGAAGGTAGGTATTATATTTAAACTGCCCAAAAAAGTTGACCTATAATCCCAATGCTCCAATTGGAAAGGTATTTAACCTGTTACCACTTTGCTCCAAAGTATTTTGTTGTGACGAGTGCAGCGAGGCAATCTATACTAAAAGTTACTGTGATAACGGACGTCTTTTGGTCAGATCATTATCCTTTACTCATTGAGTGTAATGTTAGTACTATAACACCTAAACTTATATGTTTCGATAACAATGATAACAGAGTGATATGGGGTGAAAGGGACAAGGAGCAAGTAGACAAATATCACGAGTTATGTAACTCTAAGTTACGGGGTTTTCATTTTCCGAGTGATTTTATTCAATGTGCCGACAAGAGATGTTTTAATCATGCTCATAGGTTATTATTGGATAACATTTATAGTAGTATAATATGTATACTTAGACAGGCGGCCGAATGTACTCGCGATTTGTCTGCTCGCAAAAAACATAAATATGTAACCGGCTGGAATAAACATGTCCGTAGCGCGCACGGAGAGGCTCGGCTTTCTTATCGCAATTGGCTATCGTGTGGAAAACCTACTAGTGGACATGTATATAATAAAATGAGAGAGGTCAGGCGTATATTTAAATCAAAATTAAAATATTGCCAAGACAATGAGCAACGGATAAAAATGGAAATAATTGCGCAGCATCACTCAAGTGGGAAATTTTCTAATTTCTGGAAAGCCGTTAATAAATTGAATCCAAGGCCGGGTACCCCTGTTAGCGTTGCCGGTTATCACGAGCCCATTGAAATTGCGAATGTTTTTCGTAAACATTTTCACGTACAGTCGCTCCTAGCGCCCTCGGCTCAGGCGCCCGATGCTGACAGCTCTCCAGAGGATATTAGTGTAATTTTCTCTGCCAAAGAAGTGGCTTCTGTGATAAGAGAAATGGCAAGAGGGAAATCTCCAGGTAAGGATAGCCTCAGTATCGAGCACCTGAGGTACGCCGGGGTTCATTTACCCAGGGTCCTGGCCATGTTTTTCAATCTGTGTCTTAGTCATTGCTATCTGCCAGATGATCTGATGCACACAGTTGTTGTACCTATTTTAAAAAATAGGACCGGCGATGCCTCTGACGTGTCCAACTACAGGCCCATCTCACTTGCGAATGTGATAGCTAAAATATTGGACAGTCTGCTTGATAGACACCTGAATAGGTACATAAATTTACATGATGCTCAATTCGGGTTCCGACCTGGCCTATCCACCGAAAGTGCCATCCTGTGTCTCAAGCAGACTGTGCAGTATTACACTGCTAGAAAAACGCCTGTATTTGCCTGTTATTTGGACCTGTCAAAGGCTTTCGACTTGGTATCCTACGATAAGCTGTGGCTGAAGATGAGGGAAGAGACTGACATGCCTGATGAAGTCATATCCATCATTAGATACTGGTACAAAAGGCAGAAAAACAGTGTCAAATGGGCGGGGGCGCACTCGGAGGTGTATAGGTTGCAGTGCGGGGTGCGGCAAGGGGGAATAAGCTCGCCCCGGCTCTTCAACCTGTACATGAAACAACTTGTCGAGGAGCTCAGCAACACCAACATAGGATGCTCAGTGGACGGGGTCTGCATAAATAACGTCAGCTACGCTGACGACATGGTGTTGCTCAGCCCTTCGATTGGTGCGCTGCAGAGGATGTTGCGTATATGTGAGGCTTACGCGAAGGCCCATGGGCTTAAATATAACGCGGTTAAAAGCGAGTTCATGGTTTTCAAGGCTGACACTAAAACGTATCTTGATGTACCACCTGTCAGGTTATGTGGGACACCATTAAAGCAGGTACACAAATATAAATATTTGGGCCACTGGGTCACCGATGACTTGAGTGACAATGTTGATATAGAGAGGGAACGTAGGGCGCTGGCTGTGCGATGTAATATGCTGGCCCGGCGGTTTGCACGTTGTACCGATACAGTTAAAGTCACCCTTTTTAGGGCATACTGCCAATCTTTTTACACGTGCAGCCTATGGGTCAGACATACGCAACGTACATACAGCGCCCTGCGCGTCCAGTATAATGATGCGTGTAGGGTGCTGTTCGGGCTGCCGAGGCACTGCAGCGCCTCCGCGATGTTTGCGGAGCGGCAAATTGACGGCTTTCACGCCGTCATCAGAAAGCGGGCCGCCTCGATGATGAGACGAGTGCGCGGCTCCACGAACACCATCCTACAAACGCTGGCCGAGAGATGGGACTCCCCGATACTGCGGCGATGGATACAGCTCCACACCACAATGGTGCACTAATGTTGATAATTAATTTCAATTTAAATTATTTCTATCAAATTGTACTTCTTTACTAACATAGTGTTCGTAAGATTAATTGTTACTAACATCTTTGTCATTTATATGGAACCATGTTTCTGAAATAAATTATTTGATTTGATTTGATTTGATTTTGGAATATAAATCCTACACACTACAGATTCAGCTCCAATGCTCGACAAGGGGAAGCAAATTGAATAAGTAAGTTTTTTTTTAGTTTGGGCAGCATCGTGTATGACAGTGGGGGCACGAAAGCCGATATCGAGGCGCAGATAAATAAAACCAGAAGCGCATTCAAGACCCGTTTAAAACTCTTCAACATTATCAAGAAGAACCAAAGTTAGGATTTTCGACTCAACTGAATGCAGTGTTGTTTTATGAGTACGAGACCTGGTTCGTTCAAAAAGACTTAACTAAAGGCCAAACTCCATGGTTTGTGTGTATTGTTTAGGGATCTCTGGGGATAAAATGGGAAGAAGTAACTTACCCAACTGCCCAAGACCAAAGCAGAAGGAGGGAATTGATTCGAGCCCTATATCCCAGCAGAGGGTAATGGGATAAAGGATAAGACTAACAAGTTAGCTAGTATGTTTAATTTCATGAGAGTTGTTTATTAAGTAGAAAAAAATCGGGATATGCAAAAAATGCCAAATTAGAAGTAGTTATAGTATTAAGTAAATTTTAGTTGTAGACTTTTCTTGAACTTACTAGGAACAAACTACTAGGAAGGTTATAGGAACATTACTTAACAAGTAATGTCCTGAAAGCTCGAGCCTTGAAATGGTGAGTTTCTGTTTGATTGCTGCGACTCTAGATTTGGACAGAATGAAATGCACTCCAACCTCTCCGGTAGTGTCTACCACCCTAAAATATACCATGGCATCGTAGCCGCCTTCTGAGGCGTCACTGAAGCCTATAAGATCGCAACGCATTGATTGACTGCTCAAAATGAATCTGGGTATCTTGGGTATATTTAAAAGATGGAGTCTATCCAGGAATGCATCTTAAGTTTGAACTTCTTCCTTTGGAAGTGGATCATCCCACGATAGTTCTAGAGCTCACAAGCGTTGCATGATCACCTTGGCGTAGAAGGTAATCGGAGCCAAATATCCGCACAGGTCATAAAGCTGAGCGATGTTGGAAAGAATGTCACGTTTTGTGTGGCATTTTCCGAGCTTTGATACACGGTACACAAAGCTGTCCGTACTGGAGCTCCATTCGGCACCTACAATTTTAAAAATATTGTCTCCTTCTTCAAACCGAAACGGCGTTTCGAGGTGATCAGCAGGATAGTCTTCTAGAATGGCTTTGCTGTTGCTCGCCTACTTCCTTAGTTGGAAACATCCTTGCGCTACCATGTCAACTATTTGTTTTTGCAGTGCCTTCTCGGACTCTATATCCTGGCTGCCACTAATGACGTCATCAACAAATATCTCTTCCTGTAAAACGCAAGTCGCGGCAGGGTAAGAATCCTTGTTGATGATAGCTAGCTCGTGTATAACGCGCAAGGCGAGATACACTGCGCTTGAAACGCCATACGTGACGGTGGTAAGTTCGAATTGCTGGAGTGGCCTGTCAGGTGATTCTCTCCAGATTATTGTTTGGAATTTGCAGTCATTGTCATACATCCGAACCTGACGGTACATCTGCTTGATGTCACGGGTGAAGACGATGGCATGAGTTCTGAACCGCATGATATTTTCTCTATATTCTGCTGAAGTTTAGGACCTGGAATCAGAACCTGCTTCAGCGGTACTCGTGTGCTACTGGCACAGCAAGTTAAAATGTTGGTATTTTACCTCGTCTGAAATCTCACAAGAGGGAAAACTAATAAAACTGCTGTTAACGCCCAGCGTATGTGTGCTATGAATACACAGGCACACACACACTTACACGCGTCATCGACCAGCCAGCGCGGACGGGACCGCGCCCCCACTCTCAATACAACAGCTACCGAGCGCATACGCGTGCTTTTATTATATTATAACTACCATGTAAACTGTAATTCAGTAAAGGGAGTCAATTTTCAAGAACTTCTGCATTATTTCTCACCTTTGTCCACCGCCCGATAACTACGAGTCGCTCCTGTTTCTACATTTGGTCCCACGAGCCGAATAAGGAAGAACCATCGCCGCGCACAAGGAACAAAGGACCGCGAACAGTTAACGGACCGTTAAGTGGACATTTCGAGAAAAGGAGTTCATAATCAACCTACGGACGAGCACTATTAAGGAGCAGAAGATTCACCAGTCAAGGGAATTGCCATTAATCGGAAGTGAAAATCACGCCTACTATTTACCCACAGGAAAAGTGAAAGTGGGAGTGAGGACCTGGGAGAGTAGCGTTACCGTGAGTTCGTTCCGATCTTTTCTGTGTTAGACGAATCCCTCTTTAAGTGTTCACGTAGTGTTATTTCGCACTTTAAACGCGAATTTCATACATAGCAAATTGCATCATCTATTTTAATAGCGGTATATATTCATACCTACCTTCCTAATTAAAACCGCACTTTAAACGCGAATTTCTTACATAGCTAATTGTGATATCTATTTAATCATTGTTCCTAAGTACATTCCTAATTAAATCGTACTTTAAACGCGAATCAACTTTGTAACTTTAATAGTTTCAAGTGCACATTTACAGTACTTAGGTACATACAGTATTTATTTTATTGTTATAATCACCTAATTACAAGAATTTCATCCCAATTTCACTACCTATCGCACTTTAAACGCGTAGGACCTTACATACTCATAATAAATAAACAATTGTTAGCGCTTACTTGCAAACATATCATAGTAATTAATCAGTTTTTACATACTTATTACATTCAATATTGCATTAAGTAGGTACCTACATGCCCTGCTTAAAATCCCTATAGGTAACTAGTTAATCATTGATTTCGGATTGTGTAATCCTTTCAAGTCTCGTTTGTTAAGACCCAAGACTTTGTGCCTAGCCGTACATATCAACTCGTAGTGTTATTCATGTTATTGCAGTGTTTTTTTTGCATATTACAGCTGTTGCTAAGTGCGCGGGCGGTACTTAACCTTCGATCGCTCGGCGCCCGGTAACTGCAAACCGGCTTATCTACTTGCTGATCAGCTGTTCACAAACTTCGCATATCTCACTGCACCATCATTGCGCTTCATAAAAACAACATTTAAGTATTCCAATCATTTATTTAATAATTGTTGCAAACTATTTGTTAACAAACTTTTTGCTTGCAGCGCAAACATTACGTGTTGTAAGTACTTAAATTAATTCAGTGCATAGAACGAATGAATAAAATGGATATAAAAATATTAATTAAACAACGTGCCACATTCAAAACTAAGATTAGTCAGTTTGAAAATTATTTAAAATCTCTAGACAGCTGTCCGCAACTAAGTAGATTGCAGGCTAGCGAACTAAACATTCGATTGACAAAAATTGAAGAAATTTATTCAGATTATGATTCTGTGCAATCTGACATAGAAAACATGTCTGAAATTCCAGAAGAACAATACGCGGATCGTGAGACATTTGAATCGAGGTACTTCGGTGCAGTCGCGCTCGCTCGAGAGGTGTTGGAGAGAAGCGGAACTTCTGCGGGCCTCGCGCAGGAGTCCAGGTCAGCCTCAGGTTCTTGTGTGCATCACGGACGGCCAAACATTAAATTGCCAACCATACATTTACCTAGCTTTTCGGGACAATATCAGGACTGGCTGGAATTTCATGACACGTTTAGTTCACTTATACACTTAGATGAAACAATACCTAAAATAAACAAATTTCATTACTTACGCGCTGCATTAAAAGATAGTGCCGCTTTGATCGTACGATCGCTTGACTTCTCGGCTGAAAATTACGATGTAGCTTGGGATTTGCTTTGCGAGAGATTTAATAATAAGCGACTCCTAGTTAATAATCACTTGCAAGCTATATTCGACATTGAAACATTAGCTAAAGAGAATTCCAAAGCGTTGCGTAGTATCATCGACACTGTCAATAGGAATTTACGTGCACTTAAAACCCTTAACTTGCCCACTGAGCACTGGGACATACTTATAATATACATAATATCACAAAAGTTTGACACCGCTACTACGCGTGAATGGGAACAACACCGTAGCACTTTGGCGGAGTTACCTACTCTCGCAATGTTATTGCATTTTATTAAGGGTCGTGCTGATCTTTTAGAAACAATGGAGGATACTCATAATAAACGCCGATACAGCGACAATACACATAATCGCCACAAATCGTTAGTGGTCAGCCCTCAATCTCCTCCTCCCGAGAAACAGTACATGTGTCCATTATGCAAAAATAATCACGCACTGTATCGTTGTCTTAAATTTAAATCTTTCTCGTTAGATGTGAGAATGCAAAAGGCTAAATCGTTAAAACTATGCTTAAACTGCTTACGTCAAGGACACAGCGCTAACGCCTGTAGAATTGGTTCTTGTCGTTTATGCAATAAACCCCTTAACAGCCTATTGCATTCCCATGACGCGGCTCCGGCAGCCGCACCCGCGCCGCACAGCAGCGTCGCTCTCTGCGCCACGCCGCACGCGCCGCTAGATTTACCGGAGTCTCCTGAAACAGATGAATACTATACAGAAAGGGAAAGTGATGAGTCACAAAATAATATCACTTTATCAGCTGTTCAAGGTAACTGCGTGCTTTTGTCTACAGCATTAATCCATGTCACCGATCATAACGGACAAAAACACACAGTACGCGCCCTGTTGGACAATGGGAGCACTTCCAGTTTTATTACTCAAAAATTATGTGCAAAATTAAACTTACCAACCGCTTCGACCTCGTCTTTAGTTGAAGGGTTGAACGCACAAACGTCACGTTTGACAAAACAATGCAGTGTCACTTTATCGTCACTTATAGAACCGTTCAAATCAAACATAAATTGTTTCGTTGTTCCACGCATCACGCAACAATTGCCTACAGTGCGCATAAATGACGTGTTGTTAAATATTCCTCCAAATATTACACTAGCTGATCCTACATTTAACATGCCGTCTGAAGTAGATATGCTTCTCGGAGCAGATATTTTCTGGAGCGTGCTATGCTCGCATAATATTTCTTTAGGTAAAAATATGCCGACGTTAAGTAAAACCAAGTTTGGATGGTTAATTTCCGGCCTCATACAAACAAACAAACAGTTAAATACAGTCCACTGCAACCATACTCTTATAACACACAGTAATCAACCACATGATCAATTAACACAGTTTTTTGAACAAGAATCTGTGCCTCAGCATAAACAAACACTAATGGAAGAGCAACAACGTAAGCAACATATTTTAGAGAACTTTCAACGCGATTTTGATGGACGATTCATTGTTGCTATTCCACAGAGGGAGTCTCCTGACAAGTTGGGTGATTCATATGACCGAGCGTCGAATAGGTTTCAAAAACGAAAGCGGAGGTCTACTAAAGACCCATCATTCAAGAAACAGCACTGCGGGTATATGCAGGAATACATAGATTTAGGGAATGGGGAAATAAACCAAAATCCTGATGAGGATACACACACCTGCATATTACCACAACATTTTTATCAGAAAAGTAGTCATCATGGCCTGTTGCCCACTCAACGTAAACAAAGGAAACCGATATTTAAAAATTTAAAATTCAATATACCTTAAGTACAACGCAACATAATTTTAATAATTACATATATCTCAGATTTCATTGCAAGGTTTTCTAATTGGAACGCATTGCAATGCATTATCGCAAATGTTCAGCATTACATATAAATTGCATTAAAAAAAACCTTGCCTGTTAAAAATCAGCTTAATTAACATTGACACTCAAAATAGTCTGCTGAGAGTAGAAGGCAGAATATCGAATTCGTTTTATCACTTTGACACAAAACATTGAATATTTCCACATTCAACACATCACATGAACATGACTGTTCTCCTACTTAGATACTAACATAATTTACTCATACATACATCCTGAACCACGGCTTTAGGCTAAATATACGTTTTTTAGTACAGTAGCTGATTAAACCATACTTATGTACACAAGTCCGGTAATGATACTGAACTGAAAAGGCAGAGGTGTTAAATTAATTAAAGCTTATTTATGCATTTTTTGTCTGCTTGGCCGTCAGACCTGTACATATGGAGCTTGTGACTGATCAGTTAACCGTTTTAAACTTTTCTTTTGAACTAAACCGATTCATATTTTTCGCTAGCATATAGGTAGTGCCCATTTTAACGGATTAGCTGAGACTGCAGTGAGAGCAGTGAAGTATCATTTAAAGCGAATGATCTCCTCCACTAACTTAACTTACGAAGAGCTAAACACGGTCTTGGATCTTAAACTTGAGACATATGCCCCTGTCTTCTGATCCTTTGGGTCTTTTAGCTCCTTCTTAATGTTTTTATCGGACGAACTAACACGTTGCGTGCATCTCCTCAGGGTTCCGACACTGCTGCTAATATCAACACATTCTCACGTTATATGAAAACTCAACGGTTGAATGGCTGACTTCTGCTGGAACCGATTTTATGGCAAATACGTTTCAGAACTCACTTTGGGAATAATTGTGCTCGAGGACGACAGGCTGCCTCCTAATTAATCGTTACTGGGACGAGTCAAACTACTTTACCCCGGCTGTGACGGCGCATCAGCGTAGCCGACGTATTCACCGCGTCCTGAACTCTTCGACGTGCCTTCAATCGTCTATGCCCACTGCCAGTAGAAGACCAGAACGTTGTTCCTGGGGGGGCAACATGTTAACGCCCAGCGTATGTGTGCTATGAATACACAGGCACACACACACTTACACGCGTCATCGACCAGCCAGCGCGGACGGGACCGCGCCCCCACTCTCAATACAACAGCTACCGAGCGCATACGCGTGCTTTTATTATATTATAACTACCATGTAAACTGTAATTCAGTAAAGGGAGTCAATTTTCAAGAACTTCTGCATTATTTCTCACCTTTGTCCACCGCCCGATAACTACGAGTCGCTCCTGTTTCTACAACTGCATTTAGATATTTATATATAAATTCAGTCATATATTCGAAAAAGGCCATTCCCGAAGAGTAGTGTAGAACCGGAAGACTTAACCGAGACTAAACAGGGGGCGTGGTTTACCGAATCGAGGCATTCCCTTAAAATGAGGTTTATACAATGGACACTGGACATACTAGGTGGGTATGCAGAAATCCGCTTCCACATTCCAAGAATTGGCGTAGGCACAGGCACTGGTTTTTACGGAAGCGATTTCCATCTGATCTTCCGACCCAAAGGAGAGACTACTCTAGTTTAGAGTTTAGACAAGACCATCTTAATATACGCGAGTATTTTTAATAAAAAAAAACTTTCCTGCACGCATTTGTAAAAGTAGTTTCTATGCCGATATTTACCTTCAGAAAGATCAGTGGCGGTACGGTAAATAAATAATAATTAAAATAAATATTATATGACAATTTTTACACAGGTCAAACTAGTCATAGTAAGCTCAGTAAGGCTTGTGTTATGGGTACTAGAAGACGATATATATATATTTAATAGATATATACTTAAATACATAGAAAACATCCAAGTCTCAGGAACAAATGTCTCTGCTCACCCCAGAAACGAATGCCCTTACCGGGATTCAAACCCGGGACCTCTAGCTTCGGAGGCAGTGACACTACCAACTAGGCTAAACAGGCCGAAAATTAGCAAAACCCAAATATATGTACGACTAAATTTTTTTTTCATTTCAAACTAACTTAAAATCCGCGCGGCGGCGCCTGATCTGTATATTCTATTCATCTTGGTCGGGGTAGTAGTACAAAATTCGACCGTAGCAAGTAAGTGGCGGTACTGCCGCGCGAAACAATTGGTCTTAACACGGTAGAGTTGAGACACGGGCTAGTCATCTCGCTCGCACGCGCGGGCTTGCAAGCCGGCTTTAATGCTGATATCTTTTTTCTCTTTCTTATCTATGAAAACTGCTACAAAACGAGAGATACGTATATATAGCTAGATCTAGCAAATAGTTTGTGACTAATAGCCCGGCTTTGACGTGAAGTTATCAACAGATGTTAGTCAAATGCGAATTTCGCGCCTGCGCGTTCATGACTGGATGGATTGTGATGCTAACTTCATTGATTACAATTATGTACATTACTTGAAACTGAACAATTTGTTTGAGCGGATAGTGTTTTGTATTAAAAAGTTTATTAAAGTGGAAAGTGACGATGGATAAAGTCGTTCCGTGTGACGATTTAAAATATGCACAAGTTATCGGCGCAGAAAAGGTAGGCACGCTAAACTTTGCACAAAAAAAGCAACTTATTTTATCACCGAAACCTACGCCTGACTTGAGTATTTCTCAGATAAGCAAGTCACATAAACGACAATTTCAAAGATCGGTGCGATTGCTGATATGTCTGTATAATTTTATCTAGTAATAGCATGCCTTCAGTGTGTTTTGTTAGTCTGTCCTGTTTATGCCACACCAGTTAGTTAGTGATAATGAAGAGTGAAGATTTACTAGTATGGTAATATGGCAAGGTAGGAGATAGATTTATTGATATTGTGTGTGAAAAAAATACAAAAATGTATCCCTCGGCTTGCCCTTCTCTGCAACCCTAAGCACGTCACTGAGAAAGATGTACTTTCTGAGCATATGCATTATAATATAAAATTCCTCACGTTTATTTTATTGACCTACTCGACGATTGTACATAACTGAAAACGTCGTTGTTTATAGAATACGATACCGGGTATCGTCGCTCCCATGCTAAAGTAACGAAACTGCTTTTTTGTCAAAATTGAGTTATTGATGTAGAAGTGTACCAATTATGACAACGCACAATGTCACAAATTTTCAGGCTTCTATCTTTTAAGCTTCCCAAGTTACCTTTGTACCAATCTGCATTTATACATTTTTTGTCCCATGGTAAACTTGCGATGTGTAGATAAGGTGATTTGTCTTGGCAGATAAAGTTATTATGCCGGTGGATAGTTAACGAATCTGCCATTTGCGTAAATTTTCTTTGGTGGGAATTATTATTAACAGGTACGATTAGCCTATAGCTAATTTGCGAATCTGACAGATACGGCAGTTTACTGTGGTCGCGTATATTCCTCATACATATTAGTCAACTATAGCATATTTGCGAATCTGCACATTCGTTAATTTACCGTGGTGGCAACTATTTACTCAACTACATAAGTAGACTACAGCAAATTTGCGAATCTGGCAGATACGGTAGTTTACTGTGGTGGCATTTATTCCTCATCTATATTAGTAAACTATATCATATTTGCTAATCTACAGATACGTCAGTTTATTGTGGTGGCATTTAATGCTTATTTACATTCATAACCCTTTACATAATTACGAACCCACCGATTCGTTAATTTACTATGGTGGCAAATAAAACCTAGCTACCAAGCTAGCCATAGCAAGTTTGTGAATCTGGCATACCTGTTAATTTATTATGGCGACTATTCTTACCACATCACATAAATAAGTCTATTAAACTTTGTGAATATTGATAATCAACATTACGAATTGGTAATTCAAAAACAAATGATAAAATGTTTTGTTGTTTGGCTGAAATGTTAATTTCCTTTGCCTATTTGTGTTTTATAAACTTTCATCCTGACACTACCAGAAAAGTAGTTTATCGTTGATATGTTCAAGTTGTTGTTGAGCTTCTTTTTTGCATTTTGTGGAAACAGGTGTGTTTTAAATATGAAAAGAAACAAGAAAATGATCCTTAAAGTTTTTGAAGATGAAGAATGTGATGAATCATCGAAGAGTAAGTATCTTAGTCCACTTTTTTATAGCTAAACTACCTAATTATAAACAAATACAAGAACTTGATAAGACCTTTATTGTATTTAGGTGTTCACTTAAGCTAATAGTAAATATTAAATTCCAGGGAGCAAACAATGAAAGTCAAATAATCAATAATGGGACATTTATATTCTTTAATGCTGTAATGTAATAATTTTTAGTTTTATCCCGTACGGACTGTATGAATATGAAATAAACCAGTTGAAGAGCATTTAAATTAGCCAAAATTTATCTAAACAGAACTATAACTTATAAACTACTTAACACGAAAAAAAAAACTGAATCTAATCGTTTGCCCTTGGGAATTTTAATCTCTTTTGTTTTGGTAATTACGGTAGTAGTCATTTGATTTTCGTACATAAAATTAATAACTCTTTTATCAGTGCAAAAACAAATGACAGCAACCATTTTTTATAATGGGTCTTAATCTACATTGCACTTTAGAAACCTACAGCAATAGAAATCGCAACCATGGCAAATTTGCGAATATGCAATTTTGGTGAACTTGAAATATGATCCTAAATGTTAATACTTTAAAGCATGTTTTAAAATGTGTAGAGTATGCATATTCGCAAGTTTGCTTTGGTTGCTAAACAGATAAAGCTTATGTCATAATCATTCATTATATCTGTTTATTATGCGTGTGGGCATTTTTATTAATTAGTGTATTAGGTAATTAGTGTGTGTGTGTGTGTGTGTTTTAAATAAAAATTAAGTGTCAGTTCTGTGACGACAATTAAGCATAGAATTTATGTAATAATTTACTTGAATACATTTAAATAACGTTTTTATGCGTTTCTTTTCGATTAAGAAATTCTAAATTGAAAAGAAAAAGTCACCTTTTATACTAATTGAATCCGTAATTGTCGTCACAAAATTGACACTGAGTTTATTTTTTTTATAACAACGCACGCTAGTTGGGTAAACGGATTATTGAAATTTCCCGTATAATTAATTTTATTTGCCTCAATAATTGAACTCGCTTTCAATAAACATAATAATATGACCAATTAGATTTTTACAATTCCTTTTTTTGAAAGCAAGGAGAAATATTGTATGAAATAAAGTTGATTAGTATGCAAATAGTCAACTTTAAATTGTATTTATATTGTGTTTTTTTTCAGCTTCATCAAAATCATCACCAACTCAGCAGTTCCTATCAATGGATGCTTTAAACGACTTTCAAAATAAAGTTTCACAGAGGAAAACAACATGTAAAAATTATGTGCAAATTGGGATTCCACATGACAGTCCAGGATTAGATAATGAAAGTGTTCCAACTCCGACATCAACAATAAAAGATTGTGATCTCGCCCTAGCAACCCCTGAAGCACCGATATACTCACCAATAACCCCAATAGACAAATATACCTTTTTGTCTGGAAATAAAACAGCAAGTTCTATAGGCAAAAACACTTTTCAGTCCATAAATTATGAAAATGCAAGCCCTGACTCAATTCAGGACTCCGAAATATCTACGGCAACATCTGACGGACCGATGAACTTTCCGGTGATTTCAGAGGAAGAAAATATAATTATTGGCGATAGTAGTGAAAATAATTCACCAGTACGATCGATATCAATATCACCTGATCACCTAAACGTGTTTGAATCGCTATCGAAATCTAATGCTTTTGAATTCGGAGACTTAAGTGATGACAGTGTTAAAGATCCCGATTTTGCTCCGGAAGATGGTTCAGATGACAGTTCCTCTGATGATTCTACTCGTGTTTCTTCTAGTGTTTTTACTGTAGCCGATGTTCATATCGAAAAACCCACATCTTCCTTTCATTTTCTTCCATTAAAACAGAAAGGACAATTACAAATTAATAAAAATGATGCTTCGTCACATGTACCAATGCACGGTGACTGCATTGAGGTTATTACAGAAATTGGATCCGAAAGTCGAGAAATATTAGGCCATTCCCATCCGGAGTTGCATGCGTTTGTCCCGAATGCACGCAAAAGAAGAGCTTCAGAAAATGATTTGTTACAAATTGAAAAATCTGTAAAAAAAGTAAGAAGGAGTGCTTCGCTGTCAGGTCTTATTCTGCCACTCGAACAAAATGAACCCATTTCTCCAAAAAAAAGGATTCGTTCTGATCCCTCAAAGTGGAAACGTTATGTACAAAGAGAGAAACGTGCCAGAGGTGAAGCATATAAGACCGTTAGTGGCAAAGACGTTGCAGCAAGACCGATAAAAGAACCTAGGTGTGTGACGAAACCAAAACATAAATGTAATGAAAACGTGCCAAAATCGTTAAGAGAAACTGTTTACAAATCTTTCAGGTCTCTGAAATCATTAGATAATCAACGCCACTTTATAGCTCTACACGTACAAAGAAGCCAAAAAAAACGATCAACAACGGATGGTCCTTCGCGTAAAGAATGTACTAACCATTATTCATTCACAATAGGCGAAAATACGAAGGTCCACGTATGCAGAGAGTTTTTTTTGGATACTCTGAACATAACAGAAGGCATGGTTAGAGGAACATTGAAAAAGATTTCCTCAGAAGGTGTTCTCGAACAAGACAACAGAGGCCGAAAATCCCCACCTAACAAACTCTCCGCTGACAGGTTGAATGATATAAAGTCACATATATTTTCGTTTCCCACCATGGACTCACATTATTGCAGAAGTACCACAGAATACAAATATTTAGAGGCTTCGCTCAATATACAAACAATGCATATACTTTATAAAAAGCAATGTGTAGAGAAAGAACTTATTCCAGCATGTTTAGAAACGTACAGAAAAAAATTCAGATCTTATAAATTAAAGTTTCATGTGCCAAAAAAAGATCTATGCAAAACATGCATAGCTTTTAAAAATGGCGAAACCAGTTCTGACGATCATGCCAAACACCTGAAACGAAGAGACGACTCTTATTGGCGTCGGGACGCCGATAAAAACGCTGCAAATAATGATGTGAAAACTTTGGCATTTAACTTTGACTTAGAAGCTGTTCTTCATACACCTAAAGGACCAGCAGGTCCTTTCTTTTATGTTCGAAAGCTGGCAGTCTATAACTTGACTTTTTATAAGTTTGGTAACCAAGAGGTAGATTGTTATACTTGGGATGAAACTGAAGGTAATCGTGGCAGTATCGAGATTGCGACCTGCGTATACAAATACATTGTCAATAACGAAGGTATCACACATGTTAGAATGATGTCGGATAACTGTGGTGGACAACAGAAAAATTACGCCTTCTGTTGCATGCTCTTACACCTTGTCTCGACGCACCAAACGATTGAAGTAGTAGATCATGTTTTTTATGAATCTGGACATAGCCACATGGAGTGCGACTCCGTTCACTCCAAAATTGAACAAAAGGCAAAAAATATACCAATTTATACACCTGATGGATGGACTCAAGTAATGAGATCGGCTAGAATGAATCCCCGTCCATTTAAAGTAAATATCTTGGGCCATGACGAGTTTCTGAACTTCAACTCTAACGAAGTAAAATTTGCAGTAGAGGCTACGAAACGGCTTCGAAAAAAGAAAAAAAAGAAAAGTAATGAAACAGAAGAGAACGGGTCTCAAGATGAGACAGAAGAAAAAGTAAAAACTAATTTCAGTAAGGCAGTGTGGATTCAGTATAGAAAAGAGAGCCCCAAGTCAATCTTTATAAAGACTGACTATAATGACACACAATTCACAGAACTCAAATTAAAACCTAAAAGAGGAAAAAGTGCTGCAATATTACCAGCTCGTGCTTATGCAACAAAAATACCCATTTCAAAGGCAAAAAAACGGGACCTCATGAAACTTTGTCATGATAATCAGATACCTAGGTATCTGATTATCATGACAAACTATCACTCTTATTATGACAGTCTTCCAGATTCTGAAGAAGTAATAGATCGCTTACCGGAACCCGATATCGAAGAATGTTAGTTTTTATAGATATAACTTTGATAAATGTATCTTATATTGTTTTTTGTTTTGTTCATTATTTAAGTTCATTTTTTTTAGCTGAGAATTTGTAAAGCTGTTGATGATAAATAAAAAATACACAAGTTTCTCTTTGTTTTTTTTATTAACAAGCACTGTAAATTTCATTTTAGGTTCACACTAAAAGGATCCTGTGGTACCTATCGTAGCAGTTTAAATCGTCTACACTTCCACTTGTGTGTGTAACAAATATTAGTAATCCATTTAATAGTTGATTGGCCTAACACATTGGAAGTAATCAAATATAGATGATTTAAACTGCTTAATTAGGAACAACAATGATATTTTACCCATATACATTATACATAAGCTCTCGTAGTGGTTATAAGTATTTCGCATTAAATTGGCATGATATTATACAAAAATATTTTTGTTGGAACCAAAAATTTATACAGATTCGCAAATCTATTACTTAATACAAAATGGATAAGAAGGCATTCTAATTCAAATACACCATAGTAAACACACGAAACTGTCATTTTCGTAACTTTACCTCAGTTTAAATAGATTAAAACGATTTTTAATTTGCGAAACTGGTACTTTCGTGAGTTTTCTATGGTGAAAATTCTTACCTTTTTTTTGCTATGTATGGAGGTGCAAAATTGCGAATGTGCCGTAACTTCTAATTCCAATAAAATAAAGTATATCTGGCAAATGAATCATGTACTACATGCATTTTGAATACACTACGTGTATACTATATCAATACAACTTCAACGACCACTTAAAAAAAACCAAATTAATTTTTTTTGCAATTTCAAATCGCTCCCCAGAAAAATGTGTTTTTTGCAGTTTTGTTACTTTAGCATGGGAGCGACGGTATGTACTTAGCTACAACAGTATTCAATATTTAATAAGCACTCTGTACTTTCTTCCAGCCATACCCCATCGTCAGCCGCTCCGTTCAGAGGGCACACACACACGGACGCAGTTTATTAACGCACACACTGACAACGAGGGGTGCGCCTTAAGGGTGGAATAGTGGGGACTGTATTAAGTTCCTTTCTTTTCACTAAAATAATTTTAGGGGATGGTTTTAGTTCGATATTTTTTTGTCGAGGGCTCCTTCGCTTCTGTTGAATGCATTCGCCTGTTCAATTTGAGAAATGGCTGCTAAGTTTCCGAGGGTGGAATTTAGTAGAGATGTTGCCGAATTTGATATGGATCAACTTATACGTAGTTATAGAGGTATAACAATTGAATAAGAGATGCTAGTGGTGAGGGGACGAAATAACTTGCACTTCTGTTGTTTATTTAAGAAGGTATTAAAATATTAGCTCTAGGTAGCTGTATGACCGTCACATTACGATCAAATGAAATTGATATTATGTAACAATATTATATTAGGTATCATAATATTATGAAATTTATTAATCTTATAATTATCAGTGACTTCTAGCAGTCTAATGTACAAATTTGAAGATTATTCATTATTTTACAAAAATATATTAATTGAATATCTTCTGCTATAAACTTATTACATAGATTTTGTAAAAGTCCTGGAATACCAAAGCTATAAATATATAGCGATTATAGTCGGCCTGTTTAGCCTAGTTGGTAGTGCCATTGCCTCCGAAGCTAGAGGTCCCGGGTTCGATTCCCGGTAAGGGCATTTGTTTCTGTGGTGAGCAGAGACATTTGTTCCTGAGACTTGGATGTTTTCTATGTATTTAAGTATGTATCTATTAAATATATCGTCGTCTAGTACCCATTACACAAGCCTTGTTGAGCTTACTGTGCGACTAGTTCGATTTGTGTAAAAATGTCCCCTAATATTTTTTTAATTTTTTATTTATAGTACAAAACGACCAAAACCATAGTTTCCTGAAATATAAAAATATTAGACTCACCGCGTCGCGCCCGCCAGGCTTCGCGCTTTCGCTGAAATATTTTTAATCAAAGTTTTTACCTGATACCCGCCCCGAGCGAACCGACCTGTCAATCTCTCAAACGTTAGATTAAAAACATCATTTTCCTTTTTTTAACATTAAGAGGATCAGGGAATTATGTTGAAAAAACTCCAAGCATATGATTATAAGGATTGGATAACGTTTGACGACGGTCGACTGGGAATCTTTTGAGCCGGCCCTGTTTTGGTTTATATACATATTTTCTACCTGAACTTAGGTAGTTTTGTTAAATAAGATCGCTTATCATATAGTTCGTACGCATGTGTCGTTACTAATATTAATTCGTAATTAGAATGATAACAATGTTACCATCCCTTCCTAAACTATAACAGTCCTATACGCCGTAACAAACTTCCCATACATGCGGTTTTCTAGTGCAGTAAGTTTCATTTTCCCCAGTCAACATGGTATGCGTACCTTTCTAAACATCCACAACGAGGCAGGTGTGTGAAATATTGCTGAGTCAGCCCGGTGGCACCGGTAGTGGTAGCGGGTTCGATCACGATTTACATGTCAGTTGCGCCGCTTGATATCCGACTGTTGCGAGTCATGCTTGTTCTAGGAAAATGCGATTATTGGATTTGGGGACACGAGGCTTATTAGTTTAAATATTATGAATGGTGTGTACCCTATCAGTTTAAATATCAAATGTATAGGTACATCTACAAAAATAAATACTTAGTCTAAAAAGGCTGGGCCGCATCGGAAAGTGGGAACCCGGTTGGCAATGTGACGGCGATATTCCATTTTGGACACTCTACACCACTGGGGCCCCTACGGGTGACATGGGCCTTTGGTCGGGGCCTTGTAGGCCTGGGCGGGAATCCAGCACTGCGGCTTATACAATTCATACTTTCAATTAACTTACAAAAATTTACTGTCGTAATTCGACGAAAATATTCGAAATAAATGCAACACTAAGGCCCAGTTCAGCAAACTGAAATACGCACTACATAGTATACTTTTTACGCCAGTCTGCTCGCGAGTAAGGCCCAGTGGAAAAGGAATGGAAATTATTACCGTGGCGTCCTCAGCCATGCCGAGGTGAGCTTGGGAATGTCGAGGCATCTCTAGTCTAAAGATGTCGAGGTGTTCTCATGCTTACCTGGCGTCTTTAGGCATGTCGAAGCGTCTTTAGATATAAGCAACCTAAAGACTGCCGAAGCTTCCCGAAGACTGTTCCGGCGTCTTAGATACGCCTTATGCTGCCGAAGCAGACACTGCCTCGGTGTCTTTAGGTAGGTACGCCTTACGCTGTCGAAGCAACCCGAAAGCTGCCGAAGCAACTCAAAGACTGCTTAGGCATGCCGTGTCATGCCGATAGTGGGCGCCGATTTGGCGGGGCGGGAGCGATATGTCATAGGTATTTTGCTCTTTGACGTGAATTTACCGGTGTGAGATTTCCTCACTTGACAAAATACTGTCAGTAATACGTTTGCGCAGTAGTAATACCATGCGCAGATACTAACAACCGATACTAACCAAACAAAAATGCCCCAGGGCAGTACTGCATTAGTATCGGTTGACACTGACAGCTGACAGTTTTCTCATATCGTACCGCCCCCGCATCGACAAGTCAGGAAGTCGCCTGGATGCTGTATTAAAGTCGGGTGACCTCAAAATGGTAAATTAATTTAAATATACTGATGGAAATTACTACAGATTTAATAGATATAAATACATACATTAAAAATGCGATATAATACGTATCTACTTATTGACAAAATAAAATAAAAATATTTGAGTGGCAAAGCTTGGTATAAATTGGCTCTCATTGGGGCAATAATACCCGAGAGAGATTGGTTCAGCGACTTGCCGACGGCTTCCGTTATGAAGATAGGCACGTCAATTACACCCAATAATTCTACTTACGTGTAATACGGTAGCAATAATGTAGGTACCTAATAGGTAGCCAGGTTGTTTCAAACAGTCGGTTATCGTAAGTTACGCCCGTAATATTTGCATGGGAAGCTTGAGTAAGTTAAACGGTCCTCGACACCCGGTGCCCGATATATGACACCTATTGGTCACTTCTGCCTAACAATGACAGACATGAGTTTTATATTGGGCAATGGAACATTTATTTACCTTATCTAATCCGTTAAAACACAATTCAGCGGAATGTCTTCAAAAACTCCATACACGAAACTATGCACGAGTACGAGGTAACTTATTAATCTCGAAGGAAAATATTTTGCTTTGGGTAAAATTATTTTTATTCTTTACTAGATATTTTGATTAACAAGAAAACAAAACCAATGTTAATGAATCCACAGGGGCGATTATGTAATGTTTCAAACGTAAGTACGTCAGATAGATTTAACTGTATTTTTATACAGGAAAAATGACAGGTATAGTCTGTGAGTGTCATTTTTCTTAAATACTTTTCTGCTCTAGAGCATAATGTACCATTTTCAGCACGGCATTTAGAAACCATGGCCCACTTTCAGAGTATAATAAATGAAAATGTCATTTGTCGAACTAAAAATGACAGTTAGATCTACCTAAAGTAATTTAAACGCGTTACATAGGTAATCAATTAGCAGAAATTGGTAATTCTGTGATCCAGTATATATTATTCATTGTATAAAGGTTAGCTGGAATAGATCCCTCACAGTGATAAGTTAACCTTTGTACTTTAATCTTATGTGACATTATATGTTGTTTTCACCTATAATGGTGTACAATGAAGTGATATACGTACATGTTAGTATATATATTTATTAACACCAGTCTAGCCCGCCAATTGAGTCATTGTTAAACTATGCCTCCGCACCATGTCTATCAATATCATAACTACACTACACGTTATTCAATTTGCGACCAGCACTTTCTTTCTGAAAGTCACGGTGGTCTTATTACTCTTCATTTGGCTGACGTCTCAATTTTGGTACAACTGAAATCTGATAGCTGGAGAAGAAAAGGGACAATGAACGCGTTAAAAACATTTGAATGTCACCGTAATTGATGATGCTCTGCTGAAACTTATGCCGTTGCATTTGCAATTCAAAGAATCGCCTTAAAAGGACGTTTAAATTGAAAGAGCCCGGAAAATAGTGATTTTGGAGGCAAAGTGAAATGCGTGGAAAGCGGTGAATCTTTTTTTACTTGAGTTAAACTCATTGAGACATCAAAAAGCTTGCAAGAGTGTACCTAATAATGCAGTTCTTGAGAGATAATTAAAAACGACTCACGAACTTCGTTTACCTTTACCGTAAACAATTCAATGCAATTTCAATGACCGTCATCAACTCCAAACAATCATAATTGGATTTACCAGAATCATCATAATCATTAGGCACGGTCCTTCACGAGTTCTTACCAAAAACGATTTGTTTGGTCGGAATCAGTGAATGGTCACAGGTCCCGGCGTAGCCACGTGCTTGTCTACATGCAACGTCATCGAGCAGTCATTATCAGGGGTCAACGGCCGCTGATTACCTTTGAGCACGCCCTGTCGTTCATCATTAGCCTAGGTTAGGATGTTTGTAAACATAACCTCTATTTGGCTTTTCGGATCTCATCTGGCGTGTAATTGGGGCGTGACACGTTTACACCACTTTCAAACGTAATTTTTTTCAGTGACATGTACTCAATGTGATCTTGAACAAGTTATAAAAACATATTATATTACAGGATTCCCCATTCTTTTTTCAACTATGGTACATGAACCAACGACTAAGGTAGTTCTATCTTCATTTAAGGAAGGGTTGTACCAACTTACGGTTACAGAACCTTCCGGCAGCTGTCATCCCATATAGTGTCAACCTTATCTCCCAGTGGCGGAATTGCAGTCTTAGTCGTCTTTTAGTTAAGTATAAACAGCCATATAGCACCCATTTGCCGGTTGGCTGCCCTAGGCCCGGGCTACTGGATCTTAGGGCAAATCCGCCTCTGACCTCTCTAGGGTATTCTTGGTTATTCATTTATCGATCGAGTGAAACGAAGATCTCTGCTTCAGCTTCGAATGATTTCGTATGCCCAGATGTCCAGATGTCTGGATTTCCGGTTGTTCTCCTCTACCTATACATGTCGCATTTCCGATTCTCGTGAAATTTTGTAAGCAGGTTCGATAATTATATAGAATTCTTTTGTCGAGTCAGTTATTGGAATTTTTTAAATTTGAATAATAAAACTTCGCGATTTCTACAGCTCACAATGCCATTAGTTTTAGATCTCTTCGAATGTGTCAAACGGAAAAACATGTAAAAGAAAATAATACGAGCATTCCGTATAAGCAGTGAACACTTCAAACAATCACCACTGTCACTCGCTTGCTCTTAGAAGTTCATATGCCAAAATTAGAACTTGATGTCCCGGTTCCGGCATGAACAGTCAGCTGCAGAGAAACCTGCCCCCCCCCCCCTTGCATGTAGGCAGTGGTGGGGGGCGGCCTGAACCAGAACACCGCTCTAAAGGCTAACGGATCGTACATAAATACTTATACCTGCAATACAATTTACCTACACTATAAAAATAAATGTACCGATAAGCTTTGCAAGTATAAGTATTCATCAATTAGTCAATCACAGACAACTACCGTGTGAAGATACCGATAAACACGCATTGAAATAAGTGATCATAATTCATAACTAATACGCAGATATCAATCTTCATATGTAAACTTGGGTATATTCAGAGAGAGGCATAAGCTGTCAGTATAGAATTTTGGCTAATCAATTAGGTGTAAATATTTAGATTGAGATTTGGAGAAATTGTTTTATTTATTACATCTTGCCTTACACGTCGTTTTTTCCGTCAATAAATTTCTATTTGAACTTTACACCTTAGTCTGCACTGGACAGTTTCATGCGGTCATAAAATATTTTTACACTAAATCTGTCTTTTTCATTTGGCTATAGGTATATTGCCGCAGTGGTTACTGAGAAGTTGCAGTCTGTGCATATGTACCTATAGTATGGTATATGTAAAGATACGTTTAGCTAAACTTGACAGGAGACTATATATTATTATGAAGTCTAGCTAGGATAGGTAACCTTCGAAAGCGAGTGTCGAGGTTTATTTATCACTTTTCACATTAGATCCCTCTTAAAATTCTCATGCTTTTCAAGTCCGACTCTATAACCTATTTACACCTAGGTATGCCTAAACGAGAAGAAAAGGTTAAGATGTGTCAAATTATGGTATAAATTGTACAAATCAATCTGTCTGTATAAAAAAGGCCTAGTGGACGCCTTCCACTTCTTTCATTACCATAAACTTTGCATTTACCTTCTTACCTCAATAGAATGTGCTTCCCATTGCTGGTTGGAACCGAAGACGGTTTCACACGCGCGTACATTGCGTATTGACAGTCCATCAATCATTGCGCCCTGTGGCACGATTCTGCAGTAGAATAATATCAAATCAGCTTGGTGCCTCACGACTGGCTTCTTTTGTTTTGAATATATCTTTTATTCTATGTCCGCTAACCTATATGGAAAATGAGAGTTTTGTGTTCCATTGAAATTGTTAATTAAATTTTGGTAAACGTGTGAGAGTAGTCACGTATGTTGTATTCAATTGCGGATATCGTACCACAGTTTTCATTCGAAACGTGACCACAATTAAAAATTCTGACTAGTACTGTATCTATGAAAAGTTTTCAAACTTGGGAGTTTCCGAGGAAACTTCTTGATTTTTGCGTGTATTTATAGCAAAAAAATATTTAACAGAAATCTTAATTAAGTTTGGCCTCTTTGGTTTGAGACCAGTTACTGAAGGAAGCAATCACACCTTGATCAGGGAGTTTTCCGTGTGAAACTTATTTGCTTAACCTGATAAGTACTGCTACTACCTTACTGACTGCACTTACTTATGGGCCTCTTGGTTACCTACTTACTTAAAAACATCTGACATGATCTTACAGGCGATTGTAAAGAATACTCACCATATTGACGGGGATATATACACTTTCAATAATGTTAACATTTCAGATTCAGGGTTACTTAAAATTAATTATTAAGAATAATATAAAGAATTGCAAAAGCTACCATCAGTAATTATTACCACCCATACGTTAATTCATAAGGCTCTCTGCAATCCTCCCACGACATTGTTCAATGAATAAAATCCATATTTAAAATTGACATCTCTGCTGGGCACGAGTCGAGTTATCTAAAGAGAAGTCCATTTAAATTTTCTCTTTATTGATCTCTTAATAAAACCTACAATCTTTGGTAGACTGATGTGGGATTGAATGTTTTATAGTTTTGGTGCATTGAAGAGGCCGGCGCGTTTGATCTTGGCTACAATCGGGCGTAATTGATGATGCGCAGGAGTTGCGGCGAATCCAATCGGGCGCCATCTTGTGGCGGATGGAAATAGACGAACCTGGAAAATTGAAAAGATGTTCATCTGTAATACCCGGGTATAATTAATTTATACTGTAGGTGAAATATAGTATAAAGGGAATGTGAGTTTCGTTTATTTCTTTATTTTACGTACTTTTGAAGTCGATGTCTGAATTTTTGGCTGGGTCCAGTTTCAAATCAACTGTTTGCCCAATGTGAAAGATGTCTGAAGGTAGCATTTATTAGGCCACCCTGTATTTGGCGGGCCGGACTCTGTATGCGGTATTTTGGACTTAACCGAGAGCTTACTGATGTCGACCAGATTTCCTTACTTGTCTGTAAGTATACAGAGTGAATGAGGAGACACGGAGGGTGAGCAGGACTAACCCTTGACACATTACTTTTTGAAATGTAAAAGTTTAATTCTTTACAATCATGATCACCTACAACGACTAGTTACTAAAGACAACCTCTGATGACAGTACTTTGATTAAAAAGAAAGTAAATTGGCACATTGAGTGAGATACGATGTTTCAAAAGTAACCAGACTGATGACATTCAATTTGACACGTATCACAATTAATCAGTAATCACAAATAATGCGAAGTACTTGACGGAAATGTTCTAATTGTAAAGTAACCATGCATGTCGTCAATATTTAAAAACTTTTTGTTTTTCAACACAAAAAATGAACGTCACAGATAAGTGGTAAGACACAGTATAGGTACCTTATTAATCTTATTATTTACTGAACCCGTAGGCTTTCCTGCTTACGTCTTCAGAATCACCCTGCACGGAGTGTACGGTCAGCATTAGGTACATTCACGCAGTGGTTTTTCATGCCGTGGAAGCTGGGCTATTTTCATTATGCACCAATCAAGAAGCATTATTTTTTTAGAACGTTATATATAAACAAATTAATTACCAAAAGTAAACCCAATAACATTAACATTGAGACTATCTGAACAAATCTGAAATAAAACTAAATTAAATCTAATAAAAAATCGGCCAATCGCGAGTCGGACTCGCGCACGAAGGGTTCCGTACCAAAAAAAAGACTAAAAGCTGGTGCCATTATTTTTAGTATTTGTTATTATTGTATCAATAAAAATGCAACATCTGTGAAAATTTTAACCTCCTTGCTATTACGATTCATGAGAGACAGCAAAAAACGCCAACAACTACTCTGTTGTATGGGAGCCCCCCTTAATTATTATTATTATTTTGATTTTAGTATTTTTTGTTGTAGCCACAATAAAAATACATTATCTGTGCAAATTTCAACTGTCTAGCTATTACGGTTCTTGAGATCTAGCTCAGCGAGTGGTAGCCATGAAAAAGGGCTATAATATCACGTTTGGTTGTATGGGAGCCCCCCTTAATTGTTATTATTATTTTGTTTTTAGTATTTGTTGTTATAGCGGCAACAGAAATACACAATCTGTGAAAAATGCAACTGTCTAGCTATTACAGTTCTTGAGCTACAGACTAGTGGCAGACGGACGGATGCCTAGCCCTAATGTTGTAAACCCAAAAATCACAAACCAGAATCTTAATTTTGCCTAACTATTTTAGCCCTAATGTCATTATCCCGAATTTTCACCTAGCCTAAAATGCCCGTGACGTACGGTTAGGGACAGACAGAATATGACGAAACTAGAAGGTTTCCGTTTTTGCCATTTTGGCTACGGAACCCTAAAAACAGCGAACAATGTTCGTTAAAACATAATTATACTGTTTCATATATTTTTTTAATTAAAAGAATATAATTTTAAAATTCATTTAATGTTGTTTCTCTGAAATATGTTTCATTGAAGTAAATACGCATTGATACAATAATATTCGAAATAAAAATATTCGGACCAAATGGTATAATGGAACGAGTTTCTCTGAAATTTCGAAACATAATTCTATGAAATTTCTATCTGCGAAACAAGCAAACACCAAATGAAATTCTAGGTTTGTAAAATAAAAAATGAGATTATAAAATTCATTGAATGGTTTTTCTTCGAAATATGTTTCATTCAAGTAAATAGTCGTTGAAACAATAATATTCGAAATAAAAATACATGGACCAAATATTATTAGAAACATTTTCAGCGAAACAAAATTCTGTGAAATTTCAGTCTGCGAAAAAAGGGAAGACCCTTAAATAAATTATTAGCTACGCGAGTAGGTGGAGCACCTATACGTTGTATTATGTGTGGTTCCATTTTTATGCACATTTTCTTTTCCCAAGAGACCGTTTGATCCATTACCAACCGGTGCGGTAATGAAGTCGTAAACACTCAAGAACCATCATGGTAATGGATAAAGGCTATCAAAAGTTAATCAGTCTGCGTTTTATAAGCTATGCTTTGCGTTAATGTGACATGGTGTTGATAGTTGTATTTTAGCATAAAAGTGTAACAGCATAAGTTTGGATTGGTGGTAGGTAATGCGATTCTGCAAAAATTTGAACAGCAAATAATAAAAGAAATATTAGTTATCCTAAAGAATTATCTCGTTTTTGTCACTGGACAAATTTAACCCTTCAATGAAAGGTTCGGTTTCGGTTTCAGCCGAAACAGAAGCAAAAGCGGAAATTCGATTTCGGTTATAACTGAAAATTATATCTTGACCTCATGGTATATATGTACCTTTTCGAACGTACGGCACGATAGGTAGATCTAACTGTCATTTTTAGTATGGAAAATGACATTTATAGATTGCGTCATACTCCGCTGTTATTTTTAATAAAACGGGGCTTTCATGAAATTACAACCTTGGATTCCACAGTGATTCAAGGGAATTATTTTTACAATAGCCCGTTATTACAATGTAAGGTAAGGTATTCAACGATATCCCAGACCGTTCAATTAAAGCTTGTCTTTCCGAACGGAACGAGCATTGTTTTAGTATGAATGGACAGCCAAAAGTCGAGCACCAAAAATGTAATACCTGTCATTGGCCATGATTAATGTAATTAATCACACAATGGCCACATGGCATCGTAATACACTGGATGGCAAAATTATATACAATCAGTTAAATGTATTAAATATGAAGTTATATAGTTAATTTATGTACCATATATCACAGTATCACAGTTCATTTCCTTTCCTGGTGTTCATAATTCCTTTTACTTTATTTAATTGCTGCTTTCTAGAAGCTTTGCATAGCAAATTTTGGAATAAATATTGTCAAATGTTACGTTTTACCGCGAACATATTATAAAAAAATCTTTTTAAAACATTGAATTACGCCCAATCAAAGTCTTGCTTACCTAAAAGTATACGTGACATATATTCTTGGTAGTTATAAAATATTTGTCGTCGGCACTTTAAAGGGCATGCTCCCAAACATTTCTAATAAAAAAATATATCGAACAAAATTCAAAGCGATTTTGACTAACAAGCTAAGCGCCCATCATTTGTTTCCAAAGTTCATTATAATCAAATCAATTTCAACTGGGCCGATACTTTATAATGGCCGGACACCGCTCGGATAGATTTCATAAATATCGTGTAGAATTTTATTCTGTACATAGATTTATTACGTCGGGCGAGCGAAAATGGCGGGAGATTGTTTTTCAATTTAACCGGGGTGCCCCGCTGTTTGACATGCCGCTTGGCGGGGAACATGCCGGATAGTCCGGCTCGCAGATAGTAAATAACCAATGAGATTCAGACCTTTATCGACCTGGCATGAGTTACCGTTCCTTTATAGGACTCGTGATTAAACTGAACCTGTCTATTTATCAAAATTTGTAAGTGGGTAATGGGTTAAAATACTAAAATTGTAATGTAAATTATAAAATACAACCGGTGGTACGAGTAGGTACGGTTATCTTAGAAATTGCGATCATAACAAAATATGTAGGAATAATGTGGAAGTATAGCGAGAAAAAAAACTGTATTTCTTTAATGTATTTAGCACTCGAAATAACACGTCTCTAAGTCATAACATGTTCTAAACCATGATAATTAATCGCAGTTGCTGTAACATTGCATAAGGGTATAGCTAGAGTTGTTAAAATAACACAATGGAGTGAGCAAGCTGACTATCCAACGTAAATTAGATTAAATTATATCGATTCGATTATCGACGAAATATTAAGAAGCAAAAATAACTTATGCCAACATCGAATTTAAGGTCCCACCCAAGTAGTTTTTTTTTCAATAGTGACCCCTAACTGGTGTAATGTAAAGTCAAACACATAGCCTTTGCTAACTGGCATTAATTCTAATTCAAGTTTAATCAATAGAACGGATGCAAAATTGATCGATAAACTTCGCAAACTCATATCATGCCTTCACTATCAGTAGGAATATAATCTTTAACTCCACGGAAAAAGATTGAGTTTCTAGCGGTTTAACTCCTAGAGATGATAGTAGCAACGATTACCCCACCAAATCTAATTCGTGATTGTATTCGGTACCTCGTTAACTAAAGCAATAACTAGAATGATTTATTTTGCTCGCAAGTAGCAGTATATAACATTGATATGACTATGAGATTAATGATACAAACACCAAATATAAGTGAAAGTGCTATGCTAATCCAATAAACAACCACTTACTTAAGTTGATTAATTTCGTTTTAGCATTCAGATTTAATTTTTAACCTGACATGAATGTGGAGTGTTTTTTGATATCACGACATGTGGTCATGTTGTATGATCATGTTTAGTGTCATAAATATTCGAAACATAACTGTAAATAATCAAAAAAAAAACAGGTAAACGGATACTTTACTATAGACTTAAGTATAGGGGTAAGCCATTTTTAAAATCACATCTTACCTCCAATGTGACTGGAAATTCACTGGAGAGTCACTCATTTTATACATGGTTTTACTTTACAGTTTAGTGGTATAACAACTAATTAAAGAGAGGAAAGAGAAAGTAAAAAATAAATTAATTAAACGGGCGCAATGGCGCATGCACGGGCACTTTCATTGTATGAAAATCAATAGCCAGCCCTTAATGAAATGTCCCTGAACCACCCACATATCTCCAGCTAACATTGAAAGCCCTTATCAACAATCTCTAATCCAATTATAGCATAGCTCTTAGCAGGTAAAACCTCACTGAATAAAACAAAAGTTGCGACCATATGCAACCAAAACACGATGACCTCTCATTTTCTATGTGGCTTCATTATTTGAACGCAAATTCTGAATAACTTATGTATCGGGGAAGTTCATGTTAGCTGGCCAGTTACGGCCGGACTTTAGGGATTTAGGCTGAAGGGAGCGAAAAACAACAATTCTCAATCACCGTGATAAAACCCTGGCTTAATGGAACAGTTCCCTGGACACTCCCGCAATTAATTAGTACCTCGGCCAAAAGGGTAGCTTTCATTATTACGGGAAACTAGTTTGGGTGCAAAAACTTTGTCGATACATCAAATTAGAAGCCTGGGTCCGATTAGATAAATAAATGAAAACTTCGTATTTCGTGAAACCCAAATGTTTCATTTAAGTATGTGGATGTGCGAATTCTGTTTGATGCCTTGCTTGCAACAATCTAAGGTAAACCTTCCGGTGTCGAACGTTGAGAAGTTTTAAAATTGAAGTATAAGCTTGTTTTTCCTTGACATTACACAGGACTAATTACGTAGATCATAGCAATAATGATAATTTGCAGCTTAGAATTATTATTCCGTTTTCAAAATTACACATTCTTGGAAAAATGCAAATGACTTGTGAAGTACAAGGTAATAAATGATAAACAACTGCATAGAATTATGCAGTTGCATATACGTATAAATAATTAATCATTGGAATGGACGTACAGTCCAATGTAATGGTAGGTACTCTATTTAATAATACAAAATGATTCCAAGTATGCAAATGGTACAAAGTAATTTTAAATTTAAAAAACCGTTCAGTACTATTTTATCTTTACAACATTAGACATTTTATTAGAACCTTTTTTAATTTAATTTAAAAAATAATGTTTTTTATTAGTAAGATATTATTAGAGATATTATTTAAATAATATCAAGTAGAATTTTGGTTAAGTGCGAGTCGGATCTTAGTTTTACCATACATTTTGAGACCCAGCATCTGATGAATACAACAAGCAATTTTTCAAAAGTTTTTTTACATGGGCATTACCCTTAGTTATTTATTTTATTTTGCTTTTATTATTTGTTGTTATAGCTGCAACAGAAATCATCATCCGTGAAAATTTTAACTGTCTAACTATCATGGTTCATGAGATACAGCCTGGTGACAGACGGACAGACAGACAGACAGGGTACGGAACCCTAAAAAAGCATTATTTTATTCATCGTTCACGCACTAAGTATTAAGAATTGACTTTTTTACATGTGTGCCTACGAATAGCCACTGATAAACCGAGCCGAGATATAAAACACGTAGTGATAGTATTAACTACATGTCCCTCGATGCACGTCCATTTTGGATCGCCCCCGTCCCCTGTGCTTTGTCCCCTCGGATACCTTTTTCTGACAGGAGGAGTGTTGATTGCCAGGCTCGACTGGATTACCGCGGGGGTCGACGGTGACCACTCGGGGAATTGCGGAATTAACACCCAGTGACCGGCCCTCGATTACTTCAGAGGTGTTGCCATTTCGAAGCTACGTGAACAGTAATTAGCGATGGAGAGCTTGTAACTTTCCAAATTAAAAAATTTCATTAATTTTCGCATAAGTTACCGAAAGCTATGAAATTCTGAAAAATAAATTTCTAAGCTATCAGACATCATAGTCATTCTTATTGATACTTTTTTGGAATTAGCTTCCTATCATGAAACTTCTGAATAAAACAGATGTTACTATGTTATTTAAAAAGTCAAGGTAATTATGACGTAATCATTTCAGAAACTTATGTGTAGGTTACGTTTCATTTAGTAACAAGTCACATTACAAATATTTCTACAGTTGAAATGTTTCACAGTTTAGGAAAATCATAAAATGTTTCCGAAATGGACCATCACTAAATAGCTAGTATTATACGTAGTGATTATTGAAAATCATAAAATGTTTCAGAAATGGACCATCACTAAATAGCTCTAGTATTATAAGAGATGGGACTTTGTCAACGAAGGAATCACATAATATGTTACTCGGGGACAAATACTTGCCCTTTCCCTACCCAGGATGAGTGAATTTAAAAAATATAGTAGGTAGTTTGTGGTCATCCGTAAGCTTGCGCTTTCCACATTACAACTTTCCTCATAATCGGTTCAGTAGTTTAGGCGTAAAACGGTAACGGACAGACAGAGTTCAGCATTTTAATAGATATTAGTAAGATTACGAGTATATCAAAGTGAAATTGAAAATGTTGGATTTTTTTAATTGTAATCAATTACAATGTTGAGTTACGAGAGTCGACTATCACCGTGCTGACAGTTGAAACGAAAATATTTGACGCGTAAAAACATTGACGAAATATTATTCTCTATCATCGATCCCTCAATCCCCACGTCAAAAGTAATGAAATCACAACATTTTACAAAACAAATCCATTTATTTTATTCGACACGGCTCGGACGGCCCCGGTTTCATCTTGTGTTGGAATTTTCGAATTCGACGGAGTATTTATGACGCATGAAATCGGTCCATTCATCGTTGCTACACGGCCTGAGGTTTTCCATTTTCACAACAATACCATTGCATTTAAACGTCTGGAAGCAAAATAATGTTATTTATTAATTTATCATTGCGACATTGACATTCACATGTTATTTTGTAACATTTTTATATATTTTTTCTAATTGACGTGGGGTTTCGTGAGTTGTTTCATTGTGACATTTGGGTGCGTGAGACCTATCTCAACTGTTGTTTTTGGCTCGCTGGGTGCGCCTTTACGGAAAATATTAATAGAAACACGGGGCTTGTTAATGAAGCGTTGTAAGTCGTAATTCTGGATTATATTCGGTGTACGAGCACGGCACAAGGTGATTAATCGTACGAAATGTCACTCGGGCGCCGTCACGCAGTTTATACTGATTATTACGAAAACCTTATTTAAAGATATTTTAGTTCTACAAGGAATGTGATTTTGTGTATTGAATATAAAACTATATAATAAGATAAAATAAATAATTACAGCTGCTAGCGATATGTAACTGAAAGGGGGAGCTCTTGCGGAGTATAACTGAGGTTCTTCCTTTCTTGTGTTTGCCATGATTGTCGTTTAATAGACAGGGTTTCTTTAGAATACAATACCAAGACCGATGCCTAAAACGATGCCACAAACAAGCTTGACTAGCATGATCGCGTTTACGTCGGATGATTTCTAATGGACGATTCACACCCAATGGCGGAGTCGGCGCGCACGCCACCAGAGTCAAAGGAATTCGAACCCTCCATACAGAAGCTAGACTTTGTATCCAAACGGCAGCGGCAGAGCCGGCGGCAGCCGACCGGCTAACCCATTCAAATATGAAATCTAACTTCTGTATGGAGGGTTCGAATTCCTTTGACTCTAGTGGGGTGCGCGCTGACTCCAGCCGTTCGGTGTGAATTGTCCATTAATTATTTATGTTACGTCTCGAACCGGGTCCCGTTAATATGCAAGAAAACACACTCCATTTTGATTAAAATTAGACCTTTCATAACCATATGTGCAATAGTGTGCATACCTGTGACAGTGACATGTCGCAATTGGTGACTATTCAAGTGAGTTTCAACCGTGTTTCTTTCTTCAAGTGTTAATATGTCTCACGTTAGTATAAATTTATGTATTCTAGTTACATTCAGGGAAAACTGAAATTGATGTGTAGTTACTAGGATCAAGTTTAGTTCCAGACTCAAAGATAGGTGTACCTTGGTGACTTTTAGGTTCTCCGGAAATATACCAAATTCGAGACAATATAGCACTTTGGATAACTTTAAATATTTAACATTGATACCTTCTAGTCCTGCCAGAAATAGTATAATCTGCTTCCTTCGACTCTATGGCTGATATTGTAGTTACTATTTTATGTATTAAAATATGTATATATTTATATATATATATATATTCATATTTATTTATACATGTAGGAATGTATCTATTTATGTTTATTAGTATGATTTATGTATATGTACTAATATTTATGTGATTGTATATAAGTTTGAATTCAGTAATTCTTTTGTTTGCCACCCACTTTTAATACGTTTGTTGCTATTTTTCCCGCTAGGTTGTCTGGAAGAGATTGCTCTTTAGCAAGACCGCCTGTTGTTTACCTCTAGTTTTAAGTTTTTTACGCTGTTATAATAAGTTATGTAATTTCTCGAGGTGTGCAATAAAGAGTTTTTGTATTGTATTGTATAATTTTTCACTTCTCATGCTCGAAAAGTGCGTCATATTAGACTTATCAAACGGGGCCAAAGTAGTACATTTAACTCCAAGGGAAAATATGCATACATATTTATACGGGCATTCGAATAAAGACAATTTAGTGATTTCATATTTGTAAAAATCGCTTTCGTTATTTATTGAAATTTGGTGTGAGACATTGTCAATCACAGTACGCTCTGCATACTCGACTTTTTTACTTATGTCGGATTATTTTTAGCACGCCTATAATGTTTTCACGTTATTATCAGTTAACTCCTTTTTCAAGTTTTTCAGATAGTTTTGTTGTTGAGGAGTCTGATCAGAGTAGATTTTAAATTGGTCCTTTACTTTGTTTTTATTACACAACATGGTCATTTCTTGATCTTTAGTATCAATCAGTAGTGGCCCAGCGGTACGCGAGGTTAAGCAATGTGGGCGCAGGTCAGTTCTTGGATGGGTGACCGCTTTGAGTGGTTACTAACTGAGCGCTCTCGTGCTTTGGAAGGCACGTTAAGCCGTTGATCCCGGCTGCTGTCTACGACAGCGGTCGTTAAGCCAAGTAAGAGGCCTTCGAGCGGCTTGAGAACTTCTAACAGTCAAGTTGCCCACTCACTTGACAAAGGGGGGGTCGAAGTTGTACCCACCGTTACCCTACACGTGACCCCTGAGTGGTACTAAAAGTGCAACAAAAACTGGCAACCGTACTTGTCTTCTCGAAGATCTCACGGTTCGTAAATAAATGCCATACGATTAAAAAATAAGTATCAATCCTTAATTTAAGGAGATGGCTTTTTCCTGGAGTAAATATCCCTACTCTTCTTGTTTCTGTTGGGCCAGAACAGTCTGGTGAGATTTTCTCGAATTTTCCGTTCTTCTGTTTCAGCGATTATAACTTCTTTTAAGGTATTTGTAGTTGGAACTGCAGCCAAATAGGAGTTTCTCCTTTCCATTTATTTTTCTTAATCCCAAATCATACCATACCAACATAAATAATAATTTCTCTCATGTATGCCTACTTGGCTTAACAAATTTCACGAGTGCTATTCGTACTTCGTTCTTGTATGCCACCGTGCGTTACCAGTTCAGGACCATTATTCTAGGTACAAATGGTACAATTTTTTGGGGTCATACCCTTTTATGTATCCTTTTCTTATTTCAGAATGATCTTTGACATCCATTCAATACTAACTTAATAATTTAATCCTTCTTTTCTATAGGTACATGGCGAACTTTAATTTGGGACCCCTTAAGGTTGACAGCCCTGTCAAACCGTATAGAAAGTTAAAGTTTTTTTTTGCGAAATGGGTCACAAATCAACGAACGTGACTGTACTTAAGACTTGAACGCATGTAAAATACCTTTTGTCATGTCATGCTAGTAGGTATAGGTATACCTTCGTATTAATAGCGGTGAAACTATGGTTAATTAACACTCAGTAGCGAAATAACGAACCGCGATGCCCCTGAACCTATAACCTCCCGATCTTTGAGGTGTTTGTGACGCAATACTTAATGTATAATTTCTGCTGGCGGCTTTACTTGCGCGTAGCTTGAGGCACTAACGAAGAAATACTTAGATATAGTTAGGTGCCTATAGTTTAATGTAAAGCGATCAGAGACTTTCAAATGTGGACGAACGTTTCTTAACTGATAGGTCACATACACATCGTCTAATTAAATTTTAAATTAATCTAAGTCAAAGTCAAAACACTTTATGCTAGTAAAAATGCACAAGTCAAGAAAATACACATAGAAATAAAATAATAATTCTTATATTAATTAATTAATTTATCTCCCTTGTGGTGCCGGGTTGGAATAGTAACAACCCCTTTCTTTCCTTGGGTGTCGTAAGAAAGAGCCGACTACGGGAACCAGGTTGAAGTGTATTGTGGGCGATGGGCTAGCAACCTGTCACTGCAATATCACATTTTCTCCACCTACGATAGCGAAAAGTGGCACTGAAATTAATTTTCGTGTGCTCTTCTTACCCCTTTTGGAAAAATAGGCGTGAGTTTATGTATCTATGTATGTGTCTAATTATTTATTTATTCATTTACCTTACTAACAATTGTTTACATGAATATTGACACAGTTATAACTCGTACCGTAAAAAGGGGTGAGTAGGGTCAAAACTGAAATTCAAAACTCGATAACATTTTATTTTTACATATGAAAACTGAACGGTGTATATAATAAGTGTACCGGACGTTTGTATTTTAGTTTTTATTTTATTTTGGGTAGTTCCATTTCATAACTTTGACGATAAAGAGGAAAACCCACCTCACCCCGTAGTGCCTCGTATTTGGGGTGAGAGGGGTTTTCATAGAAAGGTGATTTTAAAAATTGTTAGATCGATTTACTATAGCTCCATTTTAAATCGGAATACATTATTTTTTGTTCAAACCTTCTCTCCCCATTCATAACCCACCTCTCCCCGCGAAACCTACTCACCCCGTTTTACGGTACTTGCTAATTGCCAAGTCTCTAAAAGTTAAACAGCAGAATGGTGCAGTTGGTGGTTTTAAACTACCTACATTTTTCTATTTTGTTAATATGAAACTTGTTGCGCCATTTAGTTACTATAGGTTAATGTTATTCAAGTAAACAATTATATTATAAACACTTTTCTTTAATCTAAAAACTGAGTCAAAGTGTAAGTACATCTATCACGTGACTGCAGCTGTTGAATATCTTAATCTAAGTATGTAAAATATTAATAATATCCGGGATACGGATAGAAGGACGATGATTTATTCAGTAGGTATTAGGTATCCACGATACCTTAGTCTTTTCATAGCTAGCCGACGAACAAATAGGTTCCTCGTAACCCAACTAAAGAAAAAAAAAAACTTATGATCGCAGTTCCTATACCTTACTTGTATACATTACAAAATACCAAACACACATACAGACAAAAGTTCTTCATATAGAATACCAAAAGGTAACCCGTTGGCCTACATCCTTCAATCATTCCGTCTCTTATACGTATTGAAGAGCCACAAAAAGAATGCGCGTGAGTCAAAGAAAAATGTTCCTTTTGAGGATGTAATAGTGGCAAATAAAAGTACGTATTGGCTTGGTTTGCGTGTACGCACGCTGTTTGAAAAATAGCCGTGCGAATTAAAAGCGGAGTTTTTCGGAGACAAAAGGCGCGTGGGTGATTTGAATGTTAAGACGATCATTAGCAGGCCATTGTTGGAAATGCCAGAGTGGTGCTCAAAGTTTTCGGCGATGCCTTGGTACCAAATTTGGACATATCTCTGACTAAACGAGATGTAATAAAATCGAATTAAATTCAAGTTCTTTTTACTTTAGATCAATGCTCCATCTTGATCGTAGGTAGTTTAAAAAAATTTTACTTGAATACCAGTGGGGTCGGGTTATTTTACCCTACTGCGCGACGCAAAGGAGGGCAACGTATTTATCAGTCTAATATACGAATTTATTTTTGACCCTTTTTGGCATTCTTGAGAGCAAACGCATGGGCCGATATTGATAATTCTTACGTCAATCCTACCTACTATGTCGAGTGGGGTACAATTGAATAGGTATTAGAAAATCATTAAGATTTTTTTCCATCATGTTTAATTTTAAACCACTTTGCTAGAACTATAACCATTTGAAATTGGTTACCGACCATTCTCACTTAAATTTTAATTTAGGTAGTTATAATAAATATGTGATAAAGGTTTAATATAATCGCATGATAAGTATTATTAATGGGAACATAATCACTTACCAAATCTAAACAATAAAAAAAAAACCAAAAAGCCCTATTACGTAAAAAAAAACTAAACAGATTAAAACAAATCGGGACCCATAAGAAATCTAGATCGGCGCAAACCTTCCCAATAGTGGGTCCCGATGAGTTACAATCGCTTTGTTTCATATTAGAATTTATTTTAAATTGTGTGTTTTTTCTTTTTAGTTTTTTTCGCTATAGTTCAAGTAAAGATAAACTATGAACGTAGTGTAAGATAACCATACTGACCCCCTTATTCATAAAACTTAACAAACCACTGTTAACTAAAAGTTGTTTTGTCCGTTTCTCAGGAATATAAGTGTCAAAATGACAGAAAAGAACAAACCAACTTTAGCGGCTTGTTAACTAAAAGAGGCTTGATGGACGTTTATGAATAAGGGGGTAAGTATTTAAAACATACATTATGTTGGGAATAAATAAAGACACGCGCATTTTATTATTTTTAATATTTATTTGAGTACCGCTGTCTCTTGGATGAACCTTATACAGGGAGGGTAGCTCCTATAACTGACCTACAAAGGCGAGTGACTTGCAAAAACATTGTCCATTGTCGCCCCCATAGACCACCATAAGCGCCATAAATTGTAAAACTGGCAAAAATCATTCGCAAGTAGCTAAACAGTAGCTGTCAAGCTGCTAGGAAAGGGTTGTATTGTTCACTTGTTTAAATCAATAGTTGGTTCTATAAATCATTTACCGTTGCTGTAGCCAGTGTTGACTTATTGATTTCGGGCATTATTGTAAGGTAAACAAAATGGCTCGTATTTGTGTCACTGATACGAGAAACAATTTAAATTAGAGTTTGTCATAGCATTAACATTGAAGCGTAGTTAGTGGTAGTGGACCCGTGTATGTCCTAAAACTATGACCAAGACCATCGGGGGAAGGGCAGCAGCATCCCTGGAGTGCGGTGGAGATACTGCGATCGCCATTCCAAGCGTGGCGATTATGGCATTTACCCCCCATGAAATTGGGGGAGGCCTATGTCCAGCCGTGAACGTCCTTTGGCTGATATGGTGGGGGTGTGGTGGTAGTGTAGTGACGTAGTGATCGTTGCAGCGTAGTGATCCTTCACATTTGTTAATGTACCATAATCTTGCAATAAAGACAATTTTCATTTTCAGTGATGTGAAAGAAATGGGTATTTAAACAATTTCAATTACGATTGACTAGCTGAAGTGAAAATATCAGACAAAGTGATTCTGATTAAATATGATTAATTTAATGTAACCACTTTGATTGATACTTTCGATTCTAATTATACTCTACGAAAACTCTACAAAATTTACGATGTCTGTTTATCATCAACATCCCCAATGTCAAGGTAGAATCCGTTGTAGATCTATCCAACGTTTTTGATTTTGATTTGCTAAACCAACTTAATCTTTATATAATATAATAATAATAATAATAAATATTTAGGGGACATTTTTTACACAAATCTAACTAGTCCCACAGTAAGCTCAATAAGGCTTGTGTTATGGGTACCAGACGACGATATATTTAATAGATATATACATAAATACATAGAAAACATCCAAGTCTCAGGAACAAATGTCTCTGCTCACCACAGAAACAAATGCCCTTACCGGGAATCGAACCCGGGACCTCCAGCTTCGGAGGCAGTGACACTACCAACTAGGCTAAACAGGCCGACTTATATATTTCAGATAGTTTTAGAATAAGAATATCCTTTTTACGACCTCAATAACAATTGTATTGAGACGTAACTACATTTAACTGGGATGAATTGTATGTAAGAGTACGATGACGCTTATGCTGACGCCATGATGGATCATTTTGTATGCAAGTATAGTGCACACACTATAAGTATAAACGTAACGCAATTCAAATTTTCGTGAGAACTTTTCCGTTGCGAGCTAAATGTAAACCCGCAACTCCCATATGCCGGTATCGACCGTTAACTAGTGTTCGATACCCTTCCGTGACTCAGCACGAACTCATGGCACAGAGCCCAATTAGCAGCCAGGGTTGAGGGCGCCAGTTGTTACACTGTATTAGACTGAACTGTTATCTTTTACATATAGAATTCTTAGTTCATGCTCTATTTTATAGTATTCTTCTGAATAACTAGAAAAATCAGGTGCAATGGAGACTTTATTGTTGTGGGTATTATATTATTACCTATTCACAAATTACGATTTCTATAATTATGTGAATCGGGTATGGGGTAATATGGGTTTCTTCAAGAAAGGAGTGTATAATTTTTTAAAGGGTCGGCACCGCGTTTTTAACACCCTGTTAGGCGTCCATAGGCTGCGGTGAGTGACACTTGTTTGCCACTGACGTGGTATATTTAGGTAAATGTTGGGAATGATTATATTAAAACTAAGGTCCAAGTACGGTATGCGTTTTTAGCTGCACACTGATTCTACACGTTATTAATATCAAATTGAAATATTTTATTTAGTTAATACTAGCCGTCCCCGCGAACTTCGTTCCACATTCGACCCGTTCCGTACAAAATGTATGAGATAAAAATATTCCTATATTTTACCGATATTGTAATAGTTATTCTGTTATTCGGAGCGAAGGCCCCTAAAAATAAAAGATCACATGCAAAAATCGGCCCAGTCGTTCTTGAGGTATAAACGCTGTAACTAATACGACTTTGTTTTATATAGGTATACAGATAGATGCGGTAAAGTGAAAAACCTATAAACAATCTAAAATTGTTTCATGACTTTCCAAAACCCTATTATCTCGCTGATTTTTTCTGGGTCTTTTAGAACAGCGCTTTCAAGATACCTATACCTATACATAACACGGTTTGTTCAAGTTTCATTTAGTTTCTAGTGTTAATTCACATTAAAGAATACGAGAACAATAATTAATTCAATTATATCAAAAAACGAATACCCAAACCGAGAACGAATAGCACCTCCCGCGGCATTCGGTAAAGCAAAGCAGTGTGCATGCGGGTGATTAATGGAACGCGCACTAGCGTCTAGACGATGGCGGAATAACTACGGGTTTAAATAAAACCAGGACTAATCCTTGGAACGGAAATTTTCACGTCACAAAAGAGTTGTTCTAATTTTAGGTTCCTGCTAGCGATACCTGTGAGTCAAGAAGTTTATTTACTTTCTGGAGTTGGTTACGCTTTTTTGTATTTTTTCAGCCTCATCCTCTGAAAGTAGGTCATATTTGACCTAAGTAGGGGGTTGGAAGTGATGCATGTCGCCCCTAGGGTTTAAAAACAATAAAAAGAGAGAAAAGGCAGACGCCTGCAGGTGTAGGTACAGCCAGATTTTAGAATAATTATGATGAGATTGATTTGATGATATTTGTCATTTTAAATTATGGCAATAAAAACTAAATTAAGACTGCTGCTCTGCGATATGCTCTGCGGGTATGTCCTTAAACTACGACCAGGACCACCGGGGAATGGGCAGCAGCATTCCAGGAATGCGGTGGAGATGCTGCGATCGCCAACCCGCATGCCAAGCGTGGCGATTATGGCATTTACCCCCCATGAAATTGGGGGAGGCCTATGTCCAGCAGTGGACGTCCTAGGGCTGATATGGTGGTGGTGGTGGCTCTGCGATATACCGAACTAGAAACTTATTCAGTCACACTGCCATTAAATTGTAGTAATTTTTGAAGCTGATTAAATGGTACTTGTGATGGATTAAAATATAAAATTATGGAAATTAATAAAAATGTCATCGATATTTTTCTATCAACCAATCAATTTTATTTGCCGAGAATACAGTCTTATAAGATATTTCATTTTTTTTGTTTCATGTATTCAGCCATGTAAGGCGTGCAAATATTTTACAAATTATATCAATTATTATAAGAATTAAACATGAGAATTTTAAAATATAGGTAATACTAGAATTGAATAACAATGTCACATAATTAATTACAAAACTATTATCTAATACTGTTATTCAAATCTCTTAATATGGACTTAAAAATATTCCCTTGGAGCTTTCTCAAGCCTTCAGGCAAGCGGTTATACACCTCAAGACACATGTTGAAGACATTGCGTTTATACATGGCCTTACTACTTTGCGGCTTATACAAAAGGTTTTTCCCTTTGACTCTCGTTTGTCTTTGCACAGTTTCTCCACGTACATATTTGGAAGTAGTGCATATGAGTATTCACGAAAATACACACTTCTCTGATGTATAAACATGGCAAAGGGAGAATGTTTCAATTAACTATTTTTTTATTAAGCTAACGAAAATTCTAAATTTCTAATTAATGGGAAAAATTGGAAAATTTAGTGCTCCGAGCGGGATTCGAACCTGCGACATCTGGCATACGCGGCCAATCGCTCTAGCCACTGAGCTATCGGAACAATCAAGCTCGAGCACGAAATCTTTCACTAGCTCCCTCTTACATCGCCGTAGGGAGGCGTACAGCGACATGTACTCTTAGAAGGCTTAGGACTCAATCAATCCCTTCATCCGCTTCCTCACCTATGTTGAATATGACCTCATCATCCGCTTCCAACAAAAAAATGACCCGCCAAAATGGTTCATACAATAACGATTTTAAAATTGATTCGTAAGGATTTGACTGATTCAGAATATACTTGGCATTTTTTTAGTTTCCTCGTATTCGAAATGGAATGCTGATTGATTGTGTATACCTAAACCATTTTCTGGAAGCGGATATGAAGGATTTATATTGAACATAAAAATGCCACTAGGTATAAATAGTTAGTACGTTTAACTGGAGTGAAACTACCCATGTCAGCCTCGAATCTCGTCTAGTAGGTGTTTCAACCCTTGGTTAGGTACCAGGTTTGTGAAGTAAAAAATGTATCTTATTTGAAACTTAATTGCTTCTCTTAATTACTTGCCTCATATTCAATTTGCTACGCTTACACTGTTTATTTTTCCATTTTTAAAGGATTTTACAAGTATAGAATTCCAAGTAGAATACTTTCTTAAGTTACTTTTGCCATTTCAACGTGACACTACTAAGTGCGACGCGTACAAAAGACAGCAGTCTCTTTTCCCAGGGATTCGGGAAAACAATAATGACGAAAAGGCGCTCGCGGAGCGAAAATAAGTATCAAAAGAAACTACAGCAAAAACACGAACGAATACCAGAAAATCTCGACCGACCACTGTTAGCTGAACTCTGAGATACTTACAAGGTTACCCGGTTTCATGGAGTATTTTGAGAGGAAAGGGGAAGGAAAAGGTCAATTAAGGTTGGTTATGTTATATCAAAGACAGTGAAAGCCCGTATTTTTGCTGAAACATTTTCCACGGGCACTGGCGCGTTGCAAAAAGCGGGATTCGTAGATACATATAAGTATGTAGTTATTTAGAAATGGTAGCGGAATCAATTTTACTGAGCTAATGCTATATATTTTTAACTTTAGGTAAACACTAATTTTTCGTTGTCTTTGTATTAATTTGCGCCGTTTATTTAAAAATGCTCCACCTGCATTGTTAGTAAAGGATAACCTTAGGTCCATCATTAATGTTTATTCCGTGATTCCTTATACCGATGAAAAAAATTACATACCTACAAACATAAAAAGCTAATAAAAGCTCTTTTTATTGATAATATTAAAATATAGATTAGCCATTATGATCTGTATAACACATCGTCAATAAGTAATAGACAATAGTTATAGTAACTAATATAGATTAGGTAAATTGTTTGATTCAATACTTATCCAATTTCTATAAGTATTACGAATCGTATTCAAAACTCTCGTGCCCTAGGGTAAGGAATCGCATACTGCCACGTTTTTAATTAATAACCAGAGGACCTTTCTTGTTTCAAAGAAATGGTCGGGACGTTTGGAACGTAAACGGCATGAATAATAGTTTTAAAATTATTTGAATAAGCAGTTCATTAATAACGTGTAGGTATAATAGTAATACTGACGGGCCCTTCCTGCCTTCGTATCTGTTCAGTTGCGCAACTTTTTCGATGGGGGCACACTCTGGAACTGTGTTGGAGTCGCGATTTTTTTATCGTTTTAACGATTTACTTTTTTTTTAATTGGTAATGGTATATTCTTGGCCAGCATCTACGCGTAGCCAGGGGGCAAAGATGAGGCCGATGATGAAGCGAGCTCACCCAAAAGATGCCTAATATTCACTCGTGCCTTTAAAAGGGTTAGGTACCTACACCATGTTCGTGTTAGTTATTAATTGGATTAACATGGCATGGTGATGACATATGGCACTGAAACGTGGTCGCTTACTATGGGCCTCATAAGAAGGCTCAAAGTCACCCAAAGGGCAATGGAGAGAGCTATGTTGGGAGTTTCTCTGCGTGATCGCATCAGGAATGAGGCCATCCGCAGCAGAACCAAAGTGACCGATATAGCCCTCCGAATCGCTAAACTTAAGTGGCAGTGGGCGGGGCACATAGCACGTAGAACCGATGGCCGTTGGGGCGGAAAGGTTCTCGAGTGGCGACCACGTACCGGAAGGCGTAGCGTGGGCAGGCTCCCCACACGGTGGACTGATGACCTGGTGAAGGTCGCGGGTGTCCGCTGGATGCGGGTGGCGCAGGACCGGTCATTGTGGAAGTCTTTGGGGGAGGCCTATGTCCAGCAGTGGACGTCTTTCGGCTGACATGATGATTAATTGGATTGGTTTGTAGTTCATCGTTTTGTTGGAATCAACCATACCCACTTGAGTAATTTTCATAATATAAATAGGTAGGAAGTTAGGTAGATCCAGCCAAGACAGTGATCTATCCTTCCATCGATCATAACATTTGAACCTTAATAAACAAATTATAGAGTCGAAAGAGAACTTCAGTTACCTTTTAAAATCTGACTTAATAAGCATGCCATGAAATTTCCAACATTGTATGTTATTTGCAAAATTTTCATCCAGATTTCATAAGAAAATTAAATTGTAGACATACGTAGTTCAGAATTCGAAATACTCATAATGATTCTCTTTATTTACTTTGGTTCTGGTAAACTAATTTCGACCGAGGTGTTACTTTAGTAAGCCATTATGGCGAAGTGAGTTGGCATACTTATCGATAAATGTCGCAAGTTTTCAATGCGTAGGGTAGGTACTCTCTCCTTAAGAATATGCCCCTATTTTTTTAATCTACACATCGTTAGTTTTGGCACAGATGTAACTCGGGGTTTTGTGCTCGTGTCGAGGAGCTTTACTAAGCACAAGGAACAAGACAAGATGGCCGACGTATGATTAATAGTGCTCATTACTTGGGTCGTCTTGATGCGATTTACATATGGTTAGATATGTTACTCGTAGGTAAGGGTGGATTCAAGAGCATGTGAAATTAGAGCGCTTAAGTAGCTACACGCTCTTAGAATTATCTTTGTAAAGCCCGTAAGAATCTTGTCATACTAGTAGAAAGCCTTGTTCTATGTTGTATTTGTGTTAGTTTACGTACTACTACTACTTGATTCTTCAATAGATATCGGAATATTACCCACTTTGATGTTTTGTTAAGCCGGTACCCGACCCGAGACATACCTAAATACAAATTTCTATTAGAGGTAATATGTTGAAAACAAAGGCAAATGTATCTAAACAATCTTGGCAAAAAAAAAAGAGAATAATCATAAGTATCATAACTTCGGTTAGTCTTAAGCTAACTGTTGAAATTGTATTGAATTTACCTTTAGGTACCTAATCATTGATCTGACAAAAAGACACTACTTCAATAGCGCATACTTTTATGTAATGTAATGTAACTAATATTATATGTACCTCCGATTTGTTTAGTACCGTACAGTACATCAGCCTTGTGTCGTTGATGTTTACAAATCGCATGCAAAAACAAATGAGCGCAGTTTCTTTTGACAAATGCGCTGCAAACCGTTCGCATGGTAAAGATTTATGAACAGTTTGAACCTATTTCACATAGACCAAATGTTGACTTTCACATTGCCGTTTTTAAAAAAGGTCTCGCATGTAAAGACTGAAAGCTGAAAGGGTCGGGCCAATTATGAAAGTAGCGCACCTGCGCTTGTCAAACACGCCCGCTTGTCGGCCGTCCTGCATTAGCCATTAATCTTCCTCCTTACAGTGCTGCCAGCCTGGTAGCTTGCTATAGAAACTGTCGATCTGGAAATATAGTTCAAAGCTTTTGTTTTGTCTTGGAAACAGCTGAGGTCTTGCTGAGTTAGCAGAACCTTTTACAGGAAAATTCCCGGAGTAAGTTTGGCGGGGATAATTTAAGGAAGTGTTTAGAATTTACACCTCTCTGTTAGGTAGTTATTTGCAGGAATCTTACGCCTTCATATTCATTTAAGTTAAGATTGACTTTAGTTTTCCATAGAAAAGTACAATGTTTTGGAATTTTCTCACGATTTCAAAACATAATTATTAGGTAACGTAACCATCTCTCTGAAGAAGAATGTGATATCCTGTCTTTAGGTCTAAAATCCCAGGTAGGAGGTAGGATTTTGGATCATCATCATCATCGGTCTATACACGTCCTGGGCACAGGCCTTCTCTCATAGATCAAGGGAAGAGGAAATTTTAAATGAATAAATAGGGGATTAGGAAAATGGCCTAAAGATTCAATTCACGCTGCCTTCCATATTATTCAACACAACATTTAAAAAATAGTATTAGCCAACATTAAACTTAGCTAAGCATTTACATACCTCAACATCTCAGAAAACGGTTAAGGTTTCATCAAGCAGCTCCTGCCATCTAGCGAGGAGTAGTAATTTTGTAGCTAATAGGTAAGTCATTGAGCAAACTTGGCGCAAGTGCTGCCATCTATGGACGAGTAGCTGGATATAAGAGTGTTGCCTGGTATTGATCGTATTCGAAACCAAGTGCATAATAGAATATTTACGTCTACTCAATTCAGTGTTGTTATAATTTCTAATACCTACAGGACCTAACACGTTCTTTAGGTTAAGTGTAGTTGGTAGAGTAAAACCAATTTTGAAATGAATACAATTAAACATGAGAGTTCTATGTATTGCGCCTTACGCTTAGATGTGAATGGAACCACTATGGAGGGGCATTCAGTTTAAGTTTTCTACTTAGGTGTGAGCACATGTGTGTACTATTCTGATTAATATTTGTACCTATTACTTTAGCATTTTACACCCGGATCGATACGATTCTGTACTTAATTACATTGAAATGTAAATTTCTTAACAAGTGTTATTAAAGTAAATTGTAATCTGTCTCAATCACGATTTGTTACGTGTAAAGGGCCAATTCAAAGACTTTGTTTTTATTTTTCTAATTCTTATTTTAGTTTTGCATTGTCACTGTTACATTACAGCAGAGTAGTGACAGTAGCGTTAATTGCTACTGCTACCAAGATAGTATGAATACAGCTAATTTTATTAAATTAAGTAATTGAAATACAAAGTTTAGCAGCCTAATCAAGCAACTTTTCGAACTATAGGTAAATTAACGTTCATGTTTACTATAGAAAATGACATTAAGATTTTTCGTACGCACGCTCGATAACGTTGCGTAATTACCAGTGATCGTAACTTTTGTAGCATTTTCGGTGCAGCGTAGTGGTGTTAATTAATTAACCGTTTAAATTGTATTTGTCCATACCAACTCCGTTAACACCACTGCGCTGCACCGAAAATGCTACAAAAGTTACGATCACTGGTAATTACCTCGCAGGTAGGAAAATACATTTTTGTGAAAAGTAATATTTTACTTTCAAAATACCCTATTGTACAAAACTTGCACAATAATGCGTATGCTTGTTGACTTGGGATGAAAATTGAGCCATTATCATGTTCTATGAACGTACTTAATTGGTACCTAACTAAATTAAGAACTGCATAGGGAAATAAAATACATAACTCTTATTTATTTAAACTTTTTATTAAATCAGTCCCGGTCGTAGGAATTTCTGAAAATAAAAAGTTAAGATCATAAATATCGTAATAGAGATGTATTTACAACAGTTTTTGCAAAGCCGTCAAGTTGAACTTCTATTCAATTATTCGTTAGAAAGTATAACGCTTTTTAGGTACTATGTTTTATTACAGAAGTGACTTTTGGGAATATTTATATTTTACTTCAGTAGGTTTACTTACCCTATCACTTATTCTCGATAAAACACGCCATTACACAATAATGATAACATAAAATTGCCGCTAGCTTTTACATAAAATTGCAGCATCGGTATTGTTCATTAATTTCATTATGTATTATTTATTGTATTAATGTTGTTGAATAGGTAGCGGACCCCAAGCATCCTTCAGGATGCATCTGTACTGGGAATAACGCTAGGATGATGATGATGCGATGATTGTTATTGTTGAATCACATATGAAATCGAGTAATATACTTATTTACTTAATATACTAGTGACTGTGAGTTGTATAAATCACGAGTGATAATTTTTTTCGACCACCATGGGGCTCAGTGATTTTGAAATCCATATTACCTTATTATTCTGCTCACAAAATTTCACGAGAATCGGTTCAGAAATGCGAAAGTATATATTCCCAAGCTGAAACGGAGACGATTCGCCGCCGCTTCTCGGTCACTCGGTGAAAAATATGACTAAAAGTCCACGCTTTGTACTTATATGATTTTTTTAATAAATAATAACATGAACTTGAACCACACATGGTCACGTAGCCAACAGTGACACAGTAACATTACACATATGGTAACACTCACCTTTCCTTGCTGCTGCTTGTCCAAATGACATCTGAGGTAACGGACATCCTCAAAAGTTAACATTTTAACTTATATACTACGGGCGGACTTTAAGTCATATTTTTCACCGAGCGACCGAGAAGCGTCTCCGTTTCAGCTTGGGAAAAAATGCTTTCGTATGTCCGCAAACCCGGCGGTTCTCCTCTACCTACAGGTCGCATTTCTGAACATCTCGTCTAACAATCGTCGTGTACAATCTTCTCGTGAAATTTTGTGTTCAGAGTCAATAAGAGCACATTATTAATCTGGTCATTTCAGGCATTTCAATAAATTTAGTTTAGGCTATAACAACATTATTTTGCAGAGAGGCAGATTTATATTAACACAATATACTTTACGGTGAAAAAAAAAAGAGTTACAAATAAATTATACAATCTATATAAAAGCGTTACATTTGTATTGTATCCATTGTACCTAGTGATGTGCTGCTAAATAGATTGAATGATCTATACTAGAAAGACTTGTACAGGCCACAGGCAATGCCGAATCGTCGTGAACGATCTATAGACACAAAATGCCAGTGCGCCGAGACGATGATATTATCGGCACACTAGGCAAATGTGGCACGGCATAGCTTGTGCCCTTAAAGTAAATCGTAGCGTAGAAGGGGTCAAGGATCAGGTATACTCAGTTAAACAAATGCACAGATAATTTAGAAACAATGACTGATGAAAGTGATGAAACATAAAAAAAATATATTGGGGGACAATCTTACACAAATCGACCTAGTCCCAAACTAAGCAACGCTTGTACTATGGGTACTAGACGACGATATACTTATAAAGATAGATACATACTTAAATACATAGTAAACATCCAAGACCCAAGAACAAGTATCCGTGAAAAATGCACAAATAAATGCCCTGGCCGGGATTCGAAACCGGGACCTCTAGCTTCGGGGGCAGGATCACTACCAACTAGGCTAAACAGGCCGTCACATAAGAACGAAGTCTCAAAAATAAATTTAACAATTTGATTCAGATAGGGCTGAAATAAACGCATAGTTCCTACACGAATTAAATACACATTGCTTATGATTTTACATATATGTACATACAAACTGCTGGTACACTTCCACACTAAAAGGTTTAAATATTTTACAGAGTTAATTATATTAATTTAACAATTAATTATTCAAATAAATCAGTATATTCACTAAATCTTAATACTTCAAAAACATGCAACAAGTCGAAACAATAGAATAAGTTTTGTAACATTTTATGTTTAAGCTTATAGTTATTTAAATGTTTTTGTGAAGGTTAAATATTGCATTTGGGGAAAATGATCACGAAACCGTAATAGGGTGGTAACATGAAGATAACTGTATCCAGTCAAATTACAATACAATACAAAATTACAAATACTCATTAAAATCATAAGCCTCAATAAAAAACACAGCACTGTAGTACATAGTCAAAATATAGAATAATTAAAAAAAAGGTGTCAGATCAATAATATTCCAATGTCAAGTCCCAATCATGTGATTCCAACCAAACATAATTTTGAATGTCGTAAATAAGATAAGGTAGGTTAGGACCTATTCAAAAATCGATCATAGGGTACTTTTAATTTTAAGTTAAATTACGATAAAAAAAATAGAGTGGGGGGCAATTTTTGAGTTTCGAGCGCTCGCTCTACTCTTTCACTCAAAAAAGGGTCAAAAACGATGAAATACTATTTTTTATATTCGAACGATATATTTTTAAAAGTAGAGTGCTAATTGACCACTCGTATTCAATTCTATATTTTTTTAGCTTTGATACAATTTTAGAAGAATCATCTCTATTCAAAAGTATAAAAGTTATTTTTAAATTGTGAATTCGAACAAATGAAACGTTTGGATCTTGTTAGGTACGTCGTTACGTATACGTTTATCATACACTGAAAATGCACCAACTATTAAAATTATTACTATAAATTAAATGTTTAATATATTTTTTCATTTTCATTTTATATCTTTAATACTAATTTAAATAACCGTTAACGAAATGCAAAATATCGATATTCAGTCACTAGCTTTGGTGTGATGACTCTTAAAAACAGCTCTTATAGGGTTATTGCGAAAATAATTGTAAAAGAATTTTCGTGTGCGAAATTTGTACCGTTCGCTTTTGATTTCAATTCAAGCGTTCGAAACTCAAAAATCGCCTCTCTGTACTGTTTTAAACTAAATATTTAGCATATAATCTGGAATATTATTTAATATAACCAAAAAAATTGTATCAATAAATAACAAGTTACGTCAAGTCTGCAACTAAATCGCGAGTAAGGTCCTAAGGTTTCATCTCCACGTGTAAAATTTTACAAAGTCAACATTAATAGTGAGTCAAGATAGCCCGTGTCATCATTACTCATGATTCATTATTCTACAAATGTGTGATATCATTGGGCAGTGGAATTTTTATAGAGTAAAATTCTAGAGCACGCCGTCGCGTGACGGCTGTGCGAATTAACGTTGACCTAAAATACTTCACTGTTTCGGCCAATATTGGTGGTTTTGGTTTAGTGAATGTGATAAATAAATGTTGTATCTAAATCGGATGTAGAAATTACATAGTGTTATGAAACATTAAGTAATTTCTTTATCTACTTTGGCCTAGTTGTTTTAATCAAGTTTATAATTTTAGCTATTATTCATTTTACTGTATTAAGCATTGCAATCGGTGGTAACCTTTAAAAGTAATTATTATAATATATTGAATGACATTTGAAGTTGCTGATCGATTGAATTTTTAACACCTTTGATTGACTTAACTAAGCACAGAAAATGGGTTCCATTTTTTTTTCCTGGGTTCCGTAAGAATTATTGAATAAATGTCCTTCCGCTCCCTTCAGGCTTGATCGTTGCAGTGCATGCACCACACAAACCTCTCTAGAACCGAATTTGTCGCCTCACTTCAAACAAATTCGGATCTACAGGGTAGATGTAGGGCACTAATATTGATGCCGATGGGCACCAAATATTCTTTCTTCATCTTAAAATTAATCCTGAAAACAAAGTCTAACCTAACTAACGTCTTCCAAAATGTTCTTGAAAAATCTTCAAAGTCGACAAAAGCCTCGCTGCTGCTAATGCACCTGTAAAGAAAAAAGATACCAAATAAAAATCAAATATCAGGTATTAAACAGGCATCGATCATAATTAGTGCTGGGACATGAATCGCCGTTTTATCGGCTAAATACAATAGGTAAGTGCGATGTCAACAATGGTTCGAATTAAGCATGTAACAAGCGATGTCGTAATCGATCATCGTGACTACCGAGTCGTTAAATAAACTCCGCGACAATGGAGGTCGCATGTGTTTGGACAGTCTTATTCAATGTCCCATACGTCACTAGAAAGCCTACAAGGGAAAGTTTTTTACTATATGAGGCACTTACAACCAGGCGAGATATTTTAGATGGTGTATGCTAATCGATGCTCAACAATGCAAAGTTGTGGCTCAACAACGCATGTGGAATTTAGCAACTGTTGCGTCACAATGACTCACCTGAAATACTCGTATGCACCTACATATTTTTATATGTAGGTGAGTGAGAAGAGCCAATTTTAAACAAATTGAAATTAATAAAAAAAACAGTTCTGGAAGATGTCTTACTTTCTTTAAATAACCTAGCAAAAAATCAGACCGATGAATAGCAAATTGGCTTCTCCTTTGTCGCATTAGCATATCGAAAGTTTTTTTTTCACTACTAAGACAACACCGTTGTTTGGATACCTACAATGTTGCCAAGAACTGCCACTGATGAATGTGAAACTGGTTTAATTCGTCGCGTCAGTATGTCTGCAGGCTAGCTAGCACGATGGTTCGGCAACCTTGACGTACCGAGTCCGCCATCCGGCCGGCGGCGGCGCGGCGGCAAGTGGGTCAGAGGACGCGCAGGCGCCCGGACGCGAGCAATGAGCCCGCCCCCGGCCTGGGACCAAATGAATGGCTCAGACCCCCCTTCGTACCTACTTACACACCGCCAGTCTAAAACGACCTCCCCTACCTCCCCGCGCAAACTCAAATCCGACGATTCCGTGGTAGTGCGAATATTACCAAGTTCCTTTCTCAACTGGGCGAGTTCTAAGCAACTGTTGGATGAATCTGTTGAGTGCTTAGCCCACTAGTTGCTAGGAGCGGTATCGGAAATTAGATTACCGCGATCTGATGGCGTTAACTAGGTGCTACTCCGATACAACTTTTGTAGCTTACAAATACAACTAAACATAGAATGACTTGGCGTTTTAAATATTTAGATAGAGTACTTTATAGCATACATATCGAGGCTTTATAACTCGAACTAAAATATGACTTTGATAATGGTGCAGTGTATTTAATTATTCTCGTTTGCTTTAGAAATGTAAAAATAGCTCGAGTAATTTTCGCAAACATGAGAGCTGCTTCCGTTTTATAACCAAGGAAGTTAAAATTTAGAGATTAGAAACAGTAAATGCGAGTAGTAATAGTAACCAACATAATAAAGTACCAGTTTAAAAATGGTAAGGAATTCAACCGTTAAATATTAAAACACGAAATGGAAATTAGACCGTCCTTGAAAAGTAAATACGCTATGGTCGAATTAGCACTTCAGTGTAACATTATTTCGTTACAAATCCGTTATAAATATATACTCAATTTGTTTTGTCACATGTACCTATAATATAATTGATTCCCATAACGTTAAGTAGGCACCTGGAGAGTAATGTGATCATTATCTTCTCAAATGAAATTATCAGGGTACTGTGGGTGCTCCAAAAACAAGCATTTATCCCACAAGATCGCATTTGACAAAGCAAGGTTCAGTATAATTTTAAAAGTGAAAATATGTGATTACGTAAATTGAAGCTACTAGCCTAATCTAACCTAAACCCATGGGCAGAAATAAAATAGCCAAAGATTTACAAATGCTGTTTTCCGTCGTCGTTAACATAAATTTCATGCGCTCCGAATGCCGGCAACATAATACATTTCCACCCTAGAAGGCTGCATTGGCGACCTACTTCAGTCAAATAAATCTAACTACACAGACAGTTAGTTTCATCCTCTTTAGTATTTAATTGCTTCTCGCTTAAGCTTAATTAAAACGATTCTATTCGACGATAACTATTCAAATCAAATACTAACCTTCTGTTTGTTTATTCGCGACTGGCAGGCTGGTAGATGAAACTGAAATTGAACAAATGAAAAACTTAAAACTGGTAGTAATTAAAAAAAAAAAAACAAAAGAAAGAAATTAAATGAAAACTAATTTCACGGGCGGAACAATGCGATCTCAACGAGAGACGATCTCGGTCTGATGTGTTCCCACACGACGCATCGCATGAAACTATTGGTGATGAAAACTATTAGCAAGCCACTAATTGTACGGCAGCCTACATAGGCGGCGGTAATTGCCCCATTTACACGTTTTGTTAGTCCGCACCGCATAATTGTAGCCTGTTTACTCGGGAAGATACCAATGGACCAAATGTACCGAACATGAACAGCATACGGAAATTAGGAAATCATTTTGGAATTTTGAATCGAGGTGAAACAGACGCGCTAATCGATGAATTACATCAATTATCACGTTCTGTTTCAATGCATGTTTCTGTGCCTGAAACTGACAATATTAAGAATAATAATTTAGACTCTTGACTTAACCATTCTATGGCATCATACAAGTGTATGCATACAATTTCGATCTAGCTAAGTATATAAATGTTATTGGGATAGTAATAATAATATTCTGTTTTGCACCACTAATACAAGAACACATTGTGAGAAGATATAAAAATACTAACAATGGTAACAACATGCGGTCTTATCGCTTTCAAGCGATTTATTCCAGGCAACCTTTATGAGATATTTTTAAGCATGCAAAATTGTATAACTGCCATAATCATCACGCTTGGCATGCGGGTTGGCGATCGCAGTGTTAAATCAGTACGTTTGTACTTTATTCCAAATTAATAAATTTACTTGCACATTATAATTGCTCGTGCCATGCAACCATTTACGGACGCTAAAGCTAAAGATTCCATTTGCATTTATTGAAGTCATTGAATATGCGCACGAGACAATGATATAAAGATCATTTGCTATTTAAGTACATTATTTTTGTGCAGTTGTGTGCTTGTGTTAGAAGCCTGAAGAATCTTAAAGACGCCACATGTTTCTGAATCAAGAAAGTAAATACGATTGGATTGATTGGAAGATGGCAATCATAGACTTTGTGGCAAAGTCACTAGGACTAAGTATATCAAACACTAAACTAAATCGGATAATACTTTGCACAACGTATAAGCACAGTATAAGTGTCGCTATACAGCGTGGAATGCGGCCAGCTTTCTGGGCACACTACCCCATCGGTACTGATTTGGAGGATATTTTTTATTTATAGGTAGTTTTTAGTTTTTATTGCAATGTTCTTTTTAGTGTTTTCGTTGTGTGATTAAATAAAACATCTGATAAGAAAAAAAGTTAATAACGTGGTTTTATTATTGGTATACATACTATGGGGTTTTTCTTTCTCCTAATGTTGCTTTGGTACAATTATTGAAACATTAGCAATGCAAAATTGTAATTAAATATTGGAGCTGAGAATGATATTTTGCAAAACCACTGATATTTATAATTTTCATTCCTCAGTTATCTTTAAAAATTATCGAGCATATCAATCACTGCCTAAAATAGTAAAACGAGTAGAGTCGTTCTTATAGATACCAACTCGTTTTTTTTTTTCAAAAAAAAGTAATACGTTCTGTCTATAACTTACCTACAAAGTTTTTACCTTTCCGTAATAAAGATACCTTTGTTCTATTTCAATAAGAAAGGTCTTTGTAATTCTCCTTGCACCAAATTCACATCAATTTACGCAACCTACCTGGCATCTCTAACACCTTTTACAGACAATTGGCAACTACTTAAGCTTATTTTAAAATAGTTTCTTCTCACTGGTAATATTAATCTTATATATAAGTATCTGGTTCACCAGCGAGGTTAAAATAGTTATTGAATTAAGTAACAGGTAGGTTGTTTTTTCTATAAATTGCACCAAATTTTAAAACTTGTATTGCAGAATATGTATTTGAATATAAGAATATATGATACTCGTACATTGTGGGACTAAATAGCAAGAGTATTCCGATCTCATTTAGGATGCACCTGGGATATTGCGAAGATGAGAAAAAAATACTAATGGAGCTGACCAAATAATATGCAGTAAAATACGAGACACAAAATTGACATTGGATAAATGCCAACCTTTCTCTACTTGCACATATTGTTTACCAAGTCTTCTTAATAAAATATTAAAATGACATTGTGGACTCACATGAAATATTTCGCCTATTTTCCGCGTTTCTTCAAATATGTAGACCTGTACACGTCCCATCTGGAAATAACAATGACCAGTTTTGATTACATATTTTTAATAACAACACATGAAGCTCAATCAAGCATAAAATTTGGCTTCCGACCTTGCTCGTTTCTTTTGATACGCGCCAAACTAATGTCGACTTGACAGGACAGTCCCGCTCCCGCCAAACATGGCTGCTACTCGTGTGGGAAGCGGAAATACACGAGTATCCACGAGCCAGAAAGGATAAAACAATCAGAGGATGCGTGCAAAAACGAGACGCACGACAGGTCCTGGCTGTTCGAATATTAAGACAGGGATAGCGATATTAGATTTGACAAGCGAGTGAAAGGATAGAGATCTCGCCTAAACGGTTTTAGGGTGGAGCTGTCTGGACTTGGGATCGGCGGGCAGATGGCAACAAAAAGGGACTAGTCGGGACTAAAATTTTGGGCATAAATTGAACGGCATTTTTGCCACATTGCTGCGAGGCCGGGTCCCGGGTCGGGGTTTCGAGAGCGTTTGGTCTTTGAATTTTAACCGTCGCATTTTTCTCGGAGGGCTACATTCGTAATGTCTGTACACAACGTTTCGCTGACAGGTTTTGGGACAACCGTAAGTCACCCGCTTACTCATACTCGCACATAACAATTTTATTTTAGAAAACATGTTTTGCATAACGGAATTGTTGGTACTGATGTCACGGGGTCACTGACACTGGATTTATTGCTCGTTTCCTGCCGGTTCACATGGCTTCATATTTTACTACTCGTTTGTCTAGTAATTTAATTTCAACTTTAAAATAGCGCAGTGGGACGTTGCCAGTACTCTGTGGGAAAACTTGTAATTTGTTTTATTAAAACACCGAAATCTAAACAGCTCTAGCATTGAATTTACATATCGAGCCTACTATATTATTTTTCTAATAACTTAAATATTGAAAAATTTGAATTTGAAAAGGGTACTTTTTAGGGTTCCGTAGCCAAAATGGCTAAAACGGAACCCTTATAGATTCTTCATGTCTGTCCGTCCGTATGTCACAGCTGATTTACTCATAGGAATACTACAATTATGAAATTTGGTAGAAAGGTGTATGTTATGAACCGCTATAGAAATATGTTGTGAAATAACGAAAAAAATATTAAACTGGGGGGCACCCCATACATGTAACAGGGGGGGTAATTTTTTTTTTGAATGCACATAGGCGTGTGGATTGGATGGCTTTTGAAAATGACATAGAGGTCTGTAAAAACTTTTTCATTTAAGTCAACCGTTGGTGAGATATTACCTGTCAAAGTCGTAAAAGGTGTGCCCCCCCTTCTAATTTCCAAACTAAGGGGTTTAAAATTCTGAAAAAAATCAAGATGATGTACAATTATAATTTGGACGGCTTGTTTAGCCTAGTTGGTAGTGACTCTGCCTCCGAAGCTAGAGGTCCCGGGTTCGAATCCCAGCCAGGGCATTTATTTGTGCCATTTTCACGGATATTTGTTCTTGGGTCTTGGATGTTTTCTATGTATTTAAGTATGTATTTATCTATATAAGTATGTATTTATCTATATATGTATCGTCGTCTTGTACCCATAGTACCTACAAGCTTTGCTTAGTTTGGGACTAGGTCGATTTGTGTAAGATTGTCCCCCATTATTATTATAAATACTTTCAACGATTTTTGGTTTGAACAAGATAGATTTAACGGTTTTTGAGTTATTGCTGAAAAACTGTCTTGCCCAAACAAAAGGGCTTAAGTGCCGTGACTTTTTTATGAAGATACGACCTTTTTTGATTTACTGTATTGTATAGTGGTTTTATATTATATATATATATACCTAAACAATGGGCACAATCAGCTATCATCCTTTTATACAAAAAGGAAAACCCTGCTGAAATTGGTATTAACTATCGCCCAATTAGCCTACAACCAAATATATATATATAAAATATTTGCTTCCTGTTTGCGCCATTTACTGAACGACATCAACCACAGGAACAAGCGGGCTTCAGGAAAATTTTTTCAACCTTGGACCACATCCACACACTAAATCAAGTTATTGAGAAATTTGAGGAACTAAATAGGCCACTCTACTTATACTTGGCATTTATTAATTATTCGAAGGCCTTCGACTCTATTTCCCATAACAGTATGTGGAAAGCTCGGCAGGAATTCGACATACCATCTGAAACGATTCAACTTCTACAGGATATTTACAAGAAAAGTGTAAGTCGCGTAAAGTTAGAGACTAAAGGACCTGATATTAATGTAGAGGCGTACGACAAGGAGATCCTTTATCGCCACGCATTTTCATCGCTCTCCTAGAAAGCGTAGTGAAAAATTTTAAATGGGAAAACGAGGGAATCAATATAAACGGCCACTATCTAAGTAACCTAAGATTCGCCGATGACATCATCATTTTTTCGGAAGCTGCATCCCAACTAGAGAGCATGATTAATGACCTATGCACCGCAAGCTACGAAGTTGGCCTAGAACTAAATAAAACAAAAACAAAAGTGATGACTAACAGTATAGAAACCCCGATCAACATAACAAACTACACATTAGATTATGTACAAATTGTACAACACTATATATACCTAGGTAAACAAATATCTTTTAGTAAAACTAGACCTGGAACAAATACTGAAGTAATAGAGAAATATTTAAATCAAGTCTTCCTATTAATCTTTAAAAAAAAGCACTTGACTCCTGCATCCTGCCATGTCTTTCATACGCTAGCCAAACCTGGATATACAACAAACGCACGAGTAGCAAAATTCAATCATGCCAAAGATCGATGGAGCGCAGTATGTTGAAAAGATTAGATAAAAACGAAATCCTGATATTAGGAAAATCACAAAAGTACAAGATGCTCTGGAACATTGTAGGACACAAAAATGGAAGTGGGCAGATCATATCGCCCATATGCAGGAAGACAGGCGGACAAAACAAGTCACAGTTTGGACAGGACCGCCTGGCAAACGCTATAGAGGAAGACCTATTGAACCACGCACGGAAGACCAGCGCTGGCTCCTGAGCCAGCATCATGCTGAGGCGGGACCATTTCATGGCAAACTATGCACTTAATATATAATATAGTTTATAAGTTTTATGAATATGTTATTGGTTCATTCTGTTTCTTTCTTTTGTGTAACAAATACCTTGGTTTGTTTGTCATGAATAAATGATTTAATTTCATTTCATTTTATTGAGAGATGGGCAGACAAAATTAAAAAAACAGCAGGCAATAATAACTGGGTTACCATCGCCAAAAACCGAACTATTTGGAGGAAAATGGAAGAGGCCTTCACTCGACGAGAGGTCCTTAATATGTAATATTTCTTTAAATGTTTACTGAAACTTATATTGTATGATTATATTATATTAAGGAAATAAATAAGGCTATAATAATAATAATAATAATAGCAATTGTGGGATGCATCGTGACGTAGTGGCAGTAGACGCATCTTTCACCCCGCTCTCCATGGCTAACAAGAACTGGCGCGGACTTCAAGTATTAAGCACCGAGGACCGCAGGGCGGTATGGAAGAGTAAGGAGCTACATGGGCGGTTCTACAAGGCTCTTACGGGGCCCGACGTAGACCTACTCGCGTCGGTGAAATGGCTACGTTTCGGGGATCTCTTTGCAGAAACCGAAGGTTTTGTCTGTGCAATTGCGGATGAAGTTATCATGACGAACAACTACCGGAGGTATATCCTGAAGGACGGTACGGTCGACATTTGTCGGGCATGCCGCCGTCCCGGAGAGTCGCTCAGGCATATCATTTCCGGTTGTGGTCATCTTGCTAACGGTGTGTACTTGCACAGACATAACTTGGTAGCCAAGATTATTCACCAGCAGCTTGCTCTTCTGTACGGTCTTGTGGACTTCGAAGTGCCGTACTATAAGTACACACCCGCGCCAGTTCTCGAAAATGGTCATGCTACGCTCTATTGGGATCGATCTGTCATCACAGATAGGACTATTATAGCCAACAAACCTGATATCGTGCTGACAGATCGATTGAAGCGCCAGGCAGTGCTCGTCGACATCACCGTCCCCCATGATGAGAACCTCGTGAAGGCCGAGAAGGACAAGGCTAGCAAGTACCTAGACCTGGCACACGAGGTAACCGCCATGTGGGATGTTGATTCGACGATCATTGTCCCGATAGTCGTCTCTGCGAACGGTCTAATTGCGAAGAGTCTCGACCAACATCTCAAGAGACTCTCGCTAGATGGTTGGGTCAAGGGTCAGATACAGAAGGCGGTACTCCTGGACACGGCGCGGATAGTCCGGAGGTTCCTCTCTCTGTCGCCCTAACCACCGGTAGCTTAGGCCCCGCCTCGCTGCCGGCGGCACTCTAGGTTAGGTTTTTTATAATGCTTTTATATTTTGTATGTGTATTATTATATTTTACTTTTATAAATGTTTTGTAAAAAACCTAACTTAAGTTGTAAGAAAAATAAAGAGAATAATAATAATAGTGGTTTTAAATGTAGATTAGGAGGTGTCGGTACGGAACCCTTCTTTGTGCGTGACCCGACACGCACTAGGCCGGTTTTTTCTACTTAAAACGTGAAAATCATCCTACACGGTACGTACAGTTGATACTCATACAAATATGAGAACACGCTGTAAAACTAATCTATCAAATATAAAATTCAGTGCCACTAATTCGGTTCTCATAAAATTTAGATCATAATTACCTTAAGATAAGATTAACCAACGGAAGCTGTTCTGTAGTTTGTTTGCATTAGTTATAATCTCGTATCAAGGCAGATTAAGGCTGTATATTGTTTGTCACCCACTTATCAGGCTGACAAATATTAACACAAGATAGCTGCCGCTCCATAAGATTATCTCAGTGTAAGTGCCTACTTATTAGAGTTATTAGTTTCTTTATAGGTCAGCACTACGATTAATACTGTGATGCGGTAACTTGCCTTACCTTACTTACTTACTTTCGGTACCTACTCCTTATTATCTGTTTTCAACCAGAGAATTTATTACTTTTATTCGATTTCTTCCTTACAAGCATGGCCATAAAATAGTTTATGATTTTCTATTGCTCTTACGAGAGCAAAATCACGAAATAAACTTACATTCGTCGGTTTCATAAAACTAATAAAACGTTGAGCACGAATATTTATATGTATTAATATGAAACGGGGTAATTTCATGCGACTCAAAGATTCAAAATGTAAAATGTATCACTGTCAAACACGCTATCTAATACATATCTATCAATAATCCTAGTTAGCTAGCAAGTAAGTACTCTACTTCATTTAGAACAGAGGTACCACCCATGCAAAGTTACTTCATACAAATATGATATCTATTTCATTGAGTTAAGGTTCTATGATTGGTCCTTGTAGGACACGCAATCCTCAAAATTTACGAATAATATTTATATACAGGGATGTTTATGAATTTCGAAAGTTTTAATGACGACAGATAAAACTGGGGAAAGCAATAAAGCAGTCGTTAATCCTGATTTGGCTTTGTCACGCGAATTTCTGGCTTGGTTAGACTTGAAATAGGTACCTAAAGATACATCAGGACTTTTTGAATTATTCAATTTTAGTTTCAAGCATTTTCATGAAAAATGTGCCTCATGATACAGGAGATCCTGTTTCAACCAAAAAAATGTGTGTGTGAGTTTTTGAGACTATTAGTAGGAATCGCAGCTAGCTTGATCAATATTATTATTTATTATTATTATTTATTTAAATTTATTTATCACCAAGGTATACTTGTAACTAGGTTCTTTGCAAATTGTACTCCTAATTAAAAGATCCAATGATGTGATATTTTAGCTACATAAAGTTTAAGTATCTGCAGATATTATGAAATCATAAATCAAAACCTACTAATAATATGTATATAAATGAGAGTTCTTAATGAGAAGAGTCAAATTAAAAAGCTTTAAAATGGTACCGACATGATATGATCTAGGAATACTCATCTAGAAGTGTTGAATAGACTCAAGACTACTCGGTTGCAGGGAAACAACGCATAATAGAAACAAACACAAATTCCCGTGAGGTCGTAAAGTAGCTTGTCACAGAACAGTTCTAAACCCAAGCCATAAAACCCCGCGGCTAACTTTTATCAGGCTGCAGGTAGTTAAAACTTTTCACCGTTTTCGCTGCAATTTATTTATGTGTTACTTAGCGAAGATACGCGGACTTACGAAACACCCAGATACCTTACGTTTAAACTCTTTTACAGCACCCATACTCGGGTGCGGTCAACAAGATTTTTATTTATATACTCGTTATGGGTTAAAAAATTACAGCTCAGTGCTTGTAATCACACAGTATGTAAGTTCCAATCTTAATTTATAATTAGAATTCAAATTATTCATTTAATCAAATTTAAGTTACTCAGCACGGCGTACAAATGAACTATGCTGCCCACACAATCTGAATTTTTCAGATTAAGGGCTAAAGGTACCTCGATATGTTGTGTGTTCTATCTATAACAGTCGCCCAAAGTAATTTTTTGGCAAACCTATTACTCATTAATTTACTTACAAGGTGAAAATAAAAAATACATAAAAAAAACTATTGATTTCACCCGTGATCAGATTCTCGTTTCCAAACATAATTGAATAAGCCTATCTATCCACCGCCAAAAATTGAGGGCCTAATGAGCCACTTATTTGTCAAACGGCTAGCTGTAATGATGACAAGGGGAGACAGGAAGGTCTGACCTTTTTGATACCTCGCATTAGCATGCATAAAAGGAGAAATCAGAATATTATCAATGGTCGTAGCTTTCCGCACATGCGTAGAAGAGGCACCGTTATCGACGGGCGGGCCGCCCCAGGCGCGCAGCCGCACCGAACCCCCGATAATGTAAATAATACAATAAAAATAACACAATCCCACTCGATTTGAATGTCTTCTGCTCTGCCCGGGTTGATGGACTGTTACGATCGGTCCCTTGATACAAGATTCTGCGTATATACGATTTTTTACAGCGCCTTTATAAATTGTAGAAGAGATTGACGGGTGCTGACCTCGGAGAACAGGAGTATCAATATTGACTGGACAAATTCGTGCCCAAAAAGGTACGACCAGTATCTTACGCAATTTGCGAATGATCACGTATGGTCAGACAAATTATGCATCAGGAACCATTAGTTGAATATACTGTTGTTTGTATTGAACTTTAGACGAAATGGTTTTAAGGAGAAGACTTTATCAGTTTGATCTGTCCCGTTGAGTCATCTTTATTGGCGAAACATTATGCAAAGAGCACGGATTAACTTTAAATAAGCTAAGCTAAGGACAGTAAAGCCAAATGCAATGTCACGAAATAATCATTTGAATTTACAAAGCAGTGCGGTCTTACTCATTTTGGTCCATCAGTTGAGTATTTTTCAGGACAACGGTGATGAATCAAAATAATTATTTTATGTCGTCAATATTATAAAAGATGAAATAAAGGGCCCAGAATAGATGAGATACGTTAGTAATCTAAAAAGGCAATTACAGGGTGAAAATGATAATGGTACTCAAATTCCCGCTAAAAACAAAACATATTATAAAAGAAAAATACTATTAATACTTAAATAGTATAAATGAAATAATATTCTGAATTCAATCGAGATAAACTATGTAACGTCTTATATAGGGTAAAGATTAGTGTAACTAACAATACAATACAATGTAATTGTAAGACTGAAAATAAGTTAAGGAGGACCTTTTCATCGATGATTTTATGATAATTTCAATAGTGGCACTTGAATAAAATTCCATGTCAGCTATATACTATCCCCTACCGCTACCCTTCTTGGAAATGCAGGCATTTAGGTATATGTGTAATTTGATTTTGTATCCCGGTATTCATTATGACGAAAAAAGCATAAAAATAATAAGGTGGGTATGTCCTAAAACTACGACCAAGGCCACCGGGGAATGGGCAGCAGCATCCCTGAAGTGCGGTGGAGATACTGCGATCGCCAACCCGTATGCTAAGCGTGGCGATTATGGCATTTACCCCCCGTGAAATTGCGGGAGGCCTTTGTCCACCAGTGGACGTCCTTCGGCTGGTGGAGGTGGTGGGTCTCTGAGGGTGACTTTGCAAGAAAACCTACCCCGTTTGTCAATTCTTCATTAACAAGACCAACATCTGGTTTACTAGAACTAGCATTCGCATTACCACTAACAAGTGTTAACTCAAAATAAAATAAATATTGGGGGACAAGCTTACACAAATCGACCTAGTCCCAAACTAAGCAAAGCTTGTACTATGGGCAAAATAATGGATAAAAAGAAAATTAACTAACGTAATTCTAATTTTAATATTAGGATCAATACCTACACCAGTTAACACGATGTTATCAAATGAAATGTGCAAGAATAACGCGGCGTACAATCAGCGCGCCATGACAGTAATGATACTAATGATTGCCACCAAACCGGTAGTTGAATTAATAAAGTTAGACATGTGTACGGTCAGGAATGTTGTCATTACGCGCAAGGAAGTCTATTTTGATAATGACACAGGGCTAAATATAAGGGAATATGTTAATCGATAATTAGCTTCTCTTCGATGTATGTAAACAGATTACCCTCTCGATTGCAACGAATTATAACACCATAAATATATATAGATACATTCATACACACATTATGTATTATCTTACATATATATATAGATTATGTAAATGTTTATAGTTAAAACCCCACATCAAAAATTATATATTCACGCCTCAAAACGTTACAGACCAATTCATTCAGAGGAAATCATTCAGATTAAAACATCTTATTGATTCAGTAGTGCTGGCGCATTGCAGAATACACCAACGAATTGGTTTTTAAAAAGTTTCGAAATATTGTAGCTGATATCGATTGCACAAACATCCATATAACTATTTAAAAAAAAGCAGTTGCCAGCCCAGTATTAGGTAAATAGAAAAAAATGAATTTAATCATAGTGACATTTACAGAAATATAACGATTGGAATTAACAACTCAACGATGTTCCCCTCCAATTAGCATCTACATGTCAAAAATTTATGGTTTTGACACTTCGCCGGTAAGACTTGAGACGTGTACCTTTCGGTCTGAGAAACGCACCTAGCCAACCGCCTTTAAGTTAAGCAGACAAGTTTTGTGTTAAACGGAAAGGTTAAACCTTTTTTATATAATAAACTAGCTGTCAACAATGGAAAAAAGGTAAATGGCGAGCTTACCGGGAGTGGAGGCGCGCGGCAGCTGCGCGGAGCGAAGTGCGAGCGTCGAGTCGACAGGCCTACGCGCCCCCGCCTCGCTTCTCGCTTCCTCTTTCCTTAGTGCACAGATTTGCCTACCTTACCCCTCGGCCCTCCCCGCCCGCCCCCGACCAAACCTAATTCACTTAATTACGGCGAAACGATGATTTTCTCAACTGTATCAGGATTAAGCATCGTTTCATGGAGAACTACCCTCCGAACTTGGGGGATTACTTTGTAATTTAATTAATATTGAATTTCATACTATCGTATGTGAAATTGGTTTGAATTTCACATTACAACTGATTAACGAGTAGGTATATAGTTGTAGGTAACACCGTTATACATAAACAATAATACTTTACTACTGCCCTGAAATTTTTGCCAATTTGAAAATATACAGATTTTTAGTCCAAAAATGGTAAAAACACGGCCGAATTCGAAATCCTAATTTGCAAAATTATATCTGGATTTTTTTAACTGAAAGAAATTACATAAGTATCTCAGTTAGCATCATAAAACGTAGTAAACGAAATTGACATCTCGTGATTGATAGCAGCAGTCAGACAGTCGGCCTTGCGGGATTATTCCGTAGCTGTAGAATAGATCATACAAGGCCGAGTCAAAGGGAGTCTCCACTTTTTAATTATTGATAAATTATGTTAATTGTTGTTTTAAATGTGGCTATTACAGAATTACAAAACGATAGTAACCCGAAGTTGTCATCTCATGATAGTTAACCGCACTAGGAAATCCTAGTGAAGTAATATGAGCAAATGCCTTATTATGCCATACAAGACGAGTCAAAGAAGTCTTTTTTTTAAATTATTAATTAATTTTTTTAGTTGCTTTAAAACTGTAAAAATCCGGATTAAGTGACTTACAGAATTGCAAAACGATAGTAACGTAAAAAGTTGTCATGTTGATAGATAGTATTAGCCATACAGTCAGCCTTGCCACAGAATAAGTAATAGTACATGCCTTGCGGAGTATTCCGTAGCCGTAGAACAGTCCTTACAAGGCCGAGTCAAAGGACCGGCGACCTAGACACGAGTCGGGATCGTTGCGTAACTGGAATTACTCATCTACTGTGGTTATTTTTATCCACATATGTTTTATTCTCAAGCTAAAGGTTGGCGGTGTCAAGAAGGCGCTTTTTTCATACCGACGCCATACGATCTCGTCTTTATTGACAAAGCGTAATTGTCCAAGTGAAACGGAGCTCTGTTTCAGCTTCGGCAAAAATGCGTTCGTATGTCCGGCCAGTGGATGGTGAATTTCCAGATTTCCTGCTGTTCTCCTCTACAGGTCGCATTACTTAACCGATTCTTTTGAAATTTTGTAAGCAGGTTTGATAATTAAATTATACATAATAATAATTATTCAATACACATATAACATTTTTTGTCAAATTTCGAAATAATAAAAAATCCCCAGGTATACAGTTCAGAGAGCCACTAGTGTATCGTAGGTATATTTGTTTAACTAAAAAAACACCTTGTTATTTATTGCAAAGTAAGATTAAGTACAGTACAATACACCGGTATAAGTAAATGGACTAATATATAACCTGAAAATGTTTGTGAAAGTTTTTCTTTATCATGGTTTTTTGATGAACTTAAAATTATAAATTTTCGGCAAAAGCCCCTCCTATATAGCATGTAGCATGCTACAAGCAAAAGCATATCACTAAAATCATGTGTATGCCCCAGGTCACCACATAGTGGTACAGAATCAAAATGTACTTAACACCTCGTTAGTACGACATAGTTATTCGTACTAACGAGGTGTTAAGTACATTCATATCCTATCAAAAAAATAAATGTGAAAATGGGAGCCAAGTTTAATATTAAGAATATGCGATGAGTGGTTGTCGTCTTCACCAACAAAAGAATTGAGACTTAAATGGGTGCCAAGTTCCGTAGATTCTCTGTAATGGAGCCAAGTCCGGCACTATGTACATTGTTTACAGTAAAACTAATTTACTGCGGCTTAATGCATTTTGAGCTTTAACTTAGCAGTTTTCTTAAATATCCAACAGCTTTTATGCTATTATAACATACTGCTTAGAAAACTGCCAAGTTAAGGCTCAAAATGCATTAAGCCGCAGTAAATTAGTTTCACTGTAAACAATGTAGTGCCGGGCTTGGGACTTGGCTTGGCTTGCTGGTGCTTTTTAAGAGCGAATGCACGAGTTACTATCTAGACACGCGGCAGCGTGTCCAGCCAAGTTCACCCCAGGAACTGGCGGACAGCAGCCGTGTGTTATTTTACACGAACCTTTTGGAGCGACTTTTGACCCCCCAATAACTCCAAATCTATCTAACATAGAAAAATGAAATTTGGTACATGTATTAAAATCCTTTAGAACAACTAGAACCCCAAATTTCATAAAAGTAGGTTTAATGAGATATTAAATTCCAAAAAACGGCATTTTTACCATTGACTGACTGACTGACTACTAATGAAAAACCTAACCCACTTCCAGGTGACCTAGAAATCTGAAATTTGCCATGCAGCTTGGTAATTGTGTGTGTACACCAGAAAAAATCAGAAAACAGTAATTTGTTTATTCGTTTTATTATGATTATTACTTATGCTAGTTACCTCAGAACTCCGTCATTTATTAACCGATTTAGAAAATTTTTTTTTGTTTGAAACTGTATACTTCAGGGGTAGTCTCAAAGTTATCGGGTAAGAATCTGATCATAGGGTCCTCGAGAAATCGAGGGAAATCTTCAAATATTTGAGGTGCACCTATAGCGATTTTGGTATTTTGTATAGTAATTGGTGCATTCGCTCTTTAAAGGCACCATTTGGCGATAATTGACCAAAAGTTATGATATCCCATCAAAAACATAAATGTGAAAATGGCAGCCAAGTTCAATATGCGAGACGTGGTTGTCGTCTTCACCGACAAAATAATTGAGATCCTAATGGGTTCCAAGTTCAGTAGGTTATCTGGTTGAGCTTTAACTTTGCATATCCAACAGCTTTCATCGTATTATAACATTCTGCATAGAAAACTGCCAAGTTAAGGCTCAAAGTGCATTAAGCCGCAATAAATAAGTTTCACTGTAAACAACCTAATGCCAGACTTGGCACCTTTTCAGATAACCTTCTGAACTTGGCACCCATTTAGATCTCAATTCTTTTGTCGGTGAAGACGACAACCATGCCTCGCATATTGAACTTGGCTGCCATTTTCACATTTATGTTTTTGATAGGATACAAAATACCCAAATCGTTATAAGCACCTCAAATATTTAAGGAATTCCCTTGATTTCTCAAGGACCCTATAATCAGATTCTTACCTGATAACTATGGAATCACCCCTGAAGTATACCGTTTCAAACAAAAAAAGAATTTTCCAAATCGGTTAATAAATGACGGAGTTCTGAGGTAACGAGCATAAATAATATAAATAATAAAACTAATAAAAAAAACACTGTTTTCTGTTTTTTTCTGGTGTACACACACAATTACCAAGTTGCATGCCAAATTTCAGTTTTCTAGGTTACCGGGAAGTGGGTTAGGTTTTTGATTACTAGTCAGTCAGTCAGTCAGTGGTAAATATGCCGTTTTTTGGAATTTTATATCCCATCAAAAACATAAATGTGACAATGGTAGCCAAGTTAAATATTAAGAACATGCGATGCTTGGTTGTCGTCTTCACCGACAAAAGAATTGAGATCTAATTGTGTGCCAAGTTCCGTAGATTCTCTGAAATGGTGCAAAGTCCGGCACTACATTGTTTACAGTAAAACTAATTTACTGCGGCTTAATGCATTTTGAGCTTTAACTTGGCAGTTATTTAAATATTCAACAGCTTTTATGGTATTATAACATACTGCATAGAAAACTGCCAAGTTAAGGCTCAAAATGCATTAAGCCGCAGTAAATTAGTTTTACTGTAAACAATGTAGTAAACAAAAAAATAACCAAAAGTTAATATACAAAATATTCAAATCGCTATAGGTGCACCTCAAATATTTAAAGAGTTCCCTCGATTTCTCCAGGACCTATGATGAGATTCTTACCTGATAACTATGGGACTACCCCTGAACTATACCGATTCAAACAAAAAAAGATTTTTCCAAATCGGTTCATAAATGACGGAGTTCTGAGGTAACTAGCATAAATAATAATAATAAAGCTAAATAAAAAACACTGTTTTTTGATTTTTTCTGGTGTACATACACAATTACCAAGCTGCATGCCAAATTTCAGCTTTCTAGGTCACCTGGAAGAGGGTTAGGTTTTTGATTACTAGTCAGTCAGTCAGTCTGTCAGTCAGTGGTAAAAATGCCGTTTTTTGGAATTTAATATCTCAATAATTATTAAACCTATATTTATGAAATTTGGGGTTCTAGTTGTTCTAAAGGATCTTAACACATGTACCAATTTTTTTTATGTTAGATAGATTTGGAGTTATTGGGGGGACAAAAGTGGCTCCAAACGGTTCGTGTAATATAACACACGGCTGCTGTCCGCCAGTTCCTGGGGTGAACTTGGCTGAATACGCTGCCGCGAGTCTAGATTTCGATAACTATTAAACCTACATTTATGAAAATTGCGGTTCTAGTTGTTCTAAAGGATCTTAATACATGTACCAAATTTCATTTTTTTATGTTAAATAGTTTTTTTTTTATGATAGACTGACCAGCGATTGGTCTCACCTGATGGAGAGCGATGACAAGGCCTAAGATGTTGCTCACTGATTCAGTAATAGCCTATTCACTCTTGTCTTGAAGAGACCCAGATTGTATGTATCAGAAAATACAGACGGCGGCAGTAAATTCCAGTCCTTAGCTGTTCGCATTAAGAAAGAAGAAGCAAATCGCTTCGTGCGAATAAAAGGTAGGCTGACAACGTAAGGATGCAACCGCTTACCGCGTCTGGACGTCCGGTGATAGAATGGGGAGGGCGGAACTAAGTCATGTAATTCCTGTGCACACTCTCCAAAATGTATCCGATAGAACACAGACAGACAAGCGACTCGACGACGGTGTTCCAAGCTCTGTAACTTAGGTTCAACCGCTGGATCATCATCGAAAAGCCTACGAGCATGGCGCTCTATCGAATCCAAGGCCGCTAATTGATACTTGGTAGAACCGTCCCAAAGGTGGCAGCAGTACTCCATGCACGACCGAACCTGCACTTGGTACAAGGATAGAAGCTGTTTCTGTGTGAAATACCGCCTCACCTTATATAGGACGCCAAGTTTTTTAGCTGCAGTTTTAGCCTTGGATTCGATAGTGGACCCAAAGTTCAAGTTGGAGCTGAGACTCAAACCAAGGAGCTCAAGGTGATCAGTCAGTGGTAGGGATACATTCTGGAATGTAGGAGTCAAGGTGAAAGGACTCCGTTTCGCAGTGAAAAGGCACGCCTGAGTTTTGGTGGTGTTGAACGCGACCAAATTGGTTTCACCCCAATCGGATACGGCTCTCAAGGTCGCATTTGTCCGCTCCACCATATTTTCCCTGAGGGATTGAATCTCACCGCTGCCAGCCCGCGAATCGGACAAATATCTCTCCGTGACTGTGCTGTCGTCGGCGTACCCAAAGATACCGGGCTTAAGCAGATCATTAATGTGCAGCAAAAAGAGAGTCGCGGAGAGAACTGAACCCTGAGGCACCCCGGCAGTAATTGCCAAAAGATCAGACGAGCACCCGTCAATGACAACTCGAATAGATCGGTTTCTCAGGAAGTCAGTAATCCAAGAGCGCAGACCAGATGGGATCCCATACGCAGAAAACTTGCTTATAAGGCTGTCATGCCAAACCCTATCGAAGGCCTTGGAGATATCGAGAGACACGGCTAAGGCTTCACCATGCTTCTCAATGGCCTCGCCCCAAAGGTGAGTAGCATGTACCAGAAGGTCCCCAGTGGACCGGTTTCGGCGGAACCCGTACTGCCAGTCACTAAGGAGATCGTTACCTTCAAGATACGCCAGGAGCTTGGTGTTCAAAACACGTTCCATAATCTTGCAGAGTACGGAGGTGATTGCTATGGATCGATAGTTCGATGGGTTAGCACGACTACCTTTCTTCGACACAGGCTGCACGTTTGCAAGCTTCCACGACTCAGGAACTAGACCCATCCTCAGGGAAAGTCGAAACAGGCGTGTCAATTTAGGAGACAATTCAGGAGCGCAAGTTCTCAACACTAAGGCTGGAATACCGTCAGGACCACTAGCCTTATTCACGTCAAGACAGCGCAACGCTTTCAGTACCTCCTTCTGATGTATTTTTACCTCGGACATTGAAGTCCCACAATTGGGCATTTTGAGTTATTGGGGAGTCAAAAGTGGCTCCAAACGGTTCGTGTAAAATAACACATGGCTGCTGGCCGCCAGTTCCTGGGGTGAACTTGGCTGGACACGCTGCCGCGTGTCTAGATCATACTAGACATGTTGGACAAATAAATGTTGAATCTTAAAAATCTGATCCTTAAATCGGATATTTCACTTTTTTAAATTATATTTCATTCATTCCATTTAGATACACTGTTGAAAATACTAAGGTTCGGACTAAAATAAAATAATTAAAATTGATTTATAATCCTTACACAAACACACAAACGATCTAACATTAAATAGATCAAACTAGAAACGGATTCTTTACAGAATTAACTATATATTTTTATATCTCTGAAAACGTGTAATAATTTTTTTTATTTGCAATCGTGTATTCACTCATACCAACATACATACATACATATACTCACGCCCGTATCCCATTGGGGTAGGCTGAGACCAGAGAATGCCAAAAACTACGGTCCTTACATACTTCTTTCGCTTCAAACACATTCATACACCTTCTCACTCATACATGCTCGTCGGTAGCGGGTACTTCTGACTTGGCCTTTTTTCAATATCGGAGATATATCATCAAGGTACCCTCGCCTTGGTCGCCCCCTTCCAACTCTTCCATACCTACATTAAGACAATAATGAATTGAAATAAAAATGTTTCTCAAAGAAGTACTCAGACAGTGCGGGAGAAAAGCAAATTGTTAAAAATTATAGAAACTAGGAGAGGGAACATATTAGGGTCATCTTATACGACTTGACGCTTTTATAAATAACAAAGATAGAAGGCACGATTGAAGGCAAGCGATGAATTAGAAGACCAAGGCTAAGTTACATTAAACAATTAAAAATAAAATTAGCTGACATGTAAGGAAAACAACGATGAGGCCCTGGGATAGTCAGATGGAGAGAGCTACACGGACAAGAGTTCAACTCTTAAATTTGTGATGATAATCAAATACCAATAAATAAACATTAGGGGCTAGCCGTGGAGAGTTGAAGACAGGTGGGCCCTGGTGTGCCGAGGCCAAAGCGTTTGTTGCAGCCCTGGCTCGGAGACCGAAGAGGCGATCCCCGTTCCGGTGAATAGCTACCTGGTGCAAAGAATATATCTGGCCATACAACGAGGCAACTCTGCCAGTACACTAGGGACATTTGCGCCGGGTGGTCACAGGAACGAGGAATCACCCCTTCTCACCCACCACCACCACCAACATATCAGCCCTAGGACGTCCACTGCTGGACATAGGCCTCCCCCAATTTCATGGGGGGTAAATGCCATAATCGCCACGCTTGGCATGCGAGTTGGCGATCGCAGTTTTCTCCACCGCACTGATGGAATGCTGCTGCCCATTCCCCGGTGGTCTTGGTCGTAGTTTTAGGACATGCCCGGGTCCACCCACCATACTCACTCAATCACTTCATATAGTTTTTTTTAATTATCTTTTTTTAAGCAGTATCTTGTATCTTATCACTATATCTAATATATAATATTTTATATCCATGATCATCACACTAATATTAATCTAATCTTACCGATCGAGATGCGATCCCAGGACCGTCAGCTTCTAATAATCACGTTCATTACAATAGGGATATATGTATAAAGGTGCAAAAAATAACGCAAAACTATTAAAATGAGTGGCCCGGGAGTAAAAAATACATTTAGCAATGAAACTCTTATTCGTTATCTAAGAGCCCATGCTTCATTACCACGTGCGGGCCATATGAACAATGGTGGTCATGCGCAAGGTCATCAGAGCAACAATGACTTGGGACACGGAGAGAAAATAATTTTATTGTTCGAATTAAAAACGTGAGTATCAAATACTATTAACTTTTAATATTTTTTTTCTAGTCGGTAGAAAATAGTATTATTTTAAGGAAATTTTATTAATTTCATAGTATGGGAAATGCAAAACGGTTTTGCTTCATCGTGAAATTAATATTCTTTACTCCGAATTACAGAGTTGTAGAAATTGTATTAAAACTTTCCTTAAGTTTATAAATGGTGTACTAGCAATCAGTACGTAAGATTACTAAACATAACAAATGAATAAATAATATATATATTTTGCTGTTAGTAAATACTATAAGTAAAACTGGTTTGTACGAGTAACCGTTAGTATATAATCACCTTGTCCTAGGATTTATAAAATTTTACTAATGACTAATATTTTTTACTTGTTTTTTTTCTTCTGACATATTTCATATATATTTAACTGTGGATGTTCCATACTAAATCGTTTCTATAAATCCTATAAAATTCGAACTGTTTTCATTTTTAGGGTTCCGTACCAAAAAGGAACCCTGTTTAGTAACTAGTGACTATAAAAATATATACTTTACTATAAATAAAAACTATATAGGAAAAAATAATTATATCTCTATCTAGATTTCTAGATCAAATATTTATTTAAAAAAAATTATTGAAATTCTATATCACGGTTCACGTGATAAAGAATTTTCCTTAAAAACCAACATTACATATGATACGGGCAAGTACCCATGGCGTGCACATCGCGCTGTTTACTTATATATATTTGGTGAATTAATTGGGTCGCCACGGGTACGCAATCGTTGTACGGAACCCTCGGTGCATGTCGGACTCGCACTTGACTAGTTTTTTTTCTTCATATTGGTTGCAGCTTTTGCGATTTCTCTACCTCTCTCTAAGATGCGTAGGACTCCGTGTACGCTACGTGAAGGACCATTAGGTCGTGGATACCAGGTAATAATTAATAATATAATCCTCAATAAAGTATCGGCCAAACGATTATCGCCTCATTATTATATAATTCAATCTTTAAAAAAGCCTGTTAGTTTCTTATGCAATTGAGATTTAATTATTCGAGAAAAAATATAAAAACATATATTTTAATTCTCATACTCTGAAAGTAAGTTATTTTTGACCTATGAAGCAGGATGAAAGTGAGTGAGATAATATATATCAGCTATAGGGTCGAAATGTACCTAAATAAAAAAAATAGCAATGGCAAACGCCTGTACAGCCACCTCCGTAAAATTGTATGAATTGTAGACCATGTTAATTAAAAAAAAAATTACCCAACTGTTATATTAGGTTAATATTTTAAATTATTGTAGTTTAAAAGAAACTAAGGCTGTTTTACTCGTCCATATTGCTATTTCGTGGTGTTTGAATTTTATTCAATATAAGCGCGCCCTAAATTCATGACAGAAATTCAAATTAGCAGAAACTTATTTAAACACGCTGCCATTAAATCGTGGTAATTTTTGAAGGCAATTCAAAATTAATATTTTTTTGGTAAATTTTAATTGTAGGTAAATATAATGATTTTTTTTTTCAATTATAGAAAAAAAGGGCTAAGTAGCCCTTTATTGTCGTTGTTTTAAAATAGGGATTATTGGCAATAATTTAATAAATAGTTTTTAATTTTTGTTTTGTTTTTGTTAAGTTTAATTCGATTTTACGTTTGTTTGTTACTTTGATATAGTAAGTACAATTTTGTTACTTCCAACTTATATAGATAAATAATTTTATTTCACTAGATTTTTAACGATATTATAAGCATTCTTATGTTCAATATAACCCCCTCAGATCCGCTTCCTGAAAATGGTTCATACACAAACACTATAATGTCAGTCAACAGTTCCCGCCAAAATGGTTCATACACTCACGATTTTAAAATGGATTCAATAAGATTTGACTGATTCAGAAAATATTTTACATACTTGTATTTTTTTTAGTTCCCTTGTAGTCCAAATGAAAACACAGACAACAGTTTATTCCTGTAATAATACGTCAACATCTGAACGTGTCCCATAAATCGCGGATAATCCGTGGACTGCTAAATACCTCTCAATTTATCTAGGTTTAGCTACTAAAAATGCTTTATGTACTTAGTTTATGGATATTGGCATTTTTGCGAAAGCTACAAATCAACATAAGTACATATTTTGTTTTTAATCAACATTTGTCAAATTTTCCTCAAAAAGTAAACCTGTCATACTCGTATGGTATAAACATTTTTGGTGATCAATGCTGCTCTAAAAAACGATTTGGTATGTGCGCCTTTTTATGTCTTTTTCAGCCTCATACCTTGAATTTGGCACTTGCCTATATCTCGAATTTTAAGGCATTTTTACTAAACCTAAAATTAGATAAATTAAGAGGTATTTAGCAGCCTTATCAGCTGCCTACGAATTAACCTCGAAAATTTTAAATAAGAAAAATAATCGCCTCCACTCAATTGCTCAAAGGTTAGCTGGAAGAAATCCCTTATAGGGATAAGCTCGCCTTTGTACATATGTCAACTGTTCTTGTAATTACTGTTTTATTGTTATGTTTCACTCATGTACAATAAAGAATTTTACATACATACATACATACATAATAAACTGTTGAAGCACTCGCATGCATCGGTACAATAAACGTACTTAAACGGTCATAGCGCGCTGAACTGATAAAGAAGTTTTCAATAAACTGAAGCGTTGGCCAATATTAATTTAACAAAAAAACTCCACTAAGTTGCGATACTGCTTTAGTCAATATTGTACTCTAACAATGTCTACTCATAATCTACCAAATAGTACTAGTAATTCTGAGTAGCATCGATTGACAGTGGCGTTAGCGCCGAAAATCGGGGCTATTAGCTGGTTCCGTATTTGACTTGCTGTCCTTTTCTTTACGTTGATAAAACATGAGACGAAGTGGGATGCCGCTGGCGGCTATAGCGAGCAGCCGACGCAATGTTAAGCATGCGTAGAGTGACGTAAGAGACGAAAGCAGCATGTCTCGTCTGTTTTAAGGGCGAGTTTACACGGTTGTTTTATATGGCAAAGGTTTTATTAATAAAGACAAGTAATATGTACTTCTTTTATAACCAATAAAATAATAAGATAGTAAGAAGTATATATAATTAATTTTGTTGTTATAAGTAATTTTCATTCCAGATACAAAAAATATGTAAAAAAATACGGTGGTTAAGTCCAAACCAAAGCGACTTGGTTTTGTATTTGAATTGTTATTCCCAATCATCCTATTTCCTTGTATTCCTATTTTACAATTTCATTTAAAAGTAGGAAATAAAAACATTTGCTATAATCGGAAATCGTTATTCTTGTATCTGAATGCAAGCAATTCATTGTACACAGTAACAGATTGAAACAATACATTATACTATGTCACTCCAATATTAAGCAGTGCGATCACAATTTTAGTACGTGTGAATCCCCATATAAATAGATCAGAGAAAAATACATAACACGAAGGCGTTTCTGGTTGAAGGCCTGTTAGTCATAGGGCTTAGCAGAATTAAACTGAATCTTATGTAGAAAGTGACCTGCTTTACCCTAGGAGCTTTTACTAGGTACCAATATAAATGATTTCATTAGAGGAAATGAAAATTTCATCCACTATTATTATGCAAAAGCTACTCAACGGATTGTACAGGTTTTTTCAATCTTGTAGATAACATTATAAGGTTTTATTTTAATTACCACCATTATTATTTCTTAAATGATATTTTTCCTATTAATTAGAGGTGTCAATACGAATCAATTGATTACTAAATGACAAAATCGGAGCAGCCGTTTTGTCTATAGTTTTTTAAGTTCCGTAGTAAACAAGGAACTATTATAGTTTCACCATGTCCGTCCGTTCTTCCGTCCGTCTTTCGACTGCTTAGCTCAGTAACAGTTATAAATAGAAAGTTGTAATTTGGCATACGTCTACATACAAATCACGCCGACAAAACGCTATAATAAAATTTGGAAAAATAATTTATAATTTATCTCAAACCCGTAAATACATTTTTAGAGTTCCGTATAGTAAACAAGGAACCCTTATAGTTTCGCCATGTCCATCCGTGGCTTAGCTTAGTAACCGTTAACGCCGAGACACACCAAATGCGCACACCACGCACACGCGCACGCGCACGTGCTGCGCACGCATTCGGTGTGGCTCGGCGTTAACTACTAGAAAGCTGTAATATGCTATGGATGGATCTACATATTAATCACGCCAAAAAACTGTATAATATTTTTTATGGTACCTCCCCTACATGTATGTTTTTTCTTTCAAAACCTATCATGATTGTTATCTTTAGATATCTTGAAAGAATACGAGCTTTCTTTTACCATTTTTTGATTAATTTTTGTTGGAGTCCAGTCTCATGTCCTAATGTCACGGATGGACAGCAACGGAACCCTACATGGATGCTTTTTTTAATACGTCTGCCACTTTGGAAAACGTTCACCGTTGTGAATTCCAGTGAATCAAACATTTATTTCCTGGGATAAAATTATTAATAATATTCCCTATTATCACTGGGTAAAGCGGTTCGCTTTCTGTTCGCTTTTCGATTTATTATGTTTGTAACACTTTTAACTCACATTAAAATCGAAACAACTTGCATAATAATAAAGAAGAGGTATGATAATTTTTTTTTTTAAAGTCACTCTAGCACGCCAAAACAGGTCTGAATTCGTCCTCTCCATGAACCTTTACCATTTTTTTTTTCACAAAAAGCATTAGCTTAAAATATTTTTGTTGCAACGTGTTGCCGTTTCATTTTAAATTAATTTTCATACAAAAAGTAGTGTACCTATGTAAAATGCAATATTTTATGACATATTTCCAAGAATCTTTTTCTTTTTACTTTGCAAAGACCCAGACGGAAAATTGCGGGACGGGATGACCTTACCAATAAACCTATAAAAATAACATACGAACATGATCTTGCACCATGTATTAATGCTTTTTAAATTTTGTTTGCTACAGAAAAACTGTGTGAACCTAGCCTTATTTCAGCCCGGCCCAGCGACCGGCCTCATTTTGCGGTGTACGTTAAAATATATGTTGTTGTCCCGTTCTATTGTCTTCTAAAAGATGTGATAGCCAAACATATCGAAAAGCATTCGAGCGTGTAAAGGCGAGGCCTAAAATATCGTTGTACTTTTTATTTAATCTGACCATCTGCTCACCATGCTATTCAATCTATTTCTGATCATAGACCAAATTGAATAATTTTTTTAATCTACTACGACTATTATAATATTAACAAACAGAACGGAAAAAATGTATTCCCTTCGTTATTAAAATGCCAACTATATTATAAATTACGATACTACATATTGATACCAATAGGTACACTTAGTTTCAAAGATGTTACAAGCACACATAATTATTTCTCTCACAAACCGTGTATGAAGAAACTAAATCGAATTGCATAAATGCTCATCACTGCGAGCTACGGCTACGGCCCCCTAGGCCGGCCGTGTTATTTCGCTCGGACGCGCGGCCAATCCAGCGGCACCCCTCCCCCTATTGGTGAATTTAAAAACGGAATTTCAATTTAATTCGCTCCCCTTTAAACATAACTGACAGGGTACTGTCGATCGAGTGGTGTTCCTTTTTTGAAACCGTATCGTTTTAAAATTTCTTGATTTCTATTTTAAAATATTAATTAGTTTAGAATGTTACGTGTTTATTATCTTAAATTTAAAAATTTGGAAGGTATTAGTAAACTTAATTCATGAATTCCTAATACATAGTTTACAATGCGGTCATTACTTGTTGACGGTTTTTTTTTCCATAATAGAAAAAAAAAACAGTATTATTTATTTATAACCTTCAATAAACTAAGTACTCGTACTCGTCGTACTCGTTTCTAGGTTCTGTTGATACTTCAGAACGATGAATCCAGCGATACCTGGTATCGGTAAAGAAAGTATGCATTATCCATAACAACGCAAAATCATTTCGGAAATCAGATAACAGACTTACGACTAGCCCTGGGTACCCCAATACCAGAACTAGTTTTTAATGTGTACAAATGAGATGTGAATCGTCTTGTCGCGTGTTGTCCCTCTTGCTTATGCGAAAAGCAAAATATGAGGGAGTGCGACACCTTGATATTGAGATGGAATTAGATTGAACTTGATAGATGCAAAATAGAGGCCCTGGAGTCCCGAACTGCGCATGGCAGGCGTCGACGCAGGCGCACCGAAGGTGCCTTTTATGGCGGCCATCTTTATTGTTCTTTTTCGTCGACCTTTTAACAAACTGAAGCCCTTCATAGAAGTCAGGTATAAATTTCGAGCTAACAGTATTAGGGTTTTTTTCCCCTGTTTTTGTGCAACTGTCTAAACGGCCAGTTTAAATAGGATTATGTTTGGAAGGTATTTAGTAAGGAATTATGTTTAGCTCCCTGGAATTATGTTTTTTAATGGTGTTTTGCTTTGTATACTCATTTTAATACTATATTTGTCTATGAGCCAAGGCTTACATACAATTCCACCAACATGCAATCTTATACGGCATGCGTAAATTTTCAATTTTATATTTTTTTTTAATAATTAGGTAGTAAATGTATTATAATGAATATCCTCATATTACTAAAGATTTAAAGGTAGTATAGGTATTATAATACATATCTTTAGATTACTAAAGATATTTATTATAATACCTATACTACCTTATTTTGGTGCTTAAAGGTAATGTAAGTATTATCAACACTTTTTGAAGATGGATTAGTTAAGAATAATATTTAAGCAGAGAGAAATACTGAATAGTGGATTGTTAACCAGGAGTTCTACCACGAACTTCGAAAATCGAACTTCGTATCGTACCGTCCCTTTCCGCCATATAGAGTATAACACGAGAGTGAAAGGTACGGCACGACACGAAGTTCGATTTTCGAAGTTCGCGGTAGCACCCCAGGGGTCGAAAGCTACCCATTTCCGGAAATAATCGAATGTTTAAATGGGTGGTTTCACACGAGTTAAAAACTCTACTTTTCATTTGTAATGCCAGGAAACTTAAAAAATGCCAATTATGCAAAAACATTTTCTGAATCAGTCAACTCCTATTCAAATCCGTTTTTAAAATCGTTTGTATATATTATGCACTATTTTGGCGGGAACTATTGGCTGACGTTAATAGTGTTTGTGTAGGTGCCATTTCGCGGAAACGGATTTGAAGGGTTTATATAATTTATGTTATACGTAAGAATGTAAATTTAAAAAAAAATTGTTTAGTGCCATAATTTGAACTTTTATTCCATTGCAATTATCAGTAACCTTCAAATTTCTTCTTAGTTCCTACACATAGATTGATTTTAATGAGTTTAGAATGCGCTGATATTTAAAATCTATTGCTTAAAATGTATTGCATTTTTTTTTACCAATCTTATATTCTTCTAATAATTAGCAAAGTTTTATATCAATACAATTTTACGAAGGTGGCTGTACAAGTTTCTGCCATTGCCAATTTATTTAACCGACTTCAAGATTTCAAAAGAGGAGGTTATCAATTCGGTTGTATGTTTTTTTTTTTAATGTTTGTTACTCCATAACTCCGTCATTTCATTACCGATTTGGAAAATTCTTTTTTGATTGAAGTATATATATCCAAGTTGGTCCTGTTTTTGTCAAAACGCAGTTCTGATGATGGGATCCATGAGAAATTGAGGGAACTCCTCAAATGTTTAAGGCAAATATATAGTGATTTTTGTGTTTTTATCAACAAGTTAAGCATTTGCATCCAAAAATGTGACATTGGATGAAGTGGAACTGCTGATGATGATCAGAACAGATCTCTTCAACGACGAAAAGTTCACGTTTGGCGATTTGTCCTCCTAGCTGTGTTTGTTAAGCAAGTTCTATTTTCACGATTAATTTTTGTCATGCTTGATTTCTGATGATGGGATCTATGAGGAATTGAGGGATGTCCTCAAATCTTGAAGGCAAACATATAGTGATTTTTGTGTTTTTATCAACAAATCGAGCATTATCATACAAAAATGTGACCTTTCATTAAGTGGAACTGCTGATGATGATCAGAACAGAACTCTTCAACGACGAAAATTTCACGTTTGGCGATTTGTCCTTCTAGCTGTGTTTGTTAAGAAAGTTCTATTTTCACGATTGATTTTTGTCATGCTCGAGTTCTGATGATGGGATCCATTAGGAATCGAGGGAACTCCTCAGATGTGAAAGGCACACAAATAGTGATTTTAGTATTTTCATGAACTAATCAAGCATTTTCATTCATAAAAGTGACATTTGATGAAGTGGAACAGCTGATGATGATCAGAACGGAACTCTTCAACAACGTGTAGTTCACGTTTGGCGATTTGTTCTCTTCGTTTTGTTTGTCAAGCAAGCAAGGTTTTTCCATGATTCCATGAGGAATTGAGGGGACTTAGTCTTCTACCACCAACCATTTTTATTTTATTGTATGCAACCTAAGAGTGCACCATCTTAAGTATAATAATCTTTTACCGGCCTCCCCCATAGAAGTCGGTTTTTTTTTCTTAAAAATTATTTTATTACTTTTCAACTCTAGGGGTGACATGCCTCACTTTTAACCCGCTTCTTAGGTTAAATATGGCCTACTTTCAGAGCATGAGGAATGAAAAATATATAAACAAAAATACTTATAAGAGATAATTTGTAAATTATGTCATACGAACCCTATTACTAAGACTTCGTTGTCCGTCCGTCTGTCTGTCTGTCACCAGGCTGTATCTCATGAACCGTGATAGTTAGACGGTTGAAATTTTCACAGACGTATTCTATTGCCGCTATAACAACAAATACTCAAAATAAAATAAAATAAATATTTAAGGCCGTACAAAAAAACTTTTAAAAAGATGTTTGTTGTGTTCATCAGGCGCTGCACGCTGGGTCTCAAAATGTATGGAAAGACTAAAATCCGACTCGCACTTGACTACAATTCGACTTGGCCGGTTTTCTTATTTCCATTCCTTCAGTCATATAGCCGTGTATACACATAGAAACGATGTGTCATATTTAGCTTTTTTTTAATAAAAAAAAAATCTATAAAAGGGCCTTAAGAGTTAACGTGGAGTTAAGCAAAAAATAATTTCAAGTATGACAATATTCGAAATTGGTATAACATACGCATTTCAATAAAACCACACACACACACACACACATACATACTTCTTCTTTTACTCTTCTTCTTTTCTTTACTTTCCGTACTTAGGTTTTAAACGTTATGTCGAAATAAATATGTGTGAGACGGTTATGGTTCAGGTGAATGGGCCATATGAATCGGAGTCATCGTTTACAGTGTGAATGTTGAAGAATGCTTTCCTCGCTGGTTCCCATACGCTTCGACTAGTCCTGTCTGATCCGCGGTTGCAACTTAAATAACCCCATGCTACTCCAGTCAAGTTTTTGATATCGTCTCTGTGTTGGTCGTGCCGGTCGTGGGGCCATTCTCTTTTGAATAAGTAATCTTTTTTCTTTTGCGAAAAAAATGACACGCATGAACTAGAATACAAAAATTGTATTCCGAAATAGTTCCTGCACCATTTAAAATGAATTCAGTGGTAAATACGCATATATTTTTATTTATGTCAGTAAAAAAATTACATTTTTTTAATAAATTGATTACCGCTGATTTACTTGATTTATGGATAGTTACAGTACTTAAATATTTACCAAAACTATCGAAACTATAATAGCCTAATTACACCCCTTATACAATTATTAAGCAGGATATTGAAGTGATGGACAAGTATTCCAAAATATGCATTTTAAGCAACTGCGTCGAAAACTTATAATAGTAGAATGGCTCCGTGGCCTTTTTTTAATTCATGAGTCCTCCTTTTTCGCGCATAAAAAATTAAAAAATCGTTAATCCTTTGTCAACGTGAAAATTATATTTGGTACAGAGACACAAGACACATTATAGCTAAGCGAGATTTGTTAAGTTTTATGAGTAGAGAGTAGAGAGAGAGTGAGAGGGTACACTAAATTTCATTAGGGTACTTTAGATTTAACAAATTTCAATGATTATTAAAATATATCTATTCGTTATTAAACTCTATCAGATAACGTGCAAAAAGTTTTAGTGAGTTTAAGTCTTAAGGCTCGAGCATAGCCTAATTTTGTCTTGCTCACTCGCTAGCGTAAGCTCGATATGCCGTCTTCGTCGCCCGCGCACGGAAAATTGCAAAAATCAGCATGTAACAAGTTTTGTATAATCACAATCAGATATTATTAGTTAGTTTAATAAATATTATTGTTATTGACGCTTAGAGACCTTATACATCTCTTAAAAATATTAAGTTTACTTATTTTAATTTTAGCGCTTAGAGATCATTTACATCTCTAAGGACTTTGAAATAATTGTTTTTAATCGTATTTGGACGCTCAGAGACCATATACATCTCTGAGATATTAAATTAATTTTATTTACTTTTTGTTTATTCGGACAGATCGTATTCAATACGTCCTTAATATTTGTAAATTTATTTTTATTTAATTGTTAATCAGTATATTTCTTTAATCGTTTTTTTTTAATTGTATAAATTCTCGCTTTGACTTGTAAAAGTGCTCTTGTGGCCTGTTTGCAGAATAAATATTTGATTTTGATTGATTTTGATTTTGATTCAGAAAATTAGAAAATCAAGTAATTGTACAATAATCTGAAATGAGGATTGTAATATATCCTTTCTTTTTAGATAAAACATACAGTAGTGAAGTGGAAAAAAGTAAGGATGTATTGGTGAGTTAATTTCTCTAATTTATTCGGGTTCCGTACCATTATAAAAGTAAAAATAAATAAATAAATAAAAAATAAGGAAAAGCTTTGTCTGTCTGACACATCGCTAAATATCTCAAGAACAACTCATTCTGCTATCGATTTAAAATTATGAACCGTTATAAACAAGACTAACCCAGATGCATTCAATGTTTTTTTTTGTTTTTGTTAGATTTAGTGAAAAATGACCGAAAGGGCTTGAATTTCACATTCTGAAATAGGTTTCCTTTTTTTTACAGTAAATAAATTTCGATTTATTAAGGATAATGTAAAAAAATACTCGCCCCCTTATCTCCGAACTTTACCAAGAAAATAAAAATTACATAACGTTCATATCAATATACATATTACAGAAAAATATCTCTATTTATATTTTATATTTTTTATTATCGAAAAACATTTTTAAATTAATTTTGTAATTTAATCCCCTCCGTATGTCTTTTTATTTTGTAAAATCTCCTATGATATTATGCTAAAAGTACCTTCTTTCAAATAAAATCTATATGATCAAAATCGGTTCACGTGATAAAAAAATATTCTTGAAAAACCAACATACATACTATGTTAATCAGACGCGAAAATTAGTAACAAAATAGGCCGATAGATGGCGCTGTACCCATGGCGTCCAGTTTTTACAAGATTTTTCCTGAATTAATGGGGTCGGGTTGGGTACACGATTGTTGTACGGAACCCTCGGTGTGCGAGTCAGACTCGCTCTTGGCCGGGTTTTTTTTATTTATATTGGGTTTAAGGAAATCCAAGTAACTTTACCTTTATGTCCTGCAATAATTTTATAGTGTATATTGGTATTAAAATTGTTAATGCATGAAATGAGTGAAATGATTACAAGACCACAATTTTTTACGATGATACCAAGGAGGAGACTTAACGACATAAAGCCTTAATCACAATCATGATTGCATTTGGCCTGGCCTTATTCCTGTATCAGTGCAAAATTAACTAATGCCACTGGTATGGCGCAAATTCAATTATTTTTTTATTATAGATATTATTATTGACCGATAACGCGTCATGAGATAAACTAGGATAATAACGATAAGAAATTGGACTTCTGTTCATGAAAATATTGAGAATATTTAAAGAAATACATAAATAACCTTTTTCAACATGATATAATTCGTGTACTTAGCTTTTTTTATTTATTTATTTTAGACCAACGGTTATAACAGTACCTTAAGGTAATAAACGTTTTATTTAAAATATTGCCTATTGACAATAGAGACGACATAGATATATGAAGAGCATCACTAATACCGAAGAACTTTATTGAAAATTCACACTTTTGAATACGCCGCCGTCGTCAGAATACGGACGCACTGCAGACTTGTACTATACTACTGTAATCTCTATTCAAAAGCTAAAGCTTCCCTGCAATGCCACAAACAGACGGTAACATCCCTTTCAAAATATTAACTGTTACGTGATAACGATACATAATTGATAAACTCACCTGCTAAATAGTTCTTATCTTCTCACACGGTTAGTTCGGCAACATTGTAGAAAGCTGCCGGCGAAATGCGCCTCCCGATCGCTACGAAAAAGCTCTACTGACTACTGACTGCAAAAACTGACGTCACCTGCTTTATCCATTGAGTCATAGGCTAGCGCCATCTAGTGACGAATAGAAGTACTTTCACGACTAAACTTTTGTTCGTAGTGCCTGGAAAATGCAGTAAGTTTGTAGCGTCGTTTTAGGTGGTTTTAATTTAACTAATTTAATCACTGTTTTGATTGAATATTTTACAATATTTTAACTAATGCCATGCAGTTTTTGTAAATTCTTATTAGAAAAATCTAGTTAAAAACAAGAGGTGCGTTCCTATTAGACTGCATACTAGCGCCATCTACAAGAAAATCACTTAACAATGGAGACCTCCCTAGCAGTTGGTCGCTAGGGGCTCAACTACCACGCAGTTTAAATTACGGCCGCTAGATAGCGTCTTTATGCTATTTCATTCTCTTATGTTCTTTGGTGGAGGTTGTCTTGGCAGAGAAGTTGCTTCCGTAATTCTCCCGAAATATGCAAGATGGCTCTGTTTATTTCATGCATCTTGTCTCTGTTGTTTTGTTTTTGTATTACGGTTAAGACCGCGTCCATGCATGACAACACAATCAACAACAATCTTGGTTCTAACAACACAGTATTCATTCTTCTGTTTAGGTTTAAAATTCAAACAATTTTCTTATCTTCCAGGGTCATCATTTAGGAATCTGTATCATTGAAATAACGAAAAGCAGTAAAGGCTGTAACTTACGACATCATGATTCATGAAAATCATGAATGACAATCAATCCGAATAATCATTTTATCCAGATACCAGCACGGGCACTAATGCTCATGAACATTTTTTTTACGCCATTTAAATTGATTAATGATTCAAGAGTGCCAAATATACAATGACAACTAATATTTCAAATATAAATACCTACTTTAATTCAAAATACAATAACTCTTAATATTACCGGAGAATCTTATCAATGTGTCAAAACACTGTCCCATACAGGCTACGCATTGTAACAGAATATATTCTTCCCAGCCAGTTCACTTTGACTAAGGTTCTTGATCTTGACATCGGGTATTCTTTGAATTGCTTATATTTCAAATTAGATTGATCGGAGTCAATTATACTTTCATTCTTTTTTCATTGAATATTTTGGAATCACATCCGAAACTTGACTGAAGTACCTACAGTAAAACAAATATCATTAATCATAATCGTTGTCGTATTCAAGTCTTTTCTTGCTGCTTTTCGGTCCGAATTAGCGAAACTTGTAGGTACCTAACGTTCAATAGTTAACTTTTCATTTTAATTTCACTTAAGTAAATTACACAAGGTGTTATTTATTTCTGGTTATGTTACTGTCGCCTCTGGGCGGGAGCACCTGGATAGCAGCTTGGGCCTTTTGACTTGCTTCAGAGACGTAGTCGTCGACGTTCGTCGTGCGAATCGTAGACGATCCCAAACTCACAAGCGATATTGAACCGTTAAGATTAAGAAAAAACTTTGCATCCTTGTGTGTGTTCTATCGCTGGGGTTCTTCAAGAAAGGAGTGTATAAACCGTACCGTCAGGCGGGCCGTACGCTTGTTTTTCACCGGCCTGGGATAAAAAAATGTTTTTAAACCGTGGAATCATTCTTATTAAATGCCTTTTTTTAATTAGCGTACAGAATTAAAACTTCTGAATGTAGAATAGCTTGTAGAGCAACATTTAACCTTTCACAAATTTAAGTGAAATGTACATTCAATATGTAGGTAGCGTTTCTTTCAGTAACATCTCAAAGAGATGGGCAAAATTTAACTTGAATAATAATACGAATAAAAACAGATATTTTATTCTTATTCAAATGGATTTGAATAAGAATAATTCTTGCAGTCATTATTTAAAATAAAATGAGCGGGAATAATTCAAGCGGCTGTCAATTTAAATGAAGAATAAGAAACGGAATACTTATTCTAGAAATGGGATTATTCTAAATAAAGTTTTATTTAAATAAAATGTTATTTAAAAATAAGTTCATTTTGTAGCACAATCGGATCGGTTATATTTTAAGTTTTTATCAAGTTGGATAGTGGAACTCCTCAATGGCTATATTTATAGTATACCCCTCAAGTATGGGCGCATTTGGTTTGTATTTATGAGTTCTATACATTACACTTGGTGGAGACGGTCTGATGATGGAGTCAGGAGTTGGAAAGTGGAACTCCTCAATGGCTATTGGTATACCCCTCGAGTGTGGGCTCATTTTGTTGTTTTTATGAGTTCTATACATTTCACTTGGTGAGGATGGTCTGATGATGGAGTCAGGAGTTGGAAAGTGGAACTCCTCAATGGCTATTTGCATACCCCCCGAGTGTGGGCTCTTTTGGTTTGTTTTTATGAGTTCTATACATTACACTTGGTGAGCATGGTCTGATGATGGAGTCAGGAGTTGGAAAGTGGAACTCCTCAATGGCTATTTGTATACCCCTCGAGTGTGGGCTCATTTGGTTTGTTTTTATGAGTCCCATACATTACACTTTTCTTCACTCGAGGGGTATACTAATAGTAATTGAGGAGTTCCACTATCCAACTCCTGGCTCCTATCATCAGATCATCTCCACCAGGTGTAATGTATAGGACTCATAAATACAAACCAAATGAGCCCACACTCGAGGGGTATACAAATAGCCATTGAGGAGTTCCACTATCCAACTCCTGACTCCATCAACAGATCATCTCCACCAGGTGTAATGTATAGGACTCATAAATACAAACCAAATGAGCCCACACTCGAGGGGTATACAAATAGCCATTGAGGAATTTCACTATCCAACTTCTGACTCCATCATCAAACCATCTCCATCAAGTGTAATATATAGGACTCGTAAATACAAATCAAATGAGCCCAGACTCGAGGGGTATACAAATAGCCATTGAGGACTTCCACTATCCAACTCCTGACTACATCATCAGACCATCCTCACCAAGTGCAATGGTATAGGACTCATATAAATAAACAAACCAAATGAGCCCGCACTCGAGGGGTATACAAATAGCCATTGAGGAGTTCCACTATCCAACTCCTGACTCCATCATCGGATCATCTCCACCAGGTGTAATGTATAGGACTCATAAATACAAACCAAATGAGCCCACATTCGAGGGGTATACAAATAGCCATTGAGGAGTTCCACTATCCAACTCCTAACTCCATCATCAGACCATCCTCACGAAGTTTAATGTATAGGACTCATAAAAACAAACCAAATAAGCCCACACTCGAAGGGTATTTAAATGACCGTTGATGAGTTCCACTTTCTAACTCCTGACCCCGTACACGGACCGGACTACATTCTTATTTGTGCAATATTTTTTAAAATTAAAAATCATGAATAAGTTTATTCGATTAAGAATAAGTTATTCTCATTCAATTTTCTCGCGTAAGAATTATTCCCGACCGAAATTATTTAAATAATTTTGGCGGGAATAAAATCGGCATGAATTTATTCCTACGAATTCTTATTCAAATAATTATTTTATTCTTGAATGCCCATCACCTCAAATGTTCTGCATCTGAATTTTTTCAAAGTTTAGGATGATTATGAAACGTTTCAAAATTGCCTATCACGAGTCGGAATTTAATTGCTAGTAAATAATTTATTTTATTAGATGACAAAAATTGTCATTTATAATTTTTTATTACATTGTTGTTGTGAATAAATTCTTCGCATCTATAGGCAGCTATTATTTATTTATTTAATCTTTATTGTACAAAAGAAAAACTTATAATATGCACAAGAGGCGGACTATGGTAACATTTTAGAAAACTTATCATAATTTATTAGATTTTATATTTCTTTGTGACATTTGAACTATCTTCCTTATACTTACGCTTTGCCAGCTCCTACCATTGAAAAATGATAGTCGCCACCGAACACTCCTTAATGCAAGTATCGCAATCGTCCAGGTTTCCACAATCGGACGGACAGCGAAACATTAATAATATTAGTCATACGACGTCGCGTGGACGTTGGATTCGCATTCTTTTTTGTCACGGGGTATTCTGAGCGTGAGAGTTGGATATAGGATATAGTGTTTACTGGAATCACATATGTATCTATTTAGGTGTTATCTAAGCAAAGTAAATGTCTTTTGAATGAATCAGTACAGGAAAAATTGTTCTGAGAACCCTCTTCTTGTTTCTAGAGAAGGAAAACTTTTATTTTGGTTGCCATTTAAATATTATTAAGTGTAATTCAAATTTGAATGCCTGTTGCCGGTGAAATGTATACTTTTCTGTAATAAACTGATAATTGTATACTACCTTTAGGTAAATACCTAACTTTGACTTTGTCTGAAACTATAAGATATACAAAGATCTCTTCTTAGGAACCATGTCATCGGTTTTAGTAACAATAAAAACAGCATCCATAGAATTTAAAAAAACCTGTACTATATTTGTATCTCTTATAGTTTCAGACTTGCTCATACTAACCCATCTAAATGGCCCATCCTGAAAGTACTCTTCATGGTGCTCCAAATATCTGAACGTCCACTCTAACGCCTTGATAATACAGTCGCGTTCAGATAATTTTCAGCACCTTGTTCGCTCCAGTATATCTGATGATGGAGAACTGTTCCATGTGTAAGTCTATACATGGTGATTCGGGAGACGTGAGCAAGATCAACACTACGGATTCAGTAGATCATAAGCTACTGCTTCGTGCCACTATTAGTGAAATTAAATCTTTGGTGTTGAAAACAAAATGTTTTAAATTATTTACGAAATTCATGGTCACTCTACAGTCAGAATACTTCAGTCAAGTGATACGTGTCAAATTGAAGGTCATCTGAATCCGATGATTACTTTTGAAATATCGTATCTCACTCAATGTGACAATTTACTTTCTTCGAAATCAAAGTGCTGTCATAGTAGTTAAAGGTTTAATCTTTATAAACCAGTTGTTGTAGGGTGACCATGATTGTAGAGATATCAACTTTAACTTAACAAAAATTAAAATACAGGAAAAAGGTATGGATGTTTCAATTAAATACAACGATTCATTGCCATTTACTATGTATGTAGTATGGGAATCTGTTTTTCTTAGGAAACAGGTATCTGCTAGACCACTAGTAATAAAAAAATAAAAAAAAAATAAAAAAAAATATTTTTATTTCAGACCATTCTCGATCCATACTTTGTTAGTTATGTTAGTTACAATGAATACTTATTAGCTATGTTAGTAATGATGTGATGCAGGTTTTCTGTTAATTTTGGTCACTCAAAAGTCAAAAGTTATTGTTAAGAAGCTTCACTAAACATAACTATAACAAGCGTCCGATAATTTGATGACTTTGTACCCAGTTCCATTCCCAATTTGGTATAGACATGAGTCCTTTCGAAAATAATAAGATTTTCCCTTCTAGCAATTTAGACCGATAAGCACAGTGCTGCTTTTTCCGTATTCGACGATACGGTATTTTACAAGAAGTTTCTGCCCTGTTATTTGCACCTTATCCCAATATAATACTTACTTCCCTTAGCAATACTAAGTGATAAATGGTTTACTTTGCATTGCTGATCTTTTGTAGAGGAAAGACATGATCTTGTCTACAAATTATAAGAATTTAACCACAGCGACTTGGGCCAGACTTTGAGTATGTTTCACCAGTGAATTTATTCACGGGGTTCTAGTGTGTTTACAACTAAATCAAGCTCGAATTAAACCACCGATCTGACATGAATGAAAAACAGTCCAGCACCAGACGTCCGCTTCTGCGGCATCCAATGAATCTGTATCAAAACTGTATAAAAGCAAAATATTCTGACAGCATGATTTATAGGTCCAGCCTCCGATACGCAGCCCGCGACCTACAAACTAAGGCAACCTTCATTTTTCGCACTCCTTTTGTTAGGCACGTGGTGCTCCCCTCGCAGGTTCGGCTGTCATGTCATAGCTTCGATGTCATTTATCATCGCTCAATACGCTCCGCGCGGGAACGGCGTCGGCGTCTCCCTGGCGCTTGCACACATTTCAAAGAATAGTTCGAAAGCTTTCCTCTATCGCCCGCCATTTATTCCTATGCCATCAAATTTGGGCCGTAAAAAACAGAAAAACTCATGTTTGTCTTCATAATTTATTTCATCTTCACCAATTTTCAAATTTGATACATTTTATTCATACAATACAATAATTTAAATGAATAAGTAGTATACATCACTAGAGCTCTCATTTAAAACTGGAATGAACGGTAAACATATTCGTATTTAAGTAGTTAAAAGGAAATAACACAACTAAAAATAATGTTGGCGAAGCATGAAAATGAAAAATAGAAACAATTTGTAGATAGAATTAGGCCACTTGCTATTGCACAGAACAATTCATACACAAAGTCAACGTAAATGATACAATGATGTTACATTATGAATTTGAACATTTCTCAATTCAGTTACACTAAATGACGTATCTAATATTTACAAACAATAAATAAAGCAACAAATGAACTAGTCGAATCTAAATGAGATAGGTAAGCACTTTTCAGACATATTTTCTGAATGAAACCAAATATAACCAACTCAAGTCGCACTGTTTACACTTAAGAATAAAATTTAACAAAATATCACAGTTGACCACGACAATCCTAATAAACATGTGATTAAAGACCATAATGCGACGACAAAGGTCTGTCCATTAAAAACGAATAAAAAGCAAGTCAATTTAAAACAACCATGTTTTACTTGAGGGAAGAAACCATAGGACATTTAATTACTAAGAATATTAAGTACATTTACAAATACGACATTAAAGTTTTTAAAGTACGAAATAGTCATTTGAAATGTTATAATTGGTATCGTTTCTGGAAACTTTAAAAAATCCCTATCCGTAATCTAAATAAAGTTATTTAGGTATCGTTAATAGTATTTATATAATGATAAATACTTTTATTATTTACAACTAAATGACAGGAACATAAAACAGTTCTTCGGGAAGTTTACTGAAATATATTAAACTTTTCATCATACCTATTAAAAGTTGATGTATATACATTTAAGAAGGAATATCTAACTATTCACAGTTACTATATTAATGAGCTTACAATTATATCTAATTAAGTTCACAGCGCTTTTACAAGCCCTCTCTAATTTAAAATGTATTTATATCTGGTACTAGTCGAAGTAATCGCAATCCTAAATAAATTTGATAGTACAATCCTTTTGTATTACCTATGTTGTAATGCTATCCCTGTACAATTCCGAATTTGTTATCTCTGAGATGGCTGTTCCACCTACTCTTAAGCTGCTGGAACGCTATTCGAATTAAACCTAACCCGAATTTAGGTATTTGATTAAGCCATCGTCATGTACACTATTCGGTTCTTATTTGTCTTTAGGAATAACATGCAATTCGAATCATAGCTTATGACTAGGTAAATTTCTTTCTACACAAATTTAACACTATTTTAACGTACCCCAATAGCATTCACGATAAAATATTACACTGTGATATTTAGAACAAAATTGAAATTTCTGAGATTTTCGATACTATTAACATCTGGTTCTGGTCTGGTCATTATTTAAAACTAATAAATCAAAAACCAGCAGGTTTTCACGTTCGCTAGGTACTTTTGATATTCGTCGATTGAATTATTTAGATAGTTTTTACACTTAGTGATCTTTGTATGCACATAATTTTATCACCGCAATCCTTCTTAACGTATCTTGAAACACACACCACTTTTTAGCGTCACTTATAACGTCACAATCAACAATTTAACAAAATTAGGCTATCAGGTGGAAATTTTTCGAACAGCGAATAACTGACCCAGTCTGGTTGCTGTAGCATCTTAGATGCCGGCGGCTTCTCAATGTTACACGCAACCCCGCGGTACCACGGGCGACTGTTTACCTTAATAAATCAGTTATCCGCTGTTCGAAAAATTCCACTGATCCTATGCGGAGAGATGCGCAAACTGACTCGGGTGAAGGTCGAACTGGTAGGGGTGGCCGTAGGGATTCATATGGTACGGCACTATATTCATCGACGCCATCTTGTGCTCCTTCTTCCACTTCATGCGCCGGTTCTGGAACCAGATCTTGATCTGGCGCTCCGTGAGGCACAGCGCGTGCGCAATCTCGATCCGTCTCCTCCTCGTCAGATACCGGTTGAAGTGGAACTCCTTCTCCAGCTCTAGCGTCTGGTACCGCGTGTACGACGTCCGCTGACGCTTCGTCTCGCCGTTGGCATTCACCGTACCTGAAACATCAAGAGTGACACGTTAGAGAGTGACAACAGACGAATGATTGAGTGGCACATTGCATAAGTCCGTAAAGTATTATTCTGGTCACAAAACGTGAGGCACGTTAATATTTAGATCTGAATGTCCGTTTGAGCGCCAATGAATAGTTGGCTCGATCGGCTTCGTGCCTTGCCACGCTTGCTCGATTGTGATGTACTGTGGCACAGCTCGCGGCAGCTCGCTCGATTCAAAACAAGATTTCTATTGAGAAATCCGAACAGTATTGTGCAATTAATTTAAATTTATTTCCTAGAGCTGTCATGTTCCTCTTAATTTATTACCGTGCGTGTTACTAAAAGTTTTTCTTATATCAGATTTGGCACTTGTTTAGATGTCAAGTCACTTGCGACTTAGTGAAAGGGAAATGTATAAGCCAGGTCTTAGAGTTTGGCTCTTGCGAGTCCCAATATCACCACATATTTCCAACATTTGCAAGAGTAATTTTGATTGAACCCGACATCGTGTCACTTTCAAACTGTTAGGTAAGTACATGTTACAAAGTCCGTCCGTCAAATATCAAGTGCAGGCATCACGACAATAACTCAGCGAGCCGGCGGTTGGTGAGCGACATTCCCGCGTCGATATCAAAGAGCTGCAGCGACGACGGTATGACAGAGTCATGGGTCGCATGCTGCACCTGTCACTGCGCATCGCCGGGCGGCCCACCACTTGGGCCATCTTGGACCCTTGCCAGTGCCGTGATCGATACGCGGCCCGTCTCGGCTGTGTCTACCAAATTAAACTGTATCATTTGTTATTTTTCTTCAACTAGACCACAACGCTAATGAGTCGGAGAAATTGTTTAAAAACAATAATGGGGTCCCTTGAGCATGAATTATGGATGTCACCATAAGAGAGTGTTTAAAAATTATCACGATAGCCATCTGATAAAGAAAAAGTAATAAATTCAGGTGCAGATCCTTATTCCGGTGGAGTTGTCAGGTCCGTGTCAATAAAGATGTTTAAAGAAAGTATAAATATGCGATGCGCCCGCTGGCCGGTAAGGCAACAAGTGGAGCCGCGGCAAAAACCCTTCGCGATTGATATGTTAGTGACAGTCTGATGCACAAACAACTGAGTGACAGTTTATTTTAACATAATCCTTGTTCAGAAACGAAACGAATGGATGCAATACGAGGACATTGAATTTCAATTTGAATTCACGAATATGGTGATAGAGTTTAAACGCTTACATCAAGCATCTTATTTGAATATCTATTCACTTTAGTTCAAGTGAGCACATCCGGAGTCTAGATGAAATAATGCCAATCGTTGACTGCAATTTTGCAAATTTATCATCATTTTTGCTCAATAACTTATGATTTGGCATCGATTCTCATTGAATACGTATGTTCAAGATCCTTCTAGCACATCAATATTAAGTGTAGCTTCCTACGACGTTTATTTCGTGGTTTCGTTTTTGCTCCTTTTTTACCGTTGGTATTTTTTAATAGCATAAAGGTTGTCCTTAATCATCATAAAGGTTGGTTTTATATATAAATATTGGTCATCTATTTCTAATTCTGTATAATTATTGAGATTCCTTCTTTATGACTGACTTGGCTTTTTTCACTACAATAGTGTAAGCGTGCATGCTTGCCTTTCATCTGGCACGTGTATAGTGATGTGCCACGGGGTAAATCCGCGTTGAGATACCTCATAGTTATTGGCCATTTTTCAGTTCCCGGGAATATCCCCAAAAAAATACTTTTAAGTTTTTTAAGAACTCAACACAACGAAAGGCAAAAAATTTAAACTTTAACCCATTAAAGTATGAGTGAGAAATAATGTAATGGCACGTGACTTGTTAAGCGCCAGGCAAGTCCTCAATTTTGTATCAGTATGTAGGGTCCATCGAACAGTATTTTATAAGTAAGAATCATTCCTACCGGACTTATCCCGGTTGTACCCTTTTTTTATTTTATTTTTTACGTCGGGTAAATGCATCCCACCCGGTTAGGGGGACCAGGACGGGTATGATGGACTAACCGCAGCAAACGCCTTGGACTACCGTAAACGAGCTCGACGTTTGGCGTAGGCACTATAGTTTTACCACTGCAACTGTCATCTGATCTTCCAACCCAGAGGGTACCTAAACTATAGGTACCTTGTTGGCATTTTATAGGCGAAGTTGATCCCCATCTTAAAAGTTATGTTTCCGACACTCGTGCGCAGACATTTATTAAGTTTTTTTTTTACTTATTTTAGTATTTCATAATTTCATATTATTTTAGTTATTACAAACCTTACAACGTATTAGGATGTTTAATTTTTAACCATTAGGTATTTTAAAGAATAGGTAGTACAGTCAACAGCAATTGTAGATGATCATTTTAGTACCTACTTTGTCGCACTAACGTAACAATACTGCGACAGTTGGGATGCGTCAAAGTAGTGAAAGTGACAAGGTACTAAAATGATCATCTACTTTGCTGTGGACTAGGTATACCTACTTTGTAAATAAATTTAACACGAAGAAAATTTATAATGTAGCAAGGATACCGGGCTGACGGGGGAGGAAAGGGCCGCAACACAATACCTATATTCATATTTATAAATAACCAAGGTATTGACCTATATTGATAAATACTAATATGAATAAATACCTATATTCATATATGGGTCTGTCTGCACCAATTTCAGATGTACTTATGTCAGCTTAGCTGAGGAACACTCTACTTCTTGAGTTTCTCCTGAAGAGTGAGACTAGTGAGAACTCAGACTTTACTCACAAAACTTAATGAACATCTTGTAACTAAAATACAAAGGGCGATACAGATGAAGTACTGACCCTCTTCTGGGCATGATATTACGCGCAAACGTAATAATCAATGTATCTGGTCAAATAAGGAAATCTCTGCGACATCAGTAACCTCGCTTTAAAAAACCAAATACCACATACCGATCCCACCCCGCCAAATCAGGAAGTCGCCTAAGTAATAAATTGGATTAAATACACCTTTAACGGAACTCTGCATCTCGCACTGTTCGTTCTTGACCGGCTTTTAAGTCCTTCTAGGTCACATGCCATTGATATTCCGTCTGGCTCGATCTAGACATATTGCATGGTCAAAATTAAAACGTATGACACGATATTACCTATGGATGAGACTGAATTTACAATCTAAATTTTCGTCTGGAAACTAGATACGGTTTTTTCAAGTATAAAAAGAATTGCAACGAAGTTTGTTACTACCTACTTCAATTCGGTAATTTTTACTTAGGTGTTCTTAGATATTATAGGTAAGGCTAGGTAATAGGTATTCTTTCTTATAATTAGGTACTCGGCAAAAATTAAATCAAAGGTTTTTCTCTGGAATTACCTAACTTTGAAAAAAAAAACGATCATGTGAGTCTAACTCGCGCGCCGAGGGTTCAGCACAATTTAAGTTTATAAATGGGTTTCAACATCATCATATCAGCTACAGGACGTCCACTGCTGCACATAGGCCTCCGCCAAAGTGTGCCACAAAGACTGGTCCTGCGCCACCCGCGTCCAGCAGAGTCTCGCGACCTTTACCAGATCATCAGTCCACCTTCTACCAATGCTGCGCCTTCCGGTACGTGGTCGCCGGTAGCCGGTGAAATGGATTTTAGTGATTTAAAAAAAGCCTATGTATAGAGTACAAGGTGCTACAAATTAGCTACCAATATTTCTAGTGCTCAATCTACTAATCAATACAAATCACTTTTATTCTTACAACTTTTTAAAATTCGATAAAAGAATTACTAGTTTATAATTATTTGATTGGTAAACGGAGATAAATGGGGATTGTATTTTTGTCTACATATTCCTTCATAAATCGTAAATTACCTTACATTTAACTACTACTTAACCATTTTAACCAGTAGTACTAGTATACAAATGTTTGCTTAATAAACTTTGGAGATAAAGGGGAAAGGTTTTTTTTTTACATTTTTCTCCATTAATCATTAAGCATGTTTCAGGATCAATCCTTTCATAATACATACCCCGCTTAGCTAGAACTAGATTTTGAAGTAATTAATGGGATCAGGCGCTGATTTGCGAAATTCCATGATAAAACACAGAACAATATTCCTTTGCTTTATATCCCGTAAAATGTTTCTTCTTGATAAGCAAAATAATATTTTTCTAGAGACTAGTTTTTGAATTTTTGATGGCATGATATCGATAATTTTTCATAGGATATAAAAATATAGCTTTCTATACTTACACCTATTTTAGCTTTATTTACAACTACTTAGTATTTAATTTTCAAATCGATTGCATAAGTAGTTCTTGAGATACATCATAGCCTTGAGAGACGGACATACAGTATCGCACCAAAGAGAGACCCTTTTTGTATTGCACCAAAAGGCATATATGCATATTCATATATGCGTATTATATGCCATGCTAGGCATATTCTTCTTCTTATTGGTTTCTTGTTACCTCTTTGGTACGGAATCCTAATATGTAAGAAAAGTATATCTTCAAGTTTATATCTACGAGTACATACTCGTAGCTACGAAGGATCGATTACAACCTCAGTTAGTTATTTCGAATATTATTCCTATCAAGCAACATATCCTTCCATCAACATCGCGACATAAATAACAGTGGCTCCAGATACGCCAACATAAAAATTTTGTACGATAAAACATCAAAGAACCCCGTGACTATCGTAATGACATCTAGATGAAAACAGAATACATGTAATAAAATGACACGTAATAGTTTTTATTTGCGGCCATAGGGCGTGTAAACGTTAACTATATCGTTTCTTTAATAATAAATTAAATAAATCGCTGCTGAATAGTCGTAAAGGATCGTAAAGCGAAGTTATGAGTTGTCTTAAAACGCATTTACGATTCTCGAGCATAATTATACGTTCTTTCGTCGATATTGTCATCGGATGTTGTTAACTCGTAAATTCATTGTGAAGAATAATAATTTCACTAAATCATATTATCTTTGCGGAAAATTTACTAATAACTTTTGCTGTAAGAAAAACTATACAATAAATAGCAACTTCATACTAAAGCAGCCAAGTGCGTGTCGTACCAAGCGCAATGTAGGGGAAAGTGTGTAGATTTCGTACACCTTTTATTGTAAGCGTTGTATAATAAAACCGATTAACTATATCAGAACAATTTCAATGCTATTGAATATCATATTTATCTAGCTCTAATTATAGTGGATAAAGATGAACAAAAACTATATTTAATAGATAACTACCAAGTTTTTGAAAACAGCTACCAAGTTTATGTCAAATAAAAGACATATTTCATTAGGTGCGTTGTAAAATATACCCATAATGCATGTAAAACTTTGCTTATGTCGAAGGTTCTATTGTAAGCTTAAAATTGCCATAGAACCCAGAAAAAGTGATGTGAATGTTTTAAATAGAATCAGAAGTCAAGTGACCGTTGCCAGCCGCTCACGCATCTGCCTATAACATTACAGGTACCCGCCGAATATCAAGCAGCCAGTCGCATCACCATACGACTAAAAAACACATTCATCAATGGCGGCGGGTGAATTTCAGAACCGTTCCCATTTGCATTATGCATCCCGCAATAGATGAGTCTGTCCATGTCCGACTTGCGAATAGATACATAAAAAACAGTATAGTGAAAAAACCTTTTCCACGACACAGGAGAAATTTATCAGAAAAAAATATATCTTTGTCTGTATGTATGAGTATGTTAGTACATACAGACAAAGAAAAATATTTTTAGACAAACGCCAGTGCATGTACTCGCTTTTCTCCTTTCGTCAACTTCCATATTTTAGAGATGATTATCGGGATAGGAAGTAAAATCTTAATCCTGCTAATCATGTTGAGTAACAAAAACATCAAATCTTTCACATTTAATACCTCTAATTTCACCAGTAGTCTGGATCAAAAAATAACACAAGAACCCTGAGCAAAACTGAATCAAACAAGAGGATGTTAAATTAAAATGGAAGTTTGATTTCAATTCTAACAGATTAGTGTCATCTCAGCAATATACTTAGGTAGTCGTATATACAACTTTATACCTTAGGCAAAGGCCTTACGGGGCCCTCCGGGTTCAGTTTAACATCGCATTCCGGGTGTTATTGGGGCTGCCGCGTTTCTGTAGCGCATCGGGGATGTTTGCCGAAGCAAGAGTGGACTGCTTTTACGCCACTATGCGCAAAAGGGCCGCATCTCTGGTGCGCCGGGTGCGTGACAGTCCCAAAAATATCCTGCAAATGATAGGGGATAGGATCGACCCCCTATTTATTAAATTGTAGTAGGTTGTGCGGTCGCAGTGAAACTTACGTATAACTACATTTATATATAGAATTATAGATTAGATTATACTAAAACCTAAACGTAAGTCTTACTAAAAACATATAAGTGTAATTTACTTGAAATAAATGCTAATTATTATTATTATTATTAAAGGCAAATTGAATCCAAATCTGGAGGTCGAGGGTTTGAATCTCGAGTCCACTGAGTTTATTTCCGTAAAAACAAATGCCTACGCATTGGCCTTAGAATTGTTTTGGGATTAGGTATCGGACCCCGGGCATCCTTCAAGATGTACTGGGATAACTCTAGGATATGATGATGAGTATCATCTAATAGTTAACAGTTAGCTTTTACGTGATGGAAAACAGCAAGGAAACTGGCCTACTTGGAAGGTACGATTGGCAGTCACTTTCCTAAAACTAGTGCCTACGACAAATCTTGGAATTAGGTTCTAAAGCGGACCTCGGGCTCCTTAGTTACGATACAACGGCAAGGGAATCATGACTAGTAGACAATTGATGATGACTTTTCAGCAACTAAGTTCCAACTCATTTAAATTTAAGATGGATATCCACTAAAGTAGACACTCCTTTACGGCACCAGTTCACCTGTCTATAAAAAACTCTTCCGTCGTATGTCCGTCTGTCACGTCGCTAGTATGCGACTCGCGACGGCAAGGTGGTCACTACAAGAATTCCAAGCGACCTCAAACTAGCCAAACGTGTCGGCGACTTATCCAATGAGACTTTCAACCCTATTCCCATAGCCTTAGTAACTGCTGGGGCTGGGCGAAATGTAAATCAAGCTGGTAATTTTGACAATTATATCTATCATCGCTTTAATTTATTACTGGTTCGGTATCGATGCGAGATTGTTTTCACGTTTCTGTCATATGAATTGACATTATTTTGCAGTTATTGATAGTTTACGATTGTTCAGTGCTGCTATCGATATATTAGCATAATGCTATACGTATTTTGTGTATAAAATTGTCAATGTTTTCAGTTCCTAACCATAGAATGGGATTTTTTAGAAATCGTTATAGCACAAATTTTGTTAGATATTAATTAATTTTACCCGCGTTTTTTAACACCTGCTCTCGAAAATACCTCACCACACTATCGCACTGCTGACATAACATATTCTGAGAAATCCTCATAACGGGTACCTAATGTAATGGTGCTCCCACACTGCCTGTTATAAATGTTATATAACACAGTGTACCAAGGATAAGGCTATGTAAAACTATGATGTTGAAGAAGGATAGTTGCTGTTATATAATTTATACCAAAAAAAAACGACTCCAATTTTGTACTTGCTATGCCACAATTTGTGATTTCCGTGAGCCAATGCTTGGTTACCTACAGAAAATACCGAAATCGGCATTTGCGTACCTATCAAATTCCAGGAGTTCCCTCGATTCCTCCTAGATCCTATCATCAGACCTTCACCAAATTTATATGGGACCAATGTTGGGGTACCTGTTTTAAAACAAAAAAAATATCAAAATCGGCCAACGTGGTCAAGAGTTATCGGGGATTAAACTCGATGAAATGTATTAGCTACCACTGGCGTCCAGAAAGACCACAACCTTAGAACTGTTCAAATACAGTTGAACACCCCATAAACCAGTTAGTCCGCTCCTATGTACCTACCTAATTACTTTATGTGTCACCTCAGTTATCGCGGGCGGTATTTTTAAGCTACTCGTTCCGGGCGCTCATTTTAAACGTTAGCTCAGTATCACCGCGGGTTATCAGTGCGATGTGTCAGGGCGGTCCCTTTTACGAAAGGCTTGGTACGTTTGTGCGGCTGTTTATGTACATTCTTCGCACATCTCAAATATGCGAGGAATACATCTTTCGTTATAACAAAGTCCAGAAAATACATAAAGACTTTTTTTATACAAAACCGCTAGGTCACACATATCACATTAAGACTAAGAGTTGCATTTTGTGAGGAAACTTAGTGAAAGGTTTTCGAATTCCGGTAAAATCTTTTTTTTGGCATCAAATCGCGTAAAAGCCAGCGAGAGATATATATCCGAATCCAATCTAAATATAATAAAATCTAATTAAACGACCAATTATTGTGTAATGTCTAAAAAAGAGAACGTCTAGTGTATTTATTTAACTCGGGGATTTCGAAACCGGCTCTAACATTTTCGATGAAACTTACAAACTACTTACGTCCCATCTTCGGGAAAACTCGTATTCACAAATAAAAAGCATGAACGATGCCGAGCTATGCTCGGTCGCCCAGGTAAAACAATCACTGGTTATATGAGGTTTATGAAATTCATCCATGAATTCATTCCATATTCAAGGTAAAAGGTCTATTTTGAAGATTATGCACCAAACAATACCTAATACACCCAAAGTTTTAATTTAAATCATACATACAATGTATAATTGTATATTTGTTTCATGTTAGTTTCATAAAATATCGCATTGACGATGCGCGCACGCTGGTTCAAATGATGTCGTCAGCCCTCCCTACTGGATCGTGTTATGCTACTCTAAATGTCAGTGCCTCGCCACTCATCACTGCTTATTATTTGGCTAGTTGCCTTGCTCTTATTAACTTGCCCACGAAGTATATTTGTACGAGTATGTAATTGTTACGTATGTATGTAAAATCCTGAATTTTACCTATTATATGGAGTGTACGTAACTCCATTGCGGGTTTCGGTTTCGTCATTTATATATGCGTATATTGTATTCTGTTTTCATGCTGCCGAATGTAAACATGGTGGCATAGGATTCAATGGCTCAAAACATGAGTATACTGTTTTTTTAAGTCGTTATAATGAGATCGCCGATACGAGTATAAATATTTTTGAGGAATTTAAATGCTATTTACAGTACAATTGACTGTAATCATCCAGCTGCTCTACAACTTCACCTTTGTTCTTATGTAGATAACTGAGCTTAAGGTTTACATGATCTTTACCTAAGCCGTGAAAAAGAAAAATAATCCAATTTGCTGTGCGCAAGCGGCGGGCGATCCATAAAAGCGCCGAAGATTGGCCGATTGGGCACCGAGCGAGCACGAAGTGCGGCGCGAGATTGGATTTCTCACGTTCGCAGTGAGCAGTGAGCGCTAATCACGACGGGGAAATATTAAGGACTCTAATGTCTTGTACACATTTACATAACACGCTATAAATCTCGCGAGTGCATCGCTTCGCAGACGGCGCCGTTGATAAATTCTTATTGGAGCTTTTTTGATGGTCTATTTCGATGCGACGGTGGCCGTGCCGTCTCAATCTTTGTCCGATTGTTCTATTTTGTACAACAATAATACGAAGATAACTTATTGTCTGACTAAAACACTGTTCAGTTTCCGTTCCTGCTACAGGAGTGATGCTCGCTATATAATGGTATACAATGCAGCACAAATAGGATTATAATCTATCTAAATCTTATTAACTGGGTACTCTTGTTTGCATAGAAGATAATGCTAAGATTAATAAACAATCTATAAGAGGCTTGGTAATCCGCGGTAATTGCGCACGAGGGAACCAGTTTTATCTGCTTGACGAATCACTGAGCAGGCGCTACCACGGATGGTCGCAACCGAAGGTAGTCAAGCGCACGAACCTTAAGATTTTTGTACGTACTCGTATAATTATTCTTTAGTAACATGACATGTCGACAAAATACGAGTGTGATTGACTGCGTAGTCAAGGATATTGCATTGAATTGCTACTCAAGGAGGAATAGTAGGTAGGTATCTGTAAGGGTTTATTAATATTAAAGAATTGGTACTGGTACATTATCATTGTTAAATTACCATACATAGACAGGCAAGGCCTTGTTTGTGACACGCATGGTTAAACCAAAATCAGGGTTACACATCTGTGACCCTTCAGTGAAAAAAGGTAAAATTCGTATAGGATTTTTACCCATTATCACCTAGAGAGAAAGTTTACTAGGTACATTTCTACTTTTCTAAATAATGACCACAATCTACGACTCGCACAATAATACCAATATTATATGAATTAATAAAATTAAATACTCATCAGTTAATATGTTTATTATAAATAAAAACGTAAGATCCAAATGACATCAGACATAAGCATCATGTATTAAAACAGTTTATTGGTACACAAATTCATGCAAAATCTACAATTGTTCCGTAATATCAAACGGTAAGTTAATACATTATTTTCTGTAAAAGTAAAGCATTGCCCTGCCTCATACAACCGAAGATGGACTTGATCCGATGCACCTAGTCTCAGAGAACCACAAGACTAATCCCTTAGTTTATTCCGCGGCTGGAACCGGTACTTACACGATTACCTACCGGTCGTTTAGTCGCTTGTCTACCGCGAACGACTGGAATGGGGAAACTGATGCGAGAGGTCAATTGTGATTTATTGTGTAATTGTTGGAAGAGAGCGTATCGTTTTAAAACGGTTGTCGGTGTGCGTGCGATCTGTTTTAATTATATATTTTTTTAAATCCTTTGTTCGTCGACAATGCTTGGTCATTATTTTATTTCTTTAAGATTGAAATTAAAAAGAATAAATTTTATAATTTCAAATTTATAATCTATTCGCAAATGGTGAGATCGGGTATTAATTATTTTTATTTAGGAACAGTCAAGGGTCAACTTCAGAAAAGCTATGCTTATCAAGATTCAAGCTGTTGTACAATTGATAATTAAGTAAATACTTCGTGTTCTGATGCTGACTGTACGAATATATGAGTATTGTTTAAGAATGACTCAGTAAACGGTTACGATGCTATAATAACGCTTGTGAGATAAGAACGTGTTCTTAAATTACACTAATTACTTAAGTAATTTAAATTGAAAAAACCAGGTATCGTCGCGGAAGAATCGACTCAACGGTGTATGCAATGATCGGCGCACAATTACCTTTGCGAATGAAACTCCGAGTAATAACTTTAAAAATATCGCTCGGTAAATGATGCCATAAATTAAATTTAATAATACACGCCCAGCCAGCGCTACGGCGCATGTGCGGAAAGCTAATTGAATATTAATAATAATCCGGTCGAAAATTCATGATAAATCTGGTCGAACGACTTTGTATGTATGGGTCCCTTAATTGTAGGTGAGATTACGGTTGCGTAATAGGTGAGTCGTGCGTTATTTGTAACATTTTGTAAATTGATTTATTTGTATGTGCATAAACGGGCAAAGTGCGTGTCGGGTCATACGCAACGCAATGTAGGGTTTCGTTTCGTAGTCCAAATGTCCATTCGTTACATTATGCGGACTTAAAAGTTCACAAACTTATATCTACTAAATATGTGTTCGACACAACTAACTACATTGTCTAAGTAACTCGTAGGTTCGGTTAAAACTCGTTAACCAGTACCTAATGTATACTTAGCTGTTAAAGTTTTCCTCTTAAATTTATTATTATATACTACTATCATGATTTTTCACATAGCCAGTAGCAACCGTTTAGATGGCAGAGGGATACGTTTTTTATTTTATTCTACTGTTTTGTCGGTGTCATTGATATGTATTCTTTTACCAAATTATATATTTTTCTAATAGTAATTAATGATTCCTGAGCTAAGCCACGAACAGACAATGCAGACATGGCGAAACTATAAGGCTTCCTTGTTTACTACGTAACCCTAAAATGTTTTACTCGTCAAATCATACAGTTTATATAAATTGCGGTGCAGACAGTTGTAAAAATATACTTATACTTAGTAATAACGCCCTCAAATACTTAAGGAATATTTTAGCAATTTATAAACTACATTAAATGTCTGAATGAATACTGATCCTTATTTGGATCCCATTTTGTAAAGTCTTTTAATCGCATTAGTAAGTGCATGCCCTAATGTTTGGGGCCACACCTCAGTCGGCCCAAAACATCTTCCGTTTCTCGTAATTTATTACTTTTATCTCGAGCAGCGTCGCGGTCACCGCTCACAAACAAACGACACACCGACAATGAGACAAATCACCCGATTACAAGACACTACCTGCATGGTAGGTCCCGCCGGACCATGCAAATCACAACTTTTTGCAAATCATTACTCACTTTCAAAGAGAGTAAAAGTATAATAATCTACTTTCAATACACACATTAGCAGATTAATTTCCATGACATTTTAAAAGAAAGTATCCTTCAAAACGACTTTCCTACAAATAACAATAGTCGCAATTTTTGTCCGTGAATTATTGTTCTGGGCTGAATGCAAGTTGACCTTGTACCATGCACGCAAGACATGGGTTTTGCAACATTTGGTACTTTTCGCACAGCTTTGATTTATACTGTCTGCGGGCTTGCTTTTGTTGGACGTTTCAAGAAATACCACTTGCGGTGAATTTGTAACAGGGTTGAAAAGAAGGCAACAATGCGCATACTAAACACTTTTAGTTTTAATGAATAGTTTATGAACAAAGGGAACATTAATATATGGCATGGTAAAGACCTCTTGCGGTGTAAATGTACTGCGGGCACTCCATAATAATACGAGTACAGCTGTGGGCATACAGAAATAGAACATAATATCATAGATGCAGATACAAAATAGACAACAACTCAACAGAAAACTTTACTCGTCAAATCAAGGTTACTGACGCACAGTGGTTAAGTAATACGACAATAGTAGACCGCAAAAAAATCTATCGGTTTTTTCATCTCCATCTTATTCAAAATGCAGGAAGCGAACTTAACGAATTAAAACAATGTAGGCGCGCTACAATCTGACATATACCAATTAATTTCATTAATCTAAGCCTAGATACCAGCAGCGATCGCCGAAAGAAATCTCCATACAAAACATTAGAGCATCGTGTTGAACGATTTATGCGACGACCGTGGTCGGGGCTCCTTATTGTATATTATTGTAGTGACACCGACTAATTTGTTGGTCGACTGATGAGCCGACTGCGGGGAAAGATGGTTAATGTTTGAGGATTGTTCTATTAAACTAACTCGAAGTAGAGTTGCTTTGGTAGGTACAGGAAATCAAACCAGACGCGTTCTTTAAATACCTATGATGGATCTGAGTCTCCATTGATTCTGATGCCGGTCCTTTCTTCTTGGATTATTATTAATGACTTAGAACGCATCATTGCATGATTCTAGACTGAACTAATCTAAACGGTAATAGCCCTGACTAATGTGTGCCACGTAATAACAATTATCAAAGATCATGTAGTCAGTCAGAAAACATATAGGTACGAGTAATGACGTAATGAGTATAGACCTAAGGAGTAACATGTTATAATTTACTTATTAATTCGAGATAAATCGTTTTATTACCAAATGTACATGTAGAGGTACGTAGGTAAACCTTTTATATGAAGTGACACGTTTTGATTAGGGAATGCGGTACCGGTACCATTCTCAGCACCGGGACTGAAATTTCCGGTACTGCCTAAGAACCGGGAATTCCCGGTACTACGGTACTTTTCGATACAGAGTATTTGCTTATTAGCTAGGTACGGTACTTTTCGATACAGAGTATTTGCTTATTAGCTAGGTAATGTTAAGTGTTAATTATTTGACACATTATGAAATTCATGATATAAAACACAATTTAGGTGACGATGACATATTTAAAATAAAACTTTTATCATGATATAGATAAATATTCAATAAACAAGAAGACAAGAAACATCCATAACTCAGGAAAAAATATTATAGCAGGATTCTAACCTGGGTCTTTCGCAGGCTGATTTGCTACCAACAAGACTAGGAGGCCATATAATAAAATTTATCCTAAAATATGGTTTTTTGTCGTAGAATTCATTTCTCCAAAAGAATATAAAAGTTAACTAGAGAAATACAAAACTATGTTAACTAAATATTAACGCAATTTAACACTAATGTTGAATTCTAACATATTCATCATTCCATAGCTTTATAAAAAAGTACCAGTAGTAGTAGTATATTCACTCTATAACTCACAAATAAATCAGCATTCCCTAATGACATGTTTTCAGCTGTCATCGAATGCTTTTATTAGCTGCTTGCAGAAGGATAAAATAAAAATAAAAATAGCCTGCGACATATATTAAAGGAACTCGAGAAACAAAGTAAACTGGTTGGTCTATCCATGAATATGTCAAAAACAAAACTAATGATAAATAGTTACGAATAACAGATAATTTTATTTATTTATCGTATGGCATTCTTGGTCATACGATAATAATAAGCGGAAATATTAAGGAATATGTATATCTTGGGCAGGTAATATCACCCTTAGATCAAACTAATAAGGAAATCGAAAGAAGAATCTCAAACGCATGGAGGACGTTTTGATCGTTAAAAGAGGTTATCAAAGCTAAGGAAATACCCCACATGCCAGAAATTTGAGGTTGTTGACACGTGCATAACCAGTAATAACTTATGGGTGCCAAACTTGGGCACTTACAAAAAAGCACTACCAGAAACTTGGTATTTGTCAAAATCATATGGAAAGACGCGTGCTAAACATAATAATTAAAGATAGAGTCAAGTTATCCATAATTAAAGCCAAATCAAAAAGCAAAAGAGTAGGTGACATAATAAAACAACAAAGTGGCGCTGGACAGGCCACATGATTAGACAAAACTTGAACAAATGGACAAAAGAAATTGTGGAATGGTGTCCAAGAGGAAAAACAAGGAAAAGAGGGAGACCTAATCTTAGATGGTCAGATGACCTTAAAAAAATAGGAGGAGGTATCTGGCTGCAAAAACTAAGAGAAATAACCATACCTGTACTTCATGGTTTTATAAAGTGGTATAGGTAAAGCAACACGTGACGTGTGGGGATAATGTATAATAAGTGTATGTAAATATTTCCTTACTTAGTGAAATTCCATATGGAATTATCTATGTCCTTAATAATAGTTCTCTTGTTCATCCTGCGCACAACACGATCATACAACAGCTGCTTATATAACTGGATATCGCTTAGATTATGCACTCGGTGCCCGATCTACCTGACAGTCACGGCGTCGGTGACACGATCATTACCGTCAAAACCCGAGCGAGATGAACCTCAGGCGGCCGAAAGTACTGCACGGTTTCGAAAGCAGTGTGCGCGCAAATTTAAATAATGTATGATATTTATTTTACTAAAGTTGTCGGTACCGAAAGAACCGAAGAACCGGGATTTTTCACCGCCAGAACCAGTACCCGGCTCCTTCAAATTTCCCGGGAATTCCCGGGAGCATTCCCTAGTTTTGATGCAAGTGCGACAGGCATGTCATTTCGCAGTAGTCCCGAGGTGTCTTGGCTGGGAGCCGCAATGCGAGGGACAAGACTACGGACGAGTGAAAATGACATTTCCGCACATCTATCAAACGATATTTTTTTAATACAGATGCGAAAAAATATCAACTAAATAAAAATAATACAGCCAACACAAAATGCCTTTACTGTTCATTGTTGTCTTTGCACGTACCGGCCTAGATCGGGCGTAGTCTACATTAGTTTTAATTTACAATTGTAAAAATCGCACTTATCACAATTCCAAAATTAAATTGTGAAGTCATGATTGAAAGGGGCGAGAATGAAAAATCCGGTTAAACATTTTATTGATAAACTTTTTTTAACATGGTATTGTTGATTTGGTTGACATGTTTGTGACAAACTAACATGTTAGCCATATCAAAAACTATTTTGGAAGAGATTTAATGTCACATGGTAGTTTAATTACTCGTACATATACACGAATAAATAATAATTTTATAAAAAAAAATATTTCTGTGTTAATAACTGTATATTTGGCGGGAAAATCAAGCGTTCATTTATCTCAGCCCATCGGTGTTGCATAATACCATTGATAATAGTCTTATAATCAGAGGTCTCTCATAATACTCCTTCTTGCCGGTCATTGAGTACACAATCAGTCAGCTTCTTAAAAACAGTTTGAAAAGGAGAAAATAAAATTCGCGACTTGGAGACTAGAGAAAATAATGTAGATATTTCATGGCACAAATCGCAAACATTTAGCTTCAGTTTTCTATCTATGTCCATGACGGTAAATAATCATAACACTGTAACCATCAAATATTTAATTACTTCACAAGGCGTCAATAAATAACGCTCTAAAATCGTTTAATAGACTAGTAACAAATTACAAGTAGTTTATAGTAGCTTTTCATCTTAGTGGGGATTCGTCTTGATCAGAGATTGGGGCTAAACACGCGTTATTGCGTGCTTATTATAAAGAAGACTATGATATATTGAACATACGTGCACTTATGTCTTTTTAGTGTAGTTACTGCGCAAGAGTTGTAGACAGCGACAGCCGCAGGCGCACGCGCCGTCAGTGTCAAGTCATTCAGGAGAAATGTTATTCTTAGTAAACGTACCTTAGTACGTATTTCAGTAAAAGGGCTGACATTCGTATCAATTTAGGTTGTACCTATATATGTTTGTGTGAATCTTTGATTACTTCCATGTTTTATATAGTTTATAATTAAGTTTAGGGAGCCACGGCACTGCATCTCACGGCAGTGCCCTAATTCTCTTAGTTATAAAAGTGACCCAACAAAACTTGGGGAAAAATCTTAAATTTAGTAAATTAAGTATTTCTTGTTAGTTTTAATAATTATGTATATTTCGTTATTTGCATGTTTTTTTTATTTATGTTCAAATGATGGCACACATTAACTTCTTCGAGCTCAGCAGAATTGTTGGTTCAAAGGTAATTGCAATTTCGTATAAGAGAATAGATTAACACTAACATACCAAGTGAATCTCCCAATAATAGTATCTGGCCTCTTAAATTCCTGAGCATATTATCTACCAATTAAAACATCAGTCTAAATATACGGTGAGATCACAAAACGCGGGAAACGGCTGTCAGAACCGAGCGCACACTGAAAGCTCACGACATTTCAAAACAAACCTTCCCGGCGTCAGCGGCGATGTTTGAATGTTTTGACTGGCCAAATCGCAGCGTAAACCACCGGGCACTAAATAATCTGTTTTAAGTCTGATGAGCTCTTTATAATGTCGATATGACGGGTAATGTAATGAATAATTTGAGTTCGCTCGATTGTTGATCTTGATTTTGGTTTATTGTTAGGTATAATATGTCAATGACGGATTGGTGTAATGTGATTTTTTAACAGGGATCGCACTGCTACGCAGAATACAAACAACGTTAAGCATTTTTTTTGTTTTTCGACTTTACTGTATTTTACAAAAATAATGAACTTGTTAGCAACCACCTTTCCTTTGTGTCTTGTATGAAGTATAATTAGCTCAGAGCGGCTGTCGAATTTTTTTCTTCATGGGTGCGCTTATCGTTGTTTTTACATTTCTTTCGTCTATGTATATCGGGTCGGTGACTTACAGTTATTGTTATTAGAACAATAATTTCACACCTTTTTGCCGCCACACATATCTATCTAAGTAATAGTGGGGTGTTCTCACAAGGGAGTATTCATAATATTTTTCATGATAAAAAATTGAATTATGGACGAATAATTATGAATTAAGCATTAACAGCGCCACCTAACTCCCCCGAGTCGTGCGTAAGGAACATTAATCATTTCGTAATGACCTGTTTTGAACTGTTACTTAGTTGAAAGTCACAAATATGCGACAGGTGATGATTACTTAATCATAGTTTAAAAGTTTCTTTCACAAAAAGTTTAAAGATGTACTAACTACTTGTGTTATTTCTTTTATCCGATTTTTTTTCGCGAATGCCATTTAATGACGACTTCTTTGTACCGTACTTGGTTTTATCAAGACAAAAGTAATGAATAATTAATTTACGAAGCACTTTATCAGGTGTGGGTACCTGTATTAACGCTAGGGCATTGATTAATTGGCACTTAAGTAGTTCGTACAAAGTAACTCGTTAATTCACCTTAATACTCTATCTACCGTACTCTATAATCGCATTACGATTGCATAACACAAAATACCGCAGATTGCTGTCCATGATATTGTTCCACCAATCCAATTTCAACCTTATATCGCGTATTGTAAAGTTGATATCAAAAATTAAACAAAGCTGTTGCGAATACTGTATGAAATGAAAGTATGTCCTATTTCATGCTGCCTTATTACGCCACGCCCATCCCTGTTGATAATAATTAACCAATTACATTTGACAATCACAAGTCGCCATTTTAATTGGCGCTATTTCAGTTGCGTTATACAGAGGAAAGACTCAGTTGATATCTGATAACTTGATAACAGTCAATGGTCAGACGATGTTTTCTTTGTAGTTTTAAATTATGTGATGGTGTTATTTTTAATGATGTTCGTCTTTGCTGTGCGTACAAGAAATACGAGTAGTAATACCATTGCAGGTTTTATAGGTAATATCTCATATTCAATCAGTTACGGTAACTCAGCGTTCGTCTGATTTCTCACTCAATTGAAAATCTTGCATACTTTCAACAATCTACTAACATATTGGGCCTGTAGACTATATACATATAAGTAAATGAGTAAAAAAGGATATTTGCCTCTATTTTTAAGTTCTATATTGTTCTGTATTAATTTTATTTGTTGAGTTGTGTAGTAAAGAGTATATTTAATGCAATTAGTATTTAGCAATTTCGAGTAGGTAGATTTAGTTATATTATCAACAACAAAACGTAATTAATAAAACGATCAATCTGCGATTGGCGTTTTAATTGCACGCAGTTTGCGCTTAAAAGTTGGGGCTGCGGAAACGCAACGATATTTTTTCCATAATATGTAACCATTAATAACTGTCCGTTTGTTTCCTACGCGGCCCCACTGTGCGGGCGCCCTGTACTACTTCGATAGCGAATTGGTAATAGTTGGGGCTCAATACAATTTAGTGTACTGCAAATATTCGCGTTGTGAATTTAATGTTCATTAGTGATACTGTATTATAAGTAATTTATCAATAAGTATAGGTACCTACGCATGAGGAGCTATACTGGATGAATAGACGCTTTTATAAATGACAAAAATACTAACTTGACTTTGCGATTTGTCAAAGCGCACCTCCACCATCACAGAAGTATCGCAGTGACGTGTTAATTGTTATGTTCAAATATATATTTTTAAATAATTTGAACAGCACTAAAGCGCAGTTGAATCCATTGCAATTATAGCCATGTCACCGGATTAACCATTTCCCAAACTGTCCAAAAACAGTATGGGTAAGAAATAAATAAATATTCGGGGACAATCTTACACAAATTGACCTAGTCCCAAACTAAGCAAAGCTTGTACTATGGGTACTAGACGACGATATACATACTTATATAGATAAATACATACTTAAAATACATAGAAAACATCCAAGACCCAAGAACAAATATCCGTGATAAATGCACAAATAAATGCCCTGGCCGAGATTCGAACCCGGGGCCTCTAGCTTCGGAGGCAGAGCCACTACCAACTAGGCTAAACAAGTCGTCAAATAAAACGCACACCTGGCTAGTCTAGTCCATTTTCATTATCATATAATTTTTACCGAATAATTTCCCTTACAATTCCCCAACCGAACCCTTTTCCGAAGGCAATATGGCATTGATCACGTGTTTCAAGAATTAATGAAGTACCACGTCGACCCCTGTCACCGTGACGTCGAACTGTAAACATGTCAGACCCTGTCAGTCTGTCGACACGTTTGCGAGGAATTTCCTAGTTTCCGAGGGCAAAACGTGGCGTTTTGTCACAACGTAACTGAATATTTCTGGGAAAGGATGGAAAAGTAGCTTGCTACTAAAAAGCTTTTCCACTATTTATAGCCATCTATTTAATAACTGAAGCTTGTTGCTGATGTTCGCAGATAATGAAGTCCTACGTACACGTACAGTAGCCATCAGATACATGGGAGCGATCAAAATGCTTATATATAAATATTTGAAAGCGACTGTACCAAAAACCTGTAATTACAAGTTCTTATATCAGAATCAGTCATATCCCTATTCATACATGTATTATGGAGGGTTGACGTTTTAGAAAGAAAAGAACATATATACTAAAAGTACATAACGGTAAAATCAAGATCATCGGCAGCTGTTAGAAAAATGCGTCTAGAGTAATTCTTTGGCAAGTCTTTTGAGTTAATACCTTTTTTTTTGGCAACGAAACAGTCATTACATGAGTGTTACAATAATTCTTACTTATACTATTTAATAGACCAGACAGTGACGAAACAGATGTGAAGTAATTCACTTAAAGAGAAATACAAAAATGTGAGCTTACATAGCTGCATAGACGTCGCGGAAATTACAATTAAATTCTTTAGTGATTCTATACAAAGAGAAACAGTTTGTAAGGCAGTTTATTAGGCATGCGATTTATGATGTAATACTTATTTGCAGACGTCACGTTGATATCCGGATATATAAAGGCTGATTCTATGCAGATCCGCTCAAGCAGGTCTTATACAAATAATGTATTCCAACCTAAGGTCAAAGTTTTACATACTTACGTACCAAGCGAAAGTAACGTCAAAATAAAACTAAGAGACTTGTTCACTTTGGTTACACAACCACATTCAAAATATATTTAAGGCATCGTTAGTTGAAAATAATTTAACTACATATAACTATTCCTACCTGACGGTCATTGACACTGCTTGCTAGTCAGGTATGCAAAACAACAAAACTGTAAGCTTAAGGCGAAGGGTATGGCAAAACTATGAAATGGAGGTGTTTTTGCTGAGATTTTTTGCTTAAAATACAGCATGTGGAGGTTTTGAAAGTTCACCGTCTGAACACACATATACTCAAGTATTTCCCTTAATTGTTCAAGTGTTCCTAGAATTCACTGAAAAATATATAAGTCACATTAAAAGTGCCGTTCTAAGCATTTTTTTGTTTAAGTTTTATTCCCGCTGTGCAAGTTATTTTGTGGCCATACTTTGTAAGTATACTTTTGTAACTTTGTGTTGTGGGCTAGACTTTATTATATCCCTAAAATACTAAAATACGGATTTTAGAGATATTTTATAATTTTTAAAGATATTTCCTATACAATAAGAATGTTAAACATTGTAATAAATGTTTGCTCACATACTATGACCAGGCACTTTGTAACGTACAATAAATTATTATAAACATTAAAATATGATTCAAAGGTTCAAAAAATAAATAAATACGCAGAAAATTATTAAAACTACTTAAAATAAAATTAAAAATCACTGGGGGACTATTTTGACTTTTTTGTGATGTAGGATTTGAACTTGCATGCATAATTGTATCATTGCATTTTTCGAAGTAAGGAAGGAAGGGCCGCCCGTAAGCGGCGTTGCGAGCTCGTTTCCGTTTGCACGAGTGCTGCGCTGTTGCCAGATTTATTGTCCATCCCACGTCCATCCATGGATATTTCTCTCGTTCGTTGTTTGTTGACGTTTGATAATTCTGTGTGGACTGTGTGTTTTGTTTTGATAGTTGATATACGCTCATACGTTCTTTAGAAGTGCGGAATTTGGTGTTAAAGGATTTTTAACTGCATTTTGTTATATTGTGTGTGTTATTTAGTTTAGATAATTAAAATAGGTAGTTCATTTTATTCGTTGATTGTATTGTTTCATGATGTTAGGTTAGGTTAGATTAGGTGTATTGTTATTGACATTGGATTAACCTATGTGTTTGGTGCGGTGTGTGACATAGTTAAACTTTTACCAATATGGGAAATAGGAAGGGGCGGAAACCTACTGCATCAGTCAGGTTGATGCGCAAACGTCGAGTACAAATTGCTGCAATGAAACGACTCGACGCCACAGCAAAGTAAGTTTATATACAAGGGGTATTTGTGCAAAATCCATAAGACCTGGCCTTAGTTGTGTGTGTTCATAATTCAGTGTTATTTATTTCTAAACCCTTGCTTTCCTTTTGTTGTAGCGTCTCTACAGATTTTGACAATGACAATCACGAGTTTAGTACTGACAAAGAAGATATATACTAACGTAAACTGAAGCAGCTAATGAAACTATCAGTTAAACCTGAAACGTAAGTATCTGATTATTGTGTTGCTGAAATGTAACTACTATTATGTAGGCACTCATGGTATTACAAAATATGGAAGAGGCATAATGCAATAGATACAAACTACTGTCAGTGATTGATACAATTACAAGCTGTAATGTTTTTGTCAATCAATAAATCAATTACTATCCAATCATATGAACATCAAAAATAAATGAAAGTAAATGTTAATTTATGTAATTTTATATATTTAAATTAGAAGATGCCCACTGCTACATCAATGAAAGAGTATCCCTCTTTTTAGGGTTTTGTCAATTGTAAAGTGTTGATTAATTTTACATAAGTTTCATTTGCTATGAAACTGTAAACTCCTTTGGATGTGTTTAAATACTACCCATTAGGTTTGTTTCATACAAATCCTGAAGCCACAGGTCCCGGGTTCGAATCCCGGACAGGGCATTTATTTGTGTGTTGAGCATGAATATTTGGACCGGGGTCTTGAATGTTTTTATGTATTACGTTACAAAATTTTAAAAATAAATAATCTATCCCCCGCAGCATAGTGCCAAAGATAGTGGCAGAAGAATTTATTTATGTACATAAGTATGTATATCATCATCTAGTACCCATAATACAAGCTTTGCTTAGTTTGGGACTGTTGATTTGTGTAAATGTGTCACCCAATATTTTTTTATTATCCTAAAATACTATAATCTGAAAAAATAATGTTTATGTAAATGATTATTAGGGAAGATGACTAATAATAGCAAAGACATTTATTAAATGTTTCAGTACTTTGCTATTTTATTATATTACTGTGGACTCTTTCTCTGTACTTTTATTTCAGTTCTGTTGCTGTTGATGATGATTCATTTGTAGTGGATGACAATATTGTGGTTGAAAGGTGAGTATAAATAATAAATGAAGTATCAGGGTTCCATATTCTCAGGGTACCAAAATTAACATTATTAATAAGTCTACACCGTTTTTCTGTCCAACTTCTAACAAACAGGCTTTTTTGCACGGTAATAGTTAGCAAGTTGAAATTTCCACATAAATATTGTTATGGCGAATAAGTTATTAATTAATGAAAAGTTAAAATAATGAAGAAACACACAACAGTCTCCATACAAGGTTTCGTCGTATATCATCCTAGCACTATCCCAGTACAGTTGAATCCTGACGGATGCCCGCCATGCCCGGGGTCTGCTACCTAATCCCACAAATTGGTGTAGGCACTAGTTTTTACGGACGCGACTGCCATCTGACCTTTCAACCCAAGGGGTAAAATAGACCTTATTGGCTTGTAAAGTGAATGGATAACTTGACTGTTAGAGAATTCAAGCTGCCGGAAGACCTTGGCTTAATGTGCCTTACAAAGCGCATGCATATTTTTATTATTATTACTATTATTACAAAGTAAAAAAAGTAGTTTTTATAAATGTGAATATGTACTAAAAAGCACATTATCAGATAGTAAATGGTCAGAATTTAAAAAAAAAAAACACCACTCTTTATTTTTAAAATCATAAATATAATGAAATGGAGGGTAGTAGCATAGTTATTAGATGTTATGTCTTTGATAATTCATGCTGTAATGTTATTTTCTTTTCAGTGATAAAGGCAATGAAACTACAGGAAATGTCTTGTCATGGTCCACTGAATTGTGGTTTAAAAGCAGTGGAAATTGTATCTGAAGTTCGCACTGGTTTACTATCTCAATTTCGGCTGAAATGTAAAATGTGCAACATGGATTTTGTAGTTTACAATGTTGAGTCCACTAATGAATTGGATCTAAACACAAGCGCAGTGGCTGGAACGGTGGCCATTGGATGTGAGCAGATGAGCAGCACTAAGCAGGTGCATATTTTTATTTGGTCCAATGACCAAAAAATTTTTCTCTGCTACGATGTATACTGTACATAAAACATGGGAAGCAGAGTTCTTAAAATGTATGGCCTCGCCTGTCACACGAATTTTTTCAAATCGAAGTATTCTTTCCACATTTGGTGGCATTGTTTCTTGATCAATTTAGTACATTCAGGAAAAAGGATATGTTTAATGGGATTCCACCTATGATCTTATTTAGTGATATTGTTTATCAACACTTTCACTGCCAACGATTTCGTAGCGCTACGCTCGTAGCCGATAACATGAGATAAACCGTATGTAGCGGAAAGCGCCTACCAAACCAGCGCCCACACACCCTAGGGTTACTGGCACTGAAAGTATTAATACGTATATTTTACCAACAAATACCAATAAGTATATTGATAAATCACATTTGTTTTTTAGTTGTACGGAACCCTCGGTGCGCGAGTCCGAATCGCACTTGGTTGGTTTTATTTTTATCTATTTATATACTTCCAGATATGTTTTCATGAAAAATTGCAAAGAAAATTGTCAAAGTATTTTTAAAAACTAAATAAATAGTTTACTTCTTTTTGATTATTTAAAAAAAGGGTATTCATCCTCCGTATGCTTAAGTATTTTGTCCAATGAAATAAACATCATAATAATAACTGCAAACTAGACTTTTATTTTCTAACCCTGTGCCAAGAGCCCGCGCCGCGTGTTTATCACACAGGTAAGGAGTTCAGCGGCATCTAGTCGGCTAGAAGTACCGAGATTGATGGTAGGTAAGTTAGGTTTTGAACCGATAAATCAACAAACGGTAGCCTTCCTATTCTAGGAAAATATCACAATATATTCCTAAATTTTCTTCTTATACTTACATAATAAAAGTTCTATCTCAAAGTGAAGTACTAATTCTAGCTATGTATTAAAGTTTGGATCGTGCTGTCTCTTTCGCTCTCCTGGCCATGCTTTGAGCGGTCGAGTTCCTTCGGTGTGCTTCGGTTTGTTCTCGATTGCAAAATACAGCAGTGAGATAACATGTGGCATTGGATTTTCCTTTTTTTTCCTCAATACTATAAATACAGTTATAATTAAATCACCAAATAAAATATAAATGAAATAATTTACGCCATCTATACGTCAATCCGATTAATAATACATCGATAGCCTACGCTCGCGCCATCTAGTATGAACGCCCGCTGTCTGTGGCTAGCCGCCGATGGGGCAAGGTCATTTGCATATCCCTTCACCTTAAGGTTACAACTACAATTACAACTTGTTAGCATTAAATTATTCAAATAAACTAAAAAACCTACTTAGTTCTAGGTACACTCGGCGCCAAGTGTCCGCGTTCGTAGCATGAAGTGGCGTGTACAGTGGAGTTGCAATTTTCATTTTAATTCAAACGCCTTTTACTCTACCTCAGCACGCAAACTTTACTGTACACTTAATTCGAAAAGATATTAAGCCGTTTTCAACCGCAATGTACTTGAGGCGTTTTGACCTCGCCAGTACAAACTCAAACGTCCACTATATTAGGTATAGTAGCACGCAGTTGAGCGCGTTCTTTTTAGGTTATAGACGAACTAAACAAGTGTACCGTGTGTTCCACAAAGGATACCGGAGCCTAATTTTAGATTTTCGCTATTGACGTGATTTTGGTATTTAATTGTAGATATTAAAAAATTAAACTAATACCTACAATACCTACATACTTATAAAAGAAAAAATTAATTAATAAATACTAATCAAATAAGCTGCTGCCAGTGGGTAACGTCCCCAAAATTGTAGATTATTCTATAATCATACCTACTTATCAGGTAAGGGGTAAGGGGTTAAGTATCAGGTATAGGAATGTGACTTAGGTATAACCTAATTTCATTTTGTGATCTTTGATAGTCTTAGTTAATCTTACCAACGCATATGTAACAGTCCATTTAACTACATTGTTTCATATCAATTTGACATTTAACCCTATGTATTCAGACAAACGGTATTGAATATTATTCGTACCTACTCCCTGCATGCACTTCCTCTGTCATTGTCGGATTATTTCTTGCATATAATTTCTTACTTGAGTTTTGTGCAGCTGTTATTGTATTCATTTTATAAACAAGTCTCAGTTATAGACCATCAACAAACTTTTAATGATTTTTCAAAAGTTATCGACAAAACCTCCGATATACCGATCGGCAAATTGGACCTTAAATCTACGAACGTAAATTTGCAATTGCAATATCAAGTGACCAGAGCAGGGTTCATCAGGGGATTCCTCCGAGTCGGGGCTGTGTGACTAAAAACCTGAACTATTTGAATTCCTTTACGATTCGTTGCTCCGCTGGTTTATACAGGACCGTTAATTTTGTAGAAAATTGTCTATTGATTTTGCTCCGTTCAGTTTCTATTCTAGAAGGGTGATGTTATGATATCACATATTATAAGTCATGTAAATATGAATTTAAAAGCATAAGAATAAAAATATCTTAATTTAAATTAATTTCATTTATAATTTTATACGATGAAGAGTCAATATCAGGTGATTTCTAAACTGGGTTGAGCCTGTATCTTGGAATTGGTGACATAATTTTGCGTAATATGTACTCCTGCATATATTGTTTTTGACAAAGAAGAGGAATAAGGAAACTAAATGTAGGCTTAGATAAATGTATAAATTTTATTGTACGGGTATTAGACGACGATATATTTAATAATATAATATACTTTATTGAATAATATAGTAAATATGTACATAGAAAACATCCAAGTGACAGGAACTAATGTTTTTGCTCACCAAATAAACAAATGCCCTTATCGGGAAATATAGTTCCGAACTTTTTCATTTTAAGTTTTCGAAACTTCCTGTACTAATTTAATTAGCAAGGAGCAGCAGGTTAACTCCAAAACTCTTTTGTTAAACTCTAAATTCTATTATAACACAAATGATTGAAACCGATACGCAATTCACTTCAACAGACAGATGTTTTGACAGCAACAATATTAATTGTGACAATGCCTTGTCGTTAGGGTATCACCCAGAAAGCTCTTCCGTTTCCACATCATTAATAAAATGAGCAATAGTCGAAATATTTATCAATGGCATAATCGATACAGAAACAATTATAAGCACATCCATCAAAATTCTAAAGTACTCTGAACTGAGGTGTTCGGATTCTTTTACCCTTTAGTGAACAATGGACTCAAACATCCTGCTATACAGTTCAAAATCAATTCGTAAAGTCACTTTAGATTTTACTTCTGAAAGAGACCTTAACTTAAGATACTTAGATTACATTTTCCTTTGGTTGGGGTATCACAATTGAAGTACAGTGCTATCGAATAACATTTAAATTCTTATCTCTGTTCTGTCACACCACGCGAACGTCAAAGTTTGAAGCAAAGAATGCATGATAATTAATAGTTGATGATACGCGAGGATCGTAAACAAAGGCGGTGATAAATGGATTAAACTCTGATACTAGATAATAGAAACTGTGGGTTGTAAATCGTAGTTTTGTAATCGACGCGACGGTCAGTTCTGGTTTGGTATCAAGACGACCTTTCGACACATCAATGTGTAAGGTGCATGTTTTATAGTTTAATATAATTCGTATTATTTGAGATGGTTTTATTTAAAATAACTTTCTTCTTCATGTTCAATTTTCATATTATGTTTCAATGTGTCAATGATCAATTGAATTATATGTAGGGAAATATATCCATCAATTTGATTAATAATATACAATTTTATGTTATTTTTGCTCCAGTTCATTATTTGTGTCTTTGCCTCTATTCATTTTAAATTTTATTATTATGATGATTAACATCATTAGTTACACCTAGAGTGTCCTAAGCCTAAGTTTAGTGTCATTGGTCTACTTTTTGTAGCCTTATCTAGTCAATCAGAAACTGTCGCCATCAAATTTATTGTCGCCATCAAAATCTTATTCATCTTTAGCATTAATATTGTATAATATCGAATCAACCTTTTGAACTTTCCCATCATGGTTGCCATCTCGAACGACGTTGGTTAGTTTGTTTAGATTACGTGATGGTGTGAGAGTCGGCCTCTTAGCATTAATCTCGCATTCTTTATAGTGTTTAGAATTTAATGACATATCGACTGTCAGATAGTTTGATACATTTCGAGGCGTGACCTGTTTTGTAATAATGTGTCATTAGGGGGTATCGTATCGCTATTGATTGACAATAATTTGTGTTAAACGCTTAGGATTGTAGTTCATAGTATTATTTTGAAAGTAATTATGATTAGTTTCGGTAAAATTAGTATGTGCTTCCAGTTTCACTATTTTATTGTTATTATCATAATATTTAATATTTTGTCAGTCATAAAACCTTTTTTTCAAGCCTGTGTCTCAAAATGGTTCATTAAAATGACGTAGGAGGTGTTTATAGTATACCTACGATCGTAACTCGCGAAGAAACGACCTCAACACGTGTGGTTCCGAAATCAAATTAAAATCATGTTTGATAAGATCGAGTGGCGGTTATGGAAATTTATGACTATATTACCTGCGCGGGCGACTCGCGGCCGACAAAAACCAGGTCCGAACTCTGCAATTATTTATGAGGTCCGCAAATGATTATAGTTTACGACCGTTTGACTGGATACGCCCCTGGCGCGGCTGCCCAAGCGCAGCTAATGTGCTATGAAAATGGTGTCATTTCCGAAAAAAAGTTGAAATTGAAAAATAACGTTCGTAAATGCATTTAATTCGATACCAGTTCGGTTCGACGAGGTATTTGGGTCGCGAATTTCTCTCGATTACTGTGCTTTGGTTGAAGGTTGGGTAATGAATGGAAATTAAGAGAATTTGGCCCGCTTGTGGGAATGATGATTCCCAAATAACTGGAAATTCAACCGTTGCAAATCAAGGTGAAACGAAATTGTAAAGGACATTGCTGCGATTCGCTTGTCTCTTTACTATAAAGGTATAATAAAATTTGCTAATACGATTAAAACTCAAGCTTCTGGGCTATAATTTAATTTGTTATCGTCACATTTGAAATAAAATAATTTAAATGGAATCAAGGTTTACACTGAAATGCTCACAAAAATGTGTTCGCCTCAGAAACAAAAATAAATCAGTCGGATGACAATTTAAAGTGGTTAACCCACTAACTGTGACCATTTTAGATACTTTGATCAGATCTTGTCGAATCTAAGTCCGTGGTGATATTGACACTCATATTTTAACTTTACAGCACTTATAATAGGGTATCATTTTGTATGTCGGCCTCTGAAGGTGTGGGAGTCTGTGCCAGTCTTTTGAGTCGCCTGCAAAGATTTATGTTTTTATTTAAGCATTAATGATTTAGTGTGAGCGATTAAACTATGCTAATTCGTTGTTTAATTGATATTAACTGGTTTGGTAAGTATCTGGAAGTAACTCTAAACATGCACATTATAATTTTTATTTATGGACAAAGGTTTATGTACGATTGTATTTTAAATTTTATTGTGAGATTTTGTCAACCCAAATATGATTTTATTTGTTAAATTTGTATGAGAACAACTGTTTGGATTTAAGTTAGCTTTCATATTCTTTTTTCTGGGTTTGATATTCGCAAAAACAGCAAGCGCCTCGCTTCCCCTCTATACTTTACGATCTGTTAAAAGACCCAAATTCGCTGTCCAAATTAACACGAAATAAAAAAGGCATCGATGCTTATAAAAAGTAAGCCAAGACAGAAGATAAAAGCTTAAAAAAGGCCCACGTCAAAACATTTGATTGTATTAATATTTATAGGCAGCCCCGGGAAAGGGCCGAAGAAAAAAAAATGTTTATCAGCCAGTTTAGCTTTTAAGGAAACCGCGAATCTTTTGTTAAAAGTTATTTATGGTCGCGAAAACAATTGCAGTGTTACCATTATTTCACATTTGACATCAATAAGTGTATTATATTGTTTTTTGTGTCGTCCGATGAAGACGTTCTGGCGACTTTATTTAGCTCAACAATGGGCTACAGTTCATATTATTGTGCGTGAAGTGACTTAATTCACCGATATCATAACTGTAATAGTGAAAAAAGGCACATTGTGCTCTTAACGGATTTGCGTGTAAAAAAGGAAGTTAGTTAGGCACAGCTAAACGATACGGGTCGATGGACAAGGAAGTATCGAAGACGTTGCCTAATAAAATGTTTGCAGATTTTGCTGTCTGATGTGGGACAGTAAGATGTTGAGTAATAAAGAGCGTCCAATCTAACTTTGATTGAACTGGCTAGTTGAACACGGTCGATGAGTGAAACTTTTTAATTGCGATTCAGCTAAATTACGTAATCTATAGTATAGTATTTTCATACATATAATTTAAATTTAAATTGTTGCCATATACCCAGTTTACCCTTGCATATACCCAGAACAGTTGAGTAACGACTTGAGACGCCTATGCTAATTCAAAATGTGCAATCTGCAACTGCATAATCCTCATATGCGTATGCATATCTTCATGCGATAGTAATTGACGCAACATTGTATGTGTTCGTTTTTCAAATTTGCACTTTAGGTGGATGAGAGACGCTTACTTTCGCGATGACACAAGTAAGTAAGGACGAGCTTGCGAAATGCATTCGCGTCTGAATGCAGTTGGTAAGGAGCCTTTATACGCATCCGTCTGCGTCTCCGGCGACACGGGTTATTGCAACGGAATTAAAACTTGTAATAGTGGTGGTATCCATTGCAACATTTGCATAAGGAAAACCTTTCAGGCTGAATATTAATTCGTACAACAAGTAGTCTTACAATGCATTGCTTGAGTTGTTTTTTAAATTCAATTATTTCTATACTTATTGTTTTAGGACTAGAGTAGAATTGACATTCAAAAGTATCTATACTGTCAACATATAAACATGTGATTCTTAACTTAAAGGTTATTCTTTATTTTATTATTTACGTATCAAATGTCAGTCTTATTTGTGGTATTTTTGACACCAAACATTTTAGGTACACATATTCTTGTAGATAAATAATAATTGTCAAACGTGCAGTTGCATAAAGTTCAGTAGAATAATTATACAAAATTACTTCGTACATCATTTTTCATGCTAATAACAAAGGCGCTAAAATGCCCATTAATTCGTCGCCTAGAGTAATATCGGTGAGCTAACCTCTAGTCCAACTAGTTCCTAGTAATAACTATAATTACTGAGGTATCTTTAAGTTTTTATACCTAAGCATTAACATGCCGCACGCAACGTACTAATGTCACAGTTGTATGCGAACCAGTAGGAAAACGTGATACCATTACGCATTGAAACAGCAAAGGCGTATCATATGTGTAACTAGCTGACCATGCCATTATATGTGAACCGCTAGTGTAACGTACACCGAAAAGTTAAGTTGTATGTTGACGTTCTTGAAAATGTTGGTAAGTTGCACACCTATTCAAAAGTAAATTGCTAAATTGTCGTATCAAACAGGTTTCAATGGGGGGTTAGCGTAATGATCTCATCATTTGCATATTGACTTGCAATCTAGCATTTTACTAGCAGTCAAAAAATCTTTTGGTACTTAGAGTCTGGCCAGCGAATCGTGAGACTGAAAAGGTAGCTAAAAATATATCTTCTTATCCCTCTTTTTAGTATGACATTTAGTATTGTGAGATAGATATATATTTTCAGCTTCTTTTCAATTTCAAGATTCGCTGGTCAGACTTATACATACTTATGTAGTGAGTGGCATATACCCCCTGTGAATTTGGGGGAGGCCCATGTCCAGCAGTGGACGTCCTTTGGCTGATATGGTTGTGGTGGTGGATGTAGTGATTCCGAATCCGATTCTAAGCACTAAATATCGAAACGCATTTTTGTCACATTGAGAAATATAATTGTCTAGGTACTTCTTCTTCATCGTACGTTAGCGCATAGTCAAGTACCTATATATTAGTGCAACATATTTAAAGCAATGGAATTAGAATTGAAATAAAACTAGAAGTTGCAAAATGGAATACTACTTTAAAATGTAAACGATTGTTGTGTGAGAATAAACATCCACAAAGAAACCAGCAAAAATAGCTAATAATTTAATCATCCATTAATACTTCAGTGTGTAGTTATCTTCTTATTAATCTTCACTTGTATGACTACTCATAACTGTAATTCCTCAACCGTGCTTCCTTTACATATTCCTATAAGCGGTCAATGTTCAGTAAGCAGTTTTATTCCAAAACGACGTAGGCTTGGCCAATATCAAGTCAATTTACGTCTTTTTTAAACGACGGTTAAGTGGGCGTATGGCAGACATTAGAACTTCAATACTGTGCTTCCTTTTACAGTGTATTGAGCATGATTAGGAAGTCGGCGCACATGCAACTATTGTTGTAAAGTCGTATAGACGACGAAACTTAATCCTATTTGGTATAGAACGGCAGCAAAACTATGGCTGCTAAAGGTCGTATGGGGTACGCAACTCCTAACGATTATACCTTTTACAAATATATGGTGACGTAATTGTGTAGTTTGTACGCTTGTGTTTAATTACTTGGTGTATTGCACAAGTATTTAAAAGATAATATGCATCAAGCGGTGTTGTTTGTCCTAGATTGTAGCTACTAAACTAGGTAGGTCTTAGGACTTAGAGAAGATCAAGCAAAATTGTATTAACTAGTAAGTATGTTCTTATTTAGTGCTGGAAAGTTATGAATTAATATTTTATTTATTTTTGTTAAAAATGGGATTGCTCTTGGCCAGCATCTAGCCAGGGGGCAAAGATGGGGCCGACGATGAAGCGAGCTCACCCAGAAGATGCCTATTCACTCGTGCCTTAAAAAGATCCAGGTTATATGCACTCGGAAATACGGACGCCGGCAGAGAATTCCAAACCTTAGAAGTGCGCATTATGAAGGATGATGCAAAGCGCTCGGTTCAAATTAGAGGAATTTCGACCAGGTAAGGATGGTAGCCAGCCGTACGTCTGGATGTCCGACCCTACTACTGAAATTTTCAATAAATATACTTACTTAATGAAAAAATACTAAACTCGTGTAAACTTTGTTTTAACTAGTAAGTTATTATTTAGTGCTTGGAAGTTATAAATATTCAATAAATAAGTATCCTTTGTTAAGGAAAAATATTAAACTTGTGTAAACTACGCATAATATCGATGAAAGTTCGCTTGAGAACTGAAAAGTAACAAAAATACATGCAAGTATGGTTATCAAATATAACTAGAAATAATTATAATTTTGCGATTAACATAAAACATCTTACATCCCGTTCCGTAAGTAAAAACATGTATGTTTAAAATTACGCCCAGTACCCGTATAAATATCGAATACCCGGTATTCGAGAAAAAATATTTTTTGTACCCAGTTGTAACCGCTCTATATTATGTCCTCTTGCGAAGAATTGGTATTTTAGCTCACCAAATTCCGAACACTGGTAATTTACTTTTGGTGTTGACTGTACAAAGCAGTTAGTCACTCAGTAGGTAATTAATAAAATGGATTATTTAACTTAAGAAAGTGAATGTCTATAATTATATGTATTAAAATGACGAATTAAAAAAACCATAACTCATTTCGTAAAATACAATAACACGGCTGTGCCTATTGAGTAAAAACAGTAAATAACCTAAACATCGTGAACCATGTAATTGTCCATTTTGCAATTAACTAATTATGGTCTTTAATACGAGAGGCATTTACAATTTTAATAAATATTATTATTTATTTATTTTTCATAGAAACTTTAAAAATTATGATTGTAGGTACAGTCGACTACAAGTAGATCGATTCACCCAAAGTTACAAAAATATGTATCCACGACCATAACATATGGTAAGTCAATAAAGACCTCCAATATCAGCCGAAGGACGTCCACTGCTGGACATAGGCCTCCCCCAATTTCACAGGGAGTAATTGCCATAATCGCCACGCTTGGCATGCAGGTTGGCGATCGCAGTATCTCCACCGCACACCAAGGATGGCGCTGCCCATCCCCCGGTAGTATTGGTCGTAGTTTTAGAACATACCCAGGTCCAGTCAATAAAGACACGGATTACATATTTTTGTAACTTTGGGTGGATCGATCTCTTTTGTAGTCGACTACACAATATATTTTTTCCCTACTATATACATTCATTATCATCATTTTCATCAGCCTATATACGTCCCACTGCTGGCAACAGCAGCAGCAGCAGCATTTATGAGAGGGAACGGGCAGCAGCCAAATGGTCAACTGCGGTTTGGAGACTTCGCCTTCCCCTTTGATTTCTTCGCAGATGTACAGGGTTCCAAAGATGTATTTTTTTTAACGAAAAGCTAACGGCAGATATCAAAATACATTAGCAATTAATAGTCAGCGTAGCGAGTTTTGTTATTAAGGACTCGAGAATTTGAAGACCTAATTATGTAACGTTGCATATAATATTTTTTCTAGTACAGCTAAATAATTAGATTTAAATTAAAAATCGATAAGGCGGCAAAACACGGGGATTGACGTGTGCCTCTTTAAAAAACTGTATAATAATGTACTTACATATGGAAATGCATTTTGTTTCCCACCAGTCATACCTGCATATTAATGATTTGTCTACGAGTAAAGTATAGACTTGCATTTGTATTAAATTTTATTGTTTTAAAACTGCTGTCAGTCATTTAGTTGACAGATTATAATGCTGAAGTAGAAGAATAACGTAATGGTATGTATAATCAGTATACCAATACAATATATAATAACTTATGTTCCTAGTTAGATTAGAGAAATGTCAACTCGTAGTACCTATACTTTAAATTTTATCTTACAAGCAGTGAATTTCATATGCAACACTTTCCAGAGCACACCCCGGATCCAGATCCCGGATTGTATATTAGTTACATTATAAGCACAATTTTTCATTTAAACTATAAATATATACGCTATAGTACTATATGAAATCAACCAGCCCGGCTAGTATGATAACTTATACCGTCACGTTATATGGCCAAAATGTAACTAAAACGTCACATAAAACGTGACTGTAAAAGCTATCATACTAGCCGGGCAGACGTCCAAAATGCACACCTGCACCGGTTTGGCTCTTGTTGAAAAACGCCTAAACGGTATAGTTGCGTTGCGTGTGAAAAACCATGTTTTAACGTATCGACTAGAAAACGTCTAGGTATAAATAACGTAGTACGAGTACGTGCGTGAAAATAAAAGCAACATGCACTAGTTATTTAAAGTTAAACCAGGTGAAAAATTGTTCGCATCGCCCCGTCGATTAATAAAATATATGAACTCGTATTTCAAAGTTTGCTTGTGGTAAGTCAAGATGATTTAAAAAATTACATTCTTATTTTTCACAAGTTTATTAATAGTTATATTACAGCCGTCCTTAAAATTATTGCCAGAGTGAAACGAAAGTCTCCGCTTCAGCTTCGAAAAAAATTATTTCATACATCCGGATGTCCGGATTTCCGGTTGTTCTCCTCTAAAGGTCGCATTTCTCAATCGATTCTTGTGAATTTTTATGAGCAGGTTCGATAATTACATAGATTTTTAGTCGAGTTAGTTTTTGCAAATTTTGGAACTTGAAAAAAAATATGGCGAGGTCTACAGCTGACAGAGTTACTAGTCAAAATAAGTTTCATTACAGCCGTCTTTATAATTCCCATACACTGTTTAAAAAAAGTTCTAGGCTCGATAATGTAGTTCTACTGCAGGTACGGCGTATAATTTTACTCTGTACATCTTTTTTATACTTACCCATATATTTTAATACAAATTGCGGCCCTTTTTTGGTGACCATGTTTTTCAATTGCAATTCACTACAAGTCTGGAATATATTATATTTCTTTGTCACCAAAAAGAGGTTACATACAGGTTTATCTCCATTTTTTTACTTCAAAATATGCATAAAATTGGTTAACAGAGCATTTTCTCGTATAGCTACTCAATGCCTAGTGCATACGTGCTATGTCGTTGGTTAAACCAGATGAAAAATAGTTCGCATCGTCCCCTATATTTTATTGGCTAAAAGTTGCCATCAATAATTGAAGAAGCGTCCTGCGGGACCGGGGTTTAGGGATGTCCCGTTAGTTTTCAAACTTGTCTGTAATTGTATTTATGAACTGAACGCTGTGTCATTTTAATGTGAAGTTATACACCCATGTTAAATAAATTTGAGTTTTATCTCTTGCTTATAGAAACACGCTATTTCAAAGACAAAGTTTAATGTAATCCATATATAATGTTATAAATGCGAAAGTGTATCTGTCTGTCTGTCTGTTACCTCTTCATTTTTAAACCGCCGAACCGATTTCGATGAAATTTGGTATAGAGATAGGTCGTAAGGGAAGGACTTAGGATGCTTTTTATCCCGAAAATCATTCTTTAAGGGGGTGAAAGTTTGTATAGAAGAGCGATAACTAAGTAAGCGACGGAAATAGAAGAATAGCAATTAAATCTAACGCGATGATCGAGTTCTACGCGGACGAAGTCGCGGGCTATAACTAGTGTTAACATACAGGTTTGAAATTAACGTTCGTGAGTCAATTTTCAAACTACTTACATCACAAAATCGGTTAAAACTCACTTAAATCAGTCACTCCGGGCGACATGTTTCAAACTCCTCGGGGCGAAGGTGCACCGCACGCACGGAAAATGCATTCATCCTGAGGAAGAACTCCAGAAGAGTTCGAAACATGTCACACAGTATTTATACGTGAGTTTTAACCGTTTCAGTTACATAGTTTTTATTATAGGCGTGATGAAATAAAATTAACAGTTAAACGTTGAATAAATTCAAACTTTTTTATTTTATTTCTAACGGTATATTGTTAGACACAAGAAAGCACGAGTATAGTAGAGGCGCCTTCGTAAAACTTCATTATTTCCAGAAATAGTAAAGTTCTTGTGCTCTCTATTTTCCCAATAATGCAATTAACCATGAACTTGTTAAAAGTCTACTCATACCTACGTAGTTCAATTAACATAATTACTCCTACTTAATACACTTAAGCGCTATTGAATAATCAACTTAATTTAAAATGGGGCGTGTCCCGACGGTGCAACCTAATTAAATATAAACACAACCACGCATATATACCGACACAGTATGAGAGTTAAAAAGCAAAAAACGCCTTATGAGCGTGTGAAAAAGAGCCAACATACGTCTTTACGCTTCTGAGGTGTGATTTAGCAAGAACTTGCAAAGTCATTGCCGCCAACATGGCCGCTCGGGTAGTGGTTGGGCCGCTAATCCCTTTTATTTATTTTCGTTAACCAGTACAGTTGTTTTTTTATAAAGCCCTGTGCATATTGGCGGCGAGGCGGGGTCTGCGGTCTAGATTCCTGCCGTATCTTCGATCGAGGCCCTTGCCCGCACGAAGTGGTTACCGAAGTAACTGCTTTTGAATTTAACTTAGGAACTATTTTACGAAGATATCGAATTAGATGTCAGTTGAGTATGAACTTTAATTTAAAACAAAGTAATTATAGTTGAGGATAGTTACATGAACTTTATGTACTTACTATACACTTTTACCCGAAGATCTCTTTCGTTATAATGGTATGTTGCCATATTTGCGACTATCACTGACTCCGTTTTAAAAACGAGGTACCTAAACGCCGTTGTGTCAAAATTTCTTACACAAGGATAAGGAATTGTGACTTGTGACATACTTTATAACTAGGCTTAACGGGCTTTACAAAGCTTGGGAGCGCTTAGTTAGTAACCACTCAAACGGTCACCCATCCAAGAGTTGACCTGGCCCGACGTTGGTAAACCTCGCATACCGAACGCGGTACGCAAGCGCCGCTGGGTCACGAGCGCTTCAAATCCACTTGAGTCCCCAGTACGCTCATCTGAGTGCCTACCGCGAACTTCGAAAATCGAACTTCATATTGTACCGTCCCTTTCCGTCATATAGTGTATAACACGAGAGTGAAAGGGACGGCACGAGACGAAGTTCGATTTTCAAAGTTCGCAGTAGGCACTCTGAACTCAATTCTCCATTTGTATGAAAACCTTAATAACAGCTGTATTTTTTTTTTCATTACAATTTCAAGCAACAGAAACTAATTTCCGACCTAGATATGCCGGATCCCCTTGTGTATACAAAGTTTCATGTTATTCTTACGTGGCGTTTTAAAATGAGAGCGAATCTACGTTTGTATGGAGAACCGAGCTTACTGCGGACTCTTAAACGAATATATTAAAAAAATAATTGCCAATGAAATGAAAATGCAAGAACACAAACATCGATGCCACAATGCGTTGCCTGTAGCATATTATTGTTTGAGTCATATTTTACTCAGAGTCGGACTTGATTTATTTATGGACTGAGACGGCCACTAATCTTGCTTGGAATTTAATTTGTTATTTATTTACTAATCGGTAGTGCAGGTATGAGTATGAGGAATGCGCTGTTAGGCGCTAAAAAGTCTTATCTACATTTTAGTCTTAACATATATATTTCCTTATAAAACGTGCATAAAAACTCTATGTACTTGCGCATGAGTCGATTATGCTCAGAAGAGCTGTTTGAGCATTATTCATTAGTGGTTCGCTTTAATGGAATGCAATGCCCGACAATATGTCAAGTTGTGAGTAATTGTTCAAAGAAAGGTTTTTCTTGTGGGTAATAAAAATAAAATACAAATACAAACAAACTACAACAATACCAAGGCGCTTAATAATTTCTAGAACTGTTATGACAAGTCAGATATAATAAATTTGCCCACTTAGCCGTGTCACATATTAGAGCACGTATGATCATACAATGTCCGACATTTTATATAACTATCATTTGATTTTGAATCTACTCCCTGGATAGTAAAGTCGCTTATTGAACGTTGTAATTTAATACAACACGGCCAGGTCTAATAATTGTAAGTATACCGTACCAATACCGTATACCATAGCAATATTCCGCAGTGTCTCAAGACAAAAGTCTTTGACCAGTGTGTGTTGCCAGTGATGACATATGGCACTGAAACGTGGTCGGTTACTATGGGCCTCATAAGAAGGCTCAAAGTCACCCAAAGGGCAATGGAGAGAGCTATGTTGGGAGTTTCTCTGCGTGATCGCATCAGGAATGAGGCCATCCGCAGCAGAACCAAAGTGACCGATATAGCCCTCCGAATCGCTAAACTTAAGTGGCAGTGGGCGGGGCACATAACACGTAGAACCGATGGCCGTTGGGGCGGAAAGGTTCTCGAGTGGCGTCCACGTACCGGAAGGCGTAGCGTGGGCAGGCCGCCACACGGTGAACTGATGACCTGGTGAGGGTCTCGGGTGTCCGCTGGATGCGGGTGGCGCAGGACCGGTCATTGTGGAAGTCTTTGGGGGAGGCCTATGTCCAGCAGTGGACGTCTTTCGGCTGACATGATGATGATGATACCGTAGCTTAGAATAAGTAAACCGTAGACAAAGTAGTAGTGAACCGGGCTTATAGAAATCTGGGCTTTGTTCTCCGCGTTTGTGGCGAATTCAAAGATGCTGCATGCATGAAAGTGGTGTATTTATTATAGGTATGCATACGTCAGAAGCGTCCTCGAATACGCCAGTTGTATTTAGTCTCCCCAAAATGCCATATACAAACAAAAAATTGAAACATTACAACGTTCATTTTTACGCCACCTAAGCTTTCGTACCAAGACATGGGAAACAAGCTACGAGTTGAGATGCAATCGTCACCGTTTATTGAGCCTGGAAGACAGACTTATCTTCTAGACATATATTTTTTGTATGACATAATTTCGGGCCGTATCGATAGTTCATCGTTATTGGCGGAGATTAAATTCTCGGTTCCCACACAAAGAAGTCAAAGTCAAAATATTCTCATTCAAATAGGTCTAGCAACAAGCACTTTCGAATCCTCAGTTACAACATTTTATTAAGTTGATTATTTAGAGCAATTTATTGATACTATTTTTCTTTTTTTTCTTTCTTTAAAAAAATATTGAATTGTTGAAGCCTTCTTGACGCTTTATAAAAAGTTTCTTTTTGGTTTTATATGGTGCAGTGCAGCTTGGGTCTAGCACAGAGGATTATAGCTAACTGTACTACGTAACAACACTTTCAAGATACATTATAGATCACGACTGATCGACTTCTGCAACTTTTAATTTAACGCCAAAACGCTCTGACGCTCTGTTATGTGAAGTTTGTAGGGTAATACAAAAAAAACCGACGTCACGTTTTTGTGAGTTCTAACAGCGTCCGTTTATTCAACAAGTGTTTTAAAAACTAATTTTGTATCAAGAAGTAGTCTGCTAACGAAGACTGAGACGAAATCTGGTAAATGATGATTTTGTTCCTGAGCTTGATTGTTCCGATAGCTAGAGCGATAGGCCGCATATGTCGAAGCCTGTTATCTATTTAAAAATCTTGATCATCATCGTCATCATCACATCAGCCAAAGGACGTCCACGCTGGACATAGGCCTCCCCCAAAGAGTGCCTCAATGGCTACCCAACGGCCATCGGTTCTACGTGCAATGTGCCCGCCCACTGCCACTCAGAGGGCTATATCGGTTACTGCAAATGGCCTCATTTCTGATGCGATAACGCAGATATACTCCCAGCAAAGCCCTCTCCATAGCTCTTTGGGTGAATTTGAGCCTTCTTATGAGGCCCATAAAATACGGTCACGTTTCAGTGAAAAGAAAGAACGTCTCATTGCCTGACTCCCCGCTGCAACGGAAAAGGTTTCCAGTTCTAGTCCTGGAGTCGAACTGACATAGTGGCGTTCTCGTACAGACACTTTAGTAATTTGATATAGCGGTATATTAGTCCACTTGGCACCGCTAAGAGAGATTGTAGTACATCCCAGGTTTCAATTGTGTCGAAAAATCTTTATAATAGTAAACATAAGTTAAAGAGTGTTTTTTTTCTGAGTATTTCAGGCAGTTTATTTATTGGTGATGTTAGAATAATTTAATTTTACTAGTGTCATGTACCGTATAGTATTGTGTGCACAACGTGCGCAACAGCGTAGTACGTGCATTATTTATTATATTTCGGCTATTTTTCCGTGTACCTTATCCAAATTTCGAATTTTTCAACGCTATTTACAGTAGTTCAGCTTAAGTAGGCTTAATGTATGTATATTTTTTGCACACTTATAAATTATAATTCAGAAACATTAAACATGTTTTGCGCATATAAAAGAAGCACCGCCGCGGTTGGCAGAAAATGGCATCAGTAATTATATTGAGTTTGCATTTATACGTAATTCATTAAATAATTACTCAACGTGTGGATCAGAGTTATTCAAAGACATTACTTAAGTGAGCATCAAAAGAGATCTTACTGTGAGTTTGTAATTTCGATTTATAGCAGTTGGGTTTAAGATTGAATTTCTAACGTGTGTGGTTTTTTACTTATCAGCCTTTAATACGAATGGTGCAGTTTATCCCTTCAGTTGCTTCATAAATTAGTGTTAAACAATACTAATCGTCATTTATCATACAGGTTTCAACGAGTTTTAGTCAACATTGATGTTGAGCTTGCCTAGAACCTTGCCGTTGTTAGGTAAGTACATGGTAAAATTGGTATAGTACATGGAATATTAAATTACCTATAAAGTGAGATATATCATTTCAATACGACAAAGTCCTTAAATAATAAACAATCAAACCGTGCTTTGCATATTATGTATTTATATTTAAAGGTTGTGTAAGTATTTGTTGAATAAGTTAATATTTATAATAAATACAAATGTATTTCATGAATACTTCAACATCATCATCCTATATTGTCCCCACTGCTAACAGACCTCCTCTCATTGATGAGAGGAGGGAGAGGGTCAAATGAAGTATATTTAATTACTTGTATTGTGTAGGTATTTGTTAAAATCAAAACAGTGTGTCATTAGTTCCACGCATCCGAATATAGGTAATCGTATTGTAGTAGATATTGTAAGTATGGATATGTGAGACATTTCAATAGTGTACTTGACAACACTAAATTTAAATAAACAAAAACAACTTAGAAAAGTGGAAAAACCCCCGACGTTATCATTTCAAAGCTCAATATCTCAAAAACGGCTGAACAGATTTACATGAAACATGGCTAAGAACACTCGGAATAAAATTATCTATGACACAACAAAAAAAATACTTAAACGTTAATCGATTCATCCGTTTGGGAGCTACGATACCACAGACAGACACGTTAAACTTATAACACCCTCTCCTTTTGCGTCGGGTGTTAAAAAAATCTATTACTTTGCCAAGAAACAACTTTTTTATGCAATTTTAAAGATTTTTAAATACTCAAACATGGAAAAAAGGATGCAGTTTGATCATAGAAATTATGACGTCATTAGGCACATTTCCCTACAAACTAACCGAGCGTTTTTGACGTTTCGCAAAAAGTTGCTGATTTGACTATCAGTGAACTACTGTATGCACAGGAATGCAGAAATATAATCATGATTATGGCAAAATAAACGGAAAACTAATAATATGTACCTACATGCATTTCCAGGATGCTTGCCAAACAAGAGGAGAGTTTCAGGAGTTGTCATCGTGGTATAGTATTGACAAATCTATTAGGTACCTTATAAAATGGAACGACAGAAAAAGTTCTAAGTTTCAACAACATAATTCATTACAAATTTAGATGTACTTGATGCAATAAACCCTTATTGTATTCGTTCCTTAGTAAATACGAGACCCTAAATTGTTTGCTTAATTTACCAACTAAAACAATGAAAACAGACTTGTTCCAAGCACTGGCTTATGATTTATTCTCATGCGAAAACAAATACACTGGCGTACTACGAGTGACGTGTAAAACACTGCAGCTAAGTACTATTTTCAATGCTTCACAACTCGCCTCAAGCGATCCAGTTGAATTCTGACCTGTGATTACGCATATCACTTACGAATCTCGAGGTCAGTTATACCCTGGTGAGCTTGGGTTGTGAATCGTCTCGGAAATCAACATATCTCCGCTTCCTCGAAACGTTGGAATAGACACGTCACTAAATATCGTTTGCATGTAATTTCAAGTAGTATAGAGAAGTCTCTTCACTTTAGTTTGCACGCAGCTCGTATGCGGCGTCGCTTTTGACTTATTGCTGTGAAACACGTAAGGGTTGCGACCTCCGTATTTTCTATTTGCATACTCGCCCCGGTCAGAAGCAGCCAATTCAGTGTCTTAACGTGTAAAAGGCTGTATGGGAGTATTTTATGTTGTACACGATTCTTAGGCTGTGGCTTCATAGCGCATCTGGTGTTCCAATGTGCATGCTTAACAATAGAGAAAGAACCACTTCTAATAAGAGGAAGATGTGACGATACGAGTGACAGGGTGACGGGAAATAGAGGGTATGTGAGAAAATTTACATTCTGCGCCGACCCTAAGTAAATGGCAAAAAGGCAAGCGAATGATGAAAGAAAGGACCACTTATAAAAAAGTGAATTTCACTATTGAGTAGTTACGTTAGATTTTGCAACTCCACGTTATCTTGATTGTTTTTTTATGGAATCATCGTTTCCATGTCACATCACAAGTAGATGGGGGAGTAGTAGTTATTGGCTAAACGAGGCGCACCTAGCAGCAAATGTCAACGGCACCCGCCCCCACTATGCAAATATCCGCTCCTATTGGTAGCGCCAACGGTTCGGAGAGGTCAAACTTCATTCCTGATATCAGCGTCATACTACAGATTAGGATTAGGTATATCGCGAGATATATACTTTAATCCTATCTATATCATATATTATAAGGAGACATCAGTATCATTAGTCGAAACTTTAAAAGATCCAATTCATGTCAACAAGTTTTAAAACTTAAGAACATTCAGAGCAATAATGACAGACACGAAATAAAAGTGGTAAGTAAAATATCTCCAGCATCTCTCAAAGTCAAATAATGGTCGTGCGACATTTACGGCTCAGTTCATTGAGTGCTCCATAATAATGAAAGCTGTAAATATTAGTAATAACGCCAAATAATCCATTATAGTTTCTAAATAGTTTCAAAAATATTTCAAGCACCTGAAATTGATACTACCAAGATCTCACTTGTTTTATGTAGATAATGTGAAGGTCATGTTTTTGAGATACCATTTTTGGTCGTTTAGTAATAGGTATAGTACGTAACTATGTGTAGAACTAGAGCTATTATATGCCCGTGCGTCCATATCATTAAAATTATAGAGCTAATTCATATTAACACAATGGGAACAAAATTATTATAATGTTCCAAACATTGGCCGCAGACCTTGAATGTTGATCTACTTTAGCGTTTAGAAACCAATTACATTTGATAAGCCAATTTTAATTCTAATGTACAACCTAAGTACCTAAACTTCAAAAAAAAGTTCAATGTAAAATACCTTATCGCTATTAGATAAAAGTTTATGTTTTATCTGCCCTTTGGTGTATTAAAGTGAAAGATTGTGCAAATGTTGAACCTTGGGAAGGTCACGGAATTTGTGAAACAATATCAGTCTAATTTCTTAGAAACGGACGGCAACATGTGCGAGTTTATCTGCGACATCTACAAGTGACAGCGGCAGCGTCTGCGCACATTGCTGTCCATGCTTGTATCTTTTGTTTTTTGTTCAACTCACACGTACTGTGACATTTGTGAGCTACAACTCACACCGGCTAATGAAGATAAAACGCTTTTTAAAAGAAACAAATGGTTCTAAAATCTAATTAAAAACGTATTAACCCTTAACCCATTTCCCGGTTAACACCAGAAGGTTATCATTTGCCACGTCACTGTGACGATGCACTTTCATCATTAGGATTGAAAAAAGGCTTCGAACGTTGGGATGCAAGCGTCCGAAGAACCATTATGCCTTATTATGACCGCCATTCATCAGCCATATCGATCGTACATTAATGTACGCTAATGTTTTATAAATAGATGTATAATTTGCTTTGTCTACACCTTAGCCCTCGATTGACTAACAGTTTGTTTCTATTACATCAAACTGTTGGTATTTGGTCGAGGGCGTGGCGGCCTCCGGCTTATTAACCTAACGAGGAAGTCGATCCATTTGATTTAACAGCGGGAAAAAGTGAGAAACTGGTTTATTTTAACGTACCTATTACTCTTGTTACGAAATTGTAACAATTTAAATAAAATACCGTTATAATGTTAATATTAAAATTATGTAATATTTATACCTACGTATTTTGCATTTACTAAATGTTTAAGTTGATAGGTACTTGGTGTAAAAACTTAAATCCTTTCCGTTAATCCTGATAAAGTACCTATAGAAAAACAAATTTATAGAATAGCGTTATAAGAACTTACTTTGTCCTAGATGCACCCGCTTCATCCAAGGATAAATTTGTGGAGGATTCGCCGACGCGTTGGCGGATTTAGAATTCTTCGTATTATTAGAACTAGAGTTGTTAGCCTCATTGCTTTCGTTGCTGGACGTACTGGAAGCCGGACTGGAGATGTTCTGGTTCACATTCGCCTTATGTTCCACGGGAGAAGCGATAGGTGTCGTTAGGCCTAGCTTGGATCCTGTGGATCCACCACCCTGTACGCCGAAACCGGGCGAAGTTCTTCCCGGGCCCGATGACGTGGAAAGATCCTGCGGCGATGCAACGCCTGTAGTGGACGTAGAGTCGGCGAATTTACAACTAGCTCCGGCCGCTTGGCTCGGAGGATTCGAAATCAAATTCGGCGATAACGCCCCCGGGCTCGGATTTGAATGCTGATGCATATGACTGGCTGTGTTACCAAGTCTTTGCGGATGTAGTTGCGTGTAGTCTATCATAGTCTGTGGCTGCATGTGGGCGCCCGCGGCGGGTGTAGCGTACGGGTGTTGAGGATAGTGGTGGCCGACTTGTGGAGGAGAGTAGCAGGCATTTGGATAGGCGGATGCCGCTGCGCTTGGGTTGTAGTAGTCTGCTCCAGGGGTCGGCAGGCCCGGGTGCCCCGGCTGGTCCACAGGCGTCCCGGTGCGGCCCGGCGCCTGGTTCCCGTAGCACGAGGCTAGGGAGTTAACGAACTGGTAGGAGCTCATCCCGGCGTTGTAGTTTAGGTCGTTCATCGGTAACAGCGTAGTGTCCTTCTTGCTAAGTTCACTCTACTCTTGTCATCCTTTGGATGTGAATGGTCTAGTCGGACATGTTAAGTGCTGTTCGCAGTCCGCTTCAATTGTCCGAGCTTGATTGATGGTCCTGCGATAAAATGAGACACATTAGTTGGTCAAGTGTGTGCTCTCGTTAGAGGAGGGCTCAGTAGAATAAAGTGACATGTTACTATGGAGTATTTGGACGCGTATGTCGTTGTTTCTTGGTCAACCGTGTTAGTGATAGATGTTGTGTGAGGACGAAGTTACTGTCTAAGGAGGTGCGTTTAATGTAGACATAGTATTTTGATATGACACATATTTGTTTTGAAATAATGTTGTACGACATTTTGTGTTATTATTATGATCTAAGGTAGTGTTTGGTAAATTAACATAAATCAATTTTGGTAATCCTTTTCTATTTTGCTAAATAGAAAACAAAATGTAATTTAAGGATAGTTACACAATCCACTAATAAGACTAATGGCTTTTAAAGCCATGTGCTTAGTAAGTTTAAATAAATAGGCTAAGAAAGCCTCAATATTATATAACTGAAAAGATTTTCAATACAAATAACTTTAAAAGAAAAACAAACTATAAATCCCACTTCTCCCTTGAAACGTACTTAGTTTTCGAATAAGAGCAAGCTGAGCTATTTAGTGATAATATTATATACAGAAAAATCACGACCATTTAAAATTATCAATTTATCTAACTTATACGTTATATTGAAGCACTTGCACATTACGTACCCAAAAAATAAAACTAAAACAACCCATTTACATTATAACTACCTACATATATGATGACCTGTGCAATACATATATGATAATAAAGGTGCCGTGCATTGCACATACATACGTATGCATGCAAGAAAAGTGTTCGCGGGGTGCCAAACTTAGTACAAGGAAGCTACGCAAGGGAGGTCTATTCTAAAACAATAAATTAATACATTTCTATAAACTACACATGTCAAGTGTGCGGAAAAAAGACGCCACGTGTTGGCCCATAAAAGTGTCCGCAGAGCTTTATGGGTGTAAGCGGTAGGCCAAGCGGCGATTTACGACGTCGGGTGAGTGCATATGTCTTTATGAGCAAATTAGCAGTCATTGTGTATGTACTGGATTTACAGTCGGGTGATGAATGTGTGAACGGGGGCTTTTTGGCAAAATTTTGGCAGTTTTGTCACATGGGTTGGTAAAATTACATTTCGTTTTTATAATTAGAACATGACTACAATGAACAATGATTTAACATTACTTAACTGAATTTTGCGCACTTATATTCAACGACGGCACGGGTAGTTAGTATGTATTTAAGTAGTTATGTGGTTTTGGTAGACATGCATTGGTAGTTAAAAACTAAATTGACATGTTAAGATAATTTTAATTAATGTTAAATCACTTCGACAGGAACTTTATTGCACTTAAAAAGCGAAAAGTTGATTCCTGGTTTACCTACATCAGTCTAATGGGAAAGTAAATATTACTTTGTGTTCTAAAACATAAAACTTCGAATAAATCTATACTAATATTATAAAGCTGAAGAGTTTGTTTGTTTGAACTCGCTAATCTCAGGAACTACTGGTTCGAATTGAAAAAAATATTTTTGTGTTGGATAGTCCATTTATCGAGAAAGGCTTTAGGCTATATAACATCACGCTGCAACCAATAGGAGCGAAGACGCGGACGAAGTCGCAGGCAACAGCTAGTATTGTTATAAAGCTGACGCTTTTGTGTTGCATGTAAAAATATGAGGTACGAGTATGTTTGTTAATCATTTTAGCCATTTGTTGTGACTAGATATATATCGCAATTATACTTACAAAGGTGTATTTTCTTTGTTAGTCAAATAAAAAAATATTGTACAAATAAAAAGAGTCCCCTATTACTACAATACTACTAATTACATATTGGTAGGATACATCTCTTGTTCAAAGTATTCACTAATTCAATCAATGCAAAATAAATCCGCAGGCAGTATATCAGAATCCTTTAAAGGCACTCAAGAAATACCCCTCCACTTTTTCATACTCGTCTTCGTTACAAGTTTCTAATGAAATTATATTCGATTCAAGTATTCTGATAATGATCTCTGATATTTTATTGCTTAATTTTTTTTGTTGTAATGTTAATGCAAGTATTATACCTAATCGAACCCTTATGCTATCTCTAGAAACCAAGAACAATCGACTAAGTACTAAAGTTCGTATCAAAATGATCCATAATGAAATAAAGTCATCCGCTGACGTGCCCTCACATGTGTTCGGTTATTTCAGTGCCGGATTTTTGTCTCGTCCGGTGCGCGTTAAATGGTCCGGACGATTTCGATGCTTTTTCTTTTAATTTCATTTATTTTTCTAACGTTTCTCAGGGCTTTGAAGAGGAAACACGTCTGACTGTTTTAATTTTAATTCGAGTTTTGATAGCTTGTAGCGCGTCTGTTTGGTTTAATTTTGATGTTGCTTTATTGAAAAGGAAGGGGTTTTAGATGTTGATTTTCATAATGGTACCTACTTATACCTTGTTAGACAAATAGTAATTTGGATCCTTGGTACAATTTGATTCCTATTGCACAAATTTTACTATAGAATATATGTCAACAATTTTAATTTATATTTGATTTTTATTGCACTCAAAACCTAATTTAATAAATACCAAACTCCAATTACAAACCGAAATAATAAAAAAAACAACTTTAATCCAATAAATTTTAAACGGCCTATAGCCACAGAAAACTTTGTATCAACAACTCAAACTCACTTTGTAGTCGAATACAGTGAGCTCTCAAAGATTTAATATGCTTTAAATGTTCCGTGTCAAGTGGACAGTTGAGATCCACCGCCAAGAGATTTACTGCGATACGGTTTGATTTTATGACTCTTCAAACACTATCAATTGACGATAATTTTCAAAGAAACTACTTCTTCAGCATTTGTGATGTTCAAGTTATTACTTAAAAAAATAAACGTATTCAAGTAGTGTTTTCTGAACTCCACTTGTAATAAAATTTTCTCGATGCGATTAATTTCCGAATTTTCTTCCATTTAATCTGAACAAAATAAAACTATACTCACACTAAAATGTCAATTAATAAAACAACAATCACAACCGATTCACAAACATCACTCACTTCACAGTTTAAGAATCGAACTCTTATTTTTAAAAAGTCCGGTAAGTTTAAAAATCGAATGCGTCCGAAAAGTTCGGCGCGGCGCGGAGGAAAACGGCTCGTAGTTTCCCGGCGTCCGAGCGACGAATGCGGCGAGAGCGAGCGATCGCGGCGAGGTGGGCCGGGCGGGGAGGGGCCCACCTGAGCCGGCGCCACGTGCCCGCTCGAGCGGCGCGCCCGCGACCGCGCCCGCTGCCGCTTATCCTGAACATGAAAGCTTCCACTTTTCATAGAGATGTTTCGGATTAAGTGCGTACTAAAGATGACCAAGCCGTTATTTTTTAATTTATTGGTGACATTGTAAGAATGAAAATGTGCTTTTGAATTTATTATTTTCTTTAGACTCCTAAGTTAGGTAGGTACATTTGTTTACTAACAATTGATTGTAAAACATGGTAAGTATATTTTATATTTTATTAAATGTCTACCTTAGGAGGCTAAATTCCCATGGCTGATGGGTTAAAGTTTTGCTTAAATTGGTAAAAAAAAATCTTTAAATTCAGTATCTAGTTACTCATATTTTTATTTTTTTATTTTTTATTTATTTATTTACAATAGTAAATTGATACATTGGTATAACGGAAAATTGTCGTTAAACCCTATCGGGTTTGTATCGACACCGAAATCGTGAACAATATTGTTAATAAGCTATTTGATTAATGACAGGTCCGGAAAACAGTTTTTCCTACTATTACAAGTAGTGTTCCATTCGAATGTTTTAAGTATACGTAAATATTAAAATACGAACCGAGGTGAGAGATCTAGTGAAATAGTTGCCTTTTTTAGTGCTCTAGATCTAGAGTCAACGCCAAGGACATTTACGGTTTTGAATCTTATTTCATTGTAGTACCTAACTCATGATATATATACACATCTTTGATATTGACTGGTCATAGTTTTTATTTTTTTTATAAATGAAGGCTAATTACTGACTAATGAGTGTATACTGCTTATGTCTAAAGAAAACTACTGACGTACTTATGCTGTTTACCATCAGTGAAATGAACAAGAGTCGGATAAATAACGCAGTCAAGCCCAACCTTTTAATAGAAATGGTTCCTTGGGCAAGACACAAATTAATAACTATACACGGGCGCACAATATAAATGTACTAAGCATGTGCTGCCATACATAATCGTATCTACGGTCTTTAGGCTCAATAAAATGGTATTACTACAGTGGGGTAGTAGCGATAGTATTCGTACCTAATTCCAACTGCATTGTCATTGCACGTTGTAGTAACATGTTACAAAATTGTGTAAAATTGTCATTCAAGCTCCCTGAAAAAAAATTATGACTAAGACCCAACTTTTGTTCACTTAAATGTAGCCTCTATTACCTACACCATTCCAAACATAAATAAGCGTCTAATTGGATGAACAATGCTAAAATAAAAGACAATCGGTAGGTATGAATGTATAGGACATTAGGATAGTGTTGGTAAACACCCGAGAAGATCTAAGTTTTATCATTCATTAACCAGAGGTGAAGCTCACCTAATTAAAGTTATCCATCGTGAATGTAGAGTCATGGAGGCAACATCGCATATTAGTTCTTTGACAACACCTGACTTCTTCATTGATAATTGACTACCACTATTAAACATGTGGTATAAGGCATCTGACATTCTGAGAGTTCTAGCCTAGAAGATTTTATTTGAGGTTACAATCAATGTTTCTGGGGCGACACCATTTAATATAAAATAAACTCCAATTATTTTTTTCTGTTGATATTGTAATGATTTAGTATTTAGTATGTAATTCCCAGTTACGTACCTATGTAGCATATTGTGCGCTATAAAATAAGTCACAAGGATATCTTGAATAGATTCCTTAGTGGAATGAGTTTGCCTTTCTACCTAAAGCTGATTCATAAGTATAATTATATGTAATACTGTTGTGTACTGTTTGAGTCTAATCTTTCATAATGATTGTCAGCTTTGGTAAGTACTTTATAATTAGTTATAGATTTTTCAGAAAACTGATGACTGGAAATGATTTAGGAAGCGTATTCCACCAGACTATCATAAAAATATAGTAATTAGTAACACATCAGGAATATCAGGATATCTACAATTAAAAATAATAAATATCTAAGCTTAACCACATGGACTGGCTCAACATTGTACTTATTTTATCAAAAATATTAACCTAGCTCTTAATTATGTATGTAAAACTATTTCCACGGTAAACCGTCACTCATCCGTCATCCGTCATAACTCAGTACCGGGCGTGCGGACGCCACCCATGCATCATGACGTTACATACGGCGCACGATGACGAATAAAAATTACCGTCGCACTAAAATGAATTATTTAAAATGCATCTATTATAAAAACAGATGTTTCGTAACGGTTATAGTGTTGTTGTGGAAATAGGACATTGCAAAGCAAATACATAAATAAATAGAGAGTTTTTATTTATGGGAAGATATTAAGTTCATTTCGACTTTGTAAATATTTAGTATTACATTGAAGCAAAAAACCGACAACTTATATTAAAACTATCACCAAACGAATTTGTTTGGGAAATAATTATTGGTATTATTGGCGTTTTTATATTAAATCTTACTACTTATAGTAATAATATTTAGATAAACTTAAAAGTTGAGGTTTTCATATTAATAATAAAACCCATGTTTATTAAGTTGTTGCCCTTCTACTTTTTTTGTATCAACCGGCATAATTATAAATTAGAATCAATTAGTTACTTTCACAGCAGGTCTAAAATTTAATTTAAAAAACAACAACAATTGCACCATACCTGGCCACTCATTCACGGGCTCACGGTCCACGCTAGCCCAGTGCTGGTTGGGGACTAATTGGCCCATCGGCTTAATTAACTACTAATTATATTACAACCAACGAGTGCAGACGAATGCCTGCCCATTAGAGCAGTAACGGCGCGGTTGTTTAGATTTATTCTTATAAGGCTTTTAATAGATTTGTTACAACCACCACCACTGTGTTTAAAAATCAAAGGAACGCAATTACCATCCCCATCACATAAGCGTGCAATCCAATAAAATAAACCTATTAGGTAGGTACAAGCTTGCTCTACTCTCTGCTCTGCTTCTTTGTACGCTGGTTAAATAATGACATAATTTAGATTCTCATGGAAGTCATCCACGTCTATGTACAATTTACAATTGAATATACCTGCCGATAGCTACAAGTATTTATAAGTATTTTGGCATTTTACATCCAAGCACCTACCAGGTATAGGGAGGTACCTCCCTGTTTTAGTTTGAAATAATGTAGAGGCTATGCGTGAAAGGCTACTCATAAATAAATGTTCCTCTAGGATTTATATTTCTTCGAAACATAAACACAACGCAAACGAACGCGAACTCCATACGAATTGAGACTAAATGCAAACGCTCTCGTTTTTGTTATGTTTCTGAGTAGACATTTTCCGTTCGGAATATTACCGATAGATCCCGAATTGTACGAGCGATATTGAAATGATCCACATATCTAATCACAATCGGGCATAATCCCGGTATCTAGGTTCTCACTATTTCCGAGCACCTTGCTTGCAACACACTTATGTATATCGACAGTTTTAAATGTGGGTAGTTGTTTTTCCACTGGGCTCCATTTACAACTTAAAATTACATTTCAATCTGAGTTCAATGTCAGTGTGTTTCGCTCACAGTTACTTGGTTGATGCTAGGTGTGCCCTAACCCAAGTTTGCTTATATAAATGCTGTAGGCCCTTTCAAGTGGGGGAGGCGGCCCTAAATGTCAAGACCCTGGGTCTCTAAGTTCGACCCTGTGCATGCTAGATTTTAGATACAGGCATACAGGACTCTGTATTTAAATAAAGGCATACAGGACCTCATTCTTTTATTCTTCTATTTTTATAAAATGTATGAGCTTTGTCTGTGGAGTTGAAATAAATTAAAATAGATACTATTTGTAAGATAGACGCTCTTGGAGTAGCTACAAAACTGCACCAGAACTTCTGAGTAAGTATACCGTTTTTGGGAAAACGACGTCGTAGTAGGGTCTATAGGTTGGTGAAAGACCAGCTAATAAGTTAGGTGCCGGTGGGTGGCGGTTTGCTAAATAAAAAAACGACTCACTGTTTCTTTAGGGCCTTTAAAATTTAAAAAACTTCGGTTTTCAGGTGGTCGCAAACTAACACTGGTCGCGTACCTAACCGTCCTAGCGACCTTACCTATGTTTCAAGTTCAAGTTACTTCTTGTCCGACTATGGAGTACAAATGCAAGTAAACATATCTAACATAAAATCAAATTGTGCAGGGCGAGACATTGCGCAGAACCAAGCAAAGCGGCGTACTTTTGTGTCGGAGGCCAAGACTCATTTTGGGTAGTCGTGCCCGAGTGAAATGAAAGTCTCCGCTTCAGTACATTTTGTATGTTTCTGCGGGCGGATTGCGGTTTGTTCTCCTCTACAGGTCGCATTTCTCAATCGATTCTCATGAACTTTTGTGAGCAGGTTCTACCTACAATTTTATAGGATTTTTGTGTCGCGTCAGTTTTTCGAATTTTTTTTTGTGGTTTGTTCCCCTCTACAGGTCGCATTTCTCAACCGATTCTCGTGAAAATTTGTGAGCTATTTTGATAATTAGGTATATGGAATTTATTTGTCGTATTTTGGAATTTGAAAAAAACGCGAGGTCTACAGCTTACTGAGCCACTAGTTATCAACTTGTCATGTCTGTATCAGAAAATTCCCAAAAGAGCTAGGCAACACACGCGAAATGAAATAATCTGTGCCATATGTAGTTTTAGTAGGGTTTAAAGGTGGATAAAATAAAACCCGGTCAGGGCAAATAACGAATAAATAAATAAATGAAATATTTGTGTGACGTAGATGAGAATGAATATTTTTTTTCTGAGTCTTGGATATTTTCTATGTATTTAAATATTTATATGTACTAAATATACCTGTAACACAAGCTTTATTGAGCTCTATGGGGGTAGCTCGATTTCTGTAAGATTAAACATTACCCTCTAATACGTATTTTTTTATTTATAAAACTTGCAGTGATAGGTTGCTCCTTGCTAGCCCATGGCCCAAAACTCACTTTAACTCTATTCTCACAGTCTCTTACGACACCCAGAACGGGCAGAGAGGGGGTGGTGCGATTCCAACCCACTGCCGCATGGGGCATGGAGCATAGATTTAGTAAAGTTTTCAAAGCAGGCCCATTGAAATCTGACTCAGAGCTTAATCTTTTTTTATACTCCGTCGGTGGCAAACCAGCTTACGGCCCGCCTGATGGTAAGCAGACACCGTAGCCAATGAACGCTTGAAGCTCGAGAAGAATCGCAAGCGCGTTTCTAAGCCACTGTCAACTTAGATTCGTTGTGCTGCAGGTAGAAATCTATGCAGCTCCCCCACTTTCAACACAGCGTATCCACAGAATAAGGAATAGGCGTATCCTCGAACCCGGGACCTTCTCGGGAAATCTATGCAGCTCCCCCACTTTCAACACAGCGTATCCACAGAATAAGGAATAGGCGTATCCTCGAACCCGGGACCTTCTCGGGAAATCTATGCAGCTCCCCCACTTTCAACACAGCGTATCCACAGAATAAGGAATAGGCGTATCCTCGAACCCGGGACCTTCTCGGGAAATCTATGCAGCTCCCCCCACTTTCAACACAGCGTATCCACAGAATAAGGAAGAGGCGTATCCCCGAACCCGGGACCTTCTCGGGAAATCTATGCAGCTCCCCCACTTTCAACACAGCGTATCCACAGAATAAGGAAGAGGCGTATCCTTGGACCCGGGTATGTCCTAAAACTACGACCAAGACCACCGGGGAATGGGCAGCAGCATTCCTTAAATGCGGTGGAGATACTGCGATCGCCAACCCGCATGCCAAGCGTGGCGATTATGGCATTTACCCCCCATGAAATTGGGGGGGGGGGCTATGTCCAGCAGTGGACGTCCTAGGGCTGATATGGTGGTGGTGGTGGTATCCTCGAAAGCTCTGGCGGCCTTACAACCAAAAACACAACGCAAAATACCTAAGGAATAAAGTAGTGGCATTATTATGGCTGCTATAGGTACTTCCCCAGTTGGGCTGCTCCAAATATTACCTCTTTAAACCCTACTTTATGCTCTACCTCTATTTATCACTTACATAGCTCTTCTTAACCGGCCCTGTTCAACTCTGGTACAAGTATCGAGGCAAGAATATATTTCTATGGAATTTAAGGTGGCCAGCATACCTGATGTCAGTATGAAAGGTTGTCCTCTCAATCTGCTGTCTTATTGTCATCGGCTCTTTAAAAAAAACATTCACGTGGTGTTAGGTAAAAAATTAAGTAAATCTTTAAATACCTAAGGCAAACATAATAAATAAATAAATATTAGGGGACAATTTTTTACACAAATCGAACTAGTCCCATAGATAGTAAGCTCAATATGGGTTGTGTTATGGGTACTAGACGACGATATATTCTATGATATTAGATTTATTGTACTAGAATCTAAATGGTAACGAAGAAAAAATGTCAAGATTAATTTTTTTAGTTAATCACATAGTATAAAGCCTAAATAGGAGGAGGAGGAGGAGGGGGAGGAGGGTTTATGGACTAGGTAATAATAATATAATAGGTAATAATAATAAATCAGGAACTAAGTGTCCGAAAAGTGTCCCACCAGTAAAGCTATGCGGCGTACCCTTGAGGCGAGTGAGTCAGTTTAAATACTTGGGCCACATAGTGACAGAGGACTTGAAGGATGATGCTGATGTTGAGCGGGAGCGAAGAGCGTTGTCGGTTAGAGCCAATATGATAGCCCGCAGGTTTGTTCGATGCTCAAATAGCGTTAAATTTACCTTATTTAGAGCCTATTGCACAACATTCTACACGAGCAGCCTGTGGGTTAGTTATACTCAGAAATCGTACAACGCTCTACGCATCCAGTTCAACAATGCGTTTCGAGCGCTGCTGCTGCTGCCCCGCTACTGCAGCGCATCAGGTATGTTCTGTCAGGCGCGCATGGACGGTTTTCACGCCATCATGCGTAAGCGCAACCGCGTCCATGGCGTGCAGAGCGCGGGACAGCAGCAACAGCCTCCTGGCAGTGATCGGGAACAGGATTGATGGTCCTTTTGTAAGGCACTGGTTGTCGCTTCATGCACCAGTGCCACATATACGTAATGGGGTATCTAAATGATTATAAATAATGTATTAAAATTTAAATAAGTTTGACAATTTTTAATTAATTTGATTTTATTTATGTAATTATTGATAGTTTTTGTTTTTAATACTCCATTTTTAAGTATAATATTGTGAAATTTCTAACATAAAGTAAGCCTTTACTAACAAGAAGTGGATCCCAGTTGTCTGAAATAAAAATATATGAAAAAAAATAAGGGCTCTTTGAGGAATATTCCCAGCTCGGGATATCATATAAAATATTTCTGGTAATAGTAGATTATACACTAAGGGGATAAAGCACTGTTTTATGTCACGGGAGCGAATTGAATCCCGAACGTAACGAAGGACTCATAATTTAACTCCTGAGCGTAGCGAGGGAGTTTTAAGTTAATTCCTGAGCGAAGCGAGGGAATTAAGACTGAGTCCTGAGTGCAGTGAGGGGTTCAACCGCCCAAGACTAAAACAGTCTTATCCCCGAGGTGTATACTCTACTTTTCACACCTTATGCGAGACAAAAAAACAGGCTCAGTAGATATACACCACAGGCTACTTGGCTTCTTTGTAGCTGACAAATATTCAAAATAGACCAGAAGCACTGATTCAGACACAGACTTTACGTTTTTTACAGCTTTCCATTTGTCAAAATCGTTGTAGGCTTTTAGGTATTTTTCTTTTGACTTCTCTGGCAGCAGATTGTTGACAATGCCTATGGCATCTAATTTGATAAACTCAGGAGTCAAAACACTTTCATCACTCGACATTTTCAATATTATTTTTGAAATTAAATCTTCTATAGGCACCTACAAGAACTCGATTTGTTCGTCACGCGTGAACAAATGAAGGCGCGCGACGTTCCAAATTCGAAAGCTCAAGCCGTGGTCCTAGATTCGAAATTCGAATTTCGAACACCGCGCTCCTCCGGACCGGGGTTCACACGGAGGCAAACTTCATTTATTTTGTCAAATCAAGTAGGCCATGGCCTAGGACAAATTGTGTTTAGCAAAATTAAACTTTATGCATATAGTAATAAGAATTATGAAAAGTGAAATCATATTATTAACCAGCGGGTTATAATGAAATTCAGTACAACATTATAACCCGGCTAATACCAAGGGATTTAATGTCTTGCTTTCGGTAGGGTTTACATGACCTATAATTCGGCATTGTCGAGCATGTGGTTTGAAAAGGTATATTACTATTCTGGAGTGTTACTCTACTTGTGATGTATTTTAAACAGGACTAGGAAAAATAAAGACATAAGTGTTGATAAGGTAAATGTCCTAGATCCCGACACTGACCCACTTTCAATCTCAAGTCATTATACGAAATAGCGGGGAACAAGGTCAGCTATTGGGTACCCAAAAAGGTGTCAAGCATTGTTACGTATACCTTATGTCGATAATATCGCATTGTGTGCTTCAATTAACACTGTAATTGAGAGAAGTTGGAAGAAAAGTACCTATTGCGATTTCATCCCTCCATTTCCATAGCTCCGAGTTCTGACTTAACAGCCAGGATTCGGGAGCTCCAAAGGGACTCTGCCCCACAGGCCACCAAACCCCATGGGCCATAAAATTTATTACAACATAATAATCAACAGGTCACGCGACAACACATGCTGCCAACATAACTCACCTGACTCAACATAATTTACGACCTAGGGTCGCATCCCTCCTTCACACTCCCGACCAAACAGAGTAAGACAAAAAGCCAAAGTCGGTGGATATTTATAAATCGTTTATTGCCTTTTAATTATGTATGTTTGGAAAGGGTTTTTTTAAGTTTTTTCGAATTGAAGGAATGCTAATAAATTATGGTAGATGGAGTGTTCTGATAGGATTTGGATGCTGGTTTTTTGGATGCCAAAGTTCCTGAAAGGAATGTTCTTTAAAAAGGGTTGTTCATGAGGGACTTACACACGCAGTCATAGCATAAAATGAGTATTTTAATACCCCATTTATATACTATTTGTATAGGTATGCCTTTCTTATGAGACAACTTCACCAGCATTTTTTAAAGTTTTACGGGTAACCTTAAAACTTTAAAAATATTCTGAAAGAACGGAGGATATTATATTCAAGACAAGTTAACAGGACCTTTGAGGCGGCTTATATTCGATACCATTCGCTTATTTTGTGACGTCACAATAATGTTATGTTTCCATTTCAGTATCCAGTTCCACTTAAATTAAATATTAGATTCCCTTTGAGCAAGTTAGGTAGGTATATCTTATGTGTAACAAAAAAGTAGGGCACCTGGTACTGTTAAGTCAACTGAAACTCCCATTATATTAAACAAAGGATAAGTATTCTTGCAAAGTCAAGTCCGAACGTTTAATAATAAATTGTTTTTGCATAAAAACCTTGAACTTAATTCCGTACTCACGCTTTGCTTTTTACCTATAAAGATGCACATGTCAAAGAAATTCGTGATTCAATATAATAATACATAATTACTTAATCCATTGTAATGCAATACTTAATTTGCAAGTGAATTAAAATTTGCATGTAATCGTAAAGGACGCGCTGTCTCTGTTTCCCCAGCGGATTCTTCATACATTAGAGTAGGACGGACGCTGCGCTCGTATTGCGTTGCATTAGGAGCATGCCTATTGCAACGCCGGGGGCGGAGCCTGTTGCGTGCGATTGGGCGCTGTGATTGGTGGATACAAGTTGTGAAAGTGGGGTGCCAATGTGCTTCTGAAACTTGGCAAAAGTTTTTAGTTGGAAAGTAAAGGAATTATACAAATTTTCTTTTTTTGATCCATCTTGAAGACGGGATTAGAATATATGAATCTTTATAGTGTATGTGTTTATATATTTTTTTAAATATTTAAACGTAAGTAGGTAAGTACTTACCTATCGTAAATTCTTGATAGGTAAGTACTTTTCCAACTGAAAAAAAGCTAAATAGGTTTTTTTTATTCCATACTAGGGTAAGTCAGGGGTAGTTGGCCATAGTTTTTCTTAAACGCTGTAAAAACAATCTTACACATTATGATAAAAATCTTTAATGGAATTAAACTTTTGAAATTCAACTTTGGCATGTTATACAAAAAACCGATACTCGTATCTTATTATTAGATCAACCATAAAATGTTTGTTTTTTTTTTTTAAATTCACGATTGGCCGTTTCTCCCTGAGGGATCTGGGTGTCAATGTCCATTCTCAACTCTAGCTCTCTTCTCTCTCTAGCTTTAGCAAAGTTATTTAGTCTTAGATTTCTGTGTCTCTAGACCACATTTGGAAAAAGTATGTCTGCAAATTCAGTATTCTTTTCACGACTCCAAACTCCAAAATTGGCACACTGCGCACTGATGCCAGTAGGTATTTCGTAGTAGTTTTAGCCACATCCACGGCAGATCCTATTCGTTTATCTTTTATTTCTTGTTTTTACTCGATAATACTATATTATTATTATTATTAGGTAGCGGACCTCGTGCATCCTTCAGGATGAAACTGTACTGGGAATAACACTGGGATGATGATGAATACTATTAATGGGACATAGTCACACTTTCAGGCAGCTTTTCTAATCAACTGACTCCAATTGGCCATCTCTCTCCGATCCTAAACTACACTAAACACTTTCAATGCCAGGAACCCGCTATTACCTAGGTGGCTTGTTTCGTAGCCACTTTCCGCTACATACGGTTTTTCGCATGGCTACGAGCGTAGCGCTACGAAATTGTTGGGAGTAAAAGTGTACAATGTAGTTGCTTGGCAACCACAGTTGCCACAATCCATTTAGGGGTTTGCCAAGTACTTACCTAAGTTGGCTAAAGGATATTAACATTTCTGTAGACCCTAGTAAAACAGTGAGTCGTATGTTTTTAATAAGTACTTATTGAATTGGAACTCATAAAAAAATTGTGAAAATATCCTTCCATTTCGCCAACTGATCTACGAGTAAAGTGGTCGCAGACCGACACACAACATTAGCTGGCCACTAACAATACCTATAACTCAAACTATCGGGCTCCAAAAAACCTGTTAGACTATTTTTATGACAATTGGAAACAACTACCACCCTAGCTAGCACGATAACTTATACCGCCACGTTATATGGCCGAAATGTACCAAAACTCCACATAAAACGTGACGGTATAAGCTATTGTGCTAGCTAAGAAGGCAAAGAATATATATATTTTTTTTTATATATATTTTTTTGATTCATGTTTTGACTAATAAAAAAGTGCCCTTGTCAATTTGCAAAATACATTTTTGATTTTGATTTTGAAAATAATAATTATATCGTCTACGAGTAGGTATACCTACTTACAGTTACCTGAATTGTTGTAACTTCTTATGCACAAGGCGCTCTATAATATCTGAAACAATATCTATACCTATGTTAGGTAGGGAATGAAGATAACAGTTTTGCTTTAACCTCCTGAGGCTCCGTGTATTATAGGTACTACTTAAAAAATAATATTTAATACTAGTATTAAGGTATTTACTATCCCCTTGCAAGCATGAACAGACTAAACCAGTATTTTAGCTTAATAATCAAAATGAAAGTAGGCAATGGGTACTCCACACACTGTTAGTAATTGACTTCTTTCATGATATTTACACACATGAGACAACTTTCAATGTTTTTATAGCTCATCTTTGATAATTTTAAGGAATCTAGTTCTTGTATATTTAATTCTAGTTTTGAAGGTCAGGATTCAGGAGGGTATATTTAAGTACTTACCTACATTCAAAATATATGAATCGATGGGTATCCCATACCCAAATCTGCGGCGGCCGCTTTTTGCTGCTGAATGGGGCTGTTCTGATATTAGTGAGCACTTAGGTATCAGGTATTAGGTATTAGTGAGCCCATAGGATTCAATTTTGAAGTTGCTCCAATATGATGTGATGGCTCATTGGAAGGTGTATAAGATTGCTGTTTCCAAGAAGATTCATGTTCAGAGCATATACTGATGTCACCTATTAGATTTCCATACTATATAGTGATATTCTGTAAATATCACATTTGCGCTGAAATATAATAACGCCCTGCATCCCGCGCCAATCAACACTCAACCCACATTAAATGTTTTTAAATTTGTTCAAATTGAAATCAAATACCAATATTTTATGGACTTTCGCAATGAATGTAGAAGTTCTACATTCTTTATTTTTGTTACAGTAAAAAAAAGAACAGATTAGATTTTTAGATTGAGGCTGGGTTGCACCAAACTGTCTGTAATCGTAAGCTGTGCTCGTTAAAATTTGAATGTGTGGAAAGTTTGACAAGTTTCTATGGGGTGATAGCTGCCGGCGCCATGTTTAACGTCAATTGTCTGTGATCGTAAGACGGTGCAACCCAGCCTGAATCATTGCTTGTCACACGTGAGTAGAATCGTACCACGCCAAAAAGATATTCATACCACCAGAGTCGAAGCAAAATAGAAATAATTAGCGTTATTTGTAATCAGAGGGATCATTGCCTTACCATGTCTTTAAATCACTTAAAGACAACTTACCAGGGTGATTGGGCAGAGGTAGGCACAGCGGAGTGTCATTTTGCTTGTAGGTACCTCCTGACGACCGGCGTCCTACACATGGGTCCCAATTAAGTTTTAATTTTGACTCTTTGTCAATTTGACAGAGTATAATTTATTCTGGCAAATTTTGATACTTAGGCGACTTCCTGATTTAGCGGGGCGGGAGCGAGATGTCATAGGTATTTTGCTCTTTGACGTGAATTTACCGATGTGAGATTTCCTCACTTGACGGAATACTGTCAGTAATACGTTTGCGCAGTAGTAATACCATGCGCAGAAGTGGGGCAGTACTGCATTAGTATCGGTTGACACTGACAGGTGACAGTTTTCTCATATCGTACCGCCCCCGCATCGACAAGTCAGGAAGGCGCCTTAGTCGTCAGGAGGTTAAAGCAGAAGACTGCAGCAATAATTTGCTCTGTAAGTATGTCGTGTTGTGTTCCTGGGTGGAGTGGCTGGTGACTAAGTAGACTCAAGTAGACTTTATACTTGTTTGCCAGCGTCGTGGTATAAAAAATGTATTAAGAAATAACCTTCTTCTATCCTGGCAGGGTGTGTTCCTGGAAGTATTTGAGTCACGTTATCTTTAAGCGGAGGAAACAGAAGGGCAATATTGAAACCCTCGTGTTCACAATATCAACGTCTCTGTTGTGGTGGAGATAAAGAAGACATTACAGTACAGTACACAATTAGAAATTGGATATGCAATTATTATTATATTCCCACTCTTAAATAAATTTTGAAATTTCTCCACTACCAAAAGGTTATCTGGAAGAGATAGCTCGTTAGCTCGAAGACCGCCTGAAGAAATTACTGTTGTTTTACCTAGGTACCTCTACTTTTTAGTTCTGTATTTGTTTCATACATTGATGTGTGCAATAACGCGATTTGTATTACCATATTGTATTTATTTTACATATTAAAAAAAATTCAACTTTTATTTAATTTAAAAAAGTATCATTAAATTATAAACTTAGGACCCTTCATTTCCCGGCCTCTATAGTAATGCACTATTTATTTATGCTCTCTATTTATTAAGTTGTTGCTTGGCAGAATTACCATTTCCTTACGACGGTGTAGGTAGTTTGCCCTCTTATTGTAAACATGTGTTTCTTTGTAATGTTTCTGGCTTGCCCACTTGTTCGACCGTCTGAATAGCTATTGACCGAGTGTAACGAAGGTCTCCGTTTCAGTTTCGGCAAAATTTCCTCTTCTTTCATATGTCAGGATTTCCGGATTTCAGGCAGTTCTCCTCTAGAGGTCGCATTTTTCAACCGATTTTCGTGAAATTTTGAGAGCAGGTTTGATAATTATAGATGTAGTTTTTTTGTCGAGTCAGTTTTTATACTAGGTACTATGGTACCTACTGAAATTTGCATCATCGGGCTTAAGGTGTCATAAATCTAGGTACGAGTAGGTAAATATAAACCATGCTTGTAAACAGCATTTATGTTTTATATTTACTTTACTAATTAAAATATTTAACTACCCGCCTGCTAAATATTCTTTCGGATCTTTAGGCACCTTCTCAGATCGTAATTAAATATTAAGAGCACATTTAATATTAACTATTCAGGGTACCGAAGGCTCTTTCAGAGTCCGTCTCAGGTCCAATTAGAAAAAATAGAGCATTTTACATTATTGCTGCGCCAAATCTAATTAGAATATTTTTAACAGAATTACTTAAGTACAGTGTGTTAAATAATGTGTGCAGCAAACGATGTGTGTCAGAGGTCGTACATTTCGTACCGTGTGACGGCACGCTTATGATTTGAATTAAGTAATCTTATTGATAATCAACCGGACCCAGGTGTGTCCTAAAACTACGACCAAGACCACCGGAAGGAGGTACTGCGATCGCCAACCCGCATGCCCAGCGTGGCGATTATGGCATGTAGGTACCCCCCATGAAATTAGGGGAGGCCTGTGTCCAGCAGTGGACGTCCTTCGGCTGATATGGTGGTGGTGGTGGTGGATTGATAATCAATTAATCATTAATCATGTGTAAACAAACTTGCTATTTACATATTTGAAATTTTAAACACAATTTTTTTTTTTGTGTTGTGAAATATTCTATTGAAAGGTACTACCACAGTATACAGGGTGGCCCATTCAAATCGGTCAGTATGGGAAAGTCTAAAACTATAAGACATACGAAGATTTGTTCTTAGGAACCATGTCACCGATTTTGATAAAAAGAAAAACTGCATTCATACATTTGAAAAAAACACTGTACCCAGCTAGGGAATCGAACCCGGTTGTTTTGAAAAAATAAACTTACACTATTTCTATTCAGATATCGTTTGTGTAGGTCTTAAGCAGTAAATGTCTCTAAGAAACATAATGTCTAAAATGAATAAAATGCAGTTTTTCTTTTTATCAAAATCGGTGACATGGTTCCTAAGAACAAATCTTCGTATGTCTTATAGTTTTAGACTTTCCCATACTGACCGATTTGAATGGGCCACCCTGTATATATATGACTCAATTAAAGTCGCTTAAGACCTTAGAGCGATAGGACTGCTCCTCTCAATTTATGTAAATTTGAATAATTTTATTATATTTACTAAAACATTGATTTGTATTCTAGGTATCAATGGATAGGCGTTCAAAATTGACAGAGGTTTCTAAAAAAAATCCATTTCAGTCAAGCGTTGGTGAGATATTAGCTGTCAAAGTCGTAGAAAATTTGTCCCCCCCCCCCCCCTATAATTTCCAAAATATGAAGTTTAAAATTCTGATAAAAATCAACATGATGTAAAATTATAAATTCTTTCAACTATTTTTAGTTTGAACAAGATAGGTTTAACAGTTTTTGATTTAATGCTGAAAAACTGTATTGCCCAAACAAAGGTTGTAAGTGTTGTGACTTCCCTATGAAGATACGACATTTTTTGATTTACTGTATTGTATAATGGTTTAAAATGTAGATTAGGAGGTGTCAGTACGGAACCTATCTCTGTTTGTGACCCGACCCACTTGGCCGCTTTTTTCATTTGAATGTTACTCCGTTTTTTGACCTTGTATATTTGATTGAACGAACACTTCAATTCGACACTAGCGCTACGACGGTAACGTTTCAACTAAAAACTTCTTCTGAAAGGGTACCAAAAGAGGGCGCTGATATCAAACAATGATTATTAGTGTTGGAATGGTTTTATATAATATTATACAATTTCGCTACCCATAAACATCTGTGGATGTTTTTTATAGATTCGTACAATGTTTCTCAAGTTACCTTTTTTTAGCACTATGCAGCTATCAGCGCAGCAGGCGTTATTACATCGACACCCACTAAACCAAAGCGAGAACTGGTGCTTGTTCGTAATGCGTAATAATGTTTATTAGACAGGAAACTATTATACTTCTGCAGTTGACTGTACAACTTTAATTACTCACATGCTTTTGGTACCTACTACATCATTCTTATTGCAAAAGTAATACTATTGACGTTGACGACCACTTTGGCTTAGTTGGTAGTGACCCTGCCTACGAAGCCGGAAGGCCTGGGTTCGAATCTCGGTCAGGGCATTATTTGTGTATATTTAGCAAGAATATTTGTTCCTGAGTCTTGGATGTTTTCTATGTATTTAAGTATATTTTTATCTATATAAGTATGTTTATCGTCGTCTAGTACCCGTGGTTCAAGTTTGCTTAGTTTGGGACTAGGTCGATTTGTGTAAGATTGTCCACAATATTTATTTATTAATTATTAATTTTAGAAAATTACACGGACTGCTAATATAAAAAGTTTCAATTTACTCATGGTCTTAGAATACCTCTAGTATAGTGAAGACACGATTCATACTACCTTTATATACTTTTAATAGCACAGTGCCTTTTTAAGCCAAGTTAGAGGCCTCCGGGCGGCTTGAGAACTTCTAACAGTCAAGTTGCCCACTCACTTGACAAGCCTATTCCCAATAAGGTCGGTTTTCTCCTCGGGTTGGAAGGTCAGATGGCAGTCGCTTCCGTAAAAACTAGTGCCTACGCCAATTCTTGGGATTAGGTAGCGGACCCCAGGCATTCTTCAGGATGCAACTGTACTGGGAATAATGCTAGGAGGATGATGAGTGCCTTGCCTATGTACTTGCAAAGTGGTTTAATGGAACTGGTATTTATGAGGAGAGACTTTTCTTCGTGACCTAACATGCTTTGTGCCAAAGATAAGTACCTATATGTTCCTATTACTAAGCATTATACCAATGAAGAACAATTCAGAAATTATACAAAAAATAATAAAATAAGAACTGGGTTCTAATTGCTGTCCCTATACATAACTAAAATAATTATATGAGTATAATATGAATGTAGAGTATAGTAATTATTACGTGAGTAGTTATGTATTTCAAACTGCACTCATATAATTATTATATGTAATATAAGTTTCTTAAAATTATTATATTAGTTTATACTTACCACTTACCATTTACATTCAAGCATCTTCAAGCGAACACGAACACAAGGCGTGGCTCATGACATGACGATGACGATGCTACCCGTAAATCGCAATACCTGTTAATGGTGTCAGTCAACGCGGGCATTGCTCGCTAAAGCCTGTCTACGTCACTACCTAAGGGCCAGTTCACACTGAATGTGAGGCCACACAATTTCTCTTTGCACTTGCAGCTAATGTGTGTACTCGCACTATTGGCATTTTTAAACACAAGCTTCGGTATGGTGACACTGACACCGTACAAATACATTATTTGAACTGTCATTGTGCCCTTGGTCTGTGTTGTGCCCAAGTAATTTTAAAAGTAATTAGTAATTTATTACATTTAGCGACCTATTGAACCTTACATTGCCAGTGTTTATAATTTAGTGACTACAGTTCCCAGTTTTTAATAAAGGTTAGCCATGTAATTTGATCGGACAATAAGATGACCTCAGATCTTTATGAATCCGTACCTAAGAATATTGTCACTCAAATCTTAAGCCTAAGTTTAGTAGATCACACGATAATCCATGAATATTCCCACTCCGACTCATCGTAGATCCACTTTCATTACCATCAACCATCCACCTACAGGGTTGCATTACCGTCTCGGGAATTTCAGAACTTCTGAGTTTAGATTTCCTTAGCACAGGTAGAAATGGGGAGTTTCTTCGTGAATAAAACCATCTAGAATTGATTTTCCGGGACCGGCTAGTATAAAAAAGTCCCAGGATTTTCGGGACTTTACATACAAGGCGGACTCGGCACTGCAAGCCCTAGAACGATATATAACTGGTCTTAAGTCCCTAAGGAAGGCGTTAAAAGTCATTAGTCACGCCGTCACCCCTTGTCAAACGGGAACTCATACCGCGTGTGAAGACTGTGGAGTTATTAACTTTCAGCTATTTCATTACATTTTTTCAGAGAGGAGGTGGTTATGCTTTAATGTGAAAGAGGTGCACTTGTCTGACGTTCCTAAACGATGCGATATAATTGGAATTGTCAATTCGTAAAAGCATTCCTAGTGAAAGACATGATTAGTCATGGGATGGGTTAGTGTTTAATTTGATCTTGTTTTCTTTTGTGAACAGTCAGCTACAGAGAAACGTGACCCCCTACATAAATGTTTGAATACAGGGGGGGTGTAAGGTTTCTCGGCAGCTGACTGTACTATTTTTGGTGAGCGATAAAGAATATGTGTTTTAATTTTTATTTTACATTATATGTAAAATAATTGGGCCAAAAAAGTTTCAGGGCCACTTTATAGAACTAATTTTCTACGTTATTATGGCATCCGTTGAATGGATGACGAATTAAGTTCTCAAGTATATGTTACGAAGGAATTGAAACAAACAAAACCATGCAACCAATTCATTATGACATATATTTTTAGGGTATTACATTAAACTTTAGATTTTTTTTTGGACCCGGGTATGTCCTTAAACTACGACCAAGACCACCGGGGAATGGGCAGCAGCATTCCTAGAGTGCGGTGGAGATACTGCGATCGCCAACCCGCATGCCAAGCGTGGCGATTATGGCATTTACCCCCCCATGAAATTGGAGCAGTGGACGTCCCAGGGCTGATGTGGTGGTGGTGGATAGATTTTTTTTACCCCGCTCAAGGGACACTGGTGAACCGGACTTTTGGGAGGCGTGCGTGGAGCCAATGTACCTTGTCATCGAGACTGTATAGGTAATAAACGAGTACAGTCAAGAACAAAAGTCAGTTAACAATTTTGCATCTTATTTCATTGTGATAAGATGAAAAAGTGTTAACTTATGTACTTTTGCTGTACCACATAGCCAATAAGTATAGGCCATTTCGACAATTCAACTTAAGCTTTATTCCTAACGTATAAAGTTATAAATACGAAATTGCCAACAAGCAATATAATTAAAATAATATATGAAAAAATTGCTCTAGAAAATACATTTTGTGGCATAACTAAAGGCAAGTTAACACGATGATAGTAAACAGAAGGTGAAGCACTGGCTATGCTAGAGTTAGGCGACGTCCTCAGATTCTGAAACAAGAAATAGAAAAATATTAAAAAACATAAATATTCAACATTTTATAAGTGTTGTAACTATATATCCCATCAAAAACATAAATGTGAAAACGGGAGCCAAGTTCAATATTAAGAATATGCGATGCTTGGTTGGCGTCTTCACCGACAAAAGAATTGAGATCTAAATGGGTGCCAAGTTCCGTAGATTCTCTGAAATTGTGCCAAGTCCGGCACTACATTGTTTACAGTAAAACTAATTTACTGGGCTTAATGCATTTTGAGCGTTAACTAGGCAGTTTTCTTAAATATCCAACAATCTATTCGGTAATAGAAAAATTACTAGATATTTGTTAGATAACTGTTTTTACACATTGCGAGAGTTTTTTGATAGTTAATAGTATGTTTTTAGTATAGTAGATTCAATACTACATGTTAAAATATTTGTTATGGACTTATAGTTTTAAAATATGTGTAGCAGTTAAGTTAGATTTAAGATGTATTGCAGTGCCCTACAGGGTTTCATAGCTGACCAAATATTATAATGTATCACCTGTAAAACCTATGAATGCAATAAACATACTGATTACTGATATTATAACATACTGCATAAAAAACTGCCAAGTTAAGGCTCAAAATCCATTAAGCCACAGTAAATTAGTTTTACTTTAAACAATGTAGTGCCGATGGCGGACTTGGCACAATTTCAGAGAATCTACGGAACTTGGCACCCATTTAGATCTCAATTCTTTTGTCGGTGAAGACGACAACCAAGCATCGCATATTCTTAATATTGAACTTGGCTCCCATTTTCACATTTATGTATTTGATGGGATATTATTACTTTTTGTCAATCTTCGCCAAATGGTGCTTTTTAAGAACGAACGCACGAGTTACTATACAAAATACCCAAATCGCTATAGGTGCATCTTAAATAATATATGAAGAGTTCCCTCGATTTCTCTAGGACCCTATGATCAGATTATTACCTGATAACTATGGGACTACCCCTGAAGTATACTGTTTCAAAAAAAAAAGAATTTTCCACATCGGTTATTAAATGACGGAGTCTGAGACAATTAGCATAAAAATAATAATAATAATACTAATAGAAAAATCACTGTTTTCTAATTTTTTCTGGTGTACGCACACAATTACCAAGCTGCATGCCAAATTTCAGCTTTCTAGGTCCCTGGAAGTGGGTTAGGTCTTTGATTACTAGTCAGTCAGCCAGTGGTAAAAATGCCGTTTTTTTATTTTATTATCTCAATAATTATTAAACCTATATTTATGAAATTAAGGGTTCTAGTTGTTCTAAAGGATCTAAATACATGTACCAAATTTTATTATTTTATGTTAAATAGATTTGGAGTTATTGGGGGGTCAAAAGTGGCCAAAAGGTTCGTGTAAAATAGCACACGGCTGCTGTCCGCCAGTTCCTGGGGTGAACTTGGCTGCCGCTTGTCTAGATTTTATTCAATTAAGAGCCGAAATCATAAAATATGCTATTAATGTACAGTAGGTACAATTTTCGGCAGTCACGTCCATTAATATCTGAAAAAAATATCTGACATGCTCTACAAACTTTTATATTATTGCAAGTAAGTACTACTCAGGTATATGTCCAGCAGTGGAAGTCCTTCGGCTGACATGATGATGATGATGATGAGGCACAATGCTAATAACTAGTAAAAAAAAGATTTACATTAGGATTAGAAGTATTTTAGTGGAATCTACTATACCTATCTTAAATCTAAACAAATAGACGTAAAAATAAACTATGCAGCTATTCTAAAGTAATTCTACAGCAAAAAGTTAAACAAGGGTACTCTAATGAGATTTCTCAGTCTCGGGTAAAAAAGTCGGGAAACTTTAAGAGAATTTCCATTGAAAGTTTTGTTTTGTTTGGCCCGTCAATCCGCGGGGTGTAAAGGCGGGCTTACACCGGTCAGTCTCTTCATTTATTATGTTGGAGTTTTGAGGGTGAAGGAGCAGCGAAGTCTTAAATGGTGAAAAATAATACCTATATATTTATATGGTTTTACATATTATTTTTTAAATAATAATAATAAATCCTTTATTTCAGATGTTTTCATGTGATTACATCCATATTTTGTTAGTAAGGGCTTATATATCTATGTTAGTAAAAATCAAATTGGGCCACACTTTTTATTTGCCCTACCCAAAACTTTTTTATTGGGCAATCACAGCTTTTAAAGGGTCACTGAACCAAAATAGGGAGCGTTCAAGTATTACGTAACGCAATTTATGGAGACTTCTGACTCCCCCCCTAGTAAAACGTGACGTAACCACCAAGTGACCATTTTTACCTAAAGTGGTCATTCCATTTGAAATTTTGAAAAAATAACGTTTAAAAAATGCGTCAGAGATTCTCTCTAGGCAACCGTTCTGACGGATTAAAAGAAACAATGTTACGTAACGCCTAGTTCATCATATATTTTTATTTTATGACTCATTTTACTCTTCAAAATTGAGTTACTACAAAGAAAATTGGAACTATTCACATATTTTTCCAAGACGAACAAGAGGGTTATTCAGTAGAGGGAAATAATTATAGAAAGGGCAACCGAGCCTGTGCGTCTCTCAAACAATGCTAACTTACATTTAGCTGTCAGTCAGAAACAATTTGGAATTTCGTGAGCGCGGAGGGTCGACAGTACGGTGGGAAAATGGCATTTATATAGAGTGGTTTTGGGACGCAAGGATACTTTTGTATAATAAGAAACTAGTGCTTGTTTTTCTATATTAAGTACATTGAACCACTTACACTTTGTAACAAGTAAATAATTATTGTTTAAAGCCTTTGTATTATGAATTTGGTAAAATATGTTGGTGCATTAATTAATTTGGTGACTTAATAATTTAAGGGTGTGCTACTGCTATATAATCATAGATTGTTTTTAATTGGGAAAATGACAAATTGTAAGACGAATAAGTCATTCCATTCTAGTTACTTTTCTTAATAAGTCAAGATTCATGTGCAAAGTAAACTCTAGGTACAATTGTTGTGAATATCAAGAGTTCACATTTATTCCTTTTTAATGAGGTAGAACACACGCGAATTTAATTGCAGGTGCCCTTAGGACAAGAAATAAGAACAAGTATCTAGAAAAAAACGGACGACAGTTGCAAAAAAGGGGAAAGGGTATGATAGTTGCCATTTTATCACCTATGGATAGGACACCCCGTCACTGTCCCACTTAAATACTTGTCAGAACGTGACAAATATATACCCATGACAATAAGTGATAAAATGGCAAACACCATACGCCTCCTGCCCTCTTATTCACAAACCGACTCGTCCTCACCTGTCACCTCACACCTCACCCTTTTTTACATGGGAACTGTCAAATTTTGTCAGTTTCCATATAAAAACGGGTGAGGTGTGAATAACACTCCTGAAGGGTATTATCAGCTCTATAAACGGTCCGTAGACAGTTTTCGCTACGGGCCGCTTCGAGCGCCATCTATCATTTCCTCCATCCACTCGCCGGGTTAAACACATAAGTGACATTGACGCCGGCCACCGCCACCGCAACGCGAACTCCCACAGCACCCAATCTATACTTAAACTCATCTAGACCCTAAATAGAATAGGGATCAAGTTGTGTTGGTGGCCGTCTGTTCTGGGCCAAGTCTTATTAAATTATATTTTAGTCAGGTACGGTTTGATCTGAAATGTGACTGACAATCAGTGGAATTGACAAGACTTTTAAGGTAAAGATAATAATATTTCAATTCTACATGTTGATAATGATTTCTTATTTAGCTAATGTATCTTTGTAGTCTATGATAGCAGTCGTCAAGCCACGTTAGAGACCTTTGGGCGGCTTGAAAACATCTAACAGTCAAGTTGCCCACTCACTTGACAAGCCTAATCCCAATAAGGACTATTTTTTCCCCCTTGGGTTGGAAGGTCACATGGCAGTCGCTTCCGTAAAAAGTAGTGTCTACGCCAATTCTTGGAATTAGGTAGCGGACCCCAGGCATCCTTCAGGATGCAACTGTACTGGGAATAACGCTAGGACGATGATGATGAATGTATCTTTGTAGTCGGGTTATTTTGTCAGTATAAGTAATCCAGGAACATTTGGACCCCTTTAAATACTAAGTAGTATAGTAGCTACTACATACTTGATGCAAGTACGAGGAGTAGTCATAAAAATGTCATACCTAAGGAGCTATCGACCGCAACTCTTAAAATATAAGTAGGTAATATTTTTAAACGGTATATAATATACTCGTTTTATAATAAGTAAAAAACTAGCCTCACCAATATCATTAAAATGCTGCATCACATTAAACGCACAATTATGTCCGACGCAATTTCAGAAGCGTCGGAATTATGTTAAAAAGAAACATTAGTTCGTAAAATTAAGTCATTATGAATTTTGTGAGGGCGTTAAATTGCAATATTATAATAACGGCCATTATACAGTGGCGCAGAAGCGATCAGTTCGGTAATCGATGGATGTGGTCAGAGAACATATCATTGAGACCGGTTACAGTACCGTCTGTGTTTGTTTTTGTTTATGGCAATTGGCTTATAAGTGCATTCTTATGTTAGGTAAGTATTCATATTTAACAGTAATTTTATGGTAAAACCGGTAATACCAACAAGGTCTAGTTTCCCCCTATAGGTAGGACGCAATGTTAAATGGAAGTCACTTTCGAAATACTGGTTGCCAGCGTCAAATCTAGGACTTAGGTTTTTGAAACCTGACTTAGGTTTGCAGGTCGCATTTTAAAGAAGTCCAGAGTCCTTTTTTATAGCAAACAATGACCCTTTTTTATTAAAAAAAAAATTATAGGTATTTGTAGAAGACTTAGCACACCTAACAGCTGTGAAGTAACGTTTGACATTAGTAATAAACGATGAACTTCTCTAGCGTAATGAAATTTAATACAATGAATATAAATTAATGTAATTGTCTATATCTATGCAATTTTTTGTTTAAAATGATAGCCAAGTTCAATTAGTGCATCCATTCCACACAGTAAGTATTGTCTATCTCTGGAACGATAAAACACTCAAAACTAGAATATTACGTCGAATAGATAATTAAACAATTAGATTAAATAGAATATTAAACTAGAATATTACGGTAATATACGAGATATTATATTTAAGTATGTTTGTTTTAATAGCTCTTGATTTTTTCGAGTTTGACTGAGTGATTCTATACACGAATTAAAGTTTTACCCACTCGTATCAAGAAATGCCTTAATTGAGTCATCAACAACGATATTAAAATATATGTAAGCTGTATAAATTAATTTGGCACCTAATTAAATCTAATAAATAAATTAGGAAAGAAATAGACATAAATGAATTCTGATCAAATGGAGACTTTAACAAATAAGCGACATCGTTTCTTAAAATTAATGCAAAATGTTCGTTTCGATAGCCCGCGAGCAATAGAGATAAATGTGGGAATGTATTTTAGCAAATGCAATATAATTTTGCGTTCTATTAAAGATTTACTTTGGTACCTAGGTTATAATGCCACGATATAAGATGTCAAGCTAACATGGTCAATACGTTCGTGGTATATTACATTTTGTGAGTTCCCGATATCCTCGTAAGTCACCGCGTACTTGTACAAGTACAAATTAACGATAGTACTTCAGATACGACATTTTAACTGCAAAGCATAAATAATTGCCTAATGTACTTCACCAAGTACAAAATAAGGATTCGCTAAAAACCATAGACATACTAAATAAAAAAATAACAAGAATTTATACAAAATCAAAAAATCCCGTCTGGGTCTGAAGCACTACTCGTAGTTTGTACTTGGTGTAGTACACTGGGTAGCTAGGACTAGGTACTACAGTTGAAAAAAGAATTTATACAAAATCAAAAAATCCCGTCTGGGTCTGAAGCACTACTCGTAGTTTGTACTTGGTGTAGTACACTGGATAGCTAGGACTAGGTACTACAGTTGAAAAAACAAAAATTTTGCGATGCTGTTGCAAGCGCCATTAGCACGTGAGTATACCTATACATGGTATGCCACGGTCGAGAACACAAACAATGTGATAAGTTTAAATATCAAAACCAAAATGTATAACAACCGTTAATTGGGTCCCAATAAATCGAACCCCGCGTCGCGGTAGTCTCGATGCGGGTGGCGCAGGACCGGTCATTATGGAAGTCTTAAGGGGAGGCCTATGTCCAGCAGTGGAGGTCTTTCGGCTGACATGATGATGATGATGATGAAATCGAACCCCGGGTCGCGATAGTCTCGATGCTTTTAAAATAGACTGGAGGAGCAAGAGGAAGGCCTGTGTCCAGCAGTAAAATATGCTGGGATTTTGAAAATTCTGCAGATTGTTTTTCTGCCAGAGCTAGGCCACGTTTCCGTACAAGCTCCACTTTTGTATTTAGATTTATTAGGTCTTAAAATCTAGGAGTTGCAGGCGTCCATAGGCTGCGGTGACCGCTTACCATCAGGCGGGCCGTACGCTAGTTTGCCACCGACGTGGTATTAAAAAAAAACTACAAAACTACCCTTCCGTGTCCTGCCGGGAATTTTCGTAACTTTGAATGAGGGTTAGTACATGTTATTTGTTAAATATTTTCAGTTTCAAAACCACAGTTGATATTCCTAACACTAAATCGAAATGTCACGTATTACGCTACTGGACAAAAACCTAAGCTTGCCAAAAATTTTAATCGTTTCGACCCTCGGGCCTACATAGCTACATTGATCAGCGGATCTGCTTTCGAACGTCGCCAGTGGAGCGTTCTTGATAAATGATGCCAGGACAATGTGAGTGCAGAATCTTTTGTCAATCGTTTTTGTATGGTCTGATGTTTCTGTGACGTGCCTGTGACGTGGGGGTTGTGGGCTGAGGTTCCTATGTGGGCAGGTGCGATCTATGCATACACACGATATTTATATACTGATATAAACTACTGTCCTGTAGAAAAACGTCATAATTACACAGGTAAAACATATTTTCAGTTTCAACCAAACAAGACTAGCTCACAAAATATGTAATAATAGTTAGTACTAAGATTGTATTTAAGTCAGGGCGTCGACCATAATCTTTCCTTGTAAATAATTTTATTTTCAAGTTCTTTGAAATCATAGCTAGAAATAGCGGAAGACAAAACGTAAATTAAACATCAAAGTGAACCTACGACTATCGATCTCTTTGAAACGTATTTAAAAGTAAAATTAATTGCTTATTACACATAATTACTGGTAATTTACGAGTACTGATAGTGGTAATAATCAAAGCAAGCCGCAAACACGTGGTGACCTTGCCCACTTTAGATAACAGCTAAACAAAGTTCCTTCAGTAGCTTCATAGACTACACTTGATATAGGATAATTAATTACGTTGTTGAGTTTGTTACAAAATTAATGTTTTATATTCGCAAAGTCAATTTAGCAAGTATACTCTAAGATGACCTTCGATTGTAGTAGAATTTATGACATTTATTAGAGTGGGTATATTAGTGTCCATATAAAATACAGGGCATACGCAACTAAGCACTGGTTGTATACAGTTTGAGGAATGTGGTGATTATTTTATGCTAAAAAATAAAAATAAAAATAATTAGGAAATGCCGCCAGCATCCTCGGTACAATGCCTCAAGGGCCCGTTTTAGATTTAAGTTAGTTTTAATTTTCTTTATATTATTTTGGTTAAGTATTCTTGTATATATTTTCGTTGTACATAAATAAATGATTATCTAACCATTTACCCCCTACACCTAACAAAATAGTGTGAACAGCTTGGCTGTTGCAATGTGAAAGGTTGTTGAGTTGGAACAGGATATAATTATATATAACTAGCTTTTACCCACGACTTACACACACAACACAAGCCTTATTGAGCTTACTATGGGACTTCTTCCATTTTTGTAAAAAATTGTTCCTTCATATGCTCACGCCCATATTCCCAAAAGAGGCAGGCAGAGAGCACGAAAATTAAATTCAGTGCCACTTTTAGCAATTGTAGGTTTATAGATGGAGAAAATGTGGTTCCCATAGTCAACTCTCTCGACACCCAAGAGAAAAAAGGGGATGGTGCCATTCTAACCCGGGACCAATATTTATTTATTTTATTTATTTAAATACCTATATTGAAAATGAGGTATTTGAACTACCAATTCAAAATAGAACTTGAAAACCTTGAAGCTGGTGAATATGCGTAAATATAGTTTCCGTTAATAAATCTGCAGTTGTCAGTTTAATGGTTAATGATAATTGATAATGTACTATTCTCATCAAACGGCTGAAGTCTGCGCGCACCTGGCGCTCACCTTCCAGAGTTTAAGGAATTTGGACCTTCTATACAAAAGTACTAAGTAAGGTCATGGATTACTTGATAATCATAAGAAAGCAGAAAATAACATTATAGGCAAATAGGCTTAAATGATGCCAATTATGTATTCAAAAATATTTCGTTTTCAAAATTTTATAGTTAATAGATAATAATAACAAAATTTCGCAGTCCCTAATTCCTGACCCACGGTACACCACAACTTGTACGAGTTATGGTACTTACTTATTGCAAAAGACGTTCCTTTGACTGTATTCGCATAGGCTAGATGACTAATTTTGGTTCGAACGGCATGAAACCATTTTTAGAGAGGATCAAAAGTCAAATGTTTGAATGGGGCCAACTACAATCAGAACAACACAAACGACAAAAATGTGACTCAAAGTAAAATATAGCTGCTTTGCACTGAAAACGCTCCATACGAATTGACAGCTAAATGTATTGACTCTAACATTTTATAGAAAATTAAGTATTTGGTTAAGGACTTAATTCCACCGTTAAGGCATTTTATTTGATTACAATTTAATTGTTTTCGCTGACACGAACATTTGTCTCACAAGTTCACAACGGTATCAATTACATTTTATACTAATTAAAAATGCCTTAACGATAGTCCAAGAAATTTGTCCCCACCCATTTACTGTTTTGTTCGTGAAATATTATGTCTAGGTACCTATATGTACATGGTTGTTATTCAATTTATTGTTTAATAAGACGTAAGAATTTTACTGACGGGTTTTAATTTACTTTTTTTTTGTTGCGATAGTTTGATGTTTTACTATCCATAATTATAGCCACACTACGTTATAAATTGTAACATGAGGAAACAACCCTATTGAGGTTGAACGATCCTCAAATTAATAAAACTAGCAAGTAGGTTGTAATTCGGTCTCATTCCTAAGCTCTGACGCATTCAAAGCCGATTCCGGACCCAAAGAAACACTATAGAGGTATTCAAATATCCATTAGAAGGCTTCTTTTGATCCGGCGTCAATGAAGGCCTCATTCGACTAGGATTAATTAGAGTCTGCATTCAAGCGAACTGCTCAATGTGTGAATATACAAACATCTATTTGTCAGTGGAAAACAAGAGCGATCCAAGATAATGCTATTCTTGCATTTGATTAAGGGCCAAAATTGATTGGCTTTTGGTGCTGTTGAGATAGAAATAATTTGGTAAAATGTATTGAGGTGTTGTTACTGTATTGATGGTAAGACCAAAGAAAAGAAGTGGAAAAAAACAATTATGGTTAAAACTTTCGGATTTAGTGCATTAAAACTATTCTCATTTCCTAGTTGATGGTGTAAAAAAGTAGTCAAAATGAAATAAAAGCAAAGAAACGCCATGAATATTCAAACTTAAAATATAGATGGCGGTGGCTTTCGACGGCTGCGGTGTCGCCTGCCAATGTTATTATTGATTGGGTTATCATTATCAAACGTAAGTACCTAAATCAGCCACTACTTTATTAACCAAGAACACAATAACAAGAATCACTGTAAACAAAACACAAACAAGGAACTTAGAATAATATTAACTCACCTTCCGTGCCTTCAGTATTTTTTACTTACTCTCTAATGAAAAATATATGATAACTCTGCCCATTGCTCAGAAAATAATAAATAGTATTAAATGATAATGATTAAGTATTATTTCAGTTTTGCACTGGGACACTAAGGCAGGAAATAAACAAAATATCAAAATAAACACTGTGCTCAAGCAGCCATTTTGGTAGAATGTCCACGCAAGCGTACTAAAGGTCTACCCCTTAACAAAGGGATATTGTATCCCTTTCTCGGTCTAGCATGTGTAAGGGCGGTATTGGTCTCTCGCTCACGCAATCCATTGTGATTCTGTATAGAAAAGACAGGAGGGCCCCACTTTCTAAAGCAAGGGTCGGTTCGCTATGAAGTTGGGTGCGGATTTTGCAAACTGTTGCTCTAATGGCCTATATTGCGATATGTCCCGCATAAGTCAGTTCTAGGTTAAGAATATCTTTAATCTATTACTAAACGAAACCAATGCCCATATATTCAAGTAAATAGCTAACTAGTTGCTCTGTGAACTGTACCAGTAAAAAAAAAAATTTTAATTTAAAATTTCAAAAAACTTATTTGACAGAAAAATCTATATAAGCAAACCATGCTCACAAAATTTCACGAGAATCGGTTGAGAAATGCGACCTGTAGAGAAGAACAGCGGAAAATCTGCCATCCGCCGGCCGGACATACAAAAGCATTCTTGCCGAAGCTGAAACGGAGACCTTTGTTTCACTCGGTCAGTATATGATGTTTTATTCATTCAGTTTATACTGATGTCGCATATAATTCCTCGTTTCCGCAGTATCATGCGTGGAAGCGGAGCAGTGTGTTTTATTCCTATCGCCCCGCTTCTGCGCATCGCGTGCCAGTCAGGAAGCCTTCATTTTAATATAAGTACAAGCAGTAAAGAAGCGATATAGGTTAGTGATATAGGTAACCAATAGGTATAGGGTTAGAAGTACGCAGAAATCATGTAGAATACAGTATATATAAACCCTAATTCAAATCACTTACAGTCAACAGCAAATGTAGATGATCATTTTAGTACTTTGTCGCACTAACATAACAATACAAGGTAGTAAAAAGATCATCTACTTTTGCTGTTGACTATACCTAATGAAGTTGTAAAGGTTAAACATTAAACCTACATCCAAAACCCAGAATTAAAAGTATTATATTTAAATATGTAGAGTATCAAAAAATCTCTTGCCCAATGCCTAAGGCATTTTTGCATAACGCTATTAACTTCACCTAAAACGCTTAACAAAAACTCACAATTGAAGTAGCTAAACCCTTTACAGGATTACTAAGCAAAAATCCAAAGCAGTCAAAACACGTCAAAATTACTGTCAACATTTGCACATTCACTATCCCCTGAGAGCAATGAACTTGCAGTGTTTAAACCCTTTGCAACTATGCCGAAAGGGATACCGTGTTTAAAGTCTATCTGCTACTCGAATATACTCCTTAACTCATTGACTTAAGGTCTCTCTCAATCGTCACAGTCGTGTTCGGATAACAAATACATTGTTTGGGACTTCGATTTTAAACGAATACCGTTAGAAGTAAAGTGAGGTAGGTAGTTGTAGGAAATTTTGCGAGGAAATGTATATCGTTAAATCGTTTGCCTTTTGTTTTGCTCGGCCAAGAAACACGATGTTAGTTGTTCCTTTTTTATCTAAGTATTCTTGTAATCAGCCATTTTAACATGTATGACAAATTGAAAAATACCTGATACGGTTCGTGACATCTTGACTTTTACTGCACTCATCGCTACGAAAAGGAGTCAGGGGTGAAAAACGTTTTCACTAAATAACATCATCATCCTCCTGGCGTTATTCCCAGTTTAGTTGCATCCTTAAGCATGCCTGGGGTCCGCTACCTAACCCCAAGAATTGGCGTAGACACTAGTTTTTACGGAAGCGACTGCCATCTGACCTTCAAACCCGAGGGGGAAACTAGACCTTTATTGGGATTAGGCTTGTCAAGAGAGTGGGCAACTTGACTGCTGGGAGGTTCTCAAGCCGCCCGGAGGCCTCTAACTTGGCTTAACGACTGCTATCATAGACAGCAACCGGGATCAACGGCTTAACGTGCCTTCCAAAGCACGAGAGCGCTCAGTTAGTTACCACTCATAGCGGTCACCCATCCAAGGACTGACCTCGCCCGACATTGCTTAACCTCGCATACCGCACGCGCTACGCGGGCGCCGCTAGGCCACGAACGCTCGTTTCACTTCACTGGTATCTCTATCTCAGTATATACAGTGTGGAAAGATAAGTCGGGCCCTGGAGGGAAACTTCCTTAAAACGTTGAGTTAACTCAATTTACTGAGAGGAAACATTATTTTATTTCTCCTAAGCAATAAAACTGCATTAACAGATTTTTGAAAAATATACCTTTTTTTTCAGTCCTCATCATCCTCCTAGCGTTATTCCCAGTACAGTTGCATCCTGAAGTATGCCTGGGGTCCGCTACCTAATCCCAAGAGCTGGCGTAGGCACTATTTTTTACGGAAGCGACTGCCATCTGACCTTCCAACCCGAGGGGGAAACTAGACCTTATTGGGATTAGGCTTGTCAAGTGAGTGTTAGAAGCAACTTGACTGTTAGAAGTTCTCTAACCGCACAGAGGCCTCTAACTTGCCTTAACGACTGCTATTATAGACAGCAACCGGGATCAACGGCTTAACGTGCCTTCCAAAGCACGGGAGCGCTTAGTTAGTAACCACTCAAAGCGGTCACCCATCCAAGGACTGACCTCGCCCGACATTGCTTAACCTCGGATACCGCACGCGGTACGCGGGCGCCGCTGGGCAACGAACGCTCCTTTTTTTCAATACTAATTGTGCAAAATGTCTTTATTTGTTTTTGGGCTCTCTCTTATCCTAGACTATCTGTCTCTAATAAGTTTTTGTTCCTTGATAAAACCAGGATCTAATGACATCAATTGGCATCAAAAATTTTTTTTACAATTTTTGTCAAAAAATTTGCTATTTTTTTCTATCTGTACATAAAAAAATCTGTTAATGCAGTTTTAATGCTTAGGAGAAATAAAATAATGTTTCCTTTCAGCAAATTGAGCTATCTCAACGTTTTAAGGTAGATACCCTCCAGGGCCCGACTTATCTTTCCACACTGTATATTGTACTTTGTGGACTACAGTAGAATTTTTACTAGATCACATATTTGACATATCATAACACCCATATAACGTAAATGCGCATGATCAATCCAAATTAATAAAAAAACAAGCAATGACATTAGGTCTTTCCAAGTACGTTTAAACTACTCTTACTCTTATAATTTATATGATAAAGTTTATATCCTTTTTTTTCTTTATCATAGTTTTTCACTAAATAACAAAATGTAATAAATGAAATACATAATTGTAATAATTATTTGGGGATACACAAATTGAGTTACATAAGTCCAAAATAAGCAAAGCTTGTACAACTAAACTATAAAATTTTACAATATTAATACATGGTTTGGTTGAAATAAGTAGAGTAGAATTACTAGCAGGTCACTTGCTGAATATTTCCTATTGTTGACTATGACATTTCCGGCATTGGGTACATACTAGGTATAATATAAACTGAAACGGACCGTCGTCAATAGGAGCATTCCGGAATTAGCAGTATTTTTAAATACATATTTTTGTATACAGGATGTTTGGAATAACGATGTAGAAACTTTAGGAGGTGATACAATACACTGGACTATTAGCAAAAGTTAGAGCCCTATAAGTCTTAGAATGTCCAATGTGTGATAGTTTTTTAGGGTTCCGTAGCCAAAATGGCTAAAACGGAACCCTTATTAGATTCGTCATGTCTGTCCGTCCGTCCGTCCGTCTGTATGTCATAGCCGATTTACTCGGAGACTATGAGCACTACAATTATGAAATTTGGTAGGAACGTGTATGTAAGAACCGCTATAGAAATATGATTTGAAATTACGAAAAAAATATTAAACTGGGGGGGCACCCCATACATGTAACAGGGGGGGGGTCAAAAAAATCAATGCACATAGGCGTGTGGGGTATCTATTTTTTTTAAAATGACATAGAGTATCCTAAAAAAAATTACATTTAGGTCAACCGTTGGTAAGATATTTGCTAACAAAGTCGTAAAAATTGTGTCCACCCCTCTAATTTCCAAACTATGAAGTTTAAAATTCTGAAAAAAAAACAGGATGATGTAAATATGTACAATTATAAATACTTTCAACGATTTTTGGTTTGAATAAGATAGGTTTAACGGTTTTTGAGTTATTGCTGAAAAACTGTCTTGCCCAAACGCAAGTGCGTAAGTGCCGTGACTTCCCTGTGAAGATACGACCTTTTTTGATTTACTGTATTGTATAGTGGTTTCAACCTTTTGAACGCCACGGTCGGCCATAGACGTCAACGTAAAATCGTCACCCCGACGCCAACGACGGCACTGGCCGACAATTTTTTTTATTTTATTAAAAACTACTGAGAAGCTGCCCAATTTTATATTGGCATTATTTCTTTACACATCGTTTTTTTACCGTTGTGGCGTTAGGGGCACGGCGAATTACTTTGACGTCTGGCGGCGAAAAGGGTAGATTAGGAGGTGTCGGTACGGAACCCTTCTTTGTGCGTGACCCGACACGCATCTGGCTGTTTTTTTTAAATAGAATTTTTGATTCGTCCCAAAAATTTTTGAATCGTCCCAGTTTTGTTATGCTTTTAAAGCAAAAAGGTTTTCGCACTTCTATATTCCCATTTCTTTCGCAAGCGATAAAGATAGAGATATACAAACTGAGATACGATTTTAGAGGAATTATAATGGAGCTTGTTTTAAACGAAAGAGAAATAACTACAGGTTTTTTTCATTCAGGAATCAAAACTCCTCTTTATTATAGCGCCTTTTAATGACTAGAGAAGTACAAAAATATCATTCATAAATAATCATCCTTAAAAGTAATGGATAAAATATCTCACTAGGATATGTTATAACTTATCTTAATAGGAACCTTTTCATTATAATTAACTATTTACATTCACATAGTTGACTTTTAATTCAAGACTTACTATTTCCATCATGTTTATAACGAATTGTCTTAAAATTTATATTTACAAAAATATGAACTATACTAAGAATATGCTTTTCAACTTGCTTGCCGTTCAGTCACCATAAAAACAAAATGCACATTTTCAAGTAACATAATAAAAAAATGCATATTTTTATTGATTACAATAGTATTTAAATACTATTGTATAGCACTCATTTATATATTCATTTGTATATTTCTAGAACGGTTAATTGAAATAATTTCCATTAATGTAACATACATTACGTATCATGATTAAAACTGATAACAACATTTGAAATAATGATCTTGTGGTGTACTGTACCTACTTTTCCTGACTATATAAAAAAACGTACCTAAATAGGAAATATGGTTTGCCAAAAACGGAATCAGGGCACCCCATTTCCGCGTCGTCTGGTATGTGGTGGTGTGGCTAGAGTAGCATTATGTACTCCTAAGTCTCCTATGGTACCCAGGTAGGTTCGTTCGTTACCTTGCTTCCATCAGAGCGTAAATATTAGCCCAGCAAAGCGGGGCTCCGTCGACCTCCTGGTAGATAATTTTTTTATAGGTATTATAGTTGACTTTTAATTCAAGACTTACTATTTCTAACATGTTTATAACGAACCGTCTTAAAATTTATATTTACAAAAATATGAACTATACTAAGAATATGCTTTTCAACTTGCTTGCCGTTCAGTCACCATAAAAACAAAATGCATATTTTCAAATAACATAATAAAAAATGCATATTTTCAAATAACATAATAAAAAAATGCAAATTTTTATTGATTATAATAGTATTTAAATACTATTGTATAGCACTCATTTATCAACACCTCATTTTCTAGAACGGTTAATTGAAATAATTTCCATACATGCAACATACGTTAAGTATCATGATCAAAACTGATAACAACATTTGAAATAATGATCTTGTGGTGTACTGTACCTACTTTTCCTGACTATATAAAGTAAAAGTACCTAAATAGGAAATATGGTTTGCCAAAAACGGAATCAGGGCACCCCATTTCCGCGTCGTCTGGTATGTCCTACCCCTAGAGTAGCATTAAGTAGTTAAGTCTCCTATGGTACCCTGGTAGGTTCGTTCGTTCCTTGCTTCCAACAGAGCGTAAATAGGAGCCCAGCAAAGCGGGGCTCCGTCGTCCTCCTGGTAGATAAAATTTGTATCGGTATTATGACTATGAAATATGTTCATTTTTAACCGACTTCAAAAAAGGAGGAGGTTCTCAATTCGTCGGAATATTATTTTACAATGGAAGATCATGAACACTGAACGTTATAATCGAAGATTTTATGCGAATAGTTATTATTCATTTTGTTTTGTACGAGTACAACTAAACACACATACAAGTCGAAATGATGCAGTTCGTTTAAATCTAACTCGAAAATATGCAATTCGTTTCTATGTCAAATATTACATACCCGCATGAGACACATGTACCTAAGCCCTACTTAATTCAAAAAGAAATAATGTGTTATTGCAAAATAAATCAATCAGATTTAATTGATCAATCATTAAATATCCATGTCAATCAAATACTAACTTAAACACATCATTGGGTGTTATTGCAAAATAAATCGGATTTAATTGATCAATCATTAAATAACCATGTCAATCAAATACTAACTTAAGCATAATAAGTTAAATGTCACAATGTTGGACACCGTTGATGTTTGATACTTGATACCTTTTGTTCAGTTGTTCACCTCTATTATTATGACTTAAGGTTGAAAGTGTCAAAACTGACAAGTGTTGGGTTAGAGGAGGCGAGCACTGGGACCGTTTACCTTACTTGATTCTACCTTCTAGCATATCAGCATTTAAATGATTTTTTCGTATTGTTCATATGTTAATCTAAAAATACGGATACGGGCCTATATTTAATGCCTACTTCAATTACATTTTAGGCACATTATATGGTGGCATCATACAATTTTGTGGTATTGCACCGGGCATATGAGCAATGTTTGTTTGCGGCCCATTACCCATATGGTATCCAGGATACTCCCCTAAAGGCATCTGCCTCGTGTCCATATATTCAGTCATATTACCTAAAGCAGTAGCGCCTATGTCTTCCGCGCCGTACGGGTCTGGCGAAGCATTCAGTTTTCCATCTTTCTTCGCTTTCATTCTTCGGTTCTGGAACCAGATCTTGATTTGCCGCTCAGTGAGGCCCAGGGCGTGAGACACCTCTATCCTTCGCCGTCTTGATAAGTATTTGTTGAAGTGAAACTCTTTTTCCAATTCTAAAGTTTGGAACCGGGTGTATGTCTGCCTCGTTCTCTTGGATCCTTCCTTTTTGTCATCACCTAAAACAAAAATACATTTATAACTTAAATATAAGTTGGTTATGAAATAAAACCTACGTGGATTAGCTAGATGATTTTATAGATCAATATGGTAATAAATAATAATAGTATAGTTAGGCTACCAGACACTTATTAGTTACTTTGTACTATGTCCTGTAAGGAATACAAAGATAGTTATTAATATTGATTATTACGTACTTATTTTAATCATTTATTTATTTATTTGGATTTACACACAGTGGTCAAAATAAGGGCTTAAAATATATTAGTAAGTATATTTTATTTATTGTGCCACCAGCAACATTAAACACAGATTCCTTTTAAAGGAAAAAAATGTTGTGGTAGACAGTGGTGGTGCAGCTTAATATTCATCATCATGTAACATACCGCCAATAGTTTTCATCCATGGATAGAATCCTTGCACATCGGCTGCAGCGGCCATTTTGTTCTCAGCGTAATCCGCATTGTCCCCGCCTGCCTCGACCCTCGTCACGTCCTGACAGGGTTCGACTCCCGTTGACTGCGCTTCCTTCGCCGCCCCACCTACTGCATGGCTCTTGATTGACGTCTGACCTTCTGCGGTGTTCTCGTATCCACCATGAAATTGCGACAAATTGCATTCCTTTTCCACTTTAGTTTCATTCTTTTTTTCCGAGTCAGTGATTGCAATCATCCGCTGCAATATTTCTTGCGCGTACGATTTGTATGGGTAATTTTTCTTTGGTTGCGGTTTTGACAGCAGGGCCCTTAGTTTAGATGAATCTGCCTCCGGGCTTGCCGGTTTAGCGTTGCTTGTTACGCTCTGCGGAGACCCATAGCTAGTTTCTGGTAAACTGCACTGACCTGGTGAATTAATCGAACGTGTCTCGTCTCTCTCTGCGCTATCTAAGCCTTGGCTAGGCAAAGTGCTTCTCTGATCGTAGCCATAAAGATCCTGATGCTGCTGATGTTGCCTGTAATAATTCATTTCTCGCCATCTGTTTACTATTTCAGTATTGGCATTAGGGTTGTTACCCATGTAGTCTGAATGATAATTTTGCCAATTATCTGGTTCTGATTTGACAACAGTATCGGATTGACCGTTACTTCCGTAAGCTTTATAAAAGTCGGCACTTTGCATGTATGGGTGATAGTAGTCACCGTTTGCACTATAAGCATTGTTTTGATAGTTATACAGGCTTGGCATCGTTGGGTACTGTCTATAATTGTATTGTTTAGTCTGTAAGTCACTTTGAGAGTTCATGTCGGCACAATTGTTCCACATGTCATGCGCACGATTAGTAGTGGCAGCTGACGTCATGGTTTCACTGATTCACTCACTAACACTAGATCACTACATAGAATTAGCACTAAACCGGACTGCGTGGGCGACGATCCTTCTTCTATGTTGACTGCGAAACGAATGCAATAAGTGAATGCAGGCAACACGTCCCCATCAAATGTAATACTTTTATGTGACCTAAAAAAAGTTTGGGGTACTTTCAACAATAGCGTCGCCATTGTCCCTCTGCGAAGTTGTAAAACCCATCGCCCCGTCTCCCTTTCACGACCTCCCGACGCAGTTACCCTCGGGTGAAAGAAAGAGATGGGTGTAATTTTTGCGTTTGTCGAAATAGTTTGCAAATATCCTATAAATGTTTACAATACCAATATCGCCGATACCCGATTTTGGATTAACTATGTGCGCGTGTGTAGTGACAGGAAAATCATTGATTGTTCTGTGGTGGTGTGCGTGGAGAGGGTGTATAGATTGATTTTATTCTATTATTGGTTTAGTGTAAAGCCGCGTTTTTGCGCTGCGCTGGCGATTGTATTTATACAGGCTGTTCTGGAAACATGATTCAAATTCAAGAATATGTGGTTAATATTGAATTAAATTTAACTAAATAAGATAAAGGAATATAGATGATTATATTATGATGTCTTGTTTTGCCTCTTTGAAAGGGATACCTATACAGCATCACTGCTAGTTAATACGTAATAAATATAGGCATTGTGGCTGGACATCCACATTATTAGGCTACCCTACACTACTGTGGTTGGGTAGACAGTAGACACCTAATGAGTGTACCTACAACTCAGCTTTGTAAAGAGTAAACTATGTAGAGCATTGTAGATTTAAAATGTAATACTAAGCCTAAAATATTATTTGATTGGAAGTAATTGTATAATGTTATATTCGCCCTCAACTTTGTTGCAATATCGCACTGTTGGGCTCAGAACGAGCGGGTTGGTGGCTACATACTAGCAAAATGGGTATATACTTAATTTTTTTTTAATTGAATGAATTGTATCAAATTAGTACGTTCGTAAGCGACTATATTATCCAAACAGGAAGGTTCAAAATAAAAAGAACAGTTTTTTTAATCTAACATTTTAAATAATTTTAACAATATCAGCGCTGGTTTCCAGGCCAGCTACAAACACATGTTTTTCTTTTTCTATTTGGATGACATTATTGCTTGTGACTAGAAAACTCCGTCATAAATCGGATAAGGCAAGCATCCTGTATTTCCGTGTAGAACATAGCTCATCTCGTAACAGTTCAATCGGGGTCGCACAAAAGCGCAGTATGAGGCCCTGCGCGTGCGTCGGTAAGCGCACAGTTGTGACTTCAAAAGTCACTATGTTACTATCGGTCAATAAATTTCAGCTTTCTGACCCAGTTTTATGTAGGTATGTTTCTAAATTTAAATAACTTGAAAAAATTTTACTTGTATACCTATACAGATTAAATAGGCACCTGGAGCATCTGCCTTGCATTAATTTATTGATAAAATCTAGAGTACGGTTATTTTCGACATTCTTAAAAATGTCTTGCGTAAGAGTCAGTATTCCAGGTAGTATCAATATTCTCAATATCATAGCATATGTGTAAATAAATTTTATTTAATTGAACCTGCCATCAATAAAATTAATAAAATTACCTTTCTACTCTATTTCTTCAGCAATGAATAACCTACTCTTTCAATCGAAACATTCGGGATATCTTTCTTAGTCAGCTACTAAATATTTTACTAAAAAGACAACGCCTTTCAAACTTACACGTACTTCATCTAAACCCTAACATACCTACTTAAAGTGCAAAGTCACGCCACGTTCGCGTTTTTCAGCGCCCAATAGCGACTCGCAGCGACATATGCACGCTTTGTCAAACACCTCCCGACCTCGCATCTGTCTGCAATACATGCACACACCCACACGCTATTGTGACGGCCTTTATTAGTTTTCACAGAATTATGTGAAAGGGATTAGAAAGGGAAATTTAGGAAATTGAAAATATATCCATCCTTACCTAAAGCTATACCGCCGGTTTCCAAGAAGAAATTAAAACTACTTACGTATACAGTTGTCAAACGTACACGTAACGTGTTACGTATAGGGTTTTTGTAACGATGCTATACCCCTTAAGATTTAGCATCGTAAGACGGAATGATTAGGAATAAAATCATGAAGTGTTGTGTCGAATCTTATTTTTATTTTATTGTCATGATTATTGGAACGTAATAAGTAATAATCATGTCATCAAAATAAAAATATTAAGATTCAAAACCACCTTGGTTAATTTAAATACAGACGAAATAGTTGGTCAAGTACGTAGTATACATAAAAGAACCACTAATAGTTAAGTGTAGGTACTTAAGGATAGGTACTTCACGTCAAGTCCAACTTGATAATAAATCATAGTCTTTAACCAAATCAAACAATATTGCCCACAATATTTGATACAATCCATTAACTTTTAAAGTCATTAAAATTAAAGCTCAATCTAAATAAAAATATAGGTTTATGAAGCCTAACAAATAAATATTTAACGACCAGATTAACCATAGCAATATTCCACCTTGTGCCCCACTGACGATAAAAAAGTTTAATTTCAATTTCACACTGAATTCTAAAACCTATTTCAATCATAGCAGCCGAACACAGAACTAAAAGGACCCAATTGCTACTGCTTCGACAACGGAATAGTAACTGAATCACGTGAAGGATACCGTTGAACTTGCAAGTAGAACTAATAAAAACACTGCACCATTCATTGCCCCATCAACTAAAAACATTTCAAAAATGAAGCTTGTTAGTTCTTATGTAAAGGGGCATAAAACACATTTCGCTTGCGCAAATTTGATCGTTTCCGTCATACAGTGCCGCTGACAATGTAACACCATTAATCTTACGAAATCAATCGATGGCTTATTCAGAATATTGTATTTGGTTTTGCCGCGGGCCTTTTCGCTGGTATTTACTTTGGATCTTTTTATTTAATTTATGGTTTGCGCAAAAAGGTTTTTGACATCTGTCGCGTCGGCTTTGTACAGACTGGGTCAGCTTACACGAACGATCAAAAAAATTTGCCTCTGTATCTACCTCTGTTTGAAATTGCAGAACGATGGAAGTTATAATAACCCAAAAAATTCCGTTCTCGGAGCAGAAAGTAATACTTTTGCTTCGCTTATCATAGTTACTTACATTCACCTGGAAGTCGTCAGCCTTAAAAGTCGGTATCTAAACTAAAAACAAAAAGGTTCCAAACAAAAAATGCCCCTACACAATACTATCAAACAGCATGCTCATTTCTAATAACTTAGGTTTATGCCCACGTGCACTATTGTAAATAATATTTAAGACACCGTCGGCACCTTTAACGTGCCAGTAGTACCTATAGTAAACAGAAGGCGGCTTCTTTACGAAATACAAACATGTTTTCCGCTTTTATTGGGGGTCTTAAAACAATAAAATACTTTCTAAAAATCGGCGCACTTGTGAGGACGCCGCCGTGTCGTAAACGGATTCTACCTGCTTCTGCCGTTTGCGAATTCCCGGCAGAAAGATAGCTGGTTATCATGTTTGGAACGATTGAAAGAAATTTCTAGAGACTTCGTTTACATTTGTCTTACGTTGAAATAGGGACAGGGTATATACATACGCAGGTGTGAGTCGAACACACAATGACATCTGAATCACGAATGTGAAAATTGCCACGTGTAATTTTTGCATGTGCTTGAGTCAAATCATGCGTTGCGTTAAATATGGCGTATTTGGGTCAAACAATTATCAATTTGTAATAAGTTTATGAAGACCAAGGAATATATTATTATATGTTTTTATTTTAGCTATGCCTTTCAGGTGTGAATAAGCTTAGCTCCTACTACAAGGCAGTTGGCACACGCAACGTCCGCGACATTATGATAACAAAGAAACAAAGCAATTTAGTCTCACCTAATGTTGACAATTGAACAATAATAGGAACATTGTTTTGTTCCATTATTTTGTCATATTGGAAACCGTTCTCGCTGCTGATCGAAGATTTATGGTCTTGGAACGGGATGGGAATTATACCGTTGAAACGTGGTTGTTAGCACAAATATTGTAAACGTAAAATTTACATAAACTTACGGCAATGTGGACTCGTACTACTACTACAACTCCGTCTACAGAGCAATAAAAATGCTGATGAATGATATTTTGGTACTTACCTACTACGATAATTTTGGTCTCACCACGACGGTTATAGATGCTCTGTACGCGTTCAGAACAAATTGGCTTATGTTCCTAAAAAAATAAAATGAGTCCGTCAGTTACATTAAAAAATATTATGCAAAAACTTTCTTTTTTTAATTAAACTAAACATGATGTTGATGAAGATATACCCCCGTTAAAGTTCTCGTGACGTTACGAGCCCCCACTCCCGAACTTTGACGCATTTTATCTATGTCATTTTTCGTTTGTGTGACAAAATAAAATATATTATCGTATTGTATTTGGGTATACTCGTATTATAAATTGTATCATATCGTAATTAGGTTGAGTTATTTCAGTAACGTCAAATGCTTACACTACAAGCCTTTCTTTTTGGCGCTACGTTTGACAGGTAGAGAATGCTATGGTAAGTAAGCCCGCCATTTGTGTTTTTTTAAATTATGCAATAAAATTTAAATAAATATAATACAATACAATAAATTAAATAAAAATAGCCTTTACTATTTCAATTTAAATTTATTATATTAATTAATAAATATACGTATCCAATATTTTTGGGTAATACACAGATAATAAGTATAAATATTACTTTTAAAAATATATTTTTTAACCAGGATAGATTTAACCAGGATTTATAAGTGATAGGCTTGTTACGCTTAGGCTACTTCTCGGCTTGGTGTTGCTATGTGGTATACTTATTACTTTACCGTCCGCAGACTAACTTTGCCTAGATTTCCTTGCTTATCGGTATACTGTCAGTACATACATCGGTAATCGGTGTACTGTCATTTGCTTCTGTGCTATCAGCATCCGCGCTTTCTGCGCCAATCAGAAAGCACTCATTTAAGCGCGTGTGTTAAAGAATTGCACATTGAGACTTAAGAGTCCGCAGTCATCTCGGTTCTCCATACAAACGTAGGTAGTTTCGCTCCCATTTAAAAACGCCATGTAAGAATAACATGGCGTTTTCAAATGTGAAAATGGAGAAAAATACTACGAAAAATACTACTAAGCGATTATTAAGGTTTTCATACAAGACGTAAAACTTTAAAAACTCGCTGTATTTTTTTCTATTACGATTTCTAGCAATAGAAACTAATTTCCGACATAGATATGGCGGCTCCCTTTGTGTATACAAAGTTTCATGTAATTTCAGCTAGGTGTTTTAAAATGAGAACGAAACTACGTTTGTATGGAGAATCGGGTTCAGCCGAGCGTACATGGGCATTCTTAATAGGCATCACCATGTTTTACTTGCAACAATGGTACAGTCTGTCGTAGCATTTGATGACTTATGTTTTTTACAAGGACGACGGCAGTTTGTTTAAAGTTTCCCAAAATCCGTTGACTTTACAGCATGGCTAGTGGGTGGGTTTCGCAAAAACTGGCAACGTCATTGTTTTGCACAACCTTGACCAATATTTGACAACAAAGCTAAAAATAGGACAATACAATGTTTAAAGATAATTACGACTTTTTAACAAAAAGAGGCTTAAAAAATACCAAAGATAAGCTTTTTAAAAGGTAGGTAACAAAGACGTCACGCTCTTCATCCCTTTACTTGCAGTTGACTTTTTATTTAATGCCATTATTCTACTTAGTGTGACTACGTATACTTCCTTTTTTTATGCAATAACGCGGCATTTGATTTTTAAATGCGTCGTCTAAATTAATTTGGCCAAAGAAAGTCGTTCAACAGTGACATCCTTATTTAGGGTTCCATAGTCAAAAAGATCCGCGGCTTAGCTCTGTGACCCGTAACACTAGAAAGCCACAGATTTGGCATGGGTATACAAATCGATCACGCCGACAAGGTAGTAAAACGCAATCTTATAATCAGTAACCTTATTTTTTTGTTTCAAAAATATTTATTTTAATATATTTATTTGAGGTGAGTACGTAGTAAGCTTGCTATTCTCAGCCGCGATTAAAAATAAATCGTTGATCAGCTGTTATCAGTGTTTAGGGGCTCCAAAGCCCGAGTCCAGCTCTATAGGCCTCGGTGCAAACACGCGCGGTATAATCTCTCGCAGCATTATGCGGCGATACCATCGCTGGCCAGGTACACTGGGAGCAACAAAAAAAATGGGTTCATCTGACAATTTATTAAAAGTTACCAAATTATTCGTTTAATTTACATCTTTGTGTAGATAACATAATTAAATCATATACAACTAATTTTTTTTTCTTACCTTTCACACATGTAATATATTATTATTAATTCTAGTAAAACAGCGACTCAATCATCGACTGAAACATCTAGACACGCGGCAGCGTGTGCAGCCAAGTTCACCTCAGGAACTGGTGGACAGCAGCCGTGTGTTATAATAAATATTAATATTACACGAACCGTTTGCAGCCACTTGTGACCCCCCAATAACTCCAAATCTATCTAACATAAAAAAATTAAATTTGGTACATGTATTAAGATCCTATAGAACAACTAGAACCCCAAATTTCATAAATATAAGTTTAATAATTATTGAGATATAAAATTCCAAAATACGGCATTTTTACCACTGACTGACTGACTGACTAGTAATCAAAAACCTAACCCACTTTCAGGTGATCTAGAAATCTGAAATTTGGCATGCAGCTTGGTAATTATGTGTGTACACCAGAAAAAATCAGAAAACTTGAATATTGAACTTGGCTCCCATTTCACATTTATGTTTTTGATGGGCTCTCAATTTCTTGAATACTTTACATTAATTCCCAAAGTAATGAATTATTGTGTAAAATAGTATATGAAGAGAATGGGTGAGTGAGTATGGTGGGTGAGAAGGGGAGATTTTTCATTCCTATGACCCGGCGCAAATGTCCCTAGTATACTGGCGGAGTTGCCTCGTTGTATGGCCAGGGATATTCTTTGTACCTGGTATTCACCAGAACGAGGATCGCCCCCTCGGTCTCTTAAGCGTCGAGCCAGGGCTGCAATAAACGCTCTGGTCTCCGCACACCAGGGCGCACCAGGAAATCCTGGGAGTTTTCATACAAATCGTGACGGGGCCTGCAAACCCTTCCAGTAATATTAATTTTATAAGCATTTAATTTTACATCAAGTATTTTATGCAGTATTTTTTTTAATAACATTGTTTTGATGACCACCGTCTCGTAGCTTGAGCTCCTGCAACCGATAACAATAACGAACATTTTCTCACTCCCGCTATTTCTTAAAAGTCGGGATTAATAAACCCCGGGCAATATTCCAACTTAAGAAAAACATTCAATTTGAGATAGCCGCGATTTCAGCAGGCAGCATGTGTCGGCAAGTTTTCCAAATTTTGCATCATCGGTTGCGGGTTGCATAAATTTAATGCAACTAAATATTTCATTTCTGACATTAACCGACGAAAGCTAAGTTCTTACTTAGCTTCCGTCCTTATAACATTTTAAAATGCCGCTCCCTGTGTGCCCCGCCGCGCGCTGCCCCTCACTGCACAACCATTAATCAAGGCTTCGATGCTGGACTCCTTACAATGGGGAATGTAGGACCATTAGAATAACAATAATTACTCTTCCCTCCGTGTCATATGGAGCGCTTAAAAACGGCTTTACATTTTTGGAAATTATTTTTAGGTAGGTAAGTTTTATGAATCTTGATGTTATTAAATGATCATTACAGTGCTTCTATTTTCTTAATGTCATTCGTCAATCTTCTTTTTAACCGAAAAATAGCAGCTATACTTATCAGCTTCAAGTGTGAGTGTAATAGCGAAAGAAAGCCATGCTTATTTTACTGAAGGTCAGTAATCTATTTAAAACACTCGAAGCAGCGTGTAGAATTTTCTACGGCTGTCGCTGTAATAGGAGCAAAAAATTAAAAGGACGCTTCCTTAGAGCATCTGCAGTAACCTCTTGTGCCCAAAAATCTATTATTTTTTCAATTAGGAGAAATTTTGATCTAAAGTCATGACCTGCAAGTAATGGATCTAGACTAGACACCACGAGATTACAGCGCGGCGGCAGTCAATGCTGATTTTGAGGAAGCATTCAGTTATGACTCATTATACCTAGTTGTTGCAGTTTTGGTTTTATATATATATATATATATATATTTTATTGTTTTTGTTTCTTTAAAGAGTTATTAATATACCACTCCACTCCATTAGAGTAAAAAATACGCGTAAGCTATATTTGCATAAATACAAAAAATACTCTTTTTTAGGGTTCCGTAGTCAACTTATAGTTTTGCCATGTCCGTCTGTCTGTCCGAGGTTTTGGTCTGTAATTGTTAGTGCTAAAAATATTTTTTTGATAAGGTGGAAATATTCACTCCAAAAGTAAAAGACGTATGAAACGCTGCGAAAGTATTCCCTTTGGGCTACTACGAAACCCTACACTGAGCATTGCCCGACATGCTCTTGGCCGATTTTTTCAATTGAAACCACATGAAAATAATTTCTCATTGGTCAAAAGGGAACCGTTGAATTTTTTGCTTCTATACAGAATACTATATAGCGAAATAAATACTATTCCTAATCCAAAATGTAAATGTCTTGACGTCTAAATAATTTCAGCGCGCTCATGGGATTATAATTATTTTTACATATATATTGATATAGTTTTATAATTATAGATATAGTTTATTTTACCACCACCACCACCATATCAGCCCTAGGACGTCCACTGCTGGACATAGGCCTCCCCCAATTTCATGGGGGGTAAATGCCATAATCGCCACGCTTGGCATGCGGGTTGGCGATCGCAGTATCTCCACCGCATTTAAGGAATGCTGCTGCCCATTCCCCAGTGGTCTTGGTCGTAGTTTTAGGACATACCCGGGTCCGTTTATTTTACAGATAGATTTAATTATAGATACAGTTTTATAATTATTTTTTTTGTTTTTATAAAAATAAGGCAGTACTACGTTACTGCTCTTATACACTTTAAACTTAATGCGTGGAACCGAAACGAACAAGCACATTCGTATATACGTGATACTGAACACATTCTCTTTAATCCTACCTAAGGTGCATGTTCCGATGTTCCTTAATACCCAATAATCATCTCTTTTAATATGACATAAGATTGAAAGTGTTCAGCACGGGGACATTTACCTGACCTACAATTAATTTGAACGTTTCTAACAATAAAGTCTGTTACGGTGGATATCCAGCAGAGATAACCGAAGATGTGTTTCCATATACCTCTCGTAGTAAGAATTATAGAGATCCTATCCGCGCTCCACCAAGAGGAAAAAGCACTTATGCAGCTAAATTGAGATCTTGTTTTATTTCATCATCTTCTTCTTCTTCGTCCATTTATCGTGCACATACTTAATGCAAATTTAAGACTTAAATGGTTTTCTCATGGATGACATAGTCAGAATTGGACCAAATTGAAATGGAACCGCACGGGAAGCACCAGCATTCAAATAAAAAAAAGAATCGTCAACATGGGTTCACCCAATCGAAACTTCTGAGGTAACAAACATAAAAAAAAACAGTCGAATTGAGAACCACCTCCTTTTTTGAAGTCGGTTAAAAATATACATATAATTCATTTTACAGGATACAAAAAGTTGTAAGTTGGGAGCTTAAAATCTGTCTTATTTTGAGTGTCATGACCGATAGGTACAGTAGCGCGAATGTAGATGACAGTGCGGTGGTTGCACCCCGTCCCTCCGCTGTCCCCTACATGTCTCCTATGCATTTAGTTCCTATAGTGACCGTACCGTAGTTAACTGTTCTGGATAGGTATCATAGGCATGATAGGGACTTTTAAGTTAATGATTCCGCTAAGAATTTCCTTTTTTAGGGTCCCGTACCTCGAAAGGAAAAAACGGAACCTTAATAGGATCACTCGTGTTTCTGTCTGTCCAACGTTTGTCATACTTAGCCAATTGTCATCAAAACCACTGGACCGATTGATGAAATTTGGAACACATATATGAGTCAGTGACCCCAAGACAACTGTGTAACGTATATATTTTAAACATGCGGACAACTTTTGAAGAGGGGGCGGGGGGAATTATTAAATAAAATAAAAAAGCTTCCAAACTACATCGTGTGATTTATCAAATAAAACTACAAGGCCTAAAATTATGAAAAACATACACAAAATAGACCTTTTCCTATAGATTACAGTAAAACCTATAACTAATTACAGTATAACAGGTTTAATAGTTTTTGAGGTATCAGTAAAAAATTGCCATGCTCAAACAAAACGACTTAAGTGCTGAGACTTTCCTATGAAGATACAACCTTTTTTGATTCAAAGTACACGATAGTGGTTTTAAATGTGGAGTAGTATTAGTATGGAACTCTTCACTGTGCCTAGTTCGACACGCACATGGGCGGTTTTCCGATCAACAGACTCAAGTCCTTGAACACAATTTTACTTTAATTCAGCGAACTAGTGAAACAATTCAGACGATGTAAATCACAATCTGAAGCAACGGTCCGGTGTGCGTGATACTAAACAAAACACGCAGTGGCTCCAAGAAAAACAGCGACGACTGATTTACGAGACAATATTCATTCGAGAAATGTGGCCAAGCAAAATTAAACACGAAAATAGCAGATTAACATAGATTTGCATACCAGCAACGGGCCGCGACTTATGTTCCAAAAGCAAATAGAAAAAGATTGTTTTCCGGTGTCAAGTTACAGTTGGACGGCATTTTAAACGCCTGTGCTTGAGCGCCAAGTGGCGTAATACGTGCCTTTGACGCCAGAGCCATGAAATAAAGATAAGTTAAGTAATAATGCCAAAACATCATAAAGATTTCTAGGAGGGTATTTCATAGTTTTCGAACGGCGTCAGTGGCACAAATTTCCGATGGCGTGATTTGTCGTCTTTGGCGGTCAAAAAGTTCCTATTTAAATGTCAACATTAAACCGTTCCTTCAGGCATATAGCCTTGTATACCTAATAGAAACAAAGTAGCATATTTAGTTCTTCAAAATTAAAGAAAAACATTTTTTTTTCCTTTTCATACAAAATAATTAAATATAGGTATCACCAAGGGTGAATGCAAGAAGGCCTTAAGTTTTAACTTGGAGTTAAGTAATCAAAAGTTAATGTGAAGTAAGAAATATTAGAAATTCGAATGGCACGCACGCCAATAAAACCACACACATACATAGGCGGCTATGTCATGAGAGGTACACATATTTGTCACCTTGACGTAGGTACTCGTACTTAGGTTTTGAATGATAATGTCAAGCACCTGACCTGACCTACAATTAATGAGATCTAAAGACGGACACTGAACAGTTTTTCATGTGGGTAGCTGGCCACTTAGGAAATTTGGACTTTATGCCATTACAGGATTTAAAAAATCAACATTGTTAAGAATCTTTTATGTTATAGTTTACTAGGGATATTTATCAACGAAAATGAATTCTTGAATGTTTTCGAAATGGTACGAATTGGGATACTAGGGTCATAGAGAAGATTAATTTTTTTCATCTCAGAAACACGGAATTCAAGAAAACAGCCTATAATACCATCCCTAAAATGTGCACTATTAAGTGGCTGTATAATTTGATTTTAGGGGTAGCTTTGACTTGAATTTTAAGTTAACTTTAATATTTGTCCTTTGAAATATTAAATCTATGTTTTATAAGAAATAGTAGGTAATTATTGTTACTATTATATTACGAGATAGTGTATGAGGTTTTTTATTCATTTCACCGCCATAACTGCTGCTTCGTGCATTCGGAATAGGACTGTATAAGAGCCCCTTTTTTAAATATTTTTTTCCACATATTAGGTAACGAATATCAGTTAGAGCAGGGTTTCCCAAACTATGGGTCGCGACCCACTGGTGGGTGATGAATGTGGCTTAATTAAGTAATGAAAATTGTATTAAAACTTTGTTATTTCAAAAGTCCTTTATTCATATTGGTAACGGTTAAATTTTCTAGAGGTGAGTCCCGAGTTAGTCTTTATTTGATATATTTATTAGGTTGCATTTCTTATAATATGAATATCTAACAAATAAACGTGTTATAAAATCACATAGATTTTCCGATAATTTTGCCTCGTATTTTACAGGAACTAACTAATCCGCCGACATAAGAGCTATGGAACATATTTTTCAGCAAGTTGTATGCACATATATTTTTGCACTTCGATATAATAATAATAATAATAATATATTGGGGGACAATCTTACACAAATCGACCTAGTCCCAAACTAAGCAAAGCTTGTACTATGGGTACTAGACGACGATATACATACTTATATAGATAAATACATACTTAAATACATAGAAAACATCCAAGACCCAAGAACAAATATCCGTGAAAAATGCACAAATAAATGCCCTGGCCGGGATTCGAACCCGGGACCTCTAGCTTCGGAGGCAGAGTCACTACCAACTAGGCTAAACAGGTCGTCAAGTTTTACTCAATAACTAAAAATATATATTTAACCTCCATAGAAAAAATATCACTTCAGTGGGTATGGTAAATTGGTTTCTATGTTTAACTCAATCAAACAATAGCCACTCAGGGTATATCATAATAGTTATTAGATTGTCAATCAAGGACAAGTTGCACAAAAGAGTAAAACATATCGTAACACATTTAATTTACGACAGATTCATCACGGATCTGTCAAAAAATTGCTACAAGTTGGTCACAGATATGGAGATACGTAAATTGAAGTGTAGAAGTTTAACACTCTTGTCAAAACAAGTGCCTATAGAATATTTTACACCTTTTTTTAGAGAAATAAATAAATATATCACTTAAAAAACGCGTCTCTACACATTTTCCTGTCCATTATTGAAGTAGGGGTGCAAGGAGGAGCCCATGAAAATGATATCGCCGGCGAATACACTAATGTACCCGATATCTACTCGCCCGAACAGAGTGATCAATCAAATGTGTGACTGTGTAATAAATGAACGATGCGGTATGTGACAAAAGGTGAAATAACATTATACAAGAATAAGAATTATATTGCTATTCTTCTGCCGCTTTCTTAGAAAGTCCCAGTTTGAATGTGATCAAGCCATCCCTAAAATTGTAAAATGTTTTAGTTTCACGCCTAGTGAAATAACACTGCTGCAAAAGTCACGTTCGTAGGATTAGTTCGTAGTTTAAATTGCACCACAATCACAAAATGAAAATCTTAAAGAGGGGTATTCATCAAAAATTAAAACGGGTTAGTTGGTAGGATTTAGGTTTTCGTCTTTTGAAATATATGGTGGCCAACCAATATCTCTGACGATTGTGTCCTCTGCCATCATTGACATGGTAGTATAGCATGCCGCGGTAAAGCATTGTCATATTTTTCATTGGATTCGGTGTACATAAACATGCTTTATGAAATCATGGATCCGAACATCAGCCATCAAAGCCAACCCAAGCAGTTACTAGACAAAAATAGCAGCATCAGAAGATATTTATGTTGTCGTTTCATAAGAATACTTTTGGCACCTCTAAGACGCAGATCATCCATCAAAGCTAACCCAAGTGTGGACCACAGTCGATACAACTATTGCTGATTATATTATACTACCTATTAAAAAAAAACTGTCGTTTCAAACATGGTATAGCAAAAGCCAAGTAATAAGACGCCCGGATAAAGCAATTATAGTCTCTCGGTGAACTACTTAAGAGCCTTGACGCACGCCTTAACTGTGTCCTCAATATGCTGTTGCGTTTGCTTGCTCGTTCTAAACATGGCACTGCTGCGTTGGGTTGTTCCGCCAGGAACATAGAAGGTAGACTATTCTGCATACGCTCCTAAAACACTCAACCGCCCTATTATCCTGACGCTTACTTAGGAAACCACGGGCCCAGGCATCACCCATCAATAATCGAGGTGGAGCTAGCGCGAGACGCATTCAGCGCGGCGTTGACTAACGACCTGCCAATCAGGCCCTAACTTAATTGCAAATCCGTGTTTGTGAAACCACCCCGCGTTGCCTTTTGTTGGCAAAAATTAAACATGTTCTCAATATTTCGGGCTTCTTGAAGCTTGCAAGGACGTCGGCGTAGCGTTGAAGGTTGGGTTACTTTCGCGTAACCTTATCCTACAGCAATATCACATTTTCTCTAGCTTTAAACATACAATTACTAAAAGAAAATTAAATTTTGTGTGTTTTTCCTATTTATTTATTTATTTAACAAAAATTACATTAATAGACTTACAGTATGCACCAAAACGTCTACAATGTTACAATATACACACAGATATGACTTACCCTTACTTATATACCCTTTTTGGGAATACAGGCGCGAGTTTATGTAATTATGTAGGTATGAATGTCTTATCTGAAATTCTCAGTAGTTACAATGTATTGTAACAATACATGGACGGACTACAGTATGGGGTTCTTCACGAAAGGAGTGTATAAATTCTTAAAGGGTCGACAACGCGCATGTCACACCCCTAGGAGTTGCAGGCGTCCATAGGCTGCGGTGACCGCTTACTATCAGGCGCGCCGTACGCTTGTTTGCCACCGACGAGGTATTAAAAAAAACATCAGTAAAGTTTCGTATTGCATGTTCTATTAAATATAACTTCACCAAAATCTACTGACATAATAAACAAACCCATAATTAAAATCTCTATTTCTAGGGCGGTTAGGACGTGTCAGATATTTTCGTGCACTTTGTTTTGGCCGATATTAATGCTGGTGACTGTACTAATGTCTCAAACTACACGTTGTTCCTTTCTGATTTGCCAAAATAGAAAATGATAGGTAGTAAGTAACTTAGTTTTACACAACACAAGTTACTTTAGTCTTCACTGCTTAGAATAAAACAATTTTTTATTAAATATTTTAATGGGTATATTTTACTAAGTAGGTATATTCATACTTGTAATATAAACAAAAAAAACGCCCAACGAGCCTTGTCAAGTTTTTAAAATTATCAAGTCGTAAAACTAAAAATTAACAAAAAAAAAGTATACGCAGATAATTTATGTAAGCTCTTAATACTAGCTAAGCTGGAGCACCTTTAGCAAAACCTATAAAATGTACGTAATTCTACAAAGTTGACTAAAAATAATTGGCCATGTACACACCGATAAATAACGAGCACACGGAGGTTAATATTGTTGACATTGGCAGCTGACAGCGGCAAGTGTAGCATTAGTATGTTAATGTCGGCGAAAACTCCTAGAGCTGTCAAAGTCGCTCCGTTGCCGTCCGCGTATTGGTTTGTGTGGATACGGCGTTAATAAAACTTAACATTGAAACGGGATCTTATACTGAATATTCGGTCGAATAATTCGGTTTGACGTGATGCCTTCACCGGGCTGTTCTAAGGCAGACTATTTCAGTGATAAAGTTTAGTTACTAAATAATGATCCGTAAAGACAACGTTTATTACATTCTTACACGCAATGTTTAGACAAAAACGTCTAAAAATATACATTCGACCGAATACCAAACACTAAAAAACCTGCGGAACGGTCCGAATAATTACCGAATATTCGGCGCAACTTTACTTGATATTACAGGTGTACTGTCCACAGAAAATCACACGTTGATACAATGTCTACTAGAGGGCGTAAATTTCAAAATGGCATGGTTTTACTCTACTAAGAAAATGGTGTGTTGCTACTACCCAGATGTAGTCTTTATCTGTATTATTTAACCCCTAGAGTTGCAGGCGTCCATAGGCTGTGGTGACCGCTTACCATCGGGTGGGCCGTTCGCTTTGTTTGCCACCGCGTGGTATAAAAAAAAAGAAAAAATATATAGTGACCCACAATAGGTGTTTGGTAATTTATACATTATACCTACCAGAATCAGGTTTTATAAGACAACCTATCGTATGTCCATGTCCTTAATTCTAGTTATTTTTATAATATCCAAAATTATGTATAAACGAAATATGTTTTTAATTTCTAAATAATAAATGTGGCCAAGTTTGAAGGCTCTTAGCCTCTTACCCAAGCGGCCTTAAAATTAGCAGACACAAGATATGATATTAGATATTAGGTATAATATAATATCTGCTTTATTAAGGATTTTATCCTATGTCTATTTAACAATTCTTACCGTCCTTTCTCATATTCGTGTTATTTTTTTAAGGACTCTCAATGTTAGCCGAGCATTCAAAGTTAGCCGCATTGACTGTACATGATTCGCAAAACGAACTTAAAGACGTTTACTTAGGCATCGTTTAGGTTATGAAATTGGATAAGTTACTTGCTGCCTACACTCCAAGACATAATGCATTTTTTCGGGATGTTGTTACATAGTTATTTAAAGAGAAATCGTATCCATAGTATTCCAAAGTCGAAACGTCTCGCCTTCCTTGTTTGGGGATATTAAAAAATTGTTCCGGCGAGCGTGTCTAATCTCGAACAGCCGTCGACTGCCTAGACCTGCCTCCTATTACAACGGGCAACTTCAATGCCGAATTTGAATAAAACTGGAGGATTTTAATATTGCTACATGCTGGTAAAGTTTTGTGTAGTTATTAAGTAGTTGCAAATGAATTAGGGTCGTAAGTTTAATGAGGAAAATCAGGGTCATCACGCATATCATAGGTAAGTATTGCAAGTAATAAAAGTATTTTTACAAAATTTTAAGAATGAGTTGCGTTCATTAATATTTTATTAATGAACGCAATAGGTACTTGCTTGAAAACCTCACTGACGACTTTTAATTACATTATGTTAGTTTATTTATTTACGTTGTTTTGTTTATTTGTGTTTATTTATTAAGAACTTATCGACTAAGAGCGACTACAACTTGTCACAACGGTAATTAGGTAGGTACTAAAAAAACATCATACATGTTTTTCTTATTTATCATCCACCAGAGATTCCTAGGCTTTCTTTTCAAATCACAACTCATTTCATATTGTTTAAAACTACAACCTTATAATTTATACAACACTCTAATTTTATTCGCCACAAATCGTAACCCATTTTTAACAACACACTAACGACATCTAATCGCCCCCGCGGGAATCACTCGCTGCGGCATGCGCCGGCACCATCTATACGTACCGCGCGGAACTACAACCATCCCTTACTCGCTAGGGGTTGCAAAGGAAAATCTGCGAACTGGCGCCACGACAAGCGTTGCGAGGAAAACTGCGGGAAAATTCAAATTCAGTAAAATAGTGTTACAGATTTTGAATAGAAATAAGAGTAGAGTTGTTGGGTTGACATGATTTTAAAAAGTTGATCTTTTGTAGAAGTGTGTGTGGAATAACTATTAGGCGCATAAAGCAGAATAACACATTTCCTTAAAACCAAGAAATTGATTTACCACATGTCTGTTTACATTCATTAGTTACACGAGGAAATAAGTTTGAATTTGATGTTTTCCTTGTATAGTGGGCTAATAGAATTCCACTTTGGCTATAAAGACTTTCTCTACAAGACTTACAAGCAAGTAGCATGTCCGTCTTGTACCCTAATCCTAGACAACATCGATTTGCTATAATGGCCCCTCGCAACACGGTTCAACATTCGAGACTTGAATTTAAATCTCAGTGATGTAAGAAAGTTTTTGTTCCGCCAAATGGCAAACGTTGAAACGTTGAAGTTTTAGAGTTTTAATACGAAGCAATGTCGAAGATTTGTGGTTTAACGAGTACTCATTAACGAAAGCCTCGGTAACGTGGAAAGACGGTAATTGAGTAATTTTAGAACTGAAATAGACATTTGAGGAGTTGGAGGACATTGTTTTGTTTGTATTGAAAGAAAACATCTTTGGGACGAAAAGTACGCGGCGCATTTTTAAAAAAGTTTTTTTTACATGAAATATTGTATGAAAACGGGGCTATAATAACATTAATAAGGTAGAAATATGGCGACACAAGATCATAGCCATTGTCGATGTAAGTAATAAAATTTTAATGTACGCAGGATATTTGGCAGTATCTAGTCTTATTTCGGGAGTAATGATAGCGGAAACCGAGGCCAATTTTATATTTATCAATTGATTAGTAATTTTAAATATAAGCACCCACTAAGAGTTTTAATTCTATCAAGATATAATCTTACTAGCTCGTATAAACGTGTCTATTACGGCGAAAATGTTGTCTAGATCTAACTAGATAAAATTTTATATTCCTAGTTAGAAATTTGTAAATTTGTGTTATTTTGTTTGTGTTGTGTGAAATTTTCCAACTATGAAATACCAATTTAGGGTGGAATATAATCAAATTAGAATATATAGTTAGTTGGATTCGATTGAATTGGATGACGAAGTTTATATTTGATTTAAAAAAATCTAAGGAATGTATTTATGGTAAATATTTGGTTTCTGTCTGCATAATGGTGCCAAATTAGTAATAAGTTAACTACTTGCCACTGTGCCAGCGCAATACAGTTCCAAGTAATAGAGAACAGAATACGGTAATATTTTTTCTTACCAACCCGTTGAAATCTTGAAAAATCATAACTGAAAACTCAAGGTAACTTGCCAGTACAGATGAAAATTGAAAACTGCTTCCAATCCCAAAAAAAAACACAAAAAACTCAGAATGGACAGGCAATGCTGGATTATACGCAATCTTATATGCTTCTCTCTTCAATGCCTGTACACGGCGAAGTTGAGGTGGAGCAATATGGCTTAGCACCCGCAGCCAATGGACGGGTGTGTATTTGAATGGTACCAAACCACCGAGCATATCTTCCGGCACTGCCCCCTTTACTCATATCCTGGACCCGCTGAACACTTGGACATTTTAACACCTGACTTAGTAAGTCAGCTGGCTTTATTCTGTACAAATTGTCTCTACGCTGTACTCTGATTGCCTTTAATTTTCTATTGCCATTAAATAAATAATAATAAACGGAACATACGCAAGGCGAGGCATACGCGAGCTGTCAAAATTGGCAAGCTTGTAATCTAATTACACACATAACCATGCCGAGGTGAGAGAGGAATTAAAACCTCTGGAGAGCAGGCCGGTACACCACAAATCGCTTAGTGCTTTCCGCCCGTACTAATGGCTCCCAATTAAAAGTTTGCGCGGGCTCCCTCGGCGGCTGTGGCTGTAAAACAGCGTAATGTAGTTTGGCTGCAACGGCGATTAGCATTTTGATGACGTGAGTTGTTGATTGATGAGTTATCTGATTAACTTAAGCTAGTAGTTGGTGAAAGCAATCGGCCAAAAAATAAGCTAGTGAGATTTCTGTAGTCCCCCGTTTAAAGCCGCACCAATAATCAGGCACGTTTTACTTTTGCCATCGTCCCCATTTTAAGATCTACAGACTGAACCAATGTTACTTTTATTTTTCACTTTACTTATTTCGGCTACTAACTTTTACAGGAAGGAACAACTACTTTTGCCGATTTTGTGTATACCTTGTTAATAAGATTTATATATTTAGCTTCTGAAGTTTGGACAGTGATAAAATTCATTCTGTATATATATTTCTGTTTATTAAAATAAAAACAGCAAGTACCGATCAACAAAGTTTCGTTAAACTACGAAGCAGTCACAAATTATAACTACATACTTACAGAATTGCACTGCGGCCACAAACCAAAACGCCGTATATCCCTCCCGGGCTCAGATTGACAAGATACGATATACGAGTAGCAATGTAGTTTATAGGGCAGCCAGTCAATGTAAGCTTCGCTTTAAAAGAACCACGGTAGCTTTAAAATAATTGATACACAGCAGGCACATGTCATACTTTACTGCCGAACGCTGAACTGGCCGCAAAATGACGTATACCATAAAATAATCGCAAAAATTTCGGCAGTGGCACGTCACCGGTTACATTCCGCTTCCCGCCTGGCTAAGTGGATTTTCGGGTCGTCCCGCATTTGGCTAACGGCCGTGCACTGTCGACTCGTTAGTGACACCGCTCCAGGGATGCCACTGGAAACACATTTAAAATTGGAGTTTGAATATGCCTGGATTTCCGTTGCTTTTGGGTGTAACGATACAAATTGTTTTATGAAAAGGCAGATCAACGTGGCCGAAATGATATTAGAGGACCTGCCTAAGTGTTTTTAATAACTGGAGTAGGGGTTACTGTACTGTTAATATGTACGTCACAAACTTTAATTTAGAACCCCTTAAGGTTGACAGTCCTGTCAATGTCAAACTGTATAGAAACTCGAAAAAAAAAATCTTTTGCAAAAGGGGTCTCAAAGATCGTGACCGTGCCTACATTACAGTGACAGTTTGTTATCTTTAAGTTGCACTGACCGGGGTTTCGACCTGATAACCTAACTGTTTTAATCTTTACTTTCGACGTAAGGAAAGCGAATATGACGATTAAAGTAATTTCTTTGAAGATTTCACACGTACTAATCTAAAGTTAATAGCTAAAACAAAACGCAAACATTCGTCAACTCAACCGCAAACGTGACCTTTGAGTGAACGAATGGTGTAGTCTTACCGAAGTTGTATCAGCTTTCAGAAACGTACGTTATGCAACCCTATCCGAGTAAGAGGTACGTTGAGAGGCCGTTTGTCATCGGACTAATTATATGTGACGAGAGAACGTTTCACTTTCGGTGGATCTATGAGAATTCAACAGTGTGTTTTAGGTGATTTTTGAGGGGATCATTGGCAAACTAGATTTTGTAAGAAAGTAAAATCTATACATCGTGTTTTAAAGTTAGTAAACGGTATACAACTTGATAAATAATAATATATAATAATATTTATATGTATGTACAAGCCTTAGTTAGTATTTTACCAAATCATGTTAATTTTTTTACCGAAACATGCATTTTTTTTTGTGGCTGACACGATTTATGTTATACGCTCTCCTGTAAAATTTTGGCCTGATCGAGATACTAGGTTTTGATACAGGGGAGCTGTAAACGAACGATTACCAGCACAAGTTAAGACGGTTATGTATATTAAGCTGTCAGGCATTTTAAACAAGTCCCCAATAGAGCTTTTCCGTCCCTCTTCGTTGGTGACGCATATTAGGGAGATATATAATTCTTCCTTTAAGGATATAAGAAAACGCAGCTAGAAACATCCCCGGTGGACGTTAAGTTGACTTAACGCTTTTTTGATTATTATATTCATATTTAAAGGGATTAGTTATGACTGTATTGACCTGCTATCAAAAAATTATGTAGGTCACAGTCAGCAAGCGAATTAGGTCTATTCGGCATGACTTCGAATGTCTTCGATAACGATTAGTCGGAAATTGTGAGGAAAACTGACGAATGAAAGCATAGAGGGAAATCTTTTATCCATTAGAGGAATACGTGACTGAGTTATAAAAAAACCATGAAACATTTCTTGCGTGACATTAAGCAGTGTAGTAGCTATAGTTAAATGAGCTTTACTCATTATAATCATCTGGCTATTAAAAATGGTCAATTGAAACAGCGCGCCTCATTTATTTTTTGGTTATTAAAAATAGCCACGAATTGCACAAGTCCAGTAAACAGTAACAGGAAATGTATTAAAGTAATGAGGCTCGATCGGTTTCTAAACCGCTGCGGTCGCCGCTGCCATCAACGCAGCGCAGCGGCATCATGATAATGCACTTTTATTGAGTGGCGTAAGTTATAACAGTCGGCGATATGAGCACTATGAGTAGAAATCACCATAAAGCCACGGTACGGTCTGGTCAGGTAAAAAAAACAAAAAGCTTTATGTGGTGCGGGTTGTAGAACGTAGAGCAAGCATCATATAGATAATATGAGTTAACGTAGCGAATTGTATCACAACACAACTTTATTGTGGTAAGGAGTTGTTATATGTAATTGACCACTTTGTTTGCTACAATGTATTTAATGAAAACTGTGTGATAGATACTTTCCAAAACGCACCTTTTTTACGCTTGTCACAGTAGCGGAAAAGTATAAAAAGGACATACGTGATTCATTTTCCATTACCGTAAGACTCTAAGGATACCAATGGATTGGTCATCACTCTAATGTATTATAATCATAAATTAGCTGAAGATAGATAATTAAAAGACATACCCACTCAAGGGTAGAAAACAAAGAAGACACGTAAATTGACCAGACTAGTGCTAATATTTAGCAAACATGTAACCAGAACAAATGTAGACAGGCTTCGGATATACGGAGTAAGGATCTTTATTCGGAAAAGAACGGGTTTAGTGTCTCGTGTGTCTTGAATCTATATTTTGGCTTACAACCACCTACTAAAGTGGATGGATGGATTATCTCCGCTACCTAAAGATTTTCTGGAAGAGATCGCTGTTTAGTGATAAGACCGCCTATTGTTTGCCTCTACTTCAAGCTCTGTATTACGTTGTTTTTGAAGGTGTACGATAAATACATTGCAACAATATATGTTTTAAGAGGTATATCGTGTTCGTACTTTTGTAAAGTTTACATCAGTCATTATCAGCCTGTGTCTGTTCAGTGCTGGACATAGGCCTCTCCCATGGCACGCCACCGAGCTCGATCTTCAGCTATTCTCGTCCAATACCTGCCTACTGCCTTATACGAATATTATTACCCTACCTAGTTACAGGGGGCCCCCTTACACTACGTTTGCTGACACGTGGTCTTCACTCAAGAACCAGTCTGCCCCAACAACGGCCATCGGTTCTGCGACATATGTGACCTGCCCACTGCTACTTCAGCTTGCTAATTCACTATGCTATATCGGTAACCTATGTCTTTTATGAATAACTTCGTTCCTAATACGATCCCTCAGAGAAACTCCGAGCACAGCTTTCTCCATAGCTCGCTGAGCAACCTTAAACCGGTGCACAAGACGCACAGTGCATGGTAACGTTTCGGCTCCGTATCTCATTACAGTTAGGACTCCCTGATTAAAAACGGCATCACATCAGTAATATCGTAATTATTTCTACTTCCTTTATAATTCGCTAACCTGTTTTTATGTTCATTATAATTTATAATAGATGTCTCACATAAGTATGTACCTACTTACCAGAATATTCGCTGTCGCTTATAACTCAGGCCTAAATTTTCTTACAGAAAGTGCGCCGCAAAACGGCGAGTTTCCACACCTCATTGGAACCCGACATGGCTTTTACAAATTGCCCCATGATTATAAGGTATTACAGTAATGGATCTGCGTAATTAGAACAATTCACTGCAACTGTTGAAGTATTTCGTATTGTAAAAACAAATGACTGCACGGCTCTAGTTAACAGATGCTCGAAATTAAAAGTGCTGTTCGATTTCTTGTGCCTTGTATCGCGACTGCCGAAGGAAAGGTGGATCATGTTTGTTGAAAAAAAAGTATAAAGTAACTAGATAATGCATTTTAAAATCCTGTTTACACACTATTTTTGGGGTTCCGTATATAGTAAAAAAGGAACCCTTATAGTTGTCTATGTTTGTGTAAGATTGTCGCCCAATATTATTATTATTATTATGTCTGTCCGTCCGTCCGTCTGTCCGCCGCTTAGCTCAGTTTACTTACTAGAGAACTGTAATTTGGCGCAAGTATACATACCAATTACGCCAACAAACAGCTGCATGATAACATAAAAAATTAAATATTTAGGGTAGAGTGAAGTACTGAACTACACGTAAAGAGAAGATGAACATTTTTTCTTGGAAAACCCGTCGTGTGGGGTATCGTTACCGTTTTTTAGGGTTCCGTAGTCAACTAGGAACCCTTATAGTTTTCCCATGTCCGTCTGTCTGTCTGTCTGTCTGTCCGTCTGTCTGTCCGAGGCTTTGCTCTGTGATTGTTAGTGCTAGAAAGCTGCAATTTAGTATGGATATATAAATCAATAAAAATAAGAAAGTGGTAAAAATAAATAAATTAAGAGTAGGTACTCTATATGGTGTGGGGTGTTGTTGGATAGGTCTCTCAAAATTAAAACAGGTCTTCATTCAATATTTTTTTGATAAAGTTAATATTTTCGGATATATTCCCTCTAAAAAAAATGTGCCCCCCCCCCCCCCCCCTCTAACTTTTATGGAACAATGGGTCCAAAAAATATGAAAAAAATCATGAAAGTAAAGTTTAATAAAGACTTTTAACGAAAACTATAGCAGATATGATCAGTTAAGCCGATTTTGAGTTATCGTAAAAAGTCTTCCCTTCTTACTAAAAGACGTACGAAACGCTGCGAAAGTATTCTAGTTATTGTTTTTTTTTCAATGTGAATTCATTGGGCAACTACGGAACCCTACATTGAGCATGGCCCGAGATGCTCTTGGCCGATTTTTGTTTTAGTGATCTAGTTGTGTGATATTAAACTTTAAGGTTCAACTTTTTGTTGGAGTCAGTCTCCCCTCTACCAGATAAACGGTGGCTACTGACTGGGTATGTGAAAAAATACATGGTAGTATTATATATAATAATGAATTTAAAAGGAAAACTGCCAGAGCTAAGTAGAAATTACTAGTTAACGAGTAATAGCTGATCTTAAGAAATGTACCTGGAAAAGCAAACTTTCGTACAATTTCCATTGATCACTTAGATAGGTACCGTTGTTATTGATCCATCAAAACATAAATGTGAAAATGGCAGCCAAGTTCACCGACAAAAGAATTGAGATCTAAATGGGCGCCAAGTTCCATAGATTACCTATCTGAAAAGTTGCCAAGTTTGGCACTAGATTGTTTACAGTAAAACTAATTTACTGCAGCTTAATGCATTTTGAGCCTTAACTTGGCAGTTTTCTATGCAGTATGGTATAATACCATAAAAGCTGTTGGATATTTAAGAAAACTGCATGCCAAATTTCAGCTTTCTAGGTCATCCGGAAGTGGGTTAGGTTTTTGATTACTAATCAGTTAGTCAGTCAGTCAATCAGTGGTAAAATTTCAACTTATATTTATAAAATTTGGAGTTCTAGTTTTAGCCTAGTTGATAGTGACACTGCCTCCGCAGCTAGAGGTCCCGGGTTCGACATCCGAATTTTGTTCTTGGGTCTTAGATGTTCTCTATGTATTTAAGTATGTATTTATCTATATAATAGTATATAAGTATGTATATCGTCGTCTAGTACCCATAGTACAAGCTTTGCTTAGTTTGGGACTAGGATTTGTGTAAGGTTGTCCCCCAATATTTATTTTATTTATTTTTATTTATTTTTAATGATTTTTTTTAATTATATAATTCACGTTTTCAAACGTAAAAGTGCCCTTGTGGCGTATTTGCAAAATACATTTTTGACTTCGATTTTTGATTTCATCACTGCTTGATAGACTTATCACCAGTAACTGGCACTCTCCGTGTTGGTTTTCCACTCAGCAAGTGATGTGGGTAAAGTGACCTCTTCACGGATGCTGCGTCGCCTTGGATGCGAATAAGATAATGCAGGCATGTCCAAACGCCAAAACCCACATACACCACTCCCTCGACCTCACCGTCTGGACCCACAGGAATGCCAAAGTCAGTACGTGCGTAGTCGGTTCTTTTCTTTCTCTATTACTACATTTACTACTTCTTCCGTTCATCGGCAGGAGCATCGAGATACTAGCCGGGGCACGAAGAATTGAATATATAATATAGTATACATATATTTAGTTTCGTTATGTAATGTACATTTTTCAAAATTATATGAAAATGTAGTACAAAGAGAGATGACAAATGTTAAAGAATCCATGAAACCATAATGCTTCTTTGCACATAAACTAAGTGTAGGTCAGGTGTCAGCAGTCGCTTCCTTAAAAACTAGCCTTCGCAAATTCTTGGGATTAGGAACCCAAGGTCTGCTAGTAGTAACTGTACTGGGAATAAAAAATAACGCTAGGAGGATGATGTAGTACAAAGAAATTAATATTTAAACGTAAATTTCTACTCAGTTATGCCTCAGTCAATCAAATCAGTCGGTTACTCAATCTCTCTAACCGATCTCGATGATACCTATTACCTAAATGTATTAAGACTATAAGACTATTGGAGAATTTAAATGTTTCGCGACGCCTACGCTCTGGGCCCAGCAGCGCGATATTTGAAACGCCTAATCTTCTTGGCAAAGGTAACTGGAAAATTGGTTATTCCTATAGGCTGACTGTTTTCCACGAGCTCATCAAGTTATGATATCTCCCTTCCACGTTCCATCACGGCAACCAAAGGCATCCATTACGACTTAGAAGCCGGGCCAGTAATTTTCATTTCATTTCATACCTCGGACGCTTCTTTATAGCCATTGAGTGAGAGAGGTGGAGGCGACTGGTTAGTGGACCAGCCTGAAATTGTTTTCTTTTAGGTTAGTTCTGAATAAGTATAGACTAAACGGGGTTGAGAACTGATATAATTTGTAATAATATAACCATGTTGTTTGGAGAACAGAACAGAAGTAAAATTTTATTGTTTCACAAGAATTCAAATACAATTCAGCTAGTACGAGGGTAAAACTGAAAGTTTCGGGAATAGAAGAAAATATGCAGTATAAGTGAGTTTATTTATTTTTATTGTTTTTCAAAATATTCTCCTTTGTATTTCATGCACTTATGCATGCGTTCAAACCAGTCCATAAAGCACTTTTTGAACTCTGAAGTAGGGGTCGACAAAATGGCTATTTTATAGGCCTCCACTGCTTCTTCTGGCGTCTGAAACCGCTGACCACGCAGTTTGTCCTTGATTCTGGGGAATGTAAAAAAGTCGTTGGGACTTAAGTCAGGGCTATATGGAGGGTGGTCCAATATTTCGACTTTTTCACCGTCCAGGTACTCAGTTGTTGTCCGAGCGGTGTGTGGGCTGGCGTTGTCGTGGTGAAGGATGATGCGACGACTAGGGTTTGTTTTTCGGAGTTCAGCAAAGACGTTCGGCAAACAAATAGTGGTGTACCAATCAGCATTGACTGTTCTGCGATCCTCAAGAGCCACAGTAGCTACGTGACCAGATTTAGAGATAAACGTAGCCACCATCTTCTTAGCCGTACTGCGAGAACGAACAACTTTTGTGGGTTTGAGCTCGTCTTCGAAGACCCATACTCGGGATTGGTTTTTAGTTTCAGGCTCATAAGCGTATATCCACGACTCGTCACCTGATACTATGCTAAAAACAGCATTTGAGCGTCCCTTGTTAAATCTTTTCAAAGTTTTGCGGCACCAATTGACACGGACTATTTTCTGCTCGTCAGACAATAGGTGAGGTATCCAACGGGAAAATAACTTTTTCACGCCTAATTCTTCTTTTAAAATAATTTGTATTTGACTCATTCCAATACCCAGGTGCTCTTGAATTTCCCGATATGTCACATGTCGGTCTTCATTTATCAGACGACGCACAACATCGACGTTTTCTTGCGTGACTGCCGATTTTGGTCGACCTTCACGCACTTCGTCGGTGAGGGATACACGGCCACGTTGAAATTCTGAATACCACCTGTATATTGTAGTCTTTGAAGGAGCTTCAATATTAAAAGCAGCAACCATTCGCTCTTCACATTGTTTTTGTGTTAGTCCACTTTTAAAGTCATAATAAATCATAGCTCTGAAATTTTCACGGCACAATTCCATTTTAAGCAGTGACTCGACGACTTCAATAAACAATTGAAACCGAACCATACTTTTTTTTTTCTAAGTGGCCAGTGTGTTGAGATAAGGAAACTTCAGAGATTATAAAAAGGTATAATACATGTTAAAAATAAATTAATAAGTATTCGATTCCCGCCACTTTCAGTGCAAGCTAGCCATAGACAAACCAAAATACTATGTAAAAGTTTATATGTATTGCCAATAGCAAAGAGTTAGATATCAAAATACAACACCCTCACTATATGTAATAATCTAATAATCATTGTATTATTGCAACACTTTATATGCTGACCAAGAGAATCCGTGAAGCCATAATGCTTCTTTGCACATAAACTTGTTAGCAAATCTGCAGGCATATCAGCTGTTGGCAAGTACTGTTAACTTAACGACATTGTTTGAAACACACTCCCTAGTAAAATGATATTTTACATCAATGTCTTTCGAACGCTTATGAAACACAGGGTTCGTTGACAATTTCAACGCAGTTTGATTGTCATTAAACAGGCTCAAAGTATACATCTTGTTAACAAAATAATAAGTTTCGCAAGTATATTGCTTCATTACAAGCTTCTGAAATGCTTATATACTCTGCTTCACAACTTGACATTGCTATGGTTTTTCGCTTGTTATATTCCAATGAAATGACATCATTTGACAGTAAAAAACAAAATCCGGTATGAGATCGCCTATCCTGAATGTCGATTGCCCAGTCAGCATCAACAAATCCTTTAATTTTACCATTCTTAGGGCATATGCCCAATATTCTTCTATGTGAGAATTGTTGAACTGACTCAAGTAACTGACAGAATAACGAAGGGTAGGGCAAGGCATTCTCCATACAAAGGTTGTGCAATTTTTATTCGTTAATTTTAGCACTACAGCATTTAATTTTAATTTTTGCTTGTACATACGAGGGGCGTTCAATAAATTCTCGGTATTAGAATGAAAACAAAAGAATATTATAGGTGTTTTATTTTTATTTTTCAATATACTCCTCTCCTATGTTTATAAGACCGGTCAAATAGTTTTTTTAACCCCTCATAAAAATATTTTTTGTCTTTGGTGTCAAAATGCTCCTACACTACTGTCTTCAATGCTTCATCGTTAGAAAATTAATTTCCACGTTGATTCTTTTTGAGATTGGGAAACAAATATAAGTCACTCGGGGTCAAGTCTCGAATATACGGTGGGTATGTAATAGTCTCCAGTCCAGATTCAAGAGCAGCAGCCTTGGCAATATAAGCACTATGCACAGAGGCGTTGTCGTGAAGAAGCAGAACACCTTGGGCGGTAATTTTCCCATTCTGTTGTTTGATTGCTTCCCTTATTTGGCATATAATATTAGCGTAGTGCTCTCTTTTAATACTTACACCCTTTTCTGTATAATAGATCAGCAATATTCCTTCACAATCCCAGAATTTTGTGATCATGACCTTGCTAGCTGAAGGCACGACCTTGAACTTCTTGGGATGAGGAGTTCCTTTAATGTGCCACTTCATGGACTCTTGTTTGCTCTCAGGGTCATAATGATGAACCCACGTTTCACTTCTACTAACAAATATTTACAGTATCTTATCAGGAATTTCACCGCACACCTCAAGAAATTCAGAACAACGACACACGTATTCTTCTGAAGCGGTGTCAGGATTCGCGATACCCATCTTGCACTGACTTTTGACATATTAAGATGGTCATGAACTATATCGTGTCTAGTACCAATAGAAAGGTTGGTTCTTTAAGCTATTGCTTTCATCTTTACTCAACCATCTTCAGATATAATTTTCTCCACTTTTTTAAATTTTCTTATGAAGAAGCTTCGACGGGCCGACCAGCTCTATGGTCGTCTTCGATACTCTCTCCCCCATGCTTAAATTGACGTGACCACTTCTGAATTGTTGATAAAGAAGGAGCAGACTCACGGTAAACATAATCCATTTCTTTTTTATAGCTTATTGATTTTTTACCTGTTTTGTCAAGAATTTTATTAACGCTCGGTGCTCTAATTTAACCAACATTGAAAAAACGCTCATAGTGATCACGTTTGTTCGGTACTTTCAAAAAATAAAAGAACATCGCCGTTTGAATTTTACTTTTTTTTAAATATTAATGAATGACTTTTGCCGGCCAGTATTAAAAAGTTTACCAAAGAGGTTTAAAAGATGTCAATACCGAGAATTTATTGAACACTCCTTGTAATATTGGATATACGCAGAACTTGAAGTTGAAATTTTGCTTTATTTCAAAAAAAATAAAAATTACAAAATAATATAAAAAATATATAAATAAATAAAAAATAACTAGAAGATATAGCTCACAGAAAAATAACTGTTTACACTCTGCCCAATGTTGACATTTAACTTTCTTTCCATCGGAGTGTCAACTGTTTTACAGTCAGTCATTTCATACCGTTTTAATAAACTATCAATATATTTTTCTCTATATTCATACCTAGACACTGCTTTACTTGCCCTAAAAGTCTTTAATTTGAAAATTACTCGACAACATATGTTTATGCTGTTTACTTTCTATTTCATCATTTGAGAAAATGAAAAAATCATCCACATAGACTGTCACAATGGTTCTACAATTTCCATTACTTTTAATATACAAGCATGGCTGAACCTTGGATTTTGTATAACCATTTGCAAGTAAACAAATATCTACCTTCTTGTTTCAGGCCCTTGAAGCCTGCTTTAGGCCATAAATAGCCTTCTTAAGTTATAACACTTACTTGGAACCATAGGAATCAAAACATTCAGGTATCTGCATATGAATGGTGTCCTCTAGGTCACCATTCAAGAATGCTGTTTTTACATCTAAATGGGTATCAAGTCCTAACTCCACTGATAAAGCAACAACAGCCGTAGGGTCGTGTGCCTTATTACAGATGAACAAGTCTCTGTATAATCTACACTTGGTTTCTGGGTGAAACCCTTAGCAACCAGTCTAGCACGAAACCTCACAGTATTGCCACTTTCATACTTTTTACGTAATACCCACTTGCATCGCACTATGGTGCTATCCTTAGGTGCATCAGCGAGTTCCCAGGCCTTGTTGTGCTCAAAGGACTGTAATTCATCACGCACAGCCAACCATTGAGCTCTCTCCGGCCCTTTCAGGGCTTCATGAAGCTACAGTTCACTGGTATCTTCTGCATTTGGTGTATCTACACAAGTATTTGAAAAACCTTACCTGTCCGGTGGCCGCCTTTGCGTCTGAGAAACGCTTCTCACCTCATTAACATCTAGTATACTTTTCATACTACTCCCTGAAGTGTCTTCCTCTTCCTCACCTTCTGGCTGATAAGATTCATCACCATCGAGATATTCTTCACTGCCTGACTCTTCTGACGTATCCCCCACTGAAACTATAGGCATTTGAACAGTAAGCTTTTCCGAGTTGTGTATTTTCTCCTCAACTGGAATTGCATTTTCAGTTGGTACCTACTGGCTTCTCTACATCACTACTGCATCTCGGCTGGTTGTTATGCTCTTTGCACGTGGGTTATAAATAAGATAGCCTTTGTTGTCTTCAGAAAATCCTACAAGTACTCCTTTCTCTGCTTTCTTGTGCCATTTGAGCCTCTTCTTCTTTGGAACATGCATCAACACCATGCTTTCAAAAATCCTGAGATGGCTTACATCTGCTTTAATACCAGTCCAGATCTCATATGGAGGCCTTCTATTAAGATATGTTGCCACTGTCCTGTTCTGTAAGTACACAGCAGTGTTGGTTGCTTCAGCCCAGAACTGATCTGCTAATCCAGCATCAACCAAGGCCTTTTTTACCACTGATCGGTTAAATTTTTCGATCAGGCCGTTCTGTTCGGAAGTGTAAGGATTGGACTTCTGATGAATTATCCCAGCTTTGCTTAGGAAATCATCAAAATCTTTATTGCAAAACTCTTTACCTTGGTCACTTCTGAGAATCTTAATCTTAATCTGCCTTATATTTTTGAAAACACTGGAAAGCTTCACTCTTGTTTTTCAGAAAATAGAAATAAGTCATGTGGCTGTAATCATCCACAAAAAGTTTTATCTCCATTAAAAGTAGTATCTGGAACCAACAATCGAGACATTTTAAAATGGCCCACAAACATCGGTATGTACTATATGCAGTAACTCTTCACTCCTGTTGCCTTTCTGTGAAAAAGGTAAGCGGCTTTGTTTGCCCTCACAGCACACTATACAAGTCAACTTGGAAATACTTATTTTTTCTTTTCAAGTGATAAACCTTCCACGGCATTCTGCATTTTATTCAAATAGGTACTATTCACATGGCGAAGTCTGCGATGCCACGTTTCACTCGACGTAACCGCTGTAGCCAACAATGCTGTAAACTTGAAATGAAGTCGTAATTAGCACGTCACCAGAACACTGCACGGGCACTTTTTCCTGGTTCGCGACAACGATCTCCTGGATTGAATGCGCGTGCGATACAATTGTAATATGGATTCGCCGTTAGGCGCGCTTGCACCCAAATTAAGGCATCAATAATTTTTCCCGAAATTGCCATTTAGGAATACGGCACTGAACGCGTTTGTTGATTTACGCTCTCGAGTATTGTTTAAATTATTTTCAGCATTTTCTGCTGTACATTGATTACGATAATAGCCCGGCTTTTTGCTTTTATAACATTTGACATTGACAAGCTTTTGTTTTGCTTTTGACAATTACATTCCATTGTCTTTGCTCCTGCTGGGGTTGCCATACTTATTCTTCTGGAAACTCGCAAATGCTCCGCTAATGTCACCACCGTCTTCTTTCAAATCCATTAATTTGGTTTTTATGACGTCCTCCGTTATTGCGATCCCCGAATGCTCGACGCCATTATCATCGGTGAAAATTTGTCAGATAATCCTGCTAAGAGAAGCGATCCATCCACTCAACTTTTGGCTAGTTTCTATGAGCTGCGTCACGTAAGACGTCATAGATGTGCAATTTTCGAGACGTATTGAAATCAGACTTCTCAATAAGCTGATTCTCCTCGTGAAACCAGAGTCATCGAATAATAGCTTGAGCTTATCTCTTTGTACTCTTTACTTCCTTTATGTGGACGTAAAGCGACGAATCAATTGTTAAGATTAATTTGGTCTTAGTTTTCGCGTCAGCTGCAGCTTCTGCTGGCTTTGCACTGGTACTTTTGATGCACTCAGAATTCCCTTCTAGAACTAGAAAATTCTCCGCGGCGAAAGCCCATTCCCCGTAGTTCTCCGATCCTTTCAATTTAGGCACGCTGGCAACATAATTCAACGTCATTATTTTTCAAAGGACTAGCGCAGATTATCCTCAATCTGATTAAACTTATTCAGCGAGAAAAAACTGTTACTGGGCATAACCCGATATAATTTGTGATAAGACAACCATGTTGTTTGGAGGACAGAACAGAAGTAAAGTTTTATTGTTTTACAAGAATTCAAATATAAGTCTGCTAGTAGCCATAGGCAAAATAAAATAATATAAAAAGTTTATATGTGTTGCCAAAAGCAAAGAGTTAGATATCAAAATACAACAAGAACCTTCTTGAAATGTTATGTAACATTAGAAATGATTGTAGTTAGTCATTGCACCTGTGATAACTTAGTATAATTATTTTTACTCAAAGACGTCGTATATTAACCTTCATACGGAGAGTAGTAAAGCTCCTAATCTAGATTTACAAAATATAAGACTATAAATGTGAGAAAAAACGTAGTAATCATATTAGAAAGGTGGCAATGAACGGGTGGCGGGAACTAATCGCCGCGCATGCGTGTCGAATGGGATGACGAGGAACGACGTGCGTTGATACAATCGCTTCACGGCAGCGGTGGGTGCCTTAATGTGGGAAGGCTTTGGTTTGCATGCTTGAACGTGTGGCATACTTTTGAAATTGTGAAAAAAGACCCAAATATTATAGAGCTTCTACCTATCATCATAAAGGTAAGGCCGTAAATTGGCCTTATGTAACAAAAAATCAACTTATAACTATATGTTACCGAGTAACTTAAAAACTCAATCTACCGCGTGCAAAGTCGCGGGCGAAAGATAGTTGGTAATGTAAAGTAAATTTCATAGAACTTTTAAATATTTGTTAGAACGAAGTCAGATATTTAAAAACTAAGATAAGTTCAGACCTTGTGAACTACGCGTTATTTTAATTTATGTTACGTTACTTAAAAAAACATTTATAATGGTAACTTAATAATAACTTAACATTGTCGGCCTGTTTAGCCTAGTTGGTAGTGACACTGCCTTCGAAGCTAGAGGTACCTGGTTCGAATCCCGGCCAGGGTATTATTTATGCATTTAACGCGGATATTTGTTCCTAGGTATGGGATGTTTTAAATGTAATTAAGTATGTATTTATCTATATAAGTATGTATACTGTCGTCTAGTACCCATAGTTCAAGCTTTGCTTAGTTTGGGACTCGGTCGATTTGTGTAAGATTGTCCCCCAATATTTATTTATTTACTTATAAAAAAGTGAACCTCTATTTACTTTAATTACCATTATATGAGACTACCTACTAGAAACATGAGTAGTAGCTCGTACACATAACGTGTGTATTACATAAATCATTTGTTAAAGAATATAAAACAGAAAAAAATTACCTTTAAATCCGCACGAACCTTAAAATTCACAAAATATACTCGCCACATGCTCCATCGCCGCACGAAACTCAACACAAAATGGCCGACCAAGTGACAGGTATATCACAGACTAAAGGATGAATCGTGTAGCCACTATAATAAAACCAAATTCTACAAATCAACTGGTAAATAATAAGAAAAAATCGGCCAAGAGCATGTCGGGTCACGCTCAGTGTAGGGTTCCGTAGTTGCCCAATGAACTTAATTTAAAATAAAACAATAACAAGCAGAAAGGAATAACTTTGCAGTGTTTCATACGTCTTTTAACTAAGAAGGGAAGACTTTTCACGATAACTCAAAAACAGCTTAACTGATCATGTTCGCTACAGTTTTCGTTGAAAGTCTTTATTAAGCTTTACTTTCATGATTTTTTTCATATTTTTGGGACCCATAATTCAAAAGTTAGAGGGGGGAAGCACACTATTATTTTTTCTTTTGGATTGATTATTTCCAAAAATATTCATTTTACCAAAAAAATTTTGATGATGACCTTTATTCATTTTGAAAGAACTATCCAACAACACCCCACACAATAGGGTTGAAGCAAAATAAAAATACATCCCCACTTTACGTGTAGGGGAAGAAAAAAAATTCTATAGATTTTATTTTACCACTTGGTCAGATTTATTGATTAAAAGTAAAAAGTAAAAGATATTTATTCATCAAATTAGGCATATTACATGCACCTATTACATGCCAAATTTATATATCTATGCCAAATTGCAGCTTTTAAGAACTAACAATCACTCAGCAAAACCTCAGACAGATAGACGGACAGACAGACGGACGGACATGGCGAAACTATAAGGGTTCCTTAACTACGGAAGCCTAAAAACGGTAAATTCAATTTAGTAACTTAAAAGTTGAAATACGTGGACGTGTCTTATGTTACGCGAAAATAATTATTTTGTATGGACATTAAGTAAGTACTAATATTAAAGCTCGTAACTTCTTGGTTTAATTAATATAATACGATAGTTATGCCCCCATGTGTTTACCCCCCATGAAATTGGGGGAGGCCTATGTCCAGCAGTGGACGTCCTAGAGCTGATATGGTGGTGGTGGTGGATAGTTATGAAAAAAATACCAATACATCCGTATTATAAAACAAATCTACAAAAAAAAACAATTAAAGAAATATATGGGACATTTTTAATTGTATGGAAATACATATGTAATCACACAGTTAATTATTTTTTTGGATACATACCAATAAATTTAGTTGTCTGCGGGTTAAGACTAGCGGAAATTTTAAAAAGTAAGATTTTTAAGTCAAAAGGCCCAAGCTGATATTCAGGTGCTCCCGCCCAGAGGTGACAGCAATTAAATAAATACTCCACGCGACTGCGTAAATGTAAATCTCACAGTATCCCATCAAGTGAGGACATCTATGCGACGTTTAGTCGTAAGCTGACGTCAAAGAACAAAGTACCCAATACTGATCCCGCCCCGTCAAGTCAGGAAGTCACTATATAGGTTTATAAACTTGAGAAATAGCCAAATTGTGCGTAGTAGTAACCAAAATTATGCTAATTTTCAATAACTAATTTTGATTACTAGTAAACTCTCAGTTTGCCAGTCCTCCGATTTAGTTACTAGCAGCAGTAGCAGCTAACATTTAGGCTACTGTCTACAATTTTAATCTTATTAGGTATCTTATCTTGTAAGGCAGATAGTAGGTATATTAATAAAGGCCCTAATGCTACAGTTTTTACGCGTCAAACGGTAGTGTGGAGCAGAGAAAATGACCAAAACGGATTGTCAGTAAAAAAGTGGGCTGGCCGCCGGCCATCATTAGGGGCCAATGGTCGTTACCTAAAAGTCATTAGCGTCGACTTTTACCGTAATCTACCGCGTGTTTACCTATGTACTTACATAACGAAAATGTCGGTAGCAATTATGGATAGGGTAGTCGTGATGTGAGGAGGTTCGATATGAATGTGACGTGACATAGACGACTAGATAGCTTGGTGTAGGTAGATGAATTACAGTTACATCAATGTCCTGTGCCGTCTTTAATATGCACGTCGAACTCGTTAGTAGGTGGACACTCACTTTGGTATTTTGTAGCTTTCACCCATTACAAATTTAGTATAACAGTATAAAAATGACGTTAAAACCATATGCTAGAAAGGTGTTTATACCTTTGTTAGTCCGACTGGACCAGGGAATCGATCATGTTCTTAATTTTCGTTCTAATTTTATATCAACGTGTTTCTCTCACTATCTTTAACGATGTGATCAATTTGAAATGAGAAACATATAAGTATCGCAACCATATAACTAACCCTCGAACAGTTAGCTTCAACTTCATGAAGTACAATTTAATCCCTAAGTATGACATTTCGCGCTAGAGATACGAAAGGGATAGATATTGTTTGAGTGACGCCGATTCCCCTATAACCTTACATACGCTCATCGTAATATTACCGCCCAGATTTCACTTCCCTGTAATTTGTTTCTTGGGAGGCATGAACTTTACAGTTTTAAACCTAACGCCGAGCACCCATTTACTCTTTAAGCCGACTCTCACCGCCGCTGAGATGCTCATGTTTACGCTATAGATTAAAATGTACATTAAACAGAGTGGTCAGATATTCGGTTCAACTAAATATGGGTAGTCGAATCAATAGTATTAGAATCGCAGTCGAGAGTTTGGTTAGTACGTGGTACTGATCTTCTACATAATGTTCAATGGATAAGTATTGTAAGTACCATTATTAAATTTAGCACTATGATTCTTCCTCCTCATTTTACCGATATAACTCCGGTTGCTTCTTAAAGAAGTCCGGAGTCCACTTGCAACCTAATGTAATAATTGGTGTATACACCTTTTGTGGAGGCGACTGCCATCAGATCTTCCAACCTGGGGAAACTAGAATTTATGGCGAAAAAATCTCACAGAGGCACTTCAGCCAAAGGCACTCTACATCCAATATCCTGGTACTCCATCCACATGTTGTCTACTCTAAGCTCCATCCCCCATACATCAACGCTCACTCGCGTCTTGATGAGAAGATGATGACCATAATTTGCGACGCACCAAGACGTCTATGTCTCGTGTTTTTTCACCGAGCCAGGTATCACCCGAGTACGAAATTACAAGTAATTTATCCTCCGCGGGGATAACAGGACGGGGAGTATAAATACTTGTTTAAAATACTTTGAAGATCGTAGATATTCGAGTAAATGCGCTATTAACCTTGTACGGATATTTTTAATGTGAACGCGAGTTGATGTTTCGTTAATGCTGAAAGTTGCACGCGACATGATTTATGACATTACTGTATTTGCACGTGTTACGTAGTACGTAATAAAATAATACCGTTCAAACCTAATCTTCCAATACTACATAGAACATATAGGTACTTACTACCTACTACATAATATATACTTACGTAGTTTAGATTTAGTGCATGTAGGTACTCGTAAACAAACCTTTGTTTATAACATTTTAGTTGTCTTTTGGTAATTAATAGATTTCCATCTTCCAATAAACTGTTTCATCAGTTTGGCGAGTAACTTTAAAAATGACAACATTGGGTAACTTTTTAACATTTATTATTTAAAATAAACGAGGAAATCATTTAAGAAGATAAAGAGAGCATAAAACTATGTAAGCATAAAATAAGACTTAAAGATTTTAAAAAATGCCCTAGGTCACCATCAGTGGTTAGGGTGCCCAGAAGGCTGGCTGCAATACCACGCTGGATGGCAATGCTTTATTCTTTTGAAAACATAAAAAAATATTTCTACGTACTGGTTTGAGTTCGAGCAGGATGTACCTAAATATGTACCGCAGTGGTTACTCGAAAAAAGAATAGAAATAGCGCATTTGATCAGGTCCCAGCTTTAAGTCCGCTCACGAAAAGATATCAAAAGGAAGTTAGGATAGTTCGGATCGCCGGTAGAGGGCGGGCCGCGCGCCCATTTGTCAGAGAGCTCATTAGGGTCAAATCTGGCGATCTCGGGGGATTAAGGTCTTCGTGCTGGAGTGCCTGGACATCGGGGCTGTGACAAAGCTGTATTGTTTTACACTATTGCAGTGAAAATAACAATCGCAATCATAGAACTATGATTTAGACGCAAAGGTTTATACCTAATGTTCCCAGCAATTATTTATGCAACTGCGAAAATAACACTCTTATCATCTCATCGTACACTTCTCTATACCCACATATGATTTCGCAAAAATATTGGCAAAAAATAATTCATTTAATTTTCGGTATAGCTGTACATTTTTTTTTAAAACCACGCCGCAATGGAAAATCCACAGAGCCCAATGATATGTTTATCACTATACCTATGCCATGTGTTCACCTACTTCATTTGAGATGGTAATATGAGAAATGTCCGTGCATGATGTAGGTGCGGGAATGTAACAGAATTTTCTTAAAAATTAAGCATGACTCGAAACATGACCATAAAAATAAATATATTTTAGAAATAGTGTAATACTTTATCATAATTGTAGTTTCAATATACAGGATGTTTTTATTGAATTCCGTTAATTGCGAGGGCACATTCCTGAGATGAAATAAAGTAATCTTCTCTAAGACACTAGTATCCCAATCCGTACCACTCCAAAGATATTCAAAAATTAATTTTCGTTAATTAACACCCCTAGTATAGTATAAAATAAAACATCCTTAAATAAACAATGTTGACGTGCGTCACGTGCGGTGTCATTCGAATTTCGAATATTGTCATATTTGACAAAAACTTTTCCTTAACTCAACGTTAAGTCTTAAGGCCGTTTTATATTCACCCTTGGTGAAACAATTAATTATTATGTATGAATATGAAAAAAATGGACCCGGGTATGTCCTAAAATTACGACCAAGACCACCGGGGGATGGGCAGCAGCATCCCTGGAGTGCGGTGGAGACACTGCGATCGCTAACCCACATGCCAAGCGTGGCGATTATGGCAGTTACCCCCTATGACAGATACAAACAGGCCACGGCCCCGAGGTTCCGGCGACCCCCAGTGCCCTGGCTTTGGTAGCGGCCAGGGTACTAGCGGGGTCAGAAGTGCGAGGTACCACCACCGACGACTCCTGGCCCTGGCAACATATAACACACGAACACTGCGGACCGACGAAAAGGTAGCGGAACTGGAGGAAGGATTGAGCAAGTTGCGTTGGGATGTCGTAGGGTTATCTGAAGTCCGAAGAGAGGGGGAGGACACGATAACCCTGAAGTCCGGCAACATGCTCTATTTCCGGGAGGGCGACCAACAGTCCCAGGGAGGTGTCGGGTTTATCGTCCACAAATCCCTCGTGAACAACGTGGTGAAGATCGAGAGTGTGTCGGCCAGGGTGGCGTACCTTATACTCAGAGTATCCGAGAGGTACTCGTTGACGGTCATACAGGTGTACGCGCCGACCTCGGCACACTCCGACGACGAGGTGGAGGCTATGTATGAAGATATGTCAAAAGTCATGCATAGTTCCAAAACCTACTTCACCGTTGTTATGGGGGATTTCAACGCGAAACTGGGCAAGAGGGATGGTAAAGAACTGAGAGTGGGGCAATTTGGAGTTGGAAGTCGGAACCACCGGGGCCAACTACTGGCTGGTTTCTTGGAGAAGGAGGGACTCTACATGATGAACTCCTTCTTCAAGAAACGCGAGCACAGGAAGTAGACCTGGATGAGTTCCGACGGTGCAACAAAAAACGAGATTGACTTCATCATGTCGAAGAAGAGGCATATATTCAATGATGTCTCTGTGATCAGTACGGTTAAAACCGGAAGTGATCATCGTCTGGTAAGAGGCACATTGAATATATGCGTCAAGCTAAAACGCTCTCGACTGATGAAGTCCACGCTCCGTCCAGCAGCAGTCCAAATCCAAAACCCCGAGAGCTTACAGCTGGAACTCCAAAACCGTTTCGATTGTCTAAGCGGCGATGTGGACGAATTCAACGACGGGTTTGTGGAAGCTGTCCATAGCATTGGGTCTAAGTTCTTGAAGGCCCAACGAACTCAAAGAGCCAAAAGGCTCTCTATCTCCACTCAGAGGCTCATCGAGGAAAGGAATGAGATGATTCTGCAGTCTTCAGCCGATGCGAAATTATACAGGCAGCTCAATAAACAGATCTCTAAGTCCCTTACCCGCGATCTGCGCCAATTCAATACAAATCGTATTGAAGAGGCCATCGAGCAGAATAAGGGCTCTAAAGTTTTCTCAAGAGATCTGTCTATTGGGCAGAGCCAGCTCGCCAGATTAAAAACTGAAGATGGTAGAATCGTTTCGTCCAAACCTGAGCTTCTGAGTGAGATACTCATCTGGCGCCGGCATCGACACCGCGCGACAAAAAACGCCACAACTCACCGCATCGGTTACGAGCGATGGTTTCCCCACAACCACCTTGCGTGCTTTTATGGACAGCTATACACGTCAACTAGCAGACCCGAAGTTGGTCTGGCGGAAGACCCTAGAGCTAGATTAACCCGGCACTATACCGAAGATATCCCGGACATCAGCTTGTACGAGATTAGAATGGCTCTTAAGCAGCTGAGGAACAACAGGGCACCCGGTGAAGACAGAATTACAGCTGAACTCCTGAAGGCGGGTGAAAAACCGGTCCTTAGGGCCCTACAGAAGTTGTTCGACTCCGTCTTACTGGAAGGGAAAACTCCAAAGGCATGGAACAGAGGTGTGGTGGTCCTGTTCTTCAAAAAGGGTGTCACTTACTGAAGAACTACCGACCCATCTCACTTCTGAGCCATGTCTATAAGCTGTTTTCAAGAGTCATTACGAACCGTCTCGCACGCAGGCTAGATGACTTCCAGCTTCCCGAACAAGCCGGTTTCCGAAGAGGCTTTAGCACCGTAGACCATCATCCATACGCTCCGTCAGATTATACAGAAGACTGAGGAGTATAACCTGCCCCTCTGTTTAGCGTTCGTGGACTACGAGAAAGCCTTCGATTCGATCGAAACCTGGGCTGTACTACAATCTCTCCAGCGGTGCCAAGTGGACTACCGCTATATCGAAGTGCTGAAGTGTTTGTACGAGAACGCAAGTATGTCAGTCCAACTCCAGGAACAGAGCTCGAAGCCCATTGGAGCGGGGAGTCAGGCAAGGAGATGTTATTTCTCCTAAACTGTTCTCCGCTGCACTGGAGGATGTTTTCAAGACTCTGGACTGGAGAAGGCTAGGCATCAACATAAATGGCGAGTACCTCACTCACCTTTGGTTTGCTGACGATATAGTAGTCTTGGCTGAGACCATGGAAGATTTAAGTACAATGGTCTATGACCTCAGTAAAGCCTCAGCGTGATCGCATCAGAAATGAGGCCATCCGCAGCAGAACCAAAGTGACCGCTATAGCCCTCCGAATTGCTAAACTTAAGTGGCAGTGGGCGGGGCACATAGCACGAAGAACCGATGGCCGTTGGGGCGGAAAGATTCTCGAGTGGCGACCACGTACCGGAAGGCGTAGCATGGGCAGGTCCCCCACACGGTGGCCCGATGACCTGGTGAAGGTCACGGGTGTCCGCTGGATGCGGGTGGCGCAGGACCGGTCATTGTGGAAGTCTTTGGGGGTGGCCTATGTCCAGCAGTGGACGTCTTTCGGCTGACATGATGATGATGATAATGAAAAAAATATTTTTTTCTTGAATTTTGAAAATCTAAGGTCTTTTCTATAGCTATTCACGGCTATACGCTTGAAAGAACGGAAATCAATAAAAACACCCTGTATACGACATATGTAGCCAATCAACCAAATCAACTCGGCGACGAAATCAACTTTTAAGTACTTGAGTATCCGTGATGACTTTTAAATTATTGCTTTTGGCGTACGCTGATATGACCTAAAGATTACCTCACACGCTTATCTCCTGGTCATTTACGGAATACGCAGAAAATCAGAAACCGCGATTAAAAAAACATTACCAGGTATATATAAACTTATCGTGGCCGCCAATCACAAACGAGAACTCAAAATAAATCGATGTACCATCCAATCATTACTCTACGTCGGAATCGACTCAATTAAAATATCGTTAATGTGCACCAACTATTTAAAAAACAACCTTAATACAAAACTATAAAGTTAGTTTTCGTATGCTGAAGTATTTACCTTGCAATGGTCATTATGGTAAATGTTGTATACTACGAAACCACGAAATCGCCGTGTCGGAATCAGAATAAAGGTAAAATAAACAGTTGGTAAAACCGCGCTAGCTAAAGGGGGGTTGCAACGATGGTCATTATAAATGTATACCCATACGAGTATTTAGTATATTAAGGTTGATACTGAAATGCAGTTATGTATTTATAAATATTAAATAAGAACAGGTTTGATATAAAAACGCATCTGGAAGTCTGGCTCTTACTTACCACCACATACACTACGGTATACGATCGGGGAAAGTAGGGGCTAGTGATGTTATTATGGTTGCGGGCGTTGCGGCCTACTGTAAGATGGAGTTTCTTCGCCAACTTGGCTTTTTATGTTATTATCTAACTATGCACATTTTATACAAATACGAAACAAATGCTCTTCGCGTATTTAAAATATTTTTAAATCATGAAGGTCGATCTACTTCTTATTCTAAGTGGGAATGCGTGTGAATGGATGGAAACGACGATACCCAATAAGAACATACATACAGTACCTACATAGATACACATAATGCCAAATACAATTTGTCTACCGTTTTAATAGCTTCTGGCGTTACTGTTTTATTTCTTTTTGTGAACAATTGTACTGTATTGTATGATGAAAAAGTAAATTACTAACTGGAAATAGTTTTGTTAATCAAAAGCGATCGCTCCATTGTTTTAAAAGAAGGTTGTTTTTTATCATGGTCCATCAAAAATAAGCAACGCAACATAAGCTTCATGGATGACACGTATGTATCTGTAGGTTCACCTGTGTGTACCTCTACAGTAAATATATAAAAGTCTTCTACAACTTTTTTGATCTATTACCTTTGAACCTGAATGTACATATATTAGTTCATTCAGGTTCAAATAAGCTATGATACGTTGCTATGGATGCGTTTGATTCCAATAATAAATAGCACTGGTGGAAACGTGTTTTCGTAGCGTAGCTTCCACATCCTCGCAGCGTGGAAGCATAGGAAATCTATGGTGGAAAGGCACCATTAAGTTTGTAAATAATCAAAACGTATCAACACTGTCAAGTTTCATCTAAAGACATACAAACTCTTATTACGGCGATGACATATCAAGAAAGATAGAAATCAACGCCTGCAAATTTCAAGTAAAATTGCCAGCATCTGTCACCATGCGCGAAAATCTTAATTAACAGATAGGCACGAAGTCATCCGTCAAGGCTATGTGATAAGACGCCCCTGCTCAGGTAACGATTACTGATGACGGGTCGGACGGTAATGATCGATGGCCGTATAGACGCGGTAATGATTCTTCGGTAGCTGACTGGTAATGATGTTTGGTTTTCAATTATTGTTTGTGATGTTTTACGTGATTGATTTTGGATAGGGTTGGCGCTTTTCGATTAAATTGGCTGTCACGATACAACTTAATTTTGATGCGCCTCACGATACGATATAAAGTAATGAAATCGAACCACATTTTAAACATGGGTAACAATAAGATTGTAAAAAAAAATCAATTGTATTGTCAAACACGAAACCTGACCAATGAAAGTTTATAAAAGTTTCTTCAACTAGATGTTAGAAATTAAAAAAAAATGAAGTAGTTGATAATGAAAATAGGATATGTAAAACAGTGACTTACCACAAATTCCAGCATTTCTCACAAAAAAAACTATCTGTTACAACTCCAAATTTAGACTACAAACTACAAGCGTTGCTTAAAAATAACAGTTAACGAAAACATGACGTGCCGAAATCGTCTTTGGTTTGGGGTGCTCTTTATAATTAAACATCAATAGCTTTACAAAAGTAAATATAGAGGGTGTGTAGGGGGAAGGGGGGCACGACTATGACTAATGCCATGCGATCCGTCAGTGTCGGTACGGGCTGAGGGGCCAGGGCCGAACCGAGGATATCCTTTCGAAATAACATTTTCCCTATTTGGATTTTCGGTGATACGTATCTATATGTAAATTGTTGTTGTGTTTGGAGTCGATAATTTTGATGTTCTACAGGGTTTTGGGAATTACTCGTTTTTTACCCTAATTAACCTAGAATAATATATAATAATATATATACATTTATGTATACAATAATATATTATTGGAATATTTTAGCGCGTTTTGCGCAAATTTCAATCATATCAATATCCCAGTTGTTCCTTTGTTTCAATGCCGTAGTAGGTAGGATAGGATGCAAACAATTATATTCACCGTCAAAGATGGAAATGGTTAATTAACACCCCTAGTATTAGTATAAAAGTTCCTTAACAATTAAACAATGTTGATTTTTTTAAACCTGTAATGGCATAAAGTTCTAATTTTTTCAGTGGCCAGATACATGAAAAAAGGTTCAGTGCCCGTTTTAAAAACAATCAAAACAATACAAAAGTATAAAAATATACATATATATGTATGTAGTATGTATATTTCATACAAAGTATGAAAATTAAAAAAAAAATGTTTGCTTGAATGTTAAAAAACTAAGTATATACACCGCTATATGCCTGAAGCAACGAAAATCAATAAAAACATCCTGTTTATATAGACATTAGACTCTGTAAGTAAATTAAATTAAATTTAAGGTTATTAAATTGAGTCGCTTATATCCAGAACATCTACTTCCCGAATGACGAGAACAATATTTGAACATGAAGTTCAACCAAATAGAATCTTTGAAAAATATTCATGGTGCCTAATTGAATTTATTTTTAATCCGGCCGCCCGGGCCCTGTCTGGTTCTTTTAAAATTGGTTTTTACCGGGTACAGATCGCGACACGTCCCTGGTCTCTAGGGCATAGCCTCAATTACGAAAAACCTACGGGTTAGCGAGAAATTAAACCCATTTTTTCATTCTTTTATTCTAGGTTTAGGTATAGCTAAGATGAGAAATTATATATGTCACGCACTAATTATTTATCTATACAGATATTTGGGATGTTACCTGTATAAATAATTGATTTAGAATTTTATAATAAAAACACTACAACAATAAAAAATCCTTGGTTTGTTTTAATTTTAATAGAAATATAATGTTTTAGATTATTTTGTTTATGTAAGTAAATAATTGTTTTTTTAATCAAGTCCGTTGCAATCTACCGCCTATGTATGCCTGCAACTCCAGTAACATGCGCGTTGCCGACGCCTTATAAATACATCATCGAAGAGCCTTAAAGTTATTTAGATAAATTAAATTAAATCAAATGTTTTATTTTCCTTCATAAAGATACTTTTGTAAAACTAGTTGTCAAATATGTAGGTAGATAGTGCTCGTAGTTGCTCTATAGAAGTTTCTCAGAAATTGATAGTTACTGTCGTGTTTTATTTAGAAATCCCTAATATTTATAAAATTCGTATTTCGGATTGGAGCATGGCTTTATGGTGTCGCTAACGACGTCAGAGATTTGGGTTACCAAATATGTCGTAAGTATAGCACATTTTTCAGAAAGTACAAATTAAACGTTCTACGCAGCATTTTCGTATAAATTGTATCTCATACCAGTACGCTTACATCATTATTCATCTGCTTTTTCGCTTTAATTTCATCAAATTTATTTCACTCGAACAAATGGACGTCCATTAATTTTACATTTACGGGTTCCGATTATTTTATAACGCGATAAACAGCTTTAGGATATCCTGTGCATATTTTGGCACAGCTTTATGATTTACTTTGAAATTTTACCTACGGAATAATTATTACTTTAATATTTTTAAGTGTAGTCATTATTAATAGAACTCAAAATAAAACTATTTTTCACATAAAAGTAATGAATATTACGAGTGTGACTGCTTAAGTAATATTATGTACTGTAATTTCATAGGTACTTAAAAGAACGGGTACCTATCGATCAGTTAAGGATATTAATAACGGAAGCGACATCCGTCCGTATTCATGAATTTATATTGAATGAATAAACATGCGCACAATGAGATAAATAATTAAATTAATTAGTAACGTAGCACAAATACGGTAAGTTTTAATTCAATACCCATTGAGAGCAAGATCAGTCAAACGAATTTCGACCAAAAAACCCAGTTTCCATGTCTCATTTTTCATTGGAAAAACGTTTTCGGAAGCTTCTGAAATGAGTTTCTACGGAGGCGATCTAAAAAAGGCTCTAAGATGAGAGCAGAATGTGTCATTATAGCGCAATGAAAGAGTAAAGCAAATTTTGGGAATCTGGTAATAAGTGAACAATAAAAAGTTCCCTTTGGTGCTTGGTATTAAGGTTGGTTTTGCAATGAAGCTGGTTATTTTCTTCCCCGCCCGCACCTTACCTCAGTCCTATAGACAAATGACGTAGCATTTGTCCAAATGATGGCGCGGGCGGCGGAGAGAATGAATTTAAATTATCATTCAGTGGTACCAACATACACAACAGTTATGTCCAAAATTGGATTCGTGTGCGCACACTACCAGCACTTTAGTACAGAGTTGTAGCTTTTGATAAAAAATACCTAACTATACTGGCCTGTATTTGCGGGAAACGATTGATTTTGTTCTATTTTTAATTACCCAATCCCTAAAACTATTTTACTCAGCTACAATTTTTATTTCCTCGATTATATATATACGTTTTTTTATTGCAGTACTAATTAAATTATATTATATTTGTATAAATCCCAAGTATAGTCGAAACAGTAACAAAAAAATTACATAGGAATAATGTTCAATAAGTAATAGAATAAAACTCTATTACTTATTGAATATTATGTAATAATTTCTAGATCGAATCAAGAAAAGAGGCGCCACAAATATTTGAAATAAAAGGACATATAATATCAAACGAATCTCAGTAAAATAACTCTTAACATAAAACGACTTATTCCGTTTCTAAACGCCTATTTGAATTCATTCTTTCCTCGAAGTTCTTTCTTTGAATTCTTTTTAGGCGCTCTTTTTTGGCGGGAAGGAAATTGAGTAATGGCATCGTCACAGATGGCATCATGGTAGATTGATAACGGGGAATGAGAGCGTACCGTTCTATTGTGCCGACGCTACATGTGTATAAAATACCTCATGTGCGTATACACAAGCAGGAAAAACGTAGGTACTACTTTTCTTGCATGGCCTTGTAAGTCTGCGACCTAATATACTCGTAAATATCAGCGGTGCGGTGCCACACAAGGCCATCCTTTAAATCAGTTTTATCTCCGCGTAAGCGACATACGTGTAGTTGTATCAAAATACTACCTTTTCATATATGTAAGAGTACCTAAAGTATACTTTATCTCAAGCAACTAAGCCGTCGATGCGTAGTCCCTGACAAATGATCACAGAGACGGAGGAACACGTTTCCCAACTCTAAGGCCGTAAGAGAAAACAATCCCGCGGTGGTGCCTAGGAAAAAAAACAATAGGGTCGTGATGAAGACGTAGCCATTGTGAGCAACGAGCGAGCCATATTTCACGGCTTTGTATGCGTTCAGAGCCCGATTAATTCTAAATATCTCCATTCGCCTATACGAAATAGTGTGATGAAACCTTTTTTGATCCGGTGTGCGGTGTTAACAACGCAGGCCGTGGGCGGAGACAAGTATGAAATATTTATCATTAGTCTTTGTTTGACTTTGCTATCTATCAATAATAAGCTAGATCAAATAAGAGCTAAAACGTTGATGTCTTCATGTACCACGCCATCACGATCACTTAATTTTATTAACTAAGTTAAGATAAGGAAGAGACTGAATGGAATTGTTTTTCTAAATAAAATTGTAGCATAAATCTACCTGGCCCCATTAATATTTTTTCTCTGTACACAAAAATAACATCAAGAAGCGTTCTCATTCGAAAAGAATTTCCATACTCACCTACTTTAGAAAGCGGCCGACATTATGCAAATAGGGTAAATTGAATTACCGGAGTTAAATGTCGTATAAGATAAAAACGACGGGGCAATCTACAACCCAATGAGGAGTTTTAACATATTCAAACCCCTATTGAATATTTATATTATGTAAGATGCTCCCCGACAACTGGTGTCGGCTCTTTACTCAGCCTTGTACCATTAATGGCCGCCACTATCTCTTGATGTGTCAAAACAAAAACAAAAATTAGATTAGTGGTTCACCTTTCCATTTCCAATATGGTTGACTTAAAATGGTATGGGAAGCAAATTTGAATAGTATTTAAAGTCGGTTTGAATTCGAAGATTGTTTTTGTTTTCTCTTCATTTGTGAAAATTTTGGTGCTCCACAAGGGTGATTTCTAGGCCACGCTAAATGCTTATTTATATATTTACGAGTAGTGTCATAAATAACTGATACAACTAATCTTGAATACGTATATGTATAATGTACAACACAAATTTATCTAAGCACAATACGCACATTTAAGTTATGATATTACTTTCGGATTTCGTGACCAAATCAAAGCGTCGCGTGTCTACATGAATAATGTCGGGTTCATATTCGTGCGGTTATTTAAAAACCGTTTAGAAGTTGGATCATAATTTATGTTTATATTATAATGTGGCTGAGAGCGGCGACTTATTAAAAACCCATCATGGCCGCCCCGGGCCCAAGTTACTCGCCGATCCACTTCTCCAAATGAAAATGCTCTCGGATTCTTATGTGATTTTAGGCTGATTTCACCTGTACCCGCTCAGATCCAACATCATCACTATCATCATTTTTTTAAAAACTATGTCAGCGATGAATAACAAATCAATTGCTTATAGTAAAGAAGTAATGATTGGTGCAATGTTTTTTTTTTATTACCACGTCGGTGGCAAACAAGCGTACGGCCCGCCTGATGATAAGCGGTCACCGCAGCCTATAGACGCCTGCAACTCCTAGGGGTGTCACATGCGCGTTGCCGACCCTTCAAGAATTTACTTTATACACTCCTTTCTTGAAGAACCCCATACTGTAGTCCGTCGGGAAAACCTCGGTAGGGAGCTCATTCCGCAATCGGAACGTCCGAGGGAGGAAATTCTTCTGAAACCGTACCGTACGCGACCATTTAGGTTCTAAGGTGTGAGGATGAATGCCCTGCCGACGGCGAGCGGTGCGATGGTAGAAAGCACAACCCATTATATAAGCTATAGAACACGCACAAGGAGGCAAAATTTCTCCTTAAACTCAACGGTTCAATATCGCTCGTGAGCTTGGGATCGTCCACGATTCGCACAGCACGTCTCTGAAGCGAGTCAAAAGGCCGAAGCTGGTATCCAGGTGCTCCCGCCCAGAGGTGACAGCAATACTCCATATGGGGACGGACTTGCGACTTGTATAAAAGAAGTCTCTGACCCGGGGTGAAGTATCGCTTCGCTCTATTGAGCACACCTAGCTTTTTAGATGCCAGCTTAGCTTTGCCTTCTAAATGGCTCCGAAACTGGACGTCGCTGGAAATATCGACACCAAGGATCTCAATAGTCTCTGAGATGGAGAGGGTTGCGTCTTGGAACCGCGGGGCAAAATTTCTCCTTAAACTCAACGGCTCTATATCGCTCGTGAGCTTGGGATCGTCCACGTTTCGCACAGCACGTCTCTGAAGTGAGTCAAAAAGCCCAAGCTGGTATCCAGGTGCCCAGAGATGACAGCAATACTCCATATGGGGACGGACTTGCGACTTGTATAATAGAAGACTCTGTACCGGGGTGAAGTATCGCTTCGCTCTATTGAGCACACCTAGCTTTTTAGATGCCAGCTTGGATTTGCCTTTCCCCTTGCCATGTGGTCCGTGGAGCTTATCATTTTATTTAAAAAATATTTTACCATTTTCAAAAAAGGTCCGTGATAACCACGGTCGCCATTAGCTATTAAATCTAAATCATAAGCGTGTATAAACCACCACCATCACTTTTTAGAGAGGATCAAGTTTCTATAGTGTTACCAAATACAAATAGAGCACAACAAAAGCCAAAATAAAGGACAAACTCAGCTCATCACTAGAGATAACAGAAACGAATCCTACTAACTTTATTAACACTGTATCATTTATGACGTCTCAAAATATATTCGAACCAACTATGGGAAAATAAAACTGCTGCTTTGGTCGTCAAACTCGTAGAATACTGCGTTCATGAAATACATAGTTACCATTGTCATACAATTTATTGTTATTATAACATAAGTACCAGAATTATTGACCGAGCGAGCTATTAAGCGTCTGTTTCAGCTTGGGTAAAAATGTTTTCGTATCGGAGTATTTTCAGATGTCCTCCCCTCCAGGTCGCATTGTCGTGAAATTTTGTGAGCAGGTTCGATTCTCAAGAACACAGTGGAACATGCCGTTTCTACCTTTACTGGGCGCCTTGTGGCAGGAATCCGCGCCAATAGCGTTCTTAACCAGTCGCTTATTTGCACTCCCAGATTGTATGGAGGTAAGAAGCCATCGCAGTGCACAACATGGCAGAAATTTGTAGCTTCCGGGGACTGCTGTCAAATTTTCTATTGGATTCCAACGATTCGTTTCGTTTATATTTATTTATTTATTTCAGTTAAATTTCCAGTAACGGGTCTGTTTCGCTTACTTAAATAAATAAAATATTCATGTGACATTATTTGGCATCTCTGAGTTTGACATTGTCCCGGGACCCATGACGTTTGACGTTTCTGATGTACACATAGCCAATATGTGGAAAAATCAAGTACCCAGGTATAATTTACCAATTATTACTTATGTTAATTGGTAAAATTGTAACCAAGATATGAAATGTGAAGCTAAGGTTTATCATTCGTTTCACAGCAAGAATCAAATAAGGGTTCCCGGGAATCATATCCTAGGAACCCACGATGACATGAAATAAAAAACAATTCAATTAAGTAAGAACCTTTATTCCGTTTTGATTGAACCTATTTTTACCGGCGTCAAACTCTTTATTCTTTTTTTGCATTTTAAGTGTTAAAATTCCTCTCATATACTCATTCACCCGTTTTTACAAGGAGCGTGATAAAACAACAACAAAAACGTGTTCCAGAGATTATACAATATACTTAACCCTCTGCAGTGATTAAACCGAATCCACGTAGGCTTATGAATAAATAAACAAGTGTTTTTGAAATGTCTGTCCGGATTAAAATTCAAATATTCTCGACAAGTCAATCTACGGCGGTCCCCGGCGCCCCGACCCCTGCGAGCTATCTACGTGCAGAATACGCGAACAAACCAGATGCAAACCATTTTCACTTTTATTAAAAACTAGCTGTTCTGGCAATCTTCGTCGCACCTCCGTTCCGTACAAAATATATGAGAAAAATCCTTTTTTTGTACATGTTTTTGATATTTTAACAGTTATTCTGCTATTCAAAACGAAGTCGAATACAAATCAAAGATCATAAAAATCGGTCCAGCCGTTCTCGAGTTACCTCTAACTTACACGATTTTGTTTTAACAGGAGCAAAAAATTAAACGGTGGACTATTTAGCGGGCCAGCAATTATTTACAAGTGGTCTCAGTAGAAAAAAAGAATGTTTTATGATTTTTTTTTCTTCATCGATGGCTTACGTGTATTTTATTACGTTTCTGAAGTGACATTAATGTCAATTTATTTTAAAAAGTCACTGATATTGAACAAAACAATACCAAAAATATCCTTGAAAACAAAAAATTAAAAGGCAATTATGATTCACAACTTGATACTACCTCAAACACTGCATTGACTGATGTGCTATAATCTTGTGGTGTCAAGATCCATTACTCGGAGGTAATAACTAGATCAAAATTTCTTCGTAACGAAAATTTGTGAACATAAATTTTATACCTGGTATAACTGCAGGTGCCCTAAGGAAGCTTCCTTTTAAATATTTGCTTCAGTTACAGGGCCCACCTATGTACATAGATGAGTTATTCTGCCTGTTTATTGCCTTTTCATGTTTGATTTAGATTTATAGCTTTAATCTGTAAACTTTATAGTTAATGTATAGCTTTCTGTAAAGTGTACACGACTCAAAAGTACTAATGACAGATTTAATGCTATGAGGCATGCTATTTCTATCACGTACTTTATGAGCTATACTCGTACAGAAATAGTGTAACATGTGTATTGGAGTGAAATTGGGTTTTCCTAAATAAGAATAGCAATATTCTATCTTAAAAAATCATTGCTTCCTTAACTTTAACTTTAAGGAGCAAATTTCTGTAGCACTGTGTTTAACACGAGTTGTAGAACGTTTTTGACTTTCCGATTTTAAGGCACATACTTCAGGACCATGTAAATATATACTTACTGAGGATGGGTCTAAGTTGCGATACCAAAGTTGCCAAACACGCATATAATGTTAAATTACAATTACCTTTGTTTGACTTACATAAAATGTATGTAATGCAATTTGGGGGATAGTTTTCGAGATAAGTATTATATATGTTAATTCAAGTTATAAAGTACCAAACACCATAATATTTATATATTATTTTTATAATATAACTAGAAATTTGTAATTTTTTTTTAATTTTAAAATTTCCAAAACAAAAGAAATTCTATATATTTATCGAACCTGCTCACAGAATTTCACAAGAATCGATTGAGAAATGCGACCTGTAGAGGAGAACATCCGGACAGACAGACAGACATACGAAAGATTTTTTGTCGAAAGCTGAAACGGAGACGCTTTGGTCGCTTCGCTCACTTGGTCAATAATATCCTATCCTAGGATTACTAATCATATAATTAATATTATTTTGGCCATATTTCTATAATTTTGTCAAAATAAAAAAAAAACAAATAAGGCTGTTTATGACAAAATTAGTTGCTTCTGACGTTGTAATTAAAATTGATTGATTCTGATGTTTATTTCTAAGATTATTACTATTGTGTCTTCTAAGGTAACTTTAATATTAAGATTTTGTCAAATAGAACTTTTGCGTGGGAATAAAATTGTACTTGTATCTCGCAATTCTTAGTTCTCAAGGTGAATGAAACTGCTGTCGAATGAAAATGAATGCTGGAATATTTCTGCATATACTGCTCGAGCAGGGACATTCACTAAGCACATTCAGAGCATTTGCATACGTTTCTATTATGAGACCTGTGTACGTCGGGATTAGAAACCACCCGGACTTAGCCGAGCTTTGTACTTGCGCCAATTATTTACAGTTCATTTGTCTCAACTGAACCCCGACCTTTACTTAATTGATTTATTAGTTACAAAATGGAGAATTAATTAAGAAATTTCATATACAGGCACATATAGAACACATGTGACACCTGTGTAGTTGCGAATGTCCAAAGGCTATGATAACGGCTTACCTCTGGAGGTTCGTACGCTTGTTTCTTTCAAAGTGGTATTAATACCCATATTTACCCAACATCTTATTATTAGTAAACTAGGGATAGAAAAAAATGTAGTAAATAATTTACTGAACTTCAAGCGGCTAAGTGGTGTTTTCTTTTTCAATAATAAGGTGGGTAAACCAGTGTAATTTAAATGGTAAAACTAAATTTGACATCATAAGAAATTGTATACAATCATAGCGCTCGTGCAACGTAATTTAACAAAATTAAAACGTCAAAATCAAATACAAAGACGCCATATTTGGTCGACTGGCACGCAGTGGAACACGCACCGCTAACAGAAAATAAGGGACACAGAAAGACAGGAAGGGCCCGTGGAAGCGGGACGCCAACCAAAACAACCGTACGGATGAAAGAGAGGGCGGTAGTGACGCGATGATTGAGCGCGCCGCAAGAAAAATAATCACCCGTCAAGCGGCGACTGAGAGAAACTACCCCTAGCGGGCGAGACAAGGATAGCCAGCCCTTTTTCGTTTAGGTGTGTGAGAGACGGAATGTGCCAAAATAGGGGTGACGTGCGGTGATGGATTATGCTTTTCTCTCTAAAGAAGGGAGGGGCTCACAGGTCGTTATGGAAAAAGCTAAGGGAAGTGGGGGCCATGTGTCGAGCGAACCTATGGTGCCCTTAATTGATTCGGTGGACTGTGAATTAGTTCAAAAACTTTGATTAAGACGTATTGGTAACGTCGGTTTAATAAATGTTAATGTAATGTTTTTTGGTCGGAAATAAATGATGGCTTACAAATTTTATTAATGGACTTTTGTTTTGTGAAGGAACAACAGCAGAAGCCAACAGTTGCTAAACGTTTATTTTTTAAATATTTTATTATTAAGACAGACGAAAAGTTTTTACCTAACTTGATGTTGACTTGATGCTCATAATGTAAGTGCATTACATTTTGTAGATTACACAAGTTAGATTATTATTGTTAGTTAAATTTTGTCATGTCATACAATATTACCTTAAGAGTTTCTACAATAAATCTATATACACGACATACATGTACACGTAGTACGTTTTATACGTAAAAGGAACAATTGAGACCTAGACCTAGATTATAAATTGATTACAATAAATATCATTACCAGAAGAAAGTTTCAGCACATCACAATTTTTTACGTAGTACCTTAATTTTCGTAGGATATTTTTACCTACACTTCTATGAATAAATATCTTATCTCTCTCTATGTACATATGTAGGTATGTATATGTATTAGGTATGTGGTAACTGAATGCTCAATCACAGGGACCCACATTAAAGCGCACCCGCGCCACGCAGTCTTTTGTCCACTAACGCCCTTTGTCTCACCATTGTCATATCAAAATTCCTTAATTATTCACTGGATTGTTTATACAATATTTTAACAATAGAAACGGAGGGGTAATCGTTTTGATTAATAAATTGTCAAGTTGAATCCAGAGCTGGGATATAAATGGGCCCCGCAAATTCATCCGAATATTAGGAGCGCTCATTGTTTTACGCAATGACGTATCTCATCCTGTCACCTGATTGTTGCGGGTCAGGGGGACGAGGATTTCGGGTATTAATACCTGTTTGGAACAGTTAATACCTATGATCTCTTGCGAAAATCTGGTTTGAAAACTTAATAGAACTGTTTTTCGTTTTATGTTTTCTTCTCGAACCAATTGTTTTTGGGCATTAATATGAAATGCTTTCTTTAACTAAAAACTAAAAAACATTTATATGGCGTTTGAAATTTGTTACAGGTAATTTTTAAGGGAACGGCACATTAAAATAGGTGTGCTCTTCTGAACTTTAAAAGGACATCTGTATTTCAATGTGAAGAATTCATTACCATCCATCGTAGGAAACGGTATGATAATGATTTGAAATAAGGTTGTATTTTTGGTAATTTAATGAACTATCTGTTTTTTATTTTTTACACAGTGTTGTAATCGGTTGAATCCACCACCACAATATTAGCCAAAGGACGTCCACTGCTGAACATAGGCCGACCCCAAATTCACGGGGGGTATATGTCATAATCGCCACGCTTGACATGCGGGTTGGCGATCGCAGTATCGGTTAATCGTTTGTATAATACGAATAATTTGCCATAGGTGTAAGTCTCTTGCAAACAAATCACCTCGAATAGCCAATAAGAAACAAATCGTTTATATCGTCGTATTATTAAATTGAATATAGGATAACGCTAAATATAGTTACATCATCATTATATCTGTAATTTGGTTCTTCGCACCGCTGAAAATAAAAATATTTATTTTTTCAAAATCAATCTTCAAGAAGTCGATAAAGATCTCAAAACCGGAAACGTGCCAGTCACGACTACTCGGCGGTATAAAAATAAACCCGTTTTAAAATATTCAATTATACATATCATTACTATATGTATCAAAGCAACCCTCCGTTCTTTAAAACAAATTAATTTAGACAAGCGGAAGATGTAAAAACTTCCTAACACCAATTACGTTTTATAGCCAACCATTATATTAATCATCGGCAAAATTAATTTTTCATTCGGACAAATTGTTGAGCGGTCGGTACGAAATTGTTGCGATCTCGGCGTAAAATGGCGCAATGTCTCTGGCGACTGGCTCTGCGATTGGGACTTGACGTAAGAAAATTATAAAATCTACTTTATAATTTAGGATTGAGAAAATAATTGAATGCTACTTATGTTCTGTGCGACGTTTGAGTGTATTCCAGGACAGTAAAATTATGGTTTTTATTTAGTTTCAGATGGTAAGTATTCATTTATTACAGAGACCTAGCTTTTTCCAGCAACTTTTCCCGCTTACAGCTCGTTAATGGCACTCTTAATAACAACTCCCTTTTAATTTCACTCTCATGAATGTCGAGATAAGAAATCAGATATCCATTCATTTACTTACCCACATCAAATAAGAAACGATTACGAACAGACAGGAAGAGTTACATTTGTTTTTTATATTAGTGTGATTTTAGGTACTTACATGTTCACACCCTACGAACGTTTTCCCCGAACGATATATCGTATTAAATCGTTTGGCAAACCTACTGCACCACACATTAACAATAAAGCACTGTCAAAAGTATACAAATTAGTTGAAACTGACGCGTTAGATAATTGATTTACCGCGTCATTGTTCTAGAGTCTCGCCGCATATAACCATCTCATTAAAGATTCAAGAGAGCAAATTGTGCTACCTAATTACAAGTGAATGAGCAAAGACAATGCTGTATTTATGTTCAGCAATTTATTAGACAAAGCCACGATGTTTCGGCCAGGCGAGTACACTGAGCACAAAGCCACAGGCTTCAAAATCGGGCTTAGGAATACTATTAGTAGGTGAATCTTGACAAATGAGAAGACGACAAAACTATGACACTGCCTCGCGCACGCCACTCAGTGAAACAAAAAGGAACGCGTTAAAAATATAAAGAAACAATTGCCTTTTATGAGTGTGCTAATGAGCCTATTTTAAATTTTTAACCACACGTTAATATTCATATCGAATTTAATTATTTGTTTCGTTTTTACGTTCGACAATTTTTGTGTAATTCGTTGGGGAACGAAGCGAGAATTATAAATTTCGAAACCAACTTGCGGGTTGGTCAAATTCTTGCGCTATGTTTTAGTAATTTATCAGGCTGCATGTAGATTCCATATTTTAACGGTTACTTAATTTATATCCCGCTCATTGATAGCATAAGTGTATGACTGTAGCGTTGAAAGATAAGACATAATGAGCAATGGAAATGATGGTGCTAAGACTTGTGAGCTTAGTTGAGTCAGCTCAGTTTTTGCTGTAGAAATTCTCAATTTTGCAATCAAAGATAATATTTTGGTTACCCATTAAATATATTCCTGTATTTATCAATCTGTGTAATGACTTTCTTTCATATCATCAAAGCAAGGGATTCCTTTCTTCCTACTTAATCAAACGGAATTTCGTTGACACCATGATCCATTATACATGAGAACGCGATTATTTTGATGGATTCCGTAAGAATATAAGCATCAGCACTCCCCTAAAATCTCGAAATCGAACAAAGGGACCACGTAAGGCTCCCTCTGCGCCCGAAGCTAATGCTCACCCCACATAGGAAGGAGATGTAGAGAAAAATGCGTATTTATAGCAAATACTCAAACAGACCTACATTGTGTACGAGTCAAATAAATGACTCTCATTTTTCGTGCTGTCAAAAAAATCTGAATGGAAAAGAAAACGCGGTGGCGAGAAAACGGCAGGCTGCGGGGTTTTTTATTTCGTTTTTAATGTAATACTAAGTTGGGATGGTTTAGATTAATTGCGTTTTACCTGAGCGTCTCCGGCGCAAGCGGCCGGTGCGCAAGGGTGTCGCTGAAAGAGTTCGCAGACGCTGATCGATCGCGCTCCGCAGATTGAAAGGAGAGACGTGAAAGGTAATTATTCATTTGGCGACTAGAATAGAACACTTTTGTACCTTTATCTCGCCTTTTTTCTTAATTTTTGCTCGAAATTTGCAAGTAAATGGATGAAGTGACACGGTGATTTGTTTAGTTCGGCGCGTTCGACTTCCCACGAATTGGATTCGCAATAGTTCTTGGCGTGGTAAAAAACTGATCCGCGCAGGTGAATATTTTAAGCAGTTTCTCAATCTCAGGAGTTATATCCATATTCAAAACGTATTGCGAATTTATTTGTGACTGACAAATAATAAAGTGCATTATAGTGGACAGTAGCAAAACGGGGACAAAAGCTTAAAAGTGAAACCAGGGCGATATTTTTACAAAACAATGGGGGAAAAAATTTGCATGCAATCTTCAGACAAAAGCGCAGCATCCCGGAAGATTGCACAATACCGTCCGGGCGGGCCGGCACATGTGATCCTGACCTGATTTCACGAAATCAAAGCCCATACACTACTGCAGGGTCCTTTGTCTTCCAGCCTTTATGATTTATGTGACGCTCCTTTGACATTTTATGACGCACGCCTCATTTAAATACTCAAACTTATGCTTTGCACATTTTAACGATCGACTTCTTTTTTTCGACTGCGCAATAGATGACCACAAGTCCTTAGCATTTGAATGAACATTTGGTTACCAGATTAGGCTTCTATGAAGCAGAACCATACGTGAGTAAACAACACTCCATAGTGTCATTAACTTATATTTCATAATTTATTCGTCTAAACCTGTAGGAAAAAGTTAGTTTACATTTCAATGTAGTAACTCTCTATAGGTTAAAAAAAAGTTTAGCGAAATTGCGAGTAACTTTCTTGGCTTACATAACCGCGCTATTACCGCGGACCTCGGCAAAAAGTTAAATATTTTAAAAATCAAAATGAAGTCTTCAAGCGGTCTCGACGTTGTTATAAAATTACAGGCAGCTAGGCGGCGAAAACGGGCAAATTATAGTCCGCAATATACGAGATGGTTTATGTTAACCTTCAGTCAATAGTATAAGAGTCAAATTGGAGTGGGCTCGAATCATGTTAGAGTTTAAAGATTATATAGTTCGGACCGCAGCGGCGCACGCGGTGCCGATCGCAGATTGCATGCAAAACTATTGTAGAGGACCCATTACTATACATAAATGGCATGGATAAGAATATTGCTAGACCTAAGATACTGAGCTATGTCAGGTAATTTTGCCACTTCCTATGCGAAATAATTTTAGTCATCTAAAAATACCCACTTATCTACCTACAAACGGCTTCCCATGTTATTGGTTCCTTGTGTGCAACAGTAGGTAGCGATTGTAGCGAATACGATCAATCTTATACCAATGTCATAAAAAAGTGTCATGGAGAACTAAAGCATTTGCAAACTTATATAAAATTGCATTTATTTTTATAAATTAACTTGCAATCGAATGCTATTAATATAACTATTGCAAGACGTAACTAATTAATAATAAATATTACCGTAAGCTTGCATTGTATTATTGTTAATAAATAAATAAATAAAATAAAAAATAAATTAGAGGACAATTTTTACACAATATCGAACTAGTCCAATAGTAAGCTCAATAAGGCTCTAATTAAGCAAGCACACCAAAAAACCCTATCGCTTCCAGACACCATATACCTTGGGAGCAAGTGCAAACCCATCATAATCCTAAACCTTTTACTCAGCGCGGCAAAACTCTATCATTTGATGCGGTATGGGCCTCGCCCGACCACGGCTCAGATAATAACGTGGTCTTGCTTAAAAGACAAAACGTGCTTTCGTTATCTCCACTGATACTATACATTTGATGTTGTTTGTCTATTTTGCCCTTTATACAGTAATGGACATATATATATATATATATATACTAGCTTTTGCCCACGACTTCGTCTGCGTAGAACTCATTCTCGCTTTAGAATTATTTGTTTTCCCATACATCTTTCACCCTTCTTTACACCCCCTTAAGAAATGATTACATGGAATATGAAATGCTCTTTACCGCGCACGGCCAATTTTAATAGGAATCCTTTTTTGAAAACGAATCATCATCATCATATCAGCCGCAAGACGTCGACTGCTGGATATAAGCCTCCCCAAGGAGTGACACAATGACCGTTCCTTTCCCATCCGCATCCAGCGGACACCTGCGACCTTTACCAGGTCATCAGTCCACCTTGTGGGGGGCCTACCCACGCTGCGCCTTCTGGTACGTAGTCGCCACTCGAAAACCTTTCCTCCCCAACGGCAAAAGGTTCTACGTGCAATATGCCTAGCCCACTGCCACTTAAGTTTAGCGGTTCGGAGGGCTATGTCGGTTACTTTGGTTCTACTGCGGATGGCCTCACTTCTGATGCGATCACGCAGAGATACTCCCAGCATAGCCCTCTCCATTGCTATTTGGGTGACTTTGAGCCTTCTTATAAGGCCCATAGTAAGCGACCACGTTTCAGTGCCATATGTCATCACTGGCAACACACACTGGTCAAAGAGCCTCGTCTTGAGACACTGCGGAATATTAGACGAAAAGATGTGCCGTAGCTTCCCGAACGCTGTCCAGCCGAGTTGCATTCGACGATTAACCCCTTTCTCGAAGTTGGACCTACCTGACTGTTGGACAGTCTGTCCTAGGTATAAATAATCGTCTACAACTTCAAGTAAAAGTGTCCGATTGTAACGGGAGTTGGTGCTACGTGCTCGTACTTTCAAAACGAATAATATAGCTTATTTCAGAATATCAAATGTACCGATTCTAGACGAATGAAGCCCGTAAAATATTACATGTACAATGATAAAAGTCTCGCTACGCAGTTCTTCCGTAAAACGTCCCAACAGAGCGGGTTCTTCATGTAAGTGTGATGGCCGAAGGCCAGAAGCAGAGTGGCAAAACATGCAAGGCGGAAGGCCGAGTATTCTTCTGTAAGGCTTCTTATGTAAGGTTGAGGGCCGAAGGCCTGAAGTAGGGAGGCGAGACACGCGAGGCTGAAGGCCAAGCTTCCCAACAGAGTGGATTCTTCATGTAAAGCTGATGACTAACGGGCCAAAATGGAGTGGCAAGGCATGCGAGGCCGAAGGCCGAGCATTCACATAGAGTTGGATCCTTATATAAAGCTGAGGGCTGAAGGCCCGGAGCCGTGTGACACGGATGTGCGTCCCAACAGAGCGGGCTCCTTATGTAGGGCCGAAGGCCTGAAGCAGAGTGGCAATTCACGCGAGGCCGAAGGCCGAGAGTCCCAACAGAGCGGCAAGGCATGCGAGTCCAAAGACAGATCATTCACACAGAGCGGGCTCCTCATGCCGATCATTCACACAGAGTGAAGTGTAAGGCTGAGATCCGAAGAAAGAACCATCTTGATCTGTTCAGCCGTTTTTTGCGTGATTGAGTAACAAACATCCAAACATCTAAACTTTCGCATTTATAATATTAGTGGGATATATATATATATATATTTCACTAAATGTACCAACCGATAACAAAATCCTATCACTGCCTTGATGCTCTCTCAGGAGTGTCACATATTTATATAGTGTGAGATATACTTATAATTTGACATGCTGACTGGTCAATTTGACCAACGTCCTATTTTTTCCCAAATTGGTCCTGAGGGGTAATTATTATTACTCAACGTTTTCGAGCGTGCGTAAGTTAATCTAAATGTCATTTCCATACTAAATAAAACAATTCGATCTAGCTATCGTACGTTCGAAAATATACGTGATAAGTGATAACCCTGCAGGATGCAATTTAACTTTTATTCTTATAATACCTGTTTGGTCGAATCCAAGACTAAATGTAAGAATATTGGAGTAAACTCTTCTTGTTCCATGTAGGTAATTTAGAAAATCACGATAGTGTGAGTGTGACGATAAAAGGTTAGTGTTATGGTTAAGTTTTTGTTAGGTAATTTTAGTACCTTTTTAAGTACTAATTTATAGCCCTCGATAAATTATTTATAAAAGTTATGACAGCCAAAAATCTTAAAATTCCGGGGCCAACGGCCGGTTGTATCGTGTTTATATTCAAAGGTTCGATGACTTCAGACCATTAAGGTGATCCAAAACGTCTCAATACCCAAGTAACGAGTTGGCCATTAATTCGGGGATGTATCGCAAGATAACTTTATTCTGGTAGCCGACTGCTTTGTATGCGGCGGCCCATGCGTCCGTCATTACCCGTCCACAACTTTACCAGCACTCTCCCGAACCTCAATTTTCACCTCTGTTCCCTAAATCCTAAAGTGAACGTCAACGGCAAAACATTGTTTGCTCGTGTAGCCCTCTCGGCTTTATCTTATTGGTCAACCATTACGCCTAAATTTAAACTCTTCATTATAATACCGCAGTGAGAAAAGTTGAGATAACTGGTCGTGTGGATAAAATGCAGGTAATGAATTTTGAGATGCCCGTCAATAAGAAATGCAAATGTTAGCTATTTCCGATTCTGAGAGTACACTTTGAATATTTAACATCGGCAATTTTTTTTTTCTTGAATTAGCAATGACTAATGTATAGTACCTGGTTAGTCACGAGCTTTACGTTATAATATTAGACCTGCAATCCGCAAATATATAGGCAGGTTTACCCTAACTAAGTATCCGGGCTGATGGGGGCCCTGGAAAATTATACCCAATTTGAGATTATAAGCTATTGATAGCAATTTCATCAAACATCATCAACATCATGGTCGAGAGGTTAATGACAAAGTGGACGATCATCATTTTAATGCCCCATTATTGCTCACGTTTTGTATAGAATTGTCGAATGTCCAACCTGAAATAATGACAGTTTATAGAGGCTATTAAACTGCCAATATCAACGATGGTAGGCCATATAATATTGGTACTAATGGCTCTGTGAGACCTCGCGAGTCATATTTTTTACCTTTTGAACCCCTTGACACCGCCATTTTGAAAATGTGCCAAAAACTGTCATCATCATCACCATATCAGCCGATGGACGTCCACTGCTGGATCTATGCCCAGCAGTGGGGGCCTATGCCTCCCATAAAGAGGGCCACGATGATGTCCTGCGCCATCCGCATCCAGCGGACTCCCGCGACCTTTACCTACCATGTCATCATATTAAAAACAGTATTGCCAAAAAAAATCCATAAAATTATCGACCTTAATGAGAAAATTTCACGAGAATCTTTGAAAAATGCAACCGGCAGGATAATATCGCAACGTTTTCGAGCATACGATGGGTGTCTGTCATTTCTAGTATGGAAAATTGTAAAATACAAATTAAGTCTGTTCTTTTTATGATTACATAAAAAGAACACACAAACTTAAGTTAAGCTATTAAGCCATAAACCTTTTTTTATGATTATTTGTATGAAACTATAGGTCTATTTTTATTTTCTTTATACTTTGGTCCTAAAACTATGTATGACTGATTGTTTATCTATAAAAAAAAAGAAAATGTCATCTACCTTACGCATGTTCGAAAACGTTGCGTAACTATCCCGGTGTAGAGAAAACAGCGGGATATCCGGAATTCGGACTAACGAAAGCATTTTGCTCAAGCCGAAACGGAGAGGATTCGCTCGCTCGGCCAATAAAGGACGCTAGAAGAGCTAGTGGTTTTGTAAGCTGTAGACCTCGCAATTTTGAAAAGAATACTAAACCTGAATCGACTAAAAAAATCAATATAGGTACTGTAGAGGTTGATACATTATGAGACTGGCCATGTGGAACTAGTACCATAATGTATACAATTCTACATATTTTGAATATGTTCTGGAATGCCTGTCAAGCAGCATTCCTTGGAAAACGGTTGGTTTTTCTGATAGATTCCTCATCTGGACTCGATTGGAGTCGCACGTGTTATTTAACTGTATCATTGTAATTGTATTTTGAAATACAATAGTGAGTTATAAAGTCGTAAAGTATTTCATTACAGCTACAACCCCTAAGATCCCCTAACAGTACCTCAGCAGTACAAGCGAGGCTTTACAATTGGTGGAGGCGCGGAGCTTTAAGTTGAAGGAAGTTATATTTCAAGAGAGAGGGGAGAAGAAGTCATATGTGACCAGGGAGATCCCATAGTTAAGAAGAGGAGAATATTTTCCATATGCTAAGCTACATGATAAGTTAAGAAGAATAGTCAAGGTGATATAAAACGAAATACATTGTCCTTGGATGTACAAGCCCATTTTATAAACATGGCAGCATCGAAATTCAATGGATTGTCAAATGTAGAAGATTTTGTTATTGATTTCGGAATAATCTCCAATATAAAGTCGTGGAATGATGAACAGCGAAAATATGCGCTAGCTGCATATTTAGAGGGCCCTGCTTTATCATTATATAAAGCGCAATTCGCTTCCTTTACCACATATGACGACGTAGTTGCTAAACTAAAGGCTGAGTTCCTAGTGCGTGAGAATTTTGTAGAAACTTTTTACTATCGCAAACAGCAAGAGAATGAGTCCCCGCTAGAATATTTTTATGTCCTCAGTGCTTCTGCCCACACCAAACACCAAACACAAAATTTGTCGTAAAGTATTTCATTACAGCTACAACCCCTAAGATCCCCTAACAGTACCTCAGCAGTACAAGCGAGGCTTTACAGTACCTACCTAACAACAAAGCTAAATTTTCGAACCTGCTCACAAAATTTCACGAGAATCGGTTGAGACATGTGACCTGTAGAGGAGAAAAACCGGACATGCGGAATCAGGGTATTCAAAAGCATTTCTGCCAAGCTGAAACGGAGACGCTTTGCTCGTTCGGTCAAGTATGACTAAGAGTACGTCAACCGAGAGCCAGCTAGTTGCGTAACGTGTCAAAGTTTACTAGATAGATCTGTATTTTTTTGTATGGAGAAGACCTGACGTAATCATAATCATCCCTTGATTCACAAAACTGCCACACACTATTATATTAATGTTCAGCGTATTTGATACGACGACCTAATGAAACATCCACTTCCACAAGCCTAAGAACAAAGTCTCCCGGCTAAACATCCGACACCAAGCAACATTAAACAAAAAAACTTTAATTAAAATATCTTACAATCGATTCGCAGACCGAAATCGATTACGAGCAATCGATACCTCCCTCGAGGAGGGAGGTTGTCTCTGCAGCGGGCGTTGACTAATCGCTACTCGTCCGCGCGGAATAAGACTGATTGCTCGCGCTCGCCTATGCCTGCCGCTATGTGGCCGCCCTACCTACACAAACCGACATTATTTAAGAAATCAGCCTGCTCGAGCGGCAACAAAGGGAGTTTTTACCGCCTACGTGCTTTTGAGTTGTTGCTTTTGCTTGATTGGAAATCTGGCGATTAAGCTCGCGCAGGCTGTTTAAGAAACTGGTGCTTTTCTCGAACAATCCCACTGAAATTAAAATCTATAAAAATACTGAAGCCAGCACAAATATTTTTTTTATATGAGGTAAAACTATTAGATTATATGCTTTTTGAGTGGAAAGTTTGTGGTTGTAGATTTAAGTGGTTTAGTGTTCAAAAACGTTTGTAAACGTGATTGCAATGTGACGATTTGTGGGGGAGATATGGACAACCTATACATCATGCAATCAGCGTATTATGCTTTCGTATTCGAAACACGCACGCACGTATTTACTAATTAAGCTATTGCTTGCGACCATCTACCTACATATGTATAATTAATATGTCTCGCCACCATCATGATCATCATCATGATGGTCATTGGGACCATCGCGTGTACTGATTTGTGGCCCAAGGGTGTCGTGTTTCGGCGGTTTCGGTGCAACCTACCAAATCTTACATTGGAGTTGACGACGCAACGGAGTTATGTCGCCTAAATAATGTGTTTTAGTTTTTAAGAATATTTTGTTCTATAAAGTGTATCTTAATTATAATATGGTAATTTTGTTGCCTGAACCAAAGAAATAAATAAAAGAGAGTCGAAAAACGTTTATTCACTCTTACACTTTATAGACACAGTTGTAAGTAACACTTGTAACAAAAACAGCAGTTCTAATGATAATTTATCCTCATTTCGTTGTAATGAATAGCACAATAAATGATTGACGCCATTAATTTACTATCAATGGTCGATGAACGCATGCGATCCGCCCACTGCCATCGTGGATTCTACACACGTACTAGAAATAAAAAGGCGAGAAAGAAGATAAATTAAATCTTTATGAAGTTATCATGAAGGTGATGAGCCGTTACGTTATTAAACGTAGCCGGCTAAGTAACGTAAATTCGCTGTCAATATCGGGAAATATGGCACTGAACATTAAGGGAACATGTGCCAATGAAAGTAATCAAAGGTCTTGTGTTAAACAATTTTAGAACTCTATTTTTCCTAGAAAATTCTCTACCATTGTGGCCGAGCAGTGCCTAAGGCCAGCGAATTTCATTTTGGAGGTCGTGGGTTCCAAGTGTTCGAATTCTGGCTGAAAGCGCTAAGATTTTAGAGAAAAACTGTACGAAATATGATTTAATATATAGGTAACCGTAGCTTTTCGATGAAGGAAAACATCGTGAGGTAACCGGCCTAGTCCCTAGAAGTCTAGTCTTACCTCTGGGTTGGAATATCAGATGCCAGTCGCTTTCGTGAAGCAACGACTAATCTTGGGATCAGGTGCCAAAATAGGCCCCGAAAAACTTTCTTCACCGAAAAGATAACGGTAAATATCGCATAATTTGCCGTACATAAAGTTACAGAAACTCATAGATAGGTATTACGAGCCGGGATTTGAATCCCCGACCGGCACTCAAAAGCCGTTTGAACTACTAGATTACCGTTATGTTCTTATAACTAATTATCCCATCTAATTAGTGTAGTAATACATCAGGGTTTCTGTGCTTACTCATAGGGAGGGAGATAGGTCAAAAACTTAGCGTTTCGGAATCGGACTATTAAATCTTAAAGAGGTAGAAAAATGAGCATGAGATCCAATGTTTTTAATATATAACATATATTTCCTTCAGTACATATTTAAGATAAGATGCTAACAATTAAAGTAGCTCAACAAGAAGTAATCTCGCATAGACTCCTGCGCAGGCGTGGCGTGTAAATGCGCGCGATGGTTCCGTGTAACGTCTTAATCGCTCGATTATAATCCAATCTCGCGCCGCCGCGCCGACTAAAGTGCTCAAGGCGCAACATACGCGCGCCGGCGCAATTTCAGGGAGGTCTTTAGTCAGGACAATCGCTTAATAACAGCCACGAGAAAACAGCCAATGTATAATTAATACTCTTTTACTAATGTAGAAGAGTCTCTTGTACAAGACCTCATCAGGAAGAGCGCCTCATGTAGGAAGAGCGCAAATGACTGAGGAAAAATCGCCCGTGATTTAGTTGTTTGATAAGACGACCGTTTACCAGTACGTCAACATCAACCATCTAGTGTTACTATAACTAATACTACTTATAATAGCTGTGAAAACGAGTATATTTTGTATATAGATATTTTAGGTATTAAACGGATAGTCAATCATGTTTCTTATAGTACCTAATAGGTCGATGATAGGCATGTACCTACCTATGTTTTAATGCGTTATTAAGTAAAATATAGTTTTGTTAGGTACGAGTACATAGTTACATATTTTACCTACGAATCACGACGAATAATGTTATCTCAGCATGTCTTGTAAAAACACAAATACCAACGAATGATATAAAATAGATCACAAAAGTTGATAGTAGGTTACAGGATTAACCTCATAGATTGCAAAAACTTCAGCTTTGAATAAGTTACAATATAATACAAACGGCAAGCTCTACCATCGTATTCAATGTACACGCAGCTATGTGCGCAACGCGCCACGTAGATTGATTTCCTTCCTTATGTCTGCCTTTGACATTTAAAGATTATATACCTGTCCGCAACAAAGTCGCGGTCTATTTCGACGGCATACCTACACCAATTAAAACGTGTCGGTGTTTCATATCACGCTGCAGATACCGATCCATCAGTTCGAACAAAACGATCCTACTACAGACGCGTCTGGCAAAGTGATGGCACGATCGATGATGGCGACAAATGCGTGTCGACATACGAGGACACATATACATGCCGACGGCATGCGGCGACCGCTCGCATGCATGCACGATTGCATGCCGTAGTACATGGCTCGCATACCCGCATGCTAGGGTGGGTCTAAAATTATCGTATCGTGGGACAGTTATCTGATTTTGAGGAATTTTGGTACCATTGTTTTGTTAAACGTGGACATTTGTTTGTCTTGAGCTCGTTTTAAAATATTGTTTCCAATTTTGTTACGTTTATTGTTTTACATGATAACATTTTTAAATTAAATTTTAGCAGTAGAAACACTACACCAACGAATCCATCAAAGACAACCAACCATACAACCCGCTGGTCAATTAACGTAACATTTTCAAACGTACGTTAGGTAGATCTTAACTGTAATTCGATGTTGTCAGATTTGTCCTACGATTTTGTTCACATCGTAGGACAAACCGGACAAAAAAATCCGTTTTGTTCTACGATGTGAACAAACCGGACATGAAAATCCGTTTTCTCCTATGATGTGAACAAAACGAACGGAAATAATAAGAAGTACGTTTTGTCCTATATTACAGTTAGACACGAATGAAACGTTACGTAATTACCCTCCGCTTTTGGGTAGAAGTGCTCTAGAGATCGATTAGATCTGATGGTGAAAGTATAAAAAATACTTCTAATATCTAAAATAACCTTGAAGAAAAGAGCGTACTCCCATCTTAAAGGCCAGCAACGCACTTACAACCCCTCTGGTGTTGTGAATGTCCATGGGCGGCGCTAATCGCTTACCATCAGGCGAATCGTCTGCTCGTTTGCCTCCTATGTCATAAAAAAAAATGCATACATCAATTATTAGCAAGAAACCTTCAAGAAACGCATGAAATTTTTGTGTGGGCTCCGCAACTGCATTCCAGCTTGACTCCATTTATTATATTGTCAAAATCACATTAGGTAAATTTAACTGTCATTTTAGTAAGGAAAATGACATTTAGATCAGCATTACGCTCGCTCGCAAACGTTACAGAGTTCCGCGTAACGCCTAAGGAATGTAGAAGTCCTGCCATATCAATATTTTTTCTATGCTTTTTGACATTCGTTCCAATAATAAGTTACATTTCAAAGTGCACAGTTTAAACCAAAGGGTAAACATGCAGTTAAATCAATGTAAACAATTAATTCGCATTACTTACTACACCGCACATACATCAAAAGAAATTAAACGCACGCGACCAAAGCTAAATTTCTATTAGTCTTGTTTCCGACGGTATTCGAATCAGTCGGGATTGATTACCGATCAGACATATTGCATACCTATCAGCTTTATGTTCTGGCACTTACCGCTAATGCTTTTAGAAATCGCACCGCCAGAACAAGAACGGCATATACGTCTATACGCCTCATACAACCGGCGTCATTATGAAGTAGGCATACAAAATGCAGGGCATCAGTGCCTCGGGCGATTTAGTCTTGGCGACGGGGTGATGATGGCAAATTGGTTGACGATGATGATTCGCATGATTAATTAAACAATATAGGTTCATTACTGTAATAGTAGCTGTTGAACCGTGTGAGCTAAATTCTTGAATATAGGTACTTCCTAGCTTAAGGACGCGTGGTATCACTGGTATGGGTGTAAGTTTTCAACGCCTGTCAAATATCTTTTTTTTTCTAAATTTTCACATTAGGTATATACAGTATACACGTCCATATTTCACATACCCTAGTTATTTTTGCTTTGCCGGGTGATTGATCCCAATTTTTCGAAAGTCGCCAAAGGCAATGCAAGGAATATTCGCTGAAAGAATGATCCCATCAAAAACATAAATGTAGAAAAATGCCACAAATTCGTTAACGGTTTCGCTAATAAAAGAAGTGGGATCTAACTGGAACCCCCCTGGCTAGATGCTGGCCAAGAGCAATTCCATTTTTAATAAAAAAAAAAACAAGTTTTTTCAAAATACATTTTAAGTTATTGTGGGCTCAAAAGTGGCTCGAAATGGTTCGTGTAACTGTATTGCCTTTAACCCACGGCCGGTGAGTCGCCTTTTTTCTGCAAACTTGGCTGACACACTTGGTCCAAACCAGATATTAACTCGTACACATCCATCTTTAGGTACTTTAACTAATATTCGACATTTATAGTGTTGAGAAAGGTATTTTTTTTTTTACTGATCTGTTAAGTTTTGATTAAGGGAGTTAAATTCTGTATAAACGTAGCGATATTTACTTGTATTTCCAAAATGATTGTGCAGCAGGTAAGCCAAGAAATTGGTCTACCACTTTTCTTCTCTATTATTTTTGTTCATTAGGGTTCAAACTACCCACTACACTACTACACCTACCTACCCCCTACCTACCTACGGTATAGACTACTTTCTTAGCTGATTGCACTACTCAACAGATGTGCGTAACCAAATTTTAAAAATATCTTTGCACCTCAAAACTCCTCGCATCCGAACATATTCGATCGATTAATCAAAATGTTGTTACAGCCCGTTACGTTCGATATCGCCTCACATATAGACGCGAATAAAAAAGAAATTCGATACACAAATGTCTGTACGGTAATATTTATAGATTTTGATTAATGACTGACAGAGGGGACGCATCTGATGGATGAAGCATGGAGTTATTAGATAATGGTGTTTCAATAGAATTAGGAGCTTTGTTCTTCCTGCCCTTGCGTCGTGGGTCAAGTCGAGTTGCATGTTGTTCGGTATTCTTTCAATCCAGTTTAGTTTAAAGGTGCTTTAACAGCCCGTGTGCTATTCGATCAAATCGTCTTTAGGTTCGGGTAAAGTTGTAAAAGAAATTTAGAGAGAAATACAGACTCTCACGGACTATATACATTGCTCATGTTACATATATTATCAAACTTGAATGAATATTGCAGTAATCTTTGGTTCTATATAAAAATAATGAGACCAAATAATAGTACAACAATTTACTATCTGCTGGATTGGCACACCTACTCAGTGCAGCATTAGGATCTGCGATGATTGCATAATTAGAGGATAAAAAAATTAAGTACATACCTGGAAAGTCGACGAACGTTATAGTTGATGCATCGATATTGTCTCAAAGTAAACAAAGATTTACATTGATAATCATCAAAAGACATCAAAAGTAACGCATTAACTTAACGAATGATAAAAAATTTGCAAATGTTAATATTAAAATCTCGCCATCTCTCCCTACTATCGGAGCTATTTGTCCCATATCACAAGTTATTAATAAAATCCAGAACATCTGTTATTACTGGAGCGGCCGGTTAATGAGTTTTAGTTAGGATTGCATCCCACCGCACGATGCGAGGCGAGGCTCACTTCGTTCCTACTTTTATGCATGTAAACAAAACATGTAATAGGTGTGTTACAGTTACAAATGCTGGTAATAAAATCTCTGTAGCTATTCTTTTTTTTGTACATCGTCGGTGGCAAACAGGCTAACGGCCTGCCTGATGGTAAGCCGACACCGTCGCCTATGGATGCTTGCGACTCCAGTGTCACAAGCGCGTTACAGACCCTTTATTAAGGTCCATCACTTTCAACACAGCAAATCCTCGGGAGCTCTGGCGACCTTATTCACCACCAGAAACAAAACACCACATACTTACCTCAACTTTCAACAAATATCAAAATGATGTTTGGTTATTTCTAATGATCAAACATCTTTAATCGATCATTAGAAGATTATTGGTTGAATTAATGAGCGACATCGGTAAACAAAAACGAGATGAATTTCTGGCTTTATTTTTTTTTATTCCAGATTTTTGGTGTAGGTATTTTTACCTCTAACTTCAGCAAAAGAAAATTTAATTCTGTAACAATTATGACACTGATCAAAATATAAATAAATAATATTAATGGCCTGTTTTTTTGTATACTTACAAATATTTAATGTTGTTCATTTTCTGAAACATACCGAAAGAAAGTACTAGGTACCTAAGTACATGTAACTACCGGGTATACAAACACAGGTACTGAGCAAAATCTAAAAATGTGGAACCCGATAAAACTCTTAAAAACTAAAATTCCTTAAGAATAGTCACTCCTTTGCCAATTTTAAAGGGTCACATCAATTGTTCAACCATGCGAAATTGTAGCAGGTAAGGTCTTTCTTCCTATAGTCCTTTCACATTTGATTGAAAAGAAAGTGTTTACAGATTTACAACCAACTCGAGGGCGCTCTGGCCGCAAACACCAAAACAACAGTCCATCGCGACAGGACATTTATTTCAAAAGTAAAGGTGTAATTCGCAAAAAGACCAGAGAAAGTGACAACCGGACTTGAATAGATTTTTGCGCATTCAGTAATTGTAATAAGAAACAAAAGGCATTCGTAACAATTGCAACAATTGACCACCTGCCGATTAAGTGTCCCATTTGAATATTGCAAAAAATATTCGGTTTCGTTTTCATCTCAGTAAGTGCAGTACAGTCTTGGTGTGTAGTTGAAATTGCAAGTGTCAGTGAGAAATATGTGATGAAAATAAGTGCAATTAAAAAGCGCGAAGAATGTTTTAATCAATAGTTAATTAAACGTAAGTGTTACCGATAGACTATAGTGCAGTCGTAATCATAGATTGCATCAGTATTATAGTGATTAATTAAAAAATAAAAGCTTCATTTGTATTTTTATAATTTTTAAGTTAGTTTAGCCGTTATAACCGTCATTGACAAATATCAAAACTAATTTGTATTTGTAAATATGTTATTGATTGTACTAACAATCTTAAAAAAAGTGTGCAAAATTAGCTAGTTTGCTAGAATTACAGCAATAAAAAAGGCTTGCATTTTTAATCACAAAACTGTTGAGTTGAACATTGAAAACTTCTAATATTGATGTCAGTCATTCAATCAGATCGTTATTAACGACTTATTTTGACTAGGTATAAAACAAGAATATCGTTATTCATAAATTAGATATTCATACAAGTGTCCATCCATAAACGGCATTTTCTAACATCCAACTAAGCGAATTAACAAGCGACGACGGGATTAAATTAAGAATTAATTCCCATATATCTGTCTTACGGCCATATGCATAAAGATATAGTGAAGATGTCAACAGCCCACTTACATTATATTCCTGAGATATGGCAGGTAGAGGCACATAGGCGTTAGCGGTGTCCGTGTAATGGAATGCTGTGAGGGGACCGGTTCACATGATGATGTGGAAGGCGGTGCCACGCCAAAACCGCTCTTATTCACCTGTAAAAATGTTTATTTAAATGTCTTTAGGTAGGAAGTAGTACACGTTATAATTTTAATGTGAACGAAAATTGAATACAATCCAATTTTCAACCAAATTGCACTGCAAATAAATATAAAGAAATATTTAGGTGGAGTTCAAAAAGTTGGCTCATAGACGATAGTTAACCACACAAAAGGATCTCATTGTAGAGTTATTCGTAATATTATACTTACATATAGAACACATGCAAAAACTTTCATAGAATCTGAATGGCGTAAGTTTAGACGGCACAATTTAATAAAACACCTTTAGCAAAGTATTGGTAAATAAAAGAGAACTTTAAAAGCCCATTAATCATTAACTCTTGCGAATTTAAATATGCACAACATAACGGTACCGTTCAAAAGACAATGAACTACAGAAAGAGCAATGGCTTCGTTAAGAATTAAAACTGGCCAACGCGATAAAACAGCAAGGACACCCTATATCCGAGAGTATGATATCAAGGTTAGGCTTAGCGGAACACACCACATGTGGTCAAGTTTAATAAAGCGCAACGCGCTTATGCGGACGCCGGAGGGGGGATAGAGTGCGCGATAGAGGCTTAGCGGCCATGTTGTATTATGGATGCCTATCATATTTTGGACCCGCTCGGGCAGGCTTATTCGTTTTTTTCCTTTGCTCCATCTCCGGAACCGGTCTCGGAGCGACGACCATTTATTGTAGATTAAAGAGGCTTGTTGTCTTAATTTTAAGCCACACTTTAATTTATGACCACGTATTAATGTAAGAGTCTCCGCCATTTTTTTCCCGAAGATAGATATTCGTCATTGATTTCTTTATTTGTACTGGTGTTTTATTAATACGGTCACACTATTGCTGGTTATACTTTGTGCTTAACTTAATGATTTGGCAATTAAATTAAATTGTTCTGTGGTAGCTGAATTAAAATGTGTAGCCGCGATGAGAGATTTCCCCCGACCCCGCGCGCGCGCACTCCCATTTGTCATGTTCGCGTTGTTTGAAGGAATTTGCTTAGCACTCGTTTCATTAAGCGGTGCAATTAAAAGTTATATATTACAGCTATTACGACAGTTTTTATTGTTTTAAATGGTTACTCGAATAGTTAGCCGCTTTCATCGAGTGCTTCGCTTGAACTACGGTCTGGCAACTGAATGAACGCAGTAAAACAAGTTTTTGAATGTCATTTTATCATAACCTACTTTAGTTAAGTTTTTAATAAGCACCTAAACTGCTTTCTGAAGACGTGTGCAGTGTTTGCAAGTTGTGAGACTATTAATTAATTCCACCACCATATCAGCCAAAGGACGTCCACTGCTGGATATAGCCCTCCCACAAATTCACGGGACGTATATGCCATAATCGCCACGCGTGGCATGCGGGTTGGCGATCGCAGTATCTCCACCGCACTCCAGGGATGCTGCTGCCCATCCCCCGGTGGTCTTGGTCGTAGTTTTAGGACATACCCGGGTCCACTTCGTTGACTTTTTCAAGTGTTTACTATATCATGACAAATATTCAAATCTGCAGCCTACCAGCCAGCTACTAAAAATATCATTCCACGCAATTCAACGCAGCAAGAACGAAACAGCCAGCAAGAATAGTTCCACCCGTTTCATCCGCGCACCTACATATTAATCATAAATTCGCTTACAGCAGTACAAAACAAAAGGCGAAAAGACCCGTGCAAACCATGTCCGAGGGAAAAAAATGATAGTACGCCCGAGCAAACCGAAGGACGGCGGCGCAAAAAGCGGCGGTGAAAAAATATGATTTACGGGATGAAAAATGTGGAAACACACGCAAAAAGGGACGGTGAAAGCGGCAGCAGACGAATTTATTAATCCGATCGGAAGCTGCGACTAGTTGTTTATTTCATTACCGGTGATTAAAATGTCTGTAACGCGCACTACACTGGGCCAATGCGATACCTTTCCGTAAATCTGTCGTGCTTAATATACAGCTTTAAGCGAAGAATTTAGTGTACAACTTAAAGCCGTATCTTACTAGCTCCCTATAGAAGATTGACAGATACTTAAAATCAACAAATATTGCAAGATATTTACGAGATAATTTAGAAAATTTAATTTACTTTTGTTGCAAAACAATCAAGTGCCGGCAAACTTTAAAAAACACAAGCAAGCCTCTCCCTAATTTTCAAAGCTTTCTTTGTTATTAGAGTAACCTGGCCTCATCCACCATTCGCTTTGTTTGTTACTTCAAAGTAAGTACGAGCATATTACGAGTACATATTTATACCTCAACATATTATCTTACATATTTATTTCCTCGTATCGCTTCAGCGATCAGCCTCTCATCAATGCAATCATACAGTCAACATACAATAACTCCGCAATATCTGCCATCTCTGGACCCGGAGAGCCCCGGTGGCAACTGGCAAGGCGACTGTGTAATTACGCTACCATTCAGAGCCCTGCAATCTTAATAAAGTGCTAAGAATTCTCGATACGGAATGATATCGACAATATTTTAGCATCCATATTTCCAACAAAAAGAGTTTATATGTCCAACAAAAATAAACATAAAATACAGCTGACGAAAGACTATTGTAGAGAGTAGTAATTGACAATCTTAAAACATTAATGATTTAATAATTTTAATATAAAATTAATATTGACGAGTATTAAGGTTTTTACAGATTGTTTTTACTAAACACGTTAAAGTCTCGGATAATCTCATCTTCTATAAAACCCCCAAAAAAATTTCAGAAAATAAAAATAAAGTTTTTGAATATAATGTCTGAAGTAAGAATTCTAATGGAATTTTGTGTGAACAGCCTTTCGAAATTTTTGAATATTAGGTACATTCCAATTACAGAAAATTCACTTTGAATGTTTCTTTGCTGCCACTAATACCCGGCCCTGAATAAATTACCTACAGGTTAATGGTAGTGTAAATAAAAATTCATTTAATGAATCCTATTCGTAAATAACTTTAAGCGATAAGTGAGTACTGTTTATTAATTAATAATCAATATTTCTGTAGGTGTTCTGAACATGATTCTATACATACACGTATCAAGCTAACCACTGTAATATAATAACTAATACGTATATTTATGTTTTCATATACAAAAGTGATACCTATAGGTATATAGATTATGCACAACTACATTAATTAACATTTTGAGACGCAACATTTTCATAATACATAACAATATACGGTCCTCGATCATCAGTCACGATCTCAGGGCATTTTAAATGAAGGGTATTGGATACAAACCATACATTAAGTTCATCTGATTCCGCCTAAATCACACACCTCATAAACGGACATTTTACTTTAAAGCTTCTCTGCTAATTTAGATGTTTTCTTCTTTACCGACACTTAAGGCACTGAAAAGACCTACCTTGGCTTCACTTTAACAAAGACTATTTTATAGTGAAATAAATATATGTTAGTAGGTATTATATAAAAAATGAAAAAGTTTGCTATCTCCAAAACACGATTTCAATACTTCGGCTGGATAAAAAAACCGGCCAAGTGCCAGTCGGACTCGCGCGCCGAGGGTTCCGTACAACTAAAAAGTGATTTATCTATATGTATATTGGTATTTGTTGGTAAAATATACGTAATAATAAACATTATCACCAAATTTCAAGTTCATAGGTCAATGGTAAGTTAGAAAAAAATTCGGAACCAAATTTAAAAAAAATAGCTGACTTTGGTAGCTTCACATTCCTTTGTTTTCCAGTAGTTTTTAAAACAAAAATACAATATTTTCTACATAGCGAGTTCTAAACAACGATATCCTACTCGGACGATAGAAGAAAATTGGGTAGGTTAAAAACATTTAAAACCCTATTATTATTATTACCCTTAAAATATTTAAAATAAAAATTTGACAATTTGTATGGCTTTGGGTCAACAAGATGCTTATACTGTGTAAACTTGAGGCCTATAGCTCCAGCCGTTTGGCTGTGAAACCTCTGTGACAGAGAATTTCAGATGTCTATATTTTTTAACTTGGCTGATCATAATAAATAATACAGTTAAATCATGATCATACAAAGAAGTTTGCTGATTTATTTATATAAATAAGTGTAGTGTTGTTTTCTTATTACAATCATCAGTTTTCTGATTTTTATCTATAGTGTGTACGCGTAAGAAGAGCTAGCTTCCACTAGTGAGCGAACGAGACAAAAAAAGTTTCGTCAGCGTTTTAAACCCAGCTTAAACCGGGTTTTATAAAGATCGGCTAGAGCAAATGTCAGACAAATATGTCGTCTAATGATATATCTATCTAATCTAATCTTCTCCTACTAAACGAGCAACATTTGTATATTTGTTTATAATTGAAATATCGAAAATTTTAATGAAATTTACAATATAGAGGTTTCCGAGAACAAAAAAAATATCTAGCGAGGTCTCATCTTCGGGAAAATTTGGACCTCGGAAGCGGTTCTAACGATTTTTGATGAAATTTACAATTCGGGGATTTACGGCGGCGAATATCGATCTAGATAATCTTATATTCGGGAAAAATTGTATTCTACGGGAAAACACGAAAGATAAAATCACCCAGGTACTTCATATGAAAATAAAATCACTAAGCTAAACTTTATCAATACCTACTACGAAGTGATGGCAAGCCAGCCTGCTTTTTGACATGACAAACGGGAGCCCATGGATGTTTACGACTGCATAATCACTACGCGGGCTGCCGACTCTTTATTTATACGGGGATATGATTTCTTTATACAAGGTGGGCTCTGTAACTGGAGCAAATATTTAAAAGGACGCTTTCTTAGAGCATCTGCAGTAACACCTGATATACAATTTTTGTTCAAAAATTTTCGTTTCGGAGAATTTTGATCTAAAGTTATGACCTCCGAGTAATGGATCTTGACACCACGAGATTATAGCACATCAGTCAATGCAGTGATTGAAGTAGTATCAAGTTATGAGTCATAATTGTTTTAGCATTTTGTGTTTTCAAGGATATTTATGGTATTTTTTTTTTTCAATTTTATTGACGTTTTAAAATAAATTGACATTAATGTCACTTCAGAAAAGTAATAAAAATACACGTAAGCATCTTTGAAGAAAAAAAAATCATTTTTTTATTCAACTGAGACCAGTTGGAAATAATTATTGGCCCGCTAAATAGTCCACTGTTTCATTTTTTGCTCCTGTTACAGGGCCCACCCTGTATACCTAAGTTACTTAACTATTAAATTAACTATTTTTTGTTAGGCTACAGCGTAGGTCCTTCGTGAATCAGACGATCTAAATGTGGAAAAATTCTCATTCTCAAGGCTCAAATGCTCAAGATCTGAATCAAAATAAAGTTAGTACCTACAAATTGATGTTTGTGTAACCAAAAATTTCATAAGATAAGTCCTTAGTAAGATTTGTTCGATGTGGAATAAATTCTCTAAGAAACAATACTGTTTTAGTTGATTTTATATTATGTTCGATACCACTCATTTATCTCATTGGGCTTACCGATGAATATGTACAAATTTAAAATAATTAGGTACCTATTCTGAGACATTACCTAGCATATATTCACGTACTAAATCAGTTAAACATGTCAACAACACATTCATTTACATCAGATACTATATGTATAGTCTTTAGAACAGTGCTTCCATATTTCCACACCTTATCATCCACATCTCCCCTCGTACCTGATTACCAACTCACATTACCCTTCCACAAACGTTGGTCAAACATTCATATTACGACCTGTTTAGCCTAGTTGGTAGTGACCTCTGCCTCCGAAGCTAGAGGTCCCGGGTTCGAATCCAGCCAGTGCATTTATTTGTGCGTTTATCACGGGACATTTGTTTTTGGGTTCTTGGATGTTTTCTATGTATTTAAGTATGTATTTATCTATATAAGTATGTATATCGTCGTTTAGTACCCATAGTACAAGCTTTGCTTAGTTTGGGACTAGGTCGATTTGTGTAAGATTGTCCCCCAATATTTTTTATTTTTTTTTATATCTTCGACATATCTTATGGAGAAATCACTAACTTTTTAATACTAACGGTGGCAAACCAGCCTTTTTCACGACATGACAAGCAAAATACCGTAGCCCATGGACGTCTGCGACTCCAGAACCACTACGAGGGCTGCCGACACTAGTGATATGAGGATTCGGTGTATCAACATGGAGGTCCCTCATTCTCAACATAGCGCGCCCACAGGAATTCTAGCTTAACCTTACCAACAGGCACTCAACTCAACACCACATCTAGATTGGTTGAGATTTGGTTGGTTTACCTACTAATTCGGAGCGCTCGTGGCCCAGCGACGCCCGCGTACCGCGAGCGGTATGCGAGGTTAAGCGACGTCGACCCAGGTCAGTTCTTGGATGGGTGGTCGCATTGAGTTGCTACTAACTGAGCGCTCCCGTGCTTTGGAAGGCACTATAACCCGTGGATCCCTTCTGCTGCCCTACAGCAGTCGTTAAGCCAAGTTAGAGGCCTTCGGGCGGCTTGAGAACTTCACGTCACACGTGACCGGTGGTGCTAAAAGGGCAACAAACTGGCAACCGTACTGTATTCTCGAAGATCTCACGGTTCGAAATAATTGCTATAAGATAAATAAATACTAATTCGCCATACATCAGGCAGGCCGTATATACGCTTGTTTCCCGGTGGAAAACGTGGTATTAAAATTATTAAAAAATCATCAGAATGAAAATTGAAATATAAAAAATACATGTAGTAACTGATTTAGTATAATATTTCACGTAACCTTAATTGTGTTAGTTTCAAGTTCTCATGTAAGCGAATTGTATAAATTTTTATGAGAATAAAGAATCTTTAAACCGATATATTTTCACTTGACTTTCATTACAGAGCAAGTAGTGGTGTTATAATGCTACTACATACTCGTATTATCGTTCCGCGAACATTTCAAAACGTTGGCCCAAACATTCACACCTCCAACATATCTCGCTAGCTACACGCCGTGACAGATACAGGGATGCGGCGGATCTTGAGCGGAAATTAAAACTAATAATTCAAAAAGTTTCCGCGCGACCGAGCCGCTTGCGCAGATTTATGTCCCCAGTCTGAGTCTAGTTCTAGCTCCAAATCGCGATATTAACCATTAATAGCGTTGTTGACGCGAACTTAAATTCGATTTCGTTTATATTATACTTGAAAAATGCAGAAAACAATGGAAGAACTTATTGGCTAAATTTTACACTGACTTTACTGAAAAAGACGAACACTTAGCATACTGCCAGATTATTTATTTAATACAATACAATACACTTTATTGCACACCTCTAAAAATTACATACCAGAAACAGCATAAGTAACGAGATACAAGCAGAGGTAAAGAACAGGCGGTCTTATTTTATTTATTTATTTCATAAAATTACACAGTTTTTACAGGATTTATAGCCTAAAACACTGCGAAATTCATAAAAAAAAACATTCATAATACCTTGAATTATCTCATCTTCGCATCTTATGGCGGTGATATCGGCTTATATTTATCGTATGGCTTTAGCTATATATCACTGAATTACATTTCTGGTGCTACTGATATGGAATACCCGACGCTGGTCTTCCGTAAACACCTGAATAGACGAAGCATCCGTGAATATCTAAGGCTTTAGATAAAAATAAATATTAGGGGACAATTTTTTTTACAAAAATCGAACTCTCAGGAACAAATGTTTCTGCTCACCACAGAAACAAATGCCCTGTAAAGATGAAGTAAATTACATAGTTATCATACAGTAATACCATACAGCTAAATTACATAGTTGTGATCCTGAGGACACCCTAACTTTTTGCAATGGCTTGTCTTTTGCCAACATTCTCATATGTTCAGTTAGACCAATCAACAAAGAAGAGTAAAGACTAAGAGAAACTATTTTTCAAATGAACGATCCTCTAGAGATAGACATTGTTTCTATGTATATTTGTATTGCGCCTATACATGGTGCCCCACCGCTATGCCACATGGAGGGGGAGTACTTTAAGTATTGAAGATAGAACATTTTACAGAAAGAAAGCCTGAAATTAGATTTTAAAATTAATTAGAACTGTATTCACACTTTAGGAATGGCCTGCCTGTACTGTACCGTATCAAATACGAGTAGAACCGAATAAAATGGGTAAAAAAACTAATTCCATGGTGCTCCTTTTGTTTAATATGCTAAGTCACAGAATAAGTAATCTAAGTTACCTATTTAAGGAAAAACAATCAATTTGATGAAACCTTTCAAATTTAATAATAAAAATCTAGTAAGTAGATATGATTTTCTTTACACATTTTAGCAAGGTCGACTCCCGGTTCAGGCGATCAATTTCTCAAAATCTATGAAAGCAGTCATATTGTTTTTAAAAATGAAATAAGGGCTTCTTTCAGTAAAAAGAATATCTTCTATATTTAAAATATGTATCTCCGTTCCATGTGATATAGCCGTGGGACACCCTGTATAAATGCTTACGCCGGATGTGACCGAAAACGTTTTAAAAGTGGTTTCAGTCTAATATTTATAAACGAAATGATCTAGAACAATACACAATTATTACCGAAGTAGGTAAATATTTTTGGATAAATTAGTAAAAAGACTAGATTTAAAAAGTCAAGATTATAGTAGAATGTAGCTTTTGTACAAATTTTTTTTTTGCTGTCGGCAAACTCATTCTTAGATACTCAGTCAATATATACATTATATCAATTATGTTTTATCTAATTGAAGTTATGGTACCTGATGTCATTATTTCATAGTCACTCCTCGTTGTTTGGAGTTGCAGTCTTGATAATTTTTGGCCAGAACTGGTAATCTGCCAAAACTGAGCACTTTTTATTTTTGCTCCTGACCCATATGGCACCAGCCAGCCTGCTTTATGTCCAGTGTCACCAGTGTCGCGAAAATAAGAGTGTGTGTGAATACAAATTGATTTAATATAAGAATAGGTATATGTTTTTGTTTTTGTCTTTTATCAGAATATTTGCAAGTTAGGTATATGATATTTCTAAGCTAAGCAACAGTTGTGATACTTGTGATATGGACGTGTAATTAAAATGACATAAATAAATTACAATACCGTAAAATGGGGTGAGTAGGGTTCGCGGGGAGAGTTGGGTTATTAATGGGGAGAGAAGGGATGAAAGGGGGTGAGATGGGATTTGAAGGCTACTGCTACAAAAATAATGTATTCTAATTTAAAATGGAGCTAGAGTTATACTCATAATAAAAAAAACGATCCAACAACCTTCCAAAATCACCTTTTTATGCAATCCCATCTCACCCCAATTATGAGGGACTACGGGATAAGGTGGGATTTTCTGTTTATCGTCAAAGATATGAAATAGAACTACCCAAAATAAAAATAAAAACTAAAATACAAACGTCCGGAACACTTATTATATACACCAATCAGTTTGCGTATGTAAAAATAAAATGCTATCGAGGTTCAAATGTCAGTTTTGTCCCTACTCACCCCATTTTACGGTATTGTTTAAAATTACATAGCGTAACTAATTATTTTCTTTGGATATTCAATTTCAATTTGATTGTATTTTAACTCACTATATTTTTTAAATGCTATTAACTTTACATTATCTATAGTATACTTTGGAATAGCAGCATTTGTCTTCTGCCGTTTAGTTCTACCTACAAAATGAGTCGTAATTAACTTCCAACAAACGGTGCCGCCTTCGGGCCATACGTCCAAGCCGGCCTTCGGCGCCTACAGTGCGATCCATACAAAAAAGCTCCTTAAACATAGACGCAGACAAACAGTTGAAGTAGCGTGCGAGATCGCATTGACATTCTGCATAACGAGTGCCATATGTCGACGGCGGCAGGACATCAATCGGGCGCAGAATGGCGAATGCATCAATGCAATGCTTACCTACTGTTAAATCTGCTACGGACTTCTGCTCTACTGGTAACATAGAACATAGAGTGTACTGTGTGTCTTCCATACTTTTAGGATGTATTCTGTTTTAAAGAGCTGAAAGTACCTATTTGCCCATAATATGTAAAAAATTAACTCAAAATCAAAATTAAAACATTAAGCCACAAGGGCATTTTTACAAGTCAAAATCTATCCGATATTGGTACGGATATATTTTGACATTGAATACAAAATTATACAGTTTTACATGTCAAAAAAAAAACATACAATAAGAGAGAATGTTACAATCTGCATTACGTAGAGTTGTATAAGGTCTCTAAGCGTCAAAGTAATAATAATAAAGTACACTAATCATAATATCTTGTGAGATGTGTAGGGTCTCCAAGCGTCAACCTTAAAATGATAAAGATATCCTCAGAGACATATAAGGTCTTAGAGCGTCAAAGTCTAAATAAAACAATCAAATCTCTCAGAGACATACTCGTAAGGTCTTAGAGCGTCAAAGTCAAAAAAAAAAACAAAAAGAGCCTGGGATCCTCTAAGAGTTCTAGGACGTAACCGAGAAAAGCGGAAAAACTCTAGAGAAGGATGATGATGAACTGCCACGTTGAAACAAATCCTACTATAGGAGAGGGGCGTTAATTTTATGAAACCCAATCTTACCTTCGACTCTACTCACTTGTTAATAAAACCGCACATAGCCGCCGTAGGTATCCTTCCTGTTTATTATTTAGAATGTGTAGCGACGCGAGTTGATGCGCGCTCCAAGTGGAAATCTTTTGGGATTACGCCGCCGTCAACTGGCTGAGGACGGGGGCACACTAGGCCGGTATAATACCTACTGACTTCCTTTCCTGCGTAGAAGTTGTCTGATGATAATATTGGTTCTTAGGTGCTTACTTAGGGCGCATTACACTATTTGCACTAAACCGTCTATAATAGTAAACAGTTTTCTTTAAAATCTCTTTAAATGGAATTTTTTGGAAATGTATTAATTTCCTTTCCATTGTAATCTTCCTTTTCATTGACGTTTTACCTTTTTTTTTACGTTGTCAGAAAAGTCAAAAAAACCTACTGCGACGCACCGGCATTGACGTTTTACCTAGTTAGTACTAATACGACAGTAGCATTGTTTTCAGGCTTTTAGGCGTTTAAACTGTATTTAAGTGACCTAAGGGAGCACGGGGTCCGCTTTATAACCTAAGTCTCTTGATCAGATCGTATACGCACTAGCTTGCCGTAGCCGGATGAAGGAACTTCTAACCAAAGGGGAAAACTAGACCGGGCGGGGTAACCACGAAATCTTTTCAAACGTAAGGTAAATAAATATTAGGTGACTTTTATTTTACACAAATCGAACTAGTCCCAAACCAAAGTAAGCTCAATAAAGCCTTATGTTATGGGTACTAGACGACGATATATTTAATTTACTTAATCGTAGAAAAATCCATGTCTCAGGAACGATATGGACTCTATATGCAAAATTTTACGAAACGAATTTGAATTCCGCTAAGTAGAATACACCCACGATAAGCCTTGAGGCTTGATCAAGAAGACACTCACCTCGGCCTGTAGATGCTGCTGTGCTCCTTTGTCAGGCCCTCGGGGACTGGTCTGTACTGTACGGACTTACCCACCGTCCAAAGGTTACCGTGAAAGGTTAGGAATATTAATTAGGGTATTTCTTAATTTCAATAGCCTCACGCAACATCCTGGGATCTCTTCTCTTTAGCGAGGACTAGAGGTTTGTCAAACTTAATTCAATGATTAGGCTTATCCATGACATGCTCTCAGACTGCAGACCTTGGTCGACGGTGTTTCCCTCGGCTATATGTTCCTTCACTCGTGTGGAAATGCTCCGCTTCGTTTGCGCCACGTATGAGAGACCACATTCACAGTCAAGCTTATACACGCTTACCCCTTGTAGAGGAATGTTACACTTCACAGGCCTCAGGAACTGTGTCTTCTTCTTTATCGGCTTGAAATAACTTTTGATGAAAGCACACTTTGAGATGTCGCTGATCAAAGTCAAAATATACTTCATTCAAATAGGCCTAGCAACAAGCACTTTCGAATCCTCAGTTATAACCATGTTATTATATTAATTAATTATTTAGAACAATTTATTGATGCTATTATTATTGTTTAAAATGAATATTGAATTGTTGTAGACATGTCAAAACAAAATTAAGAAATTATTGTGTAGTCAAATTCACAATAGGATCATCAAAACATAAATAATAATAATAATGTATAACATTTTTAAATCTAGACAGTTTCTTGTCAGTAACTCCCCTTTACAAAAGGCAATACGTCTGGGCGACGATTAACTGTAGGGATGGATGTTCTCACGGGTCTTCTGTTTGATACGCTACTGTGGGCTACTTTCAGATTAAGTTCATTTAAGTATGGGCGAATCCAGTTGCTGGCGCCAGTCTCGCTAGAAGCAAGCGCTGGCTGGATACCGAATGCGATGGCTTCCAGCGACGTAAATATTTTCGTATCAGCCCAGCGAGACTGGATTCTTATAAACAGTACTCTGCCAGTCCAGCTTATGACGGCTAGCACAAGCGAGCTATAGGTATCGCGCGCGAGATAGACTATTCGTCTCCATCATTAGATACCCATTAGGGTCATAGATAACATCTATGATTAGGGTACACACGGAAAGAGACGGATAGTCTACCTCGCGCGCGATATAGCTCACGTGTCGTCTTGTGCTAGCCGTGCAGCGCTGCCTATTAACGACAACAACTGGATTTGTCTAATATCGCCTTTACAGCTTTATTAAAATCTCCCACTGTACCCCTTCCCGAGCGGTCTCAGGCGCGGTCCGCTATGATGTACGAGAAGACGACGCCCGGCGAAACCTAAACCCGGGTAAAGCCTCCATCACGTCAAATGAATACTGAATCACGGCGGCCATTTGAATTTCAATATCTATCCCGGCTAATGCGTGTTTTATACGCGTTCAGATCACCTTTGCATTTTTGGGGAAAGTCTTGTTACTTAAAGAATGCGGTATTATGTTGGTAAACTAGACTTCGATCAGGTTTATTATTGATCGAAGAAACTAGAAGTATAATCGTCCATCGTATGCCCAAACGTATGCCCATTGATCAAAGTAAGCCAGATTTATTCCTGTTAGTCGGGTACACGTTTGCGCATATCGTTTCGGGTCTACACTATGTAAGTTGAAAAGTATATACAATTCCTATCTCGATTATTGCGTATTTAATACGCCTTAACCCATGATTCAAGATTCAATCATTTATGCATAGCATTTTAAGGCTGTTTCCTAAAACATTTTATGTAAGCATCGAAAATCCACCACAAACATACGAACTGTATGTCATCAAAGCACAGACCACTTCATCAAAGTCAAATTACTACTCTGTATGTATACGTAGAACTATACACACAATACACAGTATACACGATTTACTTTGATCCTGCACGGTGGTGAGTAAGATCAACATTCAACAGCCTTTCGGAAATTTACACTGTAAGTTAATAGAATTCACTTTCGGGTTTTTATGTAATTACGCAACGTTTTCGAGCGATCTGACTGTTATTTTCTATAGTTAAAAATGACGTATCGTATCGTATTCTTCGCGAAAACCGAGCAGAAGCTTGTACTCCTCCGGTCAGTAAATAATTCAATGGACGCAACCACATCACTTAAAGTTGAAAAGTACGCTGTTTACTTGAAAAAAAATATATACCGTAGAACAATGTAATTCTCAATAAAATGTATTTAAAACAAACATAAGAAGATACCCACTTTTTAACGTTCGTGAAATGCCTGTTGAAATCCCTAAACCAGGGAGAAAGAAAGACCTTTCGTACGTATGTATTAGGAAGTAAATTTAACTTTAATTTTCATTATTGAAAATTACATTTAAATCCGGACACGCGGCAGCGTGTCTAGCCAAGTTCACCCCAGAAACTGGCGGACAGCAGCCGTGTGTTGTATTACACGAACCGTTTGGAGCCACTTTTGACCCCCCAATAACTTCAAATCTAACATACAAAAATGAAATTTGGTACATGTATTAAGATCCTTTAGAACAACTAGAATCCCAAATTTCATAAATATAGGTTTATTAGTTATTGAGATATTAAATTCCAAAAAACGGTATTTTTACCACTGACTGACTGACAGACTGACTGACTAGTAATCAAAAACCTAACCCACTTCCAGTTGACCTAGAAAGCTGAAATTTGGCATGTGCCAAATTTGCAATTTGGTGATTGTGTGTGTACACCAGAAAAAAATCTGAAAACAGTGATTTTTTTATTACTTTTAGTATTATTATTCTTTATGCTAGTTATCTCAGAACTCCGTCATTTATTAACCGATTTGGAAAATTCTTTTTTTGTTTGAAACGATATACTTCAGGGGTAGTCCCATAGTTATCAAGTAAGAATCTGATCATAGGGTCCTGGAGAAATCGAGGAAACTCTTCAAATATTTAAGGTGCACCTATAGCGATTTGGGTATTTTGTGTAGTAACTTGGGAATTCGCTCTTAAAAAGCACCATTTGGCGAAGATTGACAAAAAGTAATGATATCCCATCAAAAACATAAATGTGAAAATGGGAGCCAAGTTCAATATTAAGAATATGCGATGCTTGGTTGTCGTCTTCACCGACAAAAGAATTGAGATCTAAATGGGTGCAAAGTTCCGTAGATTCTCTGAAATGGTGCCAAGTCCTATGTTTGCAGTTTTCTATGCAGTATGTTATAATGCCATAAAAGCTGTTGGATATTTAAGAAAACTGCCAAGTTAAAGCTCAAAATGCATTAAGCCGCAGTAAATTAGTTTTACTGTAAACAATGTAGTACCGGACTCGGCACCATTTCAGAGAATCTACGGAACTTGACTCCCATTTAGATTTAAATTCTTTTGTCGGTGAAGACGACAACCAAGCATCGCATATTCTTAATATTGAACTTGACTCTCATTTTCACATTTATGTTTTTGATGGGATCTACTTTACCCACGCTCGAAAACGTTTCGTTATCACTCCTCAGGGCGGGTATGACGGACTTACCGCGGCAAAACCCTTACTCTTCTATAATCCCGAGTGCTGGCTCTGTAGATGAATGCGGCTGGATCGCGTTAAGCATTCGACCGTAATTTTACTCAACTAATGATTGAACAGGTTGATCTTATTACTACTATTAATAGCGCACTTTTTCCATTCGACATGTTATCTTGTTGAACTACGCATTTTAATATTATTTCTCTTGTTGTATTTATACTCAGATTTACTTATATATAGGTAGGTTACACGTAGGTTAAGTATTATCATTGTAATAAGCATATTTTTGGGACGAAACGACTGACTGACGGATTGTTTCGGCGTTTCTTCTCGGCCGGCAGTGATCTTCTTTTTCAGAAACGTCAGTAGATTTTGACTGGTAAAAGTGCCATTGTGGCTAACCTGCAAAATGAAGTTCATTTATTGACATATTTAATTTTCAATAGTCATAGGATTTTAGCTGTTGCTGTGCTTTGGAAGGCACGTTAAGCCGTTGATCCCGGTTACTGCCTATGATAGCAGTCGTTAAGCCAAGTTAGAGGCCTCCGGGCGGCTTGATAACCTCTAACAGTCAAGTTGCCCACTCACTTGACAAGCCTAATCCCAATAAGGTCTAGTTTTCCCGTCGGGTTAGAAGGTCAGATGGCAGTCGCTTCTGTATAAACTAGTGCCTACGCCAAATCTTGGGATCAGGTAGCGGACCCCAGGCATCTTTCAGGATGCAACTGTACTGGGAATAACGCTAGGAGGATGATGATAGGATTTTAGCTGTTGTCAAATTCATTTGAACAGGTTTATTTCACTTCAGCCTAATATTACAAAATCTATTGACAAGTGATTGATAAGAACGATGATTTAAGGACGTGCTTAAAAACTCACCAGCCCTACAAACACTAAACAAAACGTAAGAACACTAAATATGTATATGAGAAAATAAGGTAATTTTTCTGAAACTACTATAACAAAATCCTATATAATCTATGTGTACACTCTCCAAACGATATATGCATTTAAACATTTATTATAAAACGTTCAAAATACCTACAGTTCCCCAAGAAAAACAAACTGAAACGCCGTTACCCCTTAAGTTAATGAAAAAGCCCGCAACTAGTCCCAAATTGCCAGATACATATTCTGGGCACATTTATCAGTGGCAAAAAGCGGGAGCTGAATCGGCAAATATTTTTTTCGGCGATTAGCGAGAACTCTCTACAAATACCTATAGATTTGCAAACATAACTTTACCGTTGTTGCGAAAATCCACGTGGAATTCCCACCTCACTAACTTTAAGAACGTAGAGTTGGTTTGTTTTTGTTTTCCATTTTATTATAAGAAAACCTAAGTTGGTTTTCGTTGGGAGGTTTAGCGTGGGAACTTCCAGTCGCATTGACCCTCCAATGCTTAGACAAATGATTTCTGAGGAGAATTTTCCTTAAATGCGTTTTTGCGGTTTTCGTGCTTAGTAAGTTATTTTACTTAGTGCGTCTTGGAAAATTAACCGGTGGATGGTTGAAATTAACGCTGCAAGACGAGATAAATATTTCATATATTCACTTACATTTCATCGTTCGTTGGATTAGATTAGCTCATAAAATTCATAAAACATGAATCTACTAGTTCAACGATATTGATAAGTATTACTATACATCGATAGGGTAATATCAATATACTTAAAGCCATTTCACCAAATAAATCAACGAAACATTTCAAATCAAATATTGAAATGTGAGTGAATTATTTAAAAAAATACCCTTTTCACATGCGTGCATCAGCACCGATTGCAAGTGCATCTTTATATTACGAAACGACTTATGATCTACTTTTATTGTACTTATTTACGTCTTTTTATGTTGGATTAATCGAGCGCATGGAGTAGAGAAGGGTCGTAAGTTATTAGTATATAGCGCGTATTATGCTACTTTTTGGTAAAGACCGGTATTGTATGGGGAGGCTGGGGTCCAAAGGCGCGTCCTGACAATTTTTCTTGTAAACCGAACATGACAGATTTGTACATTGATTGATCGAGCCGGGCTGATGGTTGGGGTGCCGAATTATAATACCGAGGGTGTTTGTGAGGCTAATGTGCATAAACACAAGTTTATATAGTGCGTATATATGTGTACCCACTTGTACAGACTACGACGCAGATGTGGGTAAAGTGAAACAAAATGTTACCAAGCAAATTTTTGAAGGTTTTTTAATGTTTTATTTTGAATGTTTACAATAACTTGCCAATATTGGATTGATAGAAAGCCACAAACATGCACAAAAATTTGCTTGGTTAGAACTCTACTAATATACACTACTGCGAAATTACTTTACGATCCTAATTTACCGTGAACATATTTTTTTGTTTAAAATACCTGGTCTATGTTACAAGGTAGATATTTAAAACATTACGTGAACGGCATCTTTCCTACCTACAAGTAGGTAGTCAGTTTACTGTTTTAAAACTATATTGGGCAATGTTGGAATATTTATATTTTTACACAAAACTTGAAAAAAGTCAAACCAAATAGGTTTGGTTTCATTTCAAAATCAATATGAGTAAGGTATCTGGTGAGTTCACACACACAGAAATATGAAAATAACAAAAGAAAAATATACCTATTCGATAGGATTTATGTTTAATTGGGTTCGTATTAGAGAGTATAAACAAACAAATTACATTTTAAGCTTCTTACAATTTTTCCCCCAGCGTTCTGATGAAAATCTTCATTCGGAGGGCGAACTACCCTTGAAAAAAAAAGTATTATTAAAGAAGAGACAGTTCGGGCCGCATTTGTAACTGTCGTGGGCCGTATGATGAAAAATTAGTTCAGTCTTCGTGACAAAGGCACGACTAAACCTATACATAGTTATCCCTTTCTATCCGGTGATACTATCACGTACGCCGAACGAGAGGGAAGCGCGGCTCCTGCGTTTCGAATGGCAAATGACACAGATAGCTTAGGGATGACCGTAGGAGCGAACAGCAAGTTTTTGACAGCGGCCATTTATTGTGTATTGAATATCAATATAATTCCCGGCGCTAGTCGATTTTTGTCCCATAGAGGAGTGTCCCCGAAGGGCGAAGTTTGGGCACAAGATTACGGGCCATAGCAAATATTGCCCGTGATTGATTGAGGGCCCCACCGGATGTTTTCTTTGCTCTTTTGTTTTGATTTGAGATTCCACGCAAATGCCGAGTGGATAAACTGGAATGCAAACATCGAAATAAAAGTAAGTTCGAGTTTGATTAATATCGTGTCTTGAAGATCCACAGATAAACGAGAAGGTGGATTAGTTATTTGGTTTCAAGGCGGCGTTCCAACATTGAGAAGCATATATGTGTATTCAAATATTGTCAACGTACTTTTGTACCTAAATCTAAGTTAGTCCCAACCAAACTATCATAATGTTCATATCATAGCCCCAGGAAAACATACATATGTTAAGTAAATAGTAAATAAGTCTTACCATACATTACATGTATGTTCGAGTATATTATCTGAAACATTAATTTCTTCTTTGTAAGGTAATCGTCCCAAAGATTAACACATCAATAACCAATAGTTGTTCACGTCTATTATTATGATATTAGATTGAAAGTAAGTATGGGGTACAGCACCACAACGTGAAGACCACTGGGACATTTACTATAATCATACCTATCATACGCTGCCTGTAGACAGTTATAAGAATAATTTCACACCAGAAACCCAACAAAGAGTTGCATCTAATCAACAAACACACCACTAACCCTTCCAGAGTTCACTGGGATAATCAATTATGTATGGCTAGGTGAGCCACGGAAGCAGTTAGAGGGAATGGTCTCGCCATTATCCACTAATTCAGTGTCATTTGCCTGCGGCAGGCGACGGTCAACCCATTGTGTATGTACTCAGATTTTATGTTGATAGAATACGTGGTTGGATCGACGGTGAGTAAGGATGGGAGTGAATTTGTCGCTGTGTAGCAGTGGACGGGTTAGATGTATTGATTATGCGAGGAATGGAAGAGGAAGCGCCTAGTGGTTATGTATTGAGAGGTGGATTAACTAGTTATTTGAGTTTCTCTTGGATTACATACCTTTTACACGCCTTACTTGTTTAGCAGTAGAATAAATAGCAGCATTATTTTCCTGTTGAATTTTTTAGTACGACATTTCACGCCAATAGATTAGATTTGGTTTGCCTCGTAAGTTATCCATAGAAATCAACATTTGGTGCATAGAATCAAGCAACATTTGGCACATCTCCTCCTAAGGCCCCGCGTACAATTTTTTGTACTAATTCCAAAATTGTTTTGAACTTAAAATGAAAAAGAATTCCTAATTCAAAAATACAATAATTTTTCTGGGCCTCAGGAGGTTATATAATTTTAGTAGCAGCTTTTAGTTCTTATATTTAGTAGCGTAGCAGCTTTTAGTTCTTATATTTAGTAGCGTAGCAGCTTTTAGTTCTTATATTTAGTAGCGTAGCAACTTTTAGTTCTTATATTTAGTAGCGTAGCAGCTTTTAGTTCTTATACCTAAACTAGCTGTCCTGGCGAACTTCATACCGCCCCTGACCCGTTCCGTACAAAATGTATGAGAAAAATGGTTTTTAGTACATTTTACCTATTTTAATAGTTATTCTGCTATTAGGAGCGAAGACAAACCTAAAAAAACGGGTTAAGTGCGAGTCGAGTCTAAATCTATAATTTTGATTTTGAAACAGCAAAGAGTACGACTCGCACTTGGCCGGTTTTTAATATTTGTTATTATAGCGGCAACAGAAATACATCATCTGTGAAAATTTTAACTGTCTAACTATCCCGGTTCTTGTTAAACAGCCTAGTGACAGACAGACGAACGGACAGACGGACGGACGGACAGCGAAGTCTTAGTAATAGGGTCCCGTTTTTACCCTTTGTGTACGGAACCCTAAAAATCAAAGATCACAAAAATCGTTTGAGCCGTTCTCCAGTTATAATCCAGTTATAAATAGTGTAACTAACACGACTTTGTTAAGTTATTTGCATACCAACCGTGGTAAAAGCTCTGGCTTTAGTGTTTTATTGAGCAACTTATGTTTCAATCAGTTTAGTTGCTCTAATTATAAAATATCACCGCACCAAGTCCGAGGTAGCCAAAATGTTTATGACTCTCACTAAACTAAAGCAACAAGCCATCGATCGATTTTCGGCTATAGCGTGAGTGCGAATATTCTGTGGTACCACACACACTATTACTTACCGGCTCATCAGCAAAACATGTTGCCTCTACCGTACTTCATACACAAAAAAGCGATGGCAAATGCCAAACTACCAAGCGAAACTGATTTCAGTTTCAGTCTTCACAAATTTACCCTTAGGTACATCACAGAATACCAACACCTTCCCGATGCTGGTTTCAGCAGCAAGTTAATCCATTACCCGTGGTCCAGGGCTGTTATTCACATCGCTTACCGAATGCATTGCTACAAACAAACCAGTCTAACTCTAATAATACCTAAAACACATTTGTTACAAAGGTTGGGATCAGGTTATACTAGGTACGTGCTCACTATTGAGTAGACAATGTTTCGTGAATTCATGGGGAGTACATAACAGTAAGTGTGCGGTGAAATGGCCTCCCCATTACAGATAAACCCAAGTCATTTGCCTGTGCCTCCGCTCAGAGTCTGTAGAGATTGTTATTAAGAAAATATGTCAGTTGGACATGGTTTTTATGAAAATTTCTAAACTCGTAGTATACTTCTACGACCAAAAGCTAGTCAAGTCCGTAGGTATTTAGCGGTGCCGTGGTGCAACACGCTCGAAAACGTCGGGTATTTACCCTGCTATCCGGGTGAGTATCGGAATGACCATTCGATTGTAGACCTAATGCACATTTTCTTGTTCTACCCACTTGTATATATTTATCTACTTGCCAACAGTTTGTCTTTATTTCTAAGTTTTAGTTAAGTTGTACTTTGTACCAGTGCCTTGCGGTGCTTACCTATAATATAATGTATTGTATTTTAAGTTAAGTTCTTTTAAGTGAAATGTTAAATTTCTTTGAGAAATAAAATATGGCTCAGGTGCATGTAAATTACGTTTTCACCTCACTAGCTAAACTACATTTTATCCACAAGAGTGCAAATAATATTTGAAATCCCAACGTGTTATTAGTTACTTTTTCAAACGTAATAACATGTAAAGGCCAGTCCAGACAGGACATTTTTCTCTCTGGTTCGAAAATAGAACCCTGAGCGAAGCGAGTAGTTCAAAAATAGAATCCTGAGCGTAGCGAGTGTTGCCAACACACAAAACGAAAAATAACTTTGCAGCCGCGTGTAAAACAAATCATATCACCATAGAATCTATTTTGCTAGCTCGTAGTTTAATCCTAGAATCCATTCACTAGCTCGTGTTTCAATTCCACACTCGCGGTTATAAATACACCCCCTTTGCACTCTTGTATAACAAATAACTATTTCACTTTTCCTATTCGAAAAAAGTCTTTTATAGCTCGTTAATTTTTTTATTTATATGCTTAATTTTTTTTTATTAAAAAAATCTGCCATATTCTTTCTGTAGGAGCCCAAACTTGGTATGTTTCGAAAGTTATTTTTGTTTTAATTAACAAAAATGGCACACGATAGGCTTCTAAATATATTTTTTTTCTCATATAAAAAAAATAATGACTCAGCACTCCGTCCTAAGGAAACTTTCGTAAATACTGCGGGCCAAAAATTTTTTTTTGACGTCTAGTATGCATGTGCTAAACGGCTAAACTGTTCATCGATTAGCGGTTTTTTTGCGTACACCTTCCACTAGCTGCGAAGGTATTCCCTTTTGCTTGTTATTGTTTTTTTCGTTAAGGTCATTGGGCAACTACGGAACCCTACACTGAGCATGGCCCGACATGCTCTTGGCCGATTTTTATTTAGACTACGACGGTAGCAAACAAACTTACGGCCTGCCTGATGGTAAGCAGACACCGTCGCCTATGGACGCTTGCGACTCTGAAAGAATCACAAGCACGTTGCCGATCCCTCAATTCGTTGCTCTTTGTTAGCTGTGAACTTAAGGATTCGGTGTGTTAACAGCTAGCGCCTTATGCAGGTGGCATACTTTCAACACAGCAAATCCTCGGGAGCTTTCACGACCTTACTCACCATCAGGAACGCAACACCACATACCTACCTAAGGAGCAAGTAGTGGTACTTACACTACCGCTCATAAGTATTTAGGCACCCATACCTTTTTTCCATACATCTGTATATAAACTTTCAGGAATACACTGCCAAGTCAGAGTCTAATTGCTGGTTCGTACAAACACACTACACTTTTCTATGTACCAGCAATTAGTAGTTATCGAGTCATTGCAAAAAGAAAACTACCATTTTAAACGGGGGTCTCTGGCACCGATTTATGGCTCAATAAGTCAGCTAAATAAAAAATGCAAAATGCACGCAAAACTGTCAAGGGACTCTGACTTGGCAGTGTCTTTCTGAAAGTAATTTCTGTATACAGATCTATGGAAAAAAGTATGGATGCCTAAATACTTATGAACGGTAGTGTACTCACTAATGCCATCGAAACCTCAGCGCGATAATCGATTATACTCGGTGCAGTACATCGCAGCACGTGTGCAGCGGAATGGTCGCGCCATTAGTATAATCCCGACTCGTTTGCTTGTGCCACCGCGCGAGACGCTGGAATGAATGTTGGTACACCATCGTAGGGTAAACGGTCCAGTGCTGGATACTAACCCAATCTTGATAAGGTCAATCTTATGTCATATTATAGGTTTACCGCTTACGCGGGGCAAGTCATTTTACAGTTGGTTTTATGACAAAATATTCCATGGCAAATTTAAAGACCATAAAATTAAAAAAAACTTTGGTGATAAGTACATAATTTATTTTTAAATATTTATTTCTATACATAAATATATTTTTATTAAGAACGGCATATAACTGTTTATTATTTATTACTTAATATGCGACAGTCCCTAGTTAAAGTACATAAGTACAGCTGGGCCCAAACAGAAAACCAGCCCTGGGCACTACCGGACAGCACATGCAGAGAATGGGACCCATTAGTGCCCATTGCCTCACTAGATATAAACCGTTTTTAAAGATGCTGTAATAGTTTTAATACTGTATTTCTTTTTGTGGCAATAAACCTTATTATTATTATTATTTATCGGTAAGTTTTAAAGAAAAAAATGAGTGGCGAAAGAAGTAATATTATTCAAAAACCTCTGGTACTTGAGTTTAGGGCGCCTTAAAGTGCTATTTCAAAATTACCAAAAAATAGTCCCCTCAAATGAAAATGGTGGCAAACGCCCACATGGCCCAAGGTCGAAAACATTTTCCGCTCTACCTTTTCCAAGCTAAGATCCTCCATTGGCTAAATGTAGTGAATATACGGCTTGCGGCCTGCCTGATGATGAGCCGTTACCGACACCTATGGATGTTTGCGATTCTAGAACAATTCCAAGCGTGTTCTTTTTGATTTCCCTTTGTTTCCTCGGAAGCTGTTTGTTACTATGATATTATAGGATTTTTATCCATTTCGTTTTTGTAACTCATAAATCGAGTTAATGGCCGGGCATAAATATCGCCTAACTATACAAGTACTTCATAGTATCATACATATATCCTAATATTTTTTCTGAACAACTCTGGTCTTCTCCCTTACTAGGACATAATAACAACTAGACAAAGCTAATCTGCCAAATTACTCCTATTTTTATACATATTGTGGGTAATCCCAAAATACTAACCTGTATCCTCCGAAATCTAGTCATTTAGGTACCTACTGATGAGACATCTATACCTATAGGACTTTTATTAATGAAGTTTAGAAATACCCATCAATTTTAGGGGTAAACGTTGAAGAACATATGATATTGCACTGATAGGTTCCTTGCCCCTCGCCCACAAAAAACTTGAACCCGGGTTCCCATATTTTCTCCACCCTGCTAAAAGTGACAATGAAATATTTTTTATGTGCTCCGCGTACTGCATTTGTAAATATAGGCGTGAGTTTATCTATGTTATGTAGAAATAAGTACCTCTCAATTTCTATATATTTGATAAGCTGTCCCGATGAACGTCGTCCCGCCCCCGAGCCGTTCCGGAGAAAATGTACTTTTTTCGTTATGTTTCACCGATATTTTAAGTTATCCTGCTACTCGAAATCATCAAAATCGACCTAGCGGTTCTTGAGTTATAAATAGTGTCACCAAAACGACTTTGGTTTATATAGTATATCTTATTTTGCACCGGCAAATACTTGTAGTGTCGTGATGATAAACACGGCGTTCTAAAATAAAACAATTGACGACGCGACTATTATTTTAATGTCGCGATTGTCACGATCTCATATGTGATTAATCTTTCTGCCTTTAATTCAGATGGAACTGCATGCTAATTTTAACATAATATCACATGCATATTGCATTGTAAACACATACATATCAGTAATCAATTGAGAGGGGAAAAAATAAAGCACATTGTGAGAATCCAAGTAATTAAAGCCAGGAACCAAAGCTCAAGGTTGAAAAATTCCTGAATAATCTTATTTATCTATGTCAACCGTCGGCTTTTTTGTAAAACGGATCTGTCACAGATTATCTTGGTCCATTACTCATTCCTTTTGGTTGTGGACCAATCTGACAGCTGTCTTAACCCTTTTTAACCAATGAGAATGTCATAGGCGCACGATTTACATTGTGGCTTTTTTATGTTAGGTGTATTAGGTAAGTGCTTTTTTATTGCATTCTAATATCCGTTTGGAATCGTAGGTAGTCTTGATGTGAGTTGTGGTATTAGCACTCAGCCGATTAAAATTAATGTATAAAGATCACAACAGTTATATTTGTATAAATAATTTAATAAACATATTGTTCAATATCTTTTAGTTTCTTATATCTTCATTTGCTCTACATGGTGTCAATTTACAAGAACAGAGTTTGTTTCAAGATAAGCTCACCATTTTTACGCTTAAAGTTAGATTACAATTCCTCAGATAAGTTAGATGGAATTGGCCCTTAAAATATTAAATAATTCTTCGGTTTGTACGTAATTCTTTAAATACAAAATATTTTCGAAATATTGTACGCCTTAGAGGCAGGTTATACTGAACAACATTATTTATTAAATAATAATAAATAAATAATTATTAGGGGATTTTTTTACACAAATCGAACTAGTTCCAAAGTAAGCTCAATAAGGCTTGTGTTATGGGTACTAGACGCCGATATATTTAATAGATATATACTTATATACATAGAAAACATCCAAGTCTTAGGAACAAATGTCTCTGCTCACCACAGAAACAAATGCCCTTACCGGGAATCGAACCCGGGACATCTAGCTTCGGAGGCAATGATACTACCAACTAGGCTAAACAGGCCGACAAAACAAAATTTATTAAACACCTATATTACTCACATAATTATAACCAGCGATAAACATTTTTGATTTCTATTTTATGTTTTTCCTACTTATTGCCTACTACTTAGAATACATACCTAAACAGAAAATAATTAATTGCTGGAGTGTGCTTAATGTACTTACATATTAATATACACAATAAGGTAACTGTCTCGATGTATGACACTTTAATATCCAATAGGTGACACCTAACGTCCACCTGTATTATTGTGACATATTAGACTTGAAAGAGTCATGAATTGGGTCACTGTGTTTGCCTTACCACCGAAATCCATGAGAAAATTGCGATTGATTACTGGTTATCATTAATGCCCCTTAGAAATCGTTTTTTTTTAACTTAACACTTTGATGGACACTATTCCAGACACAATAGAAATAACAATAGAATTACGCCTATAGGCGTCTACTGTCCATCAATGCATTAAGTTTGAAATGCAAAGGATGCGGGGTGGAGGCAGTTTTGTGGTGAAGCAAACGCGGTCCGGGGGACGTCGCACCGAAATCGCGCGGTATTCGGTAGCGCGGTAGAGCGGAATAGAATAGAAAGGTCTTTATTGTTTCTCTTTTCGGTGTTACAATTATGTCCGCTAAACGGGTGTGTCCTTAATGTAATTCGGCGTGTGTGACATATGAAGCAGTAATGACAGTCGACAGTTTCGGAAAGATCAAAAATGCAAACCCGCCTGCGCGCTGCGCCGCGCCCGCTCTGTGCGTTTCGAGAGTTAAATAATATACTGCCACAGATTGAGATAATGGAAATCTGATTTTCGCTCATTACTGTACAAACGGGACTTTATCTCGTATTTTAATTATAATTTACATATTCCGTTAATTTGACCAAAAATGTCGAGGCTAATTAACGAGGAATTATAAACATTTAAGTAAATATAATTATTTATACGATAAAGTCCCGTTTATTCACGATAAAGCTGATTTCTGGTTTCACCAACAAATTACCTAAGTACATCTTAAAAGTTTGCGTTCCTTGGATTCTTAAATAAATTAACTCTGAGTTCATCAAACTTTCCCTCGCCATCAATCTATACGGACAAATCACCATCCACCCAAAACACGAAACAAAGGCGTCGGAATAAACGAACACAAATAATAGATGCATTTGTGTACCCATCAATAAGGCGGCGAAATCTTAACATCTCTCCAACATCTCAATTCTTGTATTGAAAACAACAATAATATTTCCTGAAACAGGATATTTATTTAAAACAAGGCGTTGATAAAGTAATTTTCTTTTAACCTTAACCATGTCTTTATGGAGTGGCCATTACTTAGCAGTGCTACACAGGCCGCTCTGAGCAATGACTCCATATTAATCAAAATGCCATATTTTTATCTCGCTCTTTGTGGCGTCTTCCCTTTCACACAAGTCGTGGATATCTCGCTTTTATATCACTGACGTAAACTCGGCTAAATGCTGCTGCGGACAAGCTAAAATGAGTCTTAAATCGCGGGATCGGGAACGCTCTTTTCAGCATTGTTTCTTAACCGCTTTGTTACCTTAAGTTCCGTAGCCCTAATTCAGGTTCTGCAGTCTTACTCTCCTGAGACGAAATTCGGTTTTTTTCCTCTCTCCATCACGGAACCTTTTTTCGCTTTTTCTGAATGGACGTAGGAAAGCATTTCTTCCCTCGTCCATTTCTTACGCATTATCTCGTAATCATTAGTTGAACCGTTTTCTTGATAGGGTATTAAAGGTTTTAGACAACTCTATTTGGATGGGGGCTATTACCTACTAAGTATTGAACCAACGCTCTTAAACGTGAGAACGAAACACAGTTTTATGTTGTGCGATATGCAGTTTTATCTAATACTCGTATAGCTAATATATAGTATATTTTTTTTATTTCCTGTTTATATGCGTAGACGTTAGTAAGTAAATTACTGGTACGTGTACCTATACGTAAAAATCGTTGACTCTTATCAATATTTAGTGTTTTTCACACAAATGTATTAGTAGTATATTATATACCTACCTACTTATGTTCATCTTCCTATTTATATTTGTAACGTAAATAATAAAAATGCAGTTAGAAGTTTAATAGCATGAAGAAAAAAGTTTTCGTCATTTCATTACCATTGTTTTTTTTGTTTCTTTCAATTCGTAAAATGATAAAAACTAAATTATACGAAAATCCTCCTTTGGAAAAGCGAGCTACATGTATATTGTATACAGGGTGGAAAGATTGAATTCCACATGGATGGCAACTACCTTAAATAATGGAAATTTAGTTTTAAAAACAGTAAATTTTGCATTTATGGATTTACAATAAAATAGCTTGGCTTAGTACGGGTGAAATTTTAAAAGGTGATTGTTAGTTTTCATGGCCTTCTGTTATTTTAATTGTGTTTGTTGTTTAGAGAAAAAATAACCTTACCAGTAACCCTTTTCGATCTGCATCATAAAATATATATGGCATATTAGTTTTTTGAGCAGTTCGAGTCCCGAAGCCGACTAAGACAAGCGATTTTTCATAAACCCATGAATGCAAATATACTGTTTTTATAATTAAAGGAAAGTCTCCTTTAAACAGAATGTGCTAATATCAATATTTAAGGTAGTTGCTATCCATGGGGCATTCGATCTTTTCACCCGGAATAGGTAGTACATATAGCTTATACTGTTTTTCACGTAAGAAGAGTCCGGTGACAGCTGTCATCCCAGTACAAATTATGTCATTTTTGACGTATAATGACATAATTTGTACTGGGTTGACAGCTGTCACCGGACTCTTCTTACGTGAAAAACAGTATAGGTTTATAAATTCTCTGAAAATACTACACCCATGACCGCCTTCAAAAACAAAAGCTAAACAAAACAAAGGGATGGCAATGTAATAAACATCTCCCCTCGAGCTGATATGAAGCACGCCACATGCGACATGTCACTACCTGTCGACGTGTGGAGAAAGATAACACATACATACGAGTACACCGTCTATTTATGGTTTGTGTTTGTTGTTAGCGTCTTGGGGAATTTTTCTATTGGTTTAATGCGTTTGGCTATTTTCTTATTTACTTAATTCGAGCTGATTTGAAACACACCTGTCGACGTGTGGAGAAAGATAGAATACGTATTCATACAGCGTTTTTATAATTACGTAGCTACAAATCCTACATGCAAGGAGAGGTAACATTTTTGGAAGGGGGGCACAAACAAGATATTGGTGCCCTAGGTTGTCTCGCCTGCACGTAGTCCACCTGCTGATTAACGGAAGAGAGCACAGCGGAACGCATAGCATATTTTGAGCAGCACAACTAGAAAAGTACCTCCACCTTACAGAAGACCGTAAATAACCCCACTACTTGCTTCTTAGGTATGTGGTGTCGTATTCCTGGTGGTGAGTAAAGTCGCTAGAAATTCCGAGGATGCGCCGTGTTGAGAGTGGGGGACCTGCATATGTCTCTATCTAGCCGACTAGCTAGACGACCACTTTGGGTTAGTTAGTAGTAACCCTGCCTACGAAGCCGGAGGTCCCGGGTTCGAATCCCGGTCAGGGCATATTTTTGCATTTATCACGAATATTGTTCCTGAATCTTGGATGTTCCCGATGTATTTAAGTACCTATAGGCATGTATTTATCTACATAAGTATGTATATCTTCGTCTAGTACCCATATGAATCCAAGTTATAAGCTTGTAAACTTCCTACAATTGATAAGCGAAATATTTCAAAATTTACATACACTAGATGTCCATTCAGATTGAGTACGCTTAACTCGTGGTTATACATCACAAGGCCGGTGGCACGGTACGTTAACCGAACGTTAAGATTTAGATCAATCAATAACTTCGGGACACGAGGGCGAACATTTGCATAGAATGGGACGGTGTTAGGACATCAGTCAAATCGTGTGACTGACATTCAACTCGGTTCATTGTTTACAGGCTGTTGTCAATGTTTAGTTATATTTAGCTAGTTTGGATATATTTAAAACTAGCTGTAACCCGCGAGTTCGTCCGCGTCTTCGCTCCTATTTGTCGCAACGTGATGTTATATAGCCTAAAGCCTTCGTCGATTAAATAATGCACTATCCAACACAAAAATAATTTTTCAATTCGAACCAGTAGTTCCTGAAATTAGCGCGTTCAAACAAACAAACAAACAAACTTTTCAGCTTTATAATATTATTATAAATAAACGGCCTAATGTTTTATATGAAAAAAAAATGAAATGAAAACGTTTATTTCGGACGTCGGGCATCCATACTCACTACATATTACAAAAATTATGGTAGTAATTAGAAAAGAGAATTATTTAAATTTTTCATCCAGTGAGTAATGATAGGGCTGTCCATCCTTTCCGCGATCACCTTCAGTAGAGTGTTGGTGCACCCACAGGGACATCACGCGCTTGCGCAGCACGGCTTGGAAGCCGTCAGTGGTCAGTCAAGTGTATATGACGACCACTTTAGCTTACGATACGAACACTCTATATTGCACCACCACCACCACCACCACCACCATATCAGCCAAAGAACGTCCACTGCTGGACATAGGCCTCCCCCATATTCACGGGGGGTATATGCCATAATCGCCACGCTTGGCATGCGGGTTGGCGATCGCAGTATCACCACCGCACTCCAAGGATGCTGCTGCCCATCTCCCGGTGGTCTTGGTCGTAGTTTTAGGACATACCCGGGTCCACCCGGGTCTATATTGCACACCTCACACAAATGAAACGCTTAGTTGGTAGTGACCCTGCCTACGAAGCCTGTGGTCCCGGGTTGGAATCCCGGTCAGGCATTGTATGTATTATATTTATATATAAATATAAGTATATATATCGTCGTCTAGTACCCATAGTACAAGCTTTGCTTAGTTTTGGACTAGGTCGGTTTGTGTACGATCGTCCCCCAATATTTATTTATATCTTTATTCCCAATAGTGGGACGCTTATCGTTCACCTCTACTGTTATGAATTATGATTAAAAGTTTAATTATTTACCTATTGGATCATTGTCAGGCTTACTTACTTGAGGATATAATCAATAATTATGAATATTTCCACTTTTAATGCACTCGTCATACGCGGTCGACCAGACTTCTTCAAACACGAAATTGTGCCGTGCTTCTTGCGATGCTGGATGATTGACTGGACAGTAACAAATCTCTGGCGATTTGGTTGGTAGATTTTCCACTCTCACTACTGGAAATTATAATTTTCCTGACTTCTTCTGTGACTGGTTTTCCGCGGCCCATGTTGCTCTAAATTACTTATAATAATGAAAAAATACTTGGAGTATGTTCTTATATATGTACCCTTTGACATATTAAATGACAATGGGTTCCAAATTTATTTGAATCATTTTTATTTATTTGAGTAATAATATTAAAGAGGCTTAACGCTAGGCATGTACAAACTATTTTGCATCAATTAAGAACCTGCCTAACTGTTTTGTGAAACCATACATGAATGAATATACCTAGGCTTATTTTTTCTTACATTGTATTTATTGTGCAATAGTGTAAAAGCAACGTTGTATTTATGGAGTATAATATTGTAGAAATCGTTTGTTGCTAATGCCTTTGTAGAAATAAAACGAGTTGATATAAGATTCATATACTTAATAATCTATGACTTGACGAACTCTTCTGCATTGGGGCTCGTATGTGATGCGTTTATGGTGCACCTACTAAAGGAAAATAAGAGGTTCTCAAAAGGATGCCCTATTTTATTTTCTTGAAGAGATTAAATAAAAAAGTGTTCTGTTAATTTATTAATTGTGTTTTTATTTCATTTCAGATCCAATTCCGAAGACAGTCCTCTGCTCACCGCCACACCTGTAAAAAAGAAACACCTTGAAATAACGGAACACCATGTACAATAAAAGGGATGGGTACTCAAATAAAACCTATAGGCAGAAAGCATTAAGGCGTTCGGGGTAAGACGCGCCATTGTTGTCATATCGGTAGATAAACTACAGCATTAATCAATGGACTACGACAATGGGACGCTTACCTCAAACCAAACTTACAACAACCGGCCCTGTAAGACCTCTGAACTACCTTATAGCATACTCGTGGCAATCACTATTGCCTGTTTATAAATAATCTGTCGCTTAAATTTAAACCTTATACACCTCGTAATAAGGTCGTAGGTTGGTTGTAGTTTATCGTTTGATTTTGATTTACGAGACGCGACGGTAGGAGCGCATGTCAAGTTACATTGGACAGGTATACGTATATAACAAATGACTACGCTATTCATAGGTACGTAAGCGATAACGGTTTTCGTGGTGACAATTCCAACCTTCACGCATATGATTACGTTAGGGTTAATTAACATAAACATAGTTAATCTTACGTCGGAAATTACTATAAAAAAAGTATGCCGTGGTAAAAAAGAACATCTGGGGAAATGTAAAAGGCCGTTAGAAAAAAATACTTACAGGTGGGATTAGAAAAATGTTGACATTGAATGTTCATGTTCAAAGAATTTATAGATACGTGTTTCGCGGTCTTATATGTATAGGTATTCCTTTTTCCGTTAATAGTTAATGTCATGAGAGCTATTACCTGCTACACCTACAAGCCACAAGGTGAAATCAGAGACATGACCGGAAACGACAACATATGATGTAGGATTAAAGGAGAAATTTAGAAAAAATATATAAAAAAAACATATACATTTCATACAATGTGGTCACTCGGTATGACGTAGGTATGTCATTGCCCATGTACCAACAGCATGGTCCGAAAGTGATAGAGTGACCATGATCTGTGTAATACGTGTTTTAGACGAATTTATAAAAAACCTATAGTCTCTTTTCAGTAATTATCGTATTGCTGGCATTGCTGTAGGTACCAAAACCTAATTATGGTTACCGATATAGTACATTACAGATACGTGGATAGGGATACGCAGCCTTTTTCGCCGAGCACAACGTTTTTCGCCGAGATTTGTATAGTGCTTTTCTCAAACATTCAAAGAATTAAAAAAATACACTACTCAAAAAAAAATAACAGACGACATGTTAGATATTATTTTTTATATATTTTTTTTATATTCCTGGACTATTTCATTTTTATGATAAGAAACGACTTCAAAACCGGAAATTAATACATAAAAGCATTAGCGTCCTCAACTTTCGGGGGCTAAGAAATTTTCTTTTCGGTTTTGAATTTTCACGTATTTTCCACCTGGGTCCGAAATTTAGAAAACTTAATACATTGAGGCAAAGATTTAGCTTATTTTATTACGATTATTTACGCTCGCTCTCCAAATATTAAATAAGATACATTTATTAACAACTCCATTTATCTAATGAGATTCCAAGAAATAATTAGAGCAATGTTTGCTATGCAAAATCAAACCCCAGAAGATAAATAAAATTAATTTCCCCACCATTTGAAGTTACCGTTTAATCACAACCCTCCAGAACTGAGAACCAAAATGATTTCATTAGTCTCAGAATTTGCACATCAGGCCATGCATGCAATTTACTTCCAAAAGCTAGTATCTCGTACAATTACGTTATGGTAAAATTAACCTTTTCAACCCATCTTTTAGGTTCACTTTTGAAAATAAATTAAAGAATAATTTCTTGGTTAAGACAGTAAACTGTTGATTCGGGTTTAGAGTTGTTAAGCTGTTGCAATTTCAGTTTTGTCACACTGGGAATTAAGTTCGTTTTAGCACTTTGTGTTATTGCGTAGGTTAGGTATGTGGGTAGGATCAGCTGGAAGTCCGTATTAATCATACATTGGGCCCCTTTGTTTCGAGACACATCACCAACTCCCTCTATGACGGTCCTAACTACGATGTTTTGTTACGGAAATATGCATTATTTTCAGAAATTGTTAAAATTCTAAATTTGAAATTAAATAAAAAAAAAATTAAAAATTTAGTGCTCCGAGTAGGATTTTACCCTGCGAAATCTGGCATAACTACGTGGCCAATCGCTCTAGCCACTGAGCTATCGGAACTACTAATTTTAACGATAAAACCGTTGCGCAGTACGCCTTCCTAATACTCAGGCATGAAATCCTTCACTACATAGTTCCCTCTTACAAAGCCTTAGGAAGCCGTTCTGCGAAATCTACCTAGAAGACTTACGCTTCTTTTACGAGTAACGGTTTTATTGTTAAAAGTAAAAGTTATTTATTCTTCAATTTAGGCACATTATATGCACCTATGAATGTCAATAACTACCACCGTAGTTTTTTACTTTGGGTTCAGAAAAATAGCTAAAATTTCAGGATTGTTATAATGAGGTTCCTTATCACACGCTGAAACTTTTTTGTACCGTACATGACATGTATTAGATACGATTCAAATAAATGTCCATACAAATTTCCGCCCAAATTGCGTGGAAGATTTCCAGGATAAAATCCACCCTATGTCCTTTCTTAGATTTAATGTACTTACCTCCCTACATATTTCATAGTTTGATCGTAAAAAGGCAACAAACACAGATACAGACGGACATACTTATTCGCATAAAATCGGAACAAAAAATATTCTTATTTACAGTCACCACCGTCAGGTGGTTTTAAAAAAGCAAAGATTGAATATTATAAGGCACCAATGGGTACTGATGCGTTTTTATGCACATTACTAGAGTAAAACGAGTTGTACTATGAACCCCTAGTATAGACATAGACATTGTTTCAAAACGCGGAGATCACTGGAGGGGCGTCCAGTTTACAGTTAGGTTTCCTCAAGTATTTTACTTTACCGTACTCATATTTTATTTCAGGTACTCCCAGATTCATGAAGACTTCGTGAAATATAAAGACCTACCGCATACCGTACCTGCACTTATACATTTTAGACTAAGAACTCGTAGTGTGACGGAAATAGTATTAGGCTGGGTTGCACCAAACCGTCTGTAATCGTAAGCTGTGTTCGTTAAAATTTGAATGTATGGAACGTTTGACAAGTTTCTATGGGATGACAGCTGCCGGCGCCATATTTAATGTTGATCAGTCTGTGATCGTAAGTCGGTGCAACCCAGCCTTAGTGCTATTTTCCGCTCACATACTATTGCTACCGGACCAAACTACTAATAGTGAGAACCATTTTACTAATCTCGAGATTATCGAGAGTCCCTAGTACGGTCGGAGTGCATCCTTATTCCCCTCTATCGTGAGTGAAAGCTCGGAAACAAGTGACAGACGTGAACTAGACAAATGAACACTGCATTGCTGCCTTTTACATTGGTAATGTAACATTACTAAAATGTAAGTACGAGTTTGTTGGGATAAGCACGTAATTTTTCCAACGTACGGTAGATTAAATTGTATTTTAAGTACGGAAAATTACATTTACAGTACATATGGTGCTATATTACCGCAAGAGTGCGGTAATCAGCAGATTACGTGCATATGTCGAAACTTTAAAGAGCCATATGTACTGTAAAACGTTGTACGATACACGTGCGAACAGGTAATTCGCAACTCGTGTCGATTTAAAACACTCCCTTCGGTCGTGTTTCAATTTATCACCACTCGTTGCGAATTTCCTGTTTTCTGCACTTGTATCGTAATGTACTATTATTGCAGCGTCGTTAAGGAGGCGGTTTTGTGGTAAAGCGAACGCGGTCCGGGGGACGTCGCACCAAAAAACCGCGCGGGATAGCGGAGCGGAGGCGGCGTGTGTGACATATGAAGCAGTAATCGACACTGTCAACAGTCGAAAGTTTCGGGAAGATCAAAAATGCAAAACCGCCTCTACCCCGCACCGCACCGCGCCCGCTCTGTGCGTTTCCAGCTTTAGATCTAACTTACGCACGCTCGAAAACGTCCGGAGGGTATGACGTTTTCAGTGTGTGTGATTCTCTCACAAATTTTATAATTACCACACATGCTTTTAACTAAAACCATATCAAACTTTCTAGATATCGTAATATCCGATGAAAGCCACAGGAAGCAACGCACCGAGAGCCCGGGACTCCCGTGGCGACGACGGCTAACGGAAATTGGGTAGCGAGATTTGGTTCTAATTACGAGTATTTCTATACCGAATGCTGCTAATAATTAAAAATCTTGAGGTTTTGGGGAGATTTTATATAGAAAGCTCCCGTGAATTTCCGACATATTAAAATAAAGGCAATGAAACCTGGTCACTGGCTATTAAGGTCCGTTCTGAAACATGTCGAGCGATGTTCGATCTTAAAGACGTGAGTGACACATTTCATTACACTTATTTTCTGCTTTTTTTTTCTAGAAGCATTTCGTTTATTTATACAAGAACAATGTGATTTTTTTTTGATACTCAATTTTATTCTATGTTGTATTTATTCACAAATAAGATTACATAATATGGACATTAATACTTAAATAAAATAACTTTAAAACCTTACTATAAATAACATTAAAAATAACTTAAAAAGGCATTTGAGGCTATGTACCGAGGATGCTGGCGGAATTTTCTCGCTGTACCGCAATGCTGATACGTTGAGCGAGGAAGTCGTCAGCTCATCGGTCACCAGAACAGCTACATCAACCAAATGCTTCGCAATTTTACTTTTTGGCTGAGGCAAGGTAACGAAGCACTAAGTACATACAAAATACCAAATTCCAAGTTCATCAAGATCATTGTTGATAAATCTAGTACACAGATAGAATTTGCATTTAATTCTATGAGCGTCAAAACATTTCAAAATAAGGATCAAATAATTATTCTGATTTTTATAATGTAACCGGTAATTAAAAAAAAACATAATACATTATTTTAAAACTAGGTAAAGATGTGTCTGGATCCTGTCAGAATTAGCAAATAATAGGCATATATATATGAAATTAATTTAACTTCCTAGATATGTAGATATAATAATAAGATTCACCGCGTCCTGTAAGAAAATATTAACAGCAACTCTTATCGTTTATCTGAACTATGATATTACGTTCGTATCTGTGCAGCCCCTATCGCCGGATGATCTTCATTGAGTTACCACACGCTGCTCCCAGCATGAGCCAAATGCCTAACCAAGGAATTGTGGCCTTCGTACGCGTATGTAACAAGTGGAGTCCACGCAGATTTCTAATAGAACAAAATATTTGTACTGATTGTTTTCACTGTTGAGTGGTATAATTTTGTAATGTATATTATTTTGCAAGTTTAAGTTATTTTTGTATTTTTTATTTCAACTGTTTAATGTTAAATTAAGGGTAATTTATTATTGTTGGAAGGTATAAGCTGCATGATCTAAATCTGACTGTTTAGCTGTAATAATGTATAGAAACAGTGTGTAACTGCCATACTATAAAAATACAATTGTATTATTGTTGAGATTTCATTTTATAGGTTGTAACAAAAATGCTGTGGGTCCGATTATCCGCATTATAGTTGTTAAGTTGGTATCGCATTCTGACTAGAAATTAGTAGGTAAAGAAATTTTAGATTCAGTAATGCGTTATTTTAAGTTTCAAATCCAAGGAAGTAAAATCAAAAATTCATTGTGTTTACTTGATTTTTTCCTTTCATTTGTAAGTTTCGTTAGTTACGCTTAATCCAAAATGTAATTTAGCACATGAAGTTTGATGTATCATCATTATGCATGAATTAATCTTGATTATAATATACCTAAAATGTTATTTTAAATGTCAATTATTTTGTTGATCTGTTGAGCTTTGAAAAATTATATGAAGTAGGTACTTTAAATTATTTCGTTAGTAAGTACGATAATAAGACGACACACCTGTCGGTTAGCTACCAGCTAATTTGATGTGCCGGTTTACGACCACTTGAACGAGTTGATGAACTGAAAGGATATTTTCTCGTTTATTTGGTTTCCCGTTCAATAACTAAATACTAAATAAAATTCATACGTAAGACATGACTCACTGTTTCTTAAGGGTCTGTATCTAAAAATATTAATATCTTCCTTTAGTTAAAAAAACCTCATCTTTCAGGTGGTCACAAACTGATGCTGGTCGCGTACCATTCGTCATGTCTATAATAAATAATCAAAAATATATTGTACCTATGTGTTCACTCTTGGTAATCAAAAAAAATTGCAGTCATATTCTGATACCTAACTACTTCTGTATAAACAATGTCATTTTAGCAAGCAATAGGTAATTACTTAAGATATCTATTAGTTGTTAGAGTAGGTGCCACGATTGCACATATTCGACTAAAATTGACAATTTAAAGTATATATGTCATTTATGAACAACAGAATAAATGTAGACCATATTATATTTGAAAAGACCATATATATTGTACACAAATAACTAATCATGGAACAATTCAAATTTGAAAGCGCCCGTAACATTTAGGCAACATGAAATGGCAACAAAAAGTCGTGACTGCATACTTTTGTATCACGATGCAAATGATGAGAACCGACCTTCGAACGACAAACTTAATGTTACAACAAATAGAGAGAGCTGCTTTCCAACAACGGACACCCTACAACACGGTGCGTTATTCAATACCAGTCTTTTATATACGGGTGCATTGTTAACTTTATTCGCACAGTGTACTGTTTTGGAGAACACTTATCGATCATCTAATGAACACCGTTAAATAACATCACAGTATGTTAAAACACGCTGCTTTATCATGGGATCAGGCGCCGGCCCGGCTGAGATATATTGAATGTTTATACAATTTGTTTTTATGTAAAACTTTTATGCCTTCCACTTTATCGTTGCTGGTATAACTTTTAAAATAGTAAAGCAATTATTAATTCGTTTTATGCGGCGTTGAATTCATGCTATCGATAGTTGGTAATTTATAATTTTAAAAAGTTGTGTGTTTATTTTACATTTTTAACATTATCCAACGAAAACTTACTAATGGTTATGTGTCTCGGTTTTTTGATTATCTTTATCTTTATAAATTTAAAATGTTAACACTTTCCTGCAGTCGGTGTTTATTGATTTAGTCAATAATTTAAACACGATGGCCAATGAAGACTTACCTAAATGATGATTATTGAGTAGTGTTTAGTATATTTTAGTTAGACATTCTAAGTGCATTCAATAAAGTAAAGTAAAGTAAAAGTAGTTTATTCTTCAAATTAGGCATATTACATGCACTTATGAACGTCAATAAACTACCACCGGTTCGGAAAAATAAACCTCTGCCACGAGAAGAACCGGCGTAAGAAACTCGGCGAGGTGTCATTTTTTTCAAATCAATATACATTGTATAGTTAAATATAAAATTACAGTTCAATTCAAATCATTTAGTGACATAAATACAAAGCAGTATAAACCAACAAATAAATACCTGGGCACACTTTCGATGAACTTATCCTATAATACAGAGAGATGTAAAGAGTCTCTATGGTCAAAAATATTATAGATAAAAGCGGAGGTGTAAAGAGTCCCCATAGTTAAAACATTAGGTTTTAGAGATGTAAAAGGTCTCTAAAGGACAAAAAAAATAAAAAAGTGAATATCAGAAATAACAATTCCGTGTCAGGAGACTGTTAAGCTAGCAGTCTTTGAGCTAATGCTACGGTATACATAACGTGTATGTAACCAATATGTCAAATATGCAATATATGATGAAAAAAAAAAATTGTAATGAAAATAAACAAAAACCTATTACATTAAAACAAGCAGTAGCGGCAGCGCCACAAGCAGCAAACATTGGTCTCCGGGACACTGCTTGCAAAGTTACGACGGCTTTGGAGATCGAACGCTTGGCCATGTTCTTTTATCTTCCATAAATTCTTCGATCTTATAATATCCTTGGTTCAAAAGGTATGTTTTTATATATTCTTTGAATGAAATATAAGGTAGTTCCCATGCATCTTTAGGTACTTTGTTATAAAACCTTATACAGTTACCCAAAAATGATTTTTTCACTTTCTGCAAACGAAATTTCGGGACAGCTAACTTATGTCTGTTTCGTGTATTTCTATTATGAATATCAGACTGCCTCCTAAAGGACTTTATATTTTTGTGTGTATGCATAATCACATCCAGTACATATTGTGAAGCTACTGTGAGGATACCTATGTCCTTAAAATGTTCTCTCAACGATACACGAGAGCCTAGATTATAAATAGCTCGGATTGCTCTCTTCTGAAGTACGAAGATAGTTTCTATATCAGCTGCCTTTCCCCAGATCAATATGCCATATGACATGATGCTGTGAAAATAACTAAAGTAAACTAGGCGAGCTGTCTCCACGTCAGTGAATTGTCTAATTCTTCTTACAGCGTACGCGGCAGAACTCAGCCTATTAGCCAAAGCAGATATGTGAGGGGCCCATTGTAGCTTACAATCCAATGTGAGCCCCAGAAAAAGCGTGTTTTCGACAAGGTCCAGTTTTTCTCCATTTAACATTATGACAGTCTCAACCTGTCTTACATTTGGCAACGAAAATTTAACGCACTTCGTTTTTTTTGCATTTAGTAGCAGATTATTTGCTGTGAACCATTCAAGCACTTCTCTCAAAGTTGCATTGATATGGCTGAAGTCGCTCAATTTCCTATCAACCTTGAAAATTAGTGAAGTGTCATCAGCAAACAATACTATCTCGCATTTTTTGTTTACAAAATATGGCAGGTCATTTATGTACACAAGAAAGAGGAAAGGTCCCAAAATTGAACCCTGTGGTACGCCGAGCTTCACGGTAGTACCATTTGATTGAGTCTCGTTCACGACTACTTTTTGGGTTCTTTGGCCTAAGTAAGACATAACAAGGTTTAGAGCTTCAGCTGACAGGCCGTAGTACTTTAGCTTGTGTAGCAGTGTATCATGCTCCACGCAGTCGAATGCTTTGGAGAGATCGCAGAAAATGCCTATAGCATCTTGTGAGTGTTCCCAAGCATCGTAGATGTGCTTGATGAGTACTGAGCCGGCATCTGTTGTCGAACGCCCTCTTGTAAAACCAAATTGCTGATGGTGAAGAAATTCGTTCTTGTTAAAATGTCGAAGCAATTGGTTCAATATTATTTTCTCAAACACTTTACTGAGGACAGGTAATACAGAAATAGGACGGAAATTTCCAAGCTCCGTCTTGCTACCAGATTTAAATAATGGAATAACTTTACTGTATTTCATTAGGTCGGGGAACACACACTCGCTGATACAAGCATTAAACACCACGGCTAAATACGGTGCTACAATATCAATAACAGATTGCATAACTTTCACAGATATACCCCACAGGTCCTCGGAGTTCTTTACTTTTAAAGATTTGAATGTCTTAATGATCTCATGAGGGTCGGTATATTGAAAATGAAGTTCCTGGTCACACTGTTTATTTACAAAAGAACTCAAAAAAATACTAGTCTTAGCCACAGAAGAATTTAAATTTTCAGTTGTATCTGCAGCTATGTTTGTGAAGAAATGTTGAAAGGCGCCAGCTACATCCTGGTCTGTCGTCAAGACTTTATCGTCTATTTTCAGTCTGAAATGGCTTTCACGGGGCTTTTTCTTACCAGTTTCAGTATTTATTACATTCCAGGTGGCTATTACTTTATTATCTGCAGACCTGACTTTGTTGCTTATAAAGGTAGACTTAGCAGCGGCGCAAACTTTCTTGAATACTTTCGAATACTTTCTTACATATTCCGTAAATTTCTCATCTTTTATATAATTCTTCATTTCATACAGTTCATAGAGTTTATTTCTGCTCTTATGAATGCCCACTGTGGCCCAATTACTAAACCTTGTTTTCATTGTGGCATTCTTTAATGTTTTCGACTTAAATATATTCTTGTGCACACCATGTATCACATTTGACAGATCATTGTACAGAGTATTAGGGTTATTAATGTCTGTAGGAAGTGAAGGTACCTTGTAGATAATTTTTTCTCTAAATTTCTCCATCCGACTCGTAGTGATGGGTCTATATGTCACAGTTTGTTGTTGCTTTTCAATATCGACTTTGAAATGAGCTTTCTGACCACAGTGATCCGAGTTAAAGCAGTTAAATATTATTATTTTTGTAGCCTCACAGTTGCAGAAAATATTATCCAAGCAAGTTGCCGTGCTGGCCGTAATTCTTGTAGGATCATTAAAGAGCGGGAACAAGTCAAATGATTTAAATAAGTTTAATATTCTCACTGTATATGCATGTGCAATGTCTAAAACGTTCACATTAAAATCACCACAGACTATTATCATCTTGCTGCTATTAAATACTTGTTTCAACGCATCTTCCATTATGGACTCAAACTGGCTAAAATCTGACGAAGGTGGCCGGTAGACACAGATTATGATATGACTCTCCATTTCCACACAAGAAATTTCAATAGTTCCTTCAATAGAAAGTTTGACTATGTTCTTTCTTTCTTTGCATTTATATTAATTTTTTATTATAATCATCGAACCCCCGTGAATGGCCTTTTTTCTAGTGAACGAGCTAACTATGTCATAATCATAAATATTCAATAATAACAATTCATGTTCCTTAAGCCAGTGTTCAGTTACACACATGATATCTATATCTTGAGACTCTAAGAAAAGTCCTACCTCTAGTTCCTTGCTGGAGAAGCCCTGAATATTTTGGTGAACCAAACTCACTAATCGGTGCTTCTCCGCTGTCCCAGCCGTCAGTTTAAATGCTGTGGGCGGCCCACGGGCGAGGCCACGCGGTCGCCGACATCGCCACCGCTACTGCCTGTCGATTCAAAGTGCCCAGGTTCAATGTTACAAGTCAACAGCTCGGCTATTCTATTTTTACATTTCTTGTGAATATGAATTCGGTCTTTAAATATTTTAGCCGTTTTACAAAATCGATTAATGTCAAACAAATGATAGTTACTATTGTAGCATATCACATTGTACAACATGGAATTTAGTTTAGAAATCTTAATATTTCTTTCGTGCGAGAGCGACTTCGAGTATGGAAATGCACACAGAATAATTTTACAAATTCCTCGTTGTTCAATGTCAGCCAGTATTTGCAGCAGCGCCTCTAGACGAGACGTCGTCAAATCTACACTATCGCCCAAGGCTACAACCAGAGTTGTCGCAACGTCGAAGTCCTCCTTCGCCAACCTGTCCACAAAACATTCCACAGAGGCACCACGCAAACAGTTATTTCTGACCTTCTGCCGGAGACACCGCGACAACATCGAACCAAGACCGACACCTAGGTCATCTGAGTAGACGACTGTCAATGGGACAGGCGGCTCGACGTCATCACGGGCGCCGCGGGGGCCCCGGCGCGGCGGCCGCGACGCGGGCGGGGCGGGCGCGGCCCGCGGCGGCGGTGGCGTCCGCGGGGCGGGGATCGGCAGCGGCGCGCGCGGGGAGGGGCTCCGCGGCCGCGTGCGTGGCGCGGGGTTCGGAGCCGGCGTGCGCGGTGCAGGGCTCGGCGGTGCGAGGCGCGTATGCAGCGTCGCCGGCGTCAGCGCGCGCGCACGAGCTCCTACCGGGGGAGAGGCCGGAGTATCTGGTGCACAAGTACACTCCGGACACATGTTAACAAGGGAGTAGAATCTCTCCTCGTTTTCGCGACACATGTCCACCAGGTGCGAGGCAGCCTTTATATGCTCACTATTCTCACGCTTCACACACTCATACTTATCACTGATATCCCGGAGAGAATTTTCTAGCTTTGTTATATCGGATTGTAATCTGCAGGTGTCTCTGTCATATAAACAAATATAGTCATCTAACTCTTTCTTGCACTGGTCCAGTTTATCTAACAATGTACTGCGTTCTTTTATAAGTTTTATATTCTTTTGTGCACTGTTTTTAGAATCTGCTGCTTTTTGATAACGCTTAATAACCTTTTTTATTTTAATATATTTTTTAAGTTTTTTGCTGCTTGAAAAGTAGCAAAGTCGTGAAGTGTCATCCTCCTTGGTTAAGTCTGTCATTGAAGAATGTGTTGATACTGAGCTACTTAGGCTGCCCACAAGCTCTTCATACAGATTCTGTGTTTCTGCAGCCCGATGAATATCACATTCACTGCGGAGTTGTGAAATAGTTTGGTTGGCCGCACTGAGGTCGCTCTCCAGTTCAGTAATTCGTCTCAGAGTGGTTTCATATGTTGATGCACAATCACTGAAAGTGTCCACTATACTTTGTAGCTGCTGGCGCTGTTCCTCACTATCCAGGTACTCGCTGTGAAGTGTAGCTAGCTCATTTTTCAATTTAGTGTTCCGTTTCACCACTTTGGCTACTTCCACCTCACTCTCTTCTCGTTCGCGCATAAGTTGCTCGCAATCAGCCTTGCAGTGCTTAAGCTCCTCTAGGGTGGCTTTCAGCCGCAAATCCTGCTGGCGCGCAGTTGCCTTGCGGGTCAGCACGCTTGACGACATTTTGGCAGGAATTGCGCTGGTGCACTGAAATGCAAGACAGTTGCGACAGTAAGCTGATGTAGAAAGATGTAAATTAACACTAATGTTGTTCGTGGGTGTCTAGGAATGAGATTACTATGTAAAGAAACCTTGCAAATAAATCAACATTTAACATCAAAAGGAGGATGAAATCAGTGCTAAAAACATATAAATCAAGTCTTGCACAATGGGTATAAAGCACAGATACGCCAATTTACAATATTACTGTAGTAACAAGGCTTCAATAATGTCTAATAGAACAAATATACTCCCCAGGTTTAAATCCGATTTCAACGTTCTTCGTCCGTTACAGCTTCGGACACACAAGTCTTCGGGCAGCCGTACTAACGAATTATACTCAGTACTAACACTGTTGTCGCTTAATTATTAACTTATTTACTATTTTCCACATTCGTTCCACTTTTTTACGAGAATAAATAAATTATTTTCTTAAAATAAAACAGCTGATACAAAATTGACGTTTGACGTTGGCGAGTGTTCAATAATACTCACATATAAAATATTGTTTATGGTTGGTGTATGATTTTGCAAAAAAAATGTAGATAAATGTAGATAAAATGTAAATGTAGATGTGTATAAATTCAAACAGTTCAACTTAAGTTTTATTTAAGACAGACACTCTTTCAAGATGTTTCATCATGAGGTAAAACTGTAAGCAATGAAATAAATATGTTACCTTCTTGTCATGGCTGTTTTATTGTCCTTTCCTAGGATGATAGGCCCGTCGGGTGCCACACAGCGTCGGATCCTGCAATGTCGAGTCTTATACCTATACTTACCTACTATTTATTGGTGTACCTAAATATGAGAGATGATATGCATAGAATATCACCTAGACATATTGATAATGTTTTGAACCAGTAAATATAGAAATAATTATGAGTTGTTAAGTAAGTCCAGTAATCCAAGAAACACTTTCTATTTGGACTCTATAATTTCCACATTAAGGTTTATAAGTGGTGGACTACTTTTTTGATTATTAGGTAGGTAATATTATCTAAAACTAACTAGAATCACTATGTGTTTAAAAATAGAACCATATTATTAACTACGTAGAAAGTTTGTTTACCTAAATAAAGGACCATTTTAGGTGAAATAAGAAATTAGATTACATGGTGCAATGATCTTGCGCACGAGTTTCATTATATTGCAGGATTTGATCGAACTCGGCGTAAGATAAATGGTCCAGTGCTTGACACTGACCCAATATACACTTCAATTTTGTCATAATGACAGAAATTATCATTAGTTGACATTTATGGGGCATTAAGGTGTTGGTTATTGGAACTTTTACCTTACCTCGGTTTTCCGCAGCCCCGCTATGTAACAAAACTCGCATAGGTATTGACATTACGAATGTTTGCAACATGTAGATAGGACCTAAGTGTACCTTTGCTAATTGTATATCAAGAACAAGTGAAGATTTCTAATAAAATACGACGTCCTCAGTCCTCACACACCGCTAAATGTCTTTAAAATGACTATTTTTCCGAACCAAGTCGATGAGCGACCTACCGCCATTACCCGCTATTAGCCGTCATCTGATGATGATATAATTGCTGCATCCAATACGTAATGAGTGATATCAACGACTTTTTTTACAATTGCTATGATCTCGCCGCTTATAGCGGCATTTAAATTATAACTTCATTTAACCGCGGTGGCCGCGCAACATGCAAAATTAGTTGCATTTTTCTTTCCCGCGCAGAGTAAGTACTCACTAATCAAGTAGTTCCTACCTAAAAATGTGGCATCATGTAGGTACTACAGTTGTTGATGCAATTGGTACTTATGCCTATTAATTAAGACTGGCATCATTAACACTAAACTATATCATCATCATAAAACTTAAATCAATTTTTTAAAAGATACTAGGTACCCCTTTTTGTGACCCACTTTAAGGTTGACAGTCCAGTCATATACCGCATAGGGCTACTAGGCCTGTCCGCGACTCTGACGAACGTCAGTTTGAGACCACCTGAAGTTCGACGTTATTCAATTAAAGAGAATTCATATTTTTCATGACCCTAAGGAAACATTGAGGCCTTGCGTTTTATTTGGTGGTAAAACATCCTTTCCGTTCATCAAACTCATCCAAGTGGTCGCTAACCGGCCTATCGAATCGAGCGTATATACTTGGTCCGTCCAACTGGTCGAAGACCTGTTGGGCGTCCTAGGACCGATGGGGCGACGAAGTGCTAAGAGTCCTGACTGAGCTCCAAGCCGTCGTCGATTGGACGAAAACAGCCATGGACAGGGAAGTCTGGCGGTCTTTTATGTCGGAGGTCAAGATCCACTTGGGGTCGTTGCGCCACAGCAGTAAGAAAGTAAGTAACCTATCGATCATAGAAATTCAAAGTAAATTTGTGAAATAGGTCACACATTAAAGAGGGTGACCGTAGGTACAGAGCACATAAGTTTAGTGATATGTATGAATAGTAATTATGATCTTTAATAAAATACTGGTTTACTATGATCCAGTTTTAAGATCCCCAGCAGTCATTTCATTCACGACTTGTAAATGCGCAGGTAACACACGCAGATTAGGTATTAAAAATAAATAAATACATTAAATAGTAATTTCTGATCTCCATTTCAAAGAAAAATTTAGTACGTGTAACCCTTAGGCGACCAGGATACGCTGTGTTATGAGAGGCCTGCATGTCTCTTACTGACAACACACCGAATCCTCAAATAAATAAAGGGTCGGAAACGACGGCAACGAGCTTGTGATTCCTGTGGAGTTGCAAGCGTCCATAGGCGACGGTGTAGGTAAGCTTGCCATCAGGTTTTTATCTGAATATGATCAAACAATATCAAGTCGGTTTAGTTAGATACAACCATTCTCGTATTACCTGTTTCTTGGAAATAAGTTATGAGTTAGCATGATTAGCATATAGTCATTGAGATGAGAGGTGGGACTTCCATCTTAAAACCACAAGACATACCTATATAACGTCTACAAATACTTACGCTGTTTGTCTAGACTAGATGTCGTTCCGCATTGCCAGCCTTTCGGTGTATTGTCAAGAGCAATTAAAACACGTGCATTTTGTATAGACTATTGGCACTAACTGACTTCCAATGCTCGTGCTTCACTTGATCGTGAGTGTATATAGTGGTATTCAGGCAACATAAGTAGGTACTTTAGGTACCTAAAGACTAATGATAGATCATACTAGCGTCGCTAGGCTGGTTGCTCGACCAGTTTCAGTTTGCGACCACCGGAAGCACGAAGTTTTTTCAACTAAAGATATTAACATTTGTTCAGTCCCTATAGAAACAGTGAGCCCTAACGCATTTTATTTGGTAATTATTGATTGAAATCCATTAAAAATGAGTAAATATCGTTACAGTTCGTCACCTCATTTAAGTGGTGGCAAACCGGCACATCAAATTAGCAGGTCGTTAATCGACTATTTTCTTTACATACCTACATGAAATTCAATCTTTTGCTATCTTAGCAGCTCACCATTTTCGTACCTTTGACCAAGATAAAGCGTTTAATCTATTAACTATTAGGTTATGGCTAGAAAGCCTAGATGGAAACCTATCCCGCGCCATCCTTTGCTAATCTGCCATTTACGAGTAGATGCTCTCTTGGCCTTTTACAAAACGCCGCATCGTCATACATATGAAAGAGGAATCCTTATTCTTTATAGATAAATCTATACATTTTATATCTATCTATACACACCTTTATAACTACACTTAGTACGTGCTTCTCGTTAAGTAGTGACGTAACAGCTCCCTAAGATCGTTCCATTTGAAGTTGAACAGTGAAAATTAATAATTAATAAGGATAGAGTCATACAGGTCGCCGTAAATGCGAAGGAGATGGTCATAGCTCGATCGACGTCATCTTCGAATGCAACGCCTGACGTGTATCCAGCGGCAACAAGTTTCACTTCCATATTTTATTAAAAAAAATATTGTGCCTGTGTCTGACGCCGATAAAATTCAATCCATTTAAAATACTCATGTACCTAATGTAGCAAGTACTATTAGGTATATATTTATAATTTATGTATGAAATCGATATTTATCTATCTATAGCCATAAATGTATAACTACTTAATGAAGATTTTATTCGGTTTTTGTGCTATATTTAAACATCTACCTCATGTAAAGGTTATTTTATTATTTTTGTTATCATCAAAAATCTTCTCGAGGTAAACATATAATTTGGTCCTAATGAAGTATATCTTATCTTTAGGTATTTTAATTATTGCCTAGGTATTTGTTATGAAGTCTGCAGGGACAGGTAATGTGTATTTTTCACTTGTATGTATATCATCTTTTCGTAAGAACTTTGATAAGGTATCCAGCGTAGCGCCATCTATATTTACCTTTAGAGCACTAGCTAGAAAATTATTTCTATTCGCCGTTAATCTTTCTGAAAAACTATAGGACTGAACTCATTGAAAATTCTCAAGGAAAATAATTCGTTTTAAATGCAAGCAAACAATTGCTTTACGTATAATCACCTAGTATGGCTAGGCGAAACTCGAGTGGCACACCGTACGTTGTAACAAATGAGTTGGGCTGCGTCCGAGTGTCTGTCACTAGAGTGGGGCGACGGTGGGGCGGGGCGTGCGGGGCCACCGCCCTAATCAAAATGGCAGCTGTTTGCGCGCCAAATTTCAAATTTGGAGTTTAGATCATTGCCAAAAATTTTTTCTTTCATTTCATTCACAGGAAGCGCTCAATTAATAATTATATTGAGTACAAAATAAACTATACATACCTATTAATCCGCAAATTCTAATCCACAACTTGGGCTTCGCCAGGTGCGGGCAGAAACATATCTGATTTTATTTCGTAATTTCGTTTGGTTATAATAAAAACAAAAACTTTTTATTAGTTCCTTAGCACATAAATATATGTAAGCTGGCCAAATATTTTAATTCTACTGCCAATGCTTTGTCACCTATACTTACCTCTAAACAGTCGGCTGGTTAAAGTAAGTAGGTAGGTACTAAAATATCAGTGTTATAAGCTATGAGAGAATTAGCTATACAGGATACCTATACAATTTAAAAATGATCCAAAACTAATTTAAGTTACAAACAATCATTAACAAATATATTGATGATATTTTATTGAGGTACTGACCCTATCAGTACCTCAAATAAATTAATTTCATGTCAATAAACATTACACATTTATTGCGATTTAAGGATCCATTGAAAGCTAACTAAAACCACATACAGTACAAAATCAACCCTAACATCATACGCATAGGGCTTATATTGTAATGTGATAAAACAACACTTTAACTCTCATAAACTATTTTCAGTCGCGGCAAATGAAGAGACAAAGCTTCTTATCCCTTACTACCGCAATGGCTCCCTATGAGTGGGAGCGAGACAGGAAAGATTTACGAGGTGTTTATATCGATACAGGAGCGTTGATTTAACCATTGCTTTGGTTTATTGCAGTCGATAAAATTGAATGTTATGAGGCAAGGTCGCACGTGTAATATTGTTAGGTTATTTATGTCTTCATCGAGACAAGTTTTAATGGGGACCTGTTTAGTTTTTATGCAGGTTATTGATTTTGTAACATTTTTATATAACTAGAGAGAAAGGCAGCTATTTAGGTTAGACTGCGTTAATGTAGGTAAAGGTAGGGGAGGTTACCGATTAATCTGACCTACTAAAAAATATATTTTTTACGTTACCAATAAACATATCGTACGAAAATAATCGGAAAAAATCAAACTTCAGCATATTTATGCAATATTAAAGATTATTAATTACATAAACATGACAAAAAAACCTAGTTTGCCGTTAGAAAATTGTGACGTCATTAGGCATATTTCCCCTCAAACTTCATACTAACCGAGCGCTTTTGACGTTTCTTAAAAAGTGGCTGATTAGACTATCAGTGAAATACCGTATTTACATTATTGAACTAAAACATCACCAAAAAAAAACATTTTGTACAATTTTTTCTTAAAAAGCGATATCAAATACAGTTCAGCCCACGACAAATACATTAATTTGACATTTAATTTTTTTTTAAGTAGGTATGAGTACTTAATATTACCTAAAATCAGCATCAGAAGTAGCTACGCGTATGAGGAGTTAAATAGCTCTTACTTATTCCTTTGCAATAAAGACTTTCTGATCTAAACATACTCAACGACCTTTGTATATAACCTTCTATGCCATTACAATAATAGTACTCCAAGCGTACAACGTCTGACCATGAACCCAATCTGTGACAAGTGCAATGGTACATTGAATCAACCAATAAATAACACTTATCATCTCTGACCAGCCAACTTGACACCCGGCCACCGCTCAAATGAAGCAATCTCCAAAGAAATTAGAGACGAGAGAGGTCACTGAGAAATGGACGTGAAAACAATTGAAAGATAGCTTCTCAAGGCGTAATAGAAAGATGCAAATACCTAATATGAAAATGAGAATAGATAAAACTAGAGATGAGACTCCTGATTGCAAAAATAAAAAATAATATTTCGAAAATAGGCACTTAATCCAGCAAGAGCAACATCTGGTAATAGAGGTTGGAGCTTTCGGTATGTAACAAAAGCAACTAAAGTATAACAACGGGACCACAGAAACAATCCTGAATTAGTACTGATCATATGGTTCCACATTATAGATAAAGAGATACGAATCAGAGCGACAATGGAAGACCTTGGTGCAACAATGAAAATCAAAAATCAACAAATTACTTCCGGAGCCTCATTCGAGCAGCATTAGTGAAGCATCCTTGGTAACATATAGTGCCATTTAAAACGCAGCAAAGCCATAATTGCCTCAATTTGAAACTTGTCAAAATCGCATTAGTTCACCTTACGCCGAGAAATAATGGGGCGCCTTCAGCAGCGATTGGATGGGGGATTATTAAAAACGCGTTAACGTTGGCCACACCTAGCCATATAAATAACCTTGTCGTGTCGAAACAGAAAAAAGTAATTTTGAGATTTGTGGTGGGAGGGGCCGATCACCCGTGACTGACACGGAAGGAACCAGAACCGGGCCTCTATCACGCGAATCATTATTTTGTCGTTAGGGAAATGTATTATAATGTCGGTATCTTGGCTCGCGATCTGCGTGTAGAGAAAGACTTATACTTATCTAGATTAAGCGTAATGCGGGGTGTTTGGACTTGGCTGTGATTTTGGACTTGTAATTTACTCGTACAGTCACCGTGAGATATATCGGAGCAAAATCGGTGCTGATAAACATCTGGACACAACTGTAATGTTAAGGCGTTAGAATGCATTTTTGAGCACCCTGAAGAGGCACAGATATATTTCATGGCGACTGTATCTTCTGAAATAAACTGGAATCCGACACAAAAATACTCTAAGTCAAATAGAAATTAGTGGAATGAGTATGTAACTAGGTACGAATGAAACATGTGATTAAATTTAAGGTACCTATCCATAAAATGTGTCTATTATAGGCAAAGTGTCATATCCTCGTGGTGACAGCAATGCAAGCAATATAAGTACCTAAGCCTACAAGTTACTTCGCCACCCTGATGACACAATGATTTCTCATTTCTGAGTGTAAATCTTACAATTATAGAGAAGTTTATTGGGAAAAGTAATAGTAAATACCTACTAGTCTAGGTTTACAATTCCTAAGATAGCAAGGTTAAAGAAAATTCACAAATACAATCATTATGCTTTATTAATTTCATGTATTTATATATTTATGACAATATCGTCTCACCTAACCTTATTAAGTTACTAATTATAGTTATATTTCATAAATTTCGAATCAATAGGACATAAACTGGTAGGTAAATAATATCGTTTTTAACCAGGGTTTTCTCTACTTAAGTGAAGATTCCATTTCCAAAAATTTTAGGACAGTTTTGAGTACATCTAACATCAAAACTTAATAATAATTTTCGCATAAACCTAATTTTACGTCAATTAAATTTTCAAGTCAAATTCGAAATTGAGACCTCTATCTGGCAAGGGATTTAGAATTTTGATTTTATTGTAAGGTTGCACTTTGATTAGATTTCTTACCGAGGTAAATTTTAGTAAAACATCATCAAAACATACATTCTAACTTCAAGTTTTGGGACAAAACAACGCTTATTGCTATAAACAACTGTACAACACAAAACACCAGGTTATCCTTTTGAGCAAACGTCGAAATCATAAAACAAATTCCACCCCGGCCAGACAGTATTAGACTTAACTTTACCCGATTCAAGAGAAGAAATCAACGAAAGCGAACTAAATTAAGTGAATCAATAAATAAATATCGGATATATCGACAATATACAATTATTACAATTTACATTTACTTAACGAACACAGCACAAAATTAAACTATGTATAAATGAAACCGGCTCACTGAGTTCTTAGTAAAAACGTTCGCTAGTTACAACCTACGTGAAAAATCAATTTACAAATAGTTTACATTATTACGAAACACGTATAACCAGAATCCTGACAACAGCTCCCCCGTATATCACTCTCCATTTAAAATATTCGTAAAACTATCGTTACGAGTAAATATATTCAATGTTCGATATTTTTCTTTACGTATATCGGTTTCTTAAAGCAATGATTTTATAAAAATACCTTTTACTAGAGTGAGGTGTTCTCGACACTTGTATATGGATCGCTCGCTACTGCCCTAGCCGCTACAGAGGGTCTACGGACGCTGACACCCACCAGTTTATTCTCTAACTTTGGTATACTGTGTACATGTACTACGACCGCACTAACCCATTCCATAATAAGATTCAAAATAAGAAAAATATCAACTTTCTCTGTACCTACAAAATTGAAGGTAACTTTTGTTTCATTAATAATAAATTATTAAGTAGCGATTTGCACCTGATGTATTCTACAATGAAATAAATGTCTTTTAGAATTATTCTCCATCGAATGGCACAACATTCATTTCGTCCAAGTAATAGATTTTTATCAAAGGATATTGAGAATATCGTTAAGAATTTTCTAAATTATTAGCGTCATTCTCGTAACATTTTACATTAATTATAATATTTCCTATTACGTTTATTATCAGTTAATTACGTATATGGTGTTATCGAAAATCGTATACATTGCACGTGTGTAACTGGCCTTTCCAAACTACATACAAAGAATGTATTAAAGAACGCAAAGCGAACTGAGATTCACAAAACCAACACTCGGTCCTGATTACTAACAAAATGAACTAGTCGTTGTGTCACAAAATTAATCTCAATAAAATTATTCACACTAAAACAATTGTACAATATTTAAATCCTAAAAATTATTACGTACGTATTTACAGAATAGCAATTCGACAGCAATTAGAAATAAACGTCAAATATATTAAATAATAACAATATCGTTACTAATTGCCTTCTTATCAATGGTTAATTATAAGAGGTCCTTATGGTTTTGTGATTCAATATCATGCGAACACTTTGAAAATTTTGATTGTTTGCAAATTGCTTGATGTCAAAAATAAATAAAGATCTTGTACCCTTTCGTATAGGTACGAAATGAACTACTTACATGAAGTTTTCACAGATTTGCTATTCAGAAACTTATATTAAGGAAGTCGCAGTTAGAATAATAAATAACAAAGACTATCAAGCACTTTGCAAAAACATGCCAATAAATAACCAATCTGTGGATGATAAGATAATACCAAAATGATAATTATCCATGTATTACAATCACATAATATCGATGCAGTTTACTAATCATATACACTGCTTTTTTGGTAATTATTGGTATTGAGATTGTTCTATAAATAAATTTATACTTAACAACTGCAAAAATCTCTTCATCACACTATCATTACTCTTTATGCGATGTCACTAAGTTACATACTAGTTATAATGTAATATTATCATGAAAAGTCCAACATACAATTTATACAAATTAAACTGTTCTACTCATAGTAACAGCGGCCGTTGGATCGATTGTTTCAGATTCATCACTAGTTGCAAACTTAAGATTCAACATTACAACTAAATGGACACCGAAAACCAACTTTTCAATGGCTTCAGTCAAATCTGAAACAGAGATCTGTCGAGAGGCCGCGAGCGCGGGCGAGCCTATTGCGGCGAGGTGGGCGGACTCATGTTGTCCGGCTCGTCTCCCGAGCCGGGCTCGCCTTTGGTCTTGTTCTCCTTCTTCCACTTCATACGCCGGTTCTGGAACCAGATCTTGATCTGGCGCTCCGTGAGGCACAGCGCGTGCGCAATCTCGATCCGTCTCCTCCGCGTCAGGTACCGGTTGAAGTGGAACTCTTTCTCCAGTTCTAGCGTCTGGTACCGCGTGTACGTTTGCCGTCCCCGCTTCCTTTCTGGAATCAGATAAAGTCGCATGTTAATACAAAATGAAATTAACATTCAAATCGAAAACAGTTGGTTTCATTTATGAAATTCGCGCGGCAGCCCTGGGAGCGCCAGACGTTAAAAACTGCATAGGCATTTCTGATAAATGGTGGTTATTTGTAAAAGGCGAACACTCCCGGCGGAGTTAATTGAAAATTGTTTTGAGTTTATCAATTTGTTAATTGTTTTTGCTTGTCGAGTATTTCTCTCCGCTGTCAAGAACTAGTTTTAAAGTTATCTATATACATTGCTAATCGGGTTTCGACTTTGACTGCACAAAATCTTATGCAATTAGATCGTACAAGTCCAATTAGTAGAACAGAATCAAAAAGCGATATTTCCTAATTATTACCAGCATATATTCTAGCTCATGTCTTTGCGATTAGGTACTTAGTAATCTTCTAGTATAGGCTTATGTCTATTAAACTAGGGGTTACTTCTTTAATTCTGATATAGTGCGGAGTAAATTTGAGGTGCTTAATATTAAGGAAAACGTCACAAAATCAGCTCCCGCATGTTTGAGGAGCCGCGGCCATCCGCTACCGAAGCCAATTAAAATAATTTAAGACGCCGCGGGCCTTTTTCGTTTTGTAATCATTACTCTCCGAGGAAGATGCAAAGCCTATTATACACGGTTTAGATTCTCTGAAGCATAATTTGTAAATTACAAAAAAAACCGCTGCGAGATTTAAGTGATGAATGAGACAATGTTCCCAAATAAAGCATTTTAAATAGCAAGGACTTTTGATTTAACAGGTCAGATCCTTTTGATTATGTTGGAGACACATCATTCTTAATTCATAGCTCAGCATACAATTGCATTAAATTCATGAGACTTGACAAAATGATTGTATTTATTATCAGAGTTTATTATAGAATATAAGAGCAACCATTTAGTGCGAAAAGTTGAGGAACCGTTCCATCAACTTGGTATTTAAAAGCATTAACATACCAAAACTTTTACCGAAATTCTTAGCCCAATTTTAACATTTAACATGAAATATAAATCTCCAGGCTATTAAAACTCGAATAGTTGCGAACTTTGAAACTTGGGCGCAAAATGAAAGTTAACAGTTTGGGTTGCGGTTTAACATCACGCAGCAAAACTGACTCGACGAACAGACAGACACGAAATCTTCGCAGAACCAGCCACGAGGATTACAAGCGGGCGATTTTCTAAGAAAACTTACAGTCAGTGAGATGTAATTATATCGAAGTAAGCCATACTTTGCCGCGACCTTATTTTCTAGGACACAAGATCGTTTTCAGAAGGTCTTCTAGTACAGATGTTGACTTACATACCGACGTAAAAAAACCGTGATGAGATGATAAACGTATCGTTTTGTAAATGTTAAGACTCGAGGTGACAAATGTGCTCGCATATATCAATATAAGTAAGGGCAGATTGTGACCTTTCTCGCGAATCGCATTAGTCTTGATTTGGAATCGAAGTGGATTGAAGCAATCGCTTTTTTGCATGTAATGCTTTTGTCAATAGGGAAAAATGTGGTTTTAAGTAACGTGTAACATGCTCTTAGCTATTCTTATTCTTCTTTTACTACTTACTTACTATTCAATTCAACTAAGGCACTTTTATTCAACTATACATAATAGCTCCTTATTATAACACTGTATTGATACGATATATCTTGATGACACATTTTAAAAATCGAATCTTGTGACACCAATATGAGTCACAGAGAGCGTCTATAATTTTACACGTAATGGTATATTACGTAGCCGCGATTATAATACCATTAGAGGTGACAGTTTTTCCATATACTTACGTCAAAGTATACATGAAATGACAGTTATTGCGAACGGAAACTAATCCTGGTTTTGTAATAAAACATGTGGGCTTGAAATCAACATAATATTACCACGTTCTAGCTGTTACATCTGACCACGAAATGTTGGCTAGTATAACTCTTTTACATAGTATTATAAAGCCATTTAAAGAAAAAAAGCAAGGAAGTCCCGTTTCCCGCGTCTACAGGCTGCAATGGATTCAAAATTATCGGCCACTTGTTGCCGCGAAATTGATAACAGTCTCCGCGGCCCGTGCGTTCAAGAATGCAGGCAATTGTAGTTTTAAAGACTTTCTGTAGGTACAGTCGACTACCTACAAAAAGATATATCCAATTTTCCTCCTATTGCATTGCAATAAACTTCAACTTATTACCTTTGATACATCTTTTTGTAGGTGACTATACGGTGCGAAACAGAACTAAGTACTCATATAAATAGGTAAATTTTATTTAAGTAAATAAGCAGCTCAATTCGACTTATTTATATGACCACTCGTGACATTCTCTTGCGGCTCAATTCGACTTATTTATATGACCACTGGTGACATTCTCTTACGGCTCAATTCGCGTTGTTTAAGAGTCCCCAGTACGCTGCTGAACTCGATTCCCCATACAAACGTATTTTCGCTCTCATTTTAAAACGCCATGCTAGAATAACATGAAACTTTGTATACACAATAGGAGCGACCATATCTAGGTCGGAAGTCAGTCTCTGTTGCTAGGAATTGTAACAGAAAAGAAATACAGCAAGTTTTTGAATTTTTTTAAGCCTTGTATGAAAACCTGATATATTCTCTCCATTATAATTTCAAGCAACAGAAACTAATTACCGACCTAGATATGCCGAATCCCATTGTGTATACAAAGTTTCGTGTTATTCTAGCATTACGTTTTAAAATGAGAGCAAAACTACGTTTGTATGGAGAACCGAGCTTACTGCGGACTCTTAAATGACCTCTCGTGACGTGATTAAATTGATTGATTGATTTGTACATTATGTAAAAAGGCGGCGGTTTTGTCGGCCTGTTTAGCCTAGTTGGTAGTGACACTGCCTCTGAAGCTAGAGGTCCCGGGTTCGAATCCCATCCAGGGCATTATTTGTGCATTTAGCACGGATATTTTGTTCCTGAGTCTTGTCATGTCGTCGCCTAGTACCAAGGTACAAGCTTTGCTTAGTTTGGGACTAGGTGGATTTGTGTACGATTGTCCCCCAATATTTATTTTTGTTATTTATTAAAAAGGGACTATATTGCAGTGACCTGTCAGTAGTTTTCAAGAAGCATATTCTGACACATCCACTTTTACTACAATAAAAAGGTTTCAATACACACACACAGGGGTTCTATAGGTATACTTTTGAAAAGAGTTGGAAATGATTGTAAAATGATATAACAAATGCTACTACTCGCTAACTATTTATAAAGGACACACTACCGTACACAGCACCTTATACCATACAAGTACATATAATATATGTTTTTATGTATAAGCAACATTACCAAAAACGCCAAAGTAATGCGCTTACAACTCCCAGCGGCTTTATTATACGTAGCACTAGCTCGAGAATGCATAAAACATGATCCGGCGTCAGATTTAAACCGTATGTAATAAGAACATTAAGGGCCCGTACACAATGACACTCTTTCCAACTATCTAATATTTGATTATTAATATGATCATAGAAAAGATTGTTTTTCGTTAATCGAGTGAAAATTAATCTCCTCAGATAAACGTAGCAAACTAATATTTTTAACTACATAATTGTGGGTATAAAAAAGGTATTTTATTTGGGTGCATCAATGGCATAATTTTCATATCTCCGAAAAGCAGACAAAAAACTGATCCCTTCTAATTTAAATGCACGATTTTCACGCATTATTACGTATATTAGTAAGATTAAATATCGGAGTACTTTGCTTCACAATCTTAGTTTATTTATTTTATTTAAACTTTATTGCTCAGTAACAAGTTACAAACACAAAAGGCGAAATTAATGCCATACTGCATTGTCTACCAGAAAAATTTCGTTTCAATCCTACCTCCTCTTTCAAGAGTTTGCATTATGAATATGGGACTACGATTGACCAATAACACAATATAAAAATATAAGTATATTGTAAATAAATACATGTTCTCATAACAACTCCACCGTGCACTGTGTATCCATTATATATTTTAATCAAAATCTCTTACACCATTATTTAATTAAACGTCCAAACGGGCGTTTATGAACGCGCCTTTATATTCCAAGCGCGCGGTTGAAACGTTTAAACCGGCCTCAGAGACACACGTCCCTTAGCACAGAATAGGATTAAATAACAAGACTTACATCATTTGAGACTTAATGGCCATTTATTAAGGTTTATTTTGCAATTGACACGTTATGTTATCACATATGAAGCAGTTTAGTATTGAAGATTCTTAGTAACGTATTAATATCAAACACAGCTGTACTCTGAATTTATAAGGAAGCATTGCGATTCGCATCATGAAAGCTTTTTGTTATTTCAGACTAGTCTGCGGTTAGATTAATATGATGTTAAATCTCTTTCAACTAATATACATAAAATATCCGTAACATTCGTAAGCAATGTCTGCAATATATAAAATTGCAGTATGAATAGAATTAACTGCTACAGGACAATGGCATTATTTGTGAAACAAATTCAATGTTTGTTTTTCAAGTCGCCGTGAACTTACGTGATGCCAATTATAGTTTACAGATCCCTATTACATAATAATACATTATACCAAGGTACTCAAAGATTTTGAGACGAGCTGGAAAATAATGGCTTATAGAAATATTTATTTGCTTTTGTATTTTTATACCTTCATTAATTATGCATTGCAAATATGCTAATATGCAACCCGTTTAAATAGCACTTTTGTCAAACTCGTATCTTAGTACCTAGGCAGTGCAACCTCGCATACTCTACATGTATGCCTCAGCATCAGCTATTATGCTATTACAACAATACCTACATCTCGGAAATAAGCAGCTTTACGGGCAGCAACACCAAAAAACACAAAATGACATTACGACTTCATACTAACTTAAAAAACAAACACGCGTCCAAACCGCCTCTCACCCGCCCGTCTGCACACGCAACGCAGCTTTAGATAGTGATTCACCACCTATCTCGGTTCACCACTTGTCCTAAGTACTGTAAATCTTGACCCCACGATCCGTTAAAAATATACGTAATCGGAGCTCAGAGTTATACTGGTTCTTCTGAGGTGAGGCGCGCTGTGAATACCAGTACAGCGCCGGGCGCAGCGCTGCATGTGTCGGGGGCATATAAATCATCCGACAGGGCAGGGCAGGGGGGGCTACGAAATCGGGGGCCTTTCACGAGGACCGTGGACGTTCGAGAACTTTCCACGGGGAAAGGAAACAATACGCGAAGTTTTTTGGCCATTTTCGTACGAAGTGAAAATCGTGGAAAGCGATAGAAATAATGGGGACTTATTTATGGATGTTTCGTTGTTGTCGGAAGTTGGGTCGTGCTTAAAGATGAACTAATTTTTTACAAAAACAAACCTGAGAAGTTCGAGGTGATACGAGTGTTGATTGTTGATTTAAATGAAACACCTACGACAAACTTTTAAGTGAAATTACTCTTATCTTAGGAGTTTTGTTTTTACTACAGACAACTGCGTATACCTAGTTATTCATGTCGAATAAAGTCTAATAAGGTTTCTAAAAGCTTCTGACATTGATATCAACAAGCCAATAGACCCATTTTCCGGGTACATACTTGCTACCAAATGTTGGCATTGACAATAAAATCTGGAAAAACAGTAAACCATAATTCACATTAAACTCATAAAATTAAAAAAAGTGAAGAATATTTGATGCATTCAAGTAGAATTTTTCCATTCACATAAACCTAATACTAATACCCATGGGAAACTCAATAACAATCAACAAATCCATGCCTCTGTATGTCCAACCGGTACCCATACAGAATATCGGACTAATATTCCCAGGCACCAAAGGTCGAGTACATTTATCTGGCTAGAGGCGCAGAAATATTGAGCGGTCTGGGTGCTACTATCTGGGACCGCATTTGTACTGATTACGAGTGTGCATTCAGCCAGGGGTCGAAAAAGGGCTTGATAACAGACGGTTATCAATCAGATGTCAGTGACGGATTAAATCCTTGAACGGAACGCAATTTCGCGTATAAGGACGTCTTATATTTAAGCGCGTACATGGTTTGAGTTTCAATATATGGTGACTGGACATATGAAGAGTATTCTATAACATTCCTACAAAATACCCCAAGATCAAGATCGAAGAGGATATGGATGACGATAGACTCCAATGTCAACACCGTAGAAGTACGTATACATGGTTCGAGCTTCTATAGTTGGCAGCCGGAAATATGGAAACATTGTATAACTTTGAAACAAAATATAGACTCCAATATCAACACGCAACAACAAGCAGTTTTTATTCTCTGACCTTACTTAACCCATTGTTTTTAGCTATTTTGCATTTATGAATCCATAACCGCAGAACATATTCCGCCACAAATTCCACAGAGCAAAAAGAGCGCGTAGCGAGCGAGCCTAAATACCAAATTCATCAAGGGATGACAAGTGAAAAGAGCTTTTAATTTAATTCGTTGCAGCGCCCGAGGAACACGAAAAAAATACAGCGACAGCTTGAAGCGATATCGACAATCAATAATTCATGTCGTACAATTTCATACATAGCCGCACGACGACATCATCACACCGTCGGTCATGACCGCAATATAATAACCACCTTATACTAAAGAGCCGTAAGTCAAACTTCGTTTATCAGTGGTCGCGTGGTTACAGTCTTTTGTCGTTTTGTAGCCACTCAGTGTATTGCAACATCGTACATGATATCAAACGGGTATTCAGATTAATGCAATTTCTCTTAAACGCTTGCACGTCATAAATAAAATTGCTGGTTTCTGAAGTTATTCGGCCGAGGTCCGAGTGAGTTGAATACATTTAATTGATTATTGATTATCTGGGAAAATTTTACTTTCTCTTAGTCTATGCTATACCTACATCGTGTTTCGTTCCAAACGTGTCCATGGGTAAAATATATGTAGGTACATACTTAAGTTATGTATGAATATTGTAGTCATTATCATGAACAAAATTGAAATCAGATACTCATGGTCGTAAGTTTGAGTAGAGGCGGCTCTTTAATATTTTATGAGTATGTTCATTGGAACATACTCATAAAATACAAATTATTGTCTATCCCATCTCCACAGGGTCTCTGAAATTGAACTTCGAAACAGCCTAATTGCTTTGCTTTTAATGTTGTGACGACTTAGTCCTGTCGTATCATTGGACTATAGCAATTTAATTCATCCTATTTACTATGTAGGTACTCAAATGTTTCACAGTTTTAATACATTGTTTATATTATAAGCGATTTGGGAATGTTGTCTTAAAATATACACACTGTGACTGCAACAAAATTACTGGCCAGATACCACTTTGTTTCAAAACAATCACATCGCCAAGCCAACACCTCACGCCAAAACACACAAGCTGGCAACCCTACGAAAACAATTTGTGAGCACTGTGATAACATCTACGCCCAAATACGATGGATGACAAAACACGCAACACTATAATTATAATTACCCTCACATGAGTAATGAAGAAAAACAAAAAACGACTACAATGTTTGGCTCTACGGGTAAGCTTTAGTGCTATACAAATAAAGTCTAAATTAAAATATTTCGGGCCCCAACTGAAAGTGTCGCAGTTACAACATGTTACGTGATAAATTGTAAACCGGGTGATAGCCTTACTTATGTATTTATAAAAAAAATGACGTCTGAATGGATAATTATTGTTTTGTAATTAATTTAAGTGTACCCGGTACCTACATTGTTATGTAGTGGTACGAAACCGAAGGTGTTCGTATTATAAGGCTATCACATTTATGTAGTACATGCATTATTAATTCATTTTAAAACGTGTACAATAATCTGATCCAATAATAGACAGCTCGTGTTTATGCTATTGCCTCACTAAAACCCTAAACAGCAGCTTTACACACACCATAATATCGATTATTCCGAGTAACAAATACAATATGACTGACATTTTGTTACTTCACAACAAGGCTAAACTATTTGGTCGGAAATGAAAAAATGTAAATATGGCCGCCACTACGGCGTGAGTGGGCCGCACTCCTAATGGTATCCACTGTTTCGTCTAATGACTTTTTAATTAAATGCATACAGGTAGTAAGTGGGCTAGAATCGTATCCTTATTTACTTTTATGCTGAATAAATGTTATCTTTCTTGTGGAACATATTTAGAATTTAGAGATGTTAGTTGGGTGGAGTTAACATTTTTGGACCATACTTCGGCGACACGAAAGTTACCCGGCGTATAAATTAAATGACAAATTTTCGATCACAACGGAATCAATTAAATTGTTGACGTATTAAAAAGCTTTAACGAGGGTCCAAAATTTTTAACTCCATTCACTTGTGTGTGCATGTTGCTTTACATTGGCCTGTATTTCCACCGAGCTATTGTATATGAGGTACAAAATTCCCTAATTATTTTTAATATTTGCATGGCTCTTTTTTTTCATACTTTCCGCCCTGCTTTCAGCTGAAAAATAATTTATACGATGTCACACAACACAAAGACATCATTCTCCGCTGTCGACACTGATTCGCGGCGCGTTACGAAATGGAATGTTATTCAGCTTAAATTTCGCGTGAGTATACGCCAAAAATTACGCGGTCCCGGTCGGGGATTGAACGAAATTCCACCCGCAAAAAAGGTGTCAAATGAAATATTCAAATATATTTTAATATAATTCATGCGGCGGGCGTTTCATTTCTCCCTCGTAATGGAATGCTAAATTTTCGGGCGAACAAAAAATATATATTAATGCGCGTACCTAATAGCTTATACAAACTCGTTTGTTGGGCATTGTCGGTAACAATGGGTGCCATAACTCGACGTCGGCGGCACGGCCGGTGACGTCTTTGTTAGGCCGAGCTTTGTCCCCGACTCCGCCTGCGCTGTCGGCGCCGCTAAACAATCTCGTGCATGCTGAGCTGACAACACCCAGCGACTACTGCGGAAGCTCGCGAATTGTTCAATCCCTAGGACTATGATCGAGGATGAAGCTAACTCCAAGGTTGTTGATAACATCGCCATACAAGCCATCAAATTACATAAAGATTATCAAGCGAGCGCCTAAATTTCAAATTCCCATTACGTAAATGAAATCCATAATTCATACGGCATCAACTAATCAACGAAAAAAACTAAAACAGAATCATCCAGGCTCTTACAAAAATGAACCTCCCCCGCACGAAGGTGGGCGGCTAGGCAGCTAATTACCAGTTTTGTTCGGCCATTACTATAATTTGCAGGAAAAGCACGAATGAATATTTTATTTGAGAAGGCGATGGAAAGTGAGTAATTGCGTTGGATCACGAAGTGAAAAGTTATGAAAGGTGCCGGCGAGAGCGATTTTTCAACGCCGTCCATGAAAGTGAAAATCTTAATGAAAAAGAAAATATTCAATCAAACACTCCACACCAGACGCAGCTACTCACCTGACATCTTTGATTGTTTCCTTATTGAGAAGCTACATTAGCAATTACTTTACGAATTTAGTGCAGCCCGTTTCGGTGGAAGTTAATTATCTCGCTCATAAACTTCGAGCTTAAAATATGAAGCTATCTTAAGATTCAGACTACTTCTTGGAGCGCTTGGAGGACATTAACTTCTCGACCTGCACAAAGGTAGAAACTGATCAAGCAAGAATTCTATCCTCTTTTAAGTTAATAAATTAGACTAGCTAGACAGTTCATTGGTGCCTACAAGAAGCGTACTTTAAATATCTCTTGCTTACTCGCAAAAGGTAGCTCGGAAAGATAAATAATAAGCTAGAGAGGTGCCTAAAAATTCATCTCGGCGTAATGCTGAGCTCAGAGCGCATTAGGGCTCCAAGATGAGCTTCGCCGCGGGACAGCGAGCCCCAGGGGGCTCCCCTGCCCCCAAAATCCGGGGGGGCGGTCTCCGCTCCAGAGAATATTTGACACGGGTCTGGCAGATAGACAGGCCGGTCATGTGTGATACCGAGCAGGAAACGAGAGAGGGGGGCCTTTTTTCCGCTCCTCTATCGACGCGGCTATACTTATAAGTATGAAGATACATTTATGATTTATGTGCCACCGTCTCGCAGCACATGTGCACGCATCGGGTGATGCGCCGGTTTTTGTGCCCGCCTAATGATACGAGCCGCCTTAATATCACATTAATGAGTTTCATGTGATAATACTATTCAATTTCAATATCTATTAACGTAACGTCCTTCTTAATTCCACGTAAATTGCTGAGTAGAAACGTTCGTAACAGTTTGCGTGCGTCAAATGACCAGCGACATAGCACTAGCAGCCATTATCTATTTCAATTGGAAATGCTAAGAGTTTGAAAATGGAATTTTAATACCACATAATAAGTTCGGCTTTGGCGGCTTAGCGGCGGTCAAACTTTGATTGGCGTCCTATCCCGGGCTTTAATTAATGTCCGCCAAGACCTCACCTCGGGCCAGACAGGGACAAGCGAGACGAAAAGGGATGACTACTTTTCGTAAATCCATCTTAGAAACAAAAGAGCTCCTAGAACAACATTCAATCACTTCAATTTTCAACTTTATTTAACACGTATTATGGTTGAAATTGTTATCGCATGTTAATTTAGTAACTGCCTCTTAGTTGTGAGAATGCAGAATGTTGCCAGTTAATAAGGTTAAACTTCAGCTTCTTCAGAAGTAACGCAAGCTGGGGGAAATTTAGAAATCTAAAGTCTAGCAGCAACTGGAAGGGAAAAGTTACAGTTCGAAATGAAGGATTTATGCCAGTGGAAATGAAATGTGATGCGTCTTGAGTACAGATGGTAAAGTTAGCGACAGTTTTTGAAGACGCGAATACATACATAAGTACCTTTTAGAGTAGGTACTTAACGGTACTTAATTCAGCAAACTTTTTTACAAACAGCTACGTAGTTAAACATGGCTAGTCCCAGAGTACGGCAATTTTACTTGTACGCTTTTGATATTCTGATTATCATGTCTTTTTTTTATACAACGACGGTGGCAATCAAGCTTACGGCCTGCCTGATGGTAAGCAGACACCGTAGCCTATGGACACTTGCGACTCGAGAAGTCGAGAGGGGTCACAAGTGCGTTGCCGACCCTTTATTCACTTGGGGATGCGCTGTGTTGAGAGTGAGTAATGTAAATAAATAAATAATAAATATTGGGGGACAATCTTACACAAATCGACCTAGTCCCAAACTAAGCAAAGCTTGTACTATGGGTACTAGGCGACGATATACATACGTATATAGATAAATATATACTTAAAATACATAGAGAACATCCAAGACCCAAGAACAAAATCCGTGCTAAATGCACAAATAATGCCCTGGCCGGGATTCGAACCCGGGACCTCTAGCTTCGGAGGCAGTGTCACTACCAACTGGGCTAAACAGGTCGTCAATAAGTATAATCTTATTTAATTTATTACTCATAGCTGCTTTCACCTACATCAAACTTGTGACCCAGTAGTAGGTAGACTTATCTTGTCACTTATCTTATCTTATCTTGTTATTGTTTTATTAATTTATAGCCTATGGTTAAACCAAATGCTAATGCAAAAACGGTTATGGTTATGGTTTATGCAAAAACTGGCCACCGTACTTGTCTTCTCGAAGATCTCACGGTTCATAAGTAAATGCCATACGATTAAATTAAATAGCCTACTACCTACTTAGAAAACATTTATGTATAAATGTGCAATTATGAAAGCACTAGTTTGGTTATAACTGACTGAAATCTAGTAAACGTAGGTGTGATTAAGTCATCATCATCATTCTAGCGTTATCCCAGTCCAGTTGCATCCTGAAGGATGCCCGGGGTCCGCTACCTAAATCCCAAGAATTGGCGTAGGCACTCGTTTTTACGGAAGCTACTGCCATCTAACCTCCCAACCCAAGAGGGAACTAGATCTTATTGGGATTAGGCTTGTCAAGTGAGTGGGCAACTTGACTGTTAGAAGTTCTCAAGCCGCCCCAAGGCCTCTAACTTGGCGCGGGATCGACAGATTCACGTGCCTTCGAAAGCACGGAAGCGCTCAGTTAGCAATCACTCAAAGCGATCCAAGAGAAATATCCAAGAGTTGACCTGGGCCGACATTGCTTAACCTCGCATACCGCGTGCGGTACGAGGGCGCCGCTGGGCCACGTGCGCTCCTTGTGGTGTGTGATTAAGTATTATCACTAAATAACAGACGTTTTAATAAACTGGCAACTCCAATCACAACACATCCAAACTACTGTCGCGAATGTGTGAGTTACATTACATCCTGTATGACGAGCGCTCATGTGTGAGTCGACATGTATTAATGGGGTTGGTGGATATGGACGTGGGTGTGCGTAGATAATTATAAGATCGTAATGGTTTTTTAATAAGCTCCCAATGTTTTTATTCCACTATTTTGTACACTTGGCATGTAATCTAGTTTTTTGTATCCATATAAGTAGGATAGATACTACTATTATAATGAAAATTGTGGAGTAGACTAGAACTAATGTGGTTTAAATTGCATGTTTTTAAATTACATGGCATTTGCGAAAAGGCTAATTACGTGTATTTACGAGTATATGATACTCACTTAACGCTGATACATAAAGGGTAGCTTATTATTTACTTTAGCGCCACCTATCTGCTAGTAGCGGAACTTTAAAGTCAGGTTACTGTGCACGTTGTGCAGTACACTGATTTCTTCGTGGGCTGAAGTCATGGACCCAATTCGACTTATTTTAATGATCTATCGTGATATGACATCATTGTGATCACTTTTGTTAAAATAATGTCAACCTGTCAAATATTTCTATTTGAAGTATATTCTGCTATGTCATACGTGAGAAATACGTAAACTTCGTGATAACTGATAAGTCATGGACCCAATTCGACTTATTTTAATGATCTATCGTGATATGACATCATTGTGATCACTTTTGTTAATATAAATAAATGTCAAACTGTCAAATATTGCTATTTGAACTATTATATTCTGCTATAAAAGTATATTCTTAAGTATATTCTGCTATATCATACGTGAGCAATACGTAAACTTGGTGTGATAAGTCATGGACCCAATTCGACTTATTTTAATGATCTATCGTGATATGACATCGTAATTTGACGACCAGTTTAGCCTAGTTGGTAGTGACTCTGCCTCCGAAGCTAGAGGTCCCGGGTTCGAATCCCGGCCAGGGCATTTATTTGTGCATTTTTCACGGATATTTGTTCTTGGGTCTTGGATGTTTTCTATGTATTTAAGTATGTATTTATCTATATAAGTATGTATATCGTCGTCTAGTACCCATAGTACAAGCTTTGCTTAGTTTGGGACTAGGTCGATTTGTGTAAGATTGTCCCCCAATATTATTATTATTATGACATCATTGTGATCACTTTTGTTAAAATAAACAAATGTCAAACTGTCAAATATTGCTATTTGAACTATATTCTGCTATAAAAGTATATTCTGAAGTATATTCTGCTATATCATACGTGGGAAATACATAAATTTCGTGATATCACATAACAGCCATGTCACCACATTGAATCCTCATAGGTTCGATTCGATATTTTCATATGACAGTTCGTAACATGGGCCAAATCCGAAATCATGAACTAATCTCCTGTACCTACCCATTTCGAATAAGTAATGTGAAATATCTATTATAAAATTTTTAAAAAGTCAATGTTGATATTTTTATAGCTAGTCCCGTGCCTGACCTACCTAATGCAAACAAAACGCCTAGGTGCCTAAAATCCACTACGTGAACTACGTCCCACACGCGAGCGTTCGAAAATTCCCTTTTCCTGGCTCCCGTAAAAATATCAAAGGACAAAAATGCCATCCATCAAAGTCACGCGTACTACCGCCTAAACCGGAAACTCAGTACCGCACAGAATTAGAAATATATTTTTATCCGTCAGTCCCCTCCAAAAAAAGTTTATGCAAATAATGGCACATGTAAATACAGGGGGAAATCGGGGAATCGTTTTCTTAGTCTAAATAAATAAAAACATTTGGGGTTTCTTTTCTTAGGGTAACTTTCGCCACGTAATGAGGGAACGACAAATTAGTGCATAATCTGAAATTACGTTTTTTCTTGGTTCATAAAGTTAATTGTGTGTAACATTTTTATCTATCACAGCGGGAAATGGAGAATATAATTATTTTTTAATGGAACTTTGGGCTTCTTTATTAATTACGTTGAAAATGAAATCTCTGGAGACTGGTAACTAGTCTTGTGGTGAGAAAATAGCTTATTTTAAGCCCTATAGATACTGATATGTATTTATGATATGATACAATCACCTATTTTAACAGTATTAAGTTTTTTTTTTGTCGGCCTCTTTAGCCTAGTTGGTAGTGTCATTGCCTCCGAAGCTAGAGGTCCCGGGTTCGATTCCCGGTAAGGGCATTTGTTTCTATGGTGAGCAGAGACATTTGTTCCTGAGACTTGGATGTTTTCCATGTATTTAAGTATATATCTATTAAATATATCGTCGTCTAGTACCCATAACACAAGCCTTATTGAGCTTACTGTGGGACTAGTTCGATTTGTGTAAAATGTCCCCTAATATTTATTTATTATTTATTTAATATTTATTATTAAGTCTATATTACGGCTTACATGTCTTGCCAGTTCGATCATATTACTTAAATATGTACAGTACTAATAGTCGACATAGTTATTACTATGTCGACTATTAGTACTGTACATATTACTTATTAGTCTAAATCAAAAATGTATGCCTCTCGTTTCCGATAGACAACAAGCTACTTGATTATGTAATCATTTCAAACGATTCACCCCAACCAAGATACATCCGGGAAAACCGAGAAAAATCGTGCCAAACCAATCTAAAATTCAGGAATATCAGTTAGGGAAGAATGGCACGCAGCCGACATTGATACGTGACACAAAAGGCGCCGGGGCCAATCTATCGCTGCATTTATCGACATTGTTCCATAATCGATCAGATCAGGACAATGCTGTGACGTCACGGTAGCCAGAGAAAATCTATTGTTGGCGGAGAATTGAGCGCTTTGATAAGCATGGCGCGGTATGGAGAGTTCAAGGCTCTTGGGACTTGGAATGCATGTGGAGATGTCGTTAAATTTAACTAGTGACAACACTTTTGGCTATCTGGTTAGTGATAGTGCCTGTTTGAGTAGCTGACGATGCTGGATACAATTACCGGTAAAGTCAAATACTTTAGTGATGTGCGTGGATACCCTTGCCTTGTCTACTTCTTATTAAAATATTTCTGTGATGTATGTTAAATTGTTCCGAATTAAATATCCTTAATATTTATTGTGTATTCTACATAAGGTGTATAATAAAGTTTGGTGAAGATACTTGCCGAGACGAGTTGTCGCTTGACAAAAACAATAGTAGAGTGATATAAATTGCGGTTCAAAATAGGGTTGCGGTATAACAAAAAGCTCTTGAAAATCGTTTTTGAAACAATCCGGCCTCCACAATAAATATGGCTATGTATGCCTTCTATTCAGCCTCTTTCAACGCAAACGGGGGAAATCAGGAGCAGGCACCAAAACAAATTCTCGTATTCAATCATCGGTTGTTCACAAAGGCTCGGAGGCTGATAACTGTACAATGAAATGTAACAAGTCGTCTATCCGCCATTGTGTGGCGCGACCTAAGGGGGTCCTGGGGTGTAGGGGGACCCATTATATTTCCATTTCCACCTCGATTCGCGGGACTTATCGCGGCCTACCTCGGACTAGGTGAGTCTATCTTTCTGTACCGTTGGGCAGGGTATACGTCATTGGCTTGTGTTTTGGATTGTAAAGAAGGAATTTGATAACTCGGGTTGTCTTGAAGCCGACTGTTCTCCGAATCTAAGTTGTGAAAGTAATGTATGTTGTGTCATATGAATATATAATCCTAAAATTAAACGCTTTAGGACCAAATCTCGCGCTTTAAACGCATTTTTCAATAGATTATCATTGTTCAGTTGTCATCATCAGCCCACATATTAACTCCCACTGTTGGGTACAGCCGGCCTCCTCTCGTGGATGAGAGGGAATTTTGTCGGTCTGTTTAGCCTAGTTGTTAGTGATACTGAATTCGAAACTAGAGGTCCCATGTTCGAATCCCGGTAAGCGCGTTGTTCCTGTGGTGAGCAAAAAAAATCGTTCCTGAGACAGATGGTTCCTATGTATTTAAGTATAATAATTAATATATATCTACTACCCATAACAAAAGCCTTATTGAGCATACAATGGCCCTAGTTCGAGTTGTGTAATAAATTGTCCCCTAATTGACCGAGCGAGCGAAGCGTCTCCGTTTCAGCTTTCGACAAAAATTCTTTCATATTTTTGTCTGCCTGTCCGGATGTTCTCCTCTACAGGTCACATTTCTCAACAGATTCTCGTGAAATTTTGTGAGCATGTTCGATAATTATACTTTTTTTTATCGAGTCAGTTTTTGGAAATTTTGAAACTTGAAAATAAATTGCGAGGTCTACAGCTCACAGAGCCACTAGTATTTATATTTATTAAAAAAATGGGCAGAAATCTTCACGCTGGCCCAATGCGGGTTGGGGACTTCACATATTCCTTTGAATTTCTTCGCAGATTTGTTTTCTTTCACGCTCTATCCTTCACTAACAGTACATATCGAATTATATTCCTAAAGTTCCGAAATTCTCATTGGTACGAGGATTCAAACCCACGACCACCGCTTAGCAGCCGTAAACTTGAACTACTAGGCCACCGTAGCTCTAAATACCTATCCTTTTAAAAGCATAATTAATATGCACAAATAAGTAAAACGCGATATTTATACCTTTATTTCCGACTTCGCGGATTTCACTGGCCATGGTTGCGAAACGCTTCAAAACGTGGGAATTAAAGAGTACATTAATATCGCATTAGATCCGCAATCAATAATATTTTAAAAATAAATGCGCTTTTATATTGTTCATTGCGGTACTCCGCTAAAGTACTACTATGCATTTCTACTACACGGATTTTTATATGTTCGTCAATAATCACTTTTGACATACCTACTTTAAAATGCATCAAAGAATCGTATAACACGCCTAAAACATGGAATCTCATTATTAATGGCCATAGGATACGCTACGGGTATGATAAATTACTCATCCGCTTCAAACGAGACAGCGAATCTATTTTTAAGAGCTGAGTTGCCATTGGTTGGTTTTTTAAGATGGCAACCGATTTTCGAAGATAAATGACCGAATGGTTTCAAGTAGATAACATGGGCTAACGAGAGATGGTAAGTGCAAGAGCTACTGTGGGTTCTAAGTGGTACCCATCTCTCATGCGTTAACTATTTGATAGTTATTTGCCGATTAGAAGATACTTAAAACTATTGACGATTTGTAAAATTATTCTTTTTAAATATGGAATTCATTTCAAAATTTAAATGTTGTAAATAATAGGTTGCTATGGGAAGACAATTCATTTGAAACCGAAGCGATCTTGATGAAAAGCTAGGTATATAAAATCACGCAAGAAACATCAAAGGTAACGTCTTGAAGATTTATGTTCTAGGTATAACCAGGAAGGTCTATATAGAACTTGGTTAATTTGTCTTTAAATCTCTGTAAGTATCAAACCATATTTATCTATATAAGTAGGTAGCGTTTTGTGTGGATGTTTAAAAATGTATCAGATTTTCCAGAAAACTTAAACCTGACGACTTCTTTTAACGCGTTTTGTGAAACACCATCCTCCAGATTAGGAAACAATGAGGACTGATTTTCAAATTTATAATTCTTGGCAAAATATAACCGTTGCTTAAAATTTTCTCAACATAAAAAAAAATCGGAAGTTGACCTTATATTTTGTTTTTTTTCTTAAGCCTACACCAACAATACTTATTAAAGCACAAAAAAGTTAAAATGAAGCAACTGGGTGCAGACAGGCAAAGATGATGATAGGAGGCATCGACCATAGGAGAACTATATAGGTATCTGCTGAAACTAGGTGTGAGCAACCTGAGATTGTTGACTAGAATAATCACTGGTCCCAATTCTCTCAACAAACATCTAAAGGCAATAGGTGTTAGCCGTGTTAGTAATGACACTTCCTGCCCACATCACGGGGTGGAAGACACTAGCAAACATGTATTTAGCGGAATATATGATGTACGAGTAGGTACTCGTAACTTTCGCAGCAATGCGGTATAAAATATTTGGTAGAGATACGTTAGAGGAGAGTGAATTGAATGGTGTCAAAACTAAATATGTCCTTCTGTTCTGCAGGAAAGTAGGAAAAATGGAAGATACTGATGTGGGAATGCCGCCGACACAGCAACCTGACAAGCGATCGACAGCCCGCCTGTTTTCGGCCGGGCGTCCCTGACACAGCATCACATCACATCACAATTACATAAATAAAGATGATGGTATTTTACCTCAACGTGAATCCCATGTGAGGAAATATTAATAAAACTTCACTAAGTCAGATATTTTTAACCGACTTCAAAACAGAAGGAGGTTCTCAATTCGACTGTATTTTTTTATAGTTGTTACCACAGAACTTTCTAATGGGTAGACCGATTTTGATGATTCCTTTTTTATTTGAAAGCTGGTGTGGTGCTTACCGTGTGGTCCCATTTCAATTTAGTTCAGTTCTCACAATGGCATCCATGAGAAAACCATATAAGTCTTAAATTTGCATTAAGTATGTCCACGACAAATTGACGAATATTTCGGTTGAAGTCGGTTTTTTTTTGTAAAAAATTTAGATTATTTATCGAAAATTCTCCTAAAAAGCTATTCCCAAAGAAGAGTTGCAACTTTCGATATTTATCGTATACGGAAGACATTAGCGTATATCTTACACGGATGGTGTGTGTTTACAGAATTGAGCTCTTAAAGCCAATTAAATATTTACATAGAATATTATATGAGCACACTCATCCAATGACCAGATGCTGAGAGTTATTCCCGTAGTAATACATCAAAAGCTCACACAATCATAATCTATCACTGCTTCATCATTAGAAACGACTTTCAATTTAATTTAAATATTAATTAAAACACTGGCAGCTCAAAACCTCTAGTAAAGTGTGAATAAATTATTGGCAATAGTGATGAATGCTCACGTGGTAAGTGATTAGTGATTACACAAGGCCATTTACTTGTTAGTAATGCAGGCTACTTTTTAGGGTTTCGTAGGCAAAATGGCAAAAACGGAACCCTTATAGCTAGTTACGTCACGTCTTTTCGTCCGTCCGTCCGTATGTCACAGCCGTTTTAATCAGAGACTATACTACTATAGGAATATGTATTCTATGAACCAATATAGAGGTAGAAAAGTGATGTGAATTCAGGACAACGTAATGCCGGCTTAAGGCCAACCATACAATAAATGTGGCAGTGAAATTTCAATCAACCCGCGTGCACGAGATAAAGTTGAATTTCTTTGATTTCAGAAAAACAACGAAGCAAAACCTATCCCGAATGAAAATTATTTTAATTCGTTTTAAGGAATAAAGTCCTAACAGAAGGACATTACCACGGTATGTTAATTAATTTATAAATTTATTTAATCATGTTTAAATAATTATAATTATGAATTATTACTTGTTGTCAATTGGTGTTTTAAATTACAATATTAAACTGATTTTCTAGTAGGTTGTGTTTGTTTTTCTCTTTATATTTAGCACATGCATGATTTACAATGACTTAGAATTACAAGTGATATGTTCACCTGTAAAAGGGGTGCATTTACTTAAGTACTTGAATGCAAATTTTTTAATACTTTTACAATGTGTCCTACTCTGTTGGTGTCCTGTATAAAAAACCTCGGAAACTTCAGCTTTAACTGACGTGATATAAGTCTCATAGACGTCATGACTATATTTTGAACTTTATGTCACCATGCCGTAAGTGTTACTCTAAGAGCGCTTTGGCCACCTCGTCATTTAAAGGTTAATACCTCAATACGTGTTTCCAAAGCCTCGCAACTCCGAAGGTATGGATTAGAAGGATCATATCATCATTCCCTTCGGCTAATCTCGGAATACGAGTACGACTAGACTCAAAGAAATGTCAATCAATTACCGTATTATTTAACATCTGTCATGTCAAATGGCAAAATACTACCAGTTTTCATTCTTACCTAAGATTAATAATACCAACAGATCCGTAGTGTGAAGCAAGATGATTTTTCATATAGTTGTCCTTTTGAATGCTTATGGTTAACCAAGACGAGTTAGAACGAGACAGATAGTACGATAATTTTTGACTGTTAACGAATTGTCTTCATTTAAAAGCATACCAAAATGTTAAATCCCACATAAACTAACACACCACAAACGTTAGTTCAGTACAATTTGTAGTTATGAAGACGAAGATACTGAAGACCTGTCAGATATCACTTATCTGTCTCTCTCACACTTACTGATTTGTGCCTTAGTGAGTATAGATCAGATGTAAAGAAATCGTTCAACTTAAATGAGTGGATCTGCTTTACTCTGATATCTTTGATTCTGACATTTGACATTGACAAATAAACTTTCACATTAACACACACTTGTCAATCATTTAATACGATAATTGATAGCCACTTCGGGTCTAAGTCGTATTCCGAGCTTTCACGATGGGGAAGGAATTATTCACTACATCTGTAACTACGATTGTGTATAGCTTTAGTTCACTTTAAAGGAGTTTGACGGCCTGTTTAGCGTAGTTGGTAGTGACACTGCCTCCAAAGCTAGAGGTCCCGGGTTCGAATACCGGCCAGGGCATTATTTGTGCATTTAGCACGGATTTTGTTCTTGGGTTTTGGATGTTCTCTATGTATTTTAGTATGTATTTATCTATATAGGTATGTATATCGTCGTCTAGTAACCATAGTACAAGCTTTGCTTAGTTTGGGACTAGGTCAATTTGTGTAAGATTGTTCCCCAATATTTATTTATTTTTGATGATTCAAGAACTTTTTATAAGTTATTGAATGTGTAAACTAGACGTAATGATATATTGCCACACAATCAGAGACTATAGTGACAGAGAACCTCACAGAAAATATTGTCATAATCATACATAAATACTAATTATTATTGATCTGCGCATATTGAATAAAATTAACATGAATTATATCCAATAAGATTATTATATTATAATACATGTAAATTATATTCGCACGTATTAATTTTGTACTACATATATATACCTAACAATGTAGGTATTATCTCACAATATCGACCGATGTATATGCACTATTCTAAGATACCTCCACGTAATTCAGCAGAGACTGGTAAGTTATTAAGGCTGCCAATGTCTATACTAAACATAGTGGCGTACCTTTAAAATAACGAGCCAGGCAGCCAACTATAACTAATTTCACTATGGAGAGGTGTCTGTATCATTCATTTCAAAAGAAACTTAGACCTCTGCATGGGCGCCATCTGTTAGGAGCTTTTTGCTTTGTTCATAGATGGCGTTATTGTGTGAAATAGAGGAGTAAGTTTCATACGAATTTAATAGTACAGGGACCACTCCATAGTGAATCTAGCTACAGCAGCCCTTTAAGTTTAAAGGTAGGTACGCCACAACCACAATAATCAATAAATAATAAATATTAAGGGGACAATCTTTAACACAAATCGAACTCGTCCCATAGTAGCTCAATAAGGCTTGTGTTATTGACAATAAATGCCGATATATTTAATAGATATACGTATATGTATACTTAAATAGTGACATAGAAAACATCCATGACCCAGAATCCAAAATATTCTTATCTTATCTTTTATCACACAAACTTCTTCACTGACCGGGATTCGAACCCAGGATCGTCACAATTGGCAGTTTATATATTTTACTAGTGTGTAGCACTATTTACACGGCTTCAATATGTATTCTGTGACACGGGTTCAGACAGGACTTCGTAGTTGGCGTAGATTGCTCCGCGTAAGGGTAGCAACAGTGTCAAACTGTAATTAAATTTATGCGTCAAGATTAATTAAATATCTATAGCACGTCCAAGAGTTTCTAATTGACATTTTAAATTAATCGCCTATTGTTTTGAAAATATTTGTAAAACAAAATAGAAATCGCATGATGAGAAAAGTTTAAAATTATATTTCTTTTACCTTGACACTCTGGTATAGGTGAAAAATTTAAGAAGATGACCTGTTGTATGTAGTTGTGACGTGTTCGAATAGGCGTTTGTTTTGTTTGTGTAGCACATTTTAAATATGTAATTGTAGCACATTTTAAACATGTAATTGTAGCACATTTTAAATCTGTAATTGTAGCACATTTTAAATATGTAATGTATATTCGAACACGCTACAACTACATACAACAGGTCATCTTTTAAGTTTTTCACCTATACCTTTCACGGGTTCTTTATCACGATTCACCTCAATTAAATTGAAAAAAAAAGAAAACACTTTATGTATATAAGATGCACGGCACTTCACAAAAATGGATTTGTCTAACGGTTCGGAACGGTATTCTCGTGTTAAAAAAAGAACAACAACAAGTAGGCGATAAAATGGAAGATTTAGTTTTAAGCGTAAGTTACTGGCCGTTAGAAATGCCCGCGGCGCGTCTTCGACTCAAACTAAATTCGTAGCTCCCAACTCCAGCGCAATTTGAATGACCTCGCCAATTACAATAGAATCCCTAAATCAGGCGAACCACCATAAATCAGTTCTCAGACAAATTCAAAAACAGTAGGAGACGGTAGCGTACCTCGCGCATTGTTCCCGATCGGTGCGGCTAAACAGAAGGTGAGCCATTGTACTCCCGAGTTGTAAATTTCATGAAAAGTGAAATTCCTTTTGAATACCAGTTCGACCCATAAAACATAATCCCGGAACCGAGCCGGTATTGTTTCTGGCACTTATTGTTTCACGTCAATGCGAGAGCGAAATTTGTCTCCCAACTTGCGAAATGTTTTTGCAAACGCCACATTGTGCAAAACTTGCAGAAACTAATTGTATTAGACGCCACCGGAATCTGCTTTTACTTTTAAACTAAACTTTTTTTTAAACTTTTTTGCAGCCACCTGCCACTGCAATTCTGAGAATCTGATGTCCACTTATAGTTGTCAAAAACTCTGCGCTTTGAGTCATAATTACGAAATCCTATCGGTTATCTGTCGCTTGTACCAGTTACGAAATGTTAAGGGAAAATGATGCAGTAATTTTCGAAATTACACGCTTGCTCTCGGCAAACTGACAGCCAGATTATAGGCAGGTATCTTTTGATACAAACTTATACTGTTTAGTAGTAAAGTGAGCTGCGAGAATCGTAGCAAGTCGCATATTTACAAGTTTTACTATACACATTCATACTTACACTACGTATAAATTTTTAAAGCTAAGTTACACACTACCGATTCACACATTTTTCTATGTTTTCATTTCACACTTAAGTATAGAATGTATTGCCGAACGTCCAAGTCCTACGAAGTTGCACTTTCGAACGAGTTTGTAAAACCACAGTCTTATATACTGTGGTAAAACTAAACGTATTGAATTAGAATCAATTGTTATTTTTATTTAAGCTCGCGCTCTGGTAAAGAACTACATTATAGGCGTTAAGGCTTTTCGCTCGTGCGAACGTAACACTGATTCCAATTTAATACGTCATTCTTAATAGTCAAGTTAAATACTTAGGTAAAATTTAAGAATATGATGGTAAACTTACCAAATTGACTTCTCATCCAGGGGTAGAGTGGACTGGGCAGCGAAGCGTTGGTGTTAGGCGGGGGCTGCTGAGGGGGAGGCTGCTGCGCATGCATCGGCTGCTGGTGCATGGGCGGCATCTGCGTCTGGTGCTGCATGTCGTCCACGGGGTACATGAGGTGCTGCTGGTGCGGCACCCCATGCTGCACCATGTGCTGCTGCGAGTGCATGTGGTGGGGCATCTGCTGCGCCTGCTCCAGCGGCGGGCTGCCCGGCACGCCCGCCGGCGCCGCTGCCGCTTGCAGCTTGCAGGACGTGTACGCCGGCGTCGACTGGTGGCCGTTAGGGCCGTACCCGTCCTTAGGACCCATGTGCCCCATTTGGGACGGACTGTCCGGCCGGTAGCCGTTCTGCTCCATTTGCGGGTAGTAACCCAACCGGTCGTAAGGTGGAAATCTAGGGTAGGGCATCCCGGGCGCCGGTTGGGCCGGGTAGTGGTGTTGCGCTGGCCGCAGCTGCTGGTCGCAGCCGTCCATCTCGTGCCCTTGCTGCGGCACCGCGCCGTAGTGCGCGTGCGCCTGCTGGTGCTCGTGTCCGCCGTTCCGCATGTCCGGCATGTACGCGTTAGAGAAGTATGCCATGTTATCGCAGCTGTTAGCGCTCATCGCGGGCCCGCAGCCCGCGCGGCTCGCGTCCGTATCTTCCGTTGCAGATTCTCGGCCTCCTGGGCCGACACTATCACCGTTCGATCACCACAAAAACACTTCGGATTCCATTCACTACACGGGCACGATCGATCTCACTTGCGGCTCACGCGGTGGACGGTGTCTCCTCATCGGATCCTCGGCAAATCTGGAAAGCAAAGGTTAACGCACTTAGTTCATCTATAATTAAATATATTTTTCCAATGGTCAGGTATCGAGAGGCGGTTCTCGATCAATTGTTTGCTTTGGCGCGCTCGCGGTTTTATGTGCCAGAATCAACACACCGCGGTCTGCCGGCAGACACAGACTGACACGTGTCCTAAAGCTGGGACACACACGTAGACATAAAACCTCATATGTTCCGAGTAAAACGCCTATTAGCGACAACCTGTCTGATACGGGCCCCCGTTTACCGCACAGATACAGATAACTAAGCGGCACATTCTAAGAAACGCCAGTCAAGTTCGAAGTCCGTCTTTGTCTGACTACCGAAATGCCGTCTCCGAAAATGAGACAGCGATATGACATAGTGTCACGTCGTGTACATGTGGCTGACCCGCCGTCATAGCCTCGACATTTCCCAGCAGTTGATGGAGCATGAGTGACAGCCGCGTTTGGCCCGACGACATAACTTTACTCGGACGTTAATTTCTGTAGCGCGGCTAGAGTCACCATAACCTCAGCGTTATCGTGGGATCTGGTTCAACAGGTTTTTAAGTACAAAATTTATTGTGTACGTGGTTTATGTGACAGCTACCAGAATTTGTCAAGTAGCGAGTACAAAAAGTCATGCAAATATACCTGCCGACAGTGGAACTTATTTTCTTTACGCAGAAACACACTGTTATGTTTGGAACGATGTCATCTACTGCTCGAGATCTGGGACAACATGGCAAAGTCACATCAAAGTGTTTTGGACATGGATTGTTAAATTTATGTCAAAAGTAAAAAATCCATACAACATATTGCTGGCGGGGCGGCACCACTCCCCTTGGGCAGGCGCAAGTTATTTAAAACCCAAAGTTCAAGCTTCATTAGCGCTCGTTAATGATGGCGGCGACTCTGATACAATATGTTCCTACAGAATAAGTGCTACTGTTTGTTTCATAACAGTGACATAGAAAAATCAAACGACATGCTTATTTAACGTTATTTATCCCTACATAACAAACCTGAAAGCATAACATGACGTTAGCAAACTTATAATTTATAGTCATACCTACACAGATTGATTGTGCTATACTTAGCACTTTGAAGTGCGTAAACAATGATGAATTGAATACGACAATGATTAAACCCATTTCTCATTTACCTATAGAGTGGGTACATCCTAAAAGTCTACAGATTTATTCATAAGTCTCAACTCCCCAGCTACCAACCGAAACCATGGCTAGATATTTCGTAAATTTGCATGTTGAGGGATGAACAATTTAAATTTACGATTTTACCACCCTCCACGCGGGACAACCCTCACGATTTTTTTAATTTTCAATTTCCATTTGCATTCCACCAAGTAGATTGGACACACCAATCTGCGAATACCTACTCGTAGGTAGGTACGTACAGACACGCGGCTGATTAATGGTTTTTTATTTATTTGAAATGCCTTGTTGTCCTTTTAAATTGTATTGGAAGAATGAAAGAAGAAGCGTATTGGTCGTAAGGTATTTGTTATTTATTTATTATGTCTAGTTGCTACAAAAACAATTCTGAGAGACCAAGAGTGATCCAACAAAGAAACGTAGAAAGATGTTTTCCTATACTCCCGTACCTACTACTTGTTTACGAAGTTAACTAATATTTCTAGTGAGTAATCTTTAGTACATTACATACATATAAAATATTGTTACCTCCGTATACGTACTGAAACCCGTTAGCAGCTTTTAAATTCGAGACTGGCCGTTAAATATTTTGAAGCACAATCTCGGAGTTACAGTTTTTAATCTTTAGAAACACGAACTAATGTTCTAGTCCGCAATTATTACGAGGCAGATAAGATCTCCGTTGCGTTTCAAGGAACATGTCTTTAGCGGCGCGCGCGCAGGTCAAATTAAGAGTCTCACGTGATTTTGATAATTTGATAACGGACGACCGCCTTTGATTTATTAGGGGCCGGTTCTTGAGGCTGGCTCTGTTCACATGATCTCTGCGGGCCAACTGTTATGGTTTCTACGAGCTCTGATCTAATTATCTTTTTTAGAAATAACTGTACATGTATGTTTTACATAGATCGTATGTCAAATAGATTATGGAGCGACGAAACTCGTTGTCACATAAAAAGTATCATCGGCAAGCAAATTGTACGTTTTTTATTCATCCGCTGAATGAAATGTTTACATAGCTATTATTTTTTTAAACATGACACTAAACCCAAATTTATGCGAGCAATTTCGTTTTTATACACAAGTATCTATTTTATCAGCTTCATTGAGGAATTGAAGCGTTAGTATGTCATTTGAAATAGTCCGAGAGACGTAAAAATTGTTAAAATATTGGATATTTCGTCGTACATCGTGTTTAGTGACTGGCCGATAAATCAACTAAAATAAGGCCGTGTAATAGACTCGCAGCCAAATTAAAAAGAATATTAATATGATTTCGCGTAAGTCTGGCCGAGGTTGTTAATCACGGGATGATCAAAGGGGGTATTTCGGGAAATTCCCAGCGCCTGTATTTATCATTTCCACTATTTGTCAATTAAAGAGCTATTGTGGGAGCACAAAGTGGTTCTGATTTATTCGTGTATCGGTTTTGGAACGAGTTGCGGGTGGAAAGAGCACGGAAACTCCTCCTTTTATTTACGATCAGAATATTAGTAGCGCGATACAAATAAGTTATTCCGCACGTTCTTTAGTTTTTTTTCTACTGACTTACTTAAGGTAAATGTGCCTAGGTTTGATACCTTAATACCCACTAGTTGACACATATTGTTCATAATCATAAATTTTAACTAACATGAGACATATTAACACTTAAAGAAAGAAATACGGTTTATCTCTATTCGCATGACATAAGATTGAAGTGCCAAATATGGGTCAGTGTACAGCACTGGGACGTTTACCTTACATGAATATGAGAAAACTGAATTAATATGACACTTGGAGCTAAGATAGATACCTACCTAGTATTGTCGGGAAAAAAAAGGAAAATTAATTTTCAGATTATGTGTGCAAGATGTTTTAAGGTCACCGCATACAAACACGGTTAATATTTGGACATTGTGATGCTACTTTCACACTGACTGGCCACAAACGCAAAATGTTACTGTAATTATAATTGGAACCTAATTGTAACATTCTTGAAGTAAGATTGAGTGCACGCAGTAATTGAAGGGTCCCCAACAATAGGATTTTATCTACTAAACTTGTACGTATCATAAATCTGGCTTAAGACAAATAAATGATAGGTAGTTCATTGTCAATGTGGATGCCGACTTGCCGAGGTCAAAAATGTTTGATACAAATTAGGTTACCCGTCTTAGGCTTCTTCGTCTTCCTGATTTGTCTGGTGCGGAGGCGGTACGATATGAGAGAACTGTCAGCTGTCAGTGCCAACTGTCAGTCGAGTCAGTGTCGCTTTTACTGCCCCTTTACACTTAAATAAGCGCGTCCTGACTGGCGCGGGATGCGAGGTGCTTCCACGCATGATATTACTACTGCGCAAACGTAATAATGATAGGGAATACTATTCCAAGTGAGTAAATCCCTGCAACATCAGTAAGTACACGTCAAAGAAGAAAATGCCACATATCAATCCCGCAACCTCAAAATCAGGAAGATGCCTTACCAGTGTAATCGTAAGTTGTCTTAGATACATAAAAAATAACAACATTTATTTATTTATTTTTAGGTTTCAATCAGCCTGCGCCCTTTGTGCCAAAACCGTTTACAAATTTATAATGTCTACTGTATAAGTACCAATGAAAAATAAAAAAGATTTCTAAAACAAAAAGTTTCAGTGTGCGGCGCTCCGGCCCTCAAAGGGCGCCAGTAGTGTGGGAACATCCATTACACCACACGCTCGTATTAATCCTCTCGTCTCTTCTGATCTCCTCCGATCTCCCTGCTCCGCAGTGGTCTCAACTAATTTATTAATTACACCGTCTCGAGGTTTCATTTGAACGTTTCTAATTTTACCGTAAAGTTAATAGATGTCTAAAAATACACGATTGCCCTGTGAAATCGGTGTATATTTCTATTCATAATATTTATTTTGCTTTCGAAAGGTAAAATTAACTAACATGGGCAATTTATAGGAATTTAGTAAATACATAACTTAATAAAACAAATTTAATATGACAAATTACTAAGTGAATATATATATATATATATACTTTATACCACGATTGTGGCAAACAATCGAACGACCCGGTTGATGGTAAGCGCGCTGCCTAGTAAGTAAATGCTACCTTGTTTTTCGGTTAGGCAGAAATTTGATGAAGTTCTGATGAAATATACATAAATAGTATATATAGTAATCACAGGTACTCGGTACACAACGAACATATACATACTTATACCTAACCTAACCCAACAGTCGACTAACCCTCTCGCTTAAAAAAAACACACGTCTACTCAATCCGGGCTTCATGAAAAATTATGAACCCACAAAATTACAGAACTTGTCTGATTAAATTTGGAAGTTGGGCGGGTAATTAGAGGAACACGGCATTTCACTCAGAGCCCGCTTACAGGACCCGCGGAGGGTCGTTTCGGACTTTTTGATGACGAAAAAACTGTCACCGCACCGCGTGTTAATTCCGCCGTTCGGATTTGTTTTTATTTTTAGGCATGATGTGGCCAGGAGAATGTCCTATTAACCCATCGTTTGCCTACGTACGGGATTCGTGGCAAACGTTTTAACATATTGCTGATTATGTGATTAGCTTTTTAGGGTCCTGTAGTAACTATGGAACTCTTATGGTTTCGCCATGTCCGACCCGTCCGCGCCTTAGCTCAATAACCGTTACTACTAGTAAGCTGTAATTTGGCATAGGCATCTTAGATAGGCATACATATCAATCACGCAAACAAAATATTTTTTAGGGTTGTTACCGTCCTCTCCTATACGTAATGATGGGGATGCATTTTTTTTCTTGCAAAGCCCATCGTTATTGTGGGTTATAATGGGATAGCTCGTTTAAAAGTAAGGTAGGTTCTTTAACCATTATTTGATTCAGTATCATCAACATCCGTTTTGCGTGATATTAAACTCAAAAGAAAAGTGCTAATTCTGTGCTAAAAAGTCGAGTGAGCTTTTAAGTCCTCATAATGTAAGGTGGTCAACTACGGAATCCTACATTGCGCGTAGCCCGACACGCATTTGCCTGGTTGTTTGTGTAATATTTGTCAGTCAGTTGCACAACGAAAGGTGCAGATAACAAAGTTAATGGTGGAAGTTGGTATAAAAATTATACGGATAAGTCCCAGGTGCTTAGTAAAAGAAGCGCCATAACAACAAAAGTTTATAGTGATAGTAAAATGTGAATGAATGTAATTCACTTTGGAGCATATTTATTTTCTGTTGCAAATTAAAACCGATGATAATGAGCGGTTAATTTTTACAGCAGTATAAACGTGCGAGTGAATCTTGAAAGTATAAACTAGCCGTAGATCGATGCTATATCGCGTTTGCATTGCTGAAAAAAGTCGCCAATTTAAATAGTTAGTCGTTTAACCCTATTCTTAACCCATATATACACGATACACGCCTCCACGTGGATGCGAATATCTTAAACGCGGGCAGGAATCTGTTAATCAAAGCGAGCGATCAATTACTGGCAGCAATCAAAATGGCTGGCATACCCGTGGTTTCAAAGGCGCGTCAAGCGATACAGGTAATGGCGTGTCCGACATCTTTCGTAGGTACATAATGGTGCTGCGATTTGGTGAACTTTGTTGTTTAATAGATTGCATATATATAGTCCTCCACATCGGTTTCGATAACGGCGACCCTATTACGGATTTTTTCTTTTGTGAGCTCTAATATGGCTCGCTAGGCCAAATTTGGTCTTAAAGACCCTATGGCATTCCAGACAGTAAAGTTGCCCTGCCGAGTTGTATGTGTATGTGTATGAAGGCCTAGGTCTGTCTTTGCGTAATTGGCGATTTATATCCAAAGCTGAGATACGGTTTTCCTCGAATAATTTGATTTTATTGAATATAGTAGACCGCCAAGAAGACCTTTTGGCAGCTAGTTTCTCCCAGCAGGCAGGATCTATAGCGCAAGCGTTCAAGTGTCGTTTGAGCACGTCCTTATAGCGCAGATGCTGACCACCGTGCATCCGCTTACCCTCAGACAGCTCTGAGTAGAAGACAGCCTTAGGCAAGCGGCGGTCATCCATACCAAGGACATGCCCACTCCACCTGAGCTGACGTTGCATTAGGAGAGCCTCCATGGCATACGTCCCGGAGCGACGCAGAACCTCAGAATTTGAGACGCGGTCCTGCCACTTGATCTTTAATATATATCTAAGACACATCAGATGGTAAGTGTCCAGCTTTTTTATGTCGGATGTGTAGACACACCATGTCTCTGAGCCATATAAAAGGATAGGAATGATTAGCGCCTTGTAGACTTTTATATGGCTATTTTTTAATTTTCGTCTGCAGCTTCAGATCGTGGGACTTCCACACACGGTCTGTGAGTCGTCCGAAATTGGTAGCGGCGTTTGCGATGCGCGATGGGATCTCCGAAGCCAAGGAGTTGTCACGCCTGACAATACTCCCAAGATATTTGAAGTACGATACCTCTTCCAGCGGGTTTCCATCTAGATTCAGCGCTGCTGGATCGGCTTCGCTTCCTCTAGGTGGTTGTTTGAGAATTTGTGTCTTGGAAGCACTTATAACTAGGCCAAAACTTTGACAAGATTGATGTAGGGCATCGACGTAGGTTTGGAGGTTCACCATGCTATCTGACATAAGGCATACATCGTCGGCGTACAGAATCTCCAATATGGAGACCTTTTGTACTTTGGATCTCGCTCTGAATCTTGAGATGTCAAACACTCCTTTTTCAATTCTAACGTTAAGATGGATTTGGTCGCCGCAACACTCAAGGGCGTCTCTCATAACAGCTGAGAAATATATGGCAAAGAGTGTGGGCGCCATGACACATCCTTGTTTAACTCCACTCGTAATTTGAATTTCCTAAAAGAGCTCCTTTTCGTGTCGAACCTGTGCCTTCATTCCGACATGGAATTGACGAATCAGATTAACGAACTTCTTCGGATAACCAGACTTTTGGAGAACAAGCCAGAGGGCCTCTCGTGGAACTCTATCAAAAGCTTTTTCCAGATCCACAAAGCACATGTAATGAGGACGTTGGTGTTCAAGGCTTTTTTCCTGGAGTTGTCTAACAACAGCGATAGCGTCAATAGTCCCTCTGCTAGGACGAAACCCACATTGACTCTCTAGGAGGTGCTGTTCAGCTAACTCGCTTAAGCGGGCATTAAGGACGTGTGCAAGAATCTTACCGGCGCTAGAGAGAAGCGATATACCTCGGTAGGAGCCGCAGTCGGAGACATCTCCTTTCCCTTTGTACAGCTTGCAAATTACCGCATCCCTCCAGTCCTGGGGCACATCTTCACTAATCCACACTTTTACGGTGAAATGGTACAGCCTGCTGACAATGTTTTCTCCACTGTATTTATAAATTTCAGCAGGGAGCTGATCCATTCCGGGTGCTTTTGAGTTTTTAAGACGCTTAAGTGCCTTAACAAACTCTTCGAAAGTTGGTGGGTCATCCAGGCGTTGACATACTGGTAGTTCTTCAAGCGAATCTATGTAAGACAGATCAGCACCGAGCGTATCGGGACCACGACCAGAGTCAGCGTGAGTAGACCCCCCACAAGGTGGACTGATGACCGGTAAAGGTCGCGGGAGTCCGCTGGATGCGGGTGGCGCAGGACCGGTCATTGTGGCACTATTTGGGGGAGGCCTATGTCCAGCAGTGGACGTCCTTCGGCTGATATGTTGAGATGGGAATACGAATAAACGGCCTATTCAAAGTAAGTAGTTGTAAGTATAAGTACCTAAAATAGCCGCCGTCGGTGATATCAATTTGCATTGCAAGAAAACAAAAGAGTGGATCCAGTTTTCTTAAATGAACGCCCTCTCCCCGTACACACTTTTCATGTGTGAGCTTTGTACTTATTGTGTATTGCGTCTTGCGCTTATATGCTTACATTTATGTAAATTAAATAAATAAATAAAGATTAAGGGACTATTTTGCACAAACCAAACTAGCCCCATAGTAAGGTCAATAAGGCTGGTGTTAAGGGTGCGAGACGACGATATATTTATATATATATTTATATATACACAACTATCTACATAGAAAATATCCGAGAGTCTGCAACAAATATTCATTACATGGGCACTCACAGGAGACCTACGTTCAGTCAATTATTGATTTTCCTCAATAATTACAACTTTTTCACTGTTTATACCACTCTCCTTACTGAATAAGTCGATCGAGCAAGTAAGCATTGTTCATATTCTCTGGTGACATAATTCAACTATTGTGCAGATTGACAAGCACACAGCAAATACAAGCAGCTTAAGTGTTAATTGCGCAATAACAAACTTGGCCAGTATCAGTTACTGGCCACTAATTGCATTACATGACTAGATAAGGCATAACGACTTGTAGCTTGACAGGTGTTAATTTAATCGCGGGCTAAATTAGTAGCGTTTTAATTAACAGATAACTCTTCAAGTGAATGGGCTGTTTGTATAGGTTGATTATCTTCATTTGTCAAACCACATCTTACACGGAGCACCATGTTTTTGCTTTAACTCATTCACTATGCAGCTAATATGTTTGCAGCTCTAAGCTGTCTCGCCCGTACGAGTACCTATAGATATTTCTGTGCCAAGTAAGCGTAGTGAAAAAGCTATGACTGGACTCCAATACCTACATAATGTACATTGGAAAATGATACCGTGAAAATCTTGGTATTGAAATCACATTTAATGATATAAGTAAAAGTAATTTAAGTATTCTTCAAATTAGGCATATTACATGCACATGAACATCAATAAACTAACATCGGTAAGGATTTGTTAACTTCGTCATTAAGGTCCACTATCATAATGCAAATTATAAGGTTTGCGTTTTAAAGTTGATCAGAGCCTCGCAGGTTGCATACCATTGGAAATTCATATAATATGTATTCACTTCGGTTTAAGTATGGCTTTTGCATTCAATGTTTCGCTCCATACACCTCCAAAACAAATTGAAATGCGATTGAAGTTACCGAGAGGAATCAAATCGAAGCCCAAGCCTCAGCCTACCAAATATTGTAGTTCCCATACCGCCACGCTGGCGCCCGAATCATATTCGTTTAATTAACATTGCTATCATACCAGCTAATTGTTATATCGCGCGGAGCTGATTTATCGCTACGAGGACGCCGACACCTTTGTAATTGCGCCATTCTAACATCGCTTGCATACGTTCGAACAATAGGATGCGCGGGCGGACATATATCGGGAATACCCTCGTATCTGATTTCGTATGTACAAACAAATGACAACCTTGACACGTGACTTTAGAGATTAAATTCTAAGTTTAATCTGCGCCTTCATACGAGCTTGTAATAAATAGGTTTAAGTATATTACATATTACTTGGTGTATATAGTTCTAGGTTTACGCAACTGACAATCTAACTGAGCTATAATTCGTAGGGCTACCACAGATAAGTTAAATGTGCAGTCTACTTTTAAGTTTTTTTCATAAACTTATATAAACGCCATCTGTTAACTTAATAGGTTAACTTTTAAGGGCGCCATCTGTGATCTTTAGTGAGAACTCCGTCGATGTGCAGGTATCGTGGGTTAGTTAACTATTTTCGCGCCCTTCGCGGAGAGCTTAAAAGCTCGCTGACGATTTAGCTGTAGGTAGACTATAATTTTTAGAGGTCCGTGTTTTATTTGCCATAACCATAACATTCGTAACTCCACATTTTACATACAACATTAAATACGACTTTAATGCGTATCGATTGTGTTTTTATTGACAAGCGATGATGCCGTACAAACAGAGTTATTAACAATTTAATAATTTAGTAGACTATGTAGAGTTGTAGACTATATTATTTTGGTCTAAGTTTTTCAATTTATGCTTTGCAATCTCGTAATAATCCATATAGAAAGACAAATAAATGTTGAATAGGATATGTTGACATGCCTTGCGTATATTATGTTTAACAAAATCTTTATTTATGGATTATAATGAGTATAAAATGCAAATTATAGTGTAGCAAGTAGCCAGTTAGGTTATAATTTGACGAAACTTATTAAATTGGGATAAGTTTTATTCTTTTGCTAGGCTTGGCGCTCACATAGTAGCGTACGTAAGCAAGAAATACCAAACTGATTCAATTGACACGTTTAGAAAATAGACCCTAAGGATTAATATAAATATTAATATTTAGGTAACGGATATAAATTATGATAAACAAGCATTACTTCAACCCTTTAAGGAAAAGGTGAAAGTTGAAACAGGAAAGCAGAGCATCTAAAAGTCGATTAAAATTCCGAACGCGGCTTGCTCCCGCTCCATTGAATAATTCGGAACGCTTTCTGAATGGTTATACCAGTTCAGTCGACCCCAAAATAATGTGAACAATTTTGAGCCTTATCCCCCAGACATAAGCTGCGAAACGTATACATATAAATAGAAGTCACGGTACTGCACGGCACAACCCTACGCACGTTTGCTTTCTCTTGGGTAACTATTTATACTGTTGGGAGTATTGTTCTTTTTATTTATTGTATTTTACAATTGTGTCCTGTGGCAAGGACTTGTGGAAAGAATGACCTGACACCTCAACATTCATAATAAATATACTTACTTTTAATCTTTTAATCAAAAAGATTAAGTGTGTCTTATCTTTTAATCTTGTGTGTTTTAATGTCCGTTTAAGAGTATTTTAAAGTATTTTAAGCAAAAGTAAGTGAGTATGTAAAAGTAGCAAGCACATTCAAAACAAACATAGTCATATCTTATAAATACTTATTCTTATTCCGAAACACATTTTGACATATTCAAATCATGATTTTTAAAACGTCTTTCATGTCTCAAAGAAGTGCTGATGTGTCAAGTGTAAGTTCGACACACTGATCTTTAGATAAAATGCATTGAAATTTAATCTGAATTGGCCCAGGTTGGCTGGGATTTCACAATCACGATCATGAAAGTCCTTACACCATTTCAGTTGTCAAAAGCTCAATAAGTTCTTAGTTCAGTGGAAGCGTCGCGACCGAATGATGATGAACGGTTTTCATCGTTTACTTCCGGCGCCAGGCCGGAAGTCCACAGATACCGGCCGCCCACTGCCCAGCGCGTAAATTAACTCACTCACGGACAGCTTCCGGTGAGGTTTGATAGCGTTTCTATATTTTTAAACTGAGCATTTTTGGTAAAGAAATTTCGGGTTGGAATGTTCTATGACTTTTCATTCCAACTGACTACATTTTCAGAAGTATTTTAGGCAAGTCTCTTATAATTTACAGTAAAGATTATTCTGATCTGACCAGCCATTTCAAAATACATAGGTATGTACTTAATCATAATGAAAATAGATTCATACTTATGTCAGACAGTTAAACGTCATAATAATTATACCTACCTTTAGCCATATTTATCATACCAGTACCATATAACTAGTCATACTTATTTGAGTATTTTAAAGGGATAACTAAGTTCGTTGCTACAGAAACCAGTCACGTAATAGAAACTGTCTTTTTGTTGAAACTTTTTACTATTTAAGTCTCTTATAGGTAAAATCTATGGGCATAATTTAATGATTTAATAGTTTTATTTACTATCACGGTGAATTTTTAGTTATTAGAAACTTTCGTATTTACTTGAAGCTGTCCATTTAAAAAAAAGTACTCATCTTTGTGTACATGCATTGCACTGAATGAATATGATATAAAATAAAATTTACTGACGCAGTTGCCAACCTGACTTTACGTTACTTATCTATTTAAGAAGATCATAAGGTACCTAATCCAAGTATAAATACCAATAGGGAAGCATAATTTACGAAACGATAATGTAGGCAGAGAATAGAAATAGGCCGACACAGAACAAGTTTCAGGTATTCTGGTATTAAAGGCCATAAATCTTATTATTAAATCGCCCTTAAGGTCACGCAGCTAAATAGTTGCACGGCCCTTCACGCACTATTAATTTAGACACTGTCACAAACTGAGAAGGGTTAAGCCTTGCGATTATGGAATTTAAATTTCGCGTAAACACACGGTTTTATCAATAACTAGGGTAATTTTAACGTCATTTTGAATGGTAACAGATTATGATTTATTTATTTTGATGAGCTTTTCCGTCTGCAGGATTGGACAAAATAAGGGTTTAAAGCATAATGCTGTTTAAACCCATGTGATTAAATATGAACTCTCTTGTTAGCTTTTTTCGGCAAAAACTTCCATCACCTTAAACTTGGGTAACAAGTTTAATCATAATTTAATTTCATAAAAAATACTACGCATCAGAAAAACACTAGTGTGTAAACCTATCAAGATAAAATAAACAATATTTTTTACCAGGAGAGAGAAACAGTATAGGCAGCATCAAAAGTAGCTACACATTTGAAAAGTTCTAAAGTCTTTATTATAAGCTAATAAGAGTTTTTGGCCCCTTCATTATGCATAGCAACTTTTGATGCTGACTGCACAAGGTACTGGTGCTAAATACCATAAAATATTCTAATTCCATAGCAAACTATACAAAAAAAACTTAAATATACGGCATTTTAAAATGAAATTGAAGTAAAAATATATAATTAGGTACCTGAATAATAAATTATTACATAGCATTCACGAAACCCGAACATATTGGAATGTCGACGGTGCGTGTATTAAACACAGCACCATCTCTGACGTGCCTAACGAACTAAATGAAAAGTAGTTTACAAAACTTTTAAAACTCGCGCGCTACTGACCTCTGTCGGTGAGTAGTTGGACTTAGTGGCTCAGTAAATTACCCATGCACAGCTACTACATACTAGATGGCACTATTAAGTAAAATGTGAACTCTAGACTCTAGAATATAAAATAGTATATGTATGTTTTGTTAAATATCTGTTCTAAATTAATTATAGAATGTTATTTGTTTGTTTTATTTTTAAACAATACTTTCAAGATGAAGCTCTTATTCTTGAATGTTCGTAATACCAATTAGCAAACACTAAGTCAATGTTACTAGACTTTACCCAATGAGAATGTTTGCTTCCCATTGTCTTGGCCACCTGTGATCATTGTGACCTTCCGTTATTGTTAATTTCGTTCATTTGTTTAAATATTTCAACACGTAAATTAATAATTCGGATAATGAGAATATTGGATTCGTTTCACTTTAATTTTTACGGTCAAGGATTCAGATTTATTTTTCCTTATTGGATAAATATCTAAATGTAACTAATAAGAGAAGAAATGCCATATTCGTATTAGATATATTGTAGACTCAGAATTATAAACTATACATAGGTAACCTTTATTAATAAATTGAATGAGGTAAGTACCTACATATTGATCACTTTAATATCTACATCGGTACAATTATGAACAACGAGTAAAATTAATAATTCTAAACGTATTTTAACTAAGTAACAAGATGAAACGCGATTCATTAAAAATTCATTTGGCCCCAAAATTTAAATTTTGAATTTTTCCGATCGATCCAAAAAGGGCTGGCCGATAGGGATGGGATGAGCGTTTCGTCTGTCGAGATTTTTTTGCGCGATTTTTTCGACGTTATTATTATGAGAAAAAATGCGGAGTCAGTAAAGCGGAACGTGGGGTGGGGGCCTGACGAGGGTTCCCCGTTTGATTGAAGCGGGAGGTGGGCGGGGCGGTGACGTCACGGTCTCATAATAGGCCGTGCAATGGCCGCCGTATATCAGCTAGCTTGCACTTGAACTATATTTGTTGAGACAATTGACGGCATAGTGATACTGATTTGTCAAGTAAAAAGTTGTGAGTGATATAGAAATGAACAAGAAGAACGCGTGTTTACAATTGATGCGATAATGAGATTGATATACCTAATATATTTTTACATACATAGTAGGGGTCTATATTCTAATATATAAGCCTTTTAGCTCATTAACCTTGTCATACCTCCATTCTGCTTGTATTGTCTGCTACTTAGTTATTTTTTACTTAGTCATTAGGCATAATGGGTAAGTAATGTTCACCTTTGTTCCTATTCAGAGCAAGTATCATAACTTCAATAATTCAACTTAATAAATTTTGTGTAGCAGGATGTAAAAGCCAGATAAAATCAATTTTAAACATGTTTGAACAATTTAAAAATATGAAACAAATCAAATTCGACACAACTCCTCTACGATGTTCCAATCCAAGCTAACACAAAATAAATTATTCATAACTCTCGAAATGCGACCAATAACATTAAAACAGCGTTATAGCGTTAAAAAGCGTTCGCAAGCGTGCCGATGGGCGGAGCGAGCGTTGCGTGCCACAGCGCACTTAGCACGGGAACACCTCGCAGCATGGCACATCACATCACTAGCTACGCCTCTTGCTTGCCTGCCAGCATTATTATTTTTTCTAATTCCATGTTTGAAATCAAGTAGTTATTGTGAGAATAGAAAATCGTCGCTACATAGTAAGCAACAGTTACACGCCTCTTGCTTGCCTGTCAGCATTTTTATTCTAAATGCTATGTTTGAAATCATGGAGTTACTGCTGAAAGTCAGCTACCTATTTCTTAGTGACAATTCCTTAATTAGTCAGGAAAACGCTTCATGTGGTATTAAGTAATAATCCAAAACCTGGAACGTTTTCTAGCTATGATGTCATCAATTGTTTGAATGGAAAAATATTTTTTTTTTCAGGAACCTCGCGTACTCCACTCGCGTACTTTTCTACCGAACTGTAGTCAGGTCCAGGGCCAATACGTAGGGATACGGGTATATAGATTTTTGGATATAAATATCCTAATTAAACTACAGGTAACAATAAAGGACACTATTTTTTTTAGGGGCACCAAGCCTTAGGGGACCAAGATACTTAATGCAAAAATATTATATAATTGAATTTTGATCACATTAAATATATTTTTCATCTGTTTCGTTAACCAAACTAATAACGTTCATGTCAAAGTAAGAAATTGTCAAAACGTTAAAACGAATTTTATAAAATGTTTTTCAACAATAGAAATTCGCAACGAAATTTATAACCGAACTAATAATATTCCTGGTAACGTAAATAATCATAAAGCGTAAAAACCACGTAAAAATGAATTACAAAAATGTTTAATCAAGAAAAAGTATGTAAGTAGGTACTTAGGTAAGTAGTACGAAATGAACCGAACAAACAATCTATGAACACGATTAACGTGATCAAGTTATTTGGACAGTTGTCGACTCGAGACCGAACCATGTCGATATTACACCTTGAAATTAATTTAATGTTTGCATATTAGGTAATGATGAGAACTAGTTTAAGGATTGTTAATAATTTTTACTATAAGGAAACGAATACATATGTGGGTAAGTACATCGATCTAACGTAATGGGTTCGTTTCGAAAAACAAGTACATATTACCTAATCAAATCTATCTCACTCAACATACCTAACAATCTGACGTCATATCAATATTCTTCTAGTCAAATAGGCCACCTAGGGAATAAGACTCTACATTAGTTGGAATTTTACTTCGCTAAGTTCAGAACTACCTACTTTGAAACGAACAATTGAAATACTATTTATTTAGAGCACAATGACAATGAATATAATAAAGAAGATCAGATAGTTTAACATGCAGAAATGCATGGCCCGAACCAGAGGTCTAAATAGCGTAAAAGATTCATATATATGTATATTTTCATTGTATCACGTCTAGAAAACGATTAAGGCGATAATTAGTTTTTATAGTCTAGCGGACGTCATTTCCATTATTGTATCTCTATTTCCATTATTGTCTATCTCAAATTTAGCAGATAAAAAAGCATATTTTTGGAGAAAATGACCAACTATCGAGTTTGTTTCGGCATTCCTTCTCGGCTGTGGTCTTCTTTTTCAGTAACACTAGTTGATTTAGACTTGTAAAGTGGTCATTGCAGCCTACTTGCAGAGTAAAGTTCATTTGTTTCATTTAGTAAGTTACAAGAAATCATCATCATCATCAGATTCATCAAACTGGCAATCAGATGCTGATGAATGATAAGGCTGATGCCTTTAACCATCCCACTGTTGGACTCAAGCCTCCTCTCATAGATGAAATGGTACAGGGTAAAGATATTCACCATCAGAATATTTTCAGCCAGTAATTACTGCTCAGAATCTTAATACCCAACTCGTCCATCCAGGTTCCATCCAGGTATCCAGGTTATATCGGCAAAAGTAAAAAGTAAAGGTTATTTATTCTTTAATTTAGGCATATTATATGCATCTATGAATGTCAATAAACTACCACCGGTTAGGAAAAATAAACCTCTGCCACGAGAAGGACCGGCGTAACAAACTCGGCTAGGTAAATTTTTTAAAAACAAAATACATCGTATATATAAGTAAAGGAATATAAAATTCCAGTATCACAGTAATACAAAATCAGATACAATGCCATAGTAGAATAGAACATGGTTTAACGAGGGGCGTAAGTGGGATATTGCGAACGAGAGCTTTTGATGACTCGAGTTTGCAATTTTCTTACGTCCCGAGGTAATCACAATGTTTTCATCACATTTGCGAGGAAATAAATAACTACAAAAGTAATCAAAATTGAAGAAATCGACCACTTCCTCTCCAGTATCAATGCATGGATTCCGAGAGGAGAGCGCAGCACGCGCGCGCGTGCGCGCGCACCTTCACTATTGCGACCAATCAGAGAGCAGGTATTCTTGTGGAGCGCGGCCAACTAGATTTTTTAAACCAATCAGATCGCAGAGAAACTCATAACTCCCTAGGGAGTTATGAAAATCCATGACTCCCGCGGGAGCTAAATAGGCTATAACTACTCTATACGCATGCGTACAAATTATATTAATATATAATAATTATATATTAATATATCACCACTCATTCCGAGTTACCTATTCGCACGTGTATCGTACAACGTTTTACAGTACATATGGCTCTTTAAAGTTTCGACATATGCACGTAATCTGCTGATTACCGCACTCGTGCGGTAATGTAGCACCATATGTACTATAAAACCTATTTATGCGATAGATTACCCGTGCAGCCCTCTTATTCTCAAATCGACTCAGCCTCATCTGTTACCTCACACCTCACCCATTTTTATATGGAAACTGTCAAATGTCATTCGTCAAATTTTGACAGTTTACATATAAAAACGGGTGAGGTGAGAGGTGAGGACGAGTCGGTTTGTGGATAACACCCCAGGACGCTAGCGCCACAAATTACAATATATACAGGGTGTGGCCTGTAATAGGAGCAATAAATTTAAAGAACGCTTCCTTAGAGCATACGCAGTAACCTCTTGGTTCCAAAAAAAAATTCTTTTTTCAATTGGGAGAAATTTTGATCTGACCTCCAAGTAATGGATCTTGGCACTCAGAGATAAAAGCGCGGCAGTCAATGCTGATTTTGAGGTTGCTTCAAGTTATGACTCATAATCGTTGTCACATTTTTAGTTTAAAAGGATATTTTTAGGATTTTAATTTTTTTTAATAATGTTTTAGTGTTTTTTTAAATAAATTTAAGTAAGCTATTTATGTATATATAAAAAAAAAAACACTTTTTTTCAATTGAAACCATCTGGAAATAATTGCTAGCTCAATAGTGTACCAGTTAATTTATTGCTCGTATTACAGGCCACACCCTGTATACTGAGATAGAGATACCAATGATATACTCCACATAGATATCGTAGCGCCGTTGTGTATTTAGTAAGAACTAACCGCTTGACCGTTGCATCTCTGACACTTCAATATGCAAGTGCGATAGAGATAGCACCCAGTGACATCTGGTACAAACAAGGTAAACTAACATTTCCATAGAAAAATTCGTACTTCGAGCTGAAAGGCCCCTGGCTAGCACCATCAAACATCCCTATCCATGATGTAGACCGGCGACCTTCTTATATTGATATTAGTGTAGTAATCGTATATTGAAGGAGAAAATATAAAGGTATATTGTAGATATATAAAGGTGTTGTCATTTAGCGTGGCGGTGCAATGGGTGGTGACATTATCCTGACCTTGTTTGTTCCAACCCCGCGCTAGTAAATAATTCATAGTTAGATCTCCCTTGAAAATCAGTGTTTTCTTTAGTAAAACTAAGACAGTATATTACAACTAGATATATAGGATAGGAGTGAGCTAATTTTATTAACTTTGACAAAGTGATTTGTAAATAATTAAAATTTCATTATAGTCTTTATGTCCTTTCACCAATATTTTCATAAAACGTACCACTTTTAATTTAAATATAAAAAACCGGGCAAGTGTGAGTCTGACGCGCGTACTGAGGGTTCCGTCAAAAATTACGTTCACATAAGATTTTTGGTTGTTAAAAAAGTTATCATACGTTATAATAACGATATTTTTCCTGTAAATTTTACTTTAATCTTAATTTTCTTTGCGTGGTAAACTCCTGAGATATTTAAGGTTGTAACAGACAAACAGACAGACAGAGTCGCACCATAAAGGTTGTTTTGTACCTTTTTGGTGTGGAACCCTAAAAAATAGGTATATTTGAACCAGCATTTTAATGTAGCAATTACTTTTTTATCGTGTATGAACAACTGTTTAGACGCCTTTCAAGTCAAAAGAACGAGTAGGTAATAATGTCTAATTCCTACATAGGAAATCCGTTTTATAAAATCAGACGCTCTGCCTTTTCCTCGAAGAACCAATTTTATATGGACCGTTCCCAATTTTTATTAGGATGTATAAATCATTCGCACATCACTGGCCACAAAATCGGCCGCAATCAGCTGGGATCGATAAAAAAGGATTATACACGAGAGAACCATGCCGCGGGCGACTACAATAGGTTAGGCTAGATAATAATGGTTTGAGAATTTTACAAATATATAGATCTCAATCTGAGCTAGTTATTAAACCACGAGATAGTCACGAGTTATTAAAGTCAAATTTAGTTAAATTGAAAATATTCTGTATAAAATTGCTTAAAAAGATAATGTTTTAGTACTGCAATTAGGTTCTTGAGGTTCTCAGTTAAAAAAAAAACAAAAGTAAGAATATATTTTATACATTATGGTAGTTCTATATTATTGCGTCACTGCTGACCCGTGTCAGGAACAGTTCCAGCAGTTACGTGAAGACGATCTTAGCCGGCAGATTTGACTGTTCGATTTTGAGGCACTGGGTAAGTACAGCTAAACCAGCAGTCAAATCTATCAAATAATAGTAATAAATATATGTATAATTTTAATGTTTTGTGCCTAATATAAGGAATAATTGTTACTAACACATCAGATGGGTCTATGACCTGAAATAAAAGCTATTCATTCATTTAGTAAATGCGAAAAACAAATAGCCAACCCGCATGCCAAGCGTGGCGATTATGGCATTTAACCCCCATGAAATTTGGGAGCGCCTATTTCCAGCAGTGGACGTCCTTCGGCTGATATGGTGGTGTGAATAAACGTATCAATTAAAAGAAATACAATATCAAGGACTTTGTTTTGGAAGGCATAGACATGACAGCTGCAGTTGTTAACCTAAGAGGCCTTCGGGCGGCTTGAGAACTTCTAATCTAAAAGTCAAGTTGCTCAGTGCTCACTCACTTGCCTTACGCCAATAACTAAACATTACCGCTGCGGTATGCGAGGTTAAGCCACGTCGATCCAGGTCAACTCTTGGATGGGTGACCGTTTGAGTGCTTAGTAACTGAGCGCTCCCGTGCTTTGGAAGGCACGTTAAGCCAAGTAAGAGGCCTTCAGGTAGCTTGAGTACTTCTAACATTCAAGTTGCCCAGCCTAATCCCAACAGTTCTGGTTTCCCCTTTGACTTGGAAGGTCAGATAGCAGTCGCTTCCGTAAAAACTAGTGCCTACGCCAATTATTGGAATTTGTTAGCGGACCCGGGCATCCTTCAGGATGCAACTGTACTGGGATAACGCTAGAATGATGTCATGATCACTGATATTAAGGATTTTAATTCGTATACAACTTCAATTCACTCTACTACGTCACGAAAATTACCTGTATACATTTTACGATATTGGTCACTTAATATAATAGTTCCTATCTATTTAATTATGATTTAGGTAATGATAAGTGTGTACATTTATTTCCTTTTCCGAAATTAGGAGATACCACCGTATGGCATCTATGTATAAATTGCAAAAAAAATCAAAACATTAAGTACCTAAAAATGCTGTCCGGCAACCCTACAGTAAAATGCAACAAAAAAGGCCTTATCTGGCAATCGATTGATTGGTTAACAAAACCCGATCGCCGCTAGGGTCATCACATCCTAATTCCGATCGGCGTTCGCGCACGATAAATATTCAAGCCGCCCGATAATTTCGCAAATTCTCAACAACCTATAATACACATTAATAACGCAAAGTTCGCATGTCAAACCGCCAATTCGCATGTGATTATCTTTATTTTGCGCTAATTTATCAATGTAGCGATTACTTTTGTTTCATACTTATTTTTATAAGTCTTTTACGTTTTTTATGGATGATATTGGCCCTGTAGAACCGAATACAGATTTTTTTAACCTCGTAAGTAGGTACTCTAGTGACTTTTTTATACGGTGGTAAACAAGCTTACGGCCGATGGTAAGCAGACACCGTCGCCTAATTACGAACGCTTGCGACTCCAGAATAATCAAAAGAGCGTTACCGACACTTTAATAACTTGAGAATTCGGTGTGTTGACAGCTAGATATACGTAAGTCCCTCACTCTCAACACAGCGTATTCTCGGGAGGTCTGGCGACCTTACTTCATAACAGGAACACTACACCACATACCTGAGGAGCAAGTAGTCGTGTTACTATGGCTGCGGTCTTCTGTAACATGGAGGTACTCCCACAGTTTCCTGCTCCAAATATGAGCAAGATGACGTTCCATAACTAGTGCCTACGCCAATTCTTGGGATTAGGTAGCGGACCCCAGGCATCCTGCAGGATGCAACTGTACTGGGAATAACGCTAGGAGGATGATGATGACGTTCCGCTGTACCCTAGTTCTTAAAATTTTCTGCAGTAGGTACCTAATGGTTAAACCAAAAAAATCCACATTCAATAGGTATGTGGAGCCGTTCGAGCGTGGGTGTCGGATAGTTTAAGCTCTATCTAAAAGACTAAACAGTTGTTGCAAAAAACAAGACTGCAATTAATTAACCTAGACATACACACACCTACCTTTAGTCGGTAGTTATTTATATCATTACAGATACCTGTGTTTACCGTTGGTATTTTATAATTCGACTAAACTAACAAATCTTAACATTTCGCTTTATTTTATGTCGGTCATTATTATCTTTCGGCCACACGCAAGAGGTCGGAGGTGGTCTGATTCTATTATGAGCTTGGAAGCATGCGCATATGTTTTACATGTGTAAAGCAATGTTACATACAAACATATTACATATAAATACCTTGTAAAATCTACATTCAAACGAAAATTAGAATAAAACTTTCGAACGCGGCTATCGATCGAAGACACAGCGTAACACAGGCTCATGGCTCATGATGGATAATGCCATCAAAAACAGTTGCCATTCTATTATTCTTCACATACGTTAGCCTCCAGTGGAAAATATTTTAAATTTTGACATATAACATGACTGGAAAGTTAATTAAAATATTTAATGAGATACCAGTTTAGTCGGTGGGAGAAGACACGAACAAATGATATTAAATTAAAGTTGCCGTGGTGGGCGGCGCCGTTTAGAGTGCTGAGAGGTTATGACAATGCCAGTGACAGATTAGCTGGTGTTTTATAAGCAATTTACTTGATGGTGTGGGAAACGAAGAAGAATACCAATAAAAACATCTCTTTATTACTATTTCATTGAAGGGTTGTTGTCATCGCATCATTAGGCCCATTTTTACAAACAAATAAAAGTTAACTATGTTAGACTTTCATTTTCTAATAGAACAATTAGACCACATTCTGGAATGCACTGGCATTGCTAGCGAAAAACCAATCATTAGTGCAAGAGTTTCACCGTTCGGTTTCAACAAATCATAGCAACTACAGAACTGTCAATTAAAACATAAAGCGTTTTTAATTTAAACTTAGAATCGACTAATTGAGTTTACAGTTATTGTGAAAAATACTTTCCCACGGCCAGGCGGTTTTCAAACTTATGTCAATGTCATTAAGACTTTACCAGAGAAAAACTTTTCACACTTTATGTTTGCTTATTTATGAGCATAATATATGTTTTTCTACTTTATGGTGTTTATATGATTGAGTACCTTCGAGACTACTTCTCCTGAACTTACTTCTTCTGAAGTAGCTTAACTATTTACAATGAACATGTTAGTATTGTAAAGAAAAATAAGAATTGAATCGAAAAAGAAAAGTAATGAGGCTCGTTAGAAATTAAACTGCAATGTTATGTATATCTATCTTACTGTATATTCTTTTCTTCACATTTTGATACCTATAATCTGTTTCATCGGAATACATAGCGAGGATGTAGTAATTAATTACTGACTGATAGTTACTGAAAACATTATATTATCACAAGTTCAGTTTCAAAATCGACCTACGAGTACGTACCGGTACGTTTTAACCCCTTGAGCGACTTGGAAAGACACGTGTGCGCCTTAAATAATTTGTAATTTGTTACCTAGATTTTTATAGGATATAGTTGAAATTACAATACATTTTTGATTGACGTGTCGTTCCTCGGGTTTCTAAAAGACAGATTTCCAAAATATTGCACAACTGGCCGTACATAATTATATTTTATCATGCCTTTCATCGATCTATCGCGTGGTCGACATCGCTAACAAACTGGTCGCTTTATTACCACACTCAAAGGGCCAGACCGTTCCAAATTTGAATAAAAGAAAGAAAAACGCCGACCGTACGCAACTAGTCCTAGAAAGTCGTGATCTCGGTCACGGAGAATTATCACATCACCGAATATCTCCACTGCGCATTAAAGTTGTACATTCGCTTTAAAAACAGTTCATCAGATGGTCAGCACTAAGATAGCGGTGAAAGGGACCGTTATAATAATAGCCACTATCTTTATCTCGTTCTAAAAATTTCATGACCACGTATTTGGATCAATTTATGGAGCTAGTTTTGACAGCTTAATTTTTTACACGCGGACCATAGAGTTGATTTGCAGCCAGCGTTGCGTAAAACCTTGCCTGTTCATATATTATGTATAGATTTTAATTATAAATTTTGATAGTGAGTTTAAATTTATTTATTACGTAGGTCGTAACGAATGCGAGAATTGGAGATAACATCTGTGGAAAATACTGATGTAATTAAACGAGTGCAATTACTTTGTCTTTTATTTAACTGTTATTCAAGTGTTATATTACTGATTTCTCATTTATGCTAGTGCGTTGTCTTATTAAAAAGTAAACAACTAGTTCATTTAAGATTTTCCTTGATGGCCTAGTCTAAATTATATATTCTCCAAAACAAAAACTCCACGTTTAAAATGACCTACTATATCACCCACATATATACTCGTAGAACGACTATCCGAAACATGTGGAAAACACGATTCCCAACATTAAATTAGGCAACAACAATGGCTACACTACATGATGTGAATGTGACTAATCCCCGCGAGTGACATAAGCATTCGTGTTACATTTTGTATCACGCTAAAAGTATCAACGGTGGTCATAAGTAATATGTTGTTGTACTCGTATGTATCGCCGAATTCTTCCATTACTAGTAGGTATTTGGAAAAACAATGCGAGCTGAAACCGGTTAGATTTGATACCTACCTACTAGGAAAATAATTTTTTGCTCTTAATTTACAGTTTTTTACTAAAGCAGCAATTCATAATCCGTTACCAAATTGGCACAATTAAAATATGTTAATTATACAATCTTGTGTAAATGATTAATTTGGCCATATCGTGGCAATCTTAAGATTTATTTACTTCAATTAATACTAATTGTTGGGTTAAATTTACATTTTCTTTCGGAATAAGTTCATGGTAAAGTTAATTTTTACATTTTTATTGACATAAAATAATAATATTGCAACTTAGACGTACCAAGGCGAGTTGAGTTGATTTACTTGCCTACTTCATTTTTATTAATTGTATGTAAATTTATGACTACTGTAGCAATGGGAAATCTTCTAGCTTAGTTCAACGTTACTTTACAAGTCAGTTTAGACTTAAGAGTAGGTATACATGTCGGACTCCTACTGTGATGCCCGCAATAAACTGAGGAACTAATGAACCTCTTATTATACGAGTGCTCATAACCAAATACTTACAGTAGTTGTACCTATTTATTTAAAATCTGATACCGTAGCCGCTTTAATTTAGGTTTAGTTTGATTGAAATACCAAATTTCTCTAACACGCCCTATTATTTAAGCCTCTACAGAGTTCTACTGCTGGACCATCCCCTTTTGATTTTAACTCGTCTCGGTTCGGAGTTATTTCTGGCTCTACATATCTAAAAGATTTTTTCTTAGAATCATGTCGCTACAGCAAGTTACAAGCATCATATGAGAATTCAGCATCGTAATTATTTATCGATTTGACTTAAGTACTTATCGTTCCATCGCAACGCATTAGGTAGAACCGTACCTAATCGCAACAAAATGGTATCTAACGACGTAGACAAAAAATGGCCAAAGGCGGTCTCAGGGCGGACCCTTGCGCCCTACAACTTAATCCATCTCTGCTTTCGTCGACTCTCTATTTTGATTAATGACCAAGTACCTGCTAAAGGTTCGTATTTTATAAACTATATGCTGATTCGTGTTAAATGTCTCTATTAATCTCTTTGACGTGTGCACCTTAGTTTTTATAATTCGTCCGCCGACACAGCTGTTTTGTTTCATTTGCATTTTTATATTTCCGTTTGAATATTTTTCATTTTGTTCCACTTTTTTTACTGTCGACGCATTTGACAGTTAAATAGATGAGTATTTAAACAAAAAAACTGTGAGAAGGTTTTGAAATTCTGCGAAATTAGTAGATCGAATAAGTTTAGGAAAATGTTTATCGTAAGATCTGTAAGTGCTACGAACGAAAATAACTCTATACATAAACCTATGCAATGGAAATATCTACAATAAGTACCTATAATAAAATTTATTTTGATAAGCAAATGTCATATTAGGTACTAGGTATTATATATTAGTATAATTTATGTAGAAAACAATAGTCTACTAACGAATTCTAACTGAAAGCTCTATAAAGAGACATAACATATGTCGGTACAGCCATGTACCTACGTGTTAGAATTTATTTAGTCTGTATTATTAGTCATCGTAAACAAGTCAGTCTATAATTGTGTAAACACTCACCAATTCAGGCAATATCCAACTGGATTCCGAATTACAAAACCAATACACACTTCCAAAATAAATAACAAATCACTATCAATCTTGTCACTCATCCACTAAATAGGCACAGTTTGCTCCGAAAACATCCAATATCAACTACACATCGTTAACTTTTATATATATAGATAAGTGCTTTAAAAGTTACAAATATATCACCTCTTTTTTGACATAATTGATTTAGTTTATTGTCTTCCGGTATCTCATTAGAGAGTAAACTTTTTATGTTTTTCAGTGTTCGAATAAATTATTTCTTCTAGTTGGAAACGGAAAATGGGCGCTATTTCAACCATACCGCGGTGAAAACTAATCTCTAACGCAGATCATCCAATTGGCAACGTAATAGATCACTTCTTTAGATGAACTGATCTTCCACATGTCACAAAACAATCGGTAAATCGACTGAAATCCGGAACGAAACGAAAACAAAGTTTGCGCGCGAAAATTCCCCCATAACAAAACACTGCGAATTCGCGGGGACAGCCGACTTTGTCGCCGTCAATTATTTTACGAAAATTACGCCCGATGTATAATGAACGTCTGAACCCGCATTGAGCTAGCTGTCAAATCTACGGGCCGTCATAGTCCGCTGCCATGAGTGGGCCCGCACACATGTACACGTGCACGTGCAGCCATGGACACTAACACACTGACAGACTCCAGCGGAGCGCGAATGTACGCACACAGGGAACGAAATGAATCATACACGGCCTGCGTCTGTGTAGGGGCGGGTGGGAGTGCGAACATGCAGCGTGCTTTTAACGCGGCCAGACGAAATGATGCCTAACTGCAAAAGGGAGCGTAGCGTGTATCGGTTTTACAAAATGGCTGGTTATACGCGAGTACACGCGCCTATGTGGCCGATCACATGAGAGATTAGCCGAATGCGTGTGAATGCAATGTAAGCTACGGATGGGCGGGAAACGCTACGGCGATCCGTCGTTTCTGCGATCAGAATCGGACGAATGATTTCTTATTCGACATTTCATTCGGGAACATTGTAATTACGTACATTGATATCATTATTAAAATGTAGAATGAGTTTAGCACTCGTCTTTTCATAATATTATTACATATGTGTAGTAATCATTCAATTGATCTCACCTCAAGAGCCCGGCGGTTGATAACCCCTCGCTTAATATTTGGTACTTAAATGCGGAGCTTCAAATGTAATAGGTAATAAAATATGCCTATGACGAAAGTTCCCAAATAACATCTCCAGAAAAGTATCAGAAATACGAAAAACCTTTTTACTACTTTGTCCGTCAGCATGGAAACAAAAAAGAATCACAAAACTTCCCTTTGATTTTCAGCTGTCGCTTATTTACACACACTGCTGCAGTGCTTATTCGACTTCGAACTTACTCGGGACGTGGGGGCCGCGCGAAATTGAAGTACGACTTTATGTTAATCGAGATTGAACTGTTAATCGCGTGGCGAGCACGTGACAAAACAAACGATCACAACACACACACACACACACGGACGATTCGCATTTGAATTTGGAATTCCATTTCCGCGGATTCCTCGCTTCGCTCTGCGACGTGCGGTATTCTTACCTGAAACAAATGACAATGTCGTTAGTAATCGTTAAATGATATCGACGCGTACATTTTATTTACTAACGAACATATAACCATAAAAAGAAACTGCCCTGTATTCTTTCTTGAATCGGAATTGTAGCGATATGGCAGTATAATGCCATTCATTATGCACTATCTGTAGTCCAGGAAAAATGTTTTCAAAAAGTCATTGCCTTTATATCTTTAACCCGTAGTATCAGCTTAGCTCATATGGCGATATGAGGGTCAAGAGTCCAGCTGATAAGTGGGTCAGTGTAATAGAATGAGGAATCTTTTTATATTGCCAAGTTCACTTCATCCGTTGGCATTGGGCTCGCTTATCTTTCAATGTTAGTGGGTCCGCATAAGTAGGTACGCAAAATCTGCTATCGGTATTAGTAAGTTAGATTAATGTATACGATGCAAAGCTCTTATTTGAGTTCCTTTGTTCTATAAATCTTATCTGCTCCAAACAAGTCAATGTTTTCCTACACTGATTATATATAAGTATATGCTTAGGTAAATCAATTGCATTTTATTATTCGCAATAGGCTATTTATCCAGCGACAAAGTAATTAATTACTTTGAACCCAAATATGCACTTTTAATGCAGTGATTAATTGCGTAGAGATAGGCCAGTAATAAATTATTGAAAAAAATATAAACAACCATAGCGCGGTATCAGAGAAAACACATTAATTAAAATGATAAAATTGCAAGGAGTTTTGTAAACATAGACAGTGACGGAATCAATAAAAAATAATTGAATACGTTTATGGTCGTGGAAGCACGTTCAAATAAATTAAAAAATAAACAGGTAGGTAGTATATTGATAGCAGTCTGTAAACAATTCCGTACAATATTTTATGAGGAGTCTATTTTTATCGAACGTTACTCACATCTGTCTCAAAACAAGTGGCTCTTCAACAAACAGAATCAACGGAGATAATCAGTTTACAGTCGGCTACTATTGTGAAACTAATAATAAACCAACAAGCTCCCAAAACCACTCGACAATTATAATGAAGATGTTACCAATTTTCCACAGGAGAATGATGTATCTACCGTGAAATTTTAGAAAAATAAGAGCCGACTCGAAAACGCCCTCGGAGAGTTATTACATTAATATATTTACCAACACGTCCTATTATTACGTTTTCATGTACTGGTTCGCGCATAAATTAAAAAGTTGTCAGTTTTTCTTTTGTCCCAACCCTTATTTGGTATTCATATTTGATATTTTGATATCACAAAGGACCGACGCGCTTTGAAATGAAAACACAAAAACGTCCGTAACTTACACAAGGAAAACCTGTTTCGCCACCAAAGTGGGAATGGTAAAGATACAAATTGTAAAAGAGGCAATCGCACATATTATGATGTGTTCTTATCGGCGATTACACATTTGTCGTGTTATGAACTTTACACTGGAGTTATTAAGGGTCTCATTCGATTGTGCCCCGCGGCACCGCTTCAATTATGGTCATATTGAATGAAATATGAGTTAAGTGAGGGACATCAAAGGGCAAAGCGGGGTTGTTTATGAAATGTGAACTTTGAAATATGTATTGCAACACAGCACCCTTTTTAATTTGTATCCAACTATGAACCGTGGCGAAATAGGGTCTCGAAAATATGTTCGTTTTTTTATTGATCGATAGAAATTTTGCTCTTTCGCTCGTCTAACTATGTATAATTTGTGACTATTTCGGTCGAAATTTTCGTGTTTCTTATTGCTTCCGCAACGAATTTCGTGCGACCCACAAGTCAATGATTGAACCTATCGGGCATTCGCCGGCAGCGGCGGACTCCAATTTAGTTTTTCGGATTAGATATGGCTAACATAATAACATAATTGCTCTAATAACAGGCCGCGGCGGGCGCGCCGTGCCTTACAATTCACTTTCCAAATTGGTTTATTTTTTTACCTCTTATCTGTCTAAAACTATTATGATTTATTATCAAATTTTCGTGCAGGCAAATTACGGTCCCAGTATTCGTGCATGCGCCCATAAAGTAGTCCTCTCTTTCTTACGCGTTGTGGATTCAGAGGTTAGATAAAGGTGAGACTAAGTCAGTGTATTTGCTTGGAAGCCGCGAGGCTTTACATGTCTTAGACTTGTTAATGATTTATTACGCTTTTTATAATTAACTCGTAATAATTAGTTGGATTAACATGTAACAAGGACGCGCCATCCTATCTTTCAAAGTCACGGAACTTATTAAAAATCTCCAATTTTAATTAAAAACGCCAACGAAACGGAAGCTTTTGGAGAAAAAATAAGAATAAAATGTGTGTATCTTGATTAGATGAGGTTACTTCAACATTTTGGGGTTTTAAACTTGCAAATAAATCACAATTAAAATTTGAACAAAAAAAAAATCATTTTTTATCGGCGCCGGGCCGTCCGGCATGTAGACGTTAACCCTGAACAGAAAACCCACTGTGCTCTACATATCACAGTTCAAGATACGTTTCGTAAATAAAAATATGAATTTGAATATGAATTCCTGTGCTTCATTTTTAGTAATACTGGATAACATCATCTGATATAGCCTATCATTAATATGCTTACCAAATCTCAAGTCTACCCGACTACAGACATAAAGATAAAATTCCTCTGATCATAGAAAGAGTTTCTTTCTATCATCATCATCATCATATCAGCAATGACATCCGCTGCTGGACAAAGGCCTCCCCTATGGATCTCCTCAATAACCGGTCCTGCGCCGTCATCCAACGGCTTCCAGCTATCTTGACCAGATCGTCGGCTCACCTTGTTGGCGGTCTTCCCATGCTGCGTGTGTTTCTTTATATGATCTGAGTAAAATACCTACCCATTCCTTGTTTGTCAGTAAACCTACAAGTAAAAGGAGAAGTAAAGGCCGTTCGTACCGGAAAATACGATCTTTGAAACGCCGTACTGACCAGATCAAGAAATCATAAGGGCGATATATGAAGGGGGATATATGATTCTTGACTAAGTATATAATTGTTTCACTTTACTACAAAAAAAAATTGTTGTACAATATAAAACGATAAAATCACCTTGAAATGATGGTACTTTACCGCATCATAACTGTCACAAGAATAAAACTTCACAGTCTGGTATTTTTCGAATTTTGTCCATAAAAACCATTCCCCAGGAGTATTGCATCTTCTTTTCCAATGCGCGGAAGACATAAGTATCTCTTATACGGGGGCGTGGTTTACAGAATTCATGGCATCACCTTAATATCAGTCTCACGAAATATATAAAGTTTTAAAGGGGAATTTCAATAAAAGGGCTAATTCAACTTTTTTTCAGAATATCATACTTTTTGGGCTCATACGACTCTTAATACAATGACGGTAAAGATTCTAGACGAAGAAAAAAAGTGTCCCCAGAACAGCTTCATACTATCTATGGCGATGGCGGTAAAAAAAATACGACATTGAAATTTTGTATGTCAATTTGAGGACACTTCTTTTTCTTCTAGGAAAGATAAGCAATTGGGATTCTGAGCTGAATAAGCCGAAAAAGTCCATATTCTGTAAAAATATTAAAATGCCCCTTTTTTAGGAAATTCTCCATAAAACATAAAAGTTTGTTTGTAATTGTGAAGGTAGAAACTGAAATAGTGCAACAGACAAATGTTCATGACAAGCGGCTGCATTATACATGAACTGCCACCGATGCATTACCATAAGTACAAAAACGTACTTTCTGTTCATGTCAAGAATACTTGAATGGAAACACAAAAAGGACGTAACACCTAATGCGAAAAATCTGACAGTGTCATATTCGGCCCAACCGACATATGAAAAATTTATTCAGAGATTAGCTGATGCCATTTCGAAGTTTAAGCTCATATTACCTGATTCATATTTGGGTGAAACCGGCCTCGGAAGAATTTAAATAGCCCAATTTGCCAAAAAGGTCACTTAAAAGCCTACCATCATTATGACTATCGTGTTAAAAATTCCAAAGTTTTAATTATTTACATAATAAATGGCTAATTAAATTAAACGATGAACATTAAACGTGAAATGTTTTAGTTATATCAATGAGTTTAATACGTTTTTATGGCATCACAAATATCGCTTTAGTAAAGTTTGACCGCGTGGGACCTTAACGGAGTACACCTACCTACTCCGAAAACGTTTGCATTAAAAGCCAGAGCGGATTCCCACGAAAATTCTTTTTCGAGCTGCGGAATATTTTAGAAGGAATTCACCTCTCAGATAAATTACAATAATAGGAACCAAAAAGGTTAAAGCAAGGAAAACGTTAAGGGGATTCGACGCTTTAGGATGAAAAAATCGTATGTAATATGAGCACTATCGGAACAATGTCTCATTATTGATAGACGGCACTTTATCGCGTACAACTGAAATTACGCATTAATTAATGTTAATAATAATAATAAAGGCCACCACCATATCAGTCGACGGACGTCCACAGCTGGACATAGGTCTGCCCCAATTTCATGGGGGGTAAATGCCATAATCGCCACGCTTGGCCATGCGGATTCGCGATCGCAGTATCTCCACCGCACTCCAGTGATGCTGCTGCCCATCCCCCGGTGGTCTTGGTCGTAGTTTTAGGACTACGGGAATAATAAAGACCAAGTGCGGGTAATTCGAAAAACCCGCGCGGATGTTGATACCTGCTCAAGACAGTCAGCTCGTGACCACGTTTGACATTTGAAACGTCAGGTAAACCTAAAAAAAAGGTGAATAAATTTCGGTTGTATGCGATTAAGTCCCATTTACCAATAATAATGTGTAATTTCAGTCAAGTTTAAATCTACTGATTACTGTAATGAGTACATTACATATACTTACTAGTATATGTAATGTACTTAGTTTCCGACTTTCTTAATTACGAGGATGCCGTGATGAAAATGAGGAACTTGCATTTTTTAAACAGTGACGTTGGCAAACACGCTTTCGGCCTACCTGATGGTAATCCACCGTCGCCTCACGTCCGTCCACCCTTGCTTATGGACGCTTGCGACTCCAGAAAAACCACAAGCGCGTTACCGACTCTTATTAACTTGAGGATTAGGTGCGTTGAGATATACAGGTCCCTCAGTCTCAACACAACGCATCCTCGGGAGCTCTGGTTACCTTACTCACCACGATGAACATAACACCACATACTACTAAGGATTTGCATTTCGTCGGTGAACTTCCATATTTTCTCTAAATATGTATAAAAGGACGGAAACGTACTTAGGACGCTGGACTCCTCTCGTGTCTTAAAACGCCCATAGGCTATAGGAAGTTTCTACTTAACATCAGGTAGACCGTATGCCCCTCATCTATGAGAGGAGGCCTGTGCACCGTCGTGTTACCTACGAGTAGGTAAATTAATATATATATATATATATATATATATATATATATATATATATACTAAAAGTAACAGAAACACAGTTCCGACAAGGGTGTACTTATCTACATTTAACATACATTTATACATGTAACATTCACTCTCAGATATCGCGAGTGCTGAAGCGGAAGAGACCTCCGACAAAGGACTGCGACAATGAGCGCCCCAGGGTTGCCAAATTCAAATATTTGCATTTTTCATGCCGTGAATGGGCCTCATAATTCATAAAACTTTTTAATTATGCGCGGTTTTTAGGGCTTAGCGAAAAAACGTCATTAGGTATTTAAATTTAATTCTTCATACACAAAGAATAGAATATGTTTTTTGAATTGTTAATCTCAGTTTTTATATATGTTTAGGGGCGCATTACCAGTAAATAATCAATAGATACAATGGTTTCAAATAGTTAAACAGAAGCAACCCTTCCAATAAAATTCATGTTGTATACGTAGGTTAGTAGTACTGTAGAGTAATAGAGATGGCATTATTAAAAGTACGCTACAAAGATGCCCGATTATCTTCGCACCTATCCCTGGTAAAGAATGCTTGTAGAAGTTACCATGCGAGATCCCGTGATTATAATGGTTTTAAACAGCCTTTTAAACTAAACACTACTTACAGGTTCAATTTACAGAAAACTTAAGCGCGATTGCTTAGCAAAATCCCTGGAGGAAATAAATAAATCATGGTGGCAACCCTGCGTCGGACGCAGGCCCGGACACGTTTCAGTTCATGAGTTATAGCGCCAGCCGATGTGACTTTTCAATTTGAAATCATCAACCTGGAATTAATTTCATTTTTGAACCCCATTATTTCTGCTATCTACTCGCGGATCGCAATATGCGAGATCCACATTATTGCCGTGCCGACAAAAATATTTTGCGGTGCCATTCGGTTATTGGTAATTTAATTCTGTTTTCAGGGTTTAATTTATATGAATTTTCAGCGCCCGGCTGATATGATATGCTGATAGAAACGAGCGATTAAGTTATTCGATTCTCCAATAGATATCTGCTGTTACGCTCTAGACTAGAATGTTGGCAATAAAACATATAATCTTACAATCTCTTACAGTAGCACAAGTTTTATGTATTTTGGTGGCTTCCATCTAACCGACATGGGGAACTACGCAGCTGTATTCAACATGATCTTAATTTAAAAAAAATGTCCCTCGACCACGTTGGGAACGCAATTAAAATTCATCTATCAACCAACGTAAAAAATACGTCTTCCGCGCCCGTGTAGGATACGTCTGTAACACACAAATCTGTCAGTGTAACCCGCAGTTAGTATGTTCCCGAATACTGCGTAGGACAATCTATTCATAAAGCGGTTGACGAAAATCGGTCAGATTTAGACACAACAACCCAATACAAAACGCCAACCACCTAGACTTTTGTTGTGATAATCTATGGCGTATTTTTCCACGCGGGCCGTTGACCCGAAATTCTTCTTAAATTTATCGATCTCTAATTTTAAATTGTCAGGACGCGTGAGAAACTGCTAGAGAAAATTTGCGTGCGAAAAGTAATTTTGTTTTTAATTTCACGTCGCAAATAGCTGACAGTGACTCACCGAAACGGCCACAATCGTAAAGGATATAAAATAAATGAAAACCTATATCAGATCGGAGCGAAACATTCTAAGAAAGCGCGCCCAAATCCCTAAAGAGGAACCTTATAACAAAGCTAATATTAGACAATCATTTCCTGTCAAAAGGGAGGCGGCCGCCCCCGGGGGGTCAGGGGGGGTCGGATGGAAATACCTCCTCGTCTCTCCAGATTTCGCAGTCGCCGTGTTCGGGTGTGAATCTGAATTTTTATTTTTTGCTGTCAGCGTGATGAATGGATTTTTAATATCCTCCTGCAGCTGTCTGGTTTCGAAGGTCTTTTGATGAAAAATGCTCGTCTAAATACGTAACTTTTTATCATAATACGTTTTTTTTTCAACATCTTTTATCACTTGTACTTAAATGCTGAATTGAATATGGTAGTTGCAGTGACAACCCAAGTACATAAAAAACGAATTACCTCGGTTTTTAGTTTTAAACACGGAAAATTCAATGTCGCCGTCATGTCCACGAACGAAGTATAGTTAGACAGGCAACAAGACGTCAGCATCCAGAGACGTCTCAATACGCTGTACGGTGGGCAAAAAACGCGCCGCTCTCACGGCACGACTCTATTACGGGTCCAACGCGAATAAATAAAACATGACGGCCCTTCCCTTACACATACTGAGTGGTACATTTTACATCATCGTAACTTATTAAATTATCTATTTACGGAACACGACCTTAAGACATGTGGTTAAAGTTCAAATTTCAAGGAAGTGCTGAGGCGTGATAAGAGCGTGTGACAATATTTACTACCTCGTGGATACGTAATATATGGACTCCCGCGCTTATGTGTTGATGTTAACAGATCTTGATTTGGATCAGATTTGAAACGCTTTCTTCCGAACTTAAGAAATTATTAGAGTTGCATACTTAAATGGCAATCAATAGAACTCTGCGAATTTTAAGAATAAATCATATTTTTACTTTGCTCTTTTTATAAATTTAATATGCTAGCTGAATTGCATTGAATGGTATTCGTAAATTAGCAACCCGATTAATGTACAGAAGTACGATTCGAACAATAGGTGCGTTCAGAATTTAGGACATCTTCACAGGTGGATACTTTTATTACCTACCTTCAAAGAAATTATTTATTCTATTCACACCCTTCCAAAGATATCTATACCCACGTTTACACCTTTTTACGGCAAAACTAGAGAATGCGGAGTATTCTATACAAGAACACCCCATATAAATATGTAACAGCCAATCAGCTTTCAGAATGTTAACTTCGATCGTGGTTCAAGAAATGACACGACGGCGGTCACAGACAGAAAAATAAGAGACGCACCATCGTGGATACTGCGACGCAGGACAAAATAAAGTGAAAAATATATTTGATTAGGGTCCTTGCACAAGTTGCGTACGAGCTTAGATAAGATTTATTGCATATGCAACAAGACTGAGAGAAATGAAATAACTCAAATAACGTATCCACTTTCAGTATCTGGAAATGTCAAGCAATGAGAGAACCAGGCGCCCTGTATTAATATTATACAGGACGCCTAGTGGTGCTTGTAAATACGCTAAATGGGCCTTAAATAAGCGGAAAATGTAGTTTACCTATTCGTAGTATTTGGGTAATTGTAACTTGTAGTTTTCTCGTATCTCTTGAATCCTCCTCCTGGTAGAAAGGAAAAAACCAAGTAGAAAGGACAGACCTAATAATACCCGATAGAGATATAATATTACATATTAATGTTAATTATATTATAAGTTAGATTAGATAGACATACAATAATGCTTTCAAAATGCTGATGGGACTACCCCAGTAATGCAAGTAGGGTTTATATGGGATTCAACTTTTCTTTTAACTATCTGGATCCAGCTCTAATTACGCTACCATGCGCAGGAGTCGAGAAAGAGGGACTAAAAGCGTTCTTTTTTTTTTATTCTACCGCTTTATCGGGGTGACTGATAAGTATATCCATGCCAAATTACAGCTTTGCTTAGTAACCTAGTAACTACTAGGTTACTAAGCTAAGCCTCGGACAAACGGACATGGCGAAACAGCAGCAGCAGGAAAAACCGAAAAAGAGTTTTATATGAAAACGTATGCAGTATTAGAAAACATTTAACACTATGAAACACCGCGTGTGGCGAGCGCATAGATCAACTAATGGCGACTGCGCAGATGACAATAAGAAGATGCGCGCGGGCACCGCCGGTACATTAACGCGCTCGCCATACTTGGCACCGCGCTAGCTCCTCCCGTTGGCAACAGAGTGCTAGGGATGGGACACTGACTATCGATATCGCTAGGATTTGATTACGATCATGGATGAATAAGTCTAGGGAACCGTCAATATTTCTACCGTACTTGTCTCGAAGATCTCACGGTTCGAATATAAATGCCATACGATTACTATTATTTCCATGAAGTCGCGCTTCTTCAAAATGAAAAGCTGCTGCTGCTGCTACCATGTCATACAGCTCTTTACCTTCACACATTACCGCCTTCGATATGATGTTTTTTTTTTCGTTGTGTTTATAGAGAGCTACAAACAATTATACTCGCAGGTCGTTCGATGTTACGTACGTACTTTTATCGTGTCCTATTGAACTATTTCAGCGGTCATGATCTCTTTACATGGGATTTATGTCACACCAGATATTGATCCCATACGAGTCAATTGCACTCTGTATACAGTAAATAACGCACCGATATTGGAACCATCTGGAAAATGTTGGTATATAAAGTTGCATTATTTAAATCAAAAATGCCAAGTTATTATTCTAATAATTTCCTATCTTGTGTTTTGTCTTGGACCACGCTAGCCCCTCCCGCTGGCAAGAGTCGAGTAGTGATGGACGTCGGACTTTATCGATACTAATGTGTTGCAATAAACATGAGTGGTGGTGATTTGTTTATATTGAACGCGAATACGTCTTGATTATAATAATAATTTCTAATAAGCGAAGCAATCACTCAACAGACAGGAGTTGCAGTTTATTGACCGATGAATAAAAAGTTAAAACTATTCATATCACATCAGGTGCCTCGCGTTCTAAGATTCATTACGATAAATCTATTTAAAAAAACTGTAAAATCCTACCATTTTTGAGTTAACAGGTGAAAATATTATAATAAATTAATTTTAATTATATTAAAAATGATTAACAAGTTTATTACGAACATGCTCTATTAATCTCTATGAATATAAGCCTAAGATTCAGCGTGAATGTGAATGCGAACATGCCGTCATGCGTTAACAACCCGGCAATTTATCGATATAAACTTTCGTACGCATTTTCCCGCTTTTCTTTTTTATCTTTACGAAATTCGGTAACAAGAGCGATGATATGAGCAGTTGGGAATTTGTACCACAATACCAGCGCAATCCCACCAGTGATCCCTGGCAGGGCATCAGCACAACTGTTCCGCGCTCTCACCCCACTTGGCACTCAATAACTTTCGCTTCACGCGACTGCCATTATAATTTGTTGCTCCTCTGTCTATTAAATAGATTGGTGGGCTTTTTAAACGTGTTACAATGTTGCTGACCCTATCCCACAGGCAAGAAGTATTTTTTCGACAAAATGACGCCAGTTATAAGAACAGCAACAAAAACAATGCATGAAATTTCAGCAGTATTTTTAATCACTAATAATACAGCGAAATTTGAAGAATCTATTTTTTAAGTTATTGGCATATTTCTATCAGCAAAAAACAAAAATAAAAACTTCCCTTTACTTGATGCTTATTTCAGTAGTTATTCTGTTTCTAACTATGATAGGCACTCCAAGACGATGATTGCGACAGAGGCTTATGAAGCGAGGTTTCTTTGGTGTATGTCGCCCGAGTTCTTAGATTAAACATGCCGCTTAACATCGGGCGGATGTGATGTCACAAAACGGTTAAAATAAAATAAAAAGTAAGGGAAAAATGAATGTAACTTTTCTTGAAAAAGAATATGCAGTTTTTGAATGCCTTGGAAGTATTTCATACAGACTTACTTGGTCCTTTGGTGAGGCTTTTGCCTGATCGGTATGTTTGCTCAGTAATGGGTACATTTATGCAATTACAAAACTGCATAAGGTCTAATGAATCTTTGTAGAAGCACCGAGCCTCAGAGAGACGACGACATCATATTGTCCCGCTGTATACATAATTACAAAGTGTAACAGTTCATGTCATGATGAGTTAGAAGTGAACAAATCGTGAAGGCTGCGAACTGTAGCAGACAGTGCGAGTCGATTGCCTTCCAAATAGTAAGACAAAAACTAACAAATGTTATGACAGCGCCACGCGCACACATTGTGGCGGATGGGACGAATATTTATTTATTTATAACATCGAGAGGCAGTAAATTAGCGTTGAATTTACGGCGCGGCGCAGGAGTGATCGCGGGTTATTTCTGGCGTATGCGCATGATTTAAACAGTTCCCGGTGGCCCGTTAGAAATCGAAACCGGGGATTGTGAACATTGTACTGTACATTTGATAGCCAATTATAATGCCATTTAATGTTAAGTGGTTTCGTAAGATTTCTGAGGTGGTTATATCTATTCTATCGTTTTCATTTGGACACGTTTGGAATGATGGTTACATTTACGATTTATCGCTGACGATAAAAATCTGTAATTTTCGCATTCACCGTAAGGCCTCAATCTTGTTGACTCTTCTAAAAATGATCAGTCATAGACAGCGTATTTTTTTACTGCAACAAAAATCAATTTATTTGGCAGCATATAAAAATAATACCGTCTATCATTGGAAGAAAAGAACTTATCTTCATTTTACAGTTAAAGCAGGCAAACAGAATGGCGCGGGCTTTAAGCTAGGCACAGCATTTCTTCGGATATAAACAGCCTCTCGGACCCGGGTATGTCCTAAAACTACGACCAAGACAACCGGGGAATGGGCAGCAGCATTTCTTGAGTGCGGTGGAGATACTGCGATCGCCAACCCGCATGCCAAGCGTGGCGATTATGGCATTTACCCCCCATGAAATTGGGGGAGGCCTATGTCCAGCAGTGGACGTCCTAGGGCTGATATGGTGAAACAGCCTCTCACCGTCTAAGGTCGTAACAGATGTTCGCATGTACTATTGTCTCCAAATGACTCCTGTCTTGTGAACATGACGCAACGATGGCCTAGTCACGAACCAGCGCCGGTACGCAGCATACGTGACGTGACCCTAATCCTGCTGATCCCCACGTCTGGGATATTTCTGTGGCAACACTGGCCAATTAAATTAATGATAACGTTTTATGTATTTTTAAGAAAGCCGTGGTATTCGGTTTAGGTGACGACGGAGGTATGCGAAATTTAAAAATAGAATTTGATGAAATTAATAGTGACTGTCGCAGAGCTTAAAGTAGTGGATGGACAAAACATACAATTAAACGTCGCTTTTTGGTAATAAAACTCTAAGCATTATTTTAGCCGTAACATTTTTCACATTTTGCATAAAATAACGACCATTCTGTAACAATTACTGACATACCGCTTAATTAGAGAAGACAACTACTTACAATCGTAATTTGTTCAACGAACGTGTTAAAACCACGTTGATCATTGTACATTCAGGAGCGTAGTAAAAAATTGCATACAATGGAAAGTTAAATTTTACTGGCGCTCCGTTAATGACATATGGTTGTAAAAATTCAGCAAATTGGTGCTTTAGCAAGCAAATTAAAACGAACGCATTATTGAAACGTGATAAACGGGCTGTGATGATGTTTGTACGGTAGATTAGTGTCATGGCGGTGGACGGTTGAGTTTATATTTTATAGCTCACCTGCCTTTAATGTATACGACTTTCATAGTAAAATATTCCTTTCAATGCCTGTGCAGTAACTTTCTTAGATCCAATCTAATGTGAGTATGGGGTCGTTAGCTACTTTTTTAATGGCATAATCAACAATGTTAAGTACACGTTCATATTTGTAATGACATGTTAGGTCATTTTTATTACGCCTTATACTAACAAATTCAGTTCTAAGTTGTAGTGTTTTTATTCATTGCACATAATGTAAGACACTACACAAACATAAATACTTTAAGTCGTATTTCTACTTATGATGTCATTTATCAAGTTTACCAGTATGAGTAAACCAGCTATTAAGCTACCTACATCGTTCACTGGTTTTTATTAATTACTTAGTTAGGCACAGTAAATGAGTAGGCATGTAAGTCTTTTAGCACCTCTATGCTATGACGAAATATCAACCCTGTTCTGTGCCAAAATCTATGCAAATAAATTATTTTACACCACACCTTGCCAAAAAGCGCGTTTTTCCGCACGCTGCGCGTCCGGAAAAACCCACTTTTTGGCCAAGTGGTGACGTAAAATTGTGTACAAAACACGGGTCGTAAAACAGAAAGCCCTCTCTCGCATATTTATGACCCTCGCCTGCGGCTCGGGCCTCAAATTTCTGCGATATCGGCCTTTCTTTGTTTTACAACCCTTGTATCGTAATGTACTATAATAAAACTATCGACAATTGAACGGTAAAAATTCACGTAAAAACGTGTTCGAAATGTAAACAAAATATTCGTAGAGCATTCTAGAAGCGAGGCCGGTGACACCGCGCACGCCCCGGCCGCATAAATAAGAGACGTCGCTTGTTTCACCAATAAAATTGATTCCTTCGCAAATCACCGAACTGCGAGATTCATGCTTTGGTGCTCGTATTTCAAATTGTAAAATTTCGTTGAACTATTTAATGTTGCTGGATGCGGGTGGCGCAGGACCGGTCATTGTGGAAGTCTTTGGGGGAGGCCTATGTTCAGCAGTGGACGTCATTCGGCTGAAATGATGATGATGATTTAATGTTAATTTGTGAGATGGTAAGAATATAAAAGGTTATATACCTACAGACTATATACTTGCCGTCGCGGCTCCGCCCGCGTGTTTCATGAAAGCAGGGCGGGGTTCGGGATGAAGTGAAGCCTTAATTAATCCATCTCAACGCTCCATTCTATAGACTGGTGAATGGAATGAGTATATAGATATACACAAACTTATGAAGCTACCAAGTCTCAAACATCAGCGCTTTGTAATACTAGTGGCTCCGAGAGCTGTAGAAATAGCAATATATTTTTTTTTTCAAAATTCCAAATTTCTAAATACTGACTCGACAAAAAAAACACAAAATTTCACGAGAATCGGTTGAGGAATGCGACCTGTAGAGGAGAACATCCGAACAGACAGACAGACACGAAAGATATTTTGTTGAAAGCTGAAACGGAGACGCTTCGCTCGCTCGGTTAATTAGCATAGATTACACAATAGGTCTGAATAATATTGATATATGTCGATACTCTTAGACAGTCACAAAGGTACCTACCTAAAAGAAATAAATAATAACATGTGTAATGATAACGATCCCTGACCCATCGGAGTAAGTATTTAAGTGGGTAAGTGAAATGAGAATGGAAAATAATATTAATTAAGTCATTTATACACCATTTAACTCGCCATATATATCGCAATCTGTAATTTAGATTTTCCTATTCAGTTTATAATAGTAATGATGTTCCTTAATTGTTTTATTTAATACGATTTATATAACGGACTCTCGATATTATTACAACAAATTTACTTACTTACCGACGTAAATTTTGTACTAGTGTAGTAATAAAACTGTTTAAAAAGAAATAAATCTCGAATCTAGCACCGTAAACATTTCAACGAACCAGTCATAATTCATCGATGCCTCATAGAACTACATTTAATACAAGACAATAGTAAAAAGCGTGTTTTAGAAGCGGATTTCGCACTTCATACCAAATAAATCAATAAATTGACGGGCATCTATTCAATGAGCCCTATTTATCGGAAACAACGCGTGCCAAACTGCATTGATCAATAAAAAATCGGAACATGCATGACATGACAGTATCTCCCTTATACCGAATAATGATATATCGTGTCCAGACTTATTATATTATACCCGTATTGATTATCAGATATCAATACAAGGCTGAACATCGTTTGATAGAACATTAATATGATATTCAAATGTGGTTATCGGTTTTACGGTTTTTAATTCACAGTGCATTTTGATTGAACATAAAAAGTCACATTATCGTTGGTTCGCGAATAAATTACCGTCGTTGACAGTATAAGCTCGCCGTTTAAAAATGTTTGTGATTTCGTAGGATATTACATTGAAGGCAATTATTTATTTATTTATTTATCAAGGTAATTACAAGGTTATTTGCGTTACAATTAAAAACAGTATCGTTAAACCATGGTGGTTTGTCTCCATACTCCACTCACTCAATAAAGTCATAATGTAAAAGTAATTAAAGTATGTAGGGTCATTGAACCAGTCAACGATTACCTAATGCCACTGCATGGTATGCAAACACTTAGAAGAGCTGATAAACTGAAAGGAATTGTTCTCGTTTTTCAGTAGATTCCTATGATATATAACTACAAAATAATCGCTGAAGTGCTGGATTTTGTATAAGTATCATTATCTATAATTGAAACTTTATTCTTTAGGTGGTGGCTTATTCATATTGATCGTGTAAGCAACGCCTTAAGATCACAAGGAAGTTACGTATTTAAGAATATTTAATAGGCTACTAAACTTTTTACCCGAGTTTTTACCCGAATAATTACATATTAGACTGATTTTTATTGTTGTCCCAATGTTCCAGCGAACCAAAATCCAAGTAAATAGTGCGGAGTTTATTATTTATGACGGTGGAACAGAGGAAACTAACCAAAGTGTCCGCGGCCAGGAAACAGCGGGACACGAAACAAAGGGCGAAGAAAAAGCGTAGGTGGCACTTAGCTGTTTAATCCTGCCTTCTGCGGACAAAACAATAATTGTAATATGTATAAGCTGCTGTTTTCAATATAATTATTGTATTAATAAGTATTTGTAAAATAAGTATATTTTTTCAATTTACTGACCAAGCAACATCTTGCAAACGTGCAAACTGCAAACTTGAAATCAGATAGTTTACATAGCAAAATTTAATGCCTATCCGTAATATTAAAGGCAGGTAGTGCCTATTTGGTGAATGTGTACCTATCTAGTATATTGAAATGAGCAATTCTTGTTTATTTTTTTCGGAATCTCTGAAACGGCTCTATTAACGATTTCGATGATATTTTCAATTCTGGGCGTTTACGGAGGCGAAAAATAGTTCAAGATAGGCCTAATAAAACTCGTATTCTCCGGGAAAACACGAAAGATGGCAAACACGCCCAGGTACCTGTATGAAAATAAGCTCACATCAGATCTACCTATCTGGGATCAGGCAAAAGGGTATCTTGTGGCGGTGGTAATAAGGCGCTTCTTTTTAGATGACGCATTTAAAAATCATCCTTGTTGACATAAACAACTTGGTATCTCTATCTTGGGATGACACATATAAATATAATGTGCTCAGTGCTAACTAAAATTATAGCACAGGTAATATACAACTGACATGTTTGACACACACACATACACAAACACACAAAGCGTTGCACTGGTCGTTTGTTTAGTTATTAGTTTTAGTAGGGTCCTGGCGGAATATCAGCGATGTGGTCTCCTGCCGCATTATTATACTGAGCTAGCGTCCATATTTTTCTGTCTCCACACAAGGCTCACATATGTACTTTTAGTTTTAATTTGTCGTCATTACTTTTTAGTCCTTATGTTGCATTGCATGCCCGTCATCTTCGTTGTTCCCTTTAATGCCATGTATGTTATGGGTAGTCAATAAAGTTTATATCATAAGTATGTTAAGTTATTTCTCTGAATTCCCAAGTCATGAAATCAACCCTGATCAACCCGTACCTAATACAAAACCTGTCATTGACATCGTGTCATCTATCACTACGTGAAATTAATATTTTATCTCCCACACGACTGCAAAGCGAAGCCTGAAAGCAAGTAAGAGAGAAAGCATGACAAGAAAAGGGACATGAATGTCGTTTCTAACCTCTCGGGATTAAACCAGAGCTTAGGCATTATACGTACTTTAAATATTAAATGCTGGTTACTGTTAATGTTAATCTAGGGGAATCGTGACGCAATTTGAATGAGCCTGGCCTGTGTTAAAACTGTTTCAGATCAGAAATCAGCAAAGTCCAGTTGTGCCTGGAGCTAATTCTTATTCGTAGACGGTTTTATACATTTTGTTCTAGAATCCAAGGCATCTACTGTGTAAGGAATTTTCTAAGCAGAGGCGATCGTTTGTGTTTTGTTTATTTTATTGCAAGCTACGCGTATACCGATAAAAGCGTTTTATATTTCGACCAAATAACAAAAACACTTGAAAACCTTTCTTCGAAAAAGGATTTGTGAAAATACGGGTTATTTCATTATTACAATCGGACGCGGAGTTAACCCTGCCAACGCGCCGGTGGATCCAAATGGCACGGCAGTCATAACGTTAAAGTTTCTTGCAGCACATATGCGACCGTTTCGTTCCTTTATTTTTCTCCTCCATTTTCCATTTCCGCTAAAGCGAAAGCGACTTTTCACGGCGACTTTTTTCCTCTGAAAGCTGCGAGTTGCGGTAAAACAATGAAATAAAAAAAAACAATGAACGAAGAGAAATGGAAACAAAAATTTTCGCTTTGTGATAAATCATAAAACGCTCGGACTGGTACAAAGTTTGCGAGTAGGTATCAATGTTAGCATTGCATTGTCTACACAAAGACGGCGAGTAAAAATACCGCAAGTTTTTTTTTTGTTAACCGAAAAAGTTTATTCAAGTCTAGGGATGAAAAATACGGTAAGCCGCGAGAATAAAGCGCAGGCCTACAAAACAGGAACTATAGCGTAATATAAGTAAACGGGAGAGCTTAACGCATCGCTCGACACAAATCCCAAGCGGAAAGATTCCATTAAGAAAATCAAAAAAGGTCTGCCCGGTTCACGGCCCGCGACTATTTTCATTTAGCAAAAACAACCCATAAATTGTCATCTTAACGAGATTTCTGTTTTTGCAGCATTAGCACCCTCGAGTGTTTGGCGACTAACAGTACGGTGACATCGTTGTCTGTCGACTTATTGCGTCAGCACATTTATGGAAATAAATTGCAAGAGACACTAGGAAAATATGTTAAGAGTTGCGAAATCAATCATCAGATAAATATTATGTTCCTGGGTCTAGGAAAATGCTGGATTTATTTTCATATCTGTTCTAAATCTCATGAGTAGAATGCGTGTGTTTTGGCACGCGGCGCGCAGGGCGCATGCGTGTCCGGCCATCACACTGCGCGCGAGTGCGTTCAGCCGCTCGTTATTTATTGCCTCATCAACGAATTAGCTTTGTTTATAGCACCTACTATTCGTGGGCGAACTTAGTAAAAAGCTTATGAATATGTTACAAACAGCTGACCACTGTATACATTTACATTCATAATACAGAAAAAGTCGATGAATTGACAATAAATACCTATGAAAGTGGAATTACGAGCGTGTTCATTTTTATAGCTTCATACTGCACCAAGTGACTGTAAATTGGCTAATAATATACAACTGCTAACTGACTATTGCGAAAACAATGGGCAACTTGAATGAACCCGAGAATATCATAATTAAAGAGCCGTTCTACAGTTAAGGGCCCGTCACGTGATAGCGTTGCCCAAATTATCCGGGCGTCGTGTCATCTTGTCCCAATCCAATATGGCGCCATAAATCCTCGGAAGGAGAAAAGGGGGCGGCGAAGGGGGCACGTCACTCAAACTTTCTCTGTACTCCGTCTTGCGCTCTCGGTCTTAAGGGTGGGTACGGACAGCACCTAACAAGGCATTCATTTTTCATTTCGTGCGGCATTTTGAGGGTTGTTCGCCATGCGTGCGCCGCAAGGTACTCGTATTGTTAACGTTTTTGGAGGGACCAATGAGCGTGAAATTAAAAATGTATACTCATTTCCGAAATCGAGTTTGGTAACTTCTAGCTCTGCTAGGTAGTCCGAGATAGAAATATCCAAATGACTCAGTAAATATCATCGAAATTGAGATTTTATTTCATGGAAGATTTGTAGCGGAAGGACATAGTTTTGGGGGGTTTGAGACAATTGGACCGAGATCCACTACCACTTATACGAGTATCATATAGCCTTACGTTGTGTCGATTGGCCCCAAAGTGGCGTCCAATCACAAACAGCCATGATAGCTGGGGGGTAAAAAAGTAAATCTAAAAAAGCTGCGGGTTGTATAGGGGGTACAACCGAAAATTATATTAAGTGGACACTAATTACGTTGCCTATCTACCTATATATTTTCGTCACCAAACACAATAACCATCAAAGTAAAATAAAGTCAAACATATTCGTAATAGTATTATTAGGTCTTTTTGCGAATAATCGGGGCTTCCTGTTACAGGTATTTTATACTTAAAAAGAAGTCTCAACCTTTAATACGGTACAACATATATTTATAGTAAATAATAAATATTCTTTTAATTTTTTTAGATGGTTATTTATTAAATTGAATAAAAGCGACAGAGAAGAACAAAAAAAAATCGCCGATACGACATCACATTTATTTTTGCGCCATCTAGAGGGACTAAAATTGATAACGTTGAGAGTAGCGCAGCTTAATCATACAAGCTGACAAAAAAGAAGTCCAATCCACTTGGAAACAATACGTATTGTCTTTATTTTACACTAGATTAACACTATCGTGTTCGCTATTCGCCTCGTCATTCGACGAAACATTCGTGTACGAGTGCCGTCGCGAACTACACGTTCACACATTCGCGAGGTGTATTCGCACACGAATATGGAGGTCGTGAAAATAGTAGCGGAATGCGCGCTACATCATCCAAATGAGCTTTTTCTGTTGATAAAAAGAAAATTTATTCATAAAATTTGCACTTCACTTTATTCAATTTTGTCTACACGTCCTTTTGGGTCGGGCGCAGGCAAATGTGTGAACAGTAAATTCGTTTTCGCTATTCGTGCCCTTTGATTCGCGTCTGAAAAACCGCTCCCAACGCGAATGCGCGAATCTCGAGGCGAATAGCGAAGGCACTGTTTACACATGCGTATTCGTTATTTGCCTCGCCATTCGCCGCGCTATTCGTTCGAATGTGTAAATGCAGCTTTACTGGATGAGTTTGCTAACGTTACTTCGGAGGAGGAATCCTCAGATAGAGTTCGGCCGTGGGATGAGTAATCTCTTTTTGTTTTTCTAAGAGCGTTGGACGGCCGCCTGATTATCGGCCCCGCTTTCCACACGACCTTTTAAACAACAATCGATATATAAACAATGTTGCGAGGTTTTGCGCAAGTGCGTAAAGGTATGTTTTGTTTAGGTTTTAGTAATAGTTTGCGCATAGTAGATAGAGTTAAATCGTTTTTTAAAATTAACAGTCTTCTAGTAGTTTCATTGTGAGTTCTTTATATAATTTATTCATATTTTTTATTTATATTTATTCTTATATGTATAGTTTCCTAATATTACGCACATATGCTACGTCAGATGGACACATAGGAGGGCGTTTAGTTTAAAAAGTTTTGCTCTACCCTACATATTAAGTATTTTAGTACATACAAACAATGAAATTATTATTTACAACTCACACTATCAATTTATGTCAAAATAAATAACATAATATTGACTTTAAAATAAATACACAATTATTTAAGTACGAGTATAATACTTCGGTAAGACCACCGGGGGATGGACAGCAGCATCCCTGGAGTGCGGTGGAGATACTGCGATCGCCAACCCGCATGCCAAGCGTGGCGATTATGGCATATACCCCCTGTGAATTTGGGGGCGGCCCATGTCCAGCAGTGGACGTCCTTTGGCTGATATCGTGGAGTATAATACTAAAAATCTAATTCTAAAACGGGCCCCTGTGGCAAGGTACCGAGGACACTGGCAGTATTGCCTCCCTAAACATTTTCATTGCCAACGATAACATGCGAAAACCGTATGTAGAAGAAAGCGCCTACGCGACGAGCGCCAGCCGCTCGGTTTCCCGGCACTGAAAGCAATGCTTATGCGATGCGTTGAGCGAGGAAGCTGCCAGCTCTATTGTCCCCTTGGTAACGTTGATCAACCGTTTTGCCAAATCTCGGTACAGTTTATGTGCTGATTGGCCCCACGGACTAAGGGTATCGACACCAAAATCAAAATTGTACTTTGGCATCGACACGTCTTGTTTGACACAAAGTAGGTCTGGTAAATACTGTGTTGAATAAAACTAACAAATGTTATACTTATAATTCTTTTAACATGGAATACCATGAATTCAAAGAAAATTGACGATATGTAGGGGAGAGTCGGCGATATCGTACCGCCGGTTAAATCGTACCACTGCGAGATTTCCTGTATCACTACCTGTTTTATTTGCACTTGGGGCAAATAATACTCCGTTGGTATCACCGTGACTTAAGGATAAGCATGAATGTGACAGAGGAAAAAATAGATTTTTGTCGAACTTAATGTAAACGTTAGTGTTATTTTATAATGACATAACCTCTGAGCAAGGTAAGTAAAAAAATGCGAATAAACAGTAATTAAATACAAAAATAAACGGGGTTATTGGGTGCATGGTTTTTAGAAATTGGATAATACTATGTTATATATTTATATTCGTTATTTAAAAAAAAACCTGGTGGTTTAAATCGTAACATTGCTTTCAATCTGAAGTTCATCTTGACAATGTTGATTTAATTCCAGTATGCTCACCTTGCTTTTTAAATAAGCCAAAATGCTGAATTTTTACATGCACTATGCTATTTAGAAAAGCCAAAATACTGAACTTTCATATGCACTGTCAGCCATATTTTGAATCATTTTCACAAACCAAATATCTTATGAGTAAAATGTGGTACCATTATAAGTATAACCGACTTTCCCCTACTACTTATACACATTTAAAGTCACTTATGCAAAATAACGCTGCTTGTACTATTTTTTTTTACTTATCATTGATCTTCGTTATTTATGACAATCAGATTGTCAGATCAGAGAGAATCAAGACTGAATAAATAATTCGTATGTTTCGATTATAAAATTGTCTCGAATATCTCAGAATCAAGTGATAAAGTAGAAAAACAAAGCTACCTAACCACAAGTGACTATAATGGGTAATGGCACGGGTAACCGCAACACAAAGTGGATAACTAGTGTTCTATTAACTTTTTAATGGTACCCCCTAGGACCTATTTGAGTGAGAACCAACTTGATTGTATTTACTTAAATAGACAGCAAGTAAGAAATTTATAACAGGTTAAAAATAAATAATAAAATGGCCGAATTTGAGCGTTATTCTTTCCTTTATATAGACTATCTGCAGTGTTTTTAGGGTTCCGTACCCGAAGGGACTCTATTACTAAGACTCCGCTGTCCGTCCGTCCGTATGTCTGTCTGTCACCAGGCTGTATCTCATGAACCGTGATAGATAGACAGTTGAAATTTTCACAGATGATGTATTTCTGTTACCGCTGTAATAAAAAATACTAAAAACAAAATAAAACAAATATTTAAGGGAGCTCCCATACAAAATAACTTTTATTAAGTTGCTCGTTGTGTTCATAAGGCGCTGGGTCTGAAAATGTATGGCAATACTAAAATCCGACTCGCACTTGACCAACATTCTACTTGATGTTATTTAACGTTCTTATTACTGATAAAAAAAATTAAATTAAAAAGGTTATAATAAAGTGTCTAATGTTGTATACAACGTAATTTCAGTTGTGTACGGATCCCTTGGTGCGCGAGTCTGACTCGCACTTGGCCGATTTTTTTTTCATATTATGACGGAGACGCTGTTTATGAGGATTAAGAGTCCAACCAAAAAATAAGCTATCTAGGCTTAACTTTGCCACTGTCCATAGGAAAGACGTGAACCTAATGCGACCTCCTGACTTTACGGAGCGGGATCGATTGCGTGGCATTTTGTTCTTTGACATGAACTTACTGATGTTGAAAAGATTTCCCCACTTGACGAGATATTGTTGGTACCTATTACGTTTACGTGGTAGTAATATCATCAGAAGCGGGGCGGTATCCCGCGTCAGTAAGAAAGCACGCATTTAGGGTGAGGCCACACGAACGTAATTTTGTGATTTGTGAGCGGCGTAATTTCGGTCGTCGCCATACTTGTGATTGTGATTATCACCGAAATTTTCGGTACATGTAACAAGTATGGCGCCGACCGAAATTACGCCGCTCACAACTCACAAAATTACGCCCGTGTGGCCTCAACCTTAAATGTAGGGGAACAGTAAAAAGTGATACTGGCTCGACTTACAGTTGGCACTGACAGCTGACAGTTTTGTTCCATCGCACCGCCTCCGCGCCAACAAATTAAAAAATAACTTTTATCTGCGTATGGCCCGACCGTAAAATGAACATCTACAGAACTTATCTTTCCAACTGTACGTTAAACAATTCAATATCACTCCCATTACTTCCGGCCCGGTATCCAGGTCTAATTGGTGCCCACATGCTCTATAATCCCATTAGAGCCCCTCGCGTGACCACGCTCTATGTACAGACAAATAAACTTAGGTATTGGTTTTCAATAAAGTGGCCGTCCATCACATAGTCTTAGCGCTGTGGGGGGCCACTGTATTGGAAAACCTTCGTCAGACTACACACCTATCTCCAGGTAATGGAGTTGATGAATGAGCTTCTTCAAGGCTTGAATGAAACGGGCAGAAGAATATGACCCAATGCTCGATTGAAAAGTTATATTTACTATGCAAGATAAGTAAATGCAATAAGGTGCAAAGCTTTTGGATACCTCCTGCTATATAACACCAAGTCATTAATGAGAACATATCAAAGATAAAGGTACATATTTCAAGTAAGGGGCAATTTACTAAAATTATAGTTTAAGAAAGGAAAGCGGACACTGGCAATAAGCAATCAGCAACTTAAGCGTTTTTTGAGGATTTTTATTTAAATTAATGTTATGTCTGTCAGTGTTAATTTTATTAATCAATTGCTGGTTTTTAATATGGTCACTGTCTGAAATAAAAACTATTATTATTAATTATAAACTTTTCATAATGCCAGGTAGAAGAAGATTAAAGTAGAGACGCTTATTTAGGCCCATCTTTATTTCAGAATATTTTAAAATCAGTAGGATTAATAAGTTTAGAAAAGCTTTTCGTATGATTGCAATGAAATAAAATTCAAAAAAAAAAAAAAACATTTTAATCCAAGAACGATGGGAATTAAGATATCGTTATCGAAGAGCACATCACACGTGGAGAAAACTGCACATTACGCGAAACAAATAATACGTGTGTGTGTTCTCTACCAGTCAACCACAGGGCCAAACAAAGCTGCAAAGGTGGTGTAAGATTTATCTACGTATCTTATCTACCTTTCAATGTTAAATCCGGGTGGCGTAATATCATACTAACTAAACTAAACGTGTTCATGTATTTAGTTTGAAGCAAAAGCAAAGATCCTGCAGATATGAGCCTTCAAAGATAACATTTTGAAGGCACATTTTGAAGGCAGGTGGTCTCACGTGTCCGGCAAACGACGGACCTTCCGGTCACCCACGTATAATAATGTGTAGGTAGGTATATGTAGGCCAGATACATATGTGAGGAAAGGCCTAATTTAAAGCGTCGATAATTTTCTATTCCCTCCCATCTGACACTTGGTACAAAGAGTAAGAGTATTCGTCGATTGACTCTAAATAAAAAAAAATAGGATTTCTCAGATTCTTCGAATGTAGTTGTTGGTCTATTAATATATGTAATTGGTATCAATATTGTAATTATTATTTTCTTGGCATTATTTATACTCTTTAGTAACCTTCATATTGTCTATCACTTTCTTCATTAAAATTGTATTCAAGTTTCTAATATTGCAAGTTTCTATTATTGTTATTGTTAGTGTATCTAGGATTAAGCAAATATTGTACGCCTCTCCGAGACAGGACATGAAGGCCTGTAAATTTGTTGAACACCATTGTATACCATGACCATGCAATAAATATTTTGATTGATTGATTGATTTTGATTGATTGATTGCATTCACGTTGCCAAAATAGGTTACCTACGATACATAGATAGGTCACAAACATAAAAGCATCGGGATTAGGGTTGCCAGGCCTTAAACTTCAAAAGCCCATCTTGACGTTATTTTAATTACTTATTTTGTTTTTTGTATTGTTATTTTTAGTCGATGATTAATTTTTAAAAAGCCTTACAAAAGCCAGACAGGCCGGACAGGACCGTAAAATGCCGAACATGTCTGACTTTAGCCGGACACCTGGCAACCCTAATCGGAATGTTCAAATAATTACATATGATTTTATTTAATGTTAATATATTTTGTAGATATGCCAGTTATGCAAAACGTTTTACTGAAATACCTAACATGATACCATATTTATAAAATACCTGTGAGGCCAATGAAAAACTCATAATAATAGTGTAATTTTGTCATTATAGATATCTTGGCTGGTTAAAACTCGTTTGACATTCTCAACATTTACGATTTCAATCTTTATTGCTGCTGACAGTCATGCTAGATAAAATAATTCATTTTAACCCTTGGATCTGATTATATTTTAAAATAATTCTAATGGAAATTAATAAAAATATGACACTTTCAGAACCAAGTCGGTAATTATTATAAAAACTGGCCAAGTGCGAGTCAGACTCGCGCACGAAGGGTTCCGTACCATTATCTATAAAAACGGCAAAGAGTCCGACTCGCACTTGGCCGGTTTTTAATATTTGTTGATATAACGGCAACAGAAATACATCATCTGTGAAAATTTCAACTGTCTAAATATCTCGGTTCTTGAGATACAGCCTGGTGACAGACAGACGGACGGACAGACAGCGAAGTCTTAGTAATAGGGTCCCGTTTTTACCCTTTGGGTACGGATCCCTAAAAAGTATTTTTTTTAGAATGGGACGCAACAAAGTAGTAAAGTTCATTGTAAAAATTGGTTGTTTGTAAAGTAGGTTTACGATCGTCACTTATACCTGCGATCGCGCTCGTGAGGTTTTGGTGTGACACAAGTTTCTGAACATGTCACCCGACTAAAACGATTTTAAAGACGTTATCACGTCAAAAACTTAACAAAATGGAATGATATATTTAACTACGCAATTACCCACTCATTATGTTATTCATAATGAGCATTCTATTGTCTATGTGGAAAAAGGCAGAGAATTAGAATGCGTGAAACAAAGCCTGGTACAAAATTACAAACTTATCTATACCTCATGTTGCGGGAAATTAGACTGTTCGTGGACGTGTTAGGAGTGAAGATATGTGTAAAAACATGTTATAATTACCAAAATGCTTTTATCTGTATGACATGCGATTTTAAAATGTTTTGCCTTGTAATAGGGGTTAAGACGGATGCAAAGATGCGTGTTTACGCAGCCCGCTGCGTTTACGAGAGTAACGGTAAGGGGATCATGCGGCCCAACGTTTTCGGGCTTCGGTTTCGGCCAAGAATTAATTATGCAAACAAAACCCGGCTTTATTGTTTCTTTTGCCGAAATTTTTGGGACTGTTTGGACGTTTTGCGTAATTTTTTTCGAAAATAGAATTGTCATTGTTTTCAAACGCTTTGTCTGCGATGTGGTCATAATTGGGGATCCGTTGAATAACGGTTAGGGGAATCGTTTATTTTTCTTGTTTCTGTATTACAATGTAGTACTCAATTCTGAAAAAAGGCAAGGTTACCTAATTTTAGTACAAGTACTTATACATATCTTGCAAATATTTGCGTTCAGTAATAGTTTCTACCTACTAAACACAGACACCAAAAAGCAATCTTAGGCAGCTATCAAATGTTTTCTATTTCCGCATACTATTCAAAAATAATAATGACAATTGTACTGGCCATAATAGCCCGAGAAAGATACGGTTTTTTTGGAAATAATTCAATAACTGGCCAATTTTTGTTATACGGTCCTATTATGTGATTTTAAGAACCTATATTTTTAAAATTTCCGGATCTGAAGACCGGAAGTTGGAAAAAAAAAGATGTGCCCGAAAACTGGTGAATTTGTGCAGCAAACAGGGTATCAGTATTATTATGATGAGTACTTCTATGTTTATGTCTATTTTAATACTTACAACCAGAATCGAACAATATGTGCAACGGGAAATGAGAAAAAAAAAGTCTAATAGGTAGTAGTAGTAGTCAATTTGACCTTCATGAATAGTCTACAGAGTGCATTTGGCTGCCACATTAATTCCAAAAGTTATTACAGCTTTAGGTATTTTGGGTAGATTCAGTATAAAAAGTGTCAAGAAATATAATAAAGGCATATAAAAACCCTAACTGTAATGATACCTTATATGCCATTAGCATAATGCATTTTTATGTTTTACGATATTAATAATTGATTGTATTATTAAGTTACCGTAACAAAAATAAGTTGATTTTCATATATTACAAAGAACATAAGTAGAAGTAGTATATCATAAAGAAAATAATTCTTATAGTGTTTTCGCTAGATTTTTACGGATTTTTTATAGATTTGTTTTTAATATTTTCTACCGTCGCGTTAATAAATGTAGGTGTATTATTAAAGAATACTTAGTATAATTACTTAACCTATTTTTTGATGCACAAAATTTGCTGATACCGATATATTGTTGTTTTTTCATACAGTGAAACCATATAGCTCTCGGGCTATAAACATGACAGACTGAATATAAACTAAACAACCTAAGACATGCTATCTGCCTAAATGATATTGATGGCATTCAAAATGGGTAAATTCGAGGCAAGGCCGCTTTCAATTGAGTCATCAACGCTTATTACCTTACCCATGTGGTCATCTGACCATATCGCCCCAGCATTGTTCCAGTATTAATATATTGGGCCCTAAAAATATTATTAGTTTACACCAGCGTATTGAAACGTCACTCAGCGGGAACTTTATGGCCTCATTTGAACAATTTGATGGCACTTCCTTGAACCATGACCAGCCATTTTACCCTGACCTCCGTTAAACCCCAGTAATTGCCTATCCCGTCTTTTGTTTGAAACAAACGAACATCGTGAGGGATCTTCGTAAAACGGTTACATTTACCTATTTAGATTTTTTCCCGGTTTGGGTTCGAATTTTAAAGAGCGAAAACGACGGCACAGTCGTTAAATTTACGACTATTGTGACGAGTTGTGTGCATTCTAATTGAGCATAAAAAATCGTAAGTAACTATAAAAAACAACACTACGTATAAAGATAGTGTCACACTACAGTAAAGTTAATCTAATTACGTGCGGGGAAAGTGTCGCCGAAATAGAGCCGAGAGCGACCTAAGAAATAAGAGATGGCGTGCCGGTGTTATAGAAAAAAACCTAATATCTCAAATGTCAAAATGTGACATTGAGTGATTTGTAGCTAAGCTCCGCCTGTCCTGTGTTTCAAACATCACCGCGCGCCAGACAGCTGAGCCGAAAGCCCCGAGGACGGCACCGACCCACCCGTAACTATCCTTTTCCCTCTCACCCAAATACCTATCTTCATCTCAAGTGACGGCTAAGACTACATTCTATACGTATCATGGCGTTACCTGAGAGCTTTTGTGTAAAAGTTCAACGCTTTTTCGTGCAGTTGTTTAAAAAGATTTTGTGCATTGCGCAAGGGATTTCGCACTGTTGCATTATTATAAAGCTTCTTTAATTTCCGCCCGGTCTCACGGTGAGTTGAGTAAAAACATTATACTTAAATTATATTTTAACGTAAAGGCAGCAGGTTTACACGTACTACAAAACGTCACATTTAAATTTTTTGCAAACGTAATGATAATTTACAGTATTAGGTATTATAACTGTGTTCAACTTAATGTCCACGTATGACTTACTTACCTACTATGTATTCATTATTCATAGGTAGTTCTTGTTTTCAGACCTTAACACCAACGTACCTGTAACATGAAAACATGGATTTGTTAATAATGTTTGAAAGAATACAAGAACTACTAACTTTCTGTGCAATTGCAGTACCTGTAATTTAATTATTACGCTTAGTAACTTCATAACATTCATAAGTATGTAAGTACCTACATTTATCCTTGCGAAAAATAAGTCTCATCAAAAGCTAAAAAAGATTTAGGGGAAATGGTGCTCCCACATTGGCTGTTTTAAATGTTATATAACATGGTGTAGCAAGGATAAGCCTATGTAACACTATGCTGTTGAAGAAAGATAGTTGCTGTTATATCACATTTATAAAGCTTTGCGCTTTTTGTGGTAACAATAACACGTCTATGTCTGCCTACTTTTTATACGCACCTAAGTACTAAAAAAAACGTAATTTTTAAATTCAATTTGTCAAAGTTCCATTTAGGCCAGTAATCCAGTAACAGACGATAAGTTATCGCGTACATTACGCGACAATTGCGTCACATCTGGCTTTAATGAATGCTCTTCTATGATCTTGAGTCGGGTTCTCACAGTAGAGCTATGTAGGATACCGCTGCCCTATTTATAAAGTGTTAGTTTGTAATTAATGTTTCAGTGGACTACTGGCATTATTGAATATACCTACCCAATTGCTTATTTCCTTATTAATTCAATAAGAAATCACCTTTATTCACATCAACAAAGTGGGACCTTTTCTTGATAACGACAAATGCATCGTAATGTTTGCAATTTATAAAACTGTGTCCTAATAAAAAATAAAAATATAAAAAATTTGGTACATTTTTCCACAACCATCAACTAATATACTGGTTGAGATTTTTCCAACAAGCCCAAACAAGACGGGTCTATCTTGTGTGGTTTATGAGTTGCTTTGGCCACCATTTGTCACCATCATCAGATCGGCTCGGTGGTACCATAATCTTGCATTGTCACCGAACTGACACAAGTATGCCAAATTTAAGCTCAATCGGTTGATGATAACTAGTTAAAAATTCATTTACAAAATGAAATTTTTCAGCGTTCTGTCAAATACAAACGCTGTCACGTTCACGCCATACAATGAGAATGTCAAACGCGATGTTGAACTCTATAGAAATTGATGTAGTTTGATATCTCATTGGACGCCATGGCGGATATATGCGTCGTTGGCGTCGAACCGGGTGGTGCGCATTACGTCTTTGGCGTCGAAAAGGTGGGCCTGTAAAAAGTGTTCCTACTATAAGACTAAATTAAGTCATCCGCATACCAACACCTATTATCGATACATGCATCCGAGTTGCGAAAGAGAACCTAATTTTAACTACATATATTCAAGTGATCTCCACTCATTAGTCAGAGTTTGAATTAAGAGCATGCAATGTGACAGATGCTCCGTCCAATCCGTCCGAAGATATAAATAGCGTGGCTTTAAGTGGCAAAGAGCGCCGACGACCCTCCGATAACATCGCATTAGGGTGCGGTGGGCTACTGGTTTTAGTCACTGTAAAAAAGTTATATAACCACTCAAACTTCAGTTATGGTAATTTTTGAAATGCGTAAGTGAACTTATTCGTTATTAAATTTTATTCATTTATTCGAAAGTGGTTTCGATATGCACTAATAGTCGATTCAACGAGGTAAGGGTTATAGTTACAACGAAAATATTTTTCTAAGCATTTTTTTTTACAGTAGGAATGTCAAAATTAAGGAAAAGTTTAAAATTTTAGTGCTCCGAGCAGGATTTTTAGAATTTTTGTTAGCAGCGTTACTGCTTGATACAAAATAAGTAGGTTGTGGATTTCAAAACTACATGTACCGTTTTTATAGTTACACCACTGAGACATGAAATAATACAAACATACCTACATACTCGTATAAGTAGCAAAGCTATAGGCATCTACTATTTGTAACACGAAACGAATAGATACCAAAAGCAAGAAACGTTCAGAAATTAGAAACAAAACCAATTTAAACTATTCCGTTTCGCCTCGCACAGGCCAGTACGAAACTTTGACGAAAAAAAAAGAACTAAAATGTCCGCGATCCCGGAGGCATCGTTATAAGCCAGTGTTACTATTAAATAATGATTGCGGATTCGAAAGAAACCTTACGAAACGGAAGTCGATTTAAAGAAACGACTTTTAATTTGGTTGGTTAACATAAGCCGTGAACGATGTTATTCATTGTGCTTCCTTTTAAGTTTTAAATCAGTGTTTCCTTAACCTAATCAAGTGATTATTGAAAGAAAAAGATACCTATCATTAATGTTCAAAATACACACGGAAAGAATGCGTTTACAGTAATCATTAATCAATAATACACATATATCGCAATACACGAGAATTCATTGTGATTTGGGGTTTCGGCTCGAAATACGGCATGATTCCTATCAAGACGCTGCGTGACTAATGTAATGGGTAACCCAAAAGTACAGTGATCAAGCAACTATCGAGTCGATTCGGCCGCTGTGTGTGGCAATGCTTAATTGGAAAACTAACTCATTTTGTAACGAACGTTATTAAAAAATATATATATCTTGTGATATTTTATGAACCATAGGTAGTTTTGTGTTAGGCAGATCAGAAGGTCCTCAGTCGCTTCTTCAGTACATATGCCAGTTCTTGAGTAGTCTCAAGAAGTCTCAAGAATACCTGATAGCGAGCCCCCTGAGTTTCTTTATGTCACAAGCGGGACCCGACCCTATCTCAAAACAATACGGAATGTTTGTACCTATACACAATATTTATGGTGCTGACTATATACATTCAAACTATCGTTTTCGTTCGTTTATTCGACATGTGCACCTTTAAAAACTTTAATTCTGGTATCAATTGGTAAAAATAAACGGAAGAAGAGTTCATTATCAGTCTATCAGCATGTGGTATCGAAAGCACGTGCCGCAGGAGCGCGGAATGTGCGGATGTTCCCAGCGATTTGCGAAGCGATACTTTCGTGTCAATTAGCATCCAATGGGAAATTAGTAACGAGCGCACCTTCGGGGGAGTTGGGAGTTCGTATTCGATCTCACCTACATACCTTTATGCATTTATTTAAGAATAAGAATAAATCTAAAAACACGGTTTCGATGTACGGTGAGTTCAAAACTAGGCTTAGCCAGTATCTTGGAACTCAGACCAGTTTCACATGATTGTATTACACTCTAATGTAAATGCGAATGAAAATAATTAAGAAAAAGTTTGTCAAGAATTAAATATAAAAAATTTAACTTGAAATAAACTTTATATAACTTTCTAGACCGGATTGGACATGAATAAGGTCTTAGTCAAAATTGTATTGGCTAATAATAACCAACCCTATTTTTTTTTTGTCTAATTGATCGTTTAATATTGTGTTATATTGGATACTTGTTATAGGTTACGTAGGTATAATTACCTACCGTCAATTATTATTTTTGCCTCACAAAACCATCCTCTTTTAGTCCGAAAACTAATAAATAAATGCGCTAATAAGTACTCTAAGTAGTAGTCACAAATGTCACCAGGTATTAGTTTTTTCTAGATTACGTCGACTTGAATTATCTAAGTGCTAACGGAAATAACTAAAGATATTATTAGATACCCTCCAAACTAGTTATAGGCCTTGTTCGTTAAGCAAACGTTTTACGGCTTATCTCAATTTTACGATAAAACCACACATGGAGTATATTCAAATACCATCCAAGAATATGCAGCCTAGCGATTTTGTAAGCGGTAGTTTGCAAGTCGTATCAGACTATCGCGTAGGGAAATAAGGTAGAGCATAGATTAAAATGTAGTCCTGGATAAAAATATAAGGTTGGTTATATATAGATAGTTCTCAGATAGAAAATGATCATGACAGTACGAAAATCGTTTAAATGTCATCTGTGATCCAATTTGATGCGGAAGATAAAGTTAAAAACAATGAAATAGGGCAAAACGCATCTATTGGCATCCAAAATTCCGTTCATGACAGGTTTTGCAGGAGAACATGACTATTATGTTTTTAAAACATCAAAAAAAAACGGGTCATTTGCTTTTCTTAACACATAATATACATATTATCAGTTCAGGTGTATTTGACAACTGTGAATAAGTATGTAGTATGGAAATAGTGCATATCTATGCACTTTTTCTATGATTTTCAGTTTTAGGACTCAAGTTTGACACTGTTAGGACAGGTTTTAAGTATTCTATCGTATCGACATAAAACTAAACAGTGATAAAGGGCTACGGTCTGTTACATGCCTATTTATTGTTTACCTAGCCACTTCTAAGCATAACATTCTTACATAGCGTGGGCCACGTCATGTATTCCGCAGGTACGCTGCAGTAGGCAAACAGGCGTCTTGTTTCCCGCCCTCGCTTCCGTGCCCGTCACTCGATGCCAGCCCGGAATAACTGGCTAGAATATGCGGATTACGTATTAAAAATGGCTGCATAATTTTCCTTTGATGGAATATTTTGCGGGTTTATTTTACTTTGTATACGTGCAAACGGAAAAGTGTTATAGTGACATTAGTGTGTTTCTTTTTGACGCGAAAGAATATCTAGGTAGGTACTTGAGAGTTGAGACTTCACTGTGAATGTTTTGTTACCTCTCACATACCACTTACTTTTGTGTACCAAATAGCAAGTTTTGATATTTTGGGCCATATGAATGGTCACCATGTGTAAATTACTGTTATTAAAGTTGAATTTGAATAAAGCCTGAGAATGTCCTGTCTTCTATATCAATCCTATATAGCATCGATATTTCGTGGATAATAGATCGAAATATTTCGCGGTCGGTAAAACGATTCCCATTACTAATGAGACATTAGACGTTTAATAACGGACGCGCTGACATTGATCGCTTCTAGCGATAAGCCCGGCACTTCCTACCTATTTATATTCGTCCTCTGTATGGTCACAATTATTTTACAGCAGGTGAACTTGGAATTATATTGGATACTATTAATTAAAATATTGATTACTAGTTTTACTCATTTAAATTCACAAATGAAATGCATTTATTGATTACGATGACATCGGTGTTTGTTTGTGTTTGTTGTGCATTTTTTTGCTTGGCATTCATGGCAAACTTTAATAAGCGCGTTCTCTATCCCCCATTTGGCTATGCTCTACCGTGAGCGAGCACGGTCACCAATTGGTTTCCTATCTACCCTTAATAGTCAGATAGCACATTCTGGAACAAATCACTAGGCGACTTGGTAGGTATGGTGAAAATATATTCACAGAGCCTGCAAGTACTGCGTTAAAAAGCAAAAAGCCTATTCTGTGTCGCTAGTAAAATATTTAATAAGCTTCCCGATAGGATTAAGAACTTGCCATTGCCAATGTTCAAGACAGAGTTAAAAAATTACTTACTGAAGCATTACTTTTATTTCATATCAGATTTCTTGACATGCGACAGTCTATAGTTATAAGATTTAAGAATATATATTTATTAAATTTGGGATTAGGATATTATAATTTAAATTATTATTTTTATTGATATACTTTTGTTTTACTTATCAGATTTATTTATTTCATAATATAAAAAATACAATATAAATTAACTAACTTAAACTTAAAATAGCCAAAATAAATACCTAAAATTAAATACAAAAAAAAACCTAAAATAACCTAACCTTATAAAAAGAACACCCCGTCGAGCATGTCTCATTATTATAGAATGCGGCCTTTAAAATATATATTTTTTTAATTGTACGCTAATATTATGTTAGTTTGTAGCATGTTTTTGTATGCCGAAAGGCAAAACATGGTGAAACGATTCTTTTACTATACACCTCTATTTGATGTACCTATGTTTACAATATAAACACTATTGACTATTGACTTTTAGAATCAGGTACTAGTAACTAAAAATTAAACGAACTTGACAGCCAAAAAGTAATTCAATGCAACCCCTAACAGAAGAACTGAGTAACTCTTAATAGCGAATTCCCCGCACAATTCGATCGGTCTTATTTCGTAGGCATTAAATCCACTAATACATTTTCTCAGTGTCGACAACGGCAAAAATCAGGGCCAGCCGCGCCCTGCATAGCAAGCAGCCTCGAAAATGTTCTTTACTTACTTATACAGCTTTGCTCAGTTTCTTGGATTGCGGGGAGCGATTTCTGAAATCGGTGCTTTTCGGGAAATATGTGTACGGTACAAAAGTGAGAGGGACGTTGTTTAGTCAGAGGGTTTGTTTTGCTAAAGTTTAAAGATGCTCGGAAATGGGACAAGCGAAGTACGCAAATCGAATTGCGATGCTTTTATCACAAGGATGTAATAGCCAATTCTGTTCTCAAAAAATGTATACTTGTATAGTACCTATTCGCATTTATAGAGCGTTTTATTCACAGAATAGCGCCTTGCTTCTTTACATTGCCATTAGTATGTGTTTTGTATTTTGTCCACAGGTTCCGTAAGGTTATTTACGTTTAACACAATGGTTTCTGCGCGGCGCGCGGCGCAAAAGGTACGACGTCAAAGGAAGACGCATCTTTGTGCATTGTCAAATCTTCCTATAAATTATGCATACTGTTTTACGAGATACAATAAAATAGCGCAGTAATAAAATTATAATTCACAAAGTTTTGTGGTAAAATAAAAAATACCAGTTTTTCTTTTCATTAAATTTATAAGAGCAATAAATGAATAAGCTTGATTAATATCGTATTATAAAAGTGTCTCATTTTATTATTAGTATACACCTAGGTATGATTACTAAGTTATATTAATTAATTAAGATATAAAAAGAATTAGAGCTTTGGTACGATTTACAGTCCACTCGCCATGATTTAATTTATTTAAGACTAGGTATTTTAATTATACACTAAAGTTTGTGTTTATATTTCCATTTAGTATCATAATATTCATAATACAAAACAATATTTTTGCTATCTACTAATACTCGTCGAAATGTTTTTTTTTTTTACCTTTTATAAAATACATTTCCTTTTGCGTAAATTAATCAAGAATATCGCTGGTACGTGTTTATTTTCGAGTTAATATGTAAGTAATATGTAAGTAAAATACGTATAAACATTTTTCTCGTATGAAAAGAGCCTTAATCGCAGCAAATAAAGTGTTCACTTGTCTGTTAAGTCTCATTAAGTGGTTAAATTATTTTTAAAGTCTTGCATAGTTATCTTGGTACAAGAATTCCGATGTCAGTCACGCGAGCGCGTCCTAGTTGTCTACGTACAGCATTACTTCATTAAGAAACAATCCTTGTCTGAAGTGATAAAAGTAAACTTTTTGCACAAGTTAACAAAAGTACACTTTATCGTTCAGTACACGAAATATTATATTTCGTTTCTGGTTTATTATTATTAGACATGTATAAGCTAGATTTGAATTAGTATATATTATGTATATCTTCATGGTAATCGTAAGAGGTATACTGAATATGATTTATGAAAACACGGAATAAAATCAAGTAGTTATTTTTAGGACAAAAACAATGTATTTCTAATGAAACGAATTCGTTGAGCAACTGGAAAGCAACAGTTTCTAAAGATTTAATTTTTAAAAATATTTGAATACCAATACCTATATATTATTTTTAATATAGGATTTTCACTAGAGTATAAAATGAATTAAAATCACTCCCAGTGTTCAAGTATCTGAACTACATACTTGGACACGGCAGGAACTCTTAACCCCAAATTTTACTAAAAATCCATCGTTCTAACAAGGTTGCACATAAAAGTTCATAGCTCACAGGGACTCCCTCGGTAGCCAGCGGGCCATTAAATCCCGCTTTACGACGCGCTTACGTCGAGAACGCCGTTTACACACTCGTAACTGGCCTTAATTGCCATATTGAGATTATAACACTGTAATTGCTTATTTTACGGCCGCTTTAAAGATCACCGACGTTTAGAGCAATTGATTTTCGTTTTGCACTTTCCCCCATTTTATTGTGGCAGTTTGAGACCGATTCTACGATTCTTAAAAGTAATAATGATGATCTCTTCCTTGTGTCGTGATCCTTAACGCTTTATCTCTAACTTATAGTTAATTGTACTCACCAAATCCTGCATGCTATGTATAAGTGTCCTCAATAGCAATATGCCACTATGGTTTTTTGCTTTAAGTCTCAGTGGGGATTGTTTTAGGATATAGACTATACCTACTTTAAGATAAAATTTGCTGTAAGTTTCTTTGGTTTGTCTACGTCTGTTTTTTTTTTTTCAATAAATAAAATAAAATTCAACAAATAAAATAACATAACTTTTAGTACCAACTTCAAATTGTACTTTTTTGAGCGTTAAAAGAAACCAACGAGCTATCTTTAATTTATTTCAATAATAAAGTAAGTAAGTACGTTCACATAATGAAAATCGCAAGCATTTAAAATTATACCCGGCAACTTGCACATTAGCTTGAAGTGCTTGTTAAGTAGTACTTGGCCTGTAATTTCCAAGATAGCCAGCCAGCGCCCGACAAGATGCTTTCGTGGCTCATTATTAACACTTTTGACGTCTAATGACGTCGTAAACGATCAACACGATCATAATCGTGTGACACACGAACGAATGATTCAATCCAATCAGTTTATTACTATTCCGATTGTCTTTCCGATTAAGTGATTAGATTTAATGTCATAATAAAATAGTGGATAGGTTTAGAATGCTAATCGCGTTTTGTTTTTGGCAGTGTCAATTAAGCAGCAGCAACATTTCTATCACAGAATTAGATCACGAAACTCGGTTTTCCAATGAACTTATCAGTTGTTTGTAACTAACACTGAATTACAAGTTGATAAGTCGGTTCTCAGGCCGAGTACCTAGTCACGTCATCGTTATGTTGATGTTGTTGCCGGTCATGCAGCCTGTTGCAGCTATCAGGAAAAACGCACCTACAAGAGTGCGTGAAGATCAGGCTCCTCCAAACGAGAAGCCCTTTGGCATCATAGTGGATAAGGAGGGATTTACATCGGTTTCAATAAATCGCAAGACGCGCAAGAGTCAGTGTGGTATGGCTGAGCCGGTCAATTCTAGTTTGCGGATTACCACACTGAGTCAGGTGCTCTACGTATCACGCCTGCATTGCACGACCACGGCTGAGGAAGTAGTGGAATACATTCGTCACAAGACTGGTTGCATACGCGTTGAGGATGTTCCAGCTGCGTTCGCGCCACTACGTGCACTTTAGCTCGTTTGTTGTACGCGTGCCGCGGCCGCTGTAGAGAACCATCGCGAGTAAAGATTTCTGGCCTAAGGGTCAGAAATATAAGGGGTCGTGTTTTGACGGTTCCGGGGCAAGCAACTGAACTGACATCGGAGCAGCGGAGCCACACCGACACGTCGCTTAAAATAATATTGTTGTTTATATTGATAATTATGTATTTTATGTGTTGCCTGATTGATATAAAGAAAATAAAGGTCCCGGGAGTCCGATAGATACGGTAGTGCAGAACCACCGGTCATTATGGCGCTCTTCTCATGATGATGATGATGAAATCGGTTCGATACGTATCAATACAACCCTTTTGCCTAGTTACATTTACTTCAACATTACTGAAAAAATGCAATATGATATACTTTTTACAACTACTGTACATAACAAGTGAATCAGTCAGATGCCATATTAGCAGGATTTAAGCGAAAAAGTGTACCAGCAAAAAGAAACTAATCACATTTTCTACATTTTAGTGACAACAAAAACCGTAGGCATATCCCGTTTTAAATCACCGAACGACAGTAACTAATTCACAAATCCTCAAAACACGCATCAGACAAACAACAACGCAACTGTAAATCCGAAACAATATTTCAATTGCAGTCCACTATTTCCATATTTGTGAACGCTCGTGCAATATCACTTTCATGTTTTTCGGCTGGCGGGCGTAAATTCGAAACGCCTGATTCTGGCGTAGACCAGTATTTTAATTACTCGTTTCGAGAATGATTTATGTCATGCCCAGGCACAAATAGCACTAGCTGCCGTTGCGGTTAACTTTTTTACTCGTTTCAAGTGCGAATGCGAATTTGTATTTTTTTTTTGTTAATAAGGTACAATTTAAGTGAAAAGATAGCGTGCTGCTACTGCTGCTTTTATTATTTGTTATTTTAAAAGTAAGTTATTTGTTCATACAACGTTTCTTTTTTCAAATAACTACATTTTAATAGATATGCAATTAAATTCGGTTACGCTTAGAAACTCGTATTAATACATAAACTAACATAAAAGCGTTGTCGTAAAGAAGCTCCATTTTGTTCATATACAGACATAAATCGAATCGGTTAATATAAAATCTACAACATCACAATGGAACATCGACATCATCATTTCACTAGCAGGCCGATAAAAGAAGTTGTCTTTATAAATAGCTGCATACAAGCTATAAACATTTCGAAAGTGTATCAAAATTGTTAAGACATTTATGAGGCTTAGACACGATCGTACAGGAAATCTGACGGGGATATAAAAAAGCGGGGCACGGCTCTCAGACTATGTAGATCACTAGTGACATGTGGTCACACCAGTCTGACGTGGTAGGTGGTATTAATTTAATTAGTTTAGTTGTGGATCGTGTTGATCGATCGCGTTAGTTTATTACGCAAAATGCCCTTCTTTTTTATAAACCATTCCTAAGATTCATTCTTCATTAAGTATCATTATACACATATACCTATGTCATTATAGGTCGATCGATAATTGGAGCAGTTTAATTAGAAGTTATGTTAGTATTCGTTAAGTATGGTTATGTTATGTCGTTGTGTTTTTGCGTGTGTAAATTGCCAATATGTTTGATGTAGGTGTATGGTACTAAGAATATTATATTTCAAAATAATTTAGTGTAAACAGATATATACTTAAACAGATATAGACTTTGTTATTAAAGTTATAAAATCCTGTATTTTCTTTAATAAAACTTGCTCTAAAATTACACATGTGTGTCAACATAAATGCTACGGCTGCATATTTTAAAACTAGTTATAATTTTGTGTTATTGTATGTAAGTTGTAAATGTAATAACCATTCTAGTAAATTGGAGCAGCTAAAATTCTACGAAGCCAAAGCAAGAACAAACGCTTTTAAAAGTATTTCATATCTGACTAGATTTCTCTTTTGTGTAGTTGAAAAAAATGAATAAGACTCGCTTTCTACGGCCACCCCGGCACCGCTTAGAAAAGAACAATTTGCGTTTGGAGCGTTCACGAAATATCGTGAACAAAAAGCGTTGCGCAAGACCATTCACTGGCATTGTGGTTGTTACCGTTTCGGGATCGCAGCATGTAAGTACCGTTAGGCCGTAAAAAGACGTAAGATGACCATAGTCTTTGTCAACGGACAAAAGGCCCGATATGATTTAGTGTTTTCGTAAAAGATTTCAGAATAAAAAGATGTAAACGATGTAAATTGGTTTACAATGTTCTTTTGAGTTGTAATGGATGATTCGTCCGTGTGGTAAAAAAATTACACATTGTTTCTTGTTTAAGAATTTATAAAAACTAAACCACAGATGTAAAACAAGCATGGATATTTTTTAAGTATGGGAGTTGAATATAAAGAAGATAGAAAGAAGCTAAATTTAATTTTATCTCCTCTTATAACATTATAACTGCTGGAGATCAATCTAAACAAGGTTAAAAACTTAATTGATTCGGAAAAGAAGATTTACGAGCATCGTTATCTAAAACTGTTTCGTGTCAAAAGTCATTGTTTATTTTGTAGATGAGATAAGCCTGTATTTTTTCTATTTTTTCTGTAGTTCTAAACTATTCCCATGGACTCTTGAGTGCTGCTAATGAAACATTAAGCTGCAAATTAGGTAATGTGTATGTGAGAACTCTAATCTGTATGCATTTTCTTAGTTCGAAACCATGCCGTCCTGTCGCCGTTTTATAGCGCAGCTTTTATATTTATAGTCGTTCGGTAAGAAAACATTGCTTCCGCTTGTCATGGAAATCTCGTAAAATTTTAAACTGAACTTGTTATGTTAATCTTAGTGGAAGTTCGGAATTTAATTCGAAACTTTGTAAACAGTGGGAGCATTGCAGATTCCGAAATTAGAGCATGGATTAATCAAACTTTCGACGCGGCTGCACCGAGCAACAGAATGCTGTTGCTGCTAAGTTTCATTACTCCAGTCGAAACAATTGCGTTCGATTTACGATCGGCATTTGTTCGTTCTATATTTAAATCGTTAGGCGCAGGATAAACAATTTGAGATTTGCGCCCGGCCGAAGTGTTGTCGCGTCGCTCCGCGTGATTTAGCGACGCCAGCGGATTTAAATCATAGTTGTCTTGTCTTTGGAAACCGGAATACGTATGCTGCACTCGCTTCCAACTGATATGAGGGAATCACTGTGAAAGTTGATATTTATGATTTGTAACGCTTTGTTTTGATGTGAGCGAATTGGCGTGAATAATATACTCACGTAGCTATTACTCATAAAAACGTAAAGTTGGTCATCTAACTTTAAGATGATTTGCAACCGCGCAAAAGTAACTATTGCTTTGTTTTTATTTTATTTTGACTAATAATTTCTACAAAATATCGTTAATTCAAGCATTGGTGTATAAGTTTACTTACCTTAATATGTGTCAGCAGTTTGTGTTATGAACAGTATCAATCGATCTCGATTAAGCGACTTAAACTACAATCACATTGAATTCATACAAAACTGACCCTGTATTAATTCGTATTCTAAAATCTCTACCGTGCTGCTAATTTATTATGTTACATTATTTTGTACTTTATAATAAAAATACTAATTTAATTACAAGACTTTTGTACTAGAAAAAGAAAATACACGAAAAAAAAGCACTGTGAAAACACTTGTCTATATAGTGGTCCAGGTAGGAGAATGATTTGTCGAATTTATTCAGTTTTGTGGGTCGCGTATATGTTTACAGTAGTAGGTGTCGCGTAGTCGCGCGTGCGTTTGTCGCGGGCGGGTCGAGGCGAGTCGCGCGAGGTGTCATGGCGCGGGTGCGACTGGGCGGGCGGCGCGTCGGCCGCCGGGCGCGCACTGCCGCGGCTCGGCGCCCCCGCCCCGCCCGCCCAACGCGAATGATTAAAAATTCTTCGGGAAACTTTGTTCGGATAGTAGCCTTAACGGTTTCTTTGAGTCTGTCTATGTAGGGACCTTTTGGGGGTGAGGTATGTGCTAAACAAGTATCCGAATAACTTTGGGAGGGAGCGTTCAGACCTGTAGATATTACATTTATATACGTATAGTGAGATACGTGGAAACAGCGCTGCTATGACTATACCTACTGAATAACTCAAAAAGTATTAAGCCGGATTTTGTTATGTTTTGACACCCCTGTCAATTTTTTACGTAAATTGAATGTATTTGTTTCTTGATTGATTTTTAAAGGTCGCGAATGAACATTTGGTATGAGGTTACTTACGATTACAGTAATATAATAAATTACGACCCACTTCCAAGATTCATTCCTGGAACCAACTGGGAATCGTACACTAATGACGTTCATCACCATTATATTGTATTTAATACGAGTAGAACACGTTCTCAGAAAACTTTACATAGAAATATTGCATGTTATTGTAAAAGAGCTTAGTAAAAGAGTATGGCTAATTGGAAATATACGGATTTTTACATTTATGTATATAGAATAGAAGGGTGGGGAATACTAGGACATGCTAATAAGTACTTTTATAATACTAACACTCTCATCTGGTAATCCAGGATTTGATGCCTTTCCCTCATACATGTTTGTTGTTATTTATCAATTCATTTAACATCAGGACCATTGCAATATCAGAAATCCTAAAAAGAGGAAATCAGTTTGTGAGTATCGAGTCCTAGAAAGTGGTATAACGACAGACGAAAGATCATTCTATTCTATGCTCATAAAAAGGGCACGTTAGTACCTACTTTTTTAACCCACTTCAAAAAATGAGGTTTTCAATTAGACTGTATTTTTTTATGTTTGTTACCTCAGATCTTTCGACTGGGTGAACCGATTTTGTTGATTCCGTGTGGTCCTATATTAATTTGGTCCAGTTCTCACAGTGACATCAATGAGAAAACCATATAAGTCTTTGCATTAAGTATGTGCGCGTGCTGCCTTTTTTACTATGGAAAATGTCATTGAGATTTACTTTACGCACACTCGACAGCGTTGCGTAACTACTCCGTAGTTAGTTACCCAGAAAACGTTCAATTTGTACAAGTTACCGTTTAAAAATAAGAAAACAGTTTTAAAGCTGACGTGTACTACGTACAACAAAATTTACTCGACACCTTTTTTATCTAGACTAGAAGTTCATTAGCATTTAGTAAGCCGTTTATAAAGCCGACTAAATCATGATAAGCCAACGTTGAAAGGTGACCGATAGCGCCAACTTTTGTTTCAGCTACTGGAGCTACCAAACTACTAAAAACTACTAAAGCCTCGGAATGCGTGGCGCCCGGTTGCCCCCACGACTTAAGTGCTGGTCGGATTATAAACGACCGCTATGTATAGTGACGGTACGTGTATATTTAATAAGATGGTCAACAATTTATTTCTTCTGAGGTAAGGAAACAGGATTATAAACTGGTTAACACAAAGACTAAAGTATCAGTGTTGTGAATGTTTCGTAGTTCGTAAGTATATTTTTTTTACCACGAATCTCTGAAAATTACAGTAATTACATAAACTGAAAGGTATAACATAGCCAACCGAGTAACTAAATAATAAAAGTAGTAATCGCTAGTAAATAAAAGATACATATCGTACAGAACTTTAGTACAGATATACTCAACAGCAGAAGTAGCTAAGTTCTTTAAGATGCCGCAGGAAGCTCGGGTCTCCATATAAACGTCGTTTCGCTCTAATTTTAAAACAACATGCTGCAATAACATGACATTTTGTATACACAATGGGATACGGCATATCTAGGCCGGAAATGAGTCGCTATTGCTTGCAAATGAAGAAAAAATACAGCGATTATTGAAGTTTTCATACAAGATCTAAAAAATCCAAAAACTCGCTGTATTTTTTTTCTATTACAATTTCTAGCAACAGAAACTAATTTCCGGCCTAGATATGGCACATCCCATTGTGTATACAAAGTTCAATGTTATTTCAACACGGCGTTTTAAAATGAGAACGAAACTACGTTTGTATGGAGAATCGAGTTCAGTCGAGCGTGCTAACTACACACCTTTAGTACGTTCACAATTACCTACACAGAGCATTATTCCCTCGATATTAGAGTCTGTGAGTAGCTAATTTTGAGCACGAGGCCCGCGTAGCTGCTTCTGCTGCTGACTGTATTTAGTATCACAACAAACCTATTACAACGTAGCCGTAGCTAATATCATTAGTACGTGTAGTTAGTTACACGTGCAGAAAAATAAAAAAATATTACACTGATGTATTTTAATGATTTCTCAAAACGGGATTTCAGTCTGAATCGATATATTGAAACACGAAACGACGGAATGGATTTAATACAAAATACACGAAATTAATTTAGTTTTATTTTTGAGTAAATTGCGGAAACCGAAGACATTCAACTTTTTTAAGATTGATCTGACTGAAAGTACTTAATGCCATTCTGCACTTAAATTGCTGAAACAGAAAACAATAGTTTTTAGTCAAGTCCCAACTATACATACGACCTCGCTTCTACACAAAGGGCCCCTCTATATCGTCCATAGTTGAACGGCTGTAAGTCCGTATGAAGCCCTACCACGGTTACCGCTTTTAGCCGCTCGAGGGCTCCCCCACGGAACCGTGACGACCCACAAATATAATTTTACAAACTTTCCCCTCAATGCCTACTCATCGGTGATGCAGGGCATTAATATGCGTTAAAAGTTTGCATGTTCAGAGATCTTGCTAGGGGATGCCGAGATCCTCGGACGTTGCGACCATATGTAAGTGTACCTATTGCTATCGCATGATTAGGTATTGGCCTATCGGAGTTCGAAAATTATAAACAAAATCGTTTTACGTTTAGTATCTAAAAATATGTTAAATTAATTAAGTCGTTCTGGGCAATAGTGCATGGAAGAACTTTTTGGTCTTTGATGTTCTGAATAACTTATCGATTTTTGGGGTCACTTTTTTACAAAATTGAGAATTAAGGAAGCCCCAAAGACGATTCACTGTTATCGTCAATACTTAGTAGCTACACAAACGAGTGTCGTTTAGTTTTCATCATTTTACAGAAGAAACTATAACAACACTAAATACGATCACAGCGAGCAAAACGCTAAACCAAACAAATGAACGCATGCATAAACCACGCACACTAACAAAATAACGTACACGACCAACAAAATATGATAGTCATAGAGCGAACACTGCACAAACGTCACCGGACGCTGTTCGCAAAATCGCGACACACTTTTTAATTTATTTCGTCCACAAAAAGCCATTTTGCTTTATTTTCATTTCAACGGAGACTTGCGCTGTAGCGGGATCTCTATTTTTATTTATTCCGTGCTACGTTTTTTCTTTTTTTTTTCAATTTTGCCCGATCGACACGGGACGGGGCAGAACGTCGGATCTCATTTTAAATTGAATTCGTCTTTGCATTTTTCTTTCTCAACGTTTCTAATTGGTGTTATTTGCATGTTCCTATTGTTCCGGTTTGATTGGGAGTCCGTTACGCTAAGAAAATAACGACTATAAATAAGGAACGGAGTAATCGATACAGTTGCGTGATATCAGAGACTTAAGGTAGCTCGAAAGCTCTTTGCAAATTAGTTTCTTTCTTTCAATTGTAATAAGAGTTTTTTTCTACTTCCGAGTCGTGATGCAATAAAGCGCTATCCTAATCGAATACACATACATTTATACCTATGTATGTATGTACGATGATGTTGTATCTAATGAAGAAAAGCAATTGCTTAAGATTAAATATTGAAGAAAAAAATGTTTGATAGAAGAAACATTTGTTCCTGAGACTTGGATGTTTTCTCTGTATTTAAATATATATACATATCTATTAAATATATCGTCGTCTTGTACCTATAACCACAGATTTTATAATAGTCAAGCTTTTTTGAGCTTACTCTGCTTACTATGGGACTAGTTCGATTTGTGTAAAAAAATGTCTCCTGAAATTTATTTATTTTTATAGTGATTCTTATTGTACGTTACTACCTACGTACGTTCTAATCACTTCAATTCAATAAATTTCGAGGTTTTATAAAAAAATCATATATGAATAAAGAAACATGGCGCCTATTCCGAACCCTGTCCTAATGTCGCGCGATTCGAAATTCGATTTGAAGTCGACGCAATCGAATAGATTGCGGCATTGTCAGGACGAATCAGAAGGGCGCTACACACGGCCATGTGGGACACAGTGGGGATACATTGAAATCGATTGTCCCTTTATATTACTCAATGCATAAGGGTGCTTGCATAACGAAACTGATTTTCGAAGAAAATGATTTTTAACGAATTGTTAGGGTATTAATTAAGTCTATGAGTTTTAATTATGCCAGCTGATGACTATCTGGGTCATTCGATAGGCATAAAAGTTGTTTGTCTCGATAAAACTGTGACAACATAATTTATCCGACATCTAAATTTTATAAATCTCAATGCAGATACTGCATTTAAAAATATTTAAACACGGAAACTGCATTTAAAAATCGATTGATTTTCGCTTTTCATTACGAATAGGTGTAGTGCATTTCAAACGATACCTCAATTGACTAAATACCCACAATATTCCATCGACACGTACCCACCGCAACAGTCATTGATAGTGACTGCAGACCGATACGAGCTAATGAATATGTATGCAGGCAGGTGCGCCAACATGATTAACTGGGTGCCGCGGTCGATTTTTGTTCGATAGTTTTATCGATTGGATTTTATCGAGCGCTTTGATAATAGACTTTTTTGCTTATTTATTTTGCAAAAGTTTATACACGTACCTTAACATAGTTTTGTTTTAATGTTTACTTGGTTTTTGGGCAGGCATGAGTCTAAACAAATTTTTAGTTAATTGAAACTTTGACATAGTTAATGACAGAGTATGAGTAATTAGAAATAAAATAATTAATTTTATATATGGATGATACTTCCAGCACAGGTTCGGGTTCGGTTTACTAAATTTATGTAGGTAATTACTGAATGTTTTTATCTTAGTTTTTTTTTTTAATGTCTTGTACTCACTATTCTTGTGCTGTAGGTGTTAGTATATCGTGGTAGTAGTATGTAAGTCTAATGAATTAATTAAATAAATTATTTCCAAACAACAAAGGCCGATAGATAAATACCTTGTGACTAACATAGATACAAAAATTATAACTTAAAAACTAGCACTACAAATAATCTCACTACAACTAAAAAAAATTTGAAAGAAAAACTATAACAGCTCAGTAGAAATTACTAGTTAACGAGTAATAGGGAATGTATCTGGAATTGCAAATTTTCGTATAATTGCTTAGATAAAGTTTTAAGTTGTGTCAAACACACAATAAATATAAATTTCTGAACTTTTAAGCCTCATAATATAACGGGTGGGAAAGTACGGAACTCAATATTGCGCGTGGCCCGACACGCACTTGACCGGTTTTATTACTACAAATGGCTTCATAAAATAAACAATAACTTTAATGGTGTAACAATTATCAGTCAATTTGTTACATATTCGGACGTAATCTACCTTGGTTGATGACTAATGCGAGCCATTAATACATTACAGCCTAGTACCTCAGAAACTTGAGTTTAACTACCTCACTTTATTTAACTAGGTACTTTATCTTATCTTAACTTGAATTGAAGCAATGATTTGCTTAAGCCTCCACTTTCCACCAGTTTTTATATTGGTATATCAGTGTTTAACACCAATAAAGTTCAAATTTAACTTAATCTGTTCAGCATCGTGTAGTACTTCACTTTCGCCAACATTGTATTGTATCATTAAAATATCACCCTTATTTACATACTATATGTGTGGTCGATCCATCGAACTGGCTGGACATTTTTTATCCACCAGAATTCTCGTGACGTCACCTCCACACAGCATAAACACATCGCTACTAACACTCTCCCGCCTTTCGCGGCTCAGAAACTGTAGCATATTAAATTATATTGCATGTGGTCTGATTAATTAATATGTATCAGGAGCTTAATGGTTACTAATTAGATCAGTCAGCTTGTTCAGTTTACTTTGAGATAGCAAATAACTGATTGTTCGAGTGTAGACACGTGATGATATTGAGTTTACTTTAATTTTCGTAATTTATGACTCGTTAAAATTACCGGTGTAATCTTGGCTTGATGTATACAATTATGTTTTTATTGTGATTTTTGGCCGTTAAATTATGATGCACGCATCCATCATCTCGGGTTTTTAATTAATGTACCAGCCCCTGAGTGAGTTTTACTTAGTTTTACGGTTTTCATGATTGCGGTTGAATCTTGCAAAAAATAACAGTTGTAAATTCATTAACTTTCTTCTTGAATGTACCTACAGTCGAGTGAACTTATGAACTCTATTCTTACTGAAATAGAGTCTAAATTAACAAACAGTAACTGTGTTATAAGCAATTGAATATGTAATAATGAATAATTCGACGCTGAAATTGATAGGTGTCGTCAAGAGAATTGTGTCAAAATATTTACTTAATTAAGTCATTGAATCAACTGATCAACACAAGAATCAGGTGAAGCAGTTTTTATTGACACCTGCGGACATATCTCTGGTAAAATCTTTACAATCTAACCCGTCTATGGATAGTCCTTTCTCCAAGCTCCAACAAGTCCTTTTCATGCTGGTCAACCATAAGATACAAGTACCGTTAAACCGTGCTGCGTGCGAAATCATTAATGGGGACAACTCATAATGTATGTAAAGAAATCGGATAAATTTATATGGACCGACAGATAACAAATCATTAAATTTAATATACCAGTTTAGGAAGTTACATTCTCACGTCATGTGTAGCCTAGATTGTGAACGAAATCCTAGACTTTAATTCGAATATCATAAAAGTAACCGGTAAATTGAGATATAGCGACGAGTTGAATTGACAACATTTCATTTTTTAAACGGGCTTTTTACATATGGTGCTACTTTACCGCACGAGTGCGGTAATCAGCAGATTACGTGCATATGTCGAAACTTTAAAGAGCCATAATGTACTATAAAACGTTGTACGATACACGTGTGAACAGGTAATTTGCAACTCGTGTCGATTTAAAACACTCCCTTCGGTCGTGTTTCAATTTATCACCACTCGTTGCGAATTTCCTGTTCTCTGCACTTGTATCGTAATGTACTATTTGTGTTGGATAGTCCATTTATTGAGGAAGGCTTTAGGCTATATAACATCACGCTGCGACCAACAGGAGCGAAGACGTGGACGAAGTCGCGAGCAACAGCTAATAGAGCGTAAAAAAAATTATAACCACGTTTTTAAATTCTCGAAATTATCCCTATTTCACAAAACACAGTTTTCAAAAGTTTCTCATTTCAAAATAGAGTAAGTTTAGTGACAAGTAAGGCAGTCACAGCGTATAAAGTCATACAGAATCGGATTTACTAAGGCAAGGGTACTGCTATTGTTTTTGTGCGTTGTGACTGTTCCAATTCAGCCTTGTGTGTGACGCAATATAGACGAAGACGATGGTAGGCTTTCTTGAGATTTTTATAATAACTAATAAGTGTAAACATATAAAAAAAAAAATGAGATTCTTGTTAATAAATTAACACAAATGTGTTTTATATTAGCTTTGTCAATTAGTTTAGACCTAAGTTTAGTTATATTTAGTTTTACGTTTTGTATTTCTCTTAAGTTTTCATTTTAATATTTAATAAGTTTTTGATTATCTATGTAAATACAAACTAGTGTTTTGTAATTAACGAAATGAGTTAAGATTTCAAACGACTTGAAAAGAAGTTTTGTTAACTACTATAATTTCTAAATGATTTATTAGATATAAATAGCCTAAATAGTGTTACTCGTTTATTCTAATAAGAATGCCAAAAATATATGTAGGCGGTGTAATATTTTTAGATAGCTACTACGTTATAACGATTTAGGTTTGTAGTTGGGATTTAAATGGATATAAATTTCGATTAATATTTCATTAGCACTAGATTATATGACTACAATTTTATTACCTTTAAATATATGAAATGTGGGAGTTGCATACAAGTCATCATTGTCATCATCATTCAACACTCATCACACTTAATTGTTTGTTACAAATAGCAATCGCTATAGAAAAATAATTCTGTCATTTCCGGCTTGCGTCTTTTGTACGGTTCCGTATTTTATTTTAATTACTTGAATACGATACGACCATCCGTATTTTCGAAGTGACATTCGGTTGCTTATTTCTGATTTTTCGACCAAGAATGCTTAAATAGACCGAGATTTACGTTCAACCGAAGTACTATTTCCGTCAGAACGCTCCAGCTAAGATTTATACGAATTTGAAACAAGCCAGGACAAGTCGAAGGGAAATTTTAATTGAATTATTAACTCATTTCGAGATGAGTAAGTCAGCTTTGGTGAAGTCGAGGCGTAGATTACGATTAAATCTCGGGAAGTGATGGCTACTTGGGTGTTGCCAATTCGACTGAAGCAATTTCAGTTCCAGAAATGGTTTATGAAGTTTCACTGTTTCAATTATGTCATCGTGAGTAAAGTGTGCCCCCGTGAATTTGGGGGAGGTCTATGTCCAGCAGTGGACGTCCTTTGGCTGATATGGTGGTGGTGGTGGTGGTGGTGGTGGTGGAGTAAAGTGTAAATCGGCCTAGTCCTAACAAGGTCTATCCGTCGGGGTTCGAAGGTTCTGTCCGGCAATCGTTTTCATAAATTTTGGGCCTACGCCATGCCTTGGGATTGGATGCCAATGCGTGCTCAGTGTTCCTTCAGGGTACAACTTGGAACACACTAGGTAGAAGAATGATGTGGTCATAGGACGAACGTCTCGTTTTCTAATAGTTATTTCACAAGACATTGTTTTTTTTTTAATTTGCCAATGAACAATGCATACCAAAATAGGTATTCGGAAAAAACTAACTTCAGCTTATTTATGTAATTTAAAAAAACTTTTAATTCATAAACATGAAAAAGGACGCAGTTCGAACATTGTGACGTCATTTGGCACATTTCTCTATAAACTTCTTTCTAACCTAGCGATTTTGATGTTTCGTAAAAAGTTTCTGATTTGACTATCAGTCAAATACCGTATTGCAAAATCAACTGCTTTTCAATTTCTTAGGATTTCAAGGAAAGGAACCTTATAAAGAACCAATTAGGTACCTAATACCTACATAAGTATCATGTTTCTACCTAAGCTTCTCCAAATTAAAAGACATTTCTATCTAATCTACGTTTATCTGCACCATAAGCTAGTAAACCGTGCTATCTACGTAGGTATGTACTATTTAGACAAAGAACGTACGAGGAAAATCTGTATTTCCTAAAAGATACTTCGTTTCTCTTTTAACTTGTCCGTACTAAGTTTACAGAGCACTCGAGAATTGCCGAGACCCCGGATAGCAGTCGTGGCTGACGCAGGTATTCTTTTTGGCGCGAGTCGAGAGAAAACTAACCGGGAAAATGAATCCTATTCACTTTTACTTCGTTCTCGAGTGGGATAATTATTACCTAGCTACATCTACAATACCTACTATATGTATAGGTATGTAGTTACAAAATGACGGTGAAAATTATGAGCTCGCACACATTTAACTAGCCTTTATTTTGTTGCCTAATAGGTATTAATTCCAATTTCAACTTGGGTAGATGTTGTCGATGCTAGTAAATATATTTGTCGTTGGTAAGAGTATTAAAAGTAAACAAGTTAACATTTTCCGCATATTTCTAACACAGATAATAATAGTTCGCATTAATCGTTCGTAATCAAACCGCAACACCAAATCTGCAACGAAATCGGGGACATTTCATTTAGTTCTTTAGCAAATGAACAGTAGATTTAATATAAACAATATTCTTGTCATCAATTTTCATAAGAAGAGTAGGCGAAAAAATCGTGACAAAAGTTAGGGGAACCGTTTAAAATAATATAAATTTAGATGTGGTGTAAAGCTTTCAACGCTCCCCGCCAAATCAGACTCAACTGGTGTAAATCACAAAAAGAAGCAAATGAAGAGCTCGCCTCACCTCATTTGAATGTTTCGAAATACCTGGGAAAATAATTAGGTATGACATGAATGAATAACATTATTTCAAGAACAACTCTATCAGATTCAAAATGAGTTTTTTAAACGTAACATTATTTCAAGAAATATCTATCCGATACTAAGTTTTTTTTTAAATATATTAATAAAATAACTCAATGTTAAGTTGTTCCATTATCGGACATCATACGGATTAACTATTAAGTAGTTAATATACAGTAGATGCTTACATTTATGTAGATATACATACTTATACATACCTATTATGCGAGTCAAATGGCAGTCGCTTTTGCAAAATTAGTACCTGCCTATGCTATCTCTTGGAATTAGGTGTTAAAGCAGACCCAGGCATTACGGTGAAATGGCTAGTAAGTTGATGGTTGTTTTATTGACAGAAGTCACATTTGCGACATTTGCGTGACATTTTTGTATCCACATTCTTGTCAGCAATGACGACGATTTCTACCTCTGTCATAATACTAATATCGTAATATCACATCAATAAACCTTGCATTAGACGGAGACAAGGTATAAATTGCTGTCAGTATAAGCAGTTCACATTGTTTACATTAGCAATAGTATACATTAAGCATGGGAAAAATTGCCTTTCTTATATATCAACCATATAACCACCGTATTAGGACAGATTGTCATGTAAAAATTCTATAACAGTTTCACCAGCGTCCCACAAAGACTTCACTAGAGTTCTGTTATAAATAAAAGATGTGAAGTTGGTGCCGTGCATGAATTGCAAATACCTGTCTCTACCGTGAAGTTGGGGCGAAGTTAAAACTAAGTAGATCTGGTGACACTCTCTTAGTAGACTTTTGAATTTCTTTTTTGTTTTTGTACTATCCATCTACGGGGAATATTTCCAAGCAGACTCTTAGTAACTATAGGTATACAATGTACATACGTATTACAATGTACGCAATTGTAAAACTTCATTCTTCTGGACATAAAATAAATCTAGATTTTTTGTAACTACATACCTAAATGAAAATAATTATTATTATGCAGACACTAATTCTAGAAAAAGTGAACGTTTGTGCAGAGTTCTAAGTCTCGGAGTAGGTATTCATGACAAGCTGAGGCAAAAAGAACCTTAAAATTACTTAGACGTTTGCACTATAGTCACTTGATTCCATGCACCAACAGTATCTAGAACACACCACAATTTTAGAAACATTAGTTAACTCAGATAACGAAACTAGTTACGGTATATTTTCGTACACAATTTTATACAAGCGCATTTACAAAACTAAGATTGTTATCGCTTGACGCAAAACAATTAAAATGGTAATTAAAATATGTAGGAAGCAAACCCAAAACAGGCTGTAAACCTGCGTGTGAGCAAGCCGCAAGGATCGTAAAATGTTTTATACGGATATATGTAGGTTAGCAAATAGAACAGAGACAACTCGGGCCACCAAACATATTTAAATTTTTAACTAAAGCTATGGGTAAAAATAAAGGACCTCTATGTATAAGTAGTTGTGGCGTGTTTGAATCTCAGACCAAGTAAAAAATATATTTTTTACTTGGTCTGAGGTTTCAATAGGTATTTGTTTCGTTTGTGTTACACATTTTAAATATGTAATACCTACGCTGCTACTAGATGCATATAACAGCAGGGTAATCACGTAACCTTTAGAACTTAGGTACGATACGTAAATTTAATTGTCATTTTAACCATGAAAAATGACATTTAGATCTACCTTATGCACGCTCGAAAACGTTGCGTAATTACCCCGCAGGCCTTTTAGGTACTTAAGTTTTTTTTTGCCTGTATTATAACGCTTTTTTTCGGTGAGTTTGATATTTATTTGTGAGAAAAGGACAAGATAGTAACATAGGCAAGTTTAGTTTACTGAAAAGGGGTAAAACTTGATCCGACTAAACGAAATGGATTGAATCAAAGATTTTTTTATGCCATGTCGGTGGCAAACACACGTACGGCCCGCCTGATGGTAAGCGGTTACCGCAGCCTATGGACGCCTGCAACTCCAGGGGTTTCACATGCATATGCATATAAGTATATGAGGTGCATGAAGATTTTAGTCCATAGTCCTTACTGTTTTGATGTTTAATCTTACACTGTATTCTTATTCCAATTTAGTCGGGACATGCTGCCATCAAAATAGTTAGGACTAATCTTGGGTTAAAGCCTATGTCATTTGGTCGAACCCTTTTCAGTAAATTAAACTGGCCTCTGTTACTGTTTTGTTCTTTTCTCATAAATAAATAAGTATCAAAGTAACCAAAAAAACGTTATAACTAATACTTAAACTAGGTTTGGTGGCCAATAATGAATAAGGACATGACATTTAGTAATTATTGAGACACCAATTATTGTGACGACTGGTACACATTTAAATTGGAAATCACATATCAAAAAAATTATGGTACTATTTCTAGTCATTGCTATGCACTGTCCGTCCTTTCTGGAACATGTTCAGAGAAGATCGTGAGACAAGCTTATTTTGGAAATGTTTACCCATTGTTAACTTACGGAATCATTTATTGGGGAAACTCTGTAGATGTTAAGTCGAACATTCTCTGCGCAATGTATTCAGAGAAAAGCGTCTTCTAACTTTAACCACAGAATAAGTAATAGTACAAGCTTTAACTGGTATATTTATAATGGAATTGTGCCTATTTGTTAAAAGTCATCAAGTTTTTTTTTGTACAAAAGCATTCGTTAAGGACAAACTTAAGAATGCAGTATAAATACAATGTGCTGCGTCCGAACGCAAATAATACGATGTACCACAAAAGCGTACGTTTATCACGGCAATACGGGTCTTAAATGAACTGCCTAGCGATATAACGATGTAAGAAGGGAACCTGTTTAAGCGTAAATTAAAGAATTGGCTCATTGAAAGGGTCTTCTATGATATTAAAGAATTTTTTGATAGTGCATGTGCTTAAAATAATTGAATTCAATTAACATTTTGTAGTAATATTATTGTATAACGTATTTTAGGTTAAATATTAATATTGTATGCTCGCACAGGGTAGCTGTTGATACCTTTTACCTGTTTACCATCTACCTTGTACACAGTGAACAATAAATCATTCATTGATTCATTCACTATGAGACGAAGATCCAGGACTGCATTCCCATGTATTTTTTTTCTGCAAGGGTTGTCAACCATCCTTTCTAGGAGAGATGCGGCGATATTTTATAGGTGATCAAACTGAAATGCTTACAGTAAATTGACTGATTTGCACCTATATGGCGATTATGGCATTTACCCCCCATGAAATTGGAGGAGGCCTGTGTCCTGCAGTGGACGTCTTTCGGCGGATATGGTTGTACCTATATCTACCATGTCACGAACAAACAGTCAGAAGAATATTGCCCTTATTATTTATCATGAGCTCTCTGCACGACGCTAATCTACGACATTAGTGAAAGAAAGTTATAAAGTTGCATGAAGTTGTATAATATGAATTGTATTAGCCTAACTATACACGCTCGTGTCGTACAGATATACAACCTGAGAATCGAAACTGTTACGAGTAGTGTATAATGCGGCTTACGTCCAGAGGCTTTCACTAGACGTTATTTACGATAACTTCCGTTCCGTCTTATAAAACTTATAAATCAGATTTGGGCACTCTCATTAGTTACAAAACTTGTATCATAATGAGTCCAAGTAACATTCTACCGAAAATAAGTTACCCAGCCCGTTGCCCGTTGTTTTCAGACCATTATCGCGAAATCAAGAGGTATTTTTAGCATGTTTACTCGGGAAAATAGCTTCGCAGTTTCCACTACATTTTCATTTTCCTATAACATAAGTACATAAGATTTTTTATTTTAGGATAATCTAAAGAAAATGGTTTGAAATCTTGAAGTACTTATACTGATATACTCAGTTGATATTTTATATTTACAGGGCCTCTAATTAACACTAACTAGTTACGTAGTGATTACTTATATCTCAAACAATGGTTAAGCCCAAAGCTTTCAAACTTGTAACCGAATGATTAAAAGAAAATCCTCATGAAATACAGTACAATACAATGATGTCAAGCCTATAAAAACGGACGACCACTTACACACACAGACACATACGTTAATTGTTTAACTGGCCTTAGTATTGTATTGTATACGTCTTCATTTCAAAGCATTCAATGAAATCCATCGATACCTAACTATCGGAATAGCGATAAGACAAATTCAAACCTCGTAAATATCCCTAGAACTCACAGCATTCACAAAAACAAAACAAACCAAACTTCCTTCGAGTTTAAGGTGCGCTAAAAATCCAGACGATTTAAAAACATTTGCTAAAAGCTTCACAAGTTGAAAAAAAAACAGGGGAAAGAGGAAGGCAATAGACTAGGTTCTCAGAGACTAAAGTTAAATATCCATTTAAATCTTCGACGCTGTGCCGTCCCTAGGGAGGAAAGCGGTGCAGCAGTGTAAAGCGCTTGGCTGGAGCAGTATATTGGATTATATTCTGGTACAGTCTTAAGCAATTAACAAGTACATCAGTTCATACGTGATAAAGAAATTGTGTTGAAATGCTATTTAATCAAAACATCTACGGAATTGAACATTTCATCAGTTGAATAATTTGAACTAATAGTCTTGTTGAGAATTATCTATTTTTTTATATTAGTACTCTGTTCATTAAATTTCATACTATATTATCATTGTTAGCATTTGTTAGGTGTTAAATTTACCTCGTAGTAATGAACTTTTGCTATGATATAAATATGGATTATATTACTTGGGATGATTTTGGAAGAACATGAAATCAGCAAATTTTACTCGCTCCTGACCCGACAGTAAGTATATCAGATCTGATCTGCGATAACGAAGCTCATACGCTGGATTTAATTTATTACCTAACTATTTTATAGTCACTCAATTGTTAGAATTAATCTCTCTCTTTCAAATCTAGCCGATATACTATTTAACATTTGGTGTTTTCCCGTAGCAGGTAGTAGGTACACAGGTATGCACTTTTGGTACTCTCTAACGGTTTTCTTTTTAATTTAAACTTGTTATACAATGATTATTTATTTCACGATCAGTGTAACCATCGCATGTCTCTCCTAACTCACTCATCAACACTCAACACCGCCTCCAAATTCGCAAAGAAAGCGCATCAAGCCAAGCGACAGTACCTACCTAACACTACGGCCGACGACGGCACTAAATCAATACAAGCCATCACCCCCCCATCCCGCCCCACCCTCGAAAACCTCGTGAGCTGAGCTCCTACTTCTGTTCGGCTTTGTGGACGTGTAGCACGAGCGTGACGTCTTGGGATTTGCCCAATTGACAGTTCGATATGTGTTTTTTTTTCTTTTGTAATGAATGGAGTTGAAAAGGATAAGTATTTTTTTCACAATTAATTAAAGCTGTAGTTGCAGTCTTGGTGCTACTTAGGTCGGATCAACTTAGAATAATGGCATAGTCTGGTTGTTACGTTAAAGGTCATACATAATTGCATAGACTTGCAACTACTGTGTTCATCGTTTTTCGAATTGACGCTTAGTTGTGTATTGCGCACTATTACTGAATACTTGTACTATAAAAACCTCTGAAGAATCCTGATAGTTAAATAAGTAGTTTAAGGCGTATTTTGAATAACAATGTAAATCATATTTACTATTTTCCTCAAATCAACTGTAAGTATTTGTTATCAGATTATGACTACTAAATGAAGTAATATTGTGTTCTCTTTTAATCTATGTACATTAAATTCAAAACGGTATTCGTAGTAAATCTAAATCTAGAAACTCAATCATTTCACTTGTCAATAACGGTAATAATTCATCGACGTACCGTCATCTTTCTCGAATTTACGATATCACAAGCACTAAGTTTATTCGGTCGGCGTATAATTATCCGTAATGTTTCTACTAAGCGACTGTATAAGTAAATCAAACATGCGCTGCTATTGTTCGATTCGTGTAAGATTGATAAAGTTATTCACGAGTGTGAACGAGACAGATATCCATTCATTGCTTTCTATTCATAAATGTTTGTCAACCGATACCGCGTATACGTAATATTTTCAGAATAAACACGTTGAATCTTGATATTAGGAAGAAAATATAGGTCAACTTTTTGATCGATTATAATGTAGTAATGCGTTATAAGAAAAAGAAAAGGAATAATGAATTCGGAGAGGTGCTTCTGGAGTTTCGAATGTACTGTAATCTCGCCTGGGAGGCCATCAAAAAGTTTTTGCGCGCTTTTAGAGTTAGAAAACGATTTTCGTTCTATTAACATAACGTTTTAACCCTCTCGGGTTGTCTCGTTTTGAAAAATAGCCCGTTTACAGCTCTGAAGGATTTTCGGGTAAGTATAGAGGATGAGTTATAAGCTTTCTTACTTTTTTCGACTTCGCGAAGTTTTCATACATAGGTACGACTAAGTCATGATAATATATTGCCTTCCATGATATTATTTATAAACAAATATTTTACAAAAGGTGTAGATACCTATTTGCTGCTCTTGTATGATGAAAGACCTCGATTACCTGTAATGAGAAAAAGTAGATTATTAATCACCGTGAATTTCAATAAGTGATAAACAAATGAACACATATTATTACATTTTAGAATCAAGTTTTTAATGCAATCTTCAATTATCAATGAAACATTTTTTTCATACCTCACCTGGTAGATTACCGGAGGTGTGAACAACCCAGATATTTTGAACATATGACAAAATTTTAAAACGTCCCATTAGGCCTAAAACCCTAAAGCCCCGTTTTAAAAAGTTGAACAGGAGCGTTCCAAAAAGCACCCTCCGAGCAATAATGAAATAAGCGTAGGACAAATATAATAAATCAAGAGATTAACTTTCTCAAACTCGTATCTTACATGAGAAGTTAATAATTAATTTCAACCTTATTATGATTGGTTTACGATTGCTTTTGATAGAAAATAAGGATGCAGGGATATCAGCATGAAAAAGTATCGGTACCTCATCGAGACGCAAGGGCGACTTCCTTCGATATTTGAATTTAATTTAGCACTCAGATTGTCGACGCCTAAACGTATGAAATGTAGAATGCTTTAAATAAACCAGTCATAACGGTCAACACAAATAAGCATAAAACACAAATAATAGCGTCTAAAAGTGGTAGGCTACTTTCTTGGCTGACTGTACATAAGTACTTTATTTTAAGCAAGACAGATTTTTTCATTATACATACCTAGTTAATGGGGATTGATACTGCACCTAACTTCTTACGACTTTCTACATATGTAGGTTATACGATCCTACTCTTCTTAATTAATCTTTATTTTCTCAAACATGCAATGAAATATTGATGTTATGTTCCTTATAATAGGCTGCGAAGTATGACGTTTCAGGTGCGGCTAAGATTAATAGAGAACAGCTCGTTAATGGAATTTCATACAAATCTTGCAGGCCTAGGCCGGCAAAGTCCTCTTTTTTAATTTCCATTCCACATAAATTTGTGGCACAGGCATCATGCCATTCTGCCACTATGCGTATTAAAAATAAAACTTTAGTTTTTTTGTTGTTTATTTCATTGCTTGTTTGAGAAAATTGACGAGAGACATAATCCTGTTCTGGATTAGTTTTATTGTTATTGACGCTTAGAGACCTTATACATCACTAACAATATTAAATTTACTTATTTTAATTTTATATCGTCAGCAAACCGAAGGTAAGTGAGGTAGTCGCCGTTTATCTTGATGCCTAGCCTTCTCCAGTCCAGAGTCTTGAAAACATCCTCCAGTGCAGCGGAGAACAGTTTAGGAGAAATAACATCTCCTTGTCTGACTCCCCGCTGCAACGGAATAGGCTTTGAGTTCTGGTCCTGGAGTCGAACTGACATAGTGGCGTTCTTGTACAAACTTTTCAGCACTTCGATATACCGGTAGTCCACTTGGCACCGTTGGAGAGATTGTAATACAGCCCACGTTTCAATCGAATCGAAGGCTTTCTCGTAGTCCACGAACGCTAAACAGAGGGGCAGGTTATACTCCTCAGTCTTTTGTATAACCTGACGGAGCGTATGGATGTGGTCTACGGTGCTAAAGCCTCTTCGGAAACCGGCTTGTTCGGGAGGCTGGAAGTCATCTAGCCTGCGTGCGAGACGGTTCGTAATGACTCTTGAAAACAGCTTATAGACATGGCTCAGAAGTGAGATGGGTCGGTAGTTCTTCAGTAAGGAGTTGTCACCCTTTTTGAAGAACAGCACCACCACACCTCTGTTCCATGCCTTTGGTGTTTTCCCTTCCAGTAAGACGGAGTCGAACAACTTCTGAAGGGCCCTAAGGACCGGTTTTCCACCCGCCTTCAGGAGTTCAGCTGTAATTCCGTCTTCACCGGGTGCCCTGTTGTTCTTCAGCTGCTTAAGAGCCATTCTAATCTCGTACAGGCTGATGTCCGGGATATCTTCGGTATAGTGCCGGGTTAATCTAGCTCTAGGGTCTTCCGCCAGACCAACTTCGGGTCTGCTAGTTGACGTGTATAGCTGTCCATAAAAGCACTCTATCTCACTCAGAAGCTCAGGTTTGGACGAAACGACTCTACCATCCTCAGTTTTAAATCTGGCGAGCTGGCTCTGCCCAATAGACAGATCTCTTGAGAAAACTTTAGAGCCCTTATTCTGCTCGATGGCCTCTTCAATCCGATTTGTATTGAATCGGCGCAGATCGCGGGTAAGGGACTTAGAGATCTGTTTATTGAGCTGCCTGTATAATTTCGCATCGGCTGAAGACTGCAGAATCATCTCACTCCTTTCCTCGATGAGTCTCTGAGTGGAGATAGAGAGCCTTTTGGCTCTTTGAGTTCGTTGGGCCTTAAAGGACTTAGACCCAATGCTATTGACAGCTTCCACAAACCCGTCGTTGAATTCGTCCACATCGCCGCCTAGACAATCGAAACGGTTTTGGAGTTCCAGCTGAAAGCTCTCGGGGTTTTGGATTTGGACTGCTGCTGGACGGAGCGTGGACTTCATCAGTCGAGAGCGCTCTTGCTTGACGCATATATTCAATGTGCCTCTTACCAAACGATAATCACTTCCGGTTTTAACCGTATTGATCACAGAGACATCATTGAATATATGCCTCTTCGTCGACATGATGAAGTCAATCTCGTTTTTTGTTGCACCGTCGGGACTCATCCAGGTCCACTTCCTGTGCTCGCGTTTCTTGAAGAAGGTGTTCATCATGTAGAGTCCCTCCTTCTCCAAGAAACCAGTCAGTAGTTGGCCCCGGTGGTTCCGACTTCCAACTCCAAATTGCCCCACTCTCGGCTCTTCGCCGTCTCTCTTGCCCAGTTTCGCGTTGAAATCCCCCATAACAACGGTGAAGTAGGTTTTGGATCTATGCATGACCTTTGATATATCCTCATACATAGCCTCCACCTCGTCGTCGGAGTGTGCCGAGGTCGGCGCGTACACCTGTATGACCGTCAACGAGTACCTCTCGGATACTCTGAGTATAAGGTACGCCACCCTAGCCGACACACTCTCGATCTTCACCACGTTTGGGTTTGGGTCGGTCGCCCTCCCGGAAATAGAGCAAGTTGCCGGGCTTCAGGGTTATCGTGTCCTCCCCTCTCTTCGGACTTCAGATAACCCTACGATATCCCAACGCAACTTGCTCAATCCTTCCTCCAGTTCCGCTATCTTTTCGTCGGTCCGCAGTGTTCGTGTGTTGTATGTTGCCAGGCCCAGAAGTCGGAGATTCTTCGCACCCCTGACCCCGCTAGTACCCTGGCCGCTACCAGAACCACGGTACCGGGGGTCGCCGGAACCTCGGGGCCGTGGCCTGTTTGTGTATGTCATGAGGGGTAATTGCCATAACCGCCACGCTTGGCATGCGGGTTGGCGATCGCAGTATCTCCACCGCACTCCAGGGATGCTGCTACCCATCCTCCGGTGGTCTTGGTCGTAGTTTTAGGCCATACCCGGGTCCCATTTTGGCTGAGACCATGGAGGATTTAAGTAAAATGCTCAATGACCTCAGTAAAGCCTCCGAGCGAGTTGGTCTAAGGATGAACGTGGACAAGACGAAGATCATGTCAAATGTCCATGTCGCACCAACTCCCTTAACAATCGGACACTTTACGCTCGAAGTTGTAGACGATTACATATACCTAGGACAGACTGTCCAGTTAGGTAGGTCCAACTTCGAGAAAGAGGTTAATCGTCCAATCCGACTCGGCTGGGCAGCGTTCGGGAAGATACGGCACATCTTTTCGTCCAATATTCCGCAGTGTCTCAAGACAAAAGTCTTTGGCCAGTGTGTGTTGCCAGTGATGACATACGGCACTGAAACGTGGTCGCTTACTATGGGCCTCATAAGAAGGCTCAAAGTCACCCAAAGGGCAATGGAGAGAGCTATGTTGGGAGTTTCTCTGCGTGATCACATCAGGAATGAGGCCATCCGCAGCAGAACCAAAGTGACCGATATAGCCCTCCGAATCGCTAAACTTAAGTGGCAGTGGGCGGGGCTCATAGCACGTAGAACCGATGGCCGTTGGGGCGGAAAGGTTCTCGAGTGGCGACCACGTACCGGAAGGCGTAGCGTGGGCAGGCCCCCCACACGGTGGACTGATGACCTGGTGAAGGTCGCGGGTGTCCGCTGGATGCGGGTGGCGCAGGACCGGTCATTGTGGAAGTCTTTGGGGGAGGCTTATGTCCAGCAGTGGACGTCTTTCGGCTGACATGATGATGATGATGATGATTTTAATTTTGGCGCTTAGAGACCATTTATATCTCTAAGGACTTTGAAATAACTGTTGTTAGGTAATCGTATTTGGGCGCTCAGAGACCATAAAAATACATCTCTTAGATAGTAAATTAATTTTATATACTTTTTGTTTATTCGGACACAGATCGTATTGAATACGTCCGTAATATTTGTAAATTTATTTTCATTGAATTGTTAATCAGTATATTTTTTAATCATTATTATTAAGTAAGATAGACAATTTTTTTTAATTGTAAAAATTCACGCTTTGACATGTAAAAGTGCCCTTGTGGCATATTCGCAGAATAAATATTTGATTTAGATTTTTGTTAAATACAGTAAACTCCGTTTCTAACTTTTTGCATGTAACGAGGTTGTCATAATGATTCCTAAGAGGGACTATTAGTTCGTTCTTTGCGTTGTCCTATTCAACTTGCTATAAGCAGAGACGAAGTACAAATGGGGAATGTCTGAAAATTTTAAAAGTCCTTGATTATTTTTCTAATGGTAGGAATAACCCTCGTCATTAACAGAAAAAAGTTTCAGATTTTTCGGTTGCGCCATATATTTTATAAAAAAACATACATTTTATATCACCTCGCGTCTGCCCCGTATCGGACTACTAAGACATTTCTAAGACCGTCGAATATTTAAAAAAAAAATACCTGCTTGGATCTGTGGTACGCAATGACATTGACAGTTCATCATAGGTTGGTCGTATGACTTGAAGAGTTGCGCATCAATACATTGTGAACACCGTCTATTGTAGTTTTTGTATCGGTAAAATGCTAGAATTATAAATTTGCTGTAACTATACGTTTTTAATATGAAGTTTTGGTCAATTGCCTAGGGCGATAAGTATTTAAAAAATAAGTAGTTAGTGGTTAGCAATTTTAAACTGTTGGACGTTGACGGATAATGTTGATAGAAGAGCAAGGTCAAAATGATCAAGAAAAAACACTCGAATTAGGTGTATAAATACAACAAAAAATCACTAAACAAAGAAACTTCTTCCTTCATAGAGCCTAATAATATTATATACTACCAGTCCTTACACAACTAAAGTTATAAAACAAACAATACTTTACTTGTATTTTTTTAACTAAAATTATTACTTATAAGTAAGTAAATTACCAAGGACTAAAATAGCTACCAGTTTAAAATTAAACTGCTGTAAATCGTGTCATGGTTTACAGAAAAATATCAAATGAATGTAAAAATATGCAGTCAAGTTACAAAAAACGACAAACCATAGCGTTTAATAACAGCCATGATATGTTAGGTACTAATGACTCTCCTATTTAAATACGCCAACCCAGTAGTTGTGTATGTTAATATTGACATGTTAAAATGTTAATTTAGCGAGCTACGGCGTTATTAATAATGTGCAATTGTCTCTTCTACGGGGTTATTGTATTTTTACACCCATTGCCAGGGGCTATTGGATCAATCACTTAAAATATATATGACGGTCCGACCACAAAAACAAGACAATCTTACTTGTGTGAATCATACTATCAAAGAAAAGCTACACTCGAGAGCAAATAAAATGGGTACACTTTGTACTGAATTTCCATACATAATGTGCCAATTTTTTTGGTATTGAATGTATTTCACGATTTTCGTATTTGTGTGAATTCGACAGTTACCTAGTATACTATAACATCGGAACATTGTAGTTGACGACGCAACGGAATTACACCGTTAGGTCGCCTAAATGAAAAATGTGTTAGGTATATCAGATTTTTTATATATTTAATTTGTACCTGTTTTAGTCTGAAAGGTGTAGGTTAGGTTAGGTAAATATGGACCTTGTTGCCTGATACAAATAAATAAGAAGCCTTTTCCAGAGGCCAGATGAAGTTCTCTCTCAAAAATCTCATTCCAATTTCATAAAAACCGACATGAGGAGAAGGAGGATTTCTCTGAACATTTCAGTCATTTGACAGTCAATTGTTTCTTGCTAACAAATGTAACCCTCAGAGGTCTAGAGTGATAATTCCTCAGTGATGATTATGTGAGCGTTCGCTATTTTATTCCTTCTTTTTATATCAACCGATTTTATTTTCCAGGGCGGTTATTCTGTCGCGGCACGGTCGGGGGGCGATCGTGTTTCGCGTGTTTACATCCAGGATTATCGGCCGCCTTAACTCACGGTCTAACTGTTGGGTTGGTGGCACAGCGGGCCAAATTATAGCTTTGAACGATTCGGGGTTGGTGACGGAAAGGAGAATAAGATTAGTTTGGAATGGAAATTATATGTTAGTTGTTACTGTTGTCATCAATATCATTAATTGTTTTTTTTTTTTTTACACCAGAAACGACTTTTTAATGTTTTTAAATTTTCCGGTTTAGATCTATGTTGTTAATTTAAAGAACAAATGTGTTGACTAGGTAATCTAGGTACATAAAAAGTCGAGGGACGAGTAAATTAATTGCAAATCTGAAAGATTGGATTGATCATTTATGTAATTAAAAGCTTTTATTTAACTTGTACTGTCGGTAATTTAGTTAAGTTGTCCTGAACATTTGCAATCCTTTTTTCAGCTTTATACTTGCTCGTATACGATTGAGCTGTAATTTAACACCTACGAGTACGCCTTTGTACCTATATGTTCGGTAAGAATTAAATCTTGTACCACTGAGCTGATCTGATAATGGAGACAGATGGTGGCCATAGCAACTCCTAAACTTCACAAGATAAAACAGACGTGTTTAGGCTCATAGGAACCGTCTCAATGAGTAATTTCTGCATGCTGATAAAAGGTACAGTCGGCAATAAAAATTTGCACCAAAAATTTTTTTTGCAAATACATACTCATTTTGTAAATGATCACGTCACAAAAGGGTCATCATGAAACAAGTGTGTTTCCGTATCAGCGCACTAGCGCTTTTGCTTACGGGGCAGATAAGTACTGGCATGGCATCCCACACAAGTAGAATTAACCAGTCACCGCGATGTTAAATTTATTTAGATTTTCTTTCTTGTACTTTATAATTACTTGTACCTACTAATGTCACTGATTATCTGATAAAGGTAAGTAATGGGGGGGAGGGGGGGATATAAGCCTCATCTGATGACCATATAAGTAATAGTTATTTGTTATGCAAAGCTGTTGTTTGGTGTGAGTGCTTGTATTGAGAGCCGAGCTAGTGAAGGACTGTTCGATTTCTCTTGCGTCGCTCGTGGTTTAAAAGTAAAATCCTGAGCGTAGCGAGGCTTTTAAGGTACGAGACACCAAACTACTTTGCTGCCGAGCAAAACACAATTTTTTACCTCACCATCGCAAAGAAAATTGTTCATTAATAATTCTAGTTGTATGTAAGTTGTTGTATGTTGTTGTACTCATTTTCGATAAAGGGTTGTTTAAATCTCATGCAAATTTTAGTATTTAATAAATTATTGGCATTAAAATAAATGAAGTCTTACATTAAATTATTCATTTTATTGTTAAGTATTCACTGGTAACATAAGGTCGATTAAGTATATTTCACTTTTTACACTGACTTAACAGGCATTAAAATGCAAAATAATTTTATTTCATTTTTGTAACAAAACATAATGTAATTAAACATATCGGACTATTTTCTTAAAAACTTAACTTTATAATCGCTGCTGTTAGAATTTGCATGAAATTCTGAAGCAGAAAAAAAAACAAAATTATTAATATAATATTATAAAATTGAGCTAGAATAAGTATCACGAATTTTATGTAATTATTTAAAATTTAATAGGTACTAAACTGTATCATTAAATAAATCATATGAATATTTTAAAACGCCTAGTGATGAATGACCGCTCATTCTACCTTAAAAAAGTTTTAACTTATGATCGACACGTTCGAATTTTCATTAACGCAGCGTTTAAGCCTCCACTGTAATTTAAATACTATGGATAAAGAAAGTTTGAAATAAGTATATATATTTTAAAGCTTCATGAACGTCTACCTGAAAAACATGTAAAATGTGTAAATATATTATATTTATAAAGTAATTTTGTGTCTGTTATTTTTTCAAGCTTATAGGGCTGCACTATTGCGCGGTCCGTGATCGAGCTCCCCGTGGGCAAAGTCGCGAGCAAAAGGTAATTTACCTTATATTTTACAATGTGAAGTAAAAATGCTCTCTGTGCACCCCCAGCTTAATGCACAGCCGCGATGATATAATCAGATTCCGTCCACGATACACCTACACTTATATCTGTATAGTCGTAGTCGAGCTAACAAGCAGATTTTAGCCTTCTCCGACTTAGATAGACCAAATCGTGACTGTGGCACACTAGTCCTGCTTATAATTACTGTGGTTACATGATTTTAGTTTCATCTGATGTACTTATGATAAATTGTCTGAAATTTATTTATTAACATGCAAACTTAAATGCCGATGCAATGATATTGTAGATATGTATAGTTTTCCTATTTATCTTAGTTATCCTCCGACAATACTACATTATTTGTGCAAACTATGTAACATGCATTTAAATATTCTATATTCGATCTAATTAACATTAGAGTATTCATTCGCATTTTTTTTTGTATAAGCAATAAAAAAATCGTTATAATTTTTTGAGTATCTGCCATTTTGACACTCACTAATCATCAGAATCATGCGTATCATTTCGCTGGCCCACTTTAATTTTGAAAAAAAATTGTAATTTTTAATTTCAGTCGATATAATCCAGTTTAATATAAGCTTTAATTTAAACGCATCCGAGTAGCGGCGGGTAGGTGCGGCATCGGACCAGGACAGGACAGGAGATGGGGTGACACGCTGTTATTATTAGTTTTTTGTCCCCACTCTCCCCACTACTCGCTCGCCGCCATTTTAGCGTTAGAAACGGTTTTTGTGCATTTTTTGTCGAGAGATGAGATCCGTTTTTGTAGCGATTGGTGGGATATTGAATTTAAGTTTCACTATTCACCGGCATACGTTGAACTAACATTAATAAATATCTATGTACTTAGTGTAGTGTCTGCTAAATATGTAGTACAAAATTAAATTGAATAATCCTAGAATGTTAGAGTTGTGCGGACGCTCAATTATATACTTTGTAAAACGATGGTTTTGATCGATAGGTATTTTACGTTTCGCACAGTTTCAAACATTTAAGTAAAATGTGGTTTAATTGCTATTAGTACATCCCGTATCATTTAAATAAGTATAAGCGTAATTAATGTCTTCAACGAGAGACCAACACGCCTTATCAAAACAAACGATAGACATAACATTCGCGACTCGTTCGTAAACCACGATCAAATGAAGACGTTCACAAGTCATAATCAATTGAATAAATAGTGCTTAACGTACTTACTTACGTAGGTATAAAAAGAAACATATATACCTACCTAATGAGTAAATCTCGTATTGTATATCTTAATTTATTGTTTCTTCTTTGTGCTCTAATCACTTACCTTTTATATTTTATGAAATCCATTGCACAAATAGGTACGCTAATCAAACTGGAATAACTGCACTATCTCACACTAGCACTTAAACGCCCGAACATTGAAGTCACCGATTCCAAAAATGTTGCATAATATGCGTATTTACAACCCATCCATCCACTTTTATGGCGATTTCATTCGAATACGTAAACCAGTTAAAAGCTATATCGTAAATTGGAGCCGCTAACGACTCGTGTACCCGCTGAATTTTAATAAAGCATTTATCATTTTATTCAATGAAATATCGACTTTTATTTCAATGCGCGCACCTTCACCGAACGGCCGCAAAAATCGTACTAAAATCTATAGTTGGCCCGCCAGTCGCATCCTTGAAAATGTTATTGTTTATAAACAATGTTAAGTATTGATAAAAACGTCAGCGACAAATTCATACTAAACTTGAATGCTTAACGCGCGGACCTTGAAATGTTTTGTTTATAAACAAAAGTGTTATGCAAGAGGGTAACAGCCAGGTTTATGGCTCTTTTACGAGATAAAGCGTTTGTTTTGGGTCGTAAATAAGGCAACAGGTACGGCAACGGGGCCCAATATCGCGGGCGCTTTCACTTTCGCGTATTATCTTTGTGCATTGATCTTTACAATGTGGTGCAGTATTGTTTAAAACAGGCTACTGAAATCGTACAATGAACTTGAAATGGTGATAACAATACTATAAATAAAACAAACAGGTATTCATCGTGCGTTCGATTTCTGTTGTTTTTATTTTTAAAAAGCTTATATTTAACTGTATAGAGTGATTATAAGTATTACTTTTCATTTTGCTTCCTTCTAATATTATTATGCAATGTATTGTGTAATTCTAATATTTACTAATATGAATTGCTTATTACGATATGTGAGGATTACAAAAGAACATCTGCAACTTACCCTCTAGGTACAGCTGCAAGTCAATCAAGTAGATAAGTGACGAGATCATAGCTAGTGCTTTTGGATACTAATGATTCAGATGTTTCTTTTGGGTTTTGGGGCGCTTAGTTTCGGAGCCTTAGCCCTCTCTAAAATCACTTTTTTTTATTTTACCAGACTAAAACCTGGTTAAGAATATGGTGATGGGGGGTAGTAGCGGTGGTGGTAGTTAAGTAATGTGCATACAAACAAGTTCCTATCCTTTGCTTGCCGCAAGACATACAAACGTAAAATGTTCTAACAAAACCAGTCAGTTCATTTTGAAGCGTCGATTTGGGATGGACAGCACGATCGAAAAAAAAAACAGGACACAAATAGTGGTACATTCAAAAACTAGTTATAACCTGTTTCGGTTGCGTGATTCTGAGCTTCCGCTCATTTGCAGTCGAAATCTTTCGTAACAACAACGCAGTAAATAACCCCTCCCGGCGACCCACCTACAAACTAGTAATTGAAGAGGTCGTATTATGAATAATATTTGGGCGTCGTCACGAGGGGCTCGAATCGATACGTAATTATAGAGTGAAAACGTACTAACCCTCATAAATATTATATCCAGGGCGCGGCCGGAATAGCCCGTGGCGGCAGTGACATAGATAGCGTATGGACTTGGTGTCTAGGACTAAGTTTTTAGTATTTATTGAACAAGGTTCAAGAAAGGAGTGTATACATTTTTAAAGGGTCGGCAACGCGCATGTGACGCCGTTGGAGTTGCAGGCGTCCATAGGCTGCGGTGGCCGCTTACCATCTGGTGGGCCGCACGCTTGTTTGCCACCGACGTGGTATTAAAAAAAAAGTATTCAATTAAAACCTCGTGTATCCCAACCACAAGCAAGGATCCCATGCAATTTTAAATACATTGTCAAGTTTGACGGATCATTTGATCTCGTTATACGGCGGTAAATCGAAATGTAATGAAACTTGCAAGAATCGCGCACACACGTATGTGACGTATGTACATAAATGAGGCTTTAGGGTCAAATCCCACCCAACGAACGTAAACATAAATATTTTCAATACGTAAGATGAACGAGAATTAGACAATCTACATTAATTCACTTCGAGCAGTCGGATATTGTATTTCTTAAACATTTATATTCCCCTTTATATTTGGGAATAAAAACGAAATAAAATTACTGCTAATAAGTTTCTTTCAATAAAATGATTTTTGGAACAAGCTTATATGGCGTTTTTCCACAGTCATTATATCATTAAGTACTCGGTGAGAGAGTTCCTATTCCAATGAGCTAACCAATTTATCTTGTTTAGTTTAAAAGTTGCTATGAAGATTTTCCCTGTTCATCATTAGATCATCTCGGTGGTGCCTACCATAATTTTGCTTTTTCACCGAACTTACATAAGTATGCCAAATTTCAGCTCAATCGGATATGACCTAGAACAAACACCTTACAAGTTAAGTAAATAATAAAAAGCTTGAAAAAATAATGCGAGTAGCATTTAATGGCCTTGTTTAGCAATCAACTAAAGTAAAACGATTTGTAATGGCTTCCATGGCAGAAATGCAATGGATGGAATGGGGCCCCACTTAAGGGAGTCGTACGGCTCATCTACGTCCGCTGGGACGGAGGACAGGAGAAGCCTCACAGCAGCTCGCCGGCATCTGCACCGCATCACTAGAGCCGAACACAATCAAGCCATAGTATCCGGGGACAGAACCTTAAGAAAACGTATCCCATACCTTCTTAATAGTTTACCGGAAGATATCAGATATGAAAGAAACAAGAATAAGTTCAGGAGACTGCTAAGGAAGCATTACCTAGACTCTGGGTGATTCATAACTAGGCTCTTGAACTTGCAATACCTACATCTTATAATTGTATACTTACCTACTTTCAGTAATTAAATATAATTATTAATGCCTTATTAAGAGACTGCCGATCCCACAGTCAAAATGTGACTGCAGTTTTGTGGGGCAATGTAATGTGTATAAGTTCCTACTGACGTGATTATTAATAAATATATAAAATTAATAAATTCAGGCCTGCCTCTGACGCAGCCTGCAGCCAATCAAGCTCGCCAGACGCGAGACGCGACAAGTGGAGAGTCACAGTGATAGCCACACTCATCTACAGCCAACCCATTGACCTATGCACGACACTATTACTATCTACTTTTTTTAAATATTAATAGCTCCGAACCTAAACTAAAATAACCTAACCTACAAAAAACTAAAACATACTGACTGAAATACTTACTGTGCGAATACTCATGAGCGAATAGTTCGGAGAGTTAGTATTTTAGTCGCACGTTCAGTTTTTCTGTCACTTGGTTTATTATTTCTCTTTTATGAATATATTTATATTTGCTCGATGACTCATCATGGTCTATATTTTTCATTTGTCCGTGGTGCTAGTCCATGTAGCCTATAGAGACGGCTCATTATTGACGTCATGTCCAAAAGTAAAATACAAGAGCGCTTGCTTCCGTGCTTTTGTAGTTTTTTACATAAACATGTAGCTCATTTTTACAAACTGTATTTGAGTTGATATTGTTTCTTTATATAGTCGTTTTTTATATAATAAATGCTAGTCAAAATATCTAAGTGCGTCGTGCAGTCATAGGTGAAAAGGAACATACTTAAGCAGGCTGAATCGCTCATAAATAATATGTACTTGTAATATTACAATCATACATTCCTGATTGAATGTCATTATATTACCTACAAAACTTAAATAAACAAATTACCTTAATCACCGAAACATTAACTCAAGCGCCACTACACCATTAAACGACAACTCGAAGGTGATTCCCCAAACGACCAATAAAACTTAACAATTTATTTTATGTAACAACGAATTGTTTAATTGAATTCTTTCAAATTTATAAAATATCAATTTAAATATGTTACAATGCTTGCATGTTGGTATGCAGTAAAAATCATATTAACTCGGAGAGCGGACAAGCGACTTCCATGGACGGAAAAATCGACCATGAAATCGATTAGAATCGGTTTTGATAGAGAGTTCGTTAGAGATTTTTTAACATATTCAACATATATTTTAATTGACTATGATTGTTCCACTTATGTCGATTAGTTCCAATTAGTGGAACGGTGGGTACATCGAATAAACGTTTGTTGCTTGTCAGTTAGAGGTCCAGATCACGCAAGCAAAATGCCATTAGGTATAGATATCTCGGTAAATTTTGAGGTATGATGGCTCTTCGGGCGGTATTTGAGTTACAAACTATACCGTGACTTCGTCATGTCCCCTGTTCCATGTAACTGTCATTATAATTTTGAAAGACAGATAGATAAAAGTAGGGATATCCCTTATATCTTATGATACCTATGTGTCTCCGCTCCATAACACATAGTATATTATAGACATAATAAGCTCAGCAAATGTGTTAGATGTTAGATAATGTAACCGGTTGCTCAGCCCGTGGATGTTAGTTAGAACAGACTTATGTATTTTCGGTCAAATGGATGCACGCTAAGCTACGATAAAGAATAAACACGAATTTAATTTACTAACAGTCAGGTGCTGTGTCTAATTGAAAACATTATTGCGGATGAAACAAAAAAATCAATTTGTTGAGCGGTATTATATGACAAATGACATACCTATAAATGTTGCGGGAGGGCGTAAATGTCATCACTAAATACGACAAGTAAGTAATAATGACTGCATTTGTTAGCGTAATCATTTATTTTGTAACTTACCCGCATTACGGAGGGGTCAATCGGTTAAGGAATCGGACAAAAACAAAAGGATGCGTTACTTAAGTCCATAGGGGCCCTTAACCCTGCATCTGCCTTGTGGTCAATAGTCATAATGCGTACAGTCGCCATCACATACATCGGAGCCAACAAGGTGTTCTTAAACATCTGAACACGACTATCAAGGTCTGTCAAGGTGATAGAGTGCATGTATTTTTGAACACCATGAAATGTGCAAGAGCGGTGCCTCCCAACACAGGCAATTTTTTGCTTACAGGGTGGCTCCATCCCTTAGACCATATAACACGTGTATTTTATGAAATAAAGAATTTTTGTATTTTTTTTTTGTATCTGATGGCGACTGTCAGATAAGGGTGTGCCTCTCACTCTCTCATCTTAGCGTTTATCTCGGTTGCATCCTCAGCTCCTGCTTTGGAGCCCAGGGTCCACTTCCCAGCTTTTTCTTCTCCACTTCGCATGGTCTTCGGCACCCTCTTTTGTGAGACGAGACTTCCGATTGTATACCGTTCAACGTTAAATTCGACAACCACCATAGCCTAGTTGGTAGTGACCCTGCCTATGAACTGAATAAAATTGGTGGTCCCGTGTTCGAATCCTGATTACTTGATTAGATCGTGTCACGCACGAATATTTGTTCCTGAGTCTCGGATGTTCTATCTATTTATTTATTCATGTATATCATTGTCTAGTACCCATAGTACGAGCTTCCCTTAGTTTGAGACAAGGTCGATTTGTGAAAAATTTACCACAAGTATTTATTTATTAAATTTGGCACCGGCAGCTGTCATCCCATGGAAACGTATTATATTAAATTTACATTTCGTTATCTATCATCACTTATATTATAGGTGTATTATTTATTCCTTATATTATTTCGTATATATAAGTAGCAATAACAACCGGTCACCTCCGGCCAGAGACCCTTATAAGTAGACATTCGAAGGATTGAGCATCTGCTCAAAGAATCCAACATGTCGCATCTGTTCTCGCCTCTTTTTCCATACATGCTCGCGCGCAAGCCGACCCGACGCATCAAGCAGATGTTCAGTGTTTTACAAAAAGTACAATTAATATTTAGCCTTCCCACAAAAACAATAGGGATCAATATCAGTTGAGCCTGTGTCTGAGTTAGTTAACTTTTTTAAACCGTTTTCGTGGACTTAGATTATGTTGTTCGAATTTTAATTTTGGCGGCGTTTTAGGGTCTGTGGTAGCGATCATAGATAGCGCTAAACGGGTCATTATTACGACCCACAGGTAAATTGCAGTAATGTGACGCATTTGTCAGAATGAGCGGCAGCGTTTTTTAAAAGGTTTTAATGCTATTTTATTGGACGTCATTAGTCATTCCTACTCCTTACATTTTGTTAGAACGGTGTCAATGACGGTTGCCTATGGTAACACTTGGACAATTTAAACTTTATTTATATTTTGTAACACTAATTTCGAATAGTACTGATAAGAGAGTAAACTATGTAGTACCATGTTGCCAAACCGCCATTTTGATCTACAATTAGTGCTAACTTATTCTGTGCCACATGCAAAGTAAAGACTTTATACGTGGACAGATAATTAGACATTTGAAGGAATGGAACTCGCCCTTCGTACAATACGAAATAACAATACAACGATTTAAGAAATAGAGTGGGAAACCCCCAAGGGCTTCCACTAAGCTGCTTTCACATAAATTGAACATCGACCACTTATACGCCGAAAAACAAAAAGTTTCTTCCGACATACGTACGAAATGAAACCTTAACAGAAAAATTATACGATCACTTTTAGCTTGCACTTTGTCAGTGAAGAGTAATGTTTTACTCCACTTATTTTGATACAAGGGGAAATGAATAAATATACCATGATACGTATATGTACAACTCAATCATTGTAAGCCTTTTAAGACGTAGCAGCTGAGTATTGCAAAATCGTAGTATTCGAACATTAATTATATATATATAGTAGTTAGCACGGCACATCTTTTCGTCCAATATTCCGCAGTGTCTCAAGACGAAAGTCTTTGACCAGTGTGTGTTGCCAGTGATGACATATGGCACTGAAACGTGGTCGCTTACTATGGGCCTCATAAGAAGGCTCAAAGTCACCCAAAGAGCAATGGAGAGAGCTATGTTAGGAGTTTCTCTGCGTGATCGCATCAGGAATGAGGCCATCCGCAGCAGAACCAAAGTGACCGATATAGCCCTCCGAATCTTTAAACTTAAGTGGCAGTGGGCGGGGCACATTGCACGTAGAACCGATGGCCGTTGGGGCGGAAAGGTTTTCGAGTGGCGACCACGTACCGGAAGGCGTAGCGTGGCAGGCCCTCCACACGGTGGACCGATGACCTGGTAAAGGTCGCTGATGTCCGCTGGATGCGGGTGGCGCAGGACCGGTCATTGTGAAAGTCTTTGGGGGAGGCCTATGTCCAGCAGTGGACGTCTTTCGGCTGACATGATGATGATGATAGTAGTTAGCAGCGTTAAGAATGATTCACACTACTGTGAATCATCCTTAACGCTGCTAACTAATATCATTGTATACTACTATCATTGCCTACGCCGTTCCGTGTCCGGGCCGGCCCGTTTTCTTCTAGAGAAATACGCCGGCCGTTGCGTTTGCTGTCATAGAAAACGGGCCGGCCCGGACACGGAACGGTCTACTGTGAGTCATCCTTTACTGCTCAATACAAAATTAGTACTTCCTGAAAATACGATACTGCAAAATAGAAAACTGTATACAAAATCCATAAGTCCTTTAGTTTGAACTGAACCCTAGCTTTACTTTGTAATTTGACTCCAGGAAACGTGATAGCAATAACGCAGGCTAATTTTACTAAACTAAACATCACGTTTATACCTAAGTATTTTTACCAACGTCGATATCTGAGTATTTTTACCTGTTTACAGTTAGATCTACACCTAAGTCTTTTTACCAACATCAATACACTGTATTTTCGTAACTGTATCTGTTTTATCTCCTTAATAAATTAATAAAAAAATCATCATCCTCCCAATCATCATCATTCCCGGATCTATCCCAAAAGAGCTCAGGAACTACTTTGGCACCTAATCCCAAGATTTGGCGCAGGCACTAGTTTTACGAATGTGACTGCAAACTGACCTTTTAACCCAGAGGGATACTAGACGTTGTTGGGATTAGATTTATGAGTTAAAAAATATAACTACAACTTAGAAAAGTTGAAAAATCCATGACATTTACGGAACGTCAGTAGAAATAGACCTGTTATAATCAATATCGATTCCATTAATTATGCCAATTTCAACGCAAGTATCTGCATAACCTTTTTATTTTTACTAACACCTAACCTAACGTTCTAAGCAGAGATCCTGGCGCCATTTTTGATCCTTTCCTCTACCCTAACCTCTGCACCTATTGTATAATTAGACAATAGTTCACATTTAAATCAATCGACCTCCCTGTTGTGCCTGCAGAAGACTTATTTCTTTGACCCTCAAATTTGGTAGGTAATTTAACTTTTCCCCTCCGAATAGCATTTCATTTACCTCTTCAACCGATACGCAGTGTGGGACGAACTAATCTGGCATAATAGGTGGCATGGAGACGGCATTTACACCATAACTTTATTACTACAAGAGGAGGTAAAATTTCGATATAATGATTGCTCAATATTTCCTGGAAGAAATAATCCCTACAAAAGTAAAAAAATACCAATGAAAAATTAATTTCTTCTGGCCTTAATTTGATGTTTCGGTGCGCAGTGATAGCATGGGATCAGGACAATTGTTGTTTTACTTTCATTCCATGAGTGTTAGATAAAAAAAAGTATGAAAGTACAAAAGGTCTGACGCGAATAGAATATCACAAAGAAGTTTTTCCAGATTTGGGACTTTGAGTTTTTTTTTTTTTTTTTGATCAAGTAGTAATTTATACTGGGCTCATTAGTGAACGTTTGACGAGAGTATTCGCTCCAATTGATGTAAATTATAATGCACTGACTACTAAAAACGACTTTGCCCTCCGTTCTGGAAATCAACCTTGTTAGCACGATTGCCTTTAATGTCGGACATATAACATTCGTCCACTGGCACTTATATACATGTCGGAGTTTCACTACTTAGCGGCTTGCGTAGATTTAAGGCAGTGTAGTTAAATGTTAGAAACGTCAAGCAGCGAGAGCTTGGGAGTGGTCTGCGTTTAGTCCGTTGCGGGTATTTGGTAAAAGTTGCATTAAGAAATACCCTTCTTTTAAGACATCACGTCAATGTTATAAGAAGGCATTTGGCCCCGTGTCAGAACACGTTTTATATCATTCTGACTTTAAATAGCACGGCCCACGGACGTAAACGGAGAAGCTTCACGTTTCCTGAAATAGCCTGAAGGCTTATCCTGATGGTTTATAATTCGTAATTAGTTAACTTGGTTTATAACCTCTCGTTTGCTAATTGTTCGGACTGTGCCTTTTTGAAAGTTGTAACCAAATCGGTGTTTTATGTGCAGTATACAGAACAGTACAATACAGTGTGAATGATTCCATTAGTGACGTTTTATTTCTTATTTTCGTGCACCAAGGTGAATTTCTAGTCATAGAGTGGTGATGATTAAATGTGCTCTATGCCATCCCTATTTATCGCTGGTCTTCTGCATCTGCCGTTTGACCGATCATCACTGCCTCCATTATACATATTTGCTGGTGTGATATTTTTTAATAACTTATAGTTATTTTTATTCATTTTGTAGCATTATATAGGGTAGTTTTAATTTCTATGTAATTATAGTGGCAACGCTGCCACCCGAACGCAAATGGCTGGTAACGAAACTACTAATCACGTTTCGACCAATCGAAACTTCAATTTAATTTGGCGTGTTTTTGATGGAGGGAAGGTTCGGTTGGATGGCGGAGCCAGTCATTTTAGAACGAGCTGTAGAACCGTGAAGACGTTTCGTGATACAATTAAGTGTTAGTGAAAAGTAAAAGTGTTGATCATTCAATAACGGAGTTTTGATTAATCTCAGATTTATGACACTAGTAAGGGACAGAGGCTGGATAAAAGATTAATCGCCTCAGCATATTTCCTTGGGATATATCCCATTTATTTTTCTCTCGCGTATTACATGGCATTTGCTGTACTGCAACAAAAAGTTTTTTTGCCTATTTTTAACAGTTGAATAGGTACTCGTACTGTGGCCTGTAGGTCTTATTTGTGCATAATTTATCAGCTATTAAGTCTGAATAGACGTTTTTAAAGTTCAATGATGTTGTTTCTATTTCAATCTTAAATAGGCAGGTAGTATTAGTCGAGTTGTTTCTATTACCTAATTTTTAACTAAATGCAGGCTCTATGGTGTTCCCAGTGCCGATAATTCCCTCCATTGATTCGTAACGCCTCCCGCGCCACGCTACAATGCTCGCGAGTGAGCCCGACATTCGCCATTGTGTCTATGCCCCGCTTTCCGCCATGTTATTTATGTCATAGAGCATAGAGCGCGTGTTGAAAAGCTTGTGTAGCTCAGGAAATTAGGCGATCTTACAACTTACATGGTTGTCTTTCAAGTTGGATACAGGCACTTATTTTATAAGTCGGTAACATATTTATACGTACCCTGGTACACAATCATATTCATTGCATTTTTTGTCAATTACACCAATATTTTAACTAGTACGAATCTTATAAACTTGGTAATCGATTTAGTATGAGATAAATAGGCAACAGCAAGATTTAAAAAAAATATTATTTATTCGAATTGCTGAAGTTATAAATAATGCTGGTAATTTCTTTTCACGGGCTCGACGCCTGATTGAACCTAGAGCAAGAGGTACTAATTATAGTACAATTAAAATAATTTTGCAAGCCAAGTGAAATTCAATATTCTTTCAAAGTGCTTAAAAGATTTCTACAGGAAAATACTTTTTTCTCACCTACTTTCTTTTTGCATCCATCACTTCTATCTGAAAATGACGTGACTATAGCAATCAAAACTGAGTATTTATTTAAGGAAAAGGAAAGAATAGAACTCAAAATATTATTTCATAAAATAGGTCGCTCGTCAAGATTAGACTATGGGTAAATAGCCAAATTATGTGTTGTATCTACTTGTAACACAACAAACGTATCTAACCAAAGTTGACAACAGTAATTACCTATATTTTATACAGGCTAGGTAGCTACCTATTAAGTTTTTTCTAGCTTTCTCTGACGATATGCTTGATTGACAAACGGTAGCCAAGATTATCCTAGTTGAGACGTCCTAGTAGAGAGAGTAGAGTGAAATGCATATGAATTTAAACCAAGCCCACCACATAGGGGCTGAAATACATGTAGTTCGTTAGCGGAGTATGTGGCTGTCGAAAATAAACAATTATTTCCTTGCAGCGGGGGCAGCCGCGTGGCTGCGACGCGGGGGCCCTGTTGTGGCCTCACAGTCGTGAGAGCGGAAGGGAAAATTCCAAATTGCATTGGCTTTATGGGAAAATGTACAACTGTTAATAATTTACACACATTTTCCCCATCGAACGAATAATTATGTTAGGGATAATTATAATTATTTCATGGAGTAATTGCCATTCTTCTCTATTTTCAGCTAGTCTCTTCACCTCCCGATACGACGCAACACCAACTTTCTCTTTTACTTCGTTCAAATACGTTAGTCTAGGTCTTCCTCTGCCTCTTTCTCCTTCAACTTTGCCTTCTAATGGACGATTCACACCAAACGACCGGAGTCGGCGCGCACGCCACCAGAGTCAAACGAATTGTAAGCCTACATACAGAAGCTAAACTTCGATTCGAAACGGCAGCGGCAGCCGACCGGCTGTCCGCAATCCATTCAATTATAACATCTAACTTCTGTATCCACACCACACACCACATCAGCCCTAGGACGTCCACTGCTGGACATAGCCCTCCCCCAATTTCATGGGGGGTAAATGCCATAATCGCCACGCTTGGCATGCGGATTGGCGATCGCAGTATCTCCACCGCACTCTAGGGATGCTGCTGGGACCCGGGTATGTCCTTAAACTACGACCAAGACCACTGGGGAACTTCTGTATGGAGGGTTCGAATTCCTTTGACTCTATAGTGGGGTGCGCGCTGACTCCAGCCGTTCGGTGAGAATCGTCCAAGGATGTTAACAAAGAAAGTATCGTGCCGTATAAGTGTCCAATCATTTTTCCTCTCCTGTTCTGTATCGTTTTCAGTAATGAGCGATTTTCCTATACTATGTATATTCTAAACTTCATCATTTGTCTTTCGACCTGTTCACTCACCTGGGGAAATTTACGTCGCCATTAAATATATCTGTACTCTTCAGGGTGTTTAAAAGCATCTCAACATGCACTCTAACGCCTTGACAATAAAGACGTGTTCAGATATTTATGAGCACCTCGTTCGCTCAGATATATCTATCTGAATTTGAAATGAAAAGAGGACAAAAATTTAATATTAAAACTTATGTCGTGGCTAATGAGTAGTCTTTACCAATGTCTGATGTAGTACACGCAGTCGCTGTGATCGAAATCGCTCAAGAAATCCATTTGAAAGCCAATTCCAAAACATGTGTTGCCTATATAATTACGTGTATATGTCGTTCCACTAACAGTTATCTTTATGATTCCAGGTTCACCGTACAATCAGAAATAACAACTCAGCAAGTTACTTGACTACGAACTTCAAAATTTCAGTATCACCCTTCTACCGGCCAACCGTCGCGCACCGCCACCGAATCTGATCACTGACCCATGAAGCGAACAGAAAGGAAATTTTCTCCTACCAAAGAAAACACAGGCTTATAAATAACTCTATCGACCCTAGTCCTACATCACCCTATGACAAAAGAGTTATCGGTGCGTTGAAAACAAAAATGGCAAGGTGATTTATATGGAACGCCGCATTAGCCGTGTAGAATTGTGGCGAATGTACTTTTGGAAGGACTGGTAGTACTGCATTAATTTATGTTAAAGGTGTTGGTCGCCTTTTTCTTTGGCGGTATACTCTTGTCAGTAGTCGGGGTCGTTGAAAGGTGTTGACAGAACAATATTAATTGATTAGTGGCTTGGCACGGTTAATTTAAATCTTAGGTCAAGGGTTAATGTGACAGTTAGTTAAATAAATTAATGTTGTGTATTAGCTGCGTGGAAATGTGGCTAATGTACTTTTGGTAGGCCTGTTTTGTGTAGGTAATTTGTTTTAAAGGCGTTGTGTTGATAGAAAAGTGTAGACGTATAAAGGTACAAATTTACATTTAAGTAGGTACAAAGGTTAATGTGACAATTTGTTGAAAGTAGAAGCGTAGTGTTGATATATATATTGTAATAGTTTGCTAATGCTGACACCATTGTTTTTTAGTTTTAGTTACTAAGATAAAATAAAAATAAAATCACTTCTAATAATATGTTCAACAAACAAACATAATTAATTTGTTTTCTCGGTTTTCGTTCATATTATTTTTAAATGAAAAAATATCCATCCTTAATGTTTCGAGATTTAAAATTTGCTTCACATACATTAAGCATAGGCGTAAAGCAACCGTGCACAACAAGACGACTGCACACTGGTAACTGGTACCAACATAAATCCAGTCGCGACGAAACTGAAGATTAGGAGCGAGCAAGTGAAGCCAAAACTCGATATTGGGTGAATAATCGTCGCCACTACCGGCGCGGCAACCGGCCGGATGCGGCAGATTTATACCCGGGTACCTACCGGGTGGTACCCGGACATAGCCGGGTGTACCGGCCTGTGACGGTATGTATTGGGGTAGGGGCTCAGTTGGAGCGGGAAGGTGCGCAGTATCGTCTTAGGATGACTTTTTAATATAAAATTGATCATCGAGCATAATCCTATTGATTCATTGCAGAAGTATTCTGCTTACAGGTTGTATTATTTAAGCAAAGGTTAAAATCAGTACAAGCGAATACGTAATCAGATATTATTTTTTATATCTTTAAGATTTTTCTAACGACATTATTTGTATTTTTTTTATTTACAGGGAAAGCAAAGTAAGTCTTTAAGAGATTTTATTTAGCTAACCATTCACGAGCTTTGAAATATATTGGACGTACCTAACCTAAGAGCGAGGCCACAACACTGCGTTACGGCGTCGCATCGCAAAAACGATGTCTACGGTGATTTTGGCGGTGCCACGCCACAACGCAGTGTTTTGGCCACACTGTAACTTAACCTGCGCATGTAAATTTTAAAAATAGATCACTAATTTTTATAATTTTCTTTTCGGTGTCTAAAGATGAACCAAATGATCAGCCCGGAAATCACGGAAGTTTTAGGTAATTATGTAACTTCTCGAACGTGTGTTAGGACATAATTTTCGAAATACATGTTTTACTTAAGTTGTTAATAAGTAACTAATTATCAAGTGTAATTTTTAGAAGGTGAAAATGACACTTGATACATATTTCCTGATACGCCCTGCAAGTATATGAATTTAAACAGACATGATTTTACACACAGTTTTATTAGTAGTCGAAGCAGGCGTAGGTACATTTTATTTACATCTTTAAGGTCACTTGACGTTGCGGACTCTGTATAGATTTTGAGTCATCCATTTCCCGCTAATAGTGGCGACCTACCCCACCAATTCATAACGACAGTAGCTCGCATCCCACTGTCGACGAGTATACGCTCTTCATTGCGGCCCGATATGTCCACTCGCCTTGAGGCAGATATTTATGGGCTGGAAACGTCACGGGACCCTGTTATAGAATAAATCATCTACGTTTGTGATGTCTTCATTTGCAGTTTACATCCGGATTGGATGGTGCTTAGAAATACGCAAATAGTGGACCTTACATACACGTTAAATAAAAAAAACGGTATGTTATATCAAGATAAACTTAAGGAAGGCCCTCTTGCCCGTGATCTATAATCCTGTCTACTTATATGTAGTATAATTACAACCGCCCGCCTAGCGGTTTCCTGGCACTGAAAGTAATCATATCAAGCTAATTATACTACATATAAGTAGACAGGATATATAATGGGTTGTGCTCCGAAGAACTGTTCAACATGATGCCAACGGCCGCTTTCTACCATCGCACCGCTCGCCGTCGGCAGGCCATTCATCCTCACACCTTAGAACCTAAATGGTCGCGTACGGTACGATTTCAGAGGGATTTCCTCCCTCGGACGCTCCGATTGTGGAATGAGCTCCCTGCAGAGGTTTTCCTGACGGACTATAGTATGGGGTTCTTCAAGAAAGGAGTGTATAAACTCTCAAATTAAGGGTCGTCAACGGGCATGTGACACCCCTAGGAGTTGCAGGCGTCCATAGTCTGCGGTGACCGCTTACCATCAGGCGGGCCGTAACGCTTGTTTGCCACCGACGTGGTATAAAAATAAAACAAAAACATATAAGTATATAGAGGGTGGCCACAACATTACACTGCGTCGCGGCGTCGCACCGCGAAAACGATGATATAATTTCTACGGTGATTTTTGCGGTAAGTTACAGGTCGTGAAATTTTGGGAGCAGGATCGGTAATTATATGGATTATTGTCGTAAATTATTCAAAATGCCTATGAGACTGGCACCCACCCAGCGGGACTGAAAGTGTTAAGTTCTTTACTTATTAAAGAAGTATGAAAAAATGTGCGATAGTGCTTGAGTGCACAGAAACAATAACTTCATAACTGAATTGCTCGCTACCTCATAAGTACCTAAATGAATCCAGGAATGGCAATTAAACTAAATAATTTATTTATTAAACGATTATTTACATTAAATCAATAATTAAGTTTACCTACATACTTTAATATGTATCAAAGTATATATTTAAGTAAGAAGGCTAATTAAATCAATCATCTTACTGTTCATATAATCAGGTGAATTATATACGCTTTATGAATAATTAATCTTACCGATAAATAATGATGAACCATTCTATCAACAAAATTAAAAATAGGCGTTTTTGTACTTGCGTGATAAACTGACACTGAATTGAAAACGTGAAAACAGAAAATGTTCGAACATGAACTGACATTTTCGAGAATTGAAAAATGTGGTTATACTTAGTTTTTTATCGTCTAGGTATTTGTATTTAATCGGAATAAACCCTAAATAAAATTATATTTTGACAACTACGAGTACACGGACTATCTAATCTGGGAGCAAACGTATTCTTCTTGAAACTAATATCGACACATGAAAAAATCGCGACCCAGCAGAACTCGAACCCACATCCACATAACATCTTATAGCCTTATCAGGGCAGATGTCTGTCTGTACCTAACACATGAAAATCATGATGGTAGAACATCAGCATTTTCGTAAGTTAAAACTGGCTTATTCTTGTTTCTGTGAAGCAGCACATTTTCTGCAAAAATTGTCTATTAGGTATATAGATGTCCCGGGGGGGTAGGGACCCGGGTATGTCCTAAAACTACGACCAAGACCACCGGGGGATGGGCAGCAGCATCCCTGGAGTGCGGTGGAGACACTGCGATCGCCAACCCGCATGCCAAGCGTGGCGATTATGGCATATACCCCTCGTGAATTTGGGGGAGGCCCATGTCCAGCAGTGGACGTCCTTTGGCTGATATGGTGGTGGTGGTGGAGGTATATGTCTGTCATCTGAGAGCTCACCAGTGACGCCCTTAGCAGGAGAAAGTAATCGCTGTGGCCGAATGTTGTGTGGCTAGATGGTGATAATGATGATTCGTGTTTAGTTGAATTGAGACTATTTGAGACTAAAAAAGTCACCGTAGCAAGCTTTTTCAAGTCAATTTACTACGATTATACATCAAAAGTCTGGTATTAGAGATTTTGTTAAGTCAGTTTCCACCGGCAATCCAAAAAGTATTACAATTGCACAACAGCCAACAATTGGTAAGAAGTCTTTCAACATAATGGTCTCAAGCTACTGTTTCGCCTTTCATTGACAGGTAAGTCAGAAACGACAAAAGATTAGAGACAGGTAAGTTGACAAAATTTACGGCTTAAATTGTTACCATTGTATCGCATTGTGACTAACGACAATGCGGAAGGACTTGAATGTTTATGCGATTTTATATTTGCATGAATTTAGCTTTCACTTTTCTTGTTAAAATTAGAATGGAATGTTGCGTAACCCACTTTTTTGCAATTTGCACTATTGTCGTTGCATTAAAAAAACTCAGTTAATGCTATTAAAAGGTAAGAGCGGTTTTGTAACAAGTTTTTAGTCCCAATTTCTAATATTTTAAGAAATCAACTTTTAAAGCATCAGCTTATTATACCGGATTAAGTTGTTATGTTATTGATAGTAAAAATCTGTCAAGGCAGTTAAAACGATTTCTGTTTAATTGCCTATAAATTAAAAATAAATTATTAGGTACCGCGTAAATAATTAGGTAAGTCTATTTTTATTTCTTTTTTTTGTACTAGCTTTTATTGCCGACTGTACTTTTTTCCACAATCATAAATTACTGGTTGAGTCGATTCAAATGAGCCCAAAAACGATGGGTTTATCTTGTGTAGTTTAGGAATTGCTATGACCACCTTCTGTCTCCATCATCAGATCAGCTTTATGTCATATGATATTGCATTGTCATCCGATTTATACATGCATGCAAAATTTCAGCTCAATCGGAAACCGGGAAGTGGATCAAATTTAACTTGCAAGATTTGATTACAGACAAACAGACAGACAACGGGACAGGTATAACTAAATAAAAGCTTTGAAAAAAAACGTAGTTTGTATGACGGTCGGAATGTGAAAAACATTTGCCTCGTAACTTTTAACTTCAAAGTGTAACAACGTAGCGCCACCTACAGTTCCTACCTTACATCACGTAGTCACATCTAAAACAACCCTCGCCCATGTCGACGGAAGCCAGTCCCAACCTCCGAGCCACCCCAAAGCGCGAACGTTCCACCCTTCACGCAACGCCATCTCTGAGATGGCGCGTGAACTTTCTAAAAAGCTCGCAGTTCCGCGCTCCACCGCCGCGGCAGCACTGTCTGAAAGCTTGAATGAAATGTCAGGCGCGTTGGAAAATTAATTCTGCTTGTGGGGGATAAAGTTGTTTTTGGGTTGTTAGTTTTTATCGGTCGGCAGAGTATGCAGATTAACGGGCTATTACATGGTAATTTATTTGAAACGAATGACCACTTTGCGGTGTAGTGCATCGCTGAACGTTTATACAGACCCTGACCTTATGTCGTCAATTTATGGCGAGCCGTTAAACTCTTTTATGTAACAGCTGGCGTCTTAGCACAGTAACCTCGATTGTGAGGACTTTCACCTTTTGACAAACAAAACCAGTGTATTTCTGTTCGTTTTTCAATTTCAGCAGATTCTGAGAGTTTTGATAGTTCGTACAGGGGTCGATCTGACACTTTCGTTTCGCCTTCGTCGAGATATTGTGGTGATAAATTTGGAATACGATACGTTAGACTATGGCTATGTATATTAAATATATATGTTAGACATCATCATACATTTATTAGGTATTTTTTCATACTACTAAGTACCCGTCGGTATACCGACTTTATCTTAAACTAGCTGTTGCCCGCAACTTCGCCCGCGTCTTCACTCCTATTCGTCGCAGCGTGATGTTATATAGCCTAAAGCCTTCCTCGATAAATGGACTATCCAACACAAAAATATTTTTTCAATTCGAACTAGTACTTCCTGAGATTAGCGCGTTCAAACAAACAAACAAACTCTTCAGCTTTATAATATTAAGTATAGATTTTACCTTTAAAGGTCAAAGAGACTGGTTAGGAGACTTTACAGGTCTTGTTAGAAACTTTTAAGCAACTTAATTCCATGCCCATTTTCTCCCATTTTTTTGGTTCCTCTTCGGCACGGGTCGTCACTACTTATAGATTCAAACATAAATAGCGAATCTCACTGAACTGTATTCACTACATAAACGCATAGGAGTCATGTTTGATAACTAAAAAAATACAAAACAAAGTACTTATCGATTATACGCCTCTGCTTTAACCCTAGATCTAGCCGATATGCCGTGGGCTGTGCTCGCAAATAAAGACATAAACACATCGAGAAACAATAATGTTTTATTTAATACGAAGATTTATGAAGACACTGGCAGCAACAGCATGCACGGAGTATTAAAAAAAAGTACTTAATAATGTTTCAATGACGCGTGTTTTGATTTATGACTTTGAATTTGGAAACGATGACTTTACGACCACGGGTTAGTTACAATTAGCTATTTTATAGACTACTATTGGGATAAAACATTAGTATTTAATTTAATAGCTCCTGGGCAAAATTTACTGTCCTATTTATATAATTCAGGTTATACTTTTTGTTATGCATTTGTTTATTATGAGACACACACCCTTTAATGAGACATAATATTCCGTTTTAAGTGTCTTATACATATTGTGTTCTTTTCGTTTTTAAATGTACTGAATATAATTGTTTAAAAATACCCTTAAACGCTATAATTAAAAAAAGTTTGTAGGTTTTGATACAGTAGAAGTTAATCATTACTGTGAATGAAAAATTTATTTAATAACTAGTCTCTATTGAGGTAGTAGCTGCATTAATACTGAGCAATTAACTCAATTATAAATATTATAGTAACAAACCAGTCCTATCATACTTCGATCACGCAATTCGATATAATGACTGAAATTATATTCACTAAAATATCTTAACAACAGAAATTGTATATCATTTCATTTTAATCCAATTGACTCCTATTAAGCCTCCTGTTCACTCATTCGTTACATTACAAAACGATAAACAAGCCTTATTAAAAAAAATGTAATAGTAATATCTGGGATTATTTGCAGATATGGTTGTAGCACACAAAATTAAAGGTGGTTTTTCCAACAAGTTAATAAGATACGAGCGACCAAATGCAACGTCGAAATTGGCACTGGTCAACGCGCCAAAAATGGTCGCAAACGAACAACAAGGCACGCTTTTGAACTTTGGAAACGGAATTCTGTTCTTTTTAGTCTTTTAGCGTTGAATGTAACAGTGAAAGGGACAGCACGATAGTGTTTTCATATATCGCAGGCGTGTAACATAGGAAGCAAAGTGAACTTTTTATCGGCGATGTCACCTGCGGTTACGCGGCTACATTGTCGGCACAGCTAGTGATCGTGCCGTCAATTAAGTATTAACTTAATCGCTTCAATTGATGAATTACGGGTAACAAGGTATGGGACAAGTGGACGGATTATCTTGGAGTTATGGAAGCGATGAGAGGACTCGTTTGTAAAGAATTACGCGAGTTTTTGTAGGCTACTACTAGTACTACTTCTAACACCAAAACACGCGGTTCTGAGGCAGTCGATGGAGCCATAGTGTTTCGTAGTTGAAATATTTCTCTACAAATGACTGAATAGCAATCAACATTTACGGCACCAATGTGAAAGAAAAGATGACATAGTGTTACCTATTCTAAAATATGTAAACCAGTAACATTCTCTAGCAAACCAATGGTAGTTATACAATACAATACGAAGTTATCATTCCCTATTAGCAGAATAATAATCATATAGCCAAAGACTCGTCTAAAACAAGCAAAGCAAAAAGGAGAAGTTTGCAAAGTTGCGAAATTCTCTCTATGGCAATTTCTCAGAATTTCATAAAAACTGCAATGATGTCAAAAACTTACAGAATCCCTCAATTATCAGTTGTTTTAATTGCCTCCCAAATGAATAAGTTGCAGCTGTAATAATAATGATACGTGGAAATGTTTCCAATGGAAACTTAGTTTTAAATTCCTGTGAAAGTTTCCGGAAATCCCAGAAAACTTTCCTAGAATTTAAAGAAATTTCTGCAACAGGTACATTGCTAATTAACCAATCCTAAAAATAGTAAGTTAATCTCCTAGGTGCTAGTGCGTCGCCCGCTCCAATCGTAATGGCACGGGGCGCGATGGCCGCGCCGGATAGCATTGTGCGCTGCGCGGGCGCAGATCGCGACGCCGATTGCGCCGGCCCTGTCGCGTCCGTGTCGCCTCTCCCCCCTATCTCCTTCATCGCACGCAAATTATAATCGATACCATTATTGTAATATCCTACCTATTGTCTGTCGTTGTTAACGCTTTGTTTGGATGTAAATTTTTAATTGCAACCTCAGTTAGGGTGTGGCTATTTATTTGGATTTTTATCCGGTTTACGGGGGAATTTAAATGCTCAGACTGATACTTATGGCTTGAACTTTTTTTATGTAGTGTTATGTCCCTCCAGCCACTATTTGCAGCGAATATTTTAGTAGGTAGGTAGTTAATATCTGGCGAATTGTGCACGATTGACTACGAAAGCGTTCTTTTGATCTAAGATTTATAGTTTTTTTTTTGTTTCGATTTCTTTTTAATAAAAAAAAAATCAATGAAACAGAAATAAACAAATTCCAGACTGCAAAATCCACTGACGTTGACTTTTTATAATCTAACGCTATACTGTAAGTAAATACAGAGTTGACTTCGCTATATTAGATTCTATTCATTCCCACACATAAGCTCAGAGCTAGAAGATGATATAAGTCTTAATTTTTCAGATGTAAACATAACCTTTTCCCGCGTACTGAAGGCGTAAGTATCCATTCCCACAGATTCCTGACCTGGCGGTATTCCCATGGCTCATTTTCCACTTAACATTCGTAATTCAAAAGCCATAAACCGGGTTCACCGTTTAGTGGCGGTAGTTTTATTATGGGGACGTGTGGTCCAAGGAAAAGCGGTTGCGAGTTACATTACAACCCTTTACATTAAAACCTCGGTGCCAGACCCAATCGAACGCCTTCGATATTTCCAAGCTGACCGCTAAAGCCTCTCCTGACTCTCAATGGCTGACGTACATTTCAAAGTGTACATTTCAAAGACTACAGTTCTGCAGGGTAATCACGTAACTTTTCCCTCGAAAACCTTGCGTAAGTAATAATTATATACCGAGATATAAGGAAGTTTGCGTATGGAGATTTATTTTCAGGAATGTTTAGTAGGAGTGACTGTAAATATTTTTAGACATCCGTCGCCTGGTCCCTGGTAACTTTTCCTATGTACAGTCATGGTAATTTTTTGACTATTTTCTTAAATAATTTCTAAACTAAGTATTTTAAAATTACAAAATAAATGAGATGCACACAATGAGCTCTTTCATTAGATATGTAACACCATATCATTAGAAAAACTTTAATTTTTAATTTTCTCATTTACACCCCAAAAGTGGCCCCCTATGTTTTAAATTCATTTGTTTGTGTTACATGTCCGTCTTTGGGTCACAAACTCACATATGAGTACCAAATTTCAACGTAATTGATTCAGTAGTTTCGGAGAAAATAGGCTGTGACAGACGGACAGACACAAAGACGCACGAGTGATCCTATAAGGGTTCCGTTTTTTGCCTTTTGAGGTACGGAACCCTAAAAAGACCTTGAATACAATTTTCCTGCTATATATGCTTACCTAAAATAAACGGGCTTCAAGAACCGGTGTAACATTAAAACCATGCTTTAATTAAATACTTAAATTCAATTAGGTATTTATGTAGTCGGTGGAAATAAGCATTTAAGTAAATGTGGTAAATTAGATTATCCCCACACTCATCAAACATGCACGTACACATTTATATACTTAAACAAGCGTAGCTTGTCACTTCAATGCTCAATAGTTGAGACCTATCTTTCCCCTTTGTTGTCATGAATTAAGGCTGAAAGTGTCAAATATTCGTCCTGGTTCAAGCACTGGGACATTTATCTTACCTATAGGTACTTCATTTGTACAATTCGTAATCTTTCTTCGAATACTTGGTTATGGACTCCTTATTCCACACTTAGTCTGTGAAAGTCGAACCATTGTGCCTGTCTTTGAATACTTATTTATCGGCAGTCGGCTAGTTTTGAAATTAAGCTACAGCATTAATAATTTGAGAGCTAAGGGAGCTAAGAGGCTGTGACAAACGAACGTATCTTTTACATGTTAGTAGAAACCAGTGATGTTCAGCAGCGGAGCTACGTGTGTTACCTCACCAAAGTGAGCTACGTCAATCGTTCATTTATCGACCAGTCAATTAAAGCAGGATCCATGAGCGATTGATGATCGATAGTCGTAGACTGGTTTTGTGAAGCAACACTCAACAACAAGTGCTAAAATGTTGCACGTACGACACGCTATCAGTCGTGTCTCCCGCATTAACAATCTATAAGAGGACAGACATATTTGTAACAGCAGACATTGTGCAGCCAGAGCAGCGGAAGGGTTTACAGGCTTGCAGCGCCCGCGCAAGCATATCGTTTTCGCATAAACGCGCAGGTCGGTCCTCGGATAGGTGACCGCTTTCAGTGGTTACTCACTGAACTGCTTTGGAAGGCATCTTAAACCGTCGATCCCAGTTTTTGTCTACAACAACAGTCGTTAAGCCGAGGAGCGACCTTCGGGCTGTTTAATAACTGCCATGTCGTCGCTCATTCATTTGACAAGGCCTAGTTCCAATAACTTGGATTTTTACCCATATTCCGCTTTCCTTTCATCACTTAAGAGCCGTGGTACACCGCCAAGCGAAACTGTCGTCCGGCCCGAAGAAGGCGAGCGTTCCTAATAAACACGCGCGTCAATAAAAGTCACCGCCCCACTATACATATGTCCCTTTTCGCCAGCAGGTGGACTGTCCGATCTCTTAGGGCTGCTAGATATTATAAATTGTTGTTAGGATAATTTAACTGCAATATCATGGCCCGCTGGATGCGGGTGTCGCAGGACCGGTCATCCAGCAGTGGACGACTTTCGTTGATGTGATGATGGTGACGATGATGATTAATATCATAATAGTCCATCATTGGTCTAGTGTCCAGGTGTCATTGGTGTCGGTCCATGAAATTGGGGGAGGCCTATGTCCAGCAGTGGACGTCCTCGGGCTGATATGGCGGTGGTGGTGGTGGGTCTAGTGTGGTTTGTGTTATACTATAATTGCTCTTTGATGAACTTGGCTCGTTTGATAAAATAGAAACCGAATTAACTTAGCATTCCAAAAGAGATAATAAAAATAAGTGGGATTTTTTAGCTTCATAGGTATATAATTTGTAGGTAAATAATATGTATTATTTATAACCTAATAATCGGAAATTATTTTATACAAGGAAGTGTTGATAACCCTACTTGTAGTTGAACACGCATTAAGGTATGTAAATCCGACTTTCCGTAGACGGATGCCGTCATTTCATACATTCAAACCCAAGCCACGTGTGCAAGTACCAGGGTTAATAGTACCTTTTAAAATAATCCACGTGTGTGCCCGGCTTAATAACATCCTTTAGAATACGTTTACTTCTATTCCGGTGTCAGATGTCAACGAAATAAAAATTAAGTTGAACGTCGATGGTAGGTAAGAACTGTCTCTATGCGTCTATAGTTTGTAAGTTAGTATGTACGTCATAGCAACTTCTTTTTAACGGCCTAGGTATGGCCGCCGGCTTTTGAATTGCCATCGTGATGGCTGAAATGGATGACTATAACCATCAACGCCTGACAGATACTGCTTGGTGGATAAAGAGAGTTTCTTAGTCATTGACAATGAACCGACGCTAGAAACGCCAAAGTATAGTTCCTTTATTGTCAACTAAACTCTTGTTTATAAACAGGCTTTTCTTACAATAATTGAACAAACTAACGCCAATCAAATGCATCCGGCCATACAAATCGCGCTGAGCTTCAGTCAGCAGTCAGCTCGGCACAGGCACGCAACGAGGTGTTTAATGATGCAATAATTTGCATAGAGGCCCGTTGGAGACCTATTCTCACATCAACTGTCTGTGTAAACTTGCCAGACCTATTCTCGCATCAGCTGTCTTATGTAAACTTGCCTTTTAGAGCTTGAGCTCTTGTTACCGCGACGCAGTCGCTGAAATATCGCGCCTATGTGACGAACGCGTTCTGTTTTTTTTTTTCATGTCATTACTGCCAGGAATTCTCTTTAGCGTGGAAGAATGCTAGCTAGCCTTCGGAGGCAGCGATCGGGTAGAAATATTATGTTTATTTTAAAAAAAAAACCTTGTAACTGACGCCGACTTGGCAGCAATTATTTCAGTGTACTGTGCGAAATTCCGCAAGTAAATATTATTAATTTATTATTATTATTATTCATGCATTACATTGTTTAAACTACATCACTGATATTCAAGTGCTTACCATAAAAAGAGTCTCGCCAATTGATTTAGAGCAGCATGTTTACCTGTGAAAAAAAATGTTGATTATGTAAACAATGGTCATAAACACAGGTGTGATAAAAATCATTAAAGGAGCATTGAAAAATGGGCCCAAATCAATTAAAGCACAGTGAGTGGAGAATAAATCGGGCCTTTTCGCCGATCCGGCCCGCCGCTAAGCCCGGCGCGCAATCTGACATTTATGAGTCCCATAAAAACGCTCAAGTAGTGACTTTTACTACTTGTTTAGTGAACATAAATGTCTTTGCCTTGCCCGCGCTCCACGTCGCCCGTATTTAAAAGCGCACAGTTCGTGCAATGTTTTGCTCCTTTTACCACTTTTTATTTACTGTAACTGTAGTGTTATGCAACTGTATAATGCTTTGGTTACTTTTCAGCGGGAATTTATGAGTGTCGTCTTTTGTCTTTATTTTAGCTGCGAAAACATGTTTGTTTTTAGTTTCGGTAAGTTGGTTTGAATTATGCATTTGTGTTGACAAATTGCCTTTTGAAAATCAGCGAATAATTCTTGTTTTCTTGGGTTAAATTTTATGTCTACTTTTAAAATATCGTTTCTCGCAACCTTCCGGAAGATCGAACCATAAATTTGACGGCATACGTGACAGGTTTTATAAGGAACAACTGTCCGCTAAGTATGTTGGTGACTCCATAAATCAAAGTAGGGTGATAGGACGGTCGTAACGACCGCGCTATCTGATACTGTTTACACCGGTCGTAAAACCAATTAGACACTTACATTTATTAATTATTCAGCCGTTCAGAGAATTTTTATTGCATTAAGTTGAGTTACCAACTGTTGGGTTCACATTTAGATCAATAAATTGATGCATCAATTGTATCGATTTAAGTTGTAGTTTCAATGAGAAAATGCATATCAACTTTATATATAAAGTATGATTATTTACCTTGTTGAAGCGGTAAATGCAGGTTTATATGTAATGAAGTGCTACGTAACATGTCTTAATAGCATTGTATGTTAAACTTGCGGTTAATTAATTAGAACAAGAATAAAAAGAAGAATAAACAGCAGTTGAATATCTACATCGAAATCGTTTCAATGAAGTGTAAGTAAATAAAAAAAGTCAATTAAAGTTAGAAACACGAATCGTAACGGATATCGTTTTGTAACAAACCACTTGTATAGAATTCCAAATACCGCCACAGAACCAATAGGGTTCACCGACCTGTCCAAACGGAGTTGTGTAGATATTATAGATACAAGCCCGATAGCTAAGTTAGCCCAGACACTCAGTATTCGGCGTCCGCTGTTGCTGCATGTTAGTGCTCAAACTTTCGCACTGGCCACCCACACTGTACACATACACGGTACACGGCCAGACAACACGAGGAATAGTAATGCGTCTATGTACTGATCCAAGGTCGCATGACAATAGAACTTGATTGCTTTTTGCCCTTAACTGTTAGGTTTTGAAATTGTTTGCCTACGCTCATATTAGGGAGTCTTGCAGATACCACCACCAGCATATCAGCCGAAGGACGTCCATTGCTGGACATAGGCCTCCTTGGCTTTCATGTGAGAGCTAAATGCCGTAATCGCCACGCTTGGCATGCACTCCAGGGATTATGCTGCCCATCCCCCGGTGTTCTTGGTCATAGTTTTAGGACAAACCCGGGACCATGTTTCAGATTCACTGTCAACCATTTCAGATGATTCTAATATTACTGTAATATTGTCACTAGACTCACTATTTGATGATGGCTAGCATGTGTGTCGCCTGATGGTATAATCGCGAAACGAAAAAGTTCGTCACCTTTCGATCTTAACGGCATTAAAATAGAGTTGAAAAGAGAAGTTGAAAAAAATGGTGCGAACTTACGTAGATACCCAAACGATTAAATAAAAATAAAGTATCATTCGTGTAAGTTACACGGTGTAACACACCTTTTTAAATGTAACTTCATGTACAAATGCGTCGCTGCTGCATGCATTGTACCTAGCTGTGCTAACTTGATGGCCCTGAGAACTGATGGAGAGTAGATGAATTATAGCCTAACTTCACATCACATGTTGAGGCATAAAGAACGATGGGATCGATTTCACAGGTAACAAAGAATACTAGAGATCAAATATTATTTGATGACATAAGAATTATTACTTTAGTAGAAGTTGCAGTCATTGATCTTTTGTATGCAACTAAGATTTCCAGCATAGCTCAGCCAGTTACAAGACTGGCAGTGGCCGGGGCACAATGCTCGTAGAGCCGATGGCCGTTGGGGCAGAAAGGTTCTTGAGTGGCGACCACGCACCGGAAGACACAGCGTGGGAAGGCCCCGAACAAGGTGGACTGACGATCTGGTCAAGATCGCGGGAAGCAGTTGGATGAGGGCGACGCAAGACCGGTCTTTGTGGAGATCCTTGGGGAGGACTTTGTCCAGCAGTAGACGTCTATGATAAAGATTTCCAGAAACCTTGCAGAGTATTTAACAGCTTTAGAGTGGGTTTTCACCAGAGTCGTGCCTTGCGTTTTAAAGGTTGTCCGAATACGAGTATGATACTTCCTTTAGAATAGTTTACTTTGGTACACGCAGGTATGACAGCCGTGGACAAAGCTCGCTGTTTGCTATTCGTCACTAGTCTTTGCTTATATCCGCGCCAAAAGAAAGTGTTCAGTCTAATTCAGACATTCGGCCCTCAAACACGCTGGTTTCGCCTTAAATTAGCCAATTAGAAGTCCCGATGTGACACAACACCTATTCAATTAAAGCCGAGTACGCACCGGGCACCTCCCGCGTCGATTTTTAATCGTATGTATGCAACGTGCGGATCGCGATGGCATTTCGCATATCAATGCGTACGACAAAATTGATGGAAAAAATAACCGCTCCGCGTTTGTTTTGTGGAGTATTTAATGCATAAAACACGATTAATTATGGGTTTAATGATAATGGACGTAAGGTTTTACGTGTGAAACCATTTTAAGGCTAGTTTATGGGGAATATACAGTTTTCGGAGTAGGTACCCTTTGGTTATAAGATAAGGCGACCTGTTAGTTAACATTTAGATTAAAACTATCTGTTAGATCGTTTGTCATTTACTAGTCGAATAGAGAAATCCATTCTAGGTGAAGTTTTCAATATTAGGTACACATTGCTTTTATACATCCGCAAAAACGCGTAATGAATATAAAGTGTGCGAAATCTTACTATTAGCAAACGATCAGAGGGATTAACAGCGACTATGTGGCTCTAGTGAATAAGGGCATGTACCGGTTCATTTTCCACTACGCTCACAGGATCCAATGGCTGTTCTTGTTATATGTATATGCACAAAATAATTATTAGTTAGCTACTATCATTTGCCCGCAACTTCGTCCGCGTGAATAAAGATACCTTTTTTCCATTTCATACCTTTGGTGGATGACTTCTACAGCAAAAAATATCCTATGTTGTAATCCAAGTCATGAACGATCTCTATTTTAAATTTCATTTAAATCCGTTTAGCCATTTTTATTTTATTTTTTTATACAACGACGGTGGCAAACAAGCTTACGCCTGCCTGATGGTAAGCAGACACCGTAGCCTATGGACACTTGCGACTCCAAAGGAATCACAAGTGCGTTGCCGACCCTATATTAACTTGAGGATGCGTTGTGCCGAGAGCGAGGGACAAGCAGATGTCTCCAGCTGTCAAGCAAGTGTCCAGCTGTGAACACGACACCACATACCCACCCTACCATTTTTGCGTGATTGAGTAATAAATCTTTCATTTAAAATATTAGTACGATTTTAGTCCTCTTATTTGTAGATAGGTAAGATGGACGAAACGGAATTACTGAATGGTGGCTAAGATCATCAAAACGATCTGCAGGTAAGGCAGCTCGATGGTCAGACGAGATCTGCTGGATAGCGAGTCAGCGGTGGATAAGGTCGCACAAGACCAAGGAAAATGTCGTGATAAAGAAGTCTAACCATACTCATCAGTGGATGCGCATTGCGCTGTACAAATAGATAGAAATACGTTACATATGCAAACTGCCTTTCTTGTGGCCAATCGAAATCAATCAACCTACCAACTGCCAGCATAACTTCCTAATAGTGTATCTAAATGCATCCTTAAAAAAACAAATAACCATCAAATTACCATACAACATTTATACTATTTTGAACCCAGTTAAAAGTAAACTAAAGCTGACATTGGCTCGGCTTTTTATTTAGGCTTACTGCTTGTTAGTTCTCAGTTTACCATTTGTTCGTTACCATCGCAGTGAAGTCGATATCAAATGCAGTGTGTAATTTATGAATGCGTTTAGTTTACGAGGCGTTAACTCTTCTGATCTTTAAGCATTTTAGGTATAATTCAGCAAGTAGACGATTGTCCATTTTCTATTTTAAACTTAAAGGACTCATCAATAGAGTTAAATTGGGAATAAATGAGTTTTTGACTTATTACGTTTCGGTTTTTTGCGCGTGTTATGCGTAGACACGCGGCGAAGCGTTAAGTCTAGGTGTGCATTTGATACGAAAATAGATTAGCAACATCTGTGGTAAAAATATAATTAAAAGTTTAAGTTCTATTTTTCATTATGAATCGATTTCCACCGGTTTTACCTATTTGATAACAAATGCGTACCTACTTTAGTAGCTCATAAATATGTATATAGTAAGCGGAAATAGTTATGATAAATATTTTTGTTCAGACACGCCACTGACATAGTTTAATATTTCCAATAACCTACTAAGTTACAATCACAAGGTTTATACACACAATTATAATTATGTTACCAAAGTATAATTTCTGTGAGTTACTGAAATTTTATCTTTATTATTTTATGTTGGTAAACGTATTTATCTATTACTTCAAACTATACCAAGGTAGAATCACACCTGGACTTTATTTCAATATGAGTAAATATAGCCAAAAGTTGTCAAGAATTCAGATTCCTCGTCCATCATAACTGTAATTTAATGCAATTTACTGTACTAAATACATCATCATTATCAGCCTGTTGCAGCCCACTGCTGGACTTAGGCCACTAGCATAGCACGCGACTGAGCTCGATATTCAGCTCTTCTCCTCCAAGTAGAGCGCCCTTTAACTAGGTGGGGAGATGACATTCGTAAGACAGTGGGCATACAAAATTTAAGAATTACAAAAAAAGCAGCTATTACCCAAGCGTACGTAAAATACTTAGTGAAAAAAAAACTGCAACAGTCATTTTACTTGACTATATAACAGACACAGCCTTTACGAACATACTTGACAAAATAGATTGTTTGGCAGGCTACCAACTAGTTTAATTACAAAATTACAGTTAACTAGTAGAGTTAATGTATATTACGTATGTAGGAATGAACGTAGATTAAATCGATACGAGGCAAGTCGTCGCTAACATTATCGTTACATGAATCTTTTGACACCTGTCTCAGAGATCTAAGAAATTATTCTTACCTGATATGTACTTAGCTACATTATCTATACAACAGTTTACGGAAAAATAAGGAGGCAAAAATGTCAATGTATAATATAGCCTTAATGTCTACATAATGTTTGAGTTTTGTCAATATTTATAAGTCATTACTGACTTTTTAGACATTGAGTCTAATATAGATCCAAATGTATCTCAATGAATAATTTATCTTTATATATAAATTCTTATGTTCGTCCTTTACTCGTCATGGCATTTAATGTGTACACTGGAACGTGTCTATCATCTTATCATGAAAATACAAAAATCAATATAGTATTTAAAAAAAATATTCTTAGTATTAGCCATTGAAGAGTCCCATCTTCAGTTCAGACAAGATCTTCTTTTCTCTGTGAATTGTCACTTGACATTTTCTCTCCTTTACTATCTTGAACAGGACTATTGTGGGCTCACAGCATATACAATACATGTAGTTTTTTTAATTTTCATTAGGATATATCGTTTCAACTACATACATTTTTTTTTTATTGTCATTTTCAAGCGAAACGGGTTTGTTACTACCTAGAACTTTAATGAAATCTATATATCCTATAATCAGTTTAGTACAATTAATACTTTCGCCATAATTCGAGTTCAAACAATTTTAATAATTGTGAGGTCTCTTAACTATTGATGGTCATACCTGGATGATTAACGAAACTGGATGAAAATCGTTTAAAATATTTGACTATTGTACTCAGTAACAGAGTAAGGCTTGGAAATTAATCGATATTTCTCGACTAAAAACGTCAGCCTCCCATAACGTCTCCTGTAAATATCGAAGCCTTTACAATAAATCAGTCCACATCCACCGTAGGTACTTGACAGTGTACGGTTGATCGCCCACGGCGGCGACCAATACCGACGCCTCTAAATGTTAATCACCAAGTGTCGAAATTATTAATGACAATCGCGCATCGGCGCGGGACGTTACGCATGCAGATTGGTATGCTAACGAATGATTAACTATGTATGCGTAGGCACAGGTACAGATTTAGATCCGTGCTACGTTTGAAGGGAGAGTGCGGTGGAGAGAGCTGGTCAGTCTCCAGGGACTGGTAGATTCCAGTACAGAGATGCCTTCAGTAATCTGAAGGAAGGCGCATTTCTACTTTAGAAAATATAAAAAAAGACAATGACTGAAAATTGTACGACTCTATTAAAATTCTATGAAAATGATTGAAACATAGGAAACTGGTAGAAAGAAAAATGTTTAACATGATTCTCTAAGAACTTTCTTAATTTAAAATGGGGTAAAGTGACACCCTAGTGACCCTAAAACTACAAAAGCTGCAGAGTAGAAGTAAATAGGTATAAGTATAGGATGATTTTGGGGTCGTGATATGGAATGATTTGACTTGGTTAAGTATTCAAATTAGATAACATCATAATTAGCATGAACTGTGTGAAGGTTTATAACTCAAATAATTCTCTTTTTTATTTTATTGGGAAATAATACTTTTTTCTACAACTTCGTGACTCTACCCCAAGGTCAACTCTCCATACTATCCGTCAAAGAGAGTAGAGTAACAATGTTTGTTTGTAATTTTGTATTATCGTCATCAAAATAAAGTAAAAATGAATTGAATTTGTTTCGTGGCACTACATTTTATTGAAATGGCTAACAGATACCAAGTCGGAAAAACTGATTCATGATCACGACCCCGAAATCCCGCTGTGTTATTTTTTAGAACATGATGTAGAGTACATTGATAAAAGCGTGTGTATCATTATGTCCGTGGCGTAAGCGTAAGTATAAAATAGACAGTTATGACAGACAGAAAATATGCTATCTTTTGATATTATCATAAAAGTTACATGTCTAGTAGAAGAGAAATTTAAAAAGATCTATTCTGGATTTTGTTGCTCAAGGGATTTGTACTCTCACAGTCAATATTGACGCACGAGTATAATTTTTTTCATCATTATTTAAAGGAAAATAAGCCATGTAGATATATATGCTTTACCTTTACTACTAACATATAAGACGCTTATACAAATACAATTTATTCGCAGTAATATGGTTACAATGGTCTTTAATTATCAAGGATCTACATATTATACCTTTTTATTGGCGTGCGAATGTTGTGAGAAGTTATTTATTTATTACATTATACCAAATTAAATCTATAAAAATAAAAATAAATAAAGCGAAATCTATCATGCTACTACGCTAACTATTAACTATATTACATCGCCTTCTTTATAAGCTAAGAACTCATTCACTGAGTAAAATATTCCACGAGCAAGCCAATGATGGAGTACAGTTTTTTTTTTAAGGGCAAGTTACGAAGATTTGCGCGTAGTTTATTGAATACCTTGATACCCATAAAGTACGCATTTCTTCTGCAGTAGTACAGTTTTGTTTTTGGTAGCACTAATTTGACTTTGACTTAAAATACTTCATGTACTTATCAGCTTGGAGTTGGGGTATTTCAGTATATTGCACACGGTCTCTTAAATAGCTATTCAACCACTTTTCGGCATCTCCTCGAACGCCATATTTATTTAACTTATAAACTAGCCTATCATGATGTACAAAGTCGAAGGCTTTAGTCATGTCAAAAAATAAAACCACGACCATTTCACCCTTATCAACGCATTCGGTCACAGTTTTTATAAGTTTGAATACAGCTAGCGAAGTTGACATATTTTTGCGGAAGCCATTCAGCTCATATTTTATCACATTTTGCTTATCAAAGAATTCATTTAATCTCGTACACATTACATTTTCATTAATTTTTGAGATGATCGGTATAAGGGTGATTGGACGATAATTGCTTACTTCCGTGATAACACCTTTTTTATGCATGGGCTTCACAATGGAACATTTAAGCCTGTCAGGGAAAGTACCTTCCGAGAAGGATAGGTTTATTAGATATGCTAATATTTTGGCAAAGAATGATGCACATTATTTTACAATTCTGGTTAATAGCCCGTCATATCCAACAACTCCTGTATTTCTTAGGCCTCCAATTATACCTAACACTTCTTGTTCATTGGTGGGTTTAAAAACTTCACTAGCTTTGCCACTATGATTCATTCAGTAAACTGATACTTATACTCCAAGCAAGTTACTAGTGCAAGTCCCATACCACGTTACTTAACTGGCACGTGCTGGCACACAAACCAAACGCGGCATCACAGCAAAGCTGTGCGAATGCTAACTCTCTATAGATTTAATCTAATGCAGACAAGATTTAAATTGGAATTTAGTGGGTGAAACAATTGAAATCATACTTAGGATAATATCCACAGTTTGAATGTCTTCATAACACGGTTCATGGTGAATTACGAACACGAAATCGCTTGTTTAAGCTTATTGTCTGGACGATTTTATTAGGTACTTTGTATTTGTCTGCGTTGCATGATGTAGATAATTGAAGAATAATGTTTTATAGTAAGGCGTCTGAACATTCATGACGGTATTTCAACAAATTATTGACTGATACAAATAAGAACTGTATCAACTGCAGCAGTCGAGACAATCACATACATTAGGTCAAGAAGTCATTATTACCCGACTGCGCCAGATATTTACAAGGTTGTGTTTTTATCAACAGGGTTAATGGCTTTCGAGAGTATGGATGTATAATTGTTTGGGACGCTCTGCGGCCTGAACGGCTCGATGGATGTTAGCTTCAAAGGTGCGTTCGATTCGTATTCATTGTGTGTGTATAAATGATGGTAGTTTATTGGTAAGGAACTCCAAAAGCAGTCGGGTTTTTAAAATTTCTTTTAATACCTCATGCTTTACAAAACATGTTTTAAGGTAAGTGGGGCTCGATTCGGGACGTCCCCAGCATGGCATAGGAATATCCCCATTTAATGTCTCTGTTTTTTTTTAAAATCAGGATGACAGAGAAGAGAAATGCGTTACTCTAGGGATATCTCTTTCTGTCATCAAGACTATCTTACGTTAATTTACAGGCTAGTTGTACGTGATGTTAATAGCGATTTAACTTAGATTCTTCACTCTATGCACTCACTTACTGTGCCTATCTATGAACCAATAAGTAATAAATTAGGGAGATTAGGCGATAGGTAATAGATTAGGCTTATATATAAACAGCTATATATCTAGGGCTACGCATGACTGGATGTCTCAACAAGCGAAGCTCGTATATACCACGCCATTGGCCGGGCGTCGCCGGACGTAGGATGGATATCATCATCATCCCAGTCGATGGACGTCCATTGCTGGACATAGGCCTCCCGCAAAGAGTGCAACAATGACCGGTCTTGCACTAGCGCCACCCAGGTTCTCGAGTGGCGACCACGTACTGGAAGGCCCAGCTTGGTTAGACCCACCAGGAGGTAGACTTATGACCTGGTAAATGTTACGGGAGTCCGCTGGATGCGGGTAAATGGATATCGGTCATCTACAATTTTACATATGAAGAAGAGACTGATCAGAATGCCGTTAAAGGCTATTGGGCTCCGCTTTACCATCTAATTCGATTTGGCGTAGAATAGTTTCCGAAACGCGATTACCATCCGACCTTCCAAACCGGAGGGAAAATAAGACTTCGTTGAGACGAGACCACGTTTACACACAATCCTCCTATCCACCTTCTCTCGTCCTTCTCCTCGCCTCCACTCCTTCACTCTACCGTCACCACCACCATCATCATTCGCTTGCCCTTATCCCATTTATTGGGGGTCGGCGCAACATGTCTTTTTCATCCATACCTACATCTCTGTCACGCGTCATCACTTCATTCACATCTTTCCTATGTATATCATCTCTCACACAATCCATCCACCTTTTCTTTGGACTATCTCGTTTCTTGCATCCATCCACATTCATATCTGATACTTTTCTTGTTACATGGATTTCATCCCTTCTCATTTACGTGCCCGTACTACGCCAGGTGATTGGCTCTTAGTTTTTCGGCAATGGCCGCTACTTTCACCTTTTTTTTCTTATTTTAATTTCTCGTAGAGTGAAAAATCTCCAAATTACCTTAAACACATGTATCTAAATATTATACTGAACATTGGTAAATGTTATAATTTTGTTCCAAGCTAAAAAGCTAGAATATAGTACGAGTAAGTACCGCCACTTCAAATTGCATAGACATGGCTCCAATTATTGGTATTGTAAAAATTAAAGCGCCTAAGTGTTTAATATTCAGATACTAAAACCATGTCTCAATCACAGGAAGAACAGTTTATTTTAAGTGCTTTCTACGCAACTGCATAGCATTGCACAATAAAATTATAAAATCATCGTGATAAGGATCCTGAACAGGTTACATTAGAGTTCTATTTAATAAGATGACTAGTTTGATCTCATAATAAAGCATAGGTGTCATTTAATGTGTGCAAAGTAATAAAACTGGACGACAATGTAATGCCACGTGCGCCTAATGATGGAGTTCTATCACGAACTTTTTTATTGGTGTGTAAAGAAAGGAATGTGCCAATGCGGACAGATTATCTAATACCTGGTAAGGATTATGCAATTTTTCCATATCTAGACAAAAATGGAACACACCTTAGAAAGATTAATGAGCTTTTTAAATAAAATGGTTAATTAGTGCAAGCTATAAATAAACTAACTGAAAGCTATTGTTAGACACTTATTATCTCCAGCCATATTTAGAAACTGTGTAGGAAATTATCATTATCACATTGCGTTAATTATATCACATCACTGGCGATGGCAATTAAAAAAGCACATAATTATCTATAATAACAGAAAGTACCCCTTTTAAGGCTCCTTTTAATGTATTTTTAATACAGATTGTTCCTACACTAAATGTCTGTGGGAAAAAACGTACCTAAGTATGGATTTTTACTATGGAACAGACGGCCTTAATGATTAATTAAATTTTGTTTCCTTTTACTTTGGCGCGCAATAAAGAATAGTCGTATTGTATTGTAAGGTCTAAACATACATTGAAATTCTCACATAAATACTTAAGATCTAGGGCCACATCCCGGAAGCCTATCGATGTCACCCCGTATTAACATTCACCAGCACTGACTGGCCAGCACGTACCAGCGGAATAGAATAGAGTCATAATATTTTATGATCCCTTGTACTCCTTACTGGTGCGAAGGCGGTGTTCGAATTTTAAATAATTAATTCTAGCGGTCGAAAGGCGACGAGTCAAACAAACGATTAGGAGAGCGCTGACGAAGTAGTGCCTAGATTTGTATGTAAGACACACTATACGGATCGATAAAAAAATAAACACTTATTAATTGGCGTATAGCTTGTCACCATTTTTCAGAAATAGGTAAAAGGTTATGTTTCATCGTACAGATGTGCAAAAATTAACAAGGACCGCATTTTTGATAATATTAATGAGTAGGTATTAAAAGATAAAATATGTACGCATGTTAAAAATACAATTTAGTATTATAATTGAATTTTTAGCATTTTGTATATTATTTTGTTATCTTATATTTTCTTAACTGTGATATGGGTACATTACCTGAAATAAAATTAATATTATTTATTTATTGATTTAAACTTTATTGCACAAAAAATGGCAATTGGCATTCTCTACCAGCCAACCATTGGGCTAAACAGAGATTTATGAAAGGTGCAAAGAAAAAAAGTTTGATAATATCTACTCATCATCCTCCTAGCGTTATTCCCAGTACAGTTGCATCCTGAAGGATGCCTGGGGTCCGCTACCTAATCCCAAGAATTGGCGTAGGTACTAGTTTTTACGGAAGCGACTGCCATCTGACCTTCCAACCCGAGGGGGAAACTTGACTGTTAAAGTTCTCAAGCCGCCCGGAGGCCTCTAACTTGGCTTAACGACTGCTATCATAGACAGCAACCGGGATCAACGGCTTAACGTGCCTTCCAAAGCACGAGAGGGCTCAGTTAGTAACCACTCAAAGCGGTCACCCATCCAAGGACTGACCTCGCCCGTCATTGCTTAACCTCGCATACCGCACGCGGTACGCGGGCACCGCTGGGACACGGACGCTCCATTTGATAATATCTACTAAGAAAATGCAAAGACAAAATCATTATAAACACTGTAAATAAACATACATAAATACAAGATATTTATATAAGTTACATACATATAAGAAAGTAAGTTACTAACCTATTTCTTACTTTTTATATACAGGGAGGAACAATATCACGGACTATACTGAGAGTATGTTGTCATTTAAATGATGTATTATTGACTTGTAATCATTAGAAACTTGTGAAAGAAAGAAAAAAAAAACTTTGAAATAATGCATTTTAATATTAGTAACAACCCAACTGTTTTAACATTACCATTTAAGTATTTATATTTTGAAATGCCACATCTCACTAGCTTTCGTATAAGATAGGGTTGAAACATACTGTTTTTTTAATTGATGTTAAAAAAGCTTTAACTGTAAAACAGTTACGAATATTAATATAGTTTGTTTGGCAAAAGTATAGTACCAAGGCTAACCTATTCCCTGTTTACAGGAAAGTCCCTCGATCTGTTCCACCCAGTATATATCATGTGGCAAACAAGCGAACGGCCCGCCTGGTGGTAATTTTTTAAAACCAAGTTCCCAATTTCGAGTTCAAATATTCGAACGTATAAAACAGGGCAGTTTATGCATAGACCATAGATAGCTGCATAATGTTTGCGTGTCATACGAAATGCTTATTTGCTGTATTGTTAAATTGTACAGTGCACAGAATCGTCTTTAAAAAGACGGTAAACAGAGCCAAGCACGCAAAGTCTTGGTACCTACCAAAGTTTAGACCTTTAAAAGATCATGCTGTTAATAAATTATACTCTGTCAAATTGACAAAAAGTCAAAACTTAATTGGGATCTATGTATTATGTGTAGGATGTTGGGCGTCAGGAGGATATAAAGATTTCCCTCGCAAAAAACAAAAATAGGCTGCAATCCTTATTCTGCAAACAATATTTAGCAAATATCGGTTTGCTTTTGTTTCATATGTCTGCCTAATAAACTTTCGGGCTGCAAAATAATTATTTTCTCAAACATGCAATGAAATATTTATGTTATCTTCCTTATAATAGGCTGCGAAGTATGACGTTTCAAGTGCGGCTATGACAAGAGGTCGTTAATGGAATTTCATACAAATCTTGCAGACCTAGGCCGGCAAAGTCCATTCCACATAAATTTGTGGCACAGGCATCATGACATTCTGCCACTATGCGTATTAAAAATAAAACTTTGTTTTTTTTTTTGTTGTTTATTTCATTGCATGTTTGAGAAAAGCACTATACATACCTCGGCGGGAAATATGGGGTTGCCGGCCTTAGACCTATCCGGCCTCGCTTCGCTCGGCTATATGTCTTCGGCCGGCAACCCCTTTCGTCCCGGCCTCTGTAGTAATGTACTATTGATCAGCCGGACTTCACATTAAGTGATGACTTAACATGTCTATAAGCAATTTATTTGAACTTAAGAACCCTACCACAGAGATAGGTATGTTAGATTAGAACAGTGGCCCTCACAGGACTGGACTAATGTCACAAATCTCGAGTGGCGACCACGTACCGGAAGGCGTAGCGTGGGCAGGCCCCCCACACGGTGGACTGATGACCTGGTAAGGGTCGCGGGTGGCGCAGGACCGCGTCATTGTGGAAGTCTTTAGGGGAGGTCTATGTCCAGCAGTGGACGTCATTCGGCTGACATGATGATGATGATAATATAGAACTGATTATTGATTGAAAGCATTAGAACTACTACCCTCAAAGAACTGAACTGTGTCTAAGTCTAACATACGTATTAGAACTTAATTACTCACATTTAGATCACTCTTACTAAGAGCTATGGTATGAACACCACTTTTTAATTTAAACGGTTATAATCTCAGAATTCCTTGGTAGAGGCTATTTTGGATGTAAGTAAATACCTGTACCTACTTGTTTTATAAATTGAATGGTTTTAAAAACAACACTGACCAATTAGCGCAATGTTGAATGCGACAACGAAACAGTAAAACAGGCCATAAAATTAGGTTAAAAACGCCTTACGTGTCGTGACCTATCACACCGTCGTATATCTTCCTTTTTTGCTATCTCTCCCTGGATTAGAACGTTGCACTCCCTGGCAGGCTTGCATATGTTCAAGCGATTTTTCACAGCTCCGGAACCCGTGTTCAAAGGGCACGCAGCAGTGTCGCAATCACGATCCCCGATCACGACTACTCCTCTACTATTTATTCTTAGTCTACTTCTGAACTCGGCCAATGGAAAACCACCATTAAGTTGCCCCTGCTTAGGTTCAAAATAACCGCAAAAATATGTTTGTTTGGCTACAAATTACAGTCTGCGAGTAAGCAGAGAGATGTTAGACTTTAAAGGTAATGAAATAGAGGTTATGGTGTGGGTAATGTAAGGATGGGAAGACGGCAAAATGTCTCTAAGCCGTGTCGCTACTAGCCTTAAAAGCATTAAGTTCATTTTAAAGATAATAATCATTGCGAATGCTGTATTGTTAAGATAGAGTTGTCTTGTCATTTGTTTTTAGTTGGCTCTCGTTTTAATTGTTAATTGGTTAGATTCAGGCGTAAAATATTAGCGATTTGAAAAGTGTAAAAAGCGTTTAGTCAGGATTAAAAGTCTAAGTTTTACATACTAATCATTAAATAAATGCTATGCTTGTACAATCGAGCATACGCAGTACCTACCTATGTAGTAATTGATTGACGCTTAATAGCGATCAAAATGAATTTACTTATAAGTAAAAAAGACAAATAAATACATTCTTGTGTCCTGCGCGATGTTTAAAATCAACTCTGTATAAATACATATATTTGTTTATACTGGATCGCAGTCAAGAATTCTTTCAGAATCTTCCTGAAGCAAGGCCATAAATTCAGCGTGACAAAGTGGATAAGTCAAATGCATGACTGGGTCTCTCTTGGGTAGGAACATTTTAGATATACACGCATCCTTACGTATTAAAATGTCTCAATGAAAATATTGCTTAGGTACTATATCTTTAAAGGGATTTAAATATTAGTAAGTTTCAAAACAAAGAGAAAAAGTTAATTACTAACATATTTTCATTTGTTATATCACTCACGGTTAAAACTCACATATAAAATATCACTCCGGGCGATACCATTCATTTGTTCATTAAAAATCTTTTCGTGAATGTGTTACCAAAACCACTTATTTCAATGTGAAGAAGTATCTATACTTATCTATTATTTAGATTGAAGTCCATTTACACAATGCAACATTTTACATGCGCGCTTCGACGTGACGAAATCGTCGAGCTTGGATAGCCCGGAGCTCCTCAGAGAAATTAGACTCGCATGCAAGTTAAAAGTGTATTAGTTCATCCTTAGGTATGTATAATTTGGAAATTTACATAAAATGCCTGATCCAGTTCGATAAAAGTGCGCCTTTTACTAATTTATACATAAATAATAATTGGGCCAATCAACGTTATTATCGACTCATTTTTGTTACCATACAAATCCGCGGACAGTAACTCAGTAGACATTTTTACCCAATTTTCAAACGTTTCGGAAACTAAAATATTGTTTACAATACTTGGAAAAGATCGATTGATAATCTAGCAACTTAAATACATCATCCAAAACAAAAAAAAGCACTGATATTATGTATAAAAATATATAACATGTTTGTAGAAATCCGGTGTAAGTAATAAAAGTGGCTGTCGAAAAGTTGACTGGCTCAATTAGGTACATATCATTTAGACAGTAATGCACAGTTTGGGAGAAATAATAAACCAGTAGACAAAAAACTGAACGTGCCACTAAAATACTAACTCTTCGAATTATTCTCTCGTGGAGTAATTGCACAGTTAGTATTTCAGGCAGTACGTTTTATTTTTTTGTAGGTTATGTTTGGTTAGTTTATGTTCGGACTACACATTTTTTGATACATGTACTGCTTAGACTTAAACACTTTTGTATTAATGAAGTTATATAATATATTCAACATAGCAAATCTGGCTTATGTTAATGTCATAAATATCTCGCAAGGGAAAAAGCATATTTACTTTATCTGTATCAACTTCCATAGTATCCGTGAGTTCTGAATGTTCTGATAACTCTGACACCTCGCGGTAACAGTAACCGTAGAAAAAATCCAAGGGTCATTAGTCTCTTAATTATGACTTTATACGAATTCTACTTGCCTAGCATTAAAAAGAAAAAAAGAAATCAAAGCCAAGCCGGCTTATTAAAATAATTTCGGAGAAGTGCGTGCCGTGCGTTCCAAAACTACCTTTTATCACGCAAACACTGACAAAACAACTTAAAATGTAGCACAAAAAGAAAGAGATTTATAAAACTGGACTCTGGCAAACAGGTAATACGGTAGCTTTTATGTTTAAATGAATAACGGGTGTTTTGGAAACCTAATCAGTGGCTGAACCTGTCCTACTGACTTATGGTGCGGGAGTATCATAAACATAGATTTGGATTATACGTGTGATGTAGGCGGATAGAAAAACTAATGAATTAAGTATGTAAGGAAGTATCTATGTAAAATGAAGGTAACTAATTTGCTTATTGTTTGACAAATGCATGATGTGTCTTACTTTAAATGAACTTACTTATACTATAATTAACTAAAATTGGTTACTAGCTAAGTGCAAATGATTTGACTGCTTGGTTCTAAAATAATCATTAAACAAAGATTGATTCTAATATACCAGTCAAGAAAGTGCAACATGCAAAAAACACAGTTCTGTGGAATTGATTTTCATCACTGGAATCACTGATTTTTTTACGATATTATAACAGAAAACTCTGTAAGTTGTGTATATATTTACGTGAGTCGGAGTCGGTGAGAAGATATGTATTTTAATTGACATTGACAATGATCACATTGATGACATTTCTGACGATGCGTTTTGAAATTGCATCGACTCAACTTGTGCGTTTACAATTATATTCAGTATCATTATAAAAAAAATGTTAGTTATGGAATTTTAAGGTTTACGACTTAAAATCATTAAATAAAGCTAAATTTGGTATTTTTTATTAAATTCTCAAACCTTTTATTTAGTGATAATTGATATCAAACGAACCATTATTATGAGCGTTTAACGTTTTGTTATCTGTCAAAAGCTACCCAAACACGTTCCAAGGTCAAATTACTTTCCCCACTTGTGGATAAAATGCTTTTTACCCACTTGTTTCAAAGGATAAAAGATGGCTTTCCGAGCTAGTGAGGAGAAAATGAAATTTCACTAACACTTTGGAACTATTTTATGAACCGATGCACACGTCAAGTTTAAGTATAAGTAAGGATTTCCAGCCTAATTAGAAAAGTCAAATAAAACGATACACTGCCAGCGTATTCTTTCCACTGTAATCTCCCCGCACAGTGAAAGTTAATAATAGCAAGGGTAGGCACCCCTAAAAATTAAAATGGCCGCCAGTGGCACCGATTGGCGGCCATTATTCATCCCGCCATGCGCGATGTCATTTGTCTACGCCCGAGATGCAGGGTGGGGTGAAACTATTGTCACCTATTCAAGTGTGAAACGAATAAAATACCTTTAACTAAAAGCTATTAACACTATTAACAGTATTAACGTTAAAAATAATGTATTAATTAAGGGATCAATTAAAGCTGTGGCAAAACTTAGTCAATATTGTTTTGTGTTTATTCCGACATACGTATTGTGAAAGCTATTGTGCATGCGATAAGATTTATTATAATTAACTAAAAATATATACCTACAATTACTTCAAAAGTTGATTGTAAATGCAATTCATCTAATACAACAATCAAAATTAATTGCCGCAATATGTATCTAAATATCCAATGCTCGCTGTTTATGTAAATATACTTACAACATAGTAGGTAGTAAATTTTCGGTACTGAAAGCTGTACGCCATACAATGTTTATTTAAAATCCACTCAATAACTACTTAATACCATAAAAGTTGAGATTTGTTTTTATTTCAACGTACAAATTAACCGTTTAACCAATAAACACGTGCTAGTAAGTAAATATTTGAAGTATACGACCATTAAAATCAAGTTTAATGCCTCGTAAAAAATAATGCCCTCATAATCGTCCATCCAACAATCGTCAATGTTGACATAAAAGAGCGCCCTCTATTGCCGTAACATCGAACTGCTACTTCTCTACGTCACAATCTCGCCCGGATGACAAACGACTTTTATGGCAGTTTTATGACTGTTACATGCTTGTTTATTTACTGTTTTGTAATAGAATGTCAATAAACATTGTTGATAACAATAAAATGAGAGATATTGCGCGCGATAGCCGTCGGCTTTCCGATAAGAGTATTTTGTTAATAACGACATCTAGTGGCGGGTAGACGAACCAAGTAATACTGTTTTTTGAGGAGCGTTGAACGCATTCATCATGACGGGCACTCGGAAGTGGATATGGCCAAGTTTTAGAATAAGTTTATTTTTAGTCCTGTGTAGTTTTGTAAGCCAAATCACCTAAGTGGAAATTACGAAAAAGTGAAACAGTTGTATGTGTACATACGATAAATGTCTATGAAAAATGAGGAAATTTTAAAAACAAACTTCCTCCGGATCTTTGAACATCTGTACCTAGTTAACGAGCGAATCATCATTTATCACGTTGCTGCACATCAATAATTCATAGCTAATAACATAGTGGTATTGACGTAATTAGCGCAATTACGTGCCCACCCAGCGCTCGCGCGAAACGCTACCGCGCTACTCAAATGCCTCAAGTGCACTTTTCAATCAAGCACACTTACGCTGTTTCATTTTAACGCGATGAAACGGTACTAATCCCAACGCTACAAAAAGTCATAAGTATGGTTGGGAAGAAAACGCTTATCTGACTTTTTGATAGCGTCTAAGTATAAGTAGTAATTGAATTTATCTTCATCTAAGTCAGGTAAGATAATTGCGTTCTTCACCTTTGTGAAGGCGATGTAAGGTTAAGCCCCGCGTTATTAAAGGTGCGTGAACAGTTGACAATAGGTGCGTGGTCTGATCATTGCCGAGATAACCCTTAGTAAACCATTTAAGCTACGGACACTGTTTAAAACTGTGTCACCTAATATCGTTTTGTTATAAAGGAAATTCTTTATTCCAATAAAGTATGATATAATTTTGGTTCTTTTAATACAGATGCTAAAGTCATGTTGATATAATCCATATTCGTATTCATGCTTAAACTGAAAAACTACGTGAATAGGCATCTTCTGGGTGAGCTGGCTTCATCGTCGGCCTCATCTTTGCCCCCTGGCTAGATGCTGGCCAAGAGCAATCCCATTTTTAATTTAAAAAAAAACTGTGGATGGTTTCCCGGAAAACATTCTTTAAGGGTGTGAAAAGGGGATGGATGTTTGTATGGGAGAGCGATAATTAAGCCTGCGCAAAGAATAATTAAATAGCAATTATTTATCTGAGGCGATAACGAGTTCTATGCGGACGAAGTCGCAGGCAAGGCAAATGCTAGTATTTATATAACCTTGTTTTTAAAAGTAATAGTATTGTTTAAATTAATTGATTATTTTAACCTTATCAATAAATCTTTATTCTTTTATTCATAGTTATTGATCAATGCCATTTTTATTCTAAATAAGGCGGCTTCAAACACAGATACATTACTAAAAAACCTACAGAAACTGAACAAAATAGAGTATATTAGTTAGCGAATTGCCATGTTTAGTATTACTTATTAATACATATATAAAATAATAAAATAGCTGGTCTCAGTGTCAACTGTCAGTCAGTACAGATTATTATCCGGACTCCTTCATTAAACAAGTACTTCCTTATGAATGAGACGCACGGTAGCGGAGCGGTATGAATGCGGTGCTGCATGTGCTTCCGCACAATATAATACTGCTGCGTAAATAGAATACTGAAAGTATATACACCGAATATACGAATAAGAAAGGAAATCTGGGTGTTGACATTACAGAACCCAGCATACAGATTCCTTCTTGACCTCGTGAATTAATGTGGAAGTGGCCTAACACTGCAGCGAGGCTGACTAAAAATTTATGAAGTAAAGTAAGAGGTACGCATATTTTACTTTTCTCCCGCTTAGTTCGGAAAAGGTTTATTAAAACCAAATCCACTAATCCTCACACATACATCATCGACAGCTGAGAGTTTATCTATGCGTTATTGTACATTATAGGGGAACAATTACACATCCATTAATCAGGACACTGGATATTGCGGCCCCGGGCAACCCTTTGTTGAGTTACACCCTCCCGCCTAAAGACCCGCACTTGATTAGTCGCGGTAACTTACTTTTTAGCCTTTTGTGTTGCTGTTTTGGAAGTTACGGGGATTTTAGTTTTCAGGGTCGGAATACACCATTTACTAATTTCATTTTATAGCTTGAAGATTACAACTGCATTTATTAAAGAAATGCAAGTATGTAAGAATTAGCAAACGTATAAAAAAATAATAGATCCTGTTTCTAAACGGACGAGGATGAAAAATTGTTCATAGTGTAAAACGTCAGAACTTGTAATGGACTGTTTAACAAATACATACACAATTCCAGCAAACATCCTGTACCTATTCGTACAATACCAGATTATTGAAATTTCATAGAAGAAACTAATAAGAGCATAATAAGAGATATCTGCTTAGTAACAGTCTGTCTGGTTTCGTATGAGAAATTGGAATAGAAAATACTAATAGCAAAGCTGAATACTGACATTGTCAAAATACGACCACATTTTGAGGCGTTAAGAATGATAACTATGTTTACTTTTCCTGTAATCTTATTCAAGATAAAAACAAAAGTGACTTCTTAAATAATGGCATTGTTATTTGGTTTGTGCATAATCATATAATTCTCTGTGGATTTAATAGTTTTGTAACGGCTTGTAAAAGATTAATGAAGAGAATATTTATTTTTACAACCGCTGAAACCATGAAATTGCATTTCACCGCGCAGTATTTTTAATTAGGAGAATTTTTGGAACCTATCCAAGACTAAGAGGAATTCGTTTATAGTAATAATAATAGTGTATGGATAGAGCTGAAATCAAGAGTAGATACTGCTTAAGCTACTGGCTGCTACTGATGCAAATCTGCTAATAGGACCTACTTCTTCGACTTGGCCTGAGCACTGCCTTGCCGCAAGTGTCATACTATTTCATTTACCATAAACACTTTTAAAATTAAATCATAAACCGATGATACTAAAACATATTTTTTAATTAATATTTTGTTGATAACGTTGGCGAGACTGATTATTCTAGTTCTAGACCTTGTGGTATTATGAACAGTGTTTCTTTCTACTAATTTTTCATGTTTAAGCTCAAGCTTTACTCATCTTTCATAAACCTTACTATCTAAATAATCGCAGCCAGCCCCTAATCATTACACCGTGTGAGCAGAAGGCAGTAACTGCGTTTTAAAGAGGCGACGCTAGCGCCACGCTAGCCATTAATTATTTCGAGCGAACAAATGACGCACCTGATTAATGATTTACGTACACAATTCCACGTCCACACCGACCTATGTACATGCGCGCCTACAGGTATATAGGAATGAAACATTGTACAGACGTGATACACAGACTATCGTTTATAGAAAGGATACTTTTGTTTTGTATGTATGGAAGCGCGATGAAGTTCGATCGTACGTAGAATTAGTTACATTTTTATCCGGTCATCTTTTACACGTACTGATTTATCTACATCACGTTAGGCTAACATGGGCAATTACATTAGATAACGTTTATCCTGTTTCAGTGGGTATTAGTTACATATAGAAGAAAACTATAGTGTCGTCGTCGTAAAAAAAAACAAAAGGTGTTGTTTGCTAGTTGGAAGCGACAAAATTATAAATACCCGTTGATTGAAACTGTTTCTTTATCATGAATTAATTAGTTTTCAGTAGTGTATTTTATAAAACAAAATATAAATTCTGATGACTGAACTATCAAGAACCGTCTCTGATCGTGTGTAGCAGACATGGCTATTGTTAGTTCGGCAAATACTGGGATAGATGCCAGACCGCTAGATTAGTATTAAATAGTTTGTTTTTGTTTCTTTATTAACATAAGCGCTGGTTCATTCTTGACAATATTATTTATAAATTGAAAAAAGAAGAATATTCAGAGTCGGGTTGTTCTATACGACAACCTTCGTTAACGTGTAGGTATGTATGTGCCTGATTTGGCTTCCTATCAAAACATAATTTTAGCGTAATTTATAGATTATTAATATTTGAAAAGGTTTTTGGCCACAAAATTAACATTTTTAGTTAAAATTTGTAAAATATCTTATAAAATATAGAACAACATACTCTTAGAAGCCAAAAGACTACGATTTCTACCTTACAAAAATAAAATATGGTAAAGTATGGTAATGCAGACGTTTTCCTATTACTTAAATATGTTTACCGCTCAGATGAAATCCAGAAGACATAGTACAAGTATATAATAATAACATTAGGTTGACCATACGTCAGTTGATGTCCCAGACTAAAAAATAATTATAAGCTTGTAGTGTACGTCCTACACAATCTGGGTCTCTTAAAGGAAAGAGTGAATATATTACTGAACCAGTGAGCAACATCTAGCCTTGTCATCACTTTCTATCAGGTGAGACCAATCGCTGGTCAGTCAATCATAAAAAATAAAAACCGGCCAAGAGCGTGTCGGGCCACGCTCAGTGTAGGGTTCCGTAGTTTTCCGTCCGTCACATTAAGTTGACATATTAAGTACAGAAACACAAAACCCTAAAAAGCACGTCATTTCATTGTGATTTTGTAGAAATGACAGGTACAATAAACACCTGTTTATACGGTTAAATTACAAACTTAGTTCAGAAATTATTTTTGTATTTTTTTCAAAAACTATTCAACTTATCAAGTTCAAAATAATTTTCCTACAAAGTTTTTATAAAGTTCTACTTTTGAGATTTTTTTCATATTTTTAAAACTTATGGTTCAAAAGTTAGACGGGGGGGACACATTTTTTTTTACTTCTGGAGCGATTATTTCCGAAAATATTAACATTATCAAAAAATGATTTTAGTAAACCCCTATTTATTTTTAAATACCTATCTAACAATATATCACACGTTAGGGTTAAAATGAAAAAAAAATCACTCCCCACTTTACGTATAGGGGAGGTACCCTAATAAAATATTTTTTTCCACTTTTTATTTTACCACTTTGTCGGCGTAATTGATATACATATTAGTACCAAATTTCAGCTTTCTAGTGCTAACGGTCACTGAGATTATCCGCGGACGGACGGACAGACGGACAGACAGACATGGCGAAACTATAAGGGTTCCTAGTTGACAACGGAACCCTAAAAATAAACTACTTTTGCCGACTGCAAGATTTAAAAGAATTTTTAGATAAGCTTTTATAATAAGTATAAATATGCATAATACATGCATAAATTAAATCTAGTATACTCGTACCTACACGGTCAACTATGTCGAATGTTATAGGGTGACCATAATGAAATAGATTTCCCTGGTAATAAAATGCATCCTTGATAATCCGCCATTTTTATTAGAACCCCAGCTACAATGGCAGGTCAGGTGGCTCTCCAAAGGGTCGCGGGTTCGAACCGACTCGACACTTTTCCGTGATTTATCTGCCCACCCGTTTTAATTTTGTTCCGATATAGGTATAAACGTATGCTGTGTAAGTAACATACGATATGTAGGCACAGGAGATCAATAATATTCTGAAAGGGGCTTAACGAGATGCAAACGTAAACTGTGCGCGTACGTTTTTGAAATCTACAAAGTCCAAGTACAACTTTAAAATATATTTAAATCTAATAACACTTATTTCGGCTAAATACATATGAAATTTTACGAAAACCTATGGACTACGAACTTAATAAAATACATTCTTATCTTATTCTATTCTATTCATAAATCATTCATTAGATATAATCATATGACGGTCCATGTATAAGCAAACATGGTTTTTGTACCTGCACACTACCAACATATAATAAATAGATCCTTTAATTATATTCTTACGTTAACACTATGATTAGCCAGTTAACACGCACTATCATACCAAATATAATAACCATAATTAACCAATGTTTACAAAAAGTAATACATACTTATCAGAATTTAAAATCTTCTTCGGAAATTTTGCGTTTGCTTTTAAAACAATCAAGTGCACTCCACAATGTATAAAGAGGGTAGTTTATTATTATACCAGGAGTAAATTAAATTAAATTCAAATATCTCAAGTATAGTATCAAGGTTCGCGGTAGCTTTTCCAGCCAAGTTCCAAGAAAACGGAATTGGCGACGCAGCAGCCGTATGTAATATTATACACAAACTATTTCGAGCTACTGTTGACCCTTCACAACTCGAATCCTATTTAACCTACATACATGAAATTTAACCACATTTATCAAAACTCCATAGCTTGTCTAGAAGCCAAAATTCCATAAATGTAGCTCAAACAGTTATTGATATGTTAACGTTTAAAAACTGCCTTTTTTATGACTGATTCACTCACTCACTGACTTATATCGAAAACCTAACCCACTTCCAGATGTCCTAAAAAATTGTAATTTAGCGTCTAAGTGGTTCATTGTGTGTGTGTGTGTGTGTGTGTGTGTGTGTGTGTGTGTGTGTGTCATAAAATTTTAATAAGTGGGCCACTTTTTAAAAAAAGATTTTTAGATTTTTTTCAATAATATATTTAGTAGGTTGGTGTCGACTACTCAGCAAAAAGTAATGATATCCCACCAAAATATTACATATTAAGTCAAGTTTCCATGTTCCACCGAAAGTAGTGGTGCCTGAATAGGTGCCAAGTCTGACACTAGATTGTTTACAGTAAAACCAATTTAATGCTGCTTAATACATTTTGAACCTTAATTTGGCAGTTTTCTATGCAGTATGTTATAATACCATGAAAGCCTGCTAAATATTTAAGAAAACGGCAAAAAAAATATTTAAATGCATTAAACCGCAATAAATAGGTTTTACTGTAAACAGTCTAGTGCCAGACTTGGTACTTACCTTTTCAGATACCACTACTTTTGGTGGTTTATGAGAACTTGGGTTATTTTTCACAATTTTTTTTTGGGATTGATATTAGGAATATCCTAAAGTTATGAGTAATGCCTAATCAAGGCAAATTGTTGTCCGTAGATAACATACACCTGTTTTATGTTAAATAAAATTGGAAATTAGTATTATAGACTTATATAAAATCAAGAAAAAATACTGGCATGAAAATACTTACATGATACTAAATATACTATGAAAATAAGTAAAAAATACTGCACTAACTGTCTAATATTAATTGTACAATTTATTACGTACTTGAATTTGACTGTCAACATATTCGGAAAGAATAAAATTACTAAAGCCTGAAAACCTTCTGAGCAAGTGAGCCTAAGTCTGAACCGGGCAAGATTTAGCTGCGGGATAAAATCGGTTCCCATTTAGCATCGGCGCCGGTATCACAATAGGTACTGAATGCCAGCCGATTTAAATTTATTTCGGACGTCGGTTACTTCCAATTTAAACCTCTTAATCCGCTATGATATATGTCGGTATTCAGCGGGATTAAAAGTTCTACGGAAAATAACCGGGAAAACCTTTTCCGGGGTCGGATTGACCCGGGCAAGCAGGATTAGGTGGCCGGGATTGAATATACATAAATCTCAAAAGCTTTAGGGGCGCAATTAAGGCTGATAAGTCATTCCGCGATGATGCGGGCTAATCGCAGACTCACGCACAAACATAATTCCGATATTAAAATTCAGTCCGTGCAATGGTCGGGTGGGCAGGGTGTCATAAATTATTCAATTTCATAGTAATAAAATACGCGTGACTGGCGCTACGGCGTGAAAACTTTTCAGCAATTACGGGTCGAATATAACAAAAAGCGCGGTCGAACCGCGCGGACCAGGCGTCTGACCCGCGGAATAACTCATGCATCAGCTTGCGGGGAAGGGTTGAGTGCAGTGACTTATAGTTTCCATTAATTCGTCTCGTATAGAATCCGATCGGACTCCCGTTTTCATTAAGTAAATCGAATTAATATTCAAAACTTGATTTATTAGCTCGGTTGGGTCAAATAATGATGAAATGTTACGTAAGGGTCGTTCTCTGTTTCGGTATTGAGGCTCAACAACATCAATCAAGATTCTAAGTAATCTAACTTTTTCGGTACACGCCAACTATCTATAATTTGTAGACAAACAACATAGACTGTTCAAAATAGGTGTACATATAGTAAAAAAAATATTTATCTAGATTTGTAAAATTTTAGCGTGGACACAATGACATTGACAATTAGGATGATTTTTATTTTTTTGGGAAATAGTAAATATGCATTAAGTATTACCTATATTGCTACAGTTTGCTGAGTAAGAAGGTCAACGGAGGAGAGTCACAAGCGCAAACATTCTTGAGGTAAAATAAATTCTATCCTTACATTACGCACCGGAAACATGGCACTCGACAACTTCCAACTTCGCTGATTTAACAAACTCATTGCATTCACAACACCGTATTCTATGAATTTGGAAGTACGGTAGTGTCGGCGCCATTTCCGAAAACTACCGCAAATTAAAAAGTCAATATCACAATTCATTATAGAATGTCTGTGTAACGGCTGTCAAAAATAATTTCCTCTTTATGCCTACACTGCGGCGTCAAAGTAATAACGAGTATGAACATAATAACTGTAATTGCGGTTTTACAATTGTCGCCAACGTTCCCAGCGATTTACACGCAAAAACTATGGCTACATCGTACATGATCTACAGGTGATTTATAGTGGTTTAATTAAAACAATTAGTCACGGTATACACGTAAGCAAACAATCTTACCATCAACTGTGATACTTAAAAAATAGCCTTGTCAATACGAAGAGTTCTGTAAGATAGGTACTGAATTTAAAAAAAACATAGGGAATTTCCGATTAAACAGCATAATAAAAACAAGTTTTGCATTCGTAATGTGTTATACCTAATGATGATTTTTCGGTCAGCCAAAATTCGATTCATTATCAAACACTGAGATGCTTATAAATGTCTATTGATGATTTTTAAAACATGGGAGCTTTATTATTAAAACCTACCTCTTTATTTGAACATAATATATTGTTGGAAGAATTATCCTCGGAGTGAAATACCTCGTTGACTGGACTAGCGGGGAATCTAGTCGCGTGCGCGAGAGCATTATAGTCAACGTGTTGAACTAACACGTTATTGTATTTCAATAGCACGGTAACCAACGCTAAAGGCTTGAAGACAGTTAGTTTTGTTTTAAATTATACCCTTAGGTACCAATTAAAAATAATAATATTAATCTTTAGGCAATTTAGTCTTCGTTAATCAACAGTTTTACACCAGAGACAAGGGGTGCCAACGGAATCTCATTTCATATTCCCATAATTGTATTTTATGTATAAGAACATCGGCAATACCACCAACGTCAACATTCGATTAAAAATGTACCAATCTAATAATAAAAAAGTTCGCTCCACACTTAGTTACCACGGATGAGAACAATCTAAGCAGCCATTAAAATTAGGGTTGGGCCTCAAAACTCGCGACTAGGGCAGGGCCGGGCGCGCCTCGGGGCTCGGCCAAAAAAACGAACCAAAACACACATCCGAACATACCTACGGCGCAACCGAGCGCCGACGCCAATGAGATGAAATATTTCTCAATGTCCAACCGTTGCTCTTGTAACTTGTAACTCAATATTGAACTCGGCCAATACTTCTTATTGCTATCAATTATTTATTCTTATTGCGGTCCCACAAAGCGCGGCATCAAATAACTTTATAATCCGCCGAGCGATTATTAAATTAATAAAAATCTGTTCACAGTTCATCATTACGTAGCGGGTAAAAAAGCAGTTTCGAAAATATCTACTTAATAGCTGGCTTGAAATTAAAAAGCAATTTGGTAACCGTTACTAATTTAGAACGGCGCGGCATGGAGCTCTCAATTTGGGAGGGGCGAAGCGGCCGGTGAGGGAGGAGAGGGCCCTAATCTAAAAGCTGTCAGTTAACAGCCCAGACAGCTGCTATGCTCGCTGGCCTTCTATGTACACCGCCCTTATATCGGATAAGATAACCTATCCTACATAATAGGTATAAGTATATGATCTATGAACAATTGAACATATGCACACAAAAAGTAAGGTTTTAGGGTGCGCGTGTGTACACCTCCGTTTTAACGCTTCTCTTAGTAAGTTCAATTTTCTTCCACTAATTATAAATGCAGAGAAATAGAAAGCATAGAAACTAGGATTAATTTATTGACGAGAAAAGAACTATAAATTAACTTCCCACATTTTGGACAGATTAAAATCTGCACACAAAAAGTAAGTTCTTAGTGTGTGCATATATATGTACACCTCCTCCGTTTTAAGGCTTCTCTTGGTAAGTTCAATTTTCTTCCACTAATTATTAATGCAGATATATTAGGCATGGAAACTAGGATTAATTTATTGACAAAAAAAGAACTATAAATTCACTTCCCACATTTTGGACAGATTAAAATCTTTAAGCAATCTAATACGGTGCGCCTACGCGTCTCTAGATTTAAAATTCGAACGTCGAAATTGAACGCTTGTTGGTTGTATTAAAAATACGATGTCCCGACGAATAATTAGCATTAAAAATCGAAAATCCATTTTCGGCGACACTAATTCCGCTTCTTTTTTACGACGTTCTATTTTCGTACATTCTATCTACTGTCGATGTCTCGTAATTTAATATATTTTATGATATTATAAACGCATAAATTTGTATATCGTAGCTCCATGGTGTTTTACTCCGATCAGATAACAAAATAAAGTCTTAAGAGTGAGAATTAAATATAATTATCCGCTTTGACGATATTAAAGACACATTCATAGGATAGCTGATTGAAAATAAATAAAAATGTTAATTTCACGGCACTTATCGTTATCCGTGGGCTTTAATTCTGAAGTAAACGTCTATTTTGGATTCTATTAGGTAAACAGGAGTTTTATTTTACGATAGATCGAAGCTTTGATTTTAATTATAGGCATAAATAAAGTAGCCCCAATTCAAATCTTCAAATTTCGAGCCATTCCAAATCGCAATTTGTCTAATAATGAAATCAATAAATAAATTCATTAATATAATAATTATTTATGATCGTGACCTCCTAGATATTATTTATTGATAGCTAAAAATCTAAACGATACAATCTTGGTTGTTTGCATCAACCGAATGCACCGAAGAGGTCCGAGGGGAACAAGGGAACCTAATTCTGGGACCGGTTCTGCGCGGCCACGGCAAATGGCCAGGGACACTTTATAAATTTAAAATAAACCGATTATGCTAAACGAGTGTGCATGTCGATAGATATACGAAATAAATCTTCAATCGTAATCTTTATGTAAGTATTTCCGATCAGTTTTGTCTCAGTTTGTAAATAAACTAGTTAGATAAGGCAAACTGGATTTGAGACCTTGACAATCTTAAAAAAGGAAAACAAGACCGAAAATTGCGCAACTTTAATCAGTCTGTTGACAATTTAGTTTCAATGCCTTCTTTGTTTATCAAAACAATACTATTCTCAAATGATGTACCAAGAATAATTAAAGACGGTAACAAAAGGCGGCCTCTGAAAGAAATTTCATTATCTCACAGTGTCCACTTTTTACGTCGTTGCTCAAAATTTTTTCTTCGGGCGACATTTCAATAGAGACTTAAAACAAACAAGAAAAAAGCTCGCAAGGCTGCAGTGAAAGGCAGGACGCCGTTAAATGAAAGAACTTTGTAAAAAGTTTGACACATTTTTAGAAACATCAGGCACGCAATGTTTGCTCGCGCGGACCGATCGTAAATTTTAGTGTAGCGTCAGGATGAAAAAGGGGACATCATTGTTAAAAAGTTTTAAAACGCGTCCTGTGATTCCGATAGCGTCATAAATTTAAACGTTAATAATGCGCAATATTTGTTAGTTGTCATCGCCGACGATCGAGATAAGTTCTGATATCGAGTAGAACATCCTTAAATCGTTTTCAATCAAAGCAATACACTCAATTTTATCCACCCCAAATATATACTGTGCGATGTATTTTTAGGTTGAGCTCGAGATTTTCCCTTGATTCCGTTTGGCAATCAGATGTTGGGATATTGCAGGCGCGGGCGCGCTGGGTGTTCCCCCCGATACATTTCCTCGCGGATAACAGAAAGAAGTGGGCCTCTTTCAACCGAGGCACGATAAGAATTTCATTTCCTCGCCGCTGAGAAAGAATTCGCTATCTGAGGAAGTGATAAAAGCACTGGATTCAGTTCAGGTGCTGCTAATATTGTGCTCGCGGCTTTTTGAAATCCGAAAGGGCTTTGAAATGTGCTCGATACTGCGGGAAGGTATATTATTAAAGTAATCTCAGATTTACACTACTTATGTAAAACCTAAATATATTTAATGGGTAATACGATGAAACACTCCGAAAACCGGGAGATACTGCCACTGCATACTCGTATTTACATGACTTGGCAGGGGCACTAACATGCCTCCAGATTAAATAAATTTAACAAATTCTTTTTTGATTACTTTGACACTGATACTAGAAGTCGCATTGAAAGTTAATATATCTCATGTGCACGGGCGTGACTTTATGTATGTTTCTATGTCTAATTTGCTAAGCGACAATTTAATTCAATTGATCAAGTACGTTATTATTTAATACGTTGAAACCAAGGTCTTAGACTCAGCCCAACTTGTTATAAGACCAATGTCGTAAGTCTTATATTAAACGGGAATATCAAAATAAAAGGAGCTAACTTCGAAGAACGAAACGAATCGGTCGCAGCTTTGATTTTATGAATTCCCAAAGCTAGGTCAGAACCTTTGCCTTCGTCTCTGGCAGAAAAAAATAAAAGTTCTGACCATGCGAAACTGTACCTTATCTAAATTGCATAAGGGGAGGTTATTGTTTAGAGAAGCGCTTCACATAATATGGTTCGATTTTGCTTTTCGGTCTGAGAATCCGGATGACATCCTTTATCGCGATGCATTCCTACTCGCTCTTTAGAGGATCATCGAGCCGCGGGACTGAGTCCTATTTATTTATCGCAACTCAATATTAAATTCAATATTCATATTATTTATTCAAGCAATGAATATTGTCTGAACTCAACTAGTAGGATAAATCACATCAACAATGTAAGCATTGAGTAACTATAGGTAATATCAGGTGTATTTGATTATTTCTTGAAATATATTAAGTAAGTTATATATAGGCAAAGAAACACTAGCTTAAAGTTTCAAAAGTTCAGAAGTGTATCTATTGTAACTATTCAATTTAGAACAACTATTTAATACTTAAATCACATATAGCTAATTGTGTAATGAATACTTACAAATAATAAAATCCTCTAAGAAATCTTCATACACTCACAAAAAATATTGTTGACACTATTTCACCAAGTATAAACAATCTCCAATACCACTTTAACACTTGTTAATTAGATAAAAATCTTTTTGGTTTCTTGTTGGAACACTAAAATTACAATTAATATAAAATTATTATCTCGATGTTTTGTTATCAGAATCTTATTAAATAATGGGAGCGATAAATCTCGTGCCACAAAACTTGTCCGATACGTATGGCCTATACAAATCCTTGTTTACAACTGACACTGTTGTCCATATAACAGAATCGTGTTCGGAGCTCACCTAGCGCGGAGACGGCATCTGCCCGCCATCGCACAAAAACCTACGCCACAATGAAGCCCATATCAAAAGCGGTCCAATTTGTTAAATAACACAACCTTACAACCCTAGCACACTAGATCGACTGTACAAAAAAAGTCACGAGGTAGGGGAAAAATTACGTAAGCCATTACCCGGTTCCATACAAAAGTTTTGACGCGATCACTTTGCGCTTGGGCACACAGTCTATTTTAGTGGGGTACGAGAAGGCAATAGGCGGGCAGTGCCTAATGATCGTGCGCATGAGAGGGATGGCTAGATGAATGTGTGTCGCATTTGAATAAAGTTTAGGGGGACCAAAGAATATCGTGAGCCACGGGACGCCGAGTAGGTGGTGATAAAGCATTCGTAGCGCGCTCGCTCCCAAATCGAATACGATGAGTAATAATATTTAAAAAGCAAGATTTGTTACCTGTCGAGCGCCCCGAGATAATGCCCTACGTTTTTTGAGAGAATAATACAATTAACTAGCCCCGAGTTATAAATCATCTTGTTGTACGCACCGGCTCAGGTTGTACAATTATATTTCTTTCATAAAAAAAGGTGACGGTAATAGAAAATTGTAGCGGTTTAGAAGTGGTCTGGCTGAAAAGAACAGATAATTACAGACAAGAATGTAACCGCAGGCACGGCACTATTGAAAATTAAACTTTTTTTGAAGTTGCTAGGTCCTTTCATATAATTGCTAAATGAAACACATCCGCCATTTTTTGTACTATATATTTCTGCATCCGCCAGTAATTACGTGAAAATGTGGTTATTGATATCCAGGGTATTTACGAGCAGATATTATTACAATAATAATAGTATTAAGTAAAAAAGTAATCACAGATATGTTTAACATCATTGTACTATACGAGTATTAGGCAGGTAATAAGATAGCATCATTGAAAATAAATAAAAGGTAATGTCGTAGCATTAAAATAATATACCAGACTGCATCAACTCATCATTTTAAACAACAATTTAATGAATCTCTCACGAAAATTACTGGAATCAGTCGTAAATTTAAAAGCTCTTAGTGTTTCGTTGCTGCAAGTATGCAATAAGAGGTGAGCACTCAATCGCGGTAATTTTAAAATTGCGACCTGCCCCAAAGCCTCAATTACAACGGCCTGCGAGAGTGCGCCAATCGCCCGTTCGGAAATTGCCGTACAAGAAATTGTCGGGCGCTTTTCAGAATTGCGGCCCCGACAAATCGGGACCCGAACAACGCAAATTGCGGACCGAGCCGAGCCGAGCCGACTCGGAAATTGCACCGAGACCTGCGCAGGAGGTCGTGCTGCGCCTAATGAAGACGTTAAGCTAAATCGTGGCGGTTTTTATAGATTGTTACGGTGTTTATATTGATTTTTATGGGAATATAATTTTATTACCGCACTGTGGGCGTTGAACCGCGCTTTGTTGCTATCGCTCTCCCGTTCTTCATGATTTACACCGGCCGAAATTTCGTAAATCAACACACCGTTTAAAACCAAAAGCATAGTACATACAAAAGTGACGTTAACGCCGTAATAAATTTGAGCACATACAAAAAGCGATGTCACAATAATCAACAGGGGCAATTTAATTTAAGCGACATAAACACGGGGCTATCTTGCGCTGCATCGATATCGGCGCTTCAAAGATAAAATAGCTTAAGTGACTAAACTAAACACGACACAAAACTGTGCTACAAAGTGCAAAATAATCAGACAATGTGAACGATGTAGCTATATTACTTATCTGGTGTCATAAATGCCGCATATGACATTTAAACATTTAAAGCTCGATATTCAGTGTGTGCTAAATGACAAAGTGCGCATGTGGGTTCACTAACAGTGCAATTTTTACTGTATATCTCGGGATCTGAAGATTGCACATTATAAATTCCAACGATGAGTGTTTAAAATACACCGTGCAAGCAAATATAGAACATAAGTATAAAGAATTAAGTTTGAATCTCTCGATGGATTCTAAGGCTTAAGTCGCTGTAAATGATGCGCTAATCCGGATTGATTAGGCACCAAAAATATAAATGTTTAAAGTGGACTGTATACAAATGACTGGTAGTTCCTCTCGTAAAATAACAGTGACTGACTCTACTCTAATTTTGGTGCCACCTTGGTTCTGCTTTTTCTTATGATTCGTAACAAGTAAATAAGAAGTCCGGACGGATTGTAAATGGCTTATATTGTTTATCACAGATTATGTTCTTAATAAAACGTATTTGGAAGTTAACACTGTATATAATAAAGTTACTTATTTATAATGACTTTAACACTGATTTTATCTAAATCTAGGACACAATGTCTAGATTCCTAAACTTTTCCTGAGCTGAGTTCCCAACGCACTTTTCTTTCTTGTTCTGGGTTTCTTCTTTGGAGTGTCTCTTCGGTACTAAGTGAAGTACGTTGCGAACTCACCTCCTTTCTTTCGTAATGGCTGACCGTAACGTGAGCACCATGAAGTTGTGCACGCTACGAGGCGCTGTCCGAGTATAAATAGGGAATCTTACAAATCTCGCGGTTTTCCGCGGATTGCGGAGGCTGTGATTATCTCACTGGCCTGTACTAGGACTCATCGAGTCGGCGTTCGGTGTGGTCACACGTGACCCTTTATACTTGGACAGTGTCTCCCTAATATTGGCTCTGAGAGGGAAGAACGTTGTGTAAAAACGACTATTCTGAATTTATTCAATCTTAAGAAATTCGCTGCGCGACCATTTCTTAGTGCCTGTGATTCAAACAGGGCTTATAATATGCGCCTCAGCGCCTACTTTATATAATAAAAACCTTATTGTCTCAGAGTCAACTGTTTGTGAGTTAGCTCACAATTATGCCATTTTCATAGCGTAATTTCGATCTACGATCGACATATTTTACATTATTACGCAATCTTTCATTCTACTGCGTATGGAAATTTCCAAGTATCATTGCGCAATCACTCGAATTGTGTCATAATACTTGTTGAAATGAATAAACTCGCCCTAAAGAGTTATTCCTTCCGCTTAGTGCGACAAGGTTCTAATATTTACGTAAATATGACAATATTTCTTAAATATTCCATTTTAAATAACAGGGTTACTCTTACATTTACCTAGCTAACGTCTTATCTTTATTTCTTTCTAAATTACGTGCTAGGTACATTAGGGGAGGGTAGGGTCTGTCGTCTACATACTCCCCGCCGTCTGAAGACTCAGACTTTGTGGCTACGGTAGCTCTAGTCTCAGGCTTCTCTGGTTCGGGACACGGTGCGGGCTATGGGCTCGACGCAGGCTCGTGACTCGACGTAGGCTCGGCGCTCGAAGCAGGCTCGGTGCTCGACGCAGGCTCGGTGCTCGGCGCGGCTGGCACTAGCACGGCCAGCCGTGATGAGGCTCGACGTAACACGCCGTTCGCTGTGCGGACATCCACGTTCCGCACTTTTCCGTCGGGCCCTGGATAGGTGGCCACGACTAGCCCTCGCGGCCATACGTTGCGAGGGCTTGCGGGGTCGGCGACCAACACTAAGTCGCCGACGTGGATCTGTTGGTTCCCACCGCCGGAGGATTGACGGGGGGCCAACAGTGGGTAGTATTCTTTTACCCATCTTCGCCAGAAGTGGTTGGCGAGCGCCTGTACTTGGCGCCATCTTCTTCGGTCATCTTCCTCGCAGGGACCGATGACTAGTTGCTCGTTCGCTGACAAAAACAGGAAATGATTCGGTGTCAGCGCGGCGTCGTCTTCATTGTTTATTGGTACATGGGTAAGTGGTCTGGCGTTCACTACGTTCTGTACTTCCGCCAGAAGTGTCAGGAAGATTTCTTCACTCGGCGCCTTCTCTTTTAGCGTGTAGCTCAATGCATTTTTAATGGTTCTCACCATTCTCTCCCAGCTGCCGCCCTGTGATGGCGCAGCCGGGGTGATGAAACGCCAGTTCAATCGATGCTGCAGTCCGTATTTCTGGAGTGCTGGCAACCATTCTTCTCGGGCCGCCTTTAGTTCTAAGGCGGCCGCGTGGAACGACGTTTGGTTGTCGCTCCACATGGTTTGTGGCCATCCACGACGCGCCGCGAAGCGTCGTAGCGCGTTGATGGCACTGTCGGTTGACAGGCTGTGCACGACTTCTAGGTGGACCGCACGTGTCGCCAGGCACGTGTACAGGGCGACCCACCTCTTCTCGCGTCGCCTGCCGATCGTTACCCACAGCGGGCCGAAGTAGTCTTGGGCCGCGTGGGTGAAGCAGCGCTGGTAGGCCTCTAGCCGCTCAGGCGGGAGGTCCCCCAGAGGCTGCGCGCGCGGGATCGCGCGACGTAGGCGGCAGAGTGCGCACGCCTGTGCTACGGCGCGCACGCTCGGCCGCAGATGCAGTATCCACATGTTCTGCCTTAAATCATTAACAACACTTTCATTATTAACATGCGCGCCCCGGCAATGGGCGCGCCTTATGAGCAATTTGGTGTAGGGCTCCCTACCATCCAAAATGATGGGCTTCTCAGCCGTGTACCGTACTGGTGCACGGCTCAGCCTGGTCCTCATTGTCAGCAGACCATCTGACGAGAGCTCGGGATCGAGCTTATACAACTTAGACTGCTTTGTTAGCTTCTTTCCAGCAGCTAATGTGTTTAATTCTTCTGGGAAGCTATTTCGCTGGCTTCTCTGCACCAGCAAATGCTCCGCCGCTCGTAGATGCCTCGCTTCCAGCTGTCTCCTTCTGTCACGAGACTTCAGCTTCTCTATAAACAACAACATGTACCCGACTGTCCTTACGACGCGTTCATGGCTACTGAACCGTTCGATGTCCGGTAGCGCTGTGGCCGGTTCATGCGTTGTCGCGAGGACTACCTCCTTCTTTCGCTGCTCTGTCGGCTCCACGCTCTTGGTGGATATGACTGGTGGCCACTGGTCCTCCGCCTGGCTCCAGAAGGCGGGACTCGTGGACCATCTATCGTTGATGCTCACCTTCTGGCTCGTTCGCAGGCGGGTGGCATCTTCTGCTGGGTTCATGGCGTCGTGCGACTCACGTTCGCACGTCGCGTGGTACACCGTTTGTTCCTTCGTTCCGAGATAACCGGGGTTCTTACCGAAGAGCGCCCACCCCAGCGCGCTCTTTATAGCGACGGGGCCGTCTCCTGGTCCGGTTCGTATCTCCTCGGGTACCAGAAGGTGCCAATGGTCGGCACCTAACAGCAGCTGCGGCGCACCGTAGCTGCATACTGCACCGCGTGCTTCTCGCAGGTGCTCGTATCGATCCAGCAGTTCTTCGTTGACGGTCTGGCCTCTCAGGCCGAGGTTACTCACCGTTCGTAGTCTTACGGGGTGAGCTAAGCCTCCATTCCTTGACCGTACGTAGGCCAACACTCGTTCGGAGTGTCCGCTGTGCGCGATCCCTCCAACGCCGCGCACTGTCAGCTGATCCTGTGGTCCAGTAGCTCCAATCAGGTCAGCGACTTTCTGCTCGAGGAGTGAGACGGTCGATCCCTCGTCCAGCAAGCAGTAGATATGGGCGTCGCCCTTGGGGCCCGATATCGTTATGGGAAGAACTTTGAGTAAAACCTCGGTAGCTTCCTCGGCGTTACTCGCGTAGCTGCTCTGCTCTACCCCGCTGTCCAGGTTCGGTTCGGTGCGGGGTCCACGAGTCGCTCCCTGTGCCGTGCCTCGTTCACACGGCGTCGGCGATCGTGGTTTATTCTGATGGAGCAGCTTGTGATGGGGATGTTGGCAGCCAGGAACACTGCAGCCTTTCGCTCGGCATTGAGAGCGCTGATGCCTGGCGTCCATACATCTGAAGCAGATTCTGTTCTGCTTCGCCCAGTCCCATCTCGCCGGTAGTTGCAGGGCCTGCAGTTTCCGGCACTCGTTCGTTCGATGACTCGCGCTACAATAGAGGCATACCTGGACCCGTGATGGCTGTACCTGTTCGGTCACGTACGCCACCTTTGAAGGCAACGGCTGCGGCGGGCCCCATCGGTTCTGCTGGGGCGGCGGCGGGCGGTTGTCATTCCGGTTCTGGGTCTTCGGTGCGTTCGTCTGTGGCGGTGCTCCCCGTGGCACGTCCCTCACGGTGGGAGCGCTAGCGTGGGTGAATTCCAGCTGCAGATCACTCTCTTCGAGCAAGAAATCTGCCATCACCTGGATTTCTGCTAGGCCGCCGCTCTTCTGCCCTCGGGCGTAGTCGCAGTAGCGCGATCGGAGATGCGGACTCAATCTGTCCGTCACCTCGCGCACTAGTAGCGGGTTGTTCGCGTAGTGCGCATCGTCCAGATCCATAAGCGTACTTACTATGTTCATGATCTGGATGGCGAAGGTGTTGAGCTCGTTCGCGCTCGACCCGACGCGTGGCAGCTTCTTGAGATCTTCTAGCGCCTTGTCCACTAGGAAATCTTTGCGACCATACTGCTTCGTCAGTATCCTTATCACCAGGTCTGGTGTCGTCGCCGTCGACAGGATGTGCTGCACGCACGCCTTCGCCTCACCTTTGATCGCGGCCCTCAGGCGCGCGACGTTCTCGTAGCCGCTAAACTTATAGCGTTTGTTGCTCTCAATGTATGTGTTGAGGAAGCAACGCCACTCACTGACGTCCCCGTGGAAGTGTGGCAGCTCGTACACCTCCTTGGTCGCTGGACGGGCTGCGCTCTGCATCCGTTCAAACAACTCTACCATACCTTCTGGGGTCATCGTCGCTGTGAACCTCGAACGAGGCGTCATGGGCTCGTTCACGCGTTCTGGTTCATGCTCACCTTCGTCTTCGTACTCCAGTCCCTGGGTTGGAGAAAGGGGGCGCCGGCCGTAGTTCATGGTCGCGCGCTCCAGCTTCTTCGGTTCGGTTCTGATCGGGATCCGCTCTCCTGGACGCCTCGGCGTTTCTTCCACTTGAGCGAGGACTGGTACTCGTTCGTACGAGACGACTGGTTCGTTGTCCCGGGTCCGTAGCACTCGACGGTCTTCCACGTCGTGTCGCTCCGCGGACTCGTCCACCCATCGGGCGATTCGGTCGCTACCACCGGAACTTTCAGAGTCTATTTGTGCAATTCTTGCCTGTAACCGCCTGTTTACTAGGTCGGTTTCGATCGCCAGCTGTTCTCGGCGCAGTTGCACCAGCTGTTCTGCAGCCTCGGCTTCGGCTTGCAGTCGTAGGCCTGCGGCGCGACTGCTCCGGTGCGAAACCGTGCTCGCCGGTCTCGGAGATCTGTGTGGGGTGGACTGGACGAGGTCCGCGAAGGCAACATTCCTCGATGCTGCTTCGCCACTCGTCGCTGGGTGATGCTCAGCCCGTTCGCGATCGATGACGCGTGTTCGGTCCCATGCGTCGTCGTCTGGCTGTTGCTCCCGTGGTCGCAGACGGCCGCCGTCCTCGCGGCGCCATCTTCCCCGTTCGTGGATGCTCGGAGATCTTGGTGGCTGTTCGTGCACCAAGGCCGTTGGCGCGGCCCCGGTGCCAGTTCGGTGTCTACTCACATTTGCTGTCTTCCTGGGCCTCTTGTCCGAGGGCCCCTGCTCTGCCGTTCGCTCCCGACGCTCGTTCTGAGCGTGGAGTGCAGATGGAGGGAACCAAGTCGGTTCGGAGAATGCCCCAGGGGCACCGGTGATGGTGCCAGCAGCATTGCTAGCACTGCCAGCTGGATCGCCGTCGGCGCCAGCGGCAGCGCCAGCATTAAAGCCAGCGGTGCCACCAGCGCCAGCGGCGCCAGCGGCGGCGCTAGCGGTCTTCGTTCTTCTTCTGTCCCTTTGTTCCCGTTCTGCCGATCGCTCCGGGCGCTCGTTCTGGCCTCGGAGTGCAGATAGGGGAAACCTGGACTGTTCGGAGATGGCCTCTCGGGCCATAGTGTTGGCGCCAGCGTCCACACCAGCGGTGCCAGCGGCGCCAGTAGGTCTGCCAGCCATGCTAGCAGACGTGCTAGACATGCCAGCAGGTCCGCCAGCCTTTCCGGCAGACGTGCCAGCCATGCCAGCCGATGTGCCGGACATGCCAGCAGATGTGCCAGCCATGCCAGCCGATGTGCCGGTCATGCCAGCCCTTCCAGCAAGCCTGCCAGCCATGCTAGCAGACGTGCCAGCTACGCCAGCAGGTCCGCCAGCCTTTCCGGCAGACATGCTAGCCATGCTAGCTGCAGCTCCAGCGACGCCAGCGGCGTCAGTGGTAGCGCCAGCAGCCGATCCAGCGGCCGCGGCTCTTCGTTGCTGCGCAGCATCCGCGCCCTCCCTCAGGAACAGGCGTCGCTCCTCCGCGTCGCGGTCCGACGTTCTCGACCTCGTGGTCATGACGCGCGCCGAAGGAGAAGATCGGGATCGGGTTCTCCGATTCGCGGGCGTCTTCATTCGCCCTGACTCAGCTCAGTATGACGACCTAATTGACTAGTACCGACTTTAGAAAGACACACGTGATTCTGAATCGCATTCAGGATCGATCAGCGTTCGGCTGATATACACAAGAAAACCCTACTCGTACTCGTTCCGACGAGTATATGCACTTAAATCGCTCGGATATTAAGTGCGCATCAGCGTTCGGCTGATATACAAAACAAAACCTATTCGAACTCGTTCCGACGAGTATACGCTCTTAAATCGCTCGGATATTAAGTGCGCATCAGCGTTCGGCTGATATACAAAACAAAACCCGTTCGTACTCGTTCCGACGAGTATACGATCTTAAATCACTCGGATATTAAGTTCTCACAGTCAAAAAACAATATAAACCACCGTAGCTATACGTTAACACTACTGCGCATTAAGTTCCGACACCCTTAATCACAGTTTACAAAAATAAAATCCGTCCACTATTACGCGTCGCGTAAATAAAAAAATAAAAACTTGTTCTTTAAATAATTATAATTTAACACTACTACGCATTAAGTCTCGACGCCCTTAATCGCAGTTTACAACAATAAAATCTGTTCACTTGTACGAATCACGTATAAAAATAATAATTTGTTCTCGAAATAATTACTTTAACACTACTACGCATTAAGTCCCGACGCCCTTAATCGTAGTTTTCCACAACAAAAATTCGTTCACTACTACGCGTCGCGATTCGCGTCACGTCGCACTTCGCGAACGTTCGAATGTTCGGCACTGAATTTAACACTTGCACTGATATCCTAAAAGATTCGGATCGCTAAGGACCAAAATGTAAATGATGCGCTAATCCGGATTGATTAGGCACCAAAAATATAAATGTTTAAAGTGGACTGTATACAAATGACTGGTAGTTCCTCTCGTAAAATAACAGTGACTGACTCTACTCTAATTTTGGTGCCACCTTGGTTCTGCTTTTTCTTATGATTCGTAACAAGTAAATAAGAAGTCCGGACGGATTGTAAATGGCTTATATTGTTTATCACAGATTATGTTCTTAATAAAACGTATTTGGAAGTTAACACTGTATATAATAAAGTTACTTATTTATAATGACTTTAACACTGATTTTATCTAAATCTAGGACACAATGTCTAGATTCCTAAACTTTTCCTGAGCTGAGTTCCCAACGCACTTTTCTTTCTTGTTCTGGGTTTCTTCTTTGGAGTGTCTCTTCGGTACTAAGTGAAGTACGTTGCGAACTCACCTCCTTTCTTTCGTAATGGCTGACCGTAACGTGAGCACCATGAAGTTGTGCACGCTACGAGGCGCTGTCCGAGTATAAATAGGGAATCTTACAAATCTCGCGGTTTTCCGCGGATTGCGGAGGCTGTGATTATCTCACTGGCCTGTACTAGGACTCATCGAGTCGGCGTTCGGTGTGGTCACACGTGACCCTTTATACTTGGACAGTGTCTCCCTAATATTGGCTCTGAGAGGGAAGAACGTTGTGTAAAAACGACTATTCTGAATTTATTCAATCTTAAGAAATTCGCTGCGCGACCATTTCTTAGTGCCTGTGATTCAAACAGGGCTTATAATATGCGCCTCAGCGCCTACTTTATATAATAAAAACCTTATTGTCTCAGAGTCAACTGTTTGTGAGTTAGCTCACAATTATGCCATTTTCATAGCGTAATTTCGATCTACGATCGACATATTTTACATTATTACGCAATCTTTCATTCTACTGCGTATGGAAATTTCCAAGTATCATTGCGCAATCACTCGAATTGTGTCATAATACTTGTTGAAATGAATAAACTCGCCCTAAAGAGTTATTCCTTCCGCTTAGTGCGACAAGGTTCTAATATTTACGTAAATATGACAATATTTCTTAAATATTCCATTTTAAATAACAGGGTTACTCTTACATTTACCTAGCTAACGTCTTATCTTTATTTCTTTCTAAATTACGTGCTAGGTACATTAGGGGAGGGTAGGGTCTGTCGTCTACAGTCGCGTTGAATAAATCACAAATCATCAGTTTCTCAACGGCTATATGGACGGAGTATTTCGGCGACAGCGCATTAAGAAATGCACTTAAACTAATGCATTTTCTTCTCAATATGCTATCGAGAAAAATAGAGCGTGTGATATAACCATATTCAGGCTAAATTTAGTCTACAGATGCATAGTCCCGATACTTATGTATCTTCAGTACCTACTTATTAATGTACGGTCTGGCTCTTTAATTTGGGGCCCATTTCTCCAAATGTTTCTTTGCATTTCTGTAGTTTAACAGGTCTGTCAACTTTGAGGGAGTCCCAAATTAAGGTCCTTGACTGTACGGTTATGGAAACTAAAATAGGTACCTTTTATACCTAAATAAAAAAACTGAAACCCACATCTTATTAGCTCTTAGGTGTAATACCATCGTTACACCTAAGAGCTAATAAGATGTGGGTTTCAGTTCCGTGGTTCTAACTAACTAGGCATGTCTACTACTTTCACTTAGGTATGTAGAGCATTTGAGCCAGAGTAAAATAGTGAAAATTTGCCCTCCGTTCTCATTTGGGAGAAAATTTGGAATTGAAAATAATGTTGTTATTTGATTATATCTTTTCCCTAATTGGAAATAGGTAATTGAAAGCCTACACCCTACTTCATATGCAATTATTCATCACCACGTAGAAAATTATAGAGCTGTCAAATAAATTGAAAACAGAAAAGCCATTCTGTATGCTAATGAACTGATTAAAACTATGAAATAATTAAATTACCGCTTGGTCTTATGTTTCACTAATTATTTTGAATATAGAAAGAAATGTAAAAAAACAAAGAAATGTAAAAAAACATACGCCATATTTTCTAACTTGTTTGGGTTTATACCTCTACTATGAAAGCTGCATCCTACTTACATAGTGTTTACGGTATTTTAAACATTCTCTAACTAGTGATATTTATCTTTAAAATTTTCCACAGAAACACGTCATGTAAATTGTCAACTAACCGACGACGCCGCCAAATTTTCCTCTTCTAGCCCAAAATTTGCATATCTCATGACAAGTTTTAAATTCAATGCCACGTGAGCTGAGGCGAGCGAGTAGCGTTTAGAACACACCGCAAAACGTGTTCGGTTGAGACACATTGTAATCAACCGGGTTCAAATCGAACGGGCCCTCAACGTAGCAGGCGCTTGCGTCACTAAGCGGCGTGATCCTATCCAGTTATGGGAATAATGCCCTAAACGCCAAAAGCATTAAGATCGATTTTTATTTGAATAACCCCATTATGCATGTAAGCCTGTATATGTATCGGGTTATGAATATTGCAGCCGCATAACCGATTGAACACACCTCTTGATGAAGATATTATAAAGCCGGTTTGTCGTATTTACGGATCGGAGCTCGATTGATATAGGTGGTATTGTTATATTTAGAATCAGGGTTTCGAATGATTCGCTATGGAAACTGTAGCAACCAGATTTTATAATATTCCGACTAGCATAATAACGCAAATTAAAATCATTAATCATTCAAATCTAACCTACTGAAAGATAAATTTCTTCATTCGAGGTAGTTTGAGATTTCATTTGTTTAATAAGCTTTACTTTTTTTTTAATAATTAAATTCATCTATGCATTACACCACAAAGTATCATGCTTTTTCTTCATTCCAGGTAGATTCCGATTTCATTTGTGTATTAAGCTTAACTTTACTTTTATTATACCGTAAGTACTTACAGTTAAAGACAAAGGAAAGGTACAGATAGATACAAGACTTGTTCAGTGGAGACTGGTGCCTGAACTAGGGGTAACCTGTATTTCAGGTCACCAGGTCTCCGAACCTCATGCAGATGTCTGTAGATACAGCTATTATGACAAATTAAACGAATGAGTAAAATAGTATAGTAGCAATAGCAAGGTAAAACGAAAACAACTTAATTGTGTCTATTTGAAGCATCACTTTACATCATATTTCATTTTGTCGAAATGTGTAACAGATTAATTAAGTACACTAATCCTATAACTTTGTATAACGCGCTCTATCTGTCAACTCGAAATTATTTTCAGCACCAATATTTCCCGCACCAATCCCACCAATATTTCAACCGAAGCCACCCTCAAACTAATCTAAACGGCCTCTTTTAAAACTAATAAAATAGGTCGTTAAAAATAGCCCCCGAAAATCTCAAGTACGCTCGTTTTATCTTCGGTAAACAGCCATGCCCCGGCAGCTAATGATAGACATCCATCAATGTACAGGGTAAATACGGAGCCAAGTTCGGTGAATGAAAGCAGTGTTTTAATGGCGCTGTGAGGCATGGCGCGAGCGTGAGCGGCTTTTGACGCGAGACTAGCGAAGCCACGACCCTATGACTTATGTCTACTGTTAGAAATTGGAATTGGCTTTTAAGTTGTACTTTAGCATTATGTTAATTATTTTCTGATTGTAAATGGGTAGAATAGAACACGCAATTACGCAACTAATTGGGCTTGAAGGAAGAGAGGAGGCCTCAGTTAGCCCCGAACCTGGAAGTAGCAATGTATGCGTTTTTAATAACCTACTTAAAGAAGTTGAAAAATCCTCGACATTCTCATTTCAAAGTTCAAAAACGGCTGGACCGATTTTCATAAGACATGTTTAAAAACCATCGCTAGAAAACCAGCTTTCAAATGAAAAAAATCTAACTCGAATCAGTTCATCTGTTAAAGAGCTACGCATATAAGTACACACACAGAAACACAGATATACATGTTAAACTTATAACACCCCTATTTTGCGTAGCGTCGGGGGTTAAAACCTATTAATTTAAACCTATTAATGCTCCCTAAAAAAACTTTCAACCCCCTTTTCTTCTCTTGAGAGACTGATATTTCAAAAATGCTAAAATTAGTTTTCTATAATTTTATTGCTAGGTCTAATACACAAAGTTTCAAATGTCTCGTTTAAAAAAATGTTTTCTCCAAACCCCTTTTAGATTCCTTTAGAAGGTGAATTGTTAAAAACGCTGAAATTAACTTTCTTAAACTTTAATGCTGGGTCTATACATAAAGTTACTCCTTTCTAATTTTAAAAATATTCGCTCCCCGAAACAAACTTTTAACCCCTTTTTCACCCCTTCAGAGAGCGAAATTTCAAAAATACTGATAACAGTTTTCTTTCATTTTATTGCTTAGTCTATTAGGGAAGTTTGAATTTTTATCTTAAATTTTAATTTTGGTACCCATACAAAGTTTTATCCCCTTTTTCGTCCCTAAAAGGGATGAAATTTGACATAAATTATAGCCTATGTCCTGTTCTGATATAGGTATAAGGTACATAACTCGTAAGTTTCATAAAGATTCGTCCAGTAGCTTTTTGAGATCATCCATCTATTTATCCAAACATTCACGTTTCTAATATTATTAGGATTCGGATTGGATTAGGATTAGTAAGTTAGGATTATATTATTAGGATAAGGATATCTCGGCTACACTTTTACTCACATTCGAACATCAAAAATTATTTTATTTTATGAATTCACATACCCAATTTCACGACGTTACGATCAACGATACTCGAGTTATCTTTGGTAGACATACATACATAGGGGAGAAGGGGCATGAAAGAGCCACTGTGGTAAATGCAAAATAACAATACAATTAAAATTAAATATGAACTTATTTACTTACTGAAATTTGTTTTCCAAATTATTCTTTATTTGGTACAGTACCTATGAGTTTTGATTAAAACAAGAAGAAAACCAATAAAAAAGAAGTGATAAGAAATGAGTGAGAACGAGTTTTTAGGAAACTGTATTTTGGCTCTTTCATTATAACAATTAGGTATTGCACTATATTATAAATATAAAATATTTTTTAGTGTAAAAATGGAGAAACTTAATGTTTGCAGTCATACCTAGTTATCATTTGAACTTCTTTCCTCTTCTTCTATCTCAAAAAAAAAACAAAGTTAAAAATTAGTTCTTTATCAACAATATTTTAGACAAATGCAGTTTTGCTTATGAACTGCCCGTTCCCTAAGACCTGATTAGTCTCTTTTGTAGTAAAAGATTCCCCGGGCTTTTTTCGTTTTTTGTCATTCAGGTTTCACCGGAACAAAATCCGGGTAGCTTTTAATTTGATTATAAATAAAATAGGATATATATTTACTAATACTAATATTATATTTTTACTAATTTATTATACATGGTTAAGAAAAAGTCAGCTTTTTCATGGACTGTCCACCCGGCGCCTTGATGAATAATCTTAAAAAAACAAGGCATAATTGTAGCATAAGTGTAACTCATTGGTGCCAATGCCAATTAAAACTTTGACCCTATCTACCGGCGTGCGTTGGTTTCAGTAAACTGTAAATAAATTGTTTTTGGGTGTCGAAGAATTAGTGACGCTACGTAAAACTAAAAACTTGTACGAAATTCGTTACAAATTCAGGAATAATGCAAATAGGTCTTTTAAAACCTGGCTTCTTGTTGCCACCTCCCCTACCTAGAAACGGCGATGGAGTGTTCAGATCATTCGCAGAACTTCGCTCGCTCGTTCGATTATGTATCTTGTCTAGTCTAACAATTTAAAGAATAGCCCTGTATCATTCGTCATTTCCTTGAAAGTCTATGTTCACTCACACCACACACATGACAATTGAAAATGTAGCACAGTACTATTGGGCAACATTTCGATCGATCCTCAACCCTGCGGTGCTACGGCTTTATAATTCTGCAGTAATTACAAAGGAGGGCCGGCGGCCGCAATTTTGTCTTGTACCGATCGTGCTGTACATAAATTATCAGATATTGATGAAGACATCGGGCTTGCGAACCGAACAACAATTAAATATCGCTTTTTTGGACGCAGGGCTGGCTCTTGACTTGATACGATTTTAATGTTCTGAGATTTAATGCTGATGTTTTGGTATGTGTGCGGAAATTAAATTAACTCGCGATGATAATGCTGTTTTACACGAATGTCCTAAATCACTGTAATGTTTTAATTATTAATGCCGGTTTGGTTTGTTTTAGTAACATTAAATTACTTTAGATAAATCATTAGATTAAAGTACATATACAATGATAAATTGCAAACTAGATGAACCGATGCATCATATTAAGGAAACGATCGTCAGATACTGCAAGACACTGGCTGGCTGGCTGGATAGGCAGAAGATTGTTTGACAGTAGAGCCATACAAATATGAAATCTCCTAATGGTCTTAACGACAAAAAAGGTCCAGAGATCTCGGATGCGGTAATAAGGAATATGTAATGGAACATTAAAAGTGAATGAGAATGAAAACATCTTGAAGAAATGAGGATAGAGTAAGAGCAAAATGGAAGACGATCCTTGAGGAGGCCAAAAGGTTTTATCGCTACAGGAAGTATGGGAGAATGTTTTTTACTCAGTTCAGTTCAGTTCACCTGGAAGAAATGAGGACAGAGTAAGAGCAAAATTGAAGACGATTCTTGAGAAGGGCAAAGGGTTTTATCGCTACATGAAGTATGGGAAAATGTTTTTTACTCAGTTCAGTTCATCTTGAAGAAAGGAGGACAGAGTAAGAGCAAAATGGAAGACGATCCTTGATGAGGCCAAGGGCTTTTATCGCTACAGGAAGTATGGGAGAATGTTTTTTACTTTGAAAATGTTATTTCGATCGTTTTAGTTAGTCTTTAATTTCAGCGAATAGTACGAATTCGCCCTGGTGCGGTCTCGTAAGCTTTAAGGCTGTGTACATTTTTAGAGTGTCAAAAGGCGTATATCGATGGGCGCTATAAGATGGTGAAAAAAACGAAAAAGTATGATATTTTTTGAGAAAATCGCGAAAGGTCGATAAAAAATTACCGTTTTTAAGGGGTTTACAAAGGGCACTATTAAACATATTTGTAATTATATTTTATAATATTTTTTCAATCGTAGTTTTTTTTTATTATTAAAAATGGGATTGCTCTTGACCAGCAGCATCTAGCCAGGGGGCAAAAATGAGGCCGAACGATGAAGCGAGACTATTGACTCAATACCTAAAAATGAGAAGAAAGTCTCGTTTACATGATTTTTTTAAATGACCTGTTGCGCGCAGGTTTAAGTATAAACACACGAGAGCGGATATAGCTGTTTTATATATTTTATTCATGTGTTGAATTATGTATTGAATAAAAACTGTTTTTTTTTTTTACATTTACAGATAATTAGTATATATTAGTACAGTAAAAAATATGTATAAAAAATACTTGTGAGTAAAGTCAATTTTATATGTAACTATTAGGAATTTGTATATGAGCTATGTTAATGTAATGCGTTTTTTAGATTTTTGGGGTTATTTTCAATTTAACTTGAAGGTCGTGTATTGCACGAAATCTGAGACTTTGTTTACGCGAATAACACAACACTCAGTAGAAAGAAGTAAGTAGCTACATAAATAATGAAAAAATAGAAATCTTAATCACTTTCAGTAGCCTGACAGTGGGACATTGCGAGGAATATTAATGTAAAACAAATAGCAAATTTAAAAGTAGGTCCACGTCACGATGCTTCTTTTTCTAGAAGTAATTCTACGTATAGAAAAGCAAGCATCGATACGTGCAACTATTTTCACACATATTGGATGATATGAAACTGTGTATTACTTTTATGAAAACGTAGCATATTAGTTCAGCTCTGATAGCGCTTTTTAAAATAAGGTACACACTGCTTCTAAACCATTATGGAAGGAAGGCGAGACAGTGGAATACCAAAGCAGTTACATGGACCAATAAACGAAAAAGTGGGTGTTGTGTCGTATCAGGAAGTCAACAGACTAGCATATGAGAGAGAGAAATGAAAATTACTATACAGTCAAAAGGACAACACTTAAATGTGATGTGCTGATGGCAAAAGCTGTTTTACAGAGACCTTTTGAAGATTTTTGGCACTATTATTACTTGTCAATAATACACCGTGTTCTATTTAAAAGGTTTGAATCAGTACCTTCGTGTTAAATTAAAATTCCGTTTGAGTTAAAATCGTCAACCCTGCCCGTTCCGCTGACTCCGGACTCTGAGGCCCTACGTGCCACCAATGCACTATGAGGGCAATTATCGATATTTTCGTCGTCCAACCGAATGTTTTGCCGGCACTTTATTAATAATCGATTGTTTTCGCGTCAGCTTTTGCACTTCGCTGAATCTGTAATGAACGGGTATAAAAATGATTTCTTTTCCGGTTTTAACGTGTCAGTCAATCAGATAACTGGCTTCACCTAATTTCGATGATAATGACGGTGTGGAACAAATAAGATTAATTACGTGTCGTTTTCGAGAGGTCATAATTAGCGAGATGCCGGTCGAGATTTTCTCACACAAGTCTTGATAATTAGCGTAAAAGTAAGCGTACATTTTTACTGTTAACATCGTAAATCTTGTGCATAACAGCTTGGAATCCAGAGAATGAAATTGTACGAAAATTTAAGGCATACTTACTGAAGTGTCCCTTACTGAGTATACTGACGCTTGCAACACTTAGATAAGTAACAACTATACTTACTTACTCCTCTGGCGCAGCGACCCAAAGTGTGTCTTGGCCTCCAATACGAGTGCACGCCACTAATCCCGATCCTGCGTTTTTTCCTTCCACGAGTCAACTTGAAGCTCGTATAGATCGATCTCCACAGCATCGGTCCAACGGTATCTAGGGCGGCCGACCAGGCGTTTCCCACTCGGTTTGCCCAGGTAGGCTCTTTTGACGGCACGGTCGTCACCCATTCGCTCTAGATGACCAAGCCAACGAAGTCGATACGCTTTCGTTACCCTGATGACACTCGATTCTGCGACAAGATCTTCAATTTCGGCTATTTTGCGAATTCTCCAACTGCTATCCGGCCTCTGAACTGGGCCAAGGATTTTACGGAGGATTTTCCTTTCAGCCACCAGGAGCTTTTTCTCCTCCTTAAGTGTCAGTGTCCAGACCTCACATCCGTATGTTGAAATTGGGCGTGTTACGGTCTTGTAGATGCAGATCTTAGTGCTTCTGCTGAGAAGCCTAGACACTAGCACTTTATGTAGGGCGGTGCTGCATCTTAAGGCGTTTTCGACGAGGGCATCTATTTATTTACCCCGAGAATTGGAGTCAGTGACAGTAAAGCCCAGGTACTTGAACTTGGCCACTCCTCTAAACACGATATCTCCGACAGGTAGATCTACTGGCCTACCGCGAGCGGTATTATAACGCCTCATGCAGAGTCTAGATACTCAGTCTTGTTGTGGTTAATGCGTAGACCTACTTTCTTCGCTTCGATCTCTTGGACCTTTGTCGTCATTTAAACATCGGAGCTAGTCTTGCCTAAAAGGGCCAGGTCATCCGCACACCCAACCACCATATGCTTGCCGTTTATTTCTAGCCCGACGTCTAGAGCTAAGACTCTTCTTACGTAGGACATATTCTAACACTAAGTTGAAAAGCATTGGTGATAGGGCATCATCCTGATCTGCATCCACCCAGTGGCAACATTAAAGGCATCTGTTAGATCACCTCCTACTCGTACTTTCATAATGCTATTTTTCGTAGCAGTTTCGATTATTCTGACCAGCTGGCATGGAATACCGAAGTTCCTTAATATAGTGTATTTACAGGGCGCCGCGATCTATACTATTGTAAGCCTTAGCGAAGTCCACGAACAATACGTGAACGCTTTGCGTATATTCCCATCGCTTTTCCATTATCTGCCTGAACAGAAAGATTTGGTCTATGGTGCAGCGATTTGAATGGAAACCACACTGATAATCGCCGAGGATTTTTTCCGCGTACGGTTCCAGCCGCTTGAGCAGCACATATAACAAAATCGTATACGCTGTTGGTAGCAATGCTATTCCCCGGTAGTACGAACACTTCTTCTTGCACCCTTTCTTATGAACAGGGCAGATGACCCCTATGTTCCACTCTTCCGGCTGCCTACCCGTTTCCCAAATTCTAGAATTCTACATAGTAACTCATATACTTTGGATTGCACAACTATACCAACTGGGTTTGGAAGTAACAACTATACCTACATTAAAACAAATCAAACGTATTTTTGAAAATATTGCCCATTTGTCAGATGCGGCCTCCTTTGGGAAGGCAATGTAGAGATTAATCAAAACTATGTATTAAACCAACGCGACAAGAGTGTTCCATTTTACATCCCAAGCCCTATTTCTCACGAAATTAAGAAAAAAACGCATCTCTAGTAGTCAGAACGGCGCAATTAGGTTTATATTATTTGCGTTTTATTATTGAAGTATAATTGAACAATCGTAGTGAGAGACAGTCCATGATTTACGATCTCGCCTCGCCTTGCATCGCCGTAAGCCGCGGCCTACGAATAAAAGTCACGATTGTAATTTTAAATGTCGATACGGTGTGATGATTTTATTATTCGCCCATGTTATTTATATGCTTTACCGTCTTTATGTTAAATGAACGTAATTGTTTGTTTGTGGACGTAGATGGGATGGCTTTTGAACCACAGGTGATCTGCTTGAAGATTGATGTGTATTGAGTACCTAATGTTGTTGCGGTAATGGAAACAGCTCAGGTAAACTTTAAAAACCCTCATTCACCGCGAAAAAATTAAATGGAGAATTTCGAATAAGATAGTAATTTGTACTTATATCATTCACAATGGAAAATAACGGCATTGTCGTTTTGAATGTTTGTCGATGTAGTTCTCTAGAATCCAAATGTAAAGAGGCGAATATCCTTCACGGTTTAAATATATGTTCGGTTTAAAGACATTTATTACTCATAAAAACACAATAGTTCACTTAAATGAGTTTACAAACAAGTTTCCAACACATCTAAATAAATATTATCATATAGGTACATAACATTTTAACTTAGTATTAAATAATATTCCTGATTCACACTCTTTTACTTCGTTCGGTAATTTATGTTAAAGATAAGTACCTAAACAAAGTTGACCATCAAGACATCAAACAACTTCAAGGTATCACTTCTGGTACATTTACATGGTAAGTAACGAATACATCTGTCAGTGTGTCCGACCTGAACTCAATACCGCATTCATACGTTGGAGCAGTGACAGGATGGGACAACTTGGGTGCACTTGAATTGGACGTTAGAGTTCGGACAGCCGCTGACTTAAATAGGAGATTCAATTAATACTGGACTTTATACTCGTGGTGGAGCCTTGTAATCGCAACTATCTCGTTCAGACACACAACTCACGGAAAATGGTCTCCTTCGAGCAGAATTTATTAATTATCTAAAAATGTGACAGACACTGAAATGTATTTCCCTTTCAAAATATCGGATCAAAAAATCACATCATCTTTATAGTCTAGGAATATTTTTCCTTTAACACATTTAAGTACACATAAACCTAGCAGTGGACTTAATGCATGCTTAGCATGTGTGCCTGTGACCAGAGCTAGTAATTTAAGTCTCTAATTAAACTGTGACACAGTACAACATGACGAAACTATCGAGAATAAGAACGAAGGAACCCTTCACTATGGAATCTTAAAAAATGATTTATGATGTCTTCTGGCCTGTTCTCTCGACGTAAATAAAAACGATACTTAGTTGAAATTTACAACTTCTAGTTTTTCTTTAAACTTAATTGTATTATTTTAAGTAAATTGCTGCAGAAAAAACATATTAATTTCAGCGTATACTTACGCGCCAGTTAGCACAACCGCGAATAAATAAAAAGATGTAGTATGCTGAAATTCATAGTAAATTAAAACATACAGCCGTTGGTGAATGAGTATAAAAACTGCCTGTTTAATTAACCTATAAGGAATAGCGAATGGTCTAATTAATCTCCAAAATCATCATATAAATGGTGAAGTCATTTCCGCTATTGATGATTGGCGTGACCGGTTGCTTATTATTATTGATGACCCGTGCATCGAGATGGCTAAAGTGCCAACAAGCTATTGGTACTACTGGTAGTAATCTAATACAAAACATTATGAACAAAAATATTATTATAAAAAAAATATATTATCTGTACTTATCTTGCATGCGAAATGAAGCATAGAGGAAATAAGTATGTCTTTATAAAATAATAATTACGTATGTTATCCTTATATTTACGTGGATATAATTATCTGTAAGGCAGTTTACATTTCATATCTACATTTCTAATTCAAAACAAAAATGTATCAATGTGTGCGGCCATTAAATTTTTATATCTTTTTATGTGTAGGTATTATGTACACTTGGTGAAAAGATACACATGGGTAGTGTATTTTTAAATATACTTTGAATACCTAAGAGCTTCAACATCACTTTGCAGCCTTCACAATCAATAAAAATTGACAACTCATATTTGTAATGTAGGTATTTACGTCAGTGACAGGGATAAGTCTTTGATCGATTATTTTGTCTTCAATTAGAATTTGGAGTTTTGTGGGATTCACTATGATTTTTATGAAACTGTTGTATCGTTTAGATCCTTCATTTTGAATACCTACGTTGATTAAAATAGGTTACTTTCAGCAGTCATCTTGTTTTGGGTATGTATCCAAAATGGCAAGAATTTAAACCGAAATGAATTCGTTTTTCGTATTCCCAGAAGTCGTTAATAGTTCATCGACATCGGAAGACATTTCTTCTGTTCATAGTTATGGCATTTGGTCATTTGTGACCTGAAACTGGTTTGCTCTATCGATCTGATGCGGTTTTTGTATTTATCGTTTCTTTGTTTTTTGTACGTTTTATTTTTGTGTTTTTGCGAGCGAGTAGGTTAGGTTAGGTAGTTAAATTCAGTATGTATGTATGTAAATACTTTATTGTACACAAAACACAGGTAAAAATACAGACAAATTCAGTTATATCGGTACAAAGGCGAATTTATCATCATAAATAGCGTAACCTAGATTTTCTTTTTACTATGGATTAGGAACTCTATTATTCTCCGTATCGTAGATAGTCCGATTATCTTACCTATTTTTTATCCAAGCCTTTCCCATTCTATCTATGGTCGTGTTTCCTCGTATACACTTGCACCCGAGAGCCAAAGCTCCACAAGAGCCAAAAGCCAAGGCAAACCTTGGGTCGTTGTTTATCTGTATGACAGTTATGTTGTTCTCATCCATCTCTTTCTGATCTTCCTATTCTGCTCGAGCAATTCCGAACAAGCGATAAACCTTGACAATTTGCCGGTGATATCCGTCTGTATGCTAAACTAACCATGTACTTACCGTCATGTCATTTTCGTATGATATTGCTCGTCATCATGCTTAGCACTGAAAACGCTCCACACTAATATACCCTTACACGTGACGTTACAGTTGAGTAGCTTCGCTCTACCGTCGTATAAAAATACGAGTAATTTGGTTTTTTGGTGATGAAATATTGCGTTTAGGTACATGGTTGTCATACAATTTATTGTCTATATGTCTGATTTGGTGATTTACTAACCATATAGTGACACTGTATTATTCCACCATTGATTTTCAATAGGTACCTATATATAATAAATAAGCAAAAAATATCAAATATGTGACAGATATAACATGGCAGTCGAAACCAGTTGTGGATAAAGACTGCAGCCGTCACCGGAACGCATGAGACGCGGGCATGCGAAAATGCCCGCATCGGGTATTCCGCGCGCCCGGCCGATGCGCGAATGTGAATAACAATCGACGGTAGTTGACAGTCACAGTCGTCCCTACCACGATCCCTAGTGAGTTGAAGCTTGAGAACCCATGCGAGTTATCTGCTGTAGCTACAGAAAAGAGCATAGAGCAACTCGATAATACGCGGCTTGCCTCTTTGATCATCATCATCTTGTTCATGATCTTTAGTGTATATGTAAATGTATACACGTCCCACTGTTGGGCATATATCTCCTCTCATGGATGTAAGGCAATAGCCTGAAGTCCTCACACTGGAACAGTGCGGGTTGAGGACCTCACGTACACCTTTGAATTTCTTCTTAATGCCGCTGTTACATATTTAAAAAAAAGTTTAAGATTGGCTTCAGGCAGGAATTTGCCATAATTCTCCCTGCTTAAAAGCTGGGTCCCAATTGTCGGCTGTCGGGCCAAGATTTTAATCGGCAATGTAGGGAATAACTTCATATAAAATGTTCTGCCAGTGGAAGGCGTAGCGTGGGCAGGCCCCCACACGGTGGACTGATGACCTGGTGAAGGTCGCGGGTGTCTGCTGGATGCGGGTGGCGCAGGACCGGTCATTGTGGAAGTCTTTGGGGGAGGCCTATGTCCAGCAGTGGACGTCTTTCGGCTGACATGATGATGATGTGGAACATCCCATTAAAATCCGAGCCCGACAAGTGGGACCCAGCTCTAAGGCTGGAAGTTGTCAGAATTTTCCCTAGACTCCAGGTATTTTTAGATATAGTACAGAGAGAAATTAGCACCAGCAGCAGTCATACCAAGATCACCCTCCTCCTCCTTGACAGAATACCCTTCGACAGAACTAGCATATGGATAAATAATGAAGAATCTGAAGAATTTTTCTAAGGAATTATGTTATTACTTTAAATTGAATGAAACTGCAAGGTTTTTCTTGATCTAGTTTGGGTCTTTCGAGTACCAATAGTATTTGGAGAAACGTCGTGATTCTGGAAACGGGAGTGCGGGAGACAGTGACGCCGCCGTGACTGACGGCGGAGAACTGTGTCCGGTTGCCATGGAGACACGGGAAATGATATTCAATTATTTATTGCTCATCCGTACACCATCTGACGTTGAATATAGCTATAGTACAATTGTATTGTTAAGAAAATGGCATTGCAGATCATAAATTCGAACGGAAAATGCTGATGATAACGGTTGCTTTACAATTATTTAGTTGATGATGGAAAATCGTCATTTACTACAGTTAATTTTAGAAGCTGATATGTCCTGATAAAGAATATTGGTCCCAGTAATATTATTTTTGACGTGAAAGTACATATGCATACCAATAAGTTAAATCATTCAATCAAACTTAGTGTCGTAGTAGATACCTACTGCAACGTTGAAGAAATAGACTAAATAGTAAGAAGGTAGTTACATGAGAAGGACTCAATCAAGAGACATATAATTACTGTCTCGTGAATTTAGTCCTTTTTGTTTAATCACGTCCAATTAAAAGATTTCTTTGGATGCAACGCCATTGTTATGATTTGATTTCAACATTTATGGGCTGATTATAAAGTCGTGCGAAATTCCACTCGGCCAGTTGAACGAGTTGTTTCTTCGAGACCGCGAAAACTTTAATCTCGTTTTGGATCGGCGTTTAATTTAATTATTGCCTCTGAATAAGCGAAACGATTTGAACTGCAATTCAAAAATACTGTTCCAATAATTACAGCCAGTCTTAAACCGCTACTGCGAAATCGCAGCTAAAAAGTCAAACACAACACGTACATAATTACTTAATTCAGGAACCACAATTCGAACTTAATAAGCTTTGAAGCCACACAAATCCGCTTATTTTTCATACGAGACAGGTAATTTTAATGCATATTTAATGGGCAATTCTTGGCTTCAAATTCGCTAAGATAAGGTACGGCTATAATGCATGCAGTTGCGCCGGTATTATTTATTGTGTGATTTTTGGCAACAGTACGTTAGGCTTACTTGGCTTGGCTAGATGTGCAATCTTCATAATGCATGCACTTTTGCGGGCGTTTGCGGCTTTTTTGGGCGCCGTGACGTAAGAGTTTTTAGTTCGCTACAGTTACGTAACCAAACTACTGAGCATATTCAGGGGTTATATTTTCTGCATTTTTATATTCCTCATCATCATCATCAATTTTTTAGGGTTCCATACCTCAAAAGGAAAAAATGGATCCCTTATAGGATCACTCGTGTGTATGTCTGACCGTCCGGCAATTTGCTGCGAAACTACTCAAAGTTGGACATGTAAAGTAAATAAAAAAACATGGGGGTCACTTTTGAGGGGTGAAATTAGAAAAAAAACCGGCCAAGAGCGTGTCGGGCCACGCTCAGTGTAGGGTTCCGTAGTTTTCCGTCCGTCACATTAAGTTGACATATTAAGTACAGAAACACAAAACCTTTGAAAGCACGTCATTTCATTGTGATTTTGTAGAAATGACAGGTACAATAAACACCTGTATATACGGTTAAATTACAAACTTAGTTCAGAAATTATTTATGTAATTTTTTCAAAAACGATTCAACCTATCAAGTTCAAAATAATTTTCCTACAAAGTTTTTATAAAGTTCTACTTTTGAGATTTTTTTCATATTTTTAAAACTTATGGTTCAAAAGTTAGAGGGGGGGACACATTTTTTTTTACTTCTGGAGCGATTATTTCCGAAAATATTAACATTATCAAAAATGATTTTAGTAAACCCCTATTTATTTTTAAATACCTATCTAACAATATATCACACGTTAGGGTTAAAATGAAAAAAAAAATCACTCCCCACTTTACGTATAGGGGAGGTACCCTAATAAAATATTTTTTTCCACTTTTTATTTTACCACTTTGTCGGCGTAATTGATATACATATTAGTACCAAATTTCAGCTTTCTAGTGCTAACGGTCACTGAGATTATCCGCGGACGGACGGACAGACGGACGGACAGACATGGCGAAACTATAAGGGTTCCTAGTTGACTACGGAACCCTAAAAATATCGAACTATATTGAATGACATTATCAAAAGGGCTCGTCGCGACTGTTGTGAGAATCTCAAATATATATATATTTTTATAATACTTAGATAAATAGTTTTCAAGTTGGGTATTTAAGGTAATAGGTGAAAATTGACCATTCCCCCTCCACCCCCTTATCTCCGAAACTTAAATGAAATAAAATGTGGATAGTAGTGATTTACCTCTAGATTACAGGAAAACCTAAAAAAAGTCTATAAGCCTAATAATTTCTGAGTTATCGCTGAGAAACTGCCATGCACAAACAAAAACATACCTACGACCTTTTTTATTCAAAGTACAGGATAGTGGCTTTTAATGTGGAGTAATAGGTACCGTCAGCATCAAAAGTAGCTACGCATATGAAGTTGTCAAAAGCTCTTATTCCATTGTGATAAAGACTTTTGAACTTTTCAAATGCGCAGCTACTTTTGATGCTGACTGAACGTATAACCCTTGCGCCTACGGTATCCCCTGCCTGTCGTACAAGGCGACTAAAAGGGGTCCTTGGGGTTGAAGACGGTCGCAGTTGCATGGGGGCTGAGATCGCCTATGAAAACAAATGGTGGGACCCACAGAGGTGAGACTCTAGGGCGGCACTGGCTCACTCCGCTGGAGATCCCACAGAGCCATCCGAAATGAGTTGAGGAGAACAATCGGGGGGTTTTTAGTTGGTGCAAGTCCGACATAACAACCGCACTGTCCCCGCGGTGCTGTGGTATCCATAATGGATTTTCCCCCGGAGAAAAAAAATGGTACATTACCCTTCATAGTGCGTATTCTGACACGCACTTGGTCAGTTTTTTTTAGGTAATGCAAGCTCAAAAGAGTACTCAAACCTAATAAGGTGTCGAGAGACTTTCACATATCGGGAAAATCGTAGACATACCGAATCAATAATTGTATTGTTAGTTAACGTTATTGTTGAGCCTTACAAAAACAGTTTCAGTGCAGCCAAAGCAAAAAAAAATGTAATATCCAAATATGTCATAGTGAGGGCTATTTAGGAAATAAGTACATGCTTATTGTCCATGTATATTTAGCTCATAAGTTACCTTTAGACTTGTTTCTGTTTGTTCTCCAATAAATAAATAAATAACGATGTTTTATAATGAATGTGGATTAAATCAATGACGGTTCCATAATGATATTTTTTAGAACTTATTTGATTCTGTTACTTTACTAGTGATAGAAGAAGCTAGTTATACAATACATGATTATATGTGCAGTGAGGTAGGCGTTACTGGCCAAATATACTGACTTAACACTTTCAATTTTAATTCATAATTGATAAGGATTCATGAATGATAGGGATCTGCAACAAAGAATTATAGAGGTATACATTTTTAAAGGGAGTTGCAGGCGTCCATAGGCTGTGGTAACCGCTTTCCATCAGGCAGAACGTCCGCTTGTTTGCTACCGACGAGATATAAAATATGAATATATATGTACCTTAATTCTTAAAACCTTCGTTGAAGATACCACTCATAATCCATTGACTAGATGCGTACCTGCGAAGAAAATTATGTAATTAAGTTCAAGAACAAGAAATTGATATCCATAGACAATTCGTTTTAATTAGGTATTTCGTGTGTAAAGATTGTATAAATCATTTCGACTGAATGATATGTTGCTTGGTCACGTCATGAATAATTCCGTCCTTCTCGTGTCCGGCCACTCGCTTAATTGAGAGAACAAGACGTGTTTGTCGATGTCGAATCTTAATAAACCCGGTTTTTCACAATGCGACAGAGTCACAGCAACCACAGAATATATAATAGTACTGACGCACAGAAGGTTCACTGTTTAACAATCCCAATGATTGACTGGTAATCAACTCAAATAGTTTCCTTTCTACGGGACAGTAAACGCTCTTTTGTCTAGCTAGGGTTGTCACATTTGTGCATCAATCCAATGGTTGTCACATTTGTGCATCAATCCCGTGGTTGTTGTGGCAAAAATGATTTTTTTAGGTAAGAGGAGCACTGTGAGAGTCGAGTGCCTATCTATACCCAAAGCAGTTAGAAGGATAGGCCTGCTGATGCCGCATCTTCTTTACTAGGTAGCATACATAAGCACCTTATGTCGCTACCTTAAGAGGTATATTCAAACACGGTAGGTAATGTGTAAAATACCTTTTTATTAAACGACTACTCAAATATTCGACTAATATTAAAATTATTGACATGAATTTATTCACTGACTGAGAGTTACGTGAATAAGTAGATATGTATAGACTGAATAATTTCGCACAACTTCATAAATCAATTACATTAAAAAGGAGACGCTTAATGTAAGATTTATAAACATTGTATGATTTATTCGTATAAGTCCGAAATACCGATCGGACTAAGCACCGCCTACATGCTGGGTCAACGATAAATCATATTGCGACATCTCAAAAACGCTTACCTCAAAAACATGTTTGCCTGGCCAGTACAGCACGCACGAAAAGACACGGAAAACAAACCAAAAAAATAAATTACTTTTGTCTACCTCATTTCTTTCCCGTTGTTGGACGTCGAACAACTCATAAATCACCGAAAGATAAGCATAAAAAGATTGTATGAAGTGGGTACACGGTAGAACTAAACTTTTCGTATTTTGTTATCTTGTGTCAAGCGGAGCCTTAAAAAATCCCGCCTACGCGCTTCTACGAAACTGAAGATAGCGTCCAGTTCCTACTAGTTCCGTGGTGGGACTGGTGGGGGCAGTAAGAGACTTAATTAACTTCTGTTTAAATATGTAGTAAATATGTAGTTTTAAATATGTAGTTTAAATTAAATTACCTTTTATCATAGGTGAATGTAACACTCTATAGAGAACATCGAATATTTTAAGTGATACCATCGATACGATCTATTTAACAATATCTATTAATTAGATGGCAGATTAAACAGCAGTGAGATTCATTGAAAGGGACCAATTTATAGCATTTTCTTCATTTTCTTGTATCTTATCACTCACAGACTGAACTGAGAGAAGTGCCAGTATTAGAGGGCCTAGTAATCACTAACCATCACAAAATAAAACCCACAAAAAGTGTCAAAAATTTCGTTCATCCCTCAGAAAGCCGCGGTCACCTGCGCCCGAACAAATTGGCGCGTTACCACGCAAGCAATTTATCAGCACTACATGGCGCCTACTGAGCAATTAGATTTGTTAGCTTGTACCCGAGGAGTTTCATCACGCCCCCGCTCAACAACAGATGCTTGGACTAATAACCTCTCGAAGTTTCCCCTCGACCCCTCTCTCCCCGAATCCACCCCAGCCTCCCCAAGCAACCCAACTAAGATAGATTGCGCCACCATTCTTGCAATTTTCCTGTCGTATCTTGCCTCGTAAATTCCTGGTGATATATTGGTTCGGATCTCTCGCGATGCGCCCAGGAGCATACTCGAAATATGATAAGAGTTATTTATTATTGTTCTTATTGATTTTTTTCGGGGGCGTTGTTTGCTTCCTTGTGCACAATACGAGTATATAGGGTGGAAAACATAAACACGTATTTACTTAGGGCGATATCGTGTAAATTTTCTTTGACACCTCTATTTTAGTTGTACTTATCAATTTAGTCTAGTTCTTTTGTTACCCACAGGTAAGTAATTATGGTTTAAGTATTTTTTATTATATTTGTGGCATTGTATCAAAGAACACATCGGTTTTAATAAAATTGCACACTATTGAAATGGTATTTTTTAAACAAATGTCACTAAATGCTGAAAGAAAAATGTTTTTCGCCGGCCCGTTAAAAAACATACAAACAACAGCGAACGCGTAATATTTTTTATTCCATTTGTGACACCGTGTCAAAGAACACACCAGTTTAAATAAAATTGTACACTATTGAAGTGGTATTTTTTAAAACAAATGTTACTAAATGCTGAAAGAAAATTATTTTTCGCCGGCCCGTTAAAAAACCTACAAACAGCAGTGAGCGTGTAATTAATAAAATAAGTAATTAATCTACAAAGCGAACGCGGAAACAGCGATACCAAATTACTTGGAAAACGCGCTGATGAAAAAGCCAAATTAAAAACACCCGAGGCCTTTCTTGGGCAAACTGCGCGGCCATTTCCATACTATAATGACAATAAATCGTAGGAACATCATTAATAAGGCTTCAACCTAGTTTTCATTCTGACTCTCGTCTTATTTTATTCGTCCTTCATTTCCTCCTAGGCCACATTGGCAAAATCTAAATTTCAAATGAAAGGCAAATGGTGAAAAATATTGTGCTCTGAGCAGGATTCGAACCTGCGTCATCCTGGCATACATACATTGGTGAATGTTTAACGTGATCGCTCCAACTGTTGTGAACAATAACGCGCTGACTGCCAAAAACACCTTTGCTTCTCGTTTTTTTTATCCCACGTCGGTGGCGAACAAGCGTACGGCCTGCCTGATGGTAAGCGGTCACCGCAGCCTATGGAAATAAACCTTTTCAACATGATTGCGTCTATGTTGAAAATATAGCATCTGTCCATCCCGCACTTACATACAATGTCAGTTCGAATCAGCCTGTTATGTCCGACATACCTGATTCGGGAGACGGGAGCAGGATCAACCTTACGGATTCGGTAGATCATAAGCTACAAGTTTCGTACCACTATCAGTGAGTTTAACGTTATTTTTTAGTGTTATTAATTATTTGTGACATACATGGGTCACTCTACAATAAGCCTGGGCTGCACCAAACCATCTGTAATCGTAAGCGGTGTTCGTTAAAATTTGAATGTATGGAAAGTTTGACAAAGTTTCTATGGGATGACAGTTGCCGGCGCCATATTTAACGTTGTGTGTGATCATAAGTCAGTGCAACCCAGCCTAAGAATACTTCCGTCAAGTACCGATCTTCGTTTATCTGTGATACGTGTCAAATTGAATGTCATTAGAGTCTGATTACTTTTGAAATATCGTAACTCACTCAATGTGTCAACTTACTTTCTTCATAATCTACAGTTACTGAGATTATATCTTTATTAACTGGTTCTTGTAGGGCGACCCTGATTGTAGAGAACTAAACTTTTACATGCTTAACGAAAAGTAAAAAAAAAAGAAAACTGTGGGTGTATCACTAAAGTAGGTACGATGGCTTACTATGTGTGCTCGCGTCTCCCGAATTAGCCTGTGTACGCGATCATACTGTATGCTGATGACATGAATCGAATAATAACGTAATTGAGTTTATTAGCGAAGAGTATAGGCAAATACTTATTTAAATTAGCCACCTATTTTCTGGGATAAAATATCTATATAAAGAAAATTCCTGTGATTTTAGTATGGAACACCAAAAAGCAGAGCATAGGACAATCAATTAAAATCAAATTCAAAGTCACATTTATTTATTCTGCAAAGTGCAAAGCTCCTTTACAAGTTTGAACAACATACATAATATGTACAATTGTACATCATATAACATCACACGACGACGTTGGACGACTATGTGAATTATTTATCACTACAATTACTATTTCTGATATATCATTGGATTAGAAGGTTATACGTAATGTTATAAAAATAACGAATGCGCAACTCAAGATATTTGTTTACGTCATAACCCAAAAACAATCACTAATCTATCATCCGATCCGCAACGGCAAAAACTGAAAAACCACTCAGCCCCGTATTTGTCAAACCATAAACAATCTAGAGGAAGCCGTTCGCTCTAGACGCCGGATGCGAGCCGAGTGTCGCTACCGGAACTGTTATTGCCGGGACGACTACTACTTCCGGCCGTGTAGACTTCTAGTCTAGCGGGTGTCTTTGCGACAGTCGATGGAGGCATCAAAAGGTATCGCTGAAGACTTTCTCTAAAACTTAAAGACGTAATCTCTAACAATACAAGTCACATTATGCCCCTATTGGACGTGTCGCGTAAGGTGCTATGCTATGAAGTTGTAATAAAACAATATACAGTAATACTGCTACTAATACTGCTCCTATACTATGTTTTTCGGTACTTCTCCTAAGGTTGTCTGAAAGAGATCGCTATTTAGCGATAAGATTAACTGTTGCTTTCCTCTACCAGTATTGATTATGTAATGCATTGTGTTTTTTTGAGGTGTGCAATGAAGACTCTCTATGTTGTGTTGTATAAATACCTATACAGATTTATCGGCATTACGAGTAACATATAAGGTGCTGCCAAATTTGATGTCAATACTTTAACAGATGTTAATTAACATCAAAATAATTTACTTTAAATAGGAAATAATAAAACTTTTTATGCGTGTTTTTTTTTTGTTTTCGTTTTCCGAACAAAATAATTGAATTAAAATTCTGCCCAAACATAATCTTTCTTTGCATGTAACTGACAAAGGTGCTTATTTTTTTCTGTCAAGTGAGCTACACATACAGTCAAAAGAGGTTGCACACGATAATCAAAGAAGTCTTAATCATTGAATACTGATTATTTCATAAACATAGTGTTTTCCTAATTTTCTCTGAAAACTAACAGAAACTTTAAATTAGTTTTATACTTAAGTCTGCTTCTAAGGACGAGTACTATCAGCTCTGAAAGTATTGGCATCTAATTTGGAAGCACCTTATATATAGCGACAAAAATAAAATGCATTTGCTCTATGAATAAACGATGTAAACAAGATTTTTTTTTAATTACTAAAATAGGAGCGCTGACAGGTTGTGACACGGTTATTTGGGTATACATATGTAGTAGATAGAAACAACCATACCTAAGCTGAGCGAGCTGCCTAAGAGATGAGTCAGTAATCGTACAAATACCTTTGTACAAAATTTATAAACAAGCAGATTTATAGATATCAAAACCAAATGTATTTTTGCTCATATTTGAAGCAATATAACTAGGCTAGTTAGTGCTTCCACAGCTGCACATGCTGCCATGATAACTCTAACTAATTAGAAGAAGAAATTCATTTAAATAAGGCTATACCGTCGCCAAAATTTTGTCTCACTTGCTCGCTAGTGTTAGGGTGAGATCTGGCTGATACTAATAAATAAAGACAACGATAACAAAAGAGTAACCAGCTTGACTAAAAATACTAACGGCATTAATTATTGTAGGTTTGTGAGGTTCCTGGTGGCGAATAAGTATCTAAGGTTACCACCAGCAAATCTCCCATAAATCAATATAAACTACGTATTACTACAACACACCATCAGACAGGCCATACTTTTTTACCACCAACGTAAGAATGCATGTGATCTAGGATTGTTTCTAAACTACATCAGTGAGTTTCTCACCTTCCTGCCACCTGTGCTAAATATTTAGATCTGCTTGAGTATAGTTAGAAACCCTAACGGCAATCTGGAAGGCGAATTATCTACATGCAACAGCAACATGCACGGCACAACTCCAACACCGAAACCTTGCATGTTTATAAAATTATCTAAACTTGTTAGACTTCATTGGCTGGTTGAAACCTTGCCGAACTGACATCGCTGCGAGATCCCGCCGCAGATTGGGATCCCTTCTATTGAGGAATAGCTCGCACGCCACGAAAGGCCGCGATCCTTGAAATGCACCGCATTCTTGTGTACAATGCTGCCAGACCTGGGACACTTTGTGTTGTTTGAAAATTATTTTACATTAAATTTACTTGTTTTTTACTATACTTTTACAGTTGATAATATCCACAAAGTCTTAATTATAACCCTGATCGCTTTACAATTTTGGATTTATTAATGATATTGTATTTTCCAGGACACAAAACTTCCACGATTATTTTAATAGATATCTTTAAAGGATACAGAGTCCTAATGCACTGGACCAAATTTTTAAACTGCCTGCTAAACTATTGATCTCCGTTAATTTCGGACAATCACACAACGCAGCCTGCGCCCAGTTAATTTTAATAAAGCGCTTCCACAACAAAAAGCCACAAATCAAAAGAATAAATTAAACAACTCCAGCCCGCGTTAATTAATTCGGATAGACAATTTTATTATAATTTATTACCTGTCGGGGGCGAAGCCTGAAACTACAATAGATACAATTTGATATCAAAACTTATCTGCGAATTGTCTTAACCCCTCAACCCTTTCTGTTCGGCTCATAAAGTTGGCAAAACGTACAAAAATACGAACATAATGCCATTTGCATAATATTTCGAGCTTTGTTTTTTCATAGAGCGGTGGGTTTCAAATGTCACCACAGACGGGGGGTGCGAAAACTGCCATTATGGGGCGCTGAGTGTATTAAAAATCGTTTCGCGTCCTTTGGATTCTTAAGGTTATGGAGCGTTAGTGCGTTCAACCCTAATATGCGAAGAATGGCCGGGCAGTCAGAAATAAAAGGATATAGATCACTTCAATTGTTTTTCTGGGGGAGGTTTAGAAACTTGTATAAGCATGAAATAAAATATATTTCTGCAGACTCACGCCGTTTACATTTCAGAATATAAAAATACCGTTCAATTCAAAAACTCTCGAGAGAGGTACGGCGTATTTTGAACCTATTCTTCTTTCTCTTTATTTTACCTTTCATATTACTTAAACATGGTAGAGCGCTATTTCTCTGATAATTATTTCATTCATATATAAAAAATATATATCCTTGTCCAAAATTAAAAATCTGCACAGTATATTTAGAGTTAGTAAAACCGAGAGACTTAACTAACTCAAAGGTTGTCTGGTAGAGATCGCTCTTTAGCGATAAGACCGCCTTTTGTTTGCCTCTACTTATTGTTATTACGTATTGTACTGTGTCCTTTAATTGAGGTGTGCAATAAAGACTATTGTATTGTAACTCAAATTAGGCGCTGGAGCATATTAAAATATGTTAATAATTAAATAAAAGAGGATTGTTTTACGCCAATCGATATAACAAAACTAAGCAAAGCTTGTATGAGTTGTATGCTTGCTACTCGTAAAATGAAGCGTATTCTTCGAAACATTAGTCTACGAAAAGTACGCTCTTAATTATATTTTAATTAACTTGTAGTGTATGTTAACACATAACTCAGATAAATTAATAAGAGTCAAAAAATACAGTGCACTAGCCACAATCCCCAGCTAATCATTCGAAAACGGAATCGCATTGTGCAATTAACAAGCTGTATAACACGGCCATCCATCATGCTATTTCAGCACGTTGTGTAACTTTTGATGATTTATCTCACCGCGCTTGAGATCATCAGTGATCCGTCAATGAGCTTGATACGTGGGTTCCTCAATTTGCTTCGACACAGGCTGAATGACGGCATCGGGCCGTCACTCGATCTATTTACCCAGATGCAGGTCGTCAACCCAGCGATTGATATCTCTACCGGCTCAAGATTGAGATCCTTGCGAAAGTGTTAATTTTACAGAGCGGTTGGGTTAGTTATAAAAGATGACCTAGTGTTGTGCAAGAAGTGATATTTTGATTCTCTGATCGGCCTAAACGTATAGGTCTGATATCAAATTTACTGCGTGCATTCCTTATGATTTGCATTTGCGCGCGCAGCAGCCCGTTCACAAATACCTGTCAGCATCGTCTTATAGGGTTCACAAATACCTGTTAGACAATTATAAATTTACGTACCTATTTTAGAAACGAAAAGTGATGAAGATTAAACTCCAGCAGTAGGTACTGCAGGGGTTGATACGTTATGAGTCTCATCAGTCTCGGTTAGAATTAGCGCGCAAAGCAGCCCGTTGCTGCATCTGTACGTACCTAGATACTCGTAACTGTATTACGATCGTCTTATGAAAATTTAAAGTGTTCACAAATACCTGTTAGACATTATAAATTTACGTGTTTTAGAAACGAAAACTGATGAGATGAAACTCCAGCAGTAGGTATTGCAATAACTACAGCTATACGTTATAAGTCTCAGCAAATCCCCTAAGACTCCCCAGTTAGTACCTCCGCAGGCCAAGCGGGCCTTATAGTATCTTTGCACCTCGTTCGCAAATTATGCAATTTGTCGCATTTTCTGTCCTAAGCATCCAATACATAACCTCAATCCATCCTGACATGGGCCATTTATCTATTGAATTACATGCACGACAGATAATCGCCCTTCAATCCTGGACTCTCCTGACAGATAAATTAGTCATGTTGTCTGTCTACCTTTGAACATATATAGTAGGCGCATGAATGCTTAGTTGAATTGCAACTTCAGTGAGATAATATGACTACATTCCTTTAGTATTGTAGTCCTAGTGAGAAATCTTTTGAATAAAAATATGTAGACTAATTTTGTACTAAAGCAGCAACGACATCTCACTGAAATTCTAAAATTCAAATTAAAGGGAAAAATTGAGTAATTTTGTGCTCCGCGCAGGATATGCGGCCAATATGGGCCAATAATAATTTTTATCTACTTTTTCCTTTCATTTTAAATTTAAAAATATGTATGTAGGTTAATAGTGAAAGTTTACAGGACCTATTAGGAGTACATATAAGTAGACGCTAAAAACGCAGTCTTATCAAATATTGCAACGTTTAATGATGATTTATTTAAACCTTCATAATATTTGTTAAATTCGATGTCTGATGACGCTATTAATGACAACTGTCTTACCTGACTACTATTAACCTAAATGGGTGAATTGCAAAAAATGTGTACATAGTTAAGGGCTTTAAGAAAACTTAATTGATTCCTTTGTGTTAGGAAAGTTAGTCATACAAACTATATGGGTAACTTTCGTAACACAAAGGAATCAGTTAAGTTTTCTTAACTAAAGCCCTTCAATATGTACATTTTTTTTGCAATTCACGTAAATATCAAACGATTTTGTTTAGAAAATATCTCAACACGTGACTTAACTTTACGAACGTACGATAGATAAATCTGTCATTTTTACTATGGAAACTGATTTTTAGATCTACCTTATACGCGAAAACTTAGTGTAATTAACCTGCAGGGAGACCAGATCAAAGTATGAATTTGCTAAAAATAGGATTTTTATTTTAGAAAACGTCTGGAGTGTCATGGAAATGGATAGTTTATGCGCACCATTATAATTTGATCTGTTTTCGCGGTGCTCGCTGATGATAAATCCTACTGCAGCACGGGCTGCAATATTTTTGCATCTGTCAACGCGGTCGGGGTGGATTCTAAAATCAAAATTATCATGCAATTTTAGTTAAACCAAACGCATTTAGTTGACAGAATGAGTTATTTGTTCTGCACAAACACGTTTAGTGCGTTTTGCTACATGACAAATGTGTGATGCTGAGTAATGCTGGAATTTGATCGCGAGCTTGTTACATTCAATTAAACAAACGATTTCACGTTTTACATATTTCATATCATATAGGTACTGTCGTCATCAACAACAACGAATTTTCATAATTCCTAAACCGTTCCAGTTATCATACATTTATATATTAAATCTCAATGTAATGAATCTGGTAATAGAAAGACCAAAAATAAGAGCACCGTATTTGTTCCACAACATCCAAATTATACTGACATTAATTATAGAATGCTAAGTGGTCTTCCACATGGCGAAGCTTCGTTAAATATTTTGAATACAAATTTAAATACGATCTATACTAAACACATTATGCTGTAATTTATTGGAACTTACTTCAGCTGACAATTCTAATGTTTACTAAATACCTATTTTTGTAAATATTTCGTATATAATGACTAATGTTACTAAACCTCGTTCAAGCTCGTATTTTATTAGAAACTATTTAGTTTTTCAGAACGTATAGATACAAATAACGTAGGTAGTTAAATTGGCCTTACAAATTTTGAAATGCTTACAACTCAAAATAAACTGATAAAAGGCTACGATGCTTTTATTGAAGTTTTAGATAGTAACGAAGCCATTTTTATTGCATTGTGCGTAGTATAATTTAAGCGGGAAAAAAGACGATTTTTTTACGAATTTCGACGATTTAGATAGAAACGATATTTTTTATGAAAAACCAAAAAAAAATTTGATTTTAAACCAAATTTAATTGATTTTAAACCGTATTAGTCCTGTTCTGGATAGTAAAGAACATAAACTGTCAACATACCTTTCAATTCACACAGACAACAGCCTCAGTAGCTGAGCGTTTTTATTGATAAGAAGTTGATTCTAAAAACAATTTCTAACCAAAAATTGTATTATGTCTTGTTTTTAATTGTAATGGAATTTTAACACAATCCAATAAAGCAGAAAACGATATTTGAGACCACACAACCACACGTAACGAATATATATAGACCAAGCCTAATCAGATATGTATTGTATCCCCGATACATCATTTGCATATCCCGGCCACATGTGGTCATAGGCTGGGGGTCATATGGACCCCGTATTTAATTTTCATAAAACGAGGAGCCTTAATCCGTCTACAGAACACCTAACCCTTTATTTCGGAATTGGTGCCGGGTGTGTGAGAATTTAATAATTTATTATTTGGAACGATTTATGGCTTTTGTCTGCGTAAAGTAAATGAATTTCAATGCGGAATGCTGGAAATAGGTAGTGGAAGTGTTAATAGTAGCTTGACTAGCTTCATTTAAAATTTTGCTTTGTTCGCCATTGGAATATGAAATCTTTGGAACAACATTTTTGTCGTATCTGTTCGGCTATGGAGTACTCAAATGAAATCGTAAAGCAAACATTAATCAGCTATAAGATTTCAGTTAAATCAAGATATGGCATTATTAGGCATATAAACAATACTACTAATATATCAAATTTATGTATATAACGACATAAGTGCAAAAAATGGCCAGTACTGGCCATGGCAGCAGCACTGTCGGCTGGCAGGTTGCTGGCAGTACTGGTGTAGTAGTACTGGCCAACATTTTAACGCCACCCTCAAATTTGTAATAAAAACGTAAATCTGTTTGTAGGTGGCGCTGCTATGTTCAACGAACATATTTGAGCCGTCCATTCATTACATATCCCCTCTCCTCTAGAGAATCCAACCGGATTCAAACCATGGGCTTCAAATCGCTTGAATGCCTCTAGGACTTTGCAGTCTGTAGATGTCCATCCTTTTAGCTATTATGGCTTTCTCAAATTTGGGCGCTAGCTTGGACATGAAATTCTTGCCAGCGCTAGACAGATGCTTTGTGTGCTTCCACACCAGGTCACCTTCTCTATATTCACACGTGCGGCGCCTAAGGTTATAAGTACCTTTTACTGTTTTCACCATGAGAGAACCTCATTCTTTCGCAGACTTCCTTATAAACCCTCCTGACGATGGTTGATAGTCCTTTCAAATCTCTCTTTGCTCACTACCAGCGGGTCACCGTGTTCAAAGCTGTATGGCTTTAGCCCTCGGGTGGTTATAATATACCCGGTATTATCATCATTAACCTCAAATGATATCATATTCATAAAAGCACAAACGTGTGGCATACATTTGTAGGGTTTTAGTCTGCGAGACCTTTATATATATTTATATAGTAGTAGGTATATTGAAACTATTTAAAATTGCGACAAGTCAAAGTGATCCACAATTTCGCAGTGGCCAATCGATTGCCAAGTATTTAATGATCATTTGGCACTGTGTTGAGTGGACGGCACTCCTTAAAGATCTACGGACATGCAATAAATATGAAACACTTCACAGGTTACTATAGTGAAAAAATCTTTCTCACACACAGAAATTCAATCTAATCAATATCGTAAAGACTGACAGGGATTTCATCACAGTTTCACTTTTTATCGATTTGCATGAACTAGATTAATTAGTCTACTAAAGAATTACAAAGATATGTATGTATTCAATTATATTCTAGTGCGTGTATTATTTTCCTGTCGACACGGTTTCTCCACTCCTTTCATGTAAGCATAATATTTATTATTTTCCTATATTACGTATACAAACATGAATAAAGATGATAAAGGCATTGTCTACTTTTATAACCTTTATTCATGTTTGTTATCACCAGTTGTATTTATTTTGTGCATTAGAGATTGTTCTTCCACTACTAGTGTATTTTTGTTTTAATTATTTTACTTCCCATCATTATTGCATTTCTTTGATTATAACAACCACCACCACCATATCAGCCACAGGACGTCCACTGCTGGACATGGGCCTCCCCCAAATTCACAGGGGGTGTATGCCATAATGGCATCACAGACTGTGGTGTCTAATGTGGAACGAATCTGGACAGACCAACGTTTTAGGCTCCTACCTCGGGGTCGTTTTCCGTCCACTGTGCCTGTCAGTACGAGCTTTTCTAGAATGTTACTTCTTTTTGTACGAGGGTAAAACTGAAAGTTTCGGGAATAGAAGAAAATATGCAGTATAAGTGAGTTTATTTATTTTTATTGTTTTTCAAAATATTCTCCTTTGTATTTCATGCACTTATGCATGCGTTCAAACCAGTCCATAAAGCACTTTTTGAACTCTGAAGTAGGGGTCGACAAAATGGCTATTTTATAGGCCTCCACTGCTTCTTCTGGCGTCTGAAACCGCTGACCACGCAGTTTGTCCTTGATTCTGGGGAATGTAAAAAAGTCGTTGGGACTTAAGTCAGGGCTATATGGAGGGTGGTCCAATATTTCGACTTTTTCACCGTCCAGGTACTCAGTTGTTGTCCGAGCGGTGTGTGGGCTGGCGTTGTCGTGGTGAAGGATGATGCGACGACTAGGGTTTGTTTTTCGGAGTTCAGCAAAGACGTTCGGCAAACAAATAGTGGTGTACCAATCAGCATTGACTGTTCGACGATCCTCAAGAGCCACAGTAGCTACGTGACCAGATTTAGAGATAAACGTAGCCACCATCTTCTTAGCCGTACTGCGAGAACGAACAACTTTTGTGGGTTTGAGCTCGTCTTCGAAGACCCATACTCGGGATTGGTTTTTAGTTTCAGGCTCATAAGCGTATATCCACGACTCGTCACCTGATACTATGCTAAAAACAGCATTTGAGCGTCCCTTGTTAAATCTTTTCAAAGTTTTGCGGCACCAATTGACACGGACTATTTTCTGCTCGTCAGACAATAGGTGAGGTATCCAACGGGAAAATAACTTTTTCACGCCTAATTCTTCTTTTAAAATAATTTGTATTTGACTCATTCCAATACCCAGGTGCTCTTGAATTTCCCGATATGTCACATGTCGGTCTTCATTTATCAGACGACGCACAACATCGACGTTTTCTTGCGTGACTGCCGATTTTGGTCGACCTTCACGCACTTCGTCGGTGAGGGATACACGGCCACGTTGAAATTCTGAATACCACCTGTATATTGTAGTCTTTGAAGGAGCTTCAATATTAAAAGCAGCAACCATCCGCTCTTCACATTGTTTTTGTGTTAGTCCACTTTTAAAGTCATAATAAATCATAGCTCTGAAATTTTCACGGCACAATTCCATTTTAAGCAGTGACTCGACGACTTCAATAAACAATTGAAACCGAACCATACTTTTTTTTTTCTAAGTGGCCAGTGTGTTGAGATAAGGAAACTTCAGAGATTATAAAAAGGTATAATACATGTTAAAAATAAATTAATAAGTATTCGATTCCCGCCACTTTCAGTGCAAGCCTCGTAGCAAGTTGATGCAACCCGCTTTCTTTGCTTATTATTTTAGTGGTTTCATTTACAGAACAGTTAAGCGATACAATTATCACCAAGGAACACAACGTACAGAAACCAAGCCGTAGTTACAAATGCAATCCTACATTATGATAGCTACATTAGCATTTGTTCACAATGGTTGTCCTGCAACAACAATGAACTATGCAGAATAGCCGCCTAATACATTATTCCTTACAACTATGTATGCACCCAAATATATTTGTTACTTAAAATGGGTACACAATACCTAGTAGTAGGTAGTTGATTTGATATATACCTACTGAAACTATTGTCAGTAATTGGATATAGTGTTAATGTCGTAGGGAACATTACAATCAGTCTTGTTGTAAAATTATTCTTCCAAGTATTTATGTGAATTAAACGATTATCAAATACCTGTGCGTTAAAGTGTACTTATTTATACGCAGTTTATACGCAACCCTTTCATGGAATATTTTGGTTATGTTAGTTTCTGATTAAATTAAGAACAGATATGTAATAAATAATAAAGATGACAAATAAACTAATAGGTGAGGTGATTAACTGCGCAAATACAGTCATTTCAATGGACACATAAATATTCATAGCAGCATAATTAAGGATGATTCACAGTAGACCGTTCCGTGTCCGGGCCGGCCCGTTTTCTACGTGCGCACGTCATCGGCCGTCGCGCGGCCGGGCCTCGCCCGGGCCCGGCCGTCGCTCGGAAGCGGCCCGGTGACGGGCCGCCCCGGTCGCTCATCTGTCGACGCGAACGATTGACGGCCGGTCTAGTTACGGCCGGGGCTCGGAAGCAGCTCGGTCCCGGCCCGGCCCGGACTCGGCACGTTGACCTAAAACAACGCTCCGATGCCCGTAGGCCGGACTTTCGACGGACGGCTCGGGCATATAGCTTGAAAATATGTAGGTTGTCAACTGTCATATTTCAATATGTGAAATACGGGAGTCTATTTAACCTTGCATTTAGTCGGTTTATAGAGTAGGTGTTTGCACGGTGTTTACCGCATAAAAAAAATCAGCACGCAGGTTTATAAGGCCGATGATAAACTGTACTGACAATGTTTTTAAGGGTTGTTCTGTACGATTGATTGTAAATACATTTATTTTTAACAACATTTTTTAAAAGAAGCAATTTGTGAACGAAATCCGTGACGGCGTTTATTTTTGATACTCATAATAAATATATTTACGAATACCTTTAGCGTAATACCTATCACTCAGGTTTGGAGTCATCCATAAAAGTATTACTTAAACCTACTTACCTTAGATTCATAATATCAACAGATCTGTAGTGTTAATCATGATGAATTTTCAAGTAGTTTTCTCTTTGAATCCTTATGGTTTACCAAGATGAGTTAGAACGGGACAGATAGTACAATCATTGTCAGCTGTTAACGAATTGTCTCCATTTAATTCACACCAAAATGTCAAATCCCATATGGTTCAAAACGTCAGTTCAGTACAATTTGCAGTTATTAAAGCAGAGACACTGATGGGTGAAGACCTGTCAGATATCACTTATCTGTCTCTCTCAAACTTCCTGATATGTGATTAGTATAGATCAGATGTAGGAAAATCGTTCAACTTAACACGTTCCCTGTCCGAAGGCCCCCAATGTGGGGACATGAAGCTTTTTTTCAGGAGTCCGTGTCCCCACTGTGGGTCCACGGGTTGTTCACGGCTACGAACTACAACTGTCACTTGGACTTGTGACATTGAAGGATAATTTTGTATGGGGACAGGGAACGTGTTAAATGAGCGGATCTGCATTAAGCCTCTCACAGACTGCCGAGGCCTGGCCACGGCGGTCAAAAGTAAACTTGTCATTAGCTGTCAAATTTACTATTGACCGTCACCGCAGGCCACGCTAGTGTGGTTCAGGCCTTACTCTGATATCTGTGCTGCTTACTGATAAGTTCAAAGGAGTTGCATTGGGTTAACTAATGGAATACAATAATCAAACAGTGCAAGTAGGTATTTATTTTTATTCAATGATAAAAATCGCCATGTTGCGTAAGGATACTACGCAGAAATCGAATATGTCGAATCATTAGTTTGGTCGTAAAACTGGCATTAACATGGTACATGATACGAGGCTTGCACTGAAAGTGGCGGGAATCGAATACTTATTAATTTATTTTTAACATGTATTATACCTTTTTATAGTCTCTGAAGTTTCCTTATCTCAACACACTGGCCACTTAGAAAAAAAAAAGTATGGTTCGGTTTCAATTGTTTATTGAAGTCGTCGAGTCACTGCTTAAAATGGAATTGTGCCGTGAAAATTTCAGAGCTATGATTTATTATGACTTTAAAAGTGGACTGACACAAAAACAATGTGAAGAGCGGATGGTTGCTGCTTTTAATATTGAAGCTCCTTCAAAGACTACAATATACAGGTGGTATTCAGAATTTCAACGTGGCCGTGTATCCCTCACCGACGAAGTGCGTGAAGGTCGACCAAAATCGGCAGTCACGCAAGAAAACGTCGATGTTGTGCGTCGTCTGATAAATGAAGACCGACATGTGACATATCGGGAAATTCAAGAGCACCTGGGTATTGGAATGAGTCAAATACAAATTATTTTAAAAGAAGAATTAGGCGTGAAAAAGTTATTTTCCCGTTGGATACCTCACCTATTGTCTGACGAGCAGAAAATAGTCCGTGTCAATTGGTGCCGCAAAACTTTGAAAAGATTTAACAAGGGACGCTCAAATGCTGTTTTTAGCATAGTATCAGGTGACGAGTCGTGGATATACGCTTATGAGCCTGAAAATAAAAACCAATCCCGAGTATGGGTCTTCGAAGACGAGCTCAAACCCACAAAAGTTGTTCGTTCTCGCAGTACGGCTAAGAAGATGGTGGCTACGTTTATCTCTAAATCTGGTCACGTAGCTACTGTGGCTCTTGAGGATCGTAGAACAGTCAATGCTGATTGGTACACCACTATTTGTTTGCCGAACGTCTTTGCTGAACTCCGAAAAACAAACCCTAGTCGTCGCATCATCCTTCACCACGACAACGCCAGCCCACACACCGCTCGGACAACAACTGAGTACCTGGACGGTGAAAAAGTCGAAATATTGGACCACCCTCCATATAGCCCTGACTTAAGTCCCAACGACTTTTTTACATCCCAGAATCAAGGACAAACTGCGTGGTCAGCGGTTTCAGACGCCAGAAGAAGCAGTGGAGGCCTATAAAATAGCCATTTTGTCGACCCCTACTTCAGAGTTCAAAAAGTGCTTTATGGACTGGTTTGAACGCATGCATAAGTGCATGAAATACAAAGGAGAATATTTTGAAAAACAATAAAAATAAATAAACTCACTTATACTGCATATTTTCTTCTATTCCCGAAACTTTCAGTTTTACCCTCGTAGGTACCTATACTTCTTCTTTACATGATATAATTTTCACAGGGGCCTTTCAGCTCGAAGTACGAATTTTTCTATGGGAATGTTAGTTTAACTTGTTTGTACCAGATGTCATTGGGTGCTATCTCTATCGCACTTGCATATTGAAGTGACAGATGATGATGATGATGTCTTCCTCAGGCAATTACTATAGTAATTGCCATCATCACCTTAATTTAACTCATCAATTCAATGTAACCAAACGGTGCCTATATCTTATTATCTTGCTTTCTAGTATCCTATCTTTCATTATAACAGTTCCTAATTACATTATTCCTGATGATGATGATGATTCATAAGTCCATTTCATTGTTTCACCCCGCTTAAAAAGCATATAAAAACTTTGCGGACAATGTTGTAATTCCAGCCTATTTGACATTTTAGAGTATATGTCAGGATCGTAGCAAGTGGAAATCCGTGATCTCTGCCTACCCCTCTGGGAAACAGGCGTGAGTATATAAATGTATGTATGTAACTATATTGGCTTTGGCTAATAGTATTAAGAGTCCGCAGAAAGATCTGTCAGTCATGTTTAGACCGTGTATGTAGTTCCGTGGTTTTCTGGAGCATTTGGACCAACGGGTGAAAGCGATAAAGTACCAAAGTGTCTATAGCTACTTATACTTTATGAGTTTTACTGTATTCATACTGAGTAAATAAATGACTTATGATATGAATTATGGATACTAAAAACGTATTATCTTACATTGCATATTAAAAAAAGTAAATAATTCAAATACTACTAGGCTTCTATCATTCAATCTTCTAGCAATCTACAAAAGTATTTGCCGTTACCTTAGATTTACACAATGACAACCATAGATACAGGTATCAACATTGTTACGGGAATTCCATACTTTCAGTGCCTTATTTCCGTACCTATCCTGAAAATACGAATTACCATTTAAAAAATTACGTTACTAAACGAGTTTAATATTGAGGAAACAAGATCTACGACATGCTATGTTTAGATGTCGTTCCCGTGCTGCATAGAGGCGATGTTGTAGGTACTTGAGGTCAATAATGTCAATGAAAGACATTGAAAGCCGCGCTTGTATGCTGGTCAAGAGACGTATATAATTATACCTTTTATTGGAATAGCTGACAGAATCCAAGAATGTTTCCAGTTAGGAAGCTTAGATTAATTTAAAAAAGCGCGTATTTACACAACAACAATAGCGAAATGGCCTGGCGATCTGGTCAAAATCGCGGGAATCCATTGGATGAGGGCGGCGCAAGACCGGTCAATTTGGAAAATAGCATATTATGATTATTTGATTATTAATGAATGACTTTTGCTTACCTTAAGCACATCAGGGCTAGCTGATATTTTTTACATTATGAATTATATAGTAATTGATATTATATAGCTATGGCAGCACCGTAATGAAGCGTATTAATAATAAAACTTATTATTTGTTGCATTGCGGATAAAATATCGATGTAATAGATACAATAAAACCAAGTACGAGCCCAGTACAAAATAAATTTGACATTTTATAAATTGACATAACTGTCATATTCTTGCAAATATCAAATATGACAAGTGGGACCCGATGAAGGCGATGAGATCCGAAGATTAGCGAAACGGTAGCCTCGGCACGGGCCGCCTCGGAAACGGGCCGTCACGGTGAGGTTCGGTGGGCACGACAACGATGAATGGTAAACTCGTACGTGGCCCGGTGGCCGAGCCTCGGACGCGGCACGTCCCGTTGCGGACTCGGGCCGGCCCGGAAGCGAAATGTATAGCACATCGACGTGCAAATAAGCTCGGAGACGGAACGTTACGTTGACGGGCCGGCCCGGACTCGGAACGGTCTACTGTGAATCATCCTTTAAAATATAATTAAATTACTTATATATCATTTGCATTACCGATAACATGCACTCACTTTCTCTTCAATTCATAATGTTTAAATAAGAAACAATATGCTACGCGCCAGGAGTTATGGTAATAGTGATCTGTCACGACTTCCATTCAGGGAGACTGACGAGACACGAGACGAGAAAATCTACCTTCCTCGTTCTAATTAAAACAGTGCAAATCAGACAAGAGTCGCTGAGTCGCGTGCGACGCGACTTGGTTGGACGTTGTGCTAGACAACGGGTACATGTGTCATACTTCCCTATAACGCACTATAGGAATGATAGCTACTCAGTGATCGCTATTGCAAAGACTCCCGGCACTCACTAATCTACCAAATCAACTAGACAAACGTAATACCTATACGAACGACGTGAATTTCTCCTTAGCCAGTTATCAACTTGGCCTGGTCGGGTTATAGTTAACGTTAAAACGATATTTATTCAAAATCAACGTTCCCCACTTTCGGCGCGCGCAGTTATCAAGGGCTGCGCGGTTGCACCGCGCACAGGATTTATTAACCGCGATACGCGTTCAGTGTAGCTCTCAGAGCTGACTCTAATTAATATTAATTATAATCGCGCCTTCAATTCGTGTAATTTGCGAGATAACTTTGAACGTGTCACGTGTGGTTGGCTACATGTCGGTTTTGCTTAGCGATAAATCTTTTGCGAATCGGGCTGTACGCGGTAATAAAAATAAAGGTTGACATTTCGATGTTTTCATGCTTATCTTGCTTTTGAACATCAAGTATCAATGAAGTGGTTATTGAGATATCTGTAGGTAATAATATAATGTATTTTTTTTTTAATCCAGCATTATAATCTGTCAATTAAATGACTGACAGCAGTATTAAAACAATAAACTTTTTATACAAATGCAAGTCTATAACATAGGCATGTCATTATATGTCTGGTGGGAGAATCAAAATGGATTTTCATACATTATTATACCACTGTAATTTTGTTATAAATTTTTAAAAGAGGCACACTTCAATACCCGTATTCTGTCACCATATCGATTTTTATTTACTTAAATCAAATTATTTTGCTGTCGTAGGAAAATTATCGTATGCAACGTTACATAATTAGGTCCTAAAATTCTCGAGTATCTCCTACTCTCGTATTTTTAAGAACCCTTATTATGCAATTGTTGCATTAAATACTATTTCATAAAAGTTTGTGGAACCAATTTCAGCTAAAAACTCGTAAGTAAACATTATTTTGTCTTTGTCTGTCACTTTGACATTTGTGGCAAAGGGAAAGAACACATTTTCATTAACAAAGGTCTATCAAGTTTTATAAATAACGCGGTAAATCTTTAATAAGTAAAAGTTTCCAACTCGAGAGAGTATATTTACCTGCCTGTTTCAAAGTTCTTCTTTTGACAGTATAATACCTAACCTACGTCGGTCTTCAAACCAAACAACTATAGATTCACATACATTTATTTCAAAGAAAAAAAACAGAGTAGGTATAACTTTGCAATCATGTCATAAGAACTCACATCATGGTCGTATAATAAGATAAAATAATAATAATGAAAAGAAAACAAATGAAGTAACATATTTATATATTCCACCGTTGAAGTAATCAACATAACAGCGCGGCGGAATTAATCAAAGTTAGAAACAAGCCTGTGTAGCGGCGCTCGTACACGGCCTACACGGCCGCGGGCGCTGATCAAATCTACTACAACTCCTGCCCGTACATGGTTCCCGCATTATAACATTAGTAGTGTAACCTATGTTTTTGCTTGAAAATTACAAGAAATGCTCTGACACAAATAGGCCCGGTCTTAGAGATCAATACCCTTGGCACTTGGCATTTGGGGCCGCCTCCCCCGTATCTAAACTTTTAAACCATTAATATTTGAAAAATTCCTGCTCCTAGGATAACTGAGCCAGGCCGGCCTAAGCGGAAATCTGACGCTGAACGCAAATTGTATTAGGTTTTTATGTTTTCTTTATACCACGGCATACAAGCGTACGGCCTGCTTGATAGCCCGCTTGGTATTTCATTTTACCAGGCCAAACCAGGCAGGCCAGTTCAAAATGGTGTCAAAAGTAGCGCATATTTATTTAACTGGTTCTCGTTTGATTGGCGGAAATAAAGTTGAGTTGAGTTTGATTGGTGCAAAATTTGAAGACAGACTTTGTAAACTAACAATAGAATGACAGTATTTTTTCATGACATAGGAGGCAAACGATCAGACGAATCGCCTGATGGTAAGAATAGCGCCGCCCATGGACGCTCGCAACACCAGAGGGGTTGTAAGTGCGTTGCCGGCCTTTAAGATGGGAGTACGCTCTTTTCTTGATGGTATGAAGGTCGTATATATCCCAAGTACTAAAATGATGCACTTTATGCTCTACCTAACTACCTCATAACACCAGAATCCCACACGTACCCATGTCATGTCCCCGGAACTTGCCACTTTTTCAGCCATGTCCGATTTACTTTTCACTCGTGTCAATGACTCATTAGGGTACGCAGTGCATTAAAACTTTCCCAAGAGCGCCGAGCGCGGCCCTTTCAACACGGTATTCGCATTAAACAGAAAAATTTAAATATTATCACCTTAATTGGACCAAATGGCGCTAATTAAGGGCTTTGTCTTAGAAAACGTTCATATTATACCGTTGCGTTGAAATAATCCGTAGTTTTTATGCTTGTACGCGTCTCATTATTCGTATTATAAGACCTTGATTGCCACCATGGGCACCATTTTACCGCTTTTGTTTTAGAAGTCGTAATCAATATACAGTTATGATATTTTAATATGACGTTATTTAAAAAAAATTAGATCTCCCGTGCACATAAAATATATTTTTAATACATTCTACTTTATTCTTTACTAGCTGCCTACCGCGGCTTCACACGGGTGTACTAATGAAGAAACTGGCAACCGTACTGTCTTCTCGAAGATCTTGTGGTTCGAAAAAGAAATGCCATACGATTATTATTATTACTAATGAAGAAAATGAGACCAACTCTTCCCTTTACAGTCCCTAACTGTGTTCTGTGGCACTCATTCACTTTTTATATTGCAGTTTGTCATGTTGTCGTAATTTTTTTTTAAACATTTTCTTTTATAGCAACCTTCCCCTGACTCATGACTAAAGAAAAAACCAGCCAAGTGCGAGTCGGACTCCCGATACCAATATCTATATATTACGAGTATATCGGTATTTGTTGGTAAAATATACGTAATTAAATAAACATTACATGTGGGTTTCAACGATCAGCTAATTTAGTGTGGCGCTTTGCGCCCACTTGGTTGATAAAGTTAAATTATATTTTCCCGTTTATTTTGGATTCCATTTCAATAACTAGCTAGTATTACTACCAACCTAAAATGTATAAAATTCACTGTTCTTTGAGGGTCAGAAGATAGTTAATATAATTAATAAAGAAAAATTGTCGTTCAGATAGTCGCAAACTGACGCCGGTAGTTTACCGGCGTAACCACCGTAGTTTCGAGTATTGCAGAAATTTAAATTGTTTAATTACTCTACTTCGTAAGCTACATACGACACCTCGATATACCAACACTACACACTACACTAGTAATCATAAATAATGCGCCATAATTCCCGCTGTAAGTTAAAACAGTGCCATAACACATGGTGCAGACACATAGTTGTAGAAAGCAATAAGTTATCCCTTCTCATCCCAACTGTTCCCTTGACTCGACCTAGCGCCATGTATCTAGTACTTACAAGCTTAGGGATAATGGAAGTGGCAAGGCGGTGCAAAATGAGCGCGGATGAGCCCGGTTTCAATTAAAAGTTTACAAATAGGAATATAACATAGGGCGTATGGAAGAGATCGCTCTATAGCGATAATACCGTCTTTTGTTTGCCTCTGCTAGTTAGGTCCTAGTTAGAAGAACTTGTCTTAGCATGGGCGTAGATGTAAGTTTACTACATAGCAGATGCTGCCAGGTATACTCGTCCAATTCGAAGCTGTCTCACACATGATGCGCCAGTGGGACTTGGTTGTGCAGGTAAATTAGCCCGGCATGCATCACTAATTAAAATAGGAGTTTTAAGAATCCGGGACGTCAGGGTATTAGGGTATTGCTTTTGGATAGGTCTCTTAACTTTTTTATGATTTATTGTTCTCAAAGTTTTATTATTGTTTTTGAAAGTAGTAAATTTACTACAGTGTTGTTTTTTAATGTTTGCTTCTCATCTGAGAACCGAACCGAACTAAGGTGTATTTTTTTAATAATTACACCGATCGGAAGCTTACTTGAAATGATATGATAAGAAATAATTCATGTGAATTATTTACCGTGAATTATTAGATTCAAGTTTCATCGTTCATTTTATTCCTCGGTGACGCAAGGATTTTTTTTAAGCTACGTATCCAGTATTTTTTTTTCATAAAATGTATCGATAGAGTAAAACCTCCTCCTATATCCTATATATTATAACCTCCTATATTATATTAGGCACTTCCCCTTCATGTCGCAGTGGTGGGACAGCCTATATTAAAATTTGACATAATCTCTTTGGCCATAGGGTCTGTTGCATTAAGCTTGTGACACAAGCTTACCTACCTCAAACTAATTAAGGGTTTTTAATTTACTTGAGTGAAGTTTAGAGAATAATTTAGAGCACGCACCCAAAGTTATGAACCACTGTTTCAGTGGCGCAGTGTGCATTTGTACTTTCAATATAAAACTTGAAATAAAAATATTTAAAGAATAATGCCGATACATAAAATAAGAGAAAGGATGTTACGGAGATATAATGGATAAATCATATAATTATATTTAAAGCGCAGCCTGAATAATTTACGTCACATCTAGCACCATAATTCTATAACCCTTCCAAATACGAAAGTTGCACGCTCGCACCGCGCGCCATACAATATATCACGTTTTGATTCAGCCGTGCCATAAACAATACAATATATCAATATAAGGCAGACGGTGGCGAAATTTGAGCGTAGCCAGTGCGTAATATTTATGTGCCGTTTGTTGTGGTCTTTATAAAGTTGTTCTATTTTCGATTATTTTGTATTTACGTTCATAAAATAAGATAAAACTATAGCATACCTAGTTGTAATGCGTTAGCGATATTTATAAATATAAAAAATAAATATTGGGGGACAATCTTACACAAATCGACCTAGTCCCAAACTAAGCAAAGCTTGTACTATGGGTACTAGACGATGATATAAATACTTATATAGATAAATACATACTTAAATACATAGAAAACATCCAAGACCCAAGAACAAATATCCGTGAAAAATGCACAAATAAATGCCCTGGCCGGGATTCGAACCCGGGACCTCTAGCTTCGGAGGCAGAGTCACTACCAACTAGGCTAAACAGGTCGTCTAAAAAATATATATAAATGCCATTACGGGTTAAAAAATCAACTTTGTTTAATTGTTTAGGATTTTCTAAGCTAGGTATACTAGAAGTGTTAATTAACGAAAATGAATTTTTGGATATCTTCGAAATGGTACGAATTGAGATAGATGTCTCAGAGAAGATTACTTTATTTCATCTCAGGAATGCGCAGTCGCAAATTAACAGAATAAAGATAATAAATAAATTAATTACAATAAGAAAAACAACCTGTATAAGAAAAACATGGAGTTATTCGCCATGCAATTCTTCGGAAGATATTTTTTATACTTTTGAATTATGCCTTGTACTTTCTGTATTAAGTAATAAAATAGTTGCTGAATATATTCAGTATGAAGTCAGCTAATTTAATGAAAACGAAGCTAGGCCGTGCCAAGGCTCGCTTCGAGCATGTAGCTTACAGCCGGTTAATGAAGTTGTAGCTGGGTTCACGCACCGACTTGCTTTATTGTCGGCTCCATACATTCGCTTGTACATTGATAAACTTTGTAACCCTGCTAGCAAGTTTCTATCGGAGTTGTTGTTATATTTAATTTGAGAATGTGTTTGTACATGTGTATGAGGACGGTAAACTTATACAGGCTTGCTTGTAACAGAGGGGTGATTAGGTAGGTAGGTACGTAACGTTTTCAAGCTTGCGTAAGGTTAGTCATTTATTTCCATGATAAAAATTACTAGCATAAGTATAATACGTCACTTCAAAATACCTAATTGTACCATGCACATCTCCTGTTAGTGGTAATCCACTAGCAGGAGATGTGTTTTTTACATGGTCCAATTAGGTATTTTGAAGTGGTTAAATGGGTCGATGAACTTTTCTTTGTTGTTCTTTTGGCCCGTCATGCAGCGAGAACAACTATAAACGAGTTTCATAGAAAAAATATCATAATATATAGACTTCTAGCATGCTCAAGACATGAACCATGTCAAAATGGATTTATAACCATTGAAACAGGTAACAATAAGCGTCCATGGCAGGCATCAGGCAGGCCGTAAGCTTGTTTACCTCGGTCGATGCAAAAAATAATAATAATTAAGAATTAAGGAAAAAAATGATTAGAAATGATTAGAAGGTATATTGGCCTATGCGCAGGCCATAGTTACAGGCTGTTGGTATACAGAATGTTTAAAAGTTGGGTACAAGACTTTGTAATTTTTCCCCCCCGACCTACAATGAAAAATCATAATATTTGCAGCGTATTCGAGCGAATATTTTGACCTATTAAGGTAAGTTACAATTATAACATTAACTGATAACAACTCTAAACCGATTGTAGTCATGTTCAACCTGATAAGCCTTTCACTGCACAGAACGGTAGACCAGTTTCCTTTGACAGATCAATTATAGTAACTGAATATTAATCCGAATGGTATAAATGGCAATAAGACTGATTCAAGTACATTCCAATACAGAATTTTTTGCATTTTCAAGGCAAAGTATGGTTAGCATGGTTACGGACATAAAATACTGAGTTTTCACAAATATTTTAAATACAATTATTTCCGAACGCTGCAGGCGTACAGTCAACACCAAGAGTAGATGATCATTTGAATACCTAGTCACTTTCACTACTTTGACGCATCTCAACTGTTGCAGTATTGTTACGTTAGTGCGATAAAGTACTAAAATGAACAGGAGCAAAAAATTAAACGGTGGAGTATTTAGCGGGCCGGGAAATATTTCCATTAAAAAAAAAAACAAAAATATTCTTGAAAACAAAAAAAAAATGCAAAAACAATTATGACTCATAACTTAATACTACCTCAAACACTGCATTGACTGATGCGGTGTAATCTCGTGGTGTCAAGATCCATTACTCGGAGGTCATAAGCATAACTTTAGATCTAAATTTCTCAGAATTGATTTACTTTTATTTTTGAAGGAGTTACTGCAGATGTTCTAAAGATGCTTCTGCTACAGGGCTCACCTTGTATACGAGTAGGTAGTCATTAATTTTATATGTAGAAAAAGTAGGCTCACATCTCAAATTATAAGTAATTTATGACATGTATCGAGATGTAATTGTTTAACGGAATAAAATTACACTACTTAACCAATTAGTAATTTATATCATAATTAGGTCATAACTTCGTAATTAATCATCAGTGTCATGATTCCACGATCAGTAAAAAAATCTTTCTTTATCGTGTTTATGTAGGAAAGTGTGTCAAGATGATGATGAGGTTAGATAAACGTCCCTATTATGCTCGTCACTGGCCTAATACTTGAGTATTTTTTAATACCACGTCAGTGGCAAACAATCGCTCGGCCTGCTTGATGGTAAGCGGTCACCGCAGCCTATGGACGCCTGCAACTCATGGGTAGGGTGGTCAAAAAAATTTTTTTTATTTTTTATTTCCTGTTTGAAAACTCTTCCAATCTATTGCTTATGCCTACTGATTTAACGTCCCCAAATATTATCTCACTAATCGTAGTAGAACTTGGTGATAGTAAGTTGTTTAATACAAGAATTGTCTGATTTTGTGTCTCTGTTACTCACAAACTACTAGTCTTTTAGTGATAATTGTCTGATAGAAATAAAACTGATGTGTCTTTTTAGCTGTAGGTAATGGAAAGTCATTTAGTTGCCTGAAAAATGCTCTATCAGTCCTTTGAAAAGAGGTCTTTGAGGCAGAAAAGTCCTGCTTTCTTCCTGTTGGATTTCAGAATCTGGAGCTTTTTCTGTAATCAGCTTTAATACATGCCTAGACAAAGCCTTCATCATTATCATCAGGACCTAAAAGTAGCAAAAAATGAGTCCAGTAAATCGTTCCACTTTAAGACAAAGAGCAAAAAATTTAATCGCCCCACCCCCTAGTTTTTTTGTTTATGTATATGCCATTACTTGTACAGATTTTGGTTGACCTACCTCTGTAGAAAGGGTATGCGCAACAGCTTTGAAAACACGATTTTATCGATTTTTTGCTCTACGTTTTAAAGTGGGACGATAAATTGGACACAGTTTTTACTACTTTTAGGTGCTGATGATAATTTTGAAGACATTGTCCAGGCAAAAATTGAAAGCTGATTATTGAAAAAGCTCCAGATTCTCAAATCCAACAGGAAGACAGCAGGTTTTTTCTGCCTCAAAGACTTTTTTTCAAAGGATAGAGCTTTTTTCGGCCAACTAAACGACTTAATTTCCACCGCCTTCAGCTGAAAAGATACCTCACCAATTTTACTTCTATCAGACAATGATCACTAAAAGACTAGTTGTTTGTGAGTAACAGAGACACCAAATCAGACATTTCTTGTATTATCACCAAGTTCTACTACGATTGGTGAGATAATATTTGAGGACGTTAAAAGCAGTAGGCATAAGCAACAGATTGGATGAGATTTAAACTGGAAATCGAAAAAAAATTTTTTGGACCACCTTGTCACATGCGCGTTACCGACCCTTTAAAAATGTATAGACTCCTTTCTTCAAGAACGCCATACTGTAGTCCCTCGGGAAATCCTCGGCAGGGAGTTTATTCCACAACCAACCACTTGAGAGTTTCAATCTTATGTCATACTATTCTATTGGGTATTAAGTTGTCTTATATTGGGACGTTTATCTTATGGGTAGTTGTTATTGTGGAATATACGAACACAAATACTTTACTGCTATATATACAGTATGTAGGTATCTGATGCTGAAGCAAAGCTTTGCATGAATGAAATAAATTTATTAAAAGCATTAAAGCTGGCTAACGTCGAAATGGGGTCAATATATGGGGTGGTTCATGGGAGGTAATGGCAGCCTTTCCAAGAATTTTAAAAATGTAATTATTAAATAAACTACTTTAGTCCTTGTTTTTTGCAGTCGGTTAAAAATAGGTATTTTATAACATCCGGTGAAGGTAAAGGTTCTAAACGTCATTTTCTATTTGACGTTAAGTATGACATTTCTGTTTATATCGTTCACGTTAAAAAATTATTAAGTAATAAAGGAGGTTAGACGAAATTATTAAATTGTGTCTTTTTTAACCGGCGTCAAAAGTTGGATTTCAATAAATCAGGTAGGTACCGCTATCATACTTATTATCTAAAAATTATGTGTTTCATTTCTTTGCCTTGGTTACATACTGTATATACAAATATAAACGTAAAACGATTCAACATTTTACACATGAGAATAACCTATTTTTACTTATCTATATTATACAGGATGTGGTCTGTAATAGGAGCAAAAAATTTAAAAGAACGCTTTCTTAGAGCACCCCTAGAGTAACCTCTTGTGTCCAAAAATTGTATATCTTTTTTCAATTGAGAGAAATTTCTATCTAATTTTTATAGGGTATTTCACAACACTAAAAATATTTTATTTAAGTTACCAATAAACAAATCATACTAAAATACTTGGAAAAAATTAAACCACAGCCTATTTATGCAGTTTTAAAGATTTTTAAATACATAAATATGAAAAAAAGGACGCAGTTCGACCATAGAAAATTGTGACGTCGTTATAGACACATTTGCCTACAAAATTCATACTAATCGATCAGTTTTGACGTTTCGTAAAATTTGCTGATTTGACTAGACTCTGTTCGGAAAGAGAAGAGTCGTGAAATATAAGGGCTCCCTTACATTCTACGACTCTTCTCATTCCGAACAGACTCTATCGGTGAAGTACCGTATTGTGCATCTGCGGCTCAATTTTATAAAATTCACGTAAATTATCCAAGACGTGTCTGTAGAATTTTGTACTAATAAACGCACACACATTACCCTTATTACAAGCTACAAGGAAAAATGTTTAATACAATAGAGTGTCGCAAAAAAACAGCATTTTCACATGTTTATGAGCGCAAGGGTCAAAAGTGTTATATATTTGCCTAAAAAAATGTAATAGAAAGCAAACCGTTGACAACGCGTCCATTTATCACAAGGGTGTTGATTCACTTGCGCATATAAACGTACGGATGGCAAAAAATAATTTTCACATACAACATTTTCCAATCCATTTTTTTCATACAATTTTCCGTTACATTTGACGGATGAGCAGGCGGTTGATTGATGATGAATTAATATCAAAATATGGGTGTTGATGAATAATTGAAGCCTAATAAATATGAAAATTTAAATGGTGTGTGTGTGGTCGGGTTGCGACAAAAATTACTAGCGGCCCAGAATGTATAAGTAATAATAATAAACTACTACTTTGTATAACAATAGTTGCCATAACGTAGACCTTATGTATAGGGAAGAAGACTACAAATTTTTACGTAGGACAGGTAACATTGTATCAATTTTAATAAAAAAAAATATTCTAGTTCAAGCATTGCAATTATATTTATACAAGACCAAACTGTGAAAGAGACATAATGTTAAAAAAAATTGAGTAAACCATTTTCCTTTATATATATATATATATATATATTATAAAATATATAGTTATGTATGTATATTTATTTATGAAGATTGTGTTATTCGTTTATTTTGATGTATGCGTATGTGTTATTTTGAATCTTCTTGCAGTTCTTCTGCACTACCTGTTTTCCCAGTTTTAGTTAATTGGTTTCCCGCTACCCAAAGGTTGTCTGGTAGAGATCGCTTAAAGCGATAAGACCGCCTGTTGTTACCATTTTTTTTATTAAGTCAGCTACTGTACAACTTATCACTAAGTGGTGCAATAAAGAATATTTATTATTATTATTATTATTATTTCCCTAAAATTAACTATAAATCCTCAAAAAAATTAATCGTTTTACATACCTAACCGATTAGTGGAACACGCGTTTAAGGCGAGTCCTGACAGAGACGCACTCGAGCCCCTATGTCGCCCCCATATTTCTTAAGGGGTCAGATAGGGCCCCAAAACCTAAATTACTCCCGATACGCCCCTGTCTCGCGCAGCCAAGGGTGGGGCCGATAGTGTCAAAAAAAGATAAAAATAATATAAATTGCGCATTTCAAAGATTCTTGTTTTCCCTTTCTTGTTTTTTGTTTGAGGCTTTAAAAGTAAACATAACGTTATATCTTAGTGTTTTAAGTACTTACAATAGAATGGAATTGTTAGTTATTTGTTTTTTGAATTTTCGTTTATGTAAGAGTTCGCTTTGTATTTAGTAAAGCCGCATGAGCAAAACCAATAAAAATATTGATTTGTTTTTATAGCTACGAAAGTAAATTTAAAGTATTTCTTAGTATTTCCATGTAATTTTAAATATATGAGGACATCGTGCTTGTACAGGCTTAAAAAAAGATTATACCTATGTATATGAAAATTTAAAGGGAAGCATCATTTAGTAAGTACCCACATTAAATTCACATTAGTACGAGATCCCGCGAGGGGCCGAGTTATCTTCCCAGTGGAAAAAATAAATTAATATAAATACATTCAACATTTTACAAAATCTAATTTAGGAGGTGGCCAAGAAAAAAAATTAAATTGTATGGAAATGATAACGAGTGCTCGGTGAGTTTGAATTAGCTGCGTAATCTATTGCATTTTTTAGGCAATTTACAACACAATTCATTTCAAACTTCGGGAAATTGGTAAGTAAATAAAAAGTGCCAAGAGGGATAGTTTTTAGTAAAACTTTAAATAGATACAACCCTAGCAGGTGTCAAAAAATATAGATTTATCAATATATCTGTTAATATATTTAATCTAAAATAACGGCTTTCTTTCCCAGAGGACATTACCTATCTGAAATTCTGAATATTGAAATAATAGGTATATCATTAACGACTGGCTGATGTGGTAAACATATATCAAAAACCATTGGGCTTTAAATGTAATATAAATAGTGTGGCGTCTTTTTAACAAATACCTCATTCACTTACCTTATAGAATCTTCATTAAGACAACTATTTTCACACTTTTCATCACAACCATCACCCTTTCGTCACCGCTAGGGCGACCAAACCGCACGGTCGCAGACAGCCATTCCCCACCAAGGCACGTTTAATATTAGAAGTCCTGATTTATGTCCTGCCCCCGTAATTAAGTGTCCGTACACTACAAACGTGTGTGCGCCGCACTAATTCACTACTACGATTAATAGGAGGAAGCCTGATCGCTGCCCGAAAACTGAGTTATGTAGGTAATGCTTATAAAAAGTTCAGAAAAATTGACGATATTTGGGTGATTCACTGGTATAGATTGTATTGCGCTGGATAGATTCATGAATGCATTAAGTATCAAGAATATTAATATAAACATATTTATTATTAAAAAAGGGTTTATAAATAAAATAAAAAGATATTTTTGCTAGAAAAAAATACAAGATAATACATTAGATACGTTAAACAAAATATGATAACAGCATAAAATGTTTTATCCAACATTTTAGTTTCTGAAAGACCTTTATTTTTGTTAATTTGGATCTTAACAAAACTAGATCAAATAATTTGTATAAAATGCCTATTAATACGTCGGTGGAAATAAGAAATGTAATAGTAAATTTTAACTAACGGCCTAAGCGGTCGAAATTTTTGGCAGATCTCCCATCTCTAACAAGCCGGTCGAAATATATTCTGATTGCTCTTAGTAATATAGCCGGTTATCTATAACGGATAAATAGAATTCTCATTACTGCGCTGTATTCTGGTGAAATATTGAGTGGCCAATTTCTTCAAACAAAAACCTTCGTATGACGTATTATCTCTGTAAGAAGATAATTAAGTTGCAGTGTTATATTTTCGGAACCTGTATTGTTTTCAATGAAAAATGTAACCTACATGCACAGGGATAAATAGGTAAAGCATGGACTATCGAAATTAATGGCATTTTCTGGATTTTTTTAAAGATATAATTATAGTTTTCAAGTACCTGTTGTTACGTAACACACATGTGTACAGGAAATGGAAACGCTCCTCTAATTCCCAAAATAGGAACAACTGAAGCTTACAGTTGGTGTTGCCAAAATACGTTTCCTCAGGTAGCACAATCAATCATCTTTCTAGCCTTTGATAATGTTGGCAATAAATCAAGATTAAACGAATTTCTGGACGCTTAAATATCGGCGGTGTAAGAATGTTAAAAATATATCAAAAAACTAAACCGTTTCCTCAGCGAAAGTGGCCACATAGAGACGTATATTCAGAGTAAGGCCATTTAAATACCGGGCGTTTAAAAGGCTAGTGTTTATCTTCAAAGCTGACACTAAAACAATGTCGTATATAATTCCTAATTTATGCACCGACAGCATGTCTTTACAGTGCAGGCCGGGTATAAGTTAACTTGGCAGTTGGTGCGTTAATCTGGCGACGAATACAGCGGAGCGTAAATCCAATTAGTATAAGAACTCATTAAATCAATTCGTTTAGAGGACAGTAATGTATCGCGCACATCTCTTTGTTTCCGATGGCTATAATCCAAACTAATTCTGCTATTTGTTGAATAAAAAGGGTGGTTGACAAAAAGATTAATGTTTGGAAGTTGATTTAAGGTGTGTGTCGATTTTTAAGTGCACTTAAGCGCACTTTGGAACGTGTAAATCCGCTGTTGTGTAATCAAGTGTTTGGTTCGTTTATATTATAGGTGTTGTATTTTTAAATACACAATAGCATCGACATGGTTATAACTTACAAGGAGAACCTAGCTAAGATGTATTTGGTATAAACATTTAAGTCACTTATAATGCGCAAGTCGCTTAATTCCGGAAATGTTTTTTTTTTGTATGAGTAATAAATGTATTACCATATGTTACTGGTGTCATCTTGGTTAAATATCAACGTTATCATTGTAACATTTATGTTATCAATCTTGATCTAAGCGTTTTGAACCGAAACATCTGCAATGTAGTAATTGACGCCCGCATAAAACACACTAGGGCGTAGAGTTAGTAGACAGACAAAAAAACATGCAGTTTATTTGCCTTTTCATTTCGCCATGGCGATTTAAATCGTATAAACAGAAACTGTTTTATATGCAGCGTTTTAACGAGAGTTTCGGGCTATATTTTACACGTGGAAATATATATGTATGGATTTGGTTGTTTCAATTCGGAGCATTACTAAAAACGAGAATCAAAAATTTGCCAGTGTGCGGTGTATATGTAATATTGAAGCGATGAGGATTTATTTAAAATACGTACATAATGTCACTAATATGGTAAGAATACTTTATATTCTCATTAGATTTATCTTTATTGCATTTGATGCCAGAAATCATGCCAAATCTTCCTACAATATTAGAGAAATTCTTGCTTGCAAAACATGACGAAAATAGCGCTAATTACTTTGTGGCGAGTGCTAATCCATCCCAAGTATATCTCATTCAGCGCATATCCGATACAAAGGCTGGCCGTTGAAGGAGTAATAAATTAGGAGGAAAGCTTGCGCGCCTGGATTTCCCCTGGGTTTATTCTCACTCAAGAGCCCGCCTAATCCAGGGCCTTATTATACTACCCCTTAATACCAGCTCAAGACTACTTGAAAATTTTCTCGGGAAGTAAACGCTTTAGTTTTGTTTCTTTTAGACTGTCTCCCGGATTTTTCTCTTTATGCGCTATTGGAATAAATACAGGCTTGTTTTTATCGCGTGTTCTTCGTTTGTTTTGTCGGAGGTTTTTGGTCTGATTTTTCTGAATACAAAATAATATCACCACGCTTTAAGGTTACTTCGACAAAACAATAACTTCACTAATACTTTTCAGAGTTGTGCGTTGTATAGTAAATAAACAATTTTGAAAAAAATCCACAATCTAGAAAAATGTAGGTACCAATAATAACGAAGAATAAAGTTAAATGAGATTCTATTGTTATTAGAAAATATGATAAATAATTAATAATATGATTAATGGATTAAGGAAATATGATTTATAACGAATACCTTGGTTAAAAACATGACAATCTTTCTAACAAATACCTTGGTACAAACTGTCAGAAATACTTATATACCTAGTGATAGTGCAAAAATAAGAAATATTTTTTATTACTGTTTGCTCGTATTCCTTCTTAGGTACATTGTAACACTTAGGTATCACTAACCGATACAAGCTTCTTGATTATTATCAACACATGCAGTCCGCTATTGCATCTGTAGAATATATACGACCCGCCAGCCACGTATGTCATACTTTTATCTATCCATCGACGTTAGACCGTTATGACCAGTTCCGTGTAGTATTTCGCTACAAATTTCTTCAATTTAAATTGTCTATGAGCGCCGACTGAAGTCAGCCGGCGCATTCTTGGGTTATCGGCGACGTAGGCGCACCGAGCAAAAGGGATAGCACGCACCGACAAAAATCACGCGAGACAAGGACGCAGCGCGCACGCAACAGCAGTTCGTTTTTTAAATAATTGAGTCGGGAATGACGATAGGCACCCGACAATGCAAGGCATTTATCAGGCTTGTAACCCTAACACGACTATTGGTTTGCATTTGCTTCCGTGTTTCATAATATCGACAGCGACCTTTTTTACAAATATACATTCTTAAAATATTCAGTAAAAGTGCCAAACGTAGAAAAGAGTAGTCAAATTTCGCTATTGTTTTATTTAAAAAAATTAAATTATGTGACATTTTAATATTGTATACGTTATCAAACATGTTTATCAGAAAATCATAGTAGGTATCTATTGCAATGTACGTTTTAAACTAAACTGCGAATAAGTATATCTATTATCCACCCATCCGATTTAATTATATCGTGTATTAACACCTTTACTAAACGGTTAATAAACAAAGTGCAATAACTAACCGCAGAACAACTAAATGACAATCGAGATAATTATTTCCAAGTATATAAATCAGTGAATTCTATTTTCAAATTAACATGCGCGCGAGTCGTTCCTAATTTGAACAAACCTATAATTAAGGCCGGCCATCTGATTGGTCGAGCCGACTAGAGACTGGTTCCTTTATTTGCCAAAAGTAACAGTCTATTTGTTGCCACTGGCCTTAGATAGGATTAGAGGTACTATAAGGGTATTTATAATGTATTGCGACGTTTTTGTCACCAGAGTAGGATTTATCAATTAGTAATGAACGGAGATTATGACAAGACGGAGATTTAGATATATCTAAATACACTAAGTTATATTATGGCAGTTACACACCAGCTACAGCTATTAAAAGAATTTAATCATAGCTAAATACACTAATTTATACAGAAATAGCCACTCACGTGCTCTCCGCAACTAGGGTTGCGACTTGGGAAAACGTACAGTGCTCTCGCAACACTAGTTGCGAGTTGGAGTTCCAACGGTTTTTAAATTGTTGCTATGCGGAACATGCGAAGAACGCTTTTTAATTGAGTTATATAGGTAGAGTATGAATGTGGCAACATTAAAAAAAATTAAAACCGCAATCTACGGAACAATTTTTATAAAATATAAAAGTTGTTTTGATGACCATCGAAGTTCGGTACGTCAGCGAGAGAGCTCGCGATTAAAAAATACTGTAAGCAATCAATTTCGCATTTTTTAATTGGTATTATATACCAAATTAATCCTGGTTTACTGCTTCATAAGACGAAGTATATATTTCGATACTAATTAAAATGGAATGTGATAAATTCTTCCAACAAAGTACGTTGAGTGATGAAAATTTTGCGAGGTTAATTTTAAATAGTACATTATTATGTGATTATGCCATATTTCTGTACTAGGCTATTAAAATCAATAAATGCGTCTATTAAAATCAACATAAATCCACTTTTAATGAACAATTAGGTATGTTCTATGCAGGATTAGGTGAATGAACTTGTGACGTCTATAAATACTATTGTACGCAACTGTGGTTGCACAAGGCACTTCCGCCGATTCGCGTCGGATCTACGTATTATGTCATAAGGCGTGGTGACACTGGGCTATTGTCGCAGAATGGTTTAATTTAGTTTATTCATTTTTGGTAGGTTCTTTTACGCATACTAAGTGGCGGCCCATTACCAATGTAACTGCTTACCTTTTATTTATGAATCTATGAAGAAGAGGTAGGGTTCACTTTTACTTGTTCAACTGCTCATATAAATTTATAAAATTCACATATTCCATGTAATGGTTCAAATAAGAATGCATGTTTTTTTTTCAAAAAACCAGTTCTGATTATGACCCGTATTGACCGTTATCTCAGTTATTTGTAGCTCGCATATAAACTATTGTCATAGTCGTTTTAACTTAACACCCCAAAATTTCTTCGTTGCGGCAGTGAAAACCACGTACCAATAAAAAAATACTTACCTCACAAAATAAGTGTATGAATTTTGTTGTTATTTGTGATGTATTTTTTTCATATATTAATTTAATTTAATTTCTTAAATTTTCATTACAATTTTACTCGTTAGTGGTTATGTGATGTGTCAGGCAAGGATTCAATAATTATTTGTGCAATAAGAGAGCAGTAGTTTTTTTGCGACGAGTGATAATTTCGAATCCCGAGGTAGCGAAGGATGCCTTAATCGAATCACTAGCAAGCGTGGCAAGTGATTCTATGATAGATTTTATAGCGTATCAAGGGATTCAAATACACGATATGCATATAGGTAACTTTGCTCTCGTGTACCACACACAAACCACATCACATAATAGTACATTACGATACAAGTGCAGAGAACAGGAAATTCGCAACGAGTGGTGATAAATTGAAACACGACCGAAGGGAGTGTTTTAAATCAACACGAGTTGCGAATTACCGGTTCGCACGTGTATCGTACAACGTTTTACAGTACATATGGCTCTTTAAGGTTTCCACATATGCACGTAATCTGCTGATTACCGCACTCGTGCGGTAATATAGCACCATGTGTACTGTAAAACTTATTACCTCAGCAATGAGAACCTGTTAGAGTTAAAAAAAAACTTGTTGTGGTGCCAAATAAATATATGTCCTATGTCCAGCAGTGGACGTCCTTCGGCTGACATGATGAAATTACAATATAGTCAGTTCTGGTACCATACCTAGTACTACTATACTACGCAACGCAAAAGAAGGGGGTTATAAATTTAATGTGTATATCTGTCTGTGGCATCGTAGCTTTTATTTAAACTGGTGAACCGATTTGGTTGTCTTTTTTCAGAGCAGGATTTCCAAGAGAAATTTAGTAGTATCTTATAGCCGTGGTAAAATCAATATGACTGAAGCAACTATAAATGCCTAGACACGTAAACACGTGGTCATTGAGATCTGATATGTCGAGCCAAAAAGTTGTAACTATTATGGTGAAAAAAACACTGCATTTTTAAATCCTCGAATTTATAATAAGATAATAACATAACTTTTCTCTCTGGAAACGATAATATTAGTAAAACATGTTTTATCAAAATCGGTTCAGCCATTGTTGAGATATATAACTTTGAAATGAAAATATCGGCGGTTTTCCAACTTTTCTACTTTGTCAGTTATTCTATATCACGACAGCCACTGATATTTATAATAAAATGCCAAACGTTATTATTACTTCAAGAATATATAATTAAAGTCACCATGAGTGAACCGCTGTTAATTTCGTATTAGCATTGTATAAGTAATAATTTAAGGATCTGTAACTATTCGTAATTGATTTAATAAGAAATGTAAATTTCGTAATTTCATTATTGACGATCACTGCATGAACTGTCGTTTCGTTGCGCACCAGTGTATCCCGTCCTTATATCGCCGCCATGATTAAATTTTGACAGCGCAGGCCCGCCGGAGTATGTCCGTTAGTTTGAGTCGGGACGTTTAAGAGGGTTTTTGTATACCTTTTAAGTGAGAACAAAAATATAAATCGAGTTGTAATCGGTCGAATATCTATAAAGTTGTGAAGTGTAACATGTGTAGTATATGTGTTAAGTGTTGTATGTGGTTTGAAGTGTATGGAATTATTTTTAATCGGGCGTCATAAGCGGCACTCATTACGTTAGGTATGTAAGGCTATTTTTTGTTATTGATAATTTGTGACAGAAATTGCTGCGATTTTGAAAAAACTGGCACTTGTTATTTAAAGATTAATACTGTCTTTACCTACGTCTGACAATATTTTTGTCCTCGTTTGCCTAAATTATTCATAAAAAAATCATAAACAAACTACACTGTTTTGCGGCGAATTGCAAAACTGACAATGTAAACATTGCAAATGAAAAAGGTTTTATGCAAAATATTTCCCCGGGATCATATACTTTATTTGGTATCAATCGAAGCGTAAACTATTACAGTTTTAAATAAACATAAAATTTACATATGTTATCGATTTAGATTATAAAATAAAAATATATTTATTGCATAAGATCTCATTCGAAACGGTATGTTAAACTTGTGACTTTTTTAAAAAATATTTTACTATGGGGACCTATATAATTAATTATATAAACAAATTGCCTGTTTCTTTAGCTTTATAACATAAAAACAATCATAGCAAAAAGTTTAGACGAAGCCAGGCAATCGATTTATTAACAACACAAGACAATGCGCTGCTAATGCCCGGTGAATCTTGAGCACTTTAGACCACCTTTTTTTTTAACGCGAGCACTTGAGTGGATAGATTCGAAACCATATGTCAGTAATTTCCAACCGAAATGAAAAGTGGATCACCCCGGGCGGTAAATGTCGCTACTAGTCTCTCTAAGGCTTAATTAAAAAGAGCGAACTGATTGAGAGATTCGTCACCTCGAGAAAACCCGCAGAAGCTCAGTTGGAAAGGGCGCTGGACGGATTTCAGAAGTCGCGGTTTCAAATCCCGCCCGGGGTGATCAATTTTTCAATTTATCATTTCGGTTGGAAATTATAATTCCACTAAGCGGACGATTTCGTTTGTAAAAATATTTACAGGCTTTCTTTGTCAGTAGTCAGTATATAATAAAAGGAGAGAGATCGCACCTAAAAACCTTATAAATCCTAAGTTTGTATCCTACCGACTGCGCCAGTTATACTGGGAAGTGTCCAATAAAACCACCAGCTGGCCATAGTCTGATTTATTATCCTGATACATTTTTCAGCCTAACTACTCTAACATTTAAAACTATCTTTATGACACCAATAGTAGAGTCAAATACTTAAGTGTTACTTACAAGTACTTAATATAAACAAATTTCAAATATACAATTAGATAATGAAAATAAAATTAACGCGAAATTTCGTACCTAAATTCCATTGAGAATGTTTTAATGAAATTTTTGGTAAAATCCAGATACAACGTAAGTCTAACAAAGAGAATATTTAAAATATAATGGAATAGTGAAACTACCGAGTTTTTCTATGCCCAGTCCAGTCCAGTGGCGACATCTTTTATCGCCATTGCTTCTGTTTCGGTTCGTTTTGCCCGCTTCAACCGTAAATTATGCGCGGGAGATTTGTTCCTATAGCCTGCGGTGCGATCCATCAGCGTTCCGGTCACTCGCTCGCTTTGTTACTCGCTTGACGTGGATGATGGACATAACAAGTGTGCGTAATATAAACGTTTATCTACTGCCGAAATACAAAAAGATTGACTATAAACAAATAGGCACGTATCAACGTAATTACGCAAGGGCATCTCTAAAAATGTATCATTCCCTCTGTTCCATTTTGTATCAACATTACCATTTTTGAACCTTTGAATCTAAGTGAAAAATTGATTTCTTTCTAATGTTGTACTTAATATGGAAGCTTCCGCTTGATGAAATTTTCAGTTTGTAGTTACTTACTTTCCAGTAATAATGCCCGCTAATTTATAGACGCAACTTACGTGTCAAAGTGAATATACAGAACTAAAAACTTCTCAAATAATAATATTCATGTTACCGATCTATCTACTAAACGGCTCTTCATCCAACGACAGACCTATAAATATGTCAAGCGTTTCAGCAACATAATACGGAGTGAAATCTGCGAAAATATCCCTCGCACTAAATTATTCCAATAAAACTGGAAACTATTGATAAGTATTTTATTCCCGAGAGATCACAGCATCTTTTACTGTTTGGCAGATTGCTCTAGATGATCCTAAAACGCTCTTGCTGGAACTCCATAGAGTTGGTAAAACGTAAAAGACAACTGTTATATATTGAGAATGTTTATTTATTACACACTTTGTTGTCCAGTGTCGCTTCCTGTTCGCTAATTAATTTATTGCGGTAGTTTACAAATTTATAGGCTAGACTAGACTCTTGTTGAATTTATGATTTAAAGGTATCAGTGCCGACATTACTCAAATTATACTAACGAATTTAATCCTACCTTAACATTAAACCCAGTTAACATATGCTCGTAATACTTATTCTGTATTTAAATAGGTTTCGGTTCGATAATTTTTATGTTTTTCTATTGAACTTAATAGGTATCCTATACCTACAACCAAAAATAAATGTGTGGCTATAGAAAAACTGAACAAAACGACGACGACCTGACGACCTGTTTAGCCTAGTTGGTAGTGACTCTGCCTTGTTCTTGGGTCTTGAATGTTTGCTATGTATTTAAGTATGTATTTATCTATACAAGTATGTATATCGTCGTCTAGTACCCATAGTACAAGCTTTGCTTAGTTTGGGACTAGGTCGATTTGTGTAAGATTGTCCCCCAATATTATTATTATATTATTATTATTAAAAACTGATTCTGAGCCTTCATAAAAACTAGGTACAGTATGAAATATTTTGCAGTGGTATTGACAGCTCCTGTAATATACTCTTCGGGGTCGAGTCCTGTATAATGTTTTACGGTATGGGGCGAGACAATAATGGCTTGCTCATAACATTACTCGTCCTCTCCCCTACCACGAAACCAGTGTCACGAGCGAAATTTGGCAGAATACCTTCCAACCAAAACGATATCTACCAGTTCTGCGATCACATAGTACAGGCCCTCATACCACGAGACTTCGATCTTGTATAACTTTTGTAATGCCAATGAAGATTTCTCAAAACATATATTCGTGTATTTTCGTGGTAGGAGGAATTTTTTGTTGAGCACTCGGTGTTTATTTTGAGTTGGCCTGATGCTCCGCAGAATTCATTTAGACGTGTAAATTTCATTACAAGGTCCTCTGTGAAGGTGTTTTTAAAATAAGAAACGTTTTAAAATGTAATCATCTCCTTTTAAATACCATAAATCAGAGAAATAATTTAACTAGGTTATTATGAAAAATACAAGTATTTGGTATTTTGTTCTTTGACAAGTGCTTACAAATATCGCGCGGATGTTCTCACTTGACGGGATACAGTATTTCTTTTGTATTGTATTTTAATAGTTCCTTCTCATCTTTGAGTGAGGCTTGTGCCCAGCAGTGGGAACAAATAATGATGACGAGTCCCATCATTATCATAGATTTAGGAGCATAGTTCTTATCGGTGGACAGCTTTGTAAGTTGTTGTGTAGTGTTAGGTAAGGAAACATTAGGGCATCTGATATGGCCTGAAAATTACATAAAAGCTGCAATCGAGGGATGAAGAGAAGGAACAGTAGTGCCATCTACAAGCAGAATTAAATTAATTTAGATCGACAGACATAAATTTGAGTTTCTGAAGTCATTGAAACACCTCGAATGAAGAACTAAACTAAAAGAATTAAACGAATTTCTTATAAAACTAACAAATACATAGTTGAGTTTTCTTTTTTGTTTTCAGATAGAGTCACGAAACTTGAACTCTAAGTTTGTAAGGTTCATAGAAATAACTGCTAAGTGCCAATCACACAACACAACCGTTTGCTAACAAATTACCTCAACCTACACGCAAGTCAGTTACTTGTACCTACTTAGGTACCTACCTAATTAATTATCAATTCCAATCACGACTCGCTTAGTAATTCATGTTTGTTTTACCTACCTACACCATGTTAGACAAAAATAATATACTATGTATTTGTCATTACCTCGTATGAATAGATTCGTTGTTGCTTAAAAATAAACTCTAGCCCCTTCACTGAAAGCTGTGTTTACAGTATAATAATTTAAACCAGACAGGTGGTTACGAGAGCAATAATCAATCCATTCCGACGCTTCCGATAGTTCTTCCAGTACGCAAGCGTGTTGTTCTAAAACGAACCCTATGATTTCACGTTCAAAGGCGTTTATGCAAAGGCAACATTCCCTAAGATATGAGGTTTCTGAGTTTATCAGCAACATATATCTCGCTTTAAATTTACATAGAATGCGCGTACGGCCTAATTAGGCGGCTTTTGAGCAGTATAAATCATCTCTAACGACGTTCGTCAGAGCCGCCGTCCACCTTTCTTCTTATTTCATGAAACGTCTTTGATTGTGAAAGTAAGATGTCATTGCTATTTGCTACCGACGGCTCAATTGAGAGATCTCGACATTATGAGACTGTCGAAGACACTGAGTAACTATGTTTACTAACTATAACCTAGTTCTACTAAAAACCTGGATGTCTTGTCTTAACACTTGCATATTTTTCGCTTGATAATATCACATCAATATCCATATTAGTCTCTTTAAATAATCATGCTATTTGATATTCTCTTAACACCCTCACTAAGATAATAGTCGCGAGTTAAAGAGGCAATGTAAGCATTTAATTCAAAACAAGGCTGGCTCAGATTGAGGCGATTGACGAGTGAGAGGTAACATGCGCCGGAGTTGGCCTTGAGATCTTTAACAATATTATATGATACATTACCAAGGTAGAATAACAAAAGAAGACTCTTAGTATGCGTATACATCTATCTTATATGTAGATAGGTACATGTTGACTTTGAGCTCCGACATATATGCCTAATTAAAATGATTAGGTATTCCACTTACGGATACCCACCAGTGGGATTTTAAGAGGAAACGATAGTAAAGTACTGCTTCAACGAGTATTTTTGAAAGATCCCTATCTAAAGAGGAAGTAAATTATTTATTCCCTATACCCATTTTCGCAAACTTTTTCTTTGAATGTCTATACAGTTTGACAGGCACGACGGACAACCTTAAGTGGGTCACAAATTAAATTCCTTGACTTTACATACAAGTAATTCACATTTAGATTGTTCAAGGTAATTTGCTACTAAGTAACCAAAAAGCCATCAAAAGGGTTCAAGACGTATTAGGCGCATAAAATTAGCAAAACCTGGACATAATTCGATAACTGTAATTTTCTTTTAATATTATTAGTTATACTTAAAATATAAAGAATTAAACATATTAAGGCTCCGCGTCAATGTAAAAAAACAAAAAAACTAAATTTTTAACACATTTTAATTTCTTAAGTAAGCCATAATAAATAACTCTGTGAAAGTACCTGTATTATGATATGAAAAAATATGATTTAATCAATTATTGTGCATATTTTTTCTTTAATATAAATATTAATAAATAAATATTGTTGGACAATCTTACACGAATCACCCTAGTCCCAAACTAAGCAAAGCTTGTACTGTGGGTACTAGACGATGATATACACACTTATATAGATAAATACATAGAAAACATCCATGACCCAAGAACAAAATCCATGCTAAATGCACAAATAATGCCCTGACCGGGATTCGAACCCGGGACCTCTAGCTTCGGAGGCAGTGTCACTACCAACTAGGCTAAACAGGCCGTCAACATTTTATTAGTACTATAAGAATCATATTTAACAAAAAATATCCACGATAATTGATTAAATGATATTTTTTCTTATCATAATACAGGTTTTTTACGAAGTTATTTATTATGGCTTGCTTACGAAATCAATATGTGTTATGAATTATTGTATTTTTTGTTTAACATTGACGCGGAGCCTTAATATGTTTAATTCTTTTTATTTTAACTATAACTAACAATACTTTAACTCATAGAAAAAGAAAATTACATTATGTCCAGGTTTCGCTAATTTTATGCGACTATATACGATATACGACTTATTTATTTGAAGAACTGTTTGAGGAATTAGCTAGTCCCTAATTCTGCAGCTATCGAAGAAAACGAAAGAGAAATTAGCTGCAGCTCACCTTCGGATATATTTGCCGCCATGATGCCAATGATAGTATCTAAACTTCTAGAAGGTATCTCAGGCCTATGCCGCCCAACATGAACAATGACGCTAAAGAAATTAAAATCGAAACAAACCTGACGTAATGTCCTATTCAATGAAAATTAGTTAATTTTGTACTTCAATCACTGTCTATTTGATGTGAGTATGCGTTTAATTGAGAATTTTGCCCGTACCGTGTCGTGGTCGGGATTGTTTTTTTTTTTAATTTCTACGGCAGCCTTTGGCCCATCAATCAAGTGTGTAAGCCTCGCCGTGCCGCACTCATTCGACGGGCAAGTTTCTAAAATGCTACTAGTTTAGTTTATGCTATTTAATATCATTATAGAATCGATTATACAAAGACTAAAGTGCAAAGACAAGAAACGAGTTGGCCCGGTAAGTCAGAGGTCTGGGTTAATATTTCAGGCTGTTCCATTCAGAAATTAAAGTTTTAGGTATTTAAATTTTTCATTTACGATCGTAATGATTTACTATCGATCTTGATTTTGGTCATTTGTTTCTTACGAGTATGTATGCTAGTATTTGTTGGTTATTACATTATTAGTAGGTACCGCTGTTTGCAAGTATACCATTATGTATATATTTTTAGCTATGGAGTTTAGTTATATAGATGTTGGTTTTATTCTCCATATCCCGGTTTGTCATTTTTAATTGGCCTCTGTTCTAAACTTTTATTCATATTTTTTAAGCTATCGTGTCCACAAAGCCAAGACTAGATCTACCAGTAAGTAGAATACCGCCCGATCTAATTATGTTATCAATAAGTAAAGGTCTTATTATGCAACAAAGTCGCGTGTAACACTAGGCTTATGTGTTGAAAATAATATTGACGCTGTTTTTAAATGTAAGAAAAGAGTAATCAATTTTATACAAGCAAATATTCATAAGGTAGGTATGGTTTACACACCTGCATGGCACCAGCGTGAGTTGCGTCTATTGACTGCTATTGTTTATTAGCATTTTCTTACCTCAGTATATATTACGTGGGTGGGCTCGGATAAGCATGGCAAATGTAAGTTTTTATCGGCTTTTACCTACAGTCTTGATGTGAAAACTACAGCAATTTGATAAAGTCTAAAAAACCTAGAATGGTTACTTGTTAACAAATAAGAAATGATGTATGATAAGAAGTGAAGTTGTCAATGAAAGTGCAATTTAGATATTTAACATTGTTCATAATTTGACGAAAATTTCAACATCATGAGATGCACTTTTATAAGATTTGAATGTTATTTTGCTTTTAGGGGGTTTTCATTTAGTAATATCCCATATTTATATAGGAAGACTAAAAACTATTAACATAACTATATGTTTTATACCTGCTGATCTAATAACTTAATTCACTCACTGTCCATAACTTCGGGATTCCAACGAGAGTACAGATTGGGATAACAATCTGACGTGAATAAGTATTGACTATTTCTTCCTCTAACCCTATATATGACCCCTTTCCAAGTATATTGTACTTTAGTAGGTATACTAAATATTTATCTGATATATGACCATCGGGTCTATTTAAATAGAACCTAGTTAAACCAAGCGCCAGCTTAGCCGCTCACCTTTTAATCAATTGAAGCAGTCTCCACAGTCAATTCACTGCATTGTACTCTAAACGCATTCAGTAATTGTTAGCTCCGATACCCACATAGATAACCGCTAGTTTTGAACTGGTTAAATTTAATTTGATGTGCCCTTGCGTCGCCGCAGATTAAGGGCAGAGATGTGTAAATGTGAATGTATTTAAATAAACTGTTTGACATCACGCAACTCGTGAGTGAACTAAGTTGCTGGGATTTTACGACAGTGCTCTACACAGCGGACTTAGTTTCTGTAACGTAAAACCTTTTAGTTTCCTTTATCATTGCTATATATTTGTGCTTGTGAGTAACTTCATATAGTGACACCTGCGTAGGTAACTCCTTCCTATTTGTTACGGAGCAAAAGCCAGGCAAGAAAATAACTTTCCATCCACCAAATTCCTAGATAAAAAAGCGATGCAATTTAGAATGCTGCAGTAAATAATTTTGATTTTGTCAACAAACAACTAAACCGATCTTTTGATTAAAACTGAACAGCCAGTATTTATGATACACAATTGTGCACTTCAAATTAAATATGGAAGATTTCTTTTGTGGACCATGGACAATGGAAGTAAACGGTTGTACTCGCTATGTCCCATATAGGTAAGTGGTATTACCGATACGTTTAGTAAGAGCGCATTTCGTATCTGCACCTTGCTTTCAAATAAAAACTCGAAACAATTACATCGATGGGTAAAAATGTCACAAGAGCCCATTGATAGTTAGTCAAATTTTCACGCTAAGTCATTAGTCACAGGGATTAATTTAGATTGCGATGAGAAAGGTCTTATTGATAACGGTTAAGAGACGACATATGGCATTCCGCCGGCCGCGGCTGGTTTCTTTGCTCGCATGCATTTTCATGGAATTGTCGACGTTTTTCCGGCACCTTACAATTGCATGGTTTGAATTCTAGAAAGCTATACTGGATGTTTAATGATTGACGTCAAAGACAATGACTGGGCGCTAAGTAAGTAAATTGGCTATTTTATAATTAAAAGGTGCATTGCACGGCTCATTAAGTGTTCATTTCCGGTGAGAGCATAGAGTTTATGAGTTAGGTCTTAGTCCTAGACTTACGACTAGTAAATAACATTCTGAAGCAAAAAATAAGAGTTACGATCGGTAGAATTATATATAGGACAATAGTAATTTCGAGCAGGTACTTAATGTTTTTTTTTAGAAAACTTTCTTTTTATAACAATACTTTCATTGCTAATTGTACTTTTTTACAACTCCTCGTTAAGTCTATTCTGACGAAATTTGTAATTAAGTATAGCCCTCGTAACATTTCCAGAACTAGCTCAAATTGATGGTACAGTCAGCATCAAAACATAGCTACGCATATGAAAATGACAAAGTACTTATTCCTTTATAATAAATACTTTTGAACTATTCAAATGCGTACCTAGCTACTTTGAAATGAAATGATTTATTCATGTATGTTGGAAATGGGTGACAATTTTAATGCTGAATGTATCATACTATCAGGATAGTATTAGGTACCAGTACATTGTCATCTGATTCGCATTAGGGTGAATATTCAGCAGAGTGTGTGCTGTGTGATGCTGTGTTTTTGTCTTTTGACACCTCGCAAATTTGACAATTTGGGGCGGAAAGGTTTTTGAGTGGCGACCACCTACTGGAAGGCGCAGCGTGTGTAGACCATAAAGGTGGACCGATGATCTGGTAAAGGTCGCGGGAGTCCGCTGGATACGGGTGGCGCAGGACCGGTCATGTAGTGGCACTCTTTGGGGGAGTAGGCCTCTATGTTCCGAAGTGGACGTCCTGCGGCTGATTATGTAGAAGCTTGACAGTTAGGTGTCATATACATAACATTCATCCTCGCACCTTTCTGTTGCACCCTATTTGTGCGCATTCGAACTAAATTGGACTGCGGAAAATTGACGAACATTGGTTTGAGATACAGAACAGCGTTCGTGGCCCAGAGGCGCCCGCGTATCGCGTGCTGTATGCGAGGTTAAGCAACGCCGGCCGTGGTCAATCCTTGGATGGGTGACCGCTTGTTTTTATATTAACTTGAGCGCCATTGTATTTTGGAAGGCACGTTAAGCCGTTGAGCCCGGCTGCTGTCTATGACGACTTGAGAACTTCTAACAGTCAAGTTGCCCAATCACTTGACAAGCCTAATCCCAATAAGGTCTAGTTTCCCCCTACTAGGGGAGTTCCTTCCGTAAAAACTAATAATGATGATGAATGTACCTAAGTTGCGAAAGTGTGTAATTATAATAAGAAAGAGGTGCTTAAAGCTGAAACCAATTTTTTACTCTAAAATTGCTTTAAAAAACGGTAATTTTGCTAAATTATGTTTTTAAATATGTTTGTTGCTGCTTTATTATATTTACTTTCAATGATGACTAGTATTGTCTGGTATAGCGTCAAAGCATAAATAAAATGAGGTTTTGCGGCTAAATCCAACGAGATTGTGAAGTTCCTAGACTCTTGAGTTAGGAATTCTTCAAGCAAGTGCGGTGGCAACTTCGAGGCTTACGATTTAATTACTGAATCACTGCATACAGTAAGCTATATGAACAATAAATAAGAAGTACATACAGATGACTTCTATTTGTGATGGGTCATGAGTTTAAAATACTTTGCGAGGTACAACAGTCATGTCATAATGAGTCTGAATGAAAGCATGATACAAGAATACAAGGTATAGCACTCCGGGGAAATTCAGTAGTGTGAGTGACACAAGCCTGCGTCTTCACTTGTATCGATGGTTCTGCCGGCGTAAGTGTGAGTTGCTGTATTGCCAGTGTTGTATTATGACACTCCCCGACCCGCCTTGTATACCTGTGAGTGTTTTATTAAATTATTACGTTAATTCATGTTTAACTTGACCTATTTTGTTTGTTTAAACAAACAAATGACAATTGTAATGCATAAATAATACATTTTGCATGCTTACGGTAGAAAAAAATCCTTCATGAGTCGTTTCGTTACTATAAAGTGGCAACACGACGGTGACGAAGGCTTGCGTCACAATCCGGAGTGGCAGACCTTGTTTCCTTAGCTTAGACCATGAACGAGAGTAAAAATTTGTAAAGATTAAATAGGACTCTATGTAGAGTCATTTCATATAATATCGAATTACAAATATAATGAACACTTGGCAACATTTGTGTCAACTGTCAATTTAGAAACTTCTTTCTACAACCTCTACACCCTCTTGCAGCAATCTTAAAGAAATTCGTTATCTCGTTTTTACGACTTTTAACTGGATCTCAGCACTGTAGTACCTACAATATGAGTGCGCGCAGCAACTGCACTCTCGTTTTATGGTATTACTTCCATTTCTAGAACATTTTGGCTGCAACACTAACTTTTGTAGCCAATTAGCCATATTTTCCATCACTACGGTACGGCCAAATTCGATTTATACATTATTTCAAACATAATACGTTAAAACCCGTCAAAATGTGTTTTTATCCCTCAGATTCCATTTAATTCATCGATAACACCGCCGAACACCCAGCCGCATTCGCAATAAAAATCATTCACATGCATTTATCCAACTTTTCCCACACTACGCGACTAACTAAAACATTAAGAGTGAATCGGGAATCCTTAAACAGCATACCTTTTAACCTAAAAAAGCGTGGAATCATCTAGATACTAGAACAGTTACGACGATTTTGTTACATGCTGCCTGTTCGGGGACATCAATTCAAAATAGTTTTAAATTGATGTACATTTTAAGGCGCTTATATGACTTTTCAGATATGTGAGTGTCGAATCGTTAACTAAAAAGAGCGTAAAGTTTATTGACTTCCTGAGAACTTGTGACGTTGTACCTATGGGCTGTGTTACCGAGCCGTTTGGAGGTTACTAGGCTTGCCCGAGACCGGTTTGTCACATGGTCCTAACCACGTGCGGCCTCCGGAATATACTTCAACTGATGCCATACTTATATCTACGTATACGTAACTTATACATATTTATGAGATATAGATATACCATTCCTTGGATTTCTGTTGCTATGTGAAGTTTGAACTTTAAAGTGGTATTTAATAATTTTTATTGATATTTATTATTTAAGCCGTAAAAGGACAAATTGATATTTATTATTTAAGCCGTAAAGTGGTTGAAACAGTCAGATGTCACTATGGGAAAATTTAACTCGGTTATAGGTTATAGGCAAGTGAGCAGGCAAGAGTTTGTTAGTATTATACTTGTACCTTCTGATGAAATTCCATATGTATTATCTTAAAGGTCCTTCAAATGATTACTCATTATTTAACAGAACCTAAAGAGGGGTTCTGCGAGACATATACATATTTGTTTTATAGCTAGCCATTAGATTTCCCTAGTTTAAGTGGTTCAAATGAAAGCTATCTATGCTTCTATTGAATATATTATATTGGGTTAATAGGCGTCTCGTCTATAAGTTTTCTCAAAATACCATTAACATAGCAGAAACACCAACCCCAGCATCTCGCATCTTAAGGAAATCAGCAGTGAGAGCAAATGCGATTCATGCATGTTTAACGCATTATTGCAGAACTGGTTAGATCGGAGAACAATAACAGAGAAGATCCTACATGAGAGACAAAAATGCATGATGATGATGTATATAAAATATAGATGAACATAAATATAAATAATAATGCACGGGTTGTAGACTAATATAACAATTGAATATGTGTTAGCTTAGGTATTATTAAGTATCATTAATTAATTAAATGTATATTTATTGTTTTATCTATTGTTTTAAGTAGAACAACATTTTATAATAATATGTTAGTTGTTATACCCTAACAAGGTCCATGAGATTTTTTTAAATATTTATTATAAAACCTGAATTATACCATGGTTGCAATAAATGAATTATGATGATAGAGCAAATGTAATTCTATTTGGGAAAAAGAAAATTTTTCCGTTATTTATTCATAGATATTAAAATTATAGGCTATAAAGATGGCCGACGAGAGAGACAAAAATGCATTAAGATAAAATCTAATTCAAGCAGCTATAGTAGTTCACTTTCAATGAGTGCTTAAAATTTATATGAGTTTACACTGGTTTGCAAATCGAAAAAGCTGGCTGCTAAATAACAAAAGGAAAATGCAGTTAAACGAAGGAGGATACGACCAAGTTCCTTGAAGTTACTCACTCGCAGCAAGCCAGGTAAGCTGCAAGAAGGTCGTGCATACACGACTAATCATTGCAGCAGCCCTAAGGGAGAACCTAAAAGCCACAAGCAGAAACTGGGAGTATTCCCTGGTCAAATAAACTTAAATGTGTCTTAGTTAAATGAAGCGTTGGGGTAGGTATATTTTGATCAAACTGTGGCAGAAGTTCAAAAACAAGGCCCTGGGTAAGTCGGCACGCACGGAGGGGGGAGAGGGAGGAAACCACCCCAACTCAAAACTTATCGCATTATTCAAGCGAACGCGACTCTTGAGTAATTTTGAAATATTACAATTTTCGAGCCGCACCATCGCCCGCGTGCTGGGCTACATTCTCTTAAGTTTTTTGAGAGAATTTGACCGTTTGGCTTTCCATTGTAACCCAAAGAGGGAGTAGTTTTAGATGAGTTTTATATTTGTTTCAAACCGAATCAGACATCCTACATAATTAAAATAATACGTATCAAATATATATTCTAGATTTTTTATACAACATATGTTAAGTATGTATTATATACATAGATAGAACAACACAACAGTGAGCATATTATTCTCATGTATCAATAAATTCTCAAACAACCAATGTGTCACATAGATCTTCTTGATCAATTTACAAGTAAGAAAAGATAGTCCCGTCCAGTAGTGACTTAAACGTAATATTAGCTATTCATTGACGATCAGCTTCAATGGTCGCGTTAATTAACTATTAGCAAAGAGTTATTATCCGCGCGGTTTAATAACACCTTAGGTACAGTTAATGTGTTAGCCGTTGAAAGAAAACGTTAGAATATCGATACATCAACTTTAATTGTGAAACCAATGCATCACAAAAATGTCGGAATATTTCGAATAGTTCCTATAACATAACAGTTGGATTACAACTTACACAGAAATAGTTTTTTAACCCAGGCAAAACAAAAGAATATATTTATGACCCGAAACGGTAGTTAAAAACTGTAACGAATCCACATTGTTACAAAAATCAACAGTAGCCAAAATAAGAACATGTGTTAGAACTGTAACATTACAAAATTCTCGAAATCAATGCTCAAGATAACGACTCGAGAGCTTGCACAAAACATTCCGCATTCATCTATTGTGATGCTAAAGAGAGAAAAGATGCAAATAAGAAGTAAAGCGAGCCCGTTATGTTTACGATATTCTTTTAAGGTCCGTTAAGTTATAAAAAATGGTAAAGAAACGTCTATAATATGCAACTATGGGAACAATGTAACGGAATAGCGAGCGTTGCACAAATTGACAAAGCAGGTTTAGACAAAAGCTGAAGGACAATTCACCTGCTAAGTAAGCAGGTACCCAATTATCATGCTAATGCTTTGACAACGAATTAATACGGACCTATAATGTTTGGAGAATTGTGGCCAAAGGCTGGGGACAACACCTTGCGGTAATTTATTGTTCTATTCGTGAGGTTCACACAAAACCACGTTTCCGTGTTCTTTATCGGCACTTACTTATCATTCTACGTAACGCAGCATTGAAATCGAACGCAGGCACAAATATTGTTATACTCATAACTTGTACGATTTATGATGGGCCTGGAAGTTAGCATGATTCAACAGTTAGAAAACTGTCATTAACTTTAACATCAACTTGTTAATTAACCAATCAATTTGTCAGACAATTTATCATAATGTTAAAATGAAAATATTAATAAGTTACAAATTCTAGTCCAGTTTTAGTCTAGTTGTTATATATTTTTAATGCAGATCAGATATCATCGATAAAAATGTATAGTTTATATTGCTACACTTATTTGTGAATCTTATGTTTATTCACAAGAACATACAGTGTAAAAAAGATGTTACATAATAATATTGCAGTTAATAATATTGAATCTTATTACATTATACATATTATTATGATACATCACTATTAAGATGAGTATAGTAACGCCAAATGGTCGTTTCAATAAGCGAGTATTTAAAAAAATATATATCATACTATGTATACGTGTCTTATTAATACTCTGAACGTTTGTATTTCTTACAAAACTACGTCAAAAAAAATCTTGAAATAAGGACGTTCTAGATTTATAATTAGTCGAATAATCAGACTGTTTGATATTCCGAAATAATCATTCGTTTTTACAATATAAAATTTCAATCAAATTTCGCAAGTAGGATCGTGCGTGGGCGTAGAGCACGGTATATCGTTTTCGAGCTTCCATTAGGCGAGCGAGCAAGAGAAAAAAATTGGGAACTACAGTTGCGTTAAGGGTCATTATCAGTTAAAAACGATCATCTATTTAGGCTATTGTCTGTGTGAATTGACACCTAACTTGACACTCTCAATTCGTCACTATAGGTATCTATAAGATAGGTATATATAGTACAGGACTATTGGGGCCTAATACCATAGATAGATTTTATTTTTAGATTTTTCATTAGGAAATACCGTTTCAAAAATAACTCCGAATCTACAAAATTTACAGCTAAAACTTGTTTTTTCCGCTTAGATATTGATACTGGCTCTGATACAATCTAAAACTCTAATAAAAGCATATTTTCCTTTAATCTGCGTTTACTCAAATTGGTAAGGACTCATTTCAAACTCACGATCTATCATAAATTGTGCAAGTTATTAGTTTTCGTTTGCCGGGCACAACTCTTCGTTGATTGATCTCAATCTGATTATAGTTTATTAACCTGTCTCATAATTGAATAATTAATATTATTTGCCCGCGACGCTGTTCATCGTCCAGATGTGTGGTTTATGACAGCTAATAGACTTTATGGCGTTTTTATTGACAATAATGTTCTCTTGATTCCGACGTTTACGACCGGCTCATTCATTATCGAACCGCTGAGGTCATAACATTTGTAAATCATGGAGTGTGATGCATGTTTAAGTAAATGTTACCGTGTCTACCCATTCTTTCGGTAAACTCTGCCTTATTACTGCGTTTCTGATGACGACATTTATGTTATCTATGCGAATTAAGTATACCTATAACTCTTTCTTTTCGCACTTTAATTTTATTCCTCAAAGTACAATTAATTAGCAACGAATTTTTATCTAGTTTTGCTTGCTATAAGGAAAGTAATCGATAAGAATTTCAAGCTGCAATGCAACGCAAGGTGTAAGGGTGACCCTCGACTACGTACAATGGTCATACTAAACGGCGCCAGTTTCCAGAGTCCACGTTTTTTTTAAATTACGGATATGATGCATTAGCAAGTAGGTAACGAGGCGAAGGGAATACAAACGACACTCGCCCGCACGTCGAACAATTTATTGCCTATACGATAATTATGCGGATTTAAGCTGAAGCGCGGTGCTTTACGGGCGATTCTACGGTTCTTTACGGTTTCTAACGATATGCGATTTTGCGTTTTGTTGCTAAAACGGTAGAATCGAATCTGCACGATGTAAGTCTGCGGAGCGAAACAATCGGCTGCTTGCTTATTCCGTTGTGGCGTCGGGACACTCGCTCGCCACGTTTGAAGTGACTGCAATTTGTCTCTGGCGACGTATTTCAAGTAGATATGATCGTGTGTACGACCGATGCTTGCATAAATTTCTCACTAACAGATGTAGGTTTTTTGCGTGGTCCGCGCGGGAGGTATACGTTCACCTGTTACTCCGTAATGTTTGACGCTTGGTATCGATTTTTTGCTGAAATTAAAAGTTCGATAGCGCCCGATCGACCGTACGTGAGTCGAATTGAGGAAGACAAAAATTGAATTACGCGAAACGTTTCCACATAATAACGCGTAAAGCTAAAGTGAATTTAAAAATTTAATTCACTTGACCGCTAATTTATGACCATATGTTTACATTTTAATTTACGTGGGCATTCTCAGAAACGGTGCGAGCATAGCTGACTTCTTTATGAAACATGAAGAGCGATCATCCCAGTCCAGTACTCTTTTAAAAATATATTAATATCGGAATATCTGGCTCATAGGCTCGACATTTTTTTCGCACAGGTAATTCTATGGTTGTCTTTACAACCTTATAAGGCATTTTTGTCAAAAAAAACACAGAAACAAACGCTCGATTTACTCACAAGTCAAGATTACTGACTCTAAATGGCATTGGAGCACGCACTCCTTGCTTAAATAAATACACGATAAATAAACATGAACTTTAATCAAATTCGATAAAGGCAGATGCGCTCGCGCTACTTTTATGGGAATAACGACTCGGACCGGTAGCCGGCGCGCTGACACTTGTCCCCGCCCGCAAAAACGCAGCTATTGCAGGAATTACTCATTAACTTATTAAGATGATAATTTATTATCCGAAGGAAGGTAATTTCATGCACTCTATTGAAGACCTAAGCGAATTTACTGCCTTTTTTACTCGTCTAGTCGCTGCAAAAACAATAAGAAGGGCAATAATAAAATTAGTATAGCTTATGATTGTGTGTTTTGTGCCAATTCTTATACAGACATATATGGACATATCATATTTATAGGTGGCTGAATAAGATCACGCGAAGACAGCAATACCAGGTATGGAGTAAAGTATCTAAAGGGAACATGATGTAAATGCCATATTATAATACGTAATGACAGTTTTATTTCAATTATAATTATGGCAGTTGCATTATCACGTGATAGGTACAGCGTGAGACGATCAGGCTGCATTGTTACATTTTCTGAATAAGTTCCAATGCGATTTACTCAATTTATCAACTCATCATGAACAGCCTGTCAATCTAGTCAACTTAGGATAGTAATTTGAAGCACAACAATAGACATTGGAACGTAGATTGCTGTGTGAAGTGCTAATTAAAACTATTCCAGTAGTAGGCGAGTAGTTAATACTTTCAATGTGAGTATATATGAACACAAATTAATTCCAAGGAATAAATAAATTAAAGTATAGTTATATTTACTTGACAGGATACGTGCTATTCCTACTTCATTCGAAAAAGAATTTCCAATTCAATGTTACAATTTCCAAGTAAAATTGTCGCTATAGTTTAAAAATGTAATTGGGATATAAAATTAACACCTGTGGGTGTGGGTCAGTAATTTTTGTTTGTGTGTGGTCTGTGTGTGTTATTATTGAAAATAATATATAACAATTTTAATTCCACATTATACTTTAATTATGAGTAAAACGATGCAATTAAAAACTTCGTTCCGTAAAATTGAGCAACACCTTGCATTTACCCTGACTACGTGTTAATTTTAGCAAACCGGAATATAATTTATTCCCAGACTAGGTAGTCCATACAATTTAACTGTTAACTTCAGATTAAGTAATTTATCCCTTTTGGTCTAATAAAAATCCAGCCTGAAACAGATTAAATATAGGTACGTGATGGCGATTTTGTTTATGAGTTAAAAATTTCAAGACAAGCGACAGTGAATAATAAACAGAGATTGAAATCTAACAAACAAGCTGATGAAATAAGACAAATATGGCGGCCGCGTGAGCTGAATTCCAAGCAGACGGTGGGAGCGAGGGATTGGCTTTTTCTAGAGACAAGGAAGTGGAGTGAAGGTTTATAATCGGAAAGCGGGAAAACACTTACACTGTTTATATTTACAAATTAAGTGAACAAATTGAGAATTTTTTTTTGTGAGTTTTTCTTTATTATTAAGGGTCATGCAAACGAAATTTTTTGAACTCAAATCATTGAAAATTCCAGTTTATTGGATACGGTGCTTTAATGTATGTTTTAGATAGTAACAGATAATTTTTTTGAGAATATACCTAGAATGTAAGCGGGTAAAACCCATTTTTAGTTTAATTTTTTTTCGAATTCAAGTGATGTTTGATACGATATTTCTGAAGGAAAAATCAAAAATAATTAAAATATATATTATCAGGCGGCAATAGTCCTTTACAAGATGGTAACGGAGAATGTCAAGATACGTGCCAATTCACCCTGAAAATAGCCTAAATAGATGAGCATATTTAACTGATAAGGAACCTCTCCTCTTCTCTCCTAATCTGTTTATTTGTGGTAGGTACTTCGGCACATCGCGAATGTCTACATACATTCCTACCTAAACCGTATGACCCGTTTCTTGTCAAACTGATGGTAATGTTAGTTAAAATCTGGGTGTAGGGGATGTTTGACGTTTTGCTATAAGGAAAGACAGCTCTCGTCGCCATATTTACTTTAAACCGGTCCGTTAAATATGGTCGAAACAACATATGAAATTTAATTTAAAATTCCTATTCATAAAACAAGTTTCAAAAAGTGTAATCCCTTGACAGTTTACTAATTTGTAGGTATTATGGGATGAGTAGATAATTAATGTTTAATTACCGATGAATATTCGTATTATCATACAATAACGTTTTTTTACTTATAGTATAGTATAGTAGCAGTATATTGAGTAGTAATTACTAGAGTATAGACAAGCGACTGATATTCCAGGTTCTTCCTTAGATTATTGCATTAAAGATTCCTGCAATAAAAAGCGGCCAAGTGCGTGTCGGGCCACGCGCAATGTAGGGTTCCGTAGTTGTCCATCTGTAATATTATGCGGACTTAAAGTGTCAGAAACTTACATTTAATATATATTTGACACAACGTACAACATAATCAATGGAATGGAAACAGTAATCAATGCAAATTGTACAAAAGTTTGCTTTGACATTTCTTCAGTTTGGCTATTACTCGTTAATAATGTCTACTTAGCTGTGATACTTTTCCTTTTAAGTTCATTATAGGTACCCACTAGCATTAATATCACGCAAACGACATGTATAATATTGTTACCAAAATAAAATACATGTTATTTTTAAACGAGGTATCCAACGATACCCTCCATGTGGGTTCTGCAAGAAAACAAAATACATCCCTATTTTAAGTGTAAGAGACTCTAAAAAAATATTTTTCAAGATTTTAGTATAGGGTTTTTACTTATGCTAAATTACAGCTTTCTGGTAGTAGGTAACGGTTACTGAGCTAAGCCGCGGGCAGACAGACATGGCGAAACTATAAGGGTTCCTTGTTTACTACAGAACCCTAAAAAGTATCCTAAGTAAAATAAATAATGGGTCTATTATAAGAAAATTGATGTTGAATAAATAATTACTACTTGCTGTACGACATAGTTAGTTATTAAACCAAGTTACTGTTATTGTTAGTATATTATATTTGTTACATAGTTATACAATAATAAATATACCTATTTACAATCAGCAAAATGTTAGGTAATTAATGTGATTAGCTTCATTGTATTCTGAGCATTTGGTCATATAATTATTTAGGTACTTTAATAATTGTTACGGAAAACGTTACATCTATTTTCTTGTAGATTCAATTTATAAACGAAACTATTAACCATTTTATTTTTTACATGTACATTTTAAACATAGGAAAATTCAGTGCAACACCAAATTAATTCAAAACATTAAATTAACTAATCATAGTAAGAAGCAGGTGCGAAATGTAATTTGTGCTGAAAAATTTATAACAACGAATGTATCTACCGACGGTAGCTATAGAAATTATTAAGTAAATTAAACTATAACGCTTAATAATAAAAAAGTCAATGATTTGAACCATTAGTCACTTACTAAAGAATCTTTTTCAACACCTCGTGTAGACTTGCCTCAACCCACAGCAGTAAAATTTTACGACGGCCGCGGCCGGGAGTCTTCCGCGCAACTCCATCCTTATTCCAAGACATTAAGGTTCAAAATTAAACTGCCCTTCTAAATTTTTACTGCCAGTAACTTAAACACATTAAACGTTTTTTTTTTCTGCGATTGTCATTTTTACACGTGTTTAGTAGTTATGTTGCTTTAGTTAGAGTACCTAAGATCAGCGGTTTTATTGTTATTTTGGCTATAAGTTTTGCAGTAATTTCAATAAATGTGACAATTTTAATTTATAAAAGAACCGTGTTTATTGCCAATTTAAACAAATTACTTTTATAAGTAGTTATGTATTTCGTGTTATACCTTATTAAAAAGGTAGAGACCGTTTAGAGAATATTTATGTTAATAGGCATTTATACGAAAATGTAAATTGTTATTATTCTTATAGGTACTAACTATTATTATTAGGCACTGAGTATAGGTATCCTTTTTAATAAAATTAATAAGGTGAAATGTCTAAATCTCTATATCTACCTACCTTGCCGTGATATTTTTCTACAATTGCTCTTATCATAAATACGCACTTTTGTACTCCAATAGTATGAAACATGTTAACTTAAAATTTTGTAATTTTTAATAATTTATTTTTTACAATTTTCCCGATTAATACCACATTAAAAGTAGAAAGAGGGCTAACCCTAAAACAGTATCACGTACTAACAAACGTTTATCCCAAATCGTCCGACCCGGCCCAACCGAGGCGAGCTCGCGAAACTTTGTTTTGGATCATAACTCGCGGACCCTCGCGCGAATAAAGCTATAAACTCACCTTATGCTGGCGCCGACGGCATACTCTTCACAAAGCACAGTACTCTCCACTATGTCACGTGTGTTAAAGCATGAGTGTAATACGTAATATCGCACGTGGGGCAGGTAGTGTTTATGGTGTTACGCAACGCGTTTGTCCGGAGCGGCGCGTCAGTGGCGTGTGCCGAGCGATGGTTTACGACGCCCCCCGCTCGCGACGCCGCCGCGGCGCACTAAATCTGCGACTGGCGACGCCACCCCTAAGCCGGCACGGTTACACCATTGACGGAAAGACAATAATCGCAGCGATTAATTGGGTCCAGTCGCAGCGCGATGGTATTGTAGCTGCCGGTAGCACGGTCCCGGCAAGTGCGGCCTCGTAAAGTTTCTTCGTGTATCGTTCGATGCACCAGACGTTGATACGCCGATCGGCGGGAATGTTACTCTACTTCGTGCGCGACGCGATGTTATTCCTAAAAAAGCTAGTCATGAAATAATCTTGATTTTTACGACTACATACAAAAGATTCGTCTTACCAACTTTGGTAAGCAAATCGTAAATCACAACATCCTTCCTACGCAATGTGAATTCCCTTAGGTAATGAGAATCGGAATTACCTCCCCATCTACATTTGCATCAGTGACCTTTATTGCCAAAGCGTTATCGGTTCACGCGGTGACTCTACCTGCTCCGTCGCGCTCTGCGCCCGAGCGTCAGCTCAGCCTACGTTTGACTGACCGAACGTTTAGCGTGGTGTTAGTTTTGTTTGGTGAGACAAAACAGCAAGCATCGGATTAGACGATTTGCCTAACGTGAGCTTCACTTTTTTCATAAATATCTGACATACACATACATACATAATGTACCAAACATAACATAATGTGAGAAATGACTGCCAAGTTAAGGATGATTCACAGTAGGCCGTTCCGAGTCCGGGCCGGCCCGTTTTCTTCTAGCGAAATGCGCCGGCTGTTGCGTTTGCTGTCATAGAAAACGGGCCGGCCCGGACACGGAACGGTCTACTGTGAATCATCCTTAATTCGGTTCATCGGGATATAGTTTTTCCACATTTTATAGCCGACTAAGTTGTCAAAGGAGCATTTTCGTTAGGTAATCAACTCAATAATGTTTTATTTATAAAACATTTGATGTTTTTCTTTTACTTGTTAGAAATGTTTAAAATTTACTACTTACTAGTACGTAATCGTTTAATCAATATTATACAAGAAATAGATGAAATTATTTATCAATAAATACAACACCGTTATTGCAATGCCGATTCTGGACAACTTTTGCAATCCGTGCAAGACTAACACAATATAAAATAAAAATCTGCATGTTAAATATTGTTATTTTTCACAGTGTAACCTAATAGATCTCGACAAGCGCTTAAAAAGCCACCCATTCAGCTACAAACATCTCAACTGTCTGACAGATTACAAAGCGGCAAAATATGCGCCAATAGGAATTGGATATTTGGCCGCCATCTTGATTCCCCCTCCCGCTGCGAGCGCAGATGCGCGCAGACGACAGGGTGATGAATCGCAGTTAGGATGCTTGATGCTTGATTGGTAGTTATTATTAAAATTAGTAAGTTAAAAAATTATGTATTTTTACTATTACGTTAAACAACAAGTTTTTTTAACAAACATGTTTTCCCTAATATATCTAACTAAAGCAACGTAGTTTTAAATAAACTATTGTTTTATTGGATATTGATGCGCTTAATTTCTTTTAAATATATAATGTAAATGTTAAATATAATTAATACATTACACGTCAAAGGTTATTATACTAGGTGGCCCATTCAAATCGGTCAGTATGGGAAAGTCTGAAACTATAAGACATACGAAGATTTGTTCTTAAGAACCATGTCACCGATTTTGATAAAAAGAAAAACTGCATTCATACATTTGAAAAAAACACTGTACCCAGCTAGGGAATCGAACCCGGTTGTTTTGAAAAAATAAACTTACACTATTTCTATTCAGATATCGTTTGTGTAGGTCTTAAGCAGTAAATGTCTCTAAGAAACATAATGTCTAAAATGAATAAAATGCATTTTTTTCACATACTTTAATTTATCATAGTAGATGTTCAAAGTGACCACCGTTACAATATTCAACAAGTTCAGGCATGTAAAATTGTCTCTATGGTTGTTTGTACCTCTCTACTTGTAAAATCGGTGACATGGTTCCTAAGAACAAATCTTCGTATGTCTTATAGTTTTAGACTTTCCCATACTGACCGATTTGAATGGGCCACCCTGTATATGTATTTTCCAATTCACAATATCAGTTTACGAGTAAATTGATTTGTTAGAACATCAGATGTGTAATTAATTTCATACTTAACCTTCGCTTTCGTTACCATTCTAAAGATACTCAAATCATTCGAAGTAGAGAACTCTACGGAAACAAAATTTTGTGTGTGCCTGTACTGTACCAATATGTATATCAATGACGTTAAGTACTCGTTTATAGGTGGCATAGCCTATTAGCCTATTTCTTCCCACTCCTTCGTCTCCTATTTAAGTATATACTTAATATTTTTCTGAGTAGATTTTGTTTAAATTTGGCTTTTTTGGTGATTCTAATTCGCTCCTTGTTCACGACGACTGTTTATATTACACTCATATTCGTTCTTAAGGTATTAGGGGGCATTGTAGTACCCCGGCCAAGATGAACAAAAAGAAGGCGGGGCACTAACTACCTTATCTTGAACCATTTCGTCTCATTTTCAAACCCAGATATGTATCTTCGTCCCAGATAATACTAGAGAGCCCCAATTCACTTTTTTTTATAGCCAATTTAAGTGTCCCACTGCTGGGCAAAGGCCTCCCCGCTATTCCTCCACTCGGCCCCATTGCTTGTATGCTCCCGCCAATCAGAGCAGAATGCGTCCAAGTCGTCCCGCCATCTCCTTTTTGTTCTGCCTCTGCTCCGGTAGCCGCCTCGAGGGGTCCACTCCGTACTTATTTTGGCCCATCTTTCCGGATGCATACGGCAGACATGTCCAGCCCAGACCCACTTCAGTTTTGCGGTCTTGGCACCGACATCTACAACTTGTGTTTTGGAGCGCAGTACCGTGTTTCTGATTGGATCAGTTCTGCGAACACCAAGTATACTGCGCTCCATCGCCCGCTGGCAAACCTTGAGTTTGGACTTTTGAGCCTCAGTTATTGACCAGGTTTGAGCACCGTAAGTCAAGGTTGGCAGGATGCACATGTCAACGAGTATGCGCTTGAGACATAACGGAAGGTCGCCCTTCAGTAGCGCCTTCATGGACCAGAAGCTCTTCCAGGCGTTTTCGATGCGTCGATCGATTTCTATGGACTGCCTGTTTTCGAAGAAAGCTGTCTGGTCCAGGTATACGTACTCGTCGACGTAATGTATATCATGCCCATCAATTCACATTAGTAAGTACAAGTATTTATCAACCCACCAAATTAATTACAAAGTGATACGCTAAAAATGACATAATAATATCATTCTCAAAAAATCTGCACCAAATTTTCAACTCTATTTTAATTGATAGTGCTACTCAAATTAATAACATCGTATCAGCCTTTCAAATTAAACAGCTCCCAAATAAATTATTTTCTACCCATCCAAATGGACTATATTAGCACCACATTTCATATTATTTTCATCCAAATATAACAAAGTTCATAATCATATTAAATTTCTTTGTTAACATAATAATATTGTTTATACAATTTGGACTATGTCCAGCTATGGACGTCCTTCGGCTGATATGATGATGATGATACAATTTATATTTATATACACCTATATTAAGGTAAATTATAAATTCCATTTTAGAATATCGTTTTATTATCATGTTAATATAGTGGTATTACTTAATTAAGTAACGATTTATTCTATTTTATTTATCACAAAATTCACAGATATTTATTGGGATGTCCATTTATTGGCATAGGCCTCCTCCATTGTTTCCCATGTAATTTCTAAATATACTCAATAATACTAAATTATCACCAACTTTAAGCAACAATTTTAATTTCCACGCACTTTACAACTCAGTCTACATCAGTCATAATTTTACTAAAGTAAATATTATTTTTAGGTCACAGTAGTTCCAATATTATCTAAATCTGCTTTACTGCTGCCAATTAATTTCTGTGGGAAACGCAGTTCTAATATAACTTAATCTACTTTCCTGGGGATAAGGCTGCGTAATAGTAAAAAGTGGGTTTCCAACTGCTACGGCGCTACGGAAAGACCTGCCCTTTCGCCCTTATGTATCAAAGCGCTGGCACTGGTGCTCGTCTTCACAGTTTGACCAGGGCAGTCTTATCCACGTCTCCGGATTTGGAAAACACGATTCACCATACCATCACTTCTCTAACATCAGAGGTTTGCACTCAAATGTCGATCTGGTCCATCACCACCTCGAGAATGACAAGCCGGAGACGGAGATAGCCACCCGGTTTGGTTGCCAACTCTCTTGAACACAGGTTCAGATAGCACACTGGGGTCTGTGTGTACGTACGCGACGACGTTTGATTTCAACGTCTCCGTTGCTTGTTCTGTTGTGAAGGTTCTGAGTTTCCCACTATTTGGCTTTCGGTGGATACACGGGTAATTAAACTATCTATAGAAGACTAAATAACATGCATACAATTTTTGACTACATCACTGAGACGGCTGAACTTGCCCAACATTGGTATGCTACATCGGAACTAGCCTTCCTGGGGAAAAGTCAGTCAAGTCGCCTAGGACCGTTGCGCCCGTGTGCAACGCACACCCTGCACCATAGGTAAAAACGCCTCTGGGGAAAGTCAACGATAGCCAATAGAATAGAATAAAAATGCACATAACTAATACGGACCAGTACTTCGTGTCTGTTTCAGCCCCATTAACATCCGAGCATTGTTTAGTAAAATTCATATCAGTCCGCTTCACTTCTGATGTTATCCCTGAGGCTTGAGGAGAATTTGGCGATACGAGTTAGCAGATGAGATACGACACTTCTTTGCACCTTATCCTTAGCAAATGTGCATTTTGTCGAACGACCTTTTGATCTGCGCTGACGCGTTTGCCGAGTCTGCCTACCAGGCTTGAGTAATCTCCGACTCAAATGGTTCGTTCTAAGAAAAGGTCATTTACTCCGCCGCTAAGTCTTGAATAAGAGTGATCCGTAAGGCTCGTTTTGATCAGATCAGAATAATAGGGGCAGATTAGCAGCTTACCCTCCCAGGAGTTCTGGTCTTTGTCCAAATCAGTTGAAACCAACTTCTGTCGTCCGATGTTTCCTCCCATGCAACAGCCAGATAGATCACTAGCTTTCACCGCATTAGATAAGGCTTTTAGCTTACTATCTTGTGACCCAATGGGGTGCCAAAAACCTGATTAGCTTTAACGCTAAACGTGTTTTTTTTGCCGCTAAAAGGAGTCCACTCAACCTGGCTCCAACTTTCCGAGGTACCTCGTACCAGGGCTCGGAACCGGTTAATCTCAAAATCCTGAAATAGCCAAATATTTTAAATTAGTTTATGCTCTTTATGTAGGACTCAATAATGTATTTGGGTTATTACTTCATATTGTTAGATTGCCTGATTAAACATGAAATAGTAGACGGAAGAACGATAAGAACTAAAAAAATACCGGTATTTTTGTATGAACAGAATACCGGTTTCCGAACCCTGCCTCGTACACCCGTACCCGTAGCCAACAAACTCGAGTTACTTGGTATGAAGTTATGCTCAAATCTTAACTTCGGCACTTCCATCGAGTCTAAAGCCCGAACAGCGGCCAAAAAGCTGAGTATCCTAAATTAGTTGAAGCGATATTGCAAGCCTGGGCAGTTTCCTACTTAATACAAGGCTCAAATCCAAACTTTAAATATTAGACGTAACTGACCCATGTTTAGGTGTGTTGAGGTCGCCGGTAAGACAATTCGTTCTACAGGGTGATTAAGAACAGTCCCTCGTCGCATGGCACTTGCAGTTAAAAACCCGCGTGTCATAGGTCCAACGTATTATGAACGTTTACCCGCTGAAATACGCACGCAAACATCGGAAACAACATTCAGGTGTCGGCTAAGGAACTTTCTACTGGAAAATCCTTTGTATTCATAAAGTGAATTTTTTGACATAACTGGATACATTTTATTTTTTGTATTTATATTAATATGAAATTGTTGTACCTATTCAATGACGATCCTTTCAGGTGAAATTTTACATACTGTGAAATTATTTGTCCACTAAATGAAGCGGACTTCCTAATTTTAACTATTAATAATTATTTTTTGAAATTTACTTTTTTTTGTAATAAACTGACCAGCTTTTGGCCTTAGTCTCACCTGATGGAAAGCGATGACAAGACCTAAGATGTTGCTCGCTGGTTCAGTAATAGCCTATTCACTCTTGTCTTGAAGTTATTGACGATCACAATAGAGATTCTTGTAAATTGACATGTTTAATTTATAATGTAATCGTATATTGTGAATAAATGAATCTGAATCAAACTTGCATGGAATATTGCAGTCACCTTTAGGATAGCTCGGCTACGTACCAACTGGCCACATTCTATTCGGTGGATCGCAGAGCAGAGAAATGGCACGGTAGCAGGAGCAAAGTTACAAAGCCTAGCTACACAGATGCAAAGCTGCTTGTCTGTGCGTCTTCTATAAGATGGACTTAGGCGAGTGTGCTCAAGCAAGAGCTGCATGAGTTCTTAACATCTTAAGGATGATTCACAGTAGGCCGTTTCGTGTCCGGGCCGGCCCGTTTTCTTCTAGAGAAATACGCCGGCCGTTGCGTTGGCTGTCATAGAAAACGGGCCGGCCCGGACGCGGTACGGTCTACTGTGAATCATCCTTTACCCTTTTCTTCCATCGGACGTCCAAGCGGCACATCTGCTGCTAATCTTTACCTGCAGGATAACTCCGCAACGTTTTTGAGTATGCGTAAGAGGTAGATCTAAATGTAATTGCCCATACTATAAATGACAGTTAGATCTACCATCGTACGTTCGAAAAGTTACGTGATGGTGTAATCACTTAATCACATTATTTTGCGCAAAAAATGCTTTTTTGATAAAAAGAAATTGGAAAAATAAATAAGAACACCCCATTTTTCACGTGGTCTTTTATGTCCTAACATTTTTTATTGCAATGGGTTTGCTCTTGGCCAGCATCTAGCCCAAGGATAAAGACGAGGCCTAAGATGGAGCGAGCTCACCCAGAATATGCCTGTTCATTCGAGCTTTAAAAAGGTTCGGGTTAAAGTAATTCGGAATTACAGACCCTGGTAGAAAGGATTCCAAACGTTAGCAGAGCGTATTATAAAAGAAGAAGAAAAGCTCTTGGTTCGAAAAAAGTGGGATTTCAACCGGAAGGGTGATTTTAAAGCTCGAATGAACAACCATATTCTGGGTGAGCTCGCTCCATTTTAGGACACGTCTTTATCCTTGGGCTAGATGCTAGCCAAGAGCAAACCCATTCGGAATAAAAAAAAATGGTAGAGCAGGAAAGACCACTTTAAAAATGGGGTGTTCTTACCTCAATTTTCTACAATAGGATTGCGCATTACTATCTATTTCTTTTTCAATAACATTTTTTTTTAATGAAAATGCATTTTATGCACAAAATAATTAATTTGTAACTACACACTATATTACAAAAAATCTAATAGAAAAAAGTGCATGAGATTATTAGACTACCTAGATGGTAATAGTTTAGTATTTTTGGTGTTATTTGGCATTTTTTTTGGTGCGATTATTTAAAGGCACAAATTAAGTAAAATAGCTCCAACTATTGCACAAATAGGTATGAGTTTTTTGGTGGCCTAAAATTGATGAACGATTAGTACTTTTGGTTAATCAACCTTATTTTTGGATTCCAGAATTTAATGGCAATAAAAGGTGTTTTGGTTGCAATTTTATTTGTTCCCGTTCAGTATTTGGTCTTGATTTGGCTTCCTAAGGTTGAAGAAAACTTTGAATGTCATTAACTTTAGACCGGTTTTGGCTATTGATACTGCCTAGTAACCTCTGCTGTATACACGCTCAGTTTTACCTTGATTGGGTTAATCCGTACTAGCTGGGGAAACCTACAGGTATTTCCGTTGTACGAAAAATAAATCACTTTTCTAGTTGTCGGAAATTTAAAAATAATAGTTCCGTAGATTTGATTTCAATGACATGTTTAGAAATCTAATCTTACAGATGACCACATACAACACCATAATGTTGTTTATGTGTGTAAAAACAACCACCTAACGAACTATACAAAATAGAGCTGAAAAAGCTCCCAAGAGCATGTCGTGCCATGCTCAGTGTAGAGTTCCGTAGTACCCCAATGAACTTTAAAAAAATCAATAACAAGCAGAAGGGAATATATTCGCTGCGTTTCATACGTTTTTTACTTAGAAGGGAAGATTTTTTACGATAACTCAAAAACAACTTGACTGATCATTTCCCTTTTAGTTTTCATTGAAAGTCTTTATTAAGCTTTGGTTGTTTTACTTTCTTTGCTGACATACCTCAACAAAGTCATCACTCGCTGTAGGTCTAAGAAACTCGATTAAAAACACAAACGAATAAATTATAAAGTTGCCTCTAAATTTAAATAATTAATAAAATAATTTTGAAGAAAAAAAACCGACTTCAATGGGGGAGGCCGGTAAAAGATTATTATACTTAGATGGTGCACTCTTAGATAGATATACAATAAAATAAAAATGGCTATAATATATGTTTATAATGGTAGAAGACTAAGTACCCTCAATTCCTAATGGAATCATGAAAAAACCTTGCTTGCTTGACAAACAAAACGAAGAGAACAAATCGCCAATCGTGAACTACGCGTCGTTGAAGAGTTCCGTTCTGATCATCATCAGCAGTTCCACTTCATCAAATGTCACTTTTATGAATGAAAATGCTTGATTAGTTCATGAAAATACTAAAATCACTATTTGTGTGCCTTTCACATTTGAGGAGTTCCCTCGATTCCTAATGGATCCCGTCATCAGAACTCGAGCATGACAAAAATCAATCGTGAAAATAGAACTTGCTTAACAAACACAACTAGAAGGACAAATCGCCAAACATGAACTTTTTGTCGTTGAAGAGTTCTGTTCTGATCATCATCAGCAGTTCCACTTCATCAAATGTCACATTTTTGTATGATAAATCCTCGATTTGTTGATAAAAACACAAAAATCACTATATGTTTGCCTTTAAGATTTGAGGAGTTCCCTCAATTCCTCATGGATCCCATCATCAGAAATCAAGCATGACAAAAATTAATCGTGAAAATAGAAATTGCTTAACAAACACAGCTAGGAGGACAAATCGCCAAACGTGAACTTTTCGTCGTTGAAGAGGTCTGTTCTGATCATCATGAGCAGTTCCACTTCATCTAATGTCACATTTTTGGATGAAAATGCTTGACTTGTTGATAAAAACACAAAAATCACTATATGTTTGCCTTAAAGATTTGAGGAGTTCCCTCAATTCCTCATGGATCCCATCATCAGAACTGCGTTTTGACAAAAACGGGACTAATTTGGATATATATACTTACAATCAAAAAAGAATTTTCCAAATCGGTTAAGAAAGGACGGAGTTATGGACTAACAAACATTAAAAAAAAAACAAAAAAAAAACATACAACCGAATTGATAACCTCCTCTTTTGAAATTTTGAAGTCGGTTAAAGAGTAATTTTAAACGAAACGTGAAAACAATCAAATTTCAAAAATAATACTTCTCGGCAACATAATGTACTCGAGAATCGTTGGTACGAGTACGCATGTCAGAATGGTGGTTACTGTCGTGGTGTAAACACAATTCCAAAATGGCACCAAGTTTAGTCCTCTATCACCATTATCACCAATTCACCAAGCACGAGCCAGGAGCATTTATTTCAATGTAACTTAGAAATAGATCCTTACTCCTCACTTGTAGGATATATTTTAACTGTTGAGAATCAAACAAATGTTATGGAGATGTACAAACACACACAGTTTCAAATTTCCAATCAGTCATCACACAATTATTTACATAAAAAAGTATACTGTTTCACGTTTTATACTTAAAATCATTAGAATTGACCGAATTGTATCAATTTAGTCCATTTAAATAGCGACTTTACTCTCCAAGCAAGAAGGCTCAAAATCTAATGGCATTGATTTCAAGTCTGACAGTTTAAATAATTCAACTCTACAATTACACAGATTTTCATCCTTTGAAAATTTATTTTAACCCTTGGAATGAAATGATACATATAAAACTGTATATAACACCTATTTAAAAATACAGTTACCTATTGTTACAACATATTAGCAATAGTTTTTCACCCTTGCACCTGTACTTACATAACTAAGAAACACAACATCGCGAATTTGAAAAAATATTTCTCAAAAAATCAAGTAGAGCAACTATCCTGTCGACAGCACTGCACAATTCGTTCGCCACATTCCTCAGCACGTTTCAAGCATGCCGTAAACAGCTGATTTCCCCGATATACTCTCATCTCCTTTATCGCGTAGTAAACCACGTAATAAAACAGAGAAAACTATACTTTATGTGCTCCCACTGGAGTTGCGCGGACGGCGTGCGTAACCTACAAGCGGCCATTTCGAGATTTACGATCTGGGAATTGTGTGTTAGAGGGAGATAAAAATATTAAACTCTCCACCGACGGCGAAGTTAAGCGTAGCGGGCCCGTTCATACTCGGAGGACAAGGCTGCCGCAGTAAACGTTGAAAGTGACGATTAATTGTAATGTTAGGGAAAGTAAAATTTAATGTCAATGCGTTCGTAAATATGTATTTTTTTTTAAGAAAATTTAATAAGAAGCTTATTTTTCCTATTGTTTAGTACATAATCTAATCAAAGTGAACAATTACCTAAGTTGGTAAAATATGTAATGCATAATTTGATCTGTTAATTTAGCTTAAAACTGCTACTTATAACGGTCATTGACTGATAAGTAAAAAAAAGCAATATATATTAGAAATATGTACATATATAAACTACTTCATTAATAACCATATTTTCAACGGTAATTTATACTATGTGCAAAGTAAAAACAAACGTAAAACGACAAATACAAATAAAAAATACAAGTAAATTTCCCTCCTCCTAATTGACCCGGGCTGTTTTTATTTAATGAGTTCATAATTATTAATCTCATAATTTTGCGTATACTGTAACCGCTAGCATACCAACTCATTTCTGTACGCCTGTGTGCGTAATTTAAACTATCCGCATGGGACCGATGAGCGTTATAGCTTTCCCTTTTGTTTGGTTAAGTTATGGCTACGTTAGAGTGAGAGATCGTAACTCGCGGCGTGCGTCCAGAAGTGACATGTTTATGGGCGGGCGCGTGGTGAGCAGGGGGGAGCCAGTCTTGAATATGGCGCCGGGAAGAAAGCACGGACATGTTTTTTAGGGATTTTCCAAAATATTTTTTTCTAAATTTTAAATTTATAGCATTTTCCTTAATTACTTACGCGTAATAAGAAGTATTTATGTAACTGAACTCTATTGATAATTACATTTAAAAAAATATTGGTATTCACGACCATTAACAAAAATAAACATAAAACTTTTTTTATGTGTTAAATAGCAACATTTAGCGAAACAACAGTTTAAAGACAAAAATAATTTGCCAATCAAAAAACACCCTTATTCTGTTTGCTATAAGGTTCATGCCCACCGCTTCATAACGAAGTCTTAACTAACGCGATATTGCGGTGAAAGTGGACGCTACAGGTGGCCCGCGAGGTGTGACCCGACCCTTACAGCCCTTGCCCAATAAATTAAATGAAGGTGCTTAGTTATGGTTCACACTAGACTTGGCCGCTTATTACGATAATTACTGCTTATTAGGGGTTAACCAAGATAAGTACAACCTAAGAAATAGGAGAGAAATATTTCGTTTTATATAGGTAGGTAAATCAAAATTTCATATCATAGCCTCGTAACGCCCACCATATAAAAATCTGACGTTAAAATTTGAATCATGGTGTATTGGATATAGAGTTGAACTCTTTTGGTTCCTAAGTTGAATAAAACATAAGAAACACAACTTTAAAAAAACCGGCCAAGAGCGTGTCGGGCCACGCTCAGTGTAGGGTTCCGTAGTTTTTGTAATTTTTTCAAAAACTATTCAACCTATCAAGTTCAAAATAATTTTCCTACAAAGTTTTTATAAAGTTCTACTTTTGAGATTTTTTTCATATTTTTAAAACTTATGGTTCAAAAGTTAGAGGGGGGGGACACATTTTTTTTTACTTCTGGAGCGATTATTTCCGAAAATATTAACATTATCAAAAAATGATTTAAGTAAACCCCTATTTATTTTTAAATACCTATCTAACAATATATCACACGTTAGGGTTAAAATGAAAAAAAAATCACTCCCCACTTTACGTATAGGGGAGGTACCCTAATAAAATATTTTTTTCCACTTTTTATTTTACCACTTTGTCGGCGTAATTGATATACATATTAGTACCAAATTTCAGCTTTCTAGTGCTAACGGTCACTGAGATTATCCGCGGACGGACGGACAGACGGACGGACAGACATGGCGAAACTATAAGGGTTCCTAGTTGACTACGGAACCCTAAAAATGTGTTGCGTTAGGTCTAAATTCTATTGAAACCGAGTGGGTATTCTGTCGCACATTAGGCCTTACGAGGATAGGTACTGTCAGCAGCATTTATAAATAGTTAGAATAAGGATGTGTTACAATATTAATAACTAGGGGCGGACAGTTCGTGGCAATTTAAACACAGAGAGCATTGGAGTCGTTGTTCCAAAGTTACATGTTATGATTGAATGAATACATTATTTATTTTCTACAGTAGGTAAACTATTTATTTTAAAGAACAGTGGGTAAATTTGTTTGGGCACCGTCCCCACCCACCAACAGAAACGAAACATGTCTCATTTATTAGATCTTGGCAACCTGATGATTTTTTAGTATGACGATGATCGCCTTTTCTTGAAAAATCGTATTTTTTAAATGATTTTTTTCTTATTCCGTTGACAGTTACCGGAAGAAAGTTATAGAAACATTATGTTACTAGCAATAATATGTATATTTTTTTACATCAGCAATAACTAATACTACTAAACTAACTATTATACATAATATTTATAATATTTATTAAATATAATAATGATGTCGTAATCACCGCGATACGCGTGACCATCATGCTCCACTGGAATGGAGTGTCAACTAAATAAGTAAAATATATATACAATCAAAATACGTTTTTTCAGGAAAACCCCTTACATAGTGTGATTGTCGTCATAGTAAAACATAATCAGGTTGCCAAGATCTATTAAACGAGTCATGTTTCGTGTCTGTTGATGGGTGGGGACATTTCTGCCCATGGTCCTTTATGGTCAAAAAGGCACCCTTAATGCCATGAAGCATTCTTTATCGGTCAACCTAGAGCCAAAGCAAATACATTTTAATTGTACCTAATATGGGAACATGATATTTTGCATGATTTTATGCCGGCAAATATGTTTTCAGAACAATAATTTCAAGTAATGTATTATAACTACAACAAGTACATAAAGTTTTATTAAGAATGTCTGTAAAGTTATGGGACAAAGGGCTTACTTAAGTAAGTTAGGCTTAGGTACCTAACTTAATATTATACCTAAAAGGAGTATGAAAAAACACCAACAAATAAGTCATTAAATCATTATTAATTCAATCAAAAAAGTAAACAGCGACTTCACTCCTCTCTCTGTTCAAATTGCCACGAACTGTCCGATCCCTATTAATAATATTTGAATATTTGGCTAGGCATTAGTTTTTGTGGAAGCGACTGTTATCTGATCTTTCAAACCAAGGGGGATACTAAGACCCTATTGGGATTAGGCTTGTCAAGTGAGTGGGCTTGACTTGGCTGTTAGAAGTTCTCAAGACGCTCGAAGGGCTCTAACATGGCTTAACGACCGGACAATGTGCCTTCCAAAGCACTGGAGCGGTCAGTTAATAACCACTCAGAGCGGTCACCCATCGGAGAGATGGCCACAGTCAACATAGCTAAGTGTTAATAGACGATCGAATATGGTGCGCTCCGGACGATACTCGTTGGTGTGGCGAGCAGTTCGCCGCACATTATTATTATAATTATTATAGGTACGCTTGGTGCGATCGTTTGCACATCGAACGTGGTGCGTTTGACACCAAGTTCCCTCGTTTGGACAACGCACCGAACCATTCGGCGCTTCATTTGTGAACGTACCTCCGAGCGTTGCTTGCTAGTGCGATGGTCGTCTCTAAATAGCGAAATGTCGTCCGAGCGCGAATTAAAACATACATTCACATACTGGCATACGATCCCCACTTCATTCAACCATATAGCAGGCATTTATATCAGCAGTATTCATCACAGTTAAATTTTCACCATCACCGCATCATTCACAATCAACACCATACCGATCATCATCGCGCCATTCGCAACCGTCCACTCAATATTCACAACCATCACCTTACCAACTATAACCTTGGCCGTATTCTCAACATTCACAAACATCATCTTACCAACCATCACCTCAAACTCAGCACTCGCATCAATTACTATCACCTCAATTTTAGTCTGTTTCGATAGAATTGGAGGCATGTCGTTGGACGTGAACACGCACTGGCTAGCACGGAAAGCACTGGACGGTCTGTGGTGCGGAGCGGTGGTGTGGTGTGACTGTGTGACGAGCGCACCGCACGGTGCGTTGGTGAGTCCGCACCATGTTAGATCGTCTATTAAAACTTTCAACCGCACGCGCTAGGCTACGAACGCTCTGAATATTACTAACTAATGCTGAATGTAGTACTCTATAAAAACTCCACAATTATGAAAGGGATAGATACGGTCGGCCTCATAAGTAGCTGGACTCTTTGGGACTATGTCGCTTTCACCCGTTAGATATTTAGTATGACAGTTCAAACTTGACCTTAAAGCGACCAGGTAAAAAAGGTGTTCAGCCCCTTGTGAGGCCGACCGTACCAGAGCGTCAGAAAATTCGCCGATCTGAGAAAGAAGGCATGTGTTAGAGTTAGAATGAGATAAATAGGTATATAGGGTAGGTGAAACGTTGCGAGGATGTTAGTGAAAACATTTCCAATTTACTCCATCGTTAAAACTAGTAGAGCAAAAATTTGCTCTACTAGTTTTAACGATGGAGTAAATTCAAATGAGGGAAAATGTCCAAAGGCAAAATCTCTATTACTAGAGGTACATCAGTAGAGCATACTGGATACAATTCGGGCAGCGGGGGGGCGGGGAGAGAGAAACATTTGAGCGGGTCACACAGTCGAAAAAACGAAAGGCGTCTGTGGTCAATAGTTAGAATTTTATGAGATGTATGTTATGATTTTAATACATTAATTTACAGACTCACGCCGTTTATGCGTCTGGATACAATCCGCTGCCGGCTGGCGTCCAGGGGGTCTACTACAAAATTCGAAATCTGAACTTCGTATGGTGCCGTCCCTTTCACTCATATAGTATATGACAGGAGAGTGAAAGGGACGGCCCCATACGAAGTTCGGATTTCGGATTAGACCCCCATACCACGGCCTAACAGCCGGGTCACACTACTCCGTTGTGTTGCGTTGAGTTGCGTTTATGAATAGGTTCCCACGGTGTCGTCATCCTGATTCTATTCATAAACGCAACGCATCGCAACGGAGCAGTCTGGCCCGGCTCTAAGCCCGCGTTCAAGCATAGGCATAACAAACGCACGCTATTGTAGCACACTCTTGTCAGAATGCATGCCGCGTAACATGTCACCTGCGCGTAAACGCAGCCTAAGGATACCTACTCAACTATCACGTTACCTAACCTATCATTTTTCGTGTTTCGTACCAACGGAACACATTTTGTGATTCTAAGTTACTCTTGAAATCATTTGAATTGGCCGAGTTGTAACAAATTAGCCCGTTCTAAAAACGACTCTAGAATTCAAGCAAGAAGATACAAAATTGAATGACAATTGTTTATACTGTCGGACATGTTTAATTAGTGACTAGTAGTAGACCTCGCGTTTTTTTTTTCTAATGTCAAAATTTCTTGTAACTGGTACGACAAGAAATCCATATTATTAACAAACCAGTTCAATAAAAAAACACAAGAATCAGTTGAAAAAAAACCGCCGGTAATCCGCCGGCTGGACATATGAAAGCATTGTTGCCGAAGCTGAAACGGAGACCTTCGTTTCACTCCGTCAATAGTTACAACTATACACAAATCGAAGAGAAAAGAAAAGTTAAATGTGTTCAAAATCAGATTGAGAGAGCTAAACGAAAATCGGTTGATCCGTTTGAGAGCTACGATACCACAGACAGATACGCAGAATCTGCGTCGCTGATACACAAACAGACACGTTAAACTTATTAACACCCCTCTATTTGCGTCGGGGGTTAAAAATCGTAACCCTTGATGCAAAGTTGTTTCCTTCTTACAAAGACCAATGGAATTGGCAACATTTTCATTTTTTTAAGCGGCATTTTTCGATAAAATCTAATAGAGAAAGAAAGATATCCCAATTTCCTATATACTAAAATCAATTTCAAAAGTACCTCATTCTATAAGACAGTAAGCGACAAGGCTTCACAGCGTACAAAATCATACAGAAGCACTATTTTAAGGATGATTCACAGTAGACCGTTTCGTGTCCGGGCCGGCCCGTTTTCCATGACAGCAAACGCAACGGCCGGCGTATTTCTCTAGAAGAAAACGGGCCGGCCCGGACACGGAACGGCCTACTGTGAATCATCCCGTCAACCATCAAGTCGAATTTACTAAAGAAAGTACTGCTGTTTTTTTTGTGCATTGTAACTGTCACAATTCAGTCTTGTGACGTCATAGAGGCGATGGTAGGCTTTCTAATAATTTACGTGAATATCTTGAAAACTAATAGCTATAAAAAATAGTTTTGGGTTTCTTGTCACCAAATTAACGAAATGAGTCAAGTTTTCATACTACTTACTTGGAGAAATGTTGTCAATTACGTCCAAGATATTTTTTATTCTTGACTTTCAGTGACGTTGGCAAACAACCGCATGACCAGCCAGATAGATTGATATGCAGATTCAGCTTTCTTTATTAAATTAATATAATTTTAAAGAAAAAAAAACGACTTCAATGGAGGAGGCCGGTGAAAGATTATTATACTTAGATGGTGCACTCTTAGATTCCATACAATAAAATAAAAATGGCTATAAATATGTTTATAATGGTAGAAGACTAAGTACCCTCAATTCCTCATGGAATCATGGAAAAACCTTGCTTGTTTGACAAACAAAACGAAGAGAACAAATCGCCAAACGTGAACTACGCGTCGTTGAAGAGTTCCGTGATCATCATCAGCAGTTTCACTTCATCAAATGTCACTTATATGAATGAAAATGCTTGATTTGTTCATGAAAATACTAAAATCACTATTTGTGTGCCTTTCATATTTGAGGAGTTCCCTCGATTCCTAATGGATCCCATCATCAGAACTCGAGCATGACAAAAATCAATCGTGAAAATAGAACTTGCTTAACAAACACAGCTAGGAGGTCAAATCACCAAACATAAACTTTTCGTCGTTGAAGAGTTCTGTTCTGATCATCATCAGCAGTTCCACTTCATCCAATGTCACATTTTTGGATGCAAATGCTTGACTTGTTGATAAAAACACAAAAATCACTGTATGTTTGCCTTAAAGATTTGAGGAGTTCCCTCAATTCCTCATGGATCCCATCATCAGAACTGCGTATTTACAAAAACGGGACCAACTTGGATATATATACTTACAATCAAAAAAAGAATTTTTCAAATCGGTTAAGAAATGACGGAGTTATGGAGTAACAAACATTTAAAAAAAAAACAAAAAAAAACATACAACCGAATTGATAACCTCCTCTTTTGAAATCTTGAAGTCGGTTAAAAATTAAATTACAATATAATATTGCATAGTATCAAAGTCATAGGAATTTACATCATGATCATCAAATATGGAATGGAAATAAGTAGGGAATATGTCAACAAAAAATATCGTATTATATCTCCCAATAAGGATGATCATATCAAGTAAAATTAAACAAAATGGGGAAGGCATATGTAATTCACCTTGATAGTATTTTTTTTAGTTTTATTGTCAACATGGCCTCTGTTTTTCGTTCATTGTCCATGAACAGTATTTTGGTGGACATCTGTGCCTAAGAGGCTATATTGTCTTTTTTTTTCAGTAATGCTGATGATGCCCCAAATAAATAAAATATAGTACCTAATACAGCAGACACCATGGCCTATGGACGCTTACGACTCCAGAACAATCACAAACGCGCTACCAACACTTGTGAGATGCAGTTCCCTCTCAATCTCAACACAGGCTTTGGGTTTCTTCGCCCTCCCCAAAATGACGGCTCGCAGACCACCCCGCCGTAGCAGCGTCGCGACCTGCCACAGCTACAGAGGCGCCCAGCTTTTGGGCCACCCAAATAACCTTTGGGTTTACTCACCATTCACCACCAAGTAAGTGTTGTTATTACCACTGCAGTCTTATGTGGTGGTACTAATAAATATTAATTATACTTATGTTGAAATAAATATACGTAAGTAATTCGATAATTATATCTCAATGTTATCAAGATGCATTTCGTAATGCAACAAGCGTGTAACAGCCCAGTGCCATAATTGGTTTTATCTAAAGCATCTCACGGGCTGACTGCACCTAAAGTTGTGAGTAGCAAATACGCATTGTACCTACGTTTATTTCATATGGAGACACTTGTTATTATACATAATAATAATTTGCGCTCAGCAGTCGACAAAAGAATTTAACTTTTTTTTTCCGTTTATAATGATTTTTATTTTACAAAAAGAGTTATCTAATATAATATGAAAGGTAGACTAAATTCTACAGTAGGCAATCTTGCAAATGCAGTGATCTAGTTGTCATAGGTATAATAGGGGGATAATATTTTTATTACAAATAATAATAATATATGACAAATAAAAGTAATAATAAATCACGTCTCTGCAATGCACAGTCTGGTGAAGTTTAGTTAGGTAGTGATTGGAATGGCTGCTCCGTCGTCAAACCCCAATAGTTTCGCTGCAGGTTTGAATTTGTGGCGTGTGCCTCGTATGCACATACTGGTGGCTCGAATTATGGCAGTGCATATCCTTGTTCTAAGCCAACCCAGTATCGTACTCAGAGATTTATTCCAACGGTCTGAGAGGGCTTCGCCAATGTGTTTGACAAAGGAGATCATCTGTGGTGCGAATACGCCATCGACGGAGGTCACGAGAGGGGTGAAGGTAGCATGTTTCGCTTCGCAAGCAGCGGAGTATTTTCTTTGTTTTTCAGCCTCAGCAGATTTTAGGACAGAAGTGACGTGGCGTGCAATGTAAGAGGGAGCGTCAGTGTCTACAACACGGATAAGTCGCCGCGTAATCCAAGGTCACCTTTTGTGATTATGGGTTCTATTGTGACGTTGCTCCATGCTTGGTGACATAATTCAGCAAATAGATCACGAATTTCGTTGTACCGTCTTGAAATTAGCCCCCCAGTCTTGCAACAGAGAGCATGGTCGATATTAAATTGACTATTGCCACAACCATCACATGAGGGTGGCATTGAGTTTGGGGTTCTATGATATCGTATTGCCAGGGCGTCTCTGAATTCATGAGGAGACAAGTCCAGGTTATCTTTCTTCGTTGGTATAGCGAAAAGCCAGGTGGAAGACTTAGTTTTCATTTTCAATGCGATTGATCTTTCTATAGCTCTTCTTTTGTTAGGGGGTAGGTTGGCTAATATAGTGTCTAAGAGTTCGTTATCACGAGCCTCTTTCGTCATTAAAAATCTTTAGCATCTTTTATTAATTCCGTTTTCGGAAATCAAAGCTCCCTCTCCACCTTGGATAGGACGACATCTCCAACTGCGGATTTGTCTTTAAACTGACTGTTAGGACAACAGAGAAGCACAATAGTGTAACTTTATTACACCAAAATATTAATCGCTTCACTGGCAAAGTACTAGATTTAGAATTATTTACGGAAGAGTTTAATGTAGATGTAGTCTGCTTAACAGAAACTTGGTTAAAGAATCACATGATGAAATTCAATGTAAATAATTACGTATTGGCCAGCGCGTTCAACAGAACTACAGCAGAGGGTGGTGGATCTATTATTTTAGTGAAAAATGGTTTGACTTTTGAGGAAGGTAGAGACGTCTCAGGCTGTTCTGTTGATCGTGTTTGCGAGATTGCTTGTGCAGAGATGGATCAGTATCTGATAATTTGCATTTATAAACCACCATCAGGTGATTTAACATCTTTTATGGAAATTATGGAGGATGTACTCAGGAAAGCAACAAGTGGTAAAAAGTCAGTAGTGGTCTGCGGCGACTTTAATATCGATATTTTATCACAATCAGCTGAAAAAGATAAGTACATTACTCTTTTGAAATCTTTCAATTTTGACTACTTGTTTGAAGTACCTACCAGAGTTACTCCGACCTCGGCCACTTGTATAGATAATATTTGGTTAAACAGTTCTCATATAGACAGTAGCATAGTGAATGGAGTTCGTTCGGATCATAAAGCTCAGATGGTCAGGCTACCTTGCGAAGTAAAACATCCAGATCGCGTTATAGAAATAAGACCGCTGAGTAGAAGTAGACTAGAATTACTAAAGTCTAATCTACTAGTCGCCATGCCGAAGACCCAGGTAGAATCAAATCATCCGAATGATCAATTCAAAATGCTTCTGAATACAGTGTGCAACGAATTTAATAAGACTTGTAGTAAAAAGCGTATTAAGATAAATAATAAAATGAGATTTAATGAGTGGGCAACTACCGGAATTCGGAAAAGTAGAGATAACTTATACCAACTTTATGAAAGGAGATCTTGCACCACTGACGAATGTTTCCATCAGTATGTTAGGGATTATTTCAAATTGTTTAAAACAGTGTGCACAAAAGCAAAAGCAATGCACTTGAATAATAAAATTAAGTCCTCAGATAATAAAGCCAAGACAGTCTGGAAAATAATAAACACAGAGACTGGGAAGAGAAATAATAGAGAGTTCACAATTTCTTTGAAAGTAAAGGATAATTTAATAACTGATGCAGTAAAAGTAGCTGATGAATTTAATAATTTCTTTTCTAAAATTCCTATAGTCACTACTCAAAGTTTAGCATCATCTACCACAAAAGCTGAATCCCTTCTGAATGACAACGTAAAATTAGAATCACTAACTAATTTCAAATTTCATGATGTTTCTCCTCTAGATGTACTGAAGTCCTTTGAAATGTTAAAAATAAAGAGCACTGAGGACTTATGGGGCGTGTCAGTCAAGGTACTGGAATCTATTCTGGAGGTCGTTGCACCAACTCTAGCTCTCATTTTTAATAACTGTATAGACTATGGCATTTTTCCAGACTTAATGAAATGTAGTAAAGTAGTTCCAATTTTCAAATCAGGTCATAGAGATAATCCTTCTGATTATCGTCCAGTTTCTATCCTACCTGCGTTTAGCAAAATATTCGAAAAAATAATGCTTACGCAATTGGTTTCTCACTTTAATTCTCACAATATTTTGCACGCACAGCAGTTCGGCTTCACGAAGGGTAGGTCAACTACTGATGCAGGTGCAAGTTTATTAAAATTTATTTTGCAGTCTTGGGAAGAGTCGCACGACGCCATCGGAGTGTTCTGTGACCTTTCCAAGGCTTTTGATTGTGTAGATCATGGTACTTTAATTTGTAAACTTAAGTTTTATGGCATCAGAGGGCACGCATAAGATCTCATGAAGTCATACTTAACACAGAGAAATCAAAAGGTAGCGATAAATAAAGCCATTTCGTCAGAGACAGTGGTAGACATGGGAGTACCTCAGGGGTCTATTCTAGGTCCGTTCCTGTTCCTTGTTTATGTAAATGATCTGCCATATATGGTAAGCCGCAGATCAGGCATTGTAATGTTCGCAGACGACACCTCATTACTGTTCAAGGTAAATAGGAGAGATACTGAACTCATTGAACCAAATAATACCCTCTCCATGATATCTGACTGGTTTGCTGCCAATAACTTAGTATTGAACCCGAAAAAAACGAAATGTATTAAATTCTCTCTTGCGAACTCATCAAACAGAAACTTATATACAAATATTAGACTTAATGGTCAAACATTAGAATTTGTTACTTCTACTGTATTCTTAGGTATTACATTGGACTCAAAATTGCAGTGGGGTTCCCATATAACAGCGATAGGAAGTAGGTTGAGCTCTGCTGCATTTGCAGTCAGGAGAATAAGGCAGCTTACCAATGTGGCAACGGCACGGTTAGTTTACTTTGCTTATTTTAATAGTATAATTACTTATGGTCTTATCTTATGGGGATCAGCTGCAGATATTGAAACTGTTTTTATTTTGCAAAAAAGGGCTATCCGAGCAATTTATAACTTGGGGTCACGTGAGTCATTAAGAGAATTTTTCAAAGAAATAGATATTCTAACCCTGCCGTCCCTATATATATTTGAAATAATAATGTATGTTAGGAAGAATTTGGGCAATTTTCCAACGAACGCTGATAAACCAATAGCCACGAGAAATACTGGGAAACTGAAAGTAACCTTCTATAGACTAGTAAAGGCGAAAAAGTCGTTCTTGGGAAATGGTATCAAATTCTACAATAAAATTCCTAAACACATTACTGAACTTAGTAATTCTAAATTCAAATCTGTAGTAAAACAAACACTTATTTCAAAAGCATATTATAAGATAAACGATTACATCATGGATAGGGATGTTTGGCAGTGATAGCGTCCTGCACGGGTAATCTATCGCGAAAATATGTTTTCTACTGTAGCATTGTTATTTCAGTTATTTTGTAGTAGCTGACACTGTAATTTATATTTAACTATACAATGTATATTGTTTTGAAAAAATGACACCTCGCCGAGTTTCTTACGCCGGTTCTTCTCGTGGCAGAGGTTTATTTTTCCGAACCGGTGGTAGTTTATTGACGTTCATAGGTGCATGTAATATGCCTAATTTGAAGAATAAACTACTTTTACTTTTATTCGGCTTTCTTTACGTGCGTCAATCAGGGATTTATTGTGTTGTGCTAGGTCAACATGTTGTGTTCCGATCAGAGCTGATAAGAGGATTGGACAGCCTTTTTTGGAGGTTTTGTAACTCAAATTATTTTCGGTGAACGGATTAGATATTGCCAAGCCAACTTTATGCACAGGTAGGGAAAACAGACCGGCTTCATCGGCAGTGATGTCGCTTCCCATCAGAGTTGGCATAAAATTTGTACGTAATGCAAGTGTCAGTGGTTCAAAAAGTTCCTTAGAGTCGGCGATTACACGTTGCAGGAATGACCATTTGAATTGGGCAGCTTTAGTAAGTGCTGTGTAAGCTGCTTGGGGGGAGTCCTTACAGATATGTGTTAATTTCTCGATTATTGAAATAAATTGCTTTACTTTGTTTCTTATAGAGTCTTCTTTTCCTTTGCCAATGTAACTACCAAGGAAGGGTGAACCTGTGGTGATGGTAATGTTAGTTCCTTTAAAAATCTGCTGCGCTTTATTTTTGTCCGTTTCAGGTACAATAAGGATTGTCTTTTAAGGTTGAGGGAAGTATCCATATGCCGGTCCTATGTTGCAGATCTGTTCCCACCATTTACGAAGGCTTTTGAAGTTTCCCTGGACTGATGACTCATCAGCATACCATGTCTGGACTGTATTCTGTTCTTTTTTTAGTTTATTGATTATGGGTAATGTTGCGAGAGCATATAGTGGCATAGCCAGTGGATCGCCTTGGGTAACTCCTTCTTTGCTCTACATTCTTGTGTCTGAGTTTCGAATAACAAGCTCGGCATGGCCGTTATATGTGTTGTACAGGTAACGGGCACAATGTGGCCAATATATTCTGGCTTGCCACAAAGCAAGCTGCCTATTTATACTGTTGAATGCGTTGTTGGCATCAACGAGGAGCATTCCCCATTCCGAGCTTGGGTGACATTTCTTTTCAAAAGTGTCGTTCATTGCATGTATGGCTCCTTCGATACCACACTTGAGGCAACTCTGCGCCATTGTCCACATGCTTCGGTGACTTCAGACCCGGTTGCCTAGATCATACATTTAGAGAGGATTCTTTTAAGGCATTCTCCAATTCCAATGGGTCTCACGCCCGGATATTTATCCAGAGCTACTAGACGGCTCGACATAAGGGCTTGTATTTGTGTCCAAGGTACGTGTTCGTTATTCAGTTTCATCGTAAGTTGGGCTATGGCATATCTTAAGTGCAGGCTCGCCTCGCCGAATCGTAAGAGAAGGTCCTTCCAGTTTTCAGAAGTTGAGCCAGTTGGGCCACCACCACCATGTAGTTTACTTGCAATTTGCTCGACGTGGTTACTAGTTATGTCGACATCTAATAATGGTGGCATTTCGGCGAAACCCTCGGGCAAGGCGAATAAGTCAGGGTTGGGGTTTGCAGGAGGAGGATGTTTTTCTCTTAGTGCGTCACTGACGGTTTTACCGGTACAATCGATTTCGTCATTACTATTCAGGACTTTGCTTGTATGTTTGGTTAATAACCAGCTTAGGGCCTCGCGGACTTTGCCACGTTGAATTAGTCTTGTGAATGTTTTTGTTGCTTCATCGTTATTGTGGTATTTTCGACTATATGAATTTTGAACAGATTTGTCGGATTTTATCGATTCTGATATTAAAATATCAAACTGCTCATCGGCCCACAGTTTAAGGCGGCGTTCGAGTAATCTGCTAATATCTTTAGCTTGTTTAATGTTTTTGTCCCTTTGTAACAATACGGCAGTGTAAATTAGTAATCGTTCTGAGGGGTAATTCAGCTTGGTTAGGTGTTCTATTTCATCGGCAAGTGTGTGAACGAATTTTCTGCTGGCTGTGCCAAAAGGGAGATCGTAAAGTTTTCCATGAAGTGAGCATATGTCGTTCCATCTTTTTTGCCATATATGCCTGTCTTCGACCCAGTGTTATTAAGGTAGGGCGACCCATATGCTTTTTCTAGTGGTGATGCAAATGGCGAGTGTTGAGTGGAAGCTTGTTGTTGCAAAGAGGGCTGCTCACCATGGGCAGCACCTATGTGACGTTGCAGGCCATTTCTTCGCAGCGGATCAGGCAGGTTTCTAGATTGCTTGTATTGACTGAAGTTGTATTCATTTCTTCAAAACACAATTTTGTTGGGAGCTTTCAACATGTTGACATTAGCTATGAATGTTGATATTTTTGCTTTACTATAATTTCTAATCAAGTAAATACTTTCACTATATATTTAGATATTCTGGTATGTTTTAAGAGTGTATTTGTGTTGTATATTGCAGAGATATGAATTATTTGAAATAAATGTATTTGGATTTTCAAAACGGAGGGTGACAGTGACATCCGTCGTCGTCCAGCCAGTAAATTATTTAACATTCTGGCGTTCAAATTCAAAACCTGTCGCTGGTTTCAAGTATTTGGGCAGAATGATCTGAGAGTCTTATAAATAATAAGTCCAGCAAGGAAATTGATTTTGTATCTTTCTTTCGCACTTGTTATAGTAGTAAGAAGTGCGAAAGAAACTATATATTATTATAGAATTTATAGACACTAAACGATAAAAGGTACGTTGTTTCAGTTCTCTTTACCATATAATATACGATACTATTACGATAGATATAGATATCGTACCTATAGGATGAGTGGCTTACAGTACAATTTCGATGGCATTCCTAAAAAGCTCAAGTTTAACGAAAATAACGGTAGATTTTAAACCGTGAATCACATAATTTTAGATTCCAGGACTAGGAAAGATTGCAAAATAAGAAATGAAAACTGAAATATTACTAGTTACAAACGAAACACTACGGGAAAGATTATTTATCGAGCTGAGAAAAGGTACATGTGGGGAAGCGGACAGAGCATGTGAGACCTTTGACAATGAAAATACCCAGCACCAAACAAATTCAGAATTGCTGAGCTTCATGGCCTCCATGCCATGCGACACTTGCAATTAGGTGCAACAAAGTAGATGGCATAAACATACCATCGCACCGAATCGCAATTTAAAACCAATCAAACAAAAGTGTATAGTAAGATTGATAACATTGCCGCGTTTGTAATAACTGCGATAACTTGTCCGTTGAAAAGTGCGTGAAATAAATGCTTCAACAGTGATTAAGGAACCAACAGATAGGTATATAGACCAAAACATTGTTTACCAACTGTTGAAGTGTCTGAACATTCCACCAGCGCTGGCGACTGTGAAGTGAAACCACACTCAACTCTGGCGCAGCGTGACTTGCAGCGGAATCGCCGATTTACCTTCCAGGGTCGTATGCAGAGCGCCTCTGTGTACTAATATACTTATTAACTCCGTCCGAGCGGCCTCTTATGGTTTACCGTTTTCGAATTGTTGGCCTATGAATATGTTTAGAAGTCTGTCTCGTCCTATAAAGCAGGAATGTTATCATGTTGTCGTAGGGTCGCTGAGCGTAAGTTAGTAAAGCGATTGATTGTTACTGTTTTTGTATTCTAGCAAGAAGCGAAAGTCCACCAGAATTTACTAGATTTTTTTTTACTTATGATGCGTGCAGTAAGAAGTATTTACCTAATATGGGTTAGTGGATATCTAGGGAAGAGAATCAGTGGGACACTGAACTGAATACTCGAATAGAAATAAATCTGACGGGATGGTAATGAGGACGTAATAGAGAGCAAACTGGTACAAGATAGATGTTCTCATGAACGGCCCTATCCCTACACAGTTTCTTAAAGTTGTTATGTTTCTAATCTTCTTCAGAACTTGATTCTTGCATTAATAGCGAAGTGTGTCCGAATGAGGATGTGCCAACAAAGACCCTTCAATATTGTTCATTCTTCATACTCGGAAAGTGGCTCATTTCAACCTATGCAGCCGGTTGAAATGGAGTATTGAAAACTACTTAATCAAAAAAATTGCAGTGGCAGAAGCCTTACAGCCACCTCCGTGATATTGTATTGATTTTAAACTTTGTTAATAATCATTATAGGTTAATATTTTAACTTTGGCTGATAAAAAAATGAGACAGCTAAATATTATTTATCAAACATGCAATGAAATATTGATATTATGTTCCTTATAATAGGCTGCGAAGTATGACGTTTCAGGTGCGGCTAGGACGAGAGGTCGTTAATGCAATTTCATACAAACGTTGCAGGCCTAGGCCGGCAAAGTCCTCTTTTTTAATTTCCATTCTCATAAATTTGTGGCACAGGCATCATGACATTCTGCCACTATGCGTATTAAAAATAAAACCTTGATTTTTTTGTTGTTTATTTCATTGCATGTTTGAGAAAAGCACTATACATACTCGTACCTCGGCGGGAAATATGGGGTTGCCCGCCTGAGACCTATCCGACCTCGCTTCGCTCGGCCGTCTATATGTCTTCGGCCGGCAACCCCTTTCGTCCCGGCCTCTGTAGTAATGTTCTATTATTTCATGCTTTTTTAATACGTTTTAATCAATTGTTTTGAGATGAATTTAAACTCATATAAAAATATAGGTACCTAAAATTATAATGGATAAATATTTTGCATTATGAAAGAAAACAAATAAAAGTTATCGATATTTTTAACACCCTTTTGTTCAATATAAACCACCTATTCCAGCCTCGAATTATTGTCGCTCTCACTGCGTTCGAACACCAAAATATCTCGTTCTCTATGGGTGGTTTTTAACCCTTGGTTAACAATCTACTACGTACTTATTGCAATGTTGAAACTCGTACCTTCGCCTACAACCACGACGACTAGCACGCGCCAACTTTTGATTTATTACCACAACATCAAACAAAGTTAGGCAGTATCCACAAGGGAAGTAATAACGGGATTTCAAGACACCAAGCAGCACCGTTGGATGAAAATGGAAACAGGAAAATATAGGTGCCACAGTGACGAGTTTCAATGGTACGTAACCCCGTGGATAACAGATATTATGTATACATATTTTCCTAATCGTATTTAAGGAAATTTAGGTATCTAGTGCAGGTGGTAGCTCATCCATAGGTGGCGACGCAATTAATTACTCAGTTAAGGTACAAGTTATATTCTCATGTTACTCATGTATCTCAATGTTGGTTAAGTATCTACATGACCAGATATGTATTAAGGCCTGAATGCATCCGAGAAAGAGGAAGCTTCAAAAATGCTTAATCGAAATATTTTCGATAAGTCGTTCATTAAAAAGGATTTATTTACATCGGATATCCGTCAACGCAGTTTTGCATGTCGAAATACTCGTAGGTAACCGGAGGCCATTAGTTACAATATCTATATTTGAAATAGATTTAAAAATATTCAGATTAGGAAATCATAAATTGGATTAGGTATGCATGGAGTTATTTCGGTATGGGAGAGATTTGCGCTTAATAGTTTGTAAGCACGCGGCGCGGCGGCGGCTGATTCGATTCGCTCTAGAAAAAAATATAAATACTTATTGTATTATATTGATTTGTTTTTCATTTTGTTTTGATTCAATCTAGTATTCATCTCTTCAAATCATTCAATGGAGTTCAGACTGGAAATTAAAGCAGATAGCACCTATAATTATTTAATTTAAGCATTTCGTGATTTTACAACTAAATATCTTAACCTAAGTTAAGCAACGAATTACTTTATCAAACACATTCCCTTTGTATATGCACAATTTTCATATATTTAAATACAAGTTCAATATGTTTTCGTAGATAGGTATAGGTATGTTGTTAAATCAAAAGCACATTCTGTTTTCACCGCCCATTAAATACATATACACGATGTTATCGCTAAGTGTTTTAGATAAATTGCGCTTCTGCTTTGGAAAAACGGTCCCATGAAATCACTGATCTCCTTCCACAATAGGCACATCGCAACATAAATATTATTAATAACGGCTACCGCTCTCGGCTGAAGTTTCATTCGTTCATAAAAGAAAAACTCCACTGTGCATGCATTGCCATCTATCTTTTTCCACAAAAGCCGGACATTATTGTTCGGTCCAAACACTCCTAAATCTTCGGGGAAGTAATATATTTTCGTTTTGCCCAGTGTGGTGTACATAGACAGTCAGTTCGCTACTTCTATTCACTAATGTTTTATACATAGTTTGCTAAAGTTTGCGGGCTTTGTAAAATTTCCTTGGAACGTACTGATTTACTTCTTTATAACGCATTTTTCTGACCAGGGCATTTTCTAATTGAGTGGTCAATTATTGAAATTCCAATAAATAACTGTGGGTATAGTAGATACAGCATAGAAAAGTTTACGTACCCATATGTGTACGATAAGTATGTAAATCGGTAGGTTCCTTATGTTATGCAGACATCGTCATCATCAATCAGCCGAAGGACGTCCAATGCTGGACATAGACACAAAGAGAAATAGAGATGCAAAAATAGTAAACCTATATTACTATTTCTTGTTGAAGCGGAATTATGGATGATAATTGGTGATCGTGCCTGATAAGTAATAATATATATGAGACAGTTAACGAACAATATTTCATTAAAATAGTACATTACGGTACAAGTGCAGAGAACAGGAAATTCGCAACCAGTGGTGATAAATTGAAACACGACCGAAGGGAGTGTTTTAAATCGACACGAGTTGCGAATTACCTGTTCGCACGTGTGTCGTACAACATTTTACAGTACATATGGCTCTTTAAAGTTTCGACATATGCACGTAATCTGCTGATTACCGCACTCGTGCGGTAATGTAGCACCATATGTACTGTAAATATATAAACCATTGGCTTCGTAAAGTTGAGTGTAAGTTGCTAAAATATAGTGCACATGGCAACTTTTGCAATTTAGTTTTAAATAAACGCTCCTGGTATCTTGAAACAGATTAATGTTAACTATTTAAAAGACAATTTAAAGTTGATTATCTTTAAAAACAATATTTCCAGCGCGAAGCTCAAACTCGGAGGTCTGTTTCGTCCCTTATCTAACGCTTATTTGTCATCATATTTCTTAACCCGACACTTATTTATGAACTCCTACACTTCTTAAAACTAGGATATTCTCCGTATTACAACGCGTAATTTGAGAATGAGCCCTAAAACACCATAATATATTATGTAAAGATTTTTATCTTTTCCGTAAAACGGCTTGGGAAAAAACATAAAGAAGGAGGTGTCACCTGATCCTGACAGCGGAGATTAACGGCACTCGGTGTGGCCGCGGCCTAAGGTCGCCCGAGTTATGACGCTTCCAGATAATTTACCTACCTACATGTAGCGACAGCGCTTGACTATGAACCGCATTTATGACGATTTAATGACAACTGATAATATGACCAATTTTAATTATGAAAAGTATTAAATCTGTGAATTGCAAATCCAAAACCTTAATTTTACAAAACTCCAGCCGGCCTTCCGGTTGCTATGTGACGAGTTGTCATTAAAAATGTATAGTTTGCGACTTAACTAACCATCATAGCGTCATATTTTTATCCGCTCAATCAATTTCAAGATTTGAAATATGTAAAAAAAGCTTGCTTGTCATCTTAATTACATGCATCGCTCTAGATAATTCTTTGATTACGAAATGTCACGTGACTTAGGAAAGTATTTTCGAATAAATGGCAACAATAAGAAACTTTTCTAACACCAATTGAGAACACGCCACGAATCAAATTAAATAAAGGACTAGCACTAATATCATCTCATTACAACCCAAAGACATTAGTGAAGGACGGGAAAAGAAATGCGTGAGCCTACCAAATATACCCTGAAACACCCGCTACTCAAAAACGCGAAACACACCTAACAGCCTTTAAAATTGCTAGGGAAAATGGGCGCTAAATCGAGCGGAATAGGGGTTATATTGATTTGAATGTGTTGTGAAATAACGTCGTTAAGTTTAGGAGTAGCAGGAGCTCAAGTAAAGTGGAGGAGTCCCCAAGAAAATTGGCACAAGTGGTTTTAGTCGTCGGGCGGCGCGGGGTATCGGTGGGGCGGGGGTGGCACAGAATAAACGGACGCGAGTTATACCGGTTTGTGGATGCGTTCGATGTGGTTTTGTGAGGACAGTACTTTTTTATATGCACAACAGCCTTTCAGTGACACTTTTGACACATTATTCGGCTAGTCGCGCGAGAAAGCTCATCCCTACATAGATTATTTTATGAATAACTGACTGACCTCCCTATTTTGATATACATAGAACGTCCATGCTGGTATGCTCGAGCTAATTAAAATTATTGAACAATTTTACTGTCAATTGGTACACAGATCAAACGCGGAAAAATGTAAATGAGTTATCGGGTTAAACACTATAAATAAGTAAATATTAGGAGATAAATTTACACAAATAGGACTAGTCCCATAGTACGAGAAGCTCAATAAGGCTTGTGTTACGGGTAATATACGACGGTATATTAAACAGATGTATACTTAAATACCTACATAGAAAACAATACAATACAAGTACTCTTTATTGCACACTTCGATTAAGGGACATAGTACAGTACCTACATAATAACAAAAAGTAGAAGCAAATAAAAGGCGGTCTTATCGCTAAAGAGCGATCTCTTCTAGACGACATGTTTAGCCTAGTTGGTAGTGACTCTGCCTCCGAAGCTAGAGGTCCCGGGTTCGAATCCCGGCCAGGGCATTTATTTGTGCATTTTTCGCGGATATTTGTTCTTGGGTCTTGGATGTGTTCTATGTATTTAAGTATCTATTTATCTATATAAGTATGTATATCGTCGTCTAGTACCCATAGTACAAGCTTTGCTTAGTTTGGGACTAGGTCGATTTGCGTAAGATTGTCCCCCAATATTATTATTATTATATTACAACTTTTGGCTAGCGGAAGTCAAATCTAATAATTACAATTCGCAGAAGTGGTGCAGAAATAATTTGTGAAACCTACTAATAATTCCAACAATTTTATAATACATCCAAGAAAACATCCAAGTCCCCGAGCAACTGTTTTTGCTTTACACATAAACAAATGACCTTATCGGAGATTCGAACTCGGGAATAGGCAGTGTCACTACCATCTATGCTAAACAGGCCGACAAAAAAGATGACGAAAAATTCACCCAACTGGTATTAAGAACCGAACAGCTGGAAAAGATTTTTTAAAGAACAAAAAATTACAATAGATATATTATAATGGACAAGCAAATGCGCAAGAAAATTATTGTTTTCTTCGGTATGTAACTGTGTTAGTGGTACCGGTGGTAGTGACACTCACAACCATAACTAGAAAACATGAGTTCTTGAGAAAGAAAAAGTCCCTCGACTGGGAAAAACGAAGTTCTTCAAGAAAAACAATCAAACAAGAGAATTTTGTGAAGCACCTGAGGCAATCTTGATAAACAGTGGTGATGATGTAAGCACAATGCAAATGGCAAAGAAAGAAAATAAATCACAGAATAGGAGTACGAGTAATAAGAGTATAGTAGGGTACCCTAGCTAAACATCTGTCAACTCAGGTCCCAACAGAGCAGAGATAGAAAGATATCAAAGAAAACCAAAAAAATTAAACATTATGACGAACCAAACTTCAGGTATACTTAATTTTGAAATAAAGTCCCAAAAGATGTAAATTGAAACTGAACATTTAGCAAGAAAAAAAATAAACATTCCCACTTTACGTGAAGGGGAGGTACATACAATTTTTATTTGTTTTCAAAATTGTAGTACACCATTTTGTCGGCGTGATTGATATGATATCCATACCATTTCTAGTGGTAACAGTTAAACGTAACTCACCAATTAGAAAAGAGAAAACTGCTATATAAACAGAGGAGAACAAGAGATATAAAATAATTGAAACAAGTCAAGCGATAAATAAAAATCTTGGCAAAGAAAGAAAAAGAAAGAGCAAAGTATCTTTGAAAAATATATCGAAAAATCAGGACCTAACAGCAAATAAAGAATTGAATTCACCATACCATAACTTCCTTGGATGGGTGACCGCTTTGATAACCACACTAACTGTGTGCTCTCGTGCTTTGGAAGGCACACTAAGCTGACGTTTCATACCATGATACTGCTTTTCAAAAAAGGCAATAGAAGCCATTTAAGTAACTACCGGCCTATAAGTCTCATAACAAATTTGTACAAAATATTATGTTAAGTATAACTAAAGTCGGCTGATATGATGATCATGATGATGATGATAACTAAAATAATATTTCGTTTGCATTATCCTTGTACTTTTTGTACCGACTAGTTGGTAACGTTTATTGCTTTGAACAATTGCTTTAAACCCCATTTAAGTTTATTGAAATTTCTGGAATATTTCATTAAATAATTGTTTCCATTGGAAAAATTTCAACGGGAATTTTTCATAGATGTATCATTAATATTACGTCTATACCTTATTCTTTAGACTGGCAATTAAAACGATTGATAATGCATGTATCCGGAGTTTTTGACATGTTTTTAGCGTTTTTAATGTTTTTAGTCTGTAAAACTTTCGATAGAAAAAAAAACGCAACTTTGGAAACCTCCTCGGAGCATTGCTAAGTGTGTTTCATGGGTGTGGTTATATCATAATACTTATTTGTACTTTACGAAAGGCGCATTACACCAATGGTGGCACTTGTCCCGATTGACTACCGGAGCCGACCGAGCACTAAAATTTTAATTAGTTACTTTTAAGTTGATTGACCCGGAATGTTTCATGTTCTAACTACTACTTTAGAAGCAGAAGAAGAAGAAGAAGAACATATTTATTCGTGACCAAAAATAATTAATATATACAATAAACAAAAAATAAAAAAACGTATTTCGTCAAGAAAAGGTCTCGCCTTAGCATAAATGCCGACTCAGGGAGCCGGCGCTGATCTTCCGGTGAAACCTAAGTAAGAGCGTGTTCACATTATGTCGGTGTCGGATCCTACACCGATATCAATCGGATAATGTGAACACGGTCTGAAAGTGACGGTGTTTCTAGTACGCTCCACCTACAATTGAACGCGACCAAAAAAAATTTGCGACGGACCTCTTATGACTCTGACATACGTCAAACTTTAATGTGTACCGAGTAGTGAACGATGTTATCGAAAATGCATTCAATTCGCACTTTCAGAGAACTCACGCCTCTGCAACTAAGCTAGCTCTTCGGTACCCGGCGGGGTGACCGTCGAATGTTCGCCCAGAGATAGGACTCAACAAGATGTATTGCTGCTTACGAAAAATTTTCAACAGACTCTTCTATCGGATTGGCCCGAACGGAAAATAAGAGGGGACACCGACAAATAAATGAGCGCTGTAAATATCCCTATGACAATAATACAGCTCAGCAATAGATTCCTTTCAGGAGATAGTAGGCCGTTATTAATGTTGAAAAACAGGGAAAGAGTAGATTGATAGCGTAATGAGAAAGAGCAGGAGTGATTGATTACCCCAGCAGCCAATAGGATAAAAGGTTTCTTTTATTCCCATACAAATAATATCCTCCGTAGCATTACCTACTTTTAGCGTAGAAATACGGCTAACATTTTCCTATTTCTACTGAACATCGTCGATCTAGTCGACTTCCGTTGGGTAAGTTTGAAAGTCAGGTGCGTAAATAAAAGTCATGAGAAGTTTTTTACTCAGTTCCTTATTCTCGCTTGAATAATGATTTCCTACATGGAATTTCGGGAGCATGTTAATTACTATGATTTTAGAAATAAACAACAAGATGGTACTTACCTACTAAACATAGTTGTCTAAGATGAAGATTAATAGCGGTTTCTTACCTTCAATAAAACTCCTTTTAAAATTCCACCCAACAGCCTCTATGAAAAATAACCTTCGTAACCGCAATTCAAATTAAAACCCAAATCACACATTCCGAGCGTAACCGTCGTCGATTTTTCTTTCAAAATTTATGTCCGTGGGTCGCCTCCAGAGGGCGCTTCTGCGAGGGGGGGCGGCAGCCTCGGCGGGGGGAGGGCGCGAGTTCATTTCGCCCGCGTCGTTTATCTTGAGGCACATAATTCTTGGGACGAAGACTATGTCAACTTATTATTCGTATTCTTTCGCCTTTACGTGAAATGGGTGTGTTTTATACAAAATGTATGTTTATTTGTAAACACGTACCGCTAAATGGGTGGGATCGCGGGATTAGAGGTTTGCGGTTGCTTAACACTTGACAGTTTATGTATTTACTTGCGGTTATTAGCGTGAGTTATTAATGTGCACTATGCACTTATGCAAAGTTAATCATTTTGACATTACCACTTAAAAGGATTATTACATTATTGTGAATACTTACGTATTGCATAAAGAGCATAGCTTACCCCATGTGTCTGTATAGGAAACGATTCGAGTTTGTCTTCAAGTATTTTTAGATACCTCTTACACAAGACATTTCACGGCCATTTACACCTCCCCAGCCCGTAAAAGATGAATCAGTAAATATTTCTGTCAGTAGCGCTACGTAATGGTATTATGATATTGGGAGGGACGCTATCGGTCGTCTGTCGGACTGTAGATCGTAAATAACACGCATTCATTAGGTACCTCCCCCTCGAATGAATGTTAGAGAAAAATGTTTAATAACGGTAGCGTTGGATGTTACTTGAGATAAGTTTCGATATTGATAAGTCGATCCATTAACGAACAATTCAATATTAAAAGCATTCGTTGGTTGCACTTCCGCTGCAGCTTTATATAGTAAGCCATTTACATTATTCATAAATGGGTGTGGACCAAAATTTTGGACCATACTTAATTGCTCTACAATTTAGTTGATTCGGTTTGACACGAAAACTTGACAAACAATATATATGGGTAACTTTCGTCTCACAACGGAATCAATTAAGTTGTGAACGTATTAAAAGCCTTTAACAATGGACCAAAAATGTAGGTCCTTAGCCAAATACCAAAGTTATAAAGCATATAAAAAAAGTAAAAAAGGTAGGGTAAGGTATAAAGTATTAATACGTGATATAAGCCTAAGCGTTAGGTTAGGTACGTACTCTGTAACTTTGGCTTGCTACAAGCTAATAACGGTACGGGGATGTTCCTAGCTGAAAGAGATCTTGAAAACTTTCATTGCAATTTTCTTACATATTCAGTTCGATAGTCTCTAAACATCTTACTCTTACCAAGGTTTGTAACAGAGTGCTCATACAACTTGTTTTCCAGACAGGTGTTAATACTCTGTTCCTACAGTGATGATAAGTTAATATCACATTTTGCGCCAGTCAGTCTAGAAAGAAAACGCATAGTTTTAATGAATCCATGCATTAAAATGCACGGCAGAAGTATATAACTTTATTCACACATTTTGAAGTCTACTTAAAGAAAACAGTAATAATTACAGCTTTTTTGATGACCCGAAATAGCCTTGCCACTACGTGATGCGTAGGACTCACGCGGAAGCGCGTCACGCCTACACTATCCTTAACCTCCGATAATACGTCTAACCGATACGTCATTTGACGCAATAACGGTCAAACAATAAATATCGCTTTGGGCAGACAACATGCGCAAAGTAATATATGAAGTTAAGAATAAATAGGCAATTTAGTGCGGCCCGCACGTTCCTCCGAATATTGCCGTCGACGGCGTATTTCCATATCGTATCGCGATTCGCGGGCCTCTTTTATGGGGTAAAAATTAAGTCACCGTACTGTGGGTGTTGATTTTCAATTGGTTTGATTGCGATTTTTATTAAACGATTACTGATTGGGCGATTTTTCAGGGGTCGTTGAGATAGTGGGGTGTTAATTACGTACTTCAATGTCTTGTTTGATTGGATATGTTAATAAAATTAGTAAACTACTTTAGTTTAAGCAGCGTTTTTTCACAAATAGTTAATAGACATAATATGCGATTTTTTGAGAATATTTCGGTGTTTTATTTATTTTCTATTCTCAATGTCACTCGACTACAAATATGTCTATTTACGCCATTGAGTACTTCCCGGTCACAAAATGCTAATTTTTAATGCAAATTTCACATAAAAAATAGCTTGCACGTAAAATTCAAATATATAACGGTAGTACGCCCGGATTACTTATAAAAAAACCTCACATTATTCTTAAATTTCGAACGGTAACTCAGCTCGGTCGTATAAATCCGAGGAAGCACAGTCGTATGGAAAAAAGATCCACGGAGCCGGTATAAATTCAGCGGTAAGACCCGATAGAAATGAGAGAATTCCCCATTAAATCTGTCTAATGCGGAGGGACGAGTGATGAGCGCCAGCGAATTCTGATACTATATACAATAATAAATAGTACAGAAACTAGCCTCTACCCTCTACCTCGCGCTTTTGACGGCAGAGCCTCAATGTGACTTGTTTGCATGAAGATGGCGTCTGTGCGCTGTGAATATCTGAGGTTCTGTGAGTGCCACTTAAGTTTAGCGATTCGAAGGGCTATATCGGTCACCTTGGTTCTGCTGCGGATAACTTAATTCCTGATGCGATCACGCAGAGGTACTCCCAGCATAGCCCTCTCCATTGCTCTTTGCGTGACTTTGAGCCTTCTTATGAGGCCCATAGTAAGCGACCACGTTTCAGTACCATATGTCATCACTGGCAACACACACTGGTCAAAGACTTTCGTCTTGAGACACTGCGGAATATTGGACGAAAAGATGTGCCGTAGCTTCCCGAACGCTGCCCAGCCGAGTCGGATTCGACGATTAATCTTTTTCTCGAAGTTAGACTTACCTAACTGGACAGTCTGTCCTAGGTAAATGTAATCGTCTACAACTTCGAGCGTAAAGTGTCAGATTGTTACGGTTCGTGTGTTGTATGTTGCCAGGGCCAGAAGTCGTCGGTGGTGGTAGCCGGATCTTTGCCGGAGATTCTTCGCACCCCTGACCCCGCTAGTACCCTAGCTGCTACCAAAGCCAGGGCACTGGGGGTCGCCGGAACCCCGGGGCCGTGGTCTGTTTGTATCTGTCATAGGGGGTAATTGCCATAATCGGCACGCTTGGCATGCGGGTTGGCGATCGCAGTATCTCCACCGCACTGCAGGGATGCTGCTGCCCATCCTCCGGTAGTCTCGGTCGTAGTTTTAAGGCATACCCGGGTCCAGAAAACTTAGTAGCTGTATTTAATACGTTGTCCTATGTATAAATTTCTGTGTATGTAATAAAGCATTGTTCAAATTTTTTTTTTATACCACGTTGATGGCAAACAAGCGTACGGCCCGCCTGATGGTAAGCGGTCACCGCAGCCTATGGATGCCTTCAACTCCTAGGGGTGTCACATGCGCGTTGCCGACCCTTAATTGATTACGAAATCAAAATAGTTCAAACTTTCGATACTGTTCTGTTTTCTCGGACAAGTGTCCGTGTTCGAGCCGTCTAACATTTAACATGTATGAATATGAAACAAAGTTTATGATTTACACAATCACAAATGGAACATTAATTCCTTTTTATATAACTGACAAAAGATTTGTGTGTTCACTTATTTATTTACCTTTATTAACCTGCGTTTTGAAGAACTAGCGTCCCAGCCAGTTATAAACGGAGTTCACAACATTTGAATACCCCACAAAAGTTTAAAAAAGCGTGAAGGATAGTTTTGAAAAAAAATCTACCCGTCCATTATTCTGCTAATTGTTTAGAACACGCACGACACAACGCTCACAGTATCCGCGCGTAGATCCGAAGATGTATCCCAAGATTTTAGTTTCTGTATCACTGCTTCCCAAGTTGCCGATCGATTGAAGTCGTTCTCCTTATTGAACATTTCCGAATATTTCGCTTCACGTACCAACCGGAAACGACGGTAATAAAAACGAAGGTTAGACAAATTTTAATAGTTGCTTAAGGATTTTTTAACTACGTAACACTGACCAATGTACTAAAAAGTTTCTTTAATCAATCACGACCCAGTGAACCAATCTGGATCTCAGTGAGGCTCGACCAAAAAGGGCTGCACTGCGCCACCCCAGGTACCAACGAACACGAAACAAAATGGTGGTGCTGGACGGTAAGAATAAAAAAAAACCGGCCAAGTGCGAGTCGGACTCGCGCACCGAGAGTTCCGTAAAAATATTTTTGTTATATGATGTAACTAAAAATTTACGGTTTTCGAAATTTTTCCTTTATCTGTGCTATAAGACGTTGCTTTGAACCAAATTTCATCATTCTGAGTTCCCGGGAAGTACCCTGCTGGTTTGATTCCCTTGCGAGTGTCGAAAATTTGCGGCATAAACGGCTGTATTTTTTTATTGTGTTGGCTTAGAAGTTTGATTTTCTCCACGCGTTCCTGAAAAAAAGGGTCTTGACAGTCAAACAGACGGACGGACAAAAAAGTGATCTTATAAGGGTTCCATTTTTTCCTTTCGAGGTACGGAACCCTAAAAATAGGTGTAAGTATACATATTTTGTAATAGCTAAAATACCTGAATCTGTGAAAAAACAACGAAATAAAAGAACAAATGTAAGGGCAAAGTCGATAGTCGAGATCGAATTATAATAACAGTGCACGATATGTAGTAACCTGGTATTCGTGACAAGGACAGATGTAACATATTAGGTAGAGAGAAAACGAGAGAACAATAAAGCACTTCCAAGATGTCGGTTTTTCATTAACCTCACCCTAACATGGCGCTGCGGCAAATAAAGAAAAATAATAGTATATAGTCGACGAAAGTTCAAAATAAAGAAAAAAACAACCAAAGTAAACAATAAGTTACGTTAATTTAAAAGAAAATTTACGAAGAAGAAGCAAGAAAAGCAGATGAAAGTGGATTACATCGTTGCATACGTTCCATGCAAAAAGTACGCGACACGTATAGTTGCGAGTACCACGTTTCGGTACTGTCCACAGGTTTTTCAGGTACAAAATCACGAAACTTATTGATACGAAACAATGGAAGGAGTCGATGAAGCCCAATTTCAAAGTTTTACGGTCCCACAATTAAGGGATGAGTTGGCTTTCAGGTATTTGCCGACAAGTGGCATCAAACAAGACTTAATAAGTAGATTAATTGAAGATAACAAGTCTAAACTAGACAACGGTACCATGGAGTCGCTTAGACAAGAGAAGATTCGTCGTGAGTCACAAAATATAGAGTTACAAGCAATGAAGACACAGCTTCGAGAACTCCAAGCACAGAAAACTCCAAACCCAGGTACGTCTAATGATATTACATTGACAGAGGTATTATGTCAGTTGGCTCAGACACAGGAAATAATTGCACAGAACATGTCCCCAACATTTCAAGTATTTTCGACAAGCGACACTAGCAATGCCATCCCACCCTTTGGCGGTAACCGTTACGAAAATGCAACGGAATGGATAAGACAAGTGGAACGTATTGCCGGTTTAGCAAAATGGTCAGATAATTTAACAATGGTAAATGCTTCTATGAGACTGAGAGGTCCAGCTCATAATTGGAATATTGTTTGTGGTAAAAAAATTGAAACTTGGTCAGAATGGAAAAGTGAATTAATTGATAGATTTAAAATAAGAATGTCATTTGCTGAATTCATACAATATCAAAGTACACGAACACTTCGCTCAACTGAAACTATTACAGAATATATTTATGTCAAAAATGCAATGCTTGAAAAGTCTCCCAGCATGATTACAGATTCAGATCGAGTGTCACTCATAATGGAGGGAATACAGGATATGCGATGGTCAACACCCTTAGCGACACACTGCTGCAAAGATGTGGAAACACTTATTACACATGCTTTAGCAATCGACAACATACGTAAGGTACAGCGCAAGATGACACAGCACCAAGAACCTGTAAGTACAACCTTCAGTGACAGATCTAGAAGTACATTCATACCTAAGTATAATCCTGGCATAGACAAACTTGATGAAATGACATGTTTTCGCTGCAAAAAGAAGGGACATATCTCGCATAACTGCGACATGCAGGCACGACACACTGGTGTACAGTCTACGAAGGAAAAGCAAATTGGAAAACCAGATTTTTATAAATTACCCAATCCCAGTACATCATCAGGCTTAAGACCTCACCAGCTCAAGGAAAAACAAATCAATTGTGTACAATTTAATGAACCAAATGTCACATTAATACCAGTAACTCTCAACAGCAACATACACTTAACAGCTCTCCCAGATTCCGGATCAGTCATAACTTTGGTGGATAAAAAGCTGCTACCAAGTGATATGATGGTGTATCCCTGGCAAAAAGGATCATACAAGGCAGCAGGTAACGTGATCACACCCTTTGGATGGATTACAGCGAGATTACAGGTGGGAAAAATTGATTACATTATGCCTCAGATAGCTATTTGTGAAAACTTGCCCGTAGATATGATAATAGGTAAAGACTGGCAACATGCTGTATATGCCAGAATCATTCATGAGCCAGATGGAAAAGTATGTATAATTACACCTACCCATACAGAATGTTTTACCAACTCTGTACAAGAAGTAAATTCAGTAGCATGTTGTATGAAAACTAAACATATTAATGCACAAACACTATCCATTTCAAAAGAAGATGAATGCAAAGTTATGAATTTAGTTGATAAATATTCAGACATTTTCAAAAGTGACAGCAATGACATAGGAGAATTTCAGGATGTAGAATTAGAAATAAACTTGAAACACAATGTTCCAATAAAATGTAAACCATACAGACTTCCACAGCCAGAGCGTGAGTTTTTAAGAAAAACAATTGACCAATGGATTGACCAGAAAATATGTCGTCATTCAGATTCACCTTATGCGGCACCAATGTTTGTGGTAGAACAACCATTTCACAGTACAACACCCTTTAGACCAGTCGTAGATTATTCAAAAACAATAAACCCAATAACAGAAAACAATGTACAACCTATAGACAGAATGGAGGACATAATTCACATCATTTCACAGTTAATTTATAAATTTAAACTTGATATATTTCATGCATATCACAACATCAAGATCAGAGAAGAAGATATATATAAAACGGCTGTAATTACACAAGATCATCATGTAGAATTTATGAGAGTCATGTTTGGAATGGTCGGCGGTCCAGCTATTATGTCTAAAGTAATAAATTTAACGTATGGACATCTGTATGACCAAGGAGTGCGCGTATACTACGATGATATTTCAGGAGGAGCAAATTCCATAGATCAGTTATTGACAGTTTTGGAACAGGTATTCATGGCTACACGACAAAAGAAATTAAAATTAAATAAGGAAAAATGCGTATTTATAGCAACAGAATTACCACTATTTGGAAGAATAGTTGGCTACAACCAAGAAAAACCAGACCCGACTAGAACAAAAGCTGTAAATAAATATGAAACATTAAAATCGTTAACAGAAATAAGATCATTTTTAGGATTTGCAAATACGTTTAGAAAGTACATACAAAATTACGCATCTATAGCAAAACCACTCAGTGACATTTTAAAACAAACATCAAACTTGACCATAGATATAAAACAGGACTTGAAGAAAAAAATAATAACTTTGACGGATAAACAACAAGACGCATTTAAAACAATAAAGTCACTAATAACCTCTTCCCCAATTTTAGCATATTTTCAGCATGATGCAGAAGAAACAATTGTCGAAACAGATAGTTCTTACAGTGGTATTGGAGCGTGTTTATTACAGATACAAGACGGACACAAACGAGTGATAGAGTACGCAAATCGATCATTGAAAGATACAGAAACAAGGTACCACATCAATGAACTGGAGGTAACAGCGGTACATTGGGCAATTGTGCATAAATTTAGAATATATTTACTAGGTACCAAGTTCACACTCATCACAGACAGTTACACAACAGCATATGTTATAAACAAGTCAAAAATGAACAGAAAATTTGCAAGATATGTAGTGGACCTAGCTCCATATGATTTCACACCTTTGCATAGACCTGGTAAACAAAATTGTATTGCAGACCATTTATCAAGATACCCATTGGAAGAGTTGTGTATGACTATAGTGTCAAGTAATGAAGACAAGATTAAACAGGCACAGAGTAGAGACAGGTTCATCAGATTAATATGTACAAAACTACAACAAGAACCGACAACACATCATTTGCAACAAATAAGACAGAAATACAAACTAGAAAATGATATTTTGTTACATGTCAATGACCAAGAGCTTTTCCACAGAGACAAAATAGTGATACCACAAAGCTTAAGATCTTCTATTCTGAGACTAGCACATGATGAAAGTGGCCATTTAGATTCAAAAACAACATTAGCTAGAATCAAACAAAACTACTGGTGGAAATCGCTACACAAAGATGTCAAAAGCTACACAAAAGCATGTACAATCTGCGCAAGGACAAACCGAAGAACAACACTAGCATATGGACAGATGGGAAATAGACCTATACCACACACACCCATGCAGGTCATTTCAGCAGATCATATAGTAGCATTACCACAGACTACTTCAGGTAATTTATACATGTTGGTACATATAGATCATGCTACAAGATACATAATGGCAAAACCGACAAGCTCATTGTCAGCGAGTGATGTTATTGATACAGTTGAAAATGACATTATTTACATGTATGGACCACCATTAACATATATCTCGGACAAAGCCCCATGTTTTATGAGTCATATGACACAAAGTTTCTTCACAAAATATGGAATAGAACACCTGCCAACAACACCATACACGCCAATGAGCAATGGATTGATTGAAAGGGCAAATGCTACAATTATTGCAACCCTAACAAAAATGGCATTAGAAAATAATACAGATTGGGATAAATTATTACCTAACACCTTGTTAGCCATTAATACATCAAGACAGAAGACTACAAGTTATTCACCCTTTTATTTATTACATGGATATCACCCTAGAATACCGCCCAATGAAATTCACATTGGTTCAATACAAGAAAACATAAACAGAGAACAACAATTAGAATTACTAGAAGAAGCCAGACGAGTAGCGAATACAAGAGTAGAGCAACAACATTGGAAAAGTAAAATAAAATTTGACCTAAGACGATTAGAACATGCCTTTAAGGAAGGTGAATATGTACTATATTTATGGCCAAAACCTCAAGATGATAAGCTAACACCAAAATTTAAAGGCCCATACAAAATTATCAGAAAAATAGGATCAGTTTGTTATGAAATTCAAAATGTGAATCAACCAAGTCAGAAGAAAGTAGTACATGCACAATTTTTGAAACCCTTACATCCACCTCCAATCCTTGATTCTTTTTCAGCTTTTTCAGCACAGCAATATGATAACCCCGATGATGACCAGATGGAAGAGAATGATCAGACCACAGAATTGACACAAAACCCTGATGATGACAACCCCAGAGAGTCGCACACAAGACAATACGTGACTAAGAGAGGACGCATCACAAGGAAACCATTCAAGTATGATATTTAACCGGATTTGACACATATTATACATATTTTTCCCATATCGTTAGTATACAATCTATGTACAATAAGGTCGTAGATATCAAATTTTGCCTATATATTTTTTTTTATCCAGTCATTAAAATTAACAAATATAAAACTTCATAGCATTCAAAGTATTTAAATAAAGTAACAGTAAAGATTTCAAAGTAAAACAGTTTCAAGAATGTAATAAAAAAGTATGGAAAGGAAAGAGTTTATGCGAAGCGCCAGAATGTGTAAATATATTAGTTTTTGCTGTAAACATGTACATACCTAGAACTAAGTGTACATAGGCTTGTACAGTAGGTTTAGTATCATTAGGAAACGAAAATGTAAAGACAAGAATATAAAGGAAGAGTTGAAATAAAAACAAGTTGAAATTAGGAACTCCGTAATATATTGCATGCATGTAAATAATAAACAATTCCCATTAATTTAGTCATAAAATAAAAAGAAAAGTAAGTAAAAATTATAACTAGTGCCAAACATTAAAAACAGATAAAATAAAAAGAAAAAGAAATAAAAACAAAGCCACCGTAGTGTATAAGCATTAAATTTAAATTATGATATAATTCAAAACAAGAACATTGTAAGTATACAGCATGCAGTACATAGTCATAAGAAAAAATAAAGTAAGATGGCAATAAGCATTAATAAAAAAAAAACTTAAAAAAAAAAAGTAAATAAAATCAACTAAAAACCTTATAATAAAAATGCATGGCAAACTTAAGAGTAACTTTACATTAGTGCTGTACATATTTGCTTGAACAAATGAAAAACAAAAATACTTACAAAAATGTGCTGTATATGTATAAATTGCTTAGTTTTAAGAAAAAATGTACTATGAAAGGAAAGTGAGAATCAATTGGTGATAAGATAAGATGATTAAATGAAGTGACATTGTTGATGAGATGTTAAATATACATACAAAAGTAGTAGAAATTGCAAATTATATAAAAATAGATAACAGTAAATTCAGTAAAAGTAACATTTGATTTTTGATAATTGTAAACAGTATCAAGCCCGCCCACTTGTACAAGTAGTAAAGAAAATACATAAAATGTAATTTAGAAATGTAGTACCAAACCCTTTTGAAATATTTTGTAGTAACTATTAAAAAAAAAAAAAAAAAAAAAAAAGGCATGTAAGGAAATATTGTTATGTGAAATTCAAATGTAAATGAATACAATGTATTAATTTAAATTTAAATTTCAAAGGGCATGTAAGGGCAAAGTCGATAGTCGAGATCGAATTATAATAACAGTGCACGATATGTAGTAACCTGGTATTCGTGACAAGGACAGATGTAACATATTAGGTAGAGAGAAAACGAGAGAACAATAAAGCACTTCCAAGATGTCGGTTTTTCATTAACCTCACCCTAACACAAATTTAACATATAAGAAACAAATAGATACCACACTTGTCTAATGTGTGAGACATTGACACTCGTTACTGACGATGACAACGTAAGACTAGCCAGTATCATCGAATAAAACTGCCTTCCATCTCCTCTTGCAGTAAATTCACTGTATCTATACCATGCTGCCTCGTCTGCCGTTGCTTCCGCTTCCGCTTGTCACATAAGCCACTCACGAGCCGCTAAATCTGTCCAAGTGGCAGATAGGTGGCGCTCAGCTAAGCAGGGACCGGGAAAACACATTTTAATAAGGGTAGTGAAACAACCATCAACGGCTAAGCGGAAAATGTTTACGGAAACGCCGGATCAGATCGATTAAGTTTTTATAGCGCTGTTGGAATTAGGGGCGAGGAGTGCAGAAGTTTGGCTTAGTTTTTGTGGTTGTTGAAAATATTTTGGCTGCTGAATATTGTTCAACTTATATAATAATTATTTGCTACATACACCATACTACATTAAAAGACAACCTATTTAATATCCTATAGGTACCTGAGTAACCCCTCTTTTATCGCACACACTAAAAAAATAAAAAGGTATTTTGGTGCTATATTTTTAGTTTCTATAATATTGCAATTCGGTCCATCCAACTTTTGATTCATAAATGGAGAAGTTAACTATTTATTCAGTAATTGTGTAATTTTCTTATAGACTTATGAATATAGTATTTTCTAATAGCTAACGCACTATAAACTACGGATATATATAATATCAAATTTGTAGGTACGTATTTACTCCAAGGGTGCGGGTGCGCGAAACGAAATGTGGCTTTAAAAATTTGGAACACAATCCAGCTATTTGTCTTACCAACGTCTCGTATAAATCAAGGAATAAAGCAGCCAACAATGCTTTATTGCGGAAAAAAGGAACCTACATAAGACGGGGAAATAGCATATAGTACGCCTATCTACATACGCATGTTGCACATATGTGGTTCTGTTACGAAACGAAGCTAGAGCACACGGTATGATTTATCTTTTGCGTATATGAATCTGTAATGATATGTGTGAAATAAAATCCTGGTGAATGCCCATGACCTACGCTCAGTTTTATACAGAGTACGAGTACGTCATATTCCGCGGCCATTTTAATATCGAGCGATGCAAATAAAACTCGTCATTATTTAGTGTGTGTCGGAGCCGTCCGCACTACGCGCTGCGTTCGCAGAATTATTACCGTGTAACGCACTATATCACGGCAAATTTACGACAACCTGAATATGATGGATTTTCAATCCGGCCCCAGAATTATATACGACGAAAATCGTTCCGCTGTCAAAATAGAGAAATAAATAAACTCTCGACAACCAATTAATAACTCGTAAAGTGTCAGTGTTGAGGACAATAAAAAACTTTAGCCCGGACAAAGGGGCAGAAAAAGGCGATAACAATGGCGGAATGAGGAGAAAAACGCCTGTAAAAAGCTCCGATATCGCCCATAAATTTGGATGGATTCAAAACAAATCGCCCTTATTCATTACACGTATGACTTATTGGCTCGAGAAGACAAAATTTATAATGCACTTATATAGAGGTCACAAAGGAATGGAATCGACTCCGCTCAGGCAAAGTTTTCGATTTACAAAAACAAGCTGCGTCCAACAAAACGCATCGCGCATCGTTAGTCACGTTTCGGGTTCGAAAATGAATGAGCCGATTAACCTTAGCAAAAACTAAACGCGGCGTTAATAGATGTATTGAATCGATTTTAAATGCTTAATAGAGCGTGCTCATTTTAAATGAAATATATCGTGACAAATCTAATGAACTGTGGAAAATAATGTTAAAATAATCTGTGTTATAATAACAATAATTGAAAAGTCTACTAACATCCTCTGAATAATTTGGCAAACAGAGTGGAATTCAGAGGACAAATTTTTTCAGCTAGTTATCGTCTGATACGCCGTATTGAGCAATTTTTGTTAAAAATGATGTACTTAGTAAATTAATATTAACAGCATGCAAATCGATGGAGAGCAAGTGAAGCGTTTTATTATCAGGTATCACATAACGATACCTTCATCAAGCCTCGTAAAGCGCTGAACGTCGAACCGAGAAATAAATGGCGTTCAAAAGTGTGATCCAAGATGTACAAAAAGGGGGAGAAAAAGAAAAAATGTCGAACAAAATGATAAATATCCTACTCGATGTGAAAAAGTAAGTTTATTTATGATACGGCAGTGTATGTGCCTTCAGAAGTTTATCAGATGTTGGGCTTGCATTTATAATGTGTGTTATGCGCTTTGCCCTCGAGGGCATTGGACCATCCGGCCCTCGGTGCTTTATTCATGTAGTTGCTATTTTTAATATTATAATTTAAAAACATCGCTGTTTGCATTGCTGCCGTGCTCTAAGAAGATTTTGAGATATAAGGTGACAGTAACCATGTACTTGAATATAATTAAACCAGAAGAAAATGGTATGAAAATATCTTTAGTCTCAATTTAATTATTTTGTCTAAATATTTCATTACATTTTACCTCTACAAGGAGGTAACATGGTAGTTGGTAGGTAGTAACTGAAGTAACTCAGCAAATTACCAACAACTTTCAGTCTTATCCAGTTGAAAGCTTAGGTTGGTACGTATTTTCTCTATAAGACGTGACACACTCAAGTTAAAAAGTTTTCCAAAGTCCGTATTTGACCTATCGAGATGGGAGGAACCATCGGTTTATTTATCTCTTTTCTTACATTGTACAAGTTAACCGTAATGACGTACAACTTCCATGTTTGCTGTGACATGTCTTGAAGTTTCCATTTAAACCAGGGATTATTGCATTTTTATTGGACTTTATATGCCAAAATATGAATGGCTTACTGAAGATACACGAAGTAAAATCCCCATCTGATGAAATGTAACGGAAAATTCCCACGGAATTGCGTCGGTAAAGACGCAAATCAGAAAGGCATTGAACAACCCCCCTTATCCGCCCTCGATTTTAAATTAGGTTAAAGAATTGTTCTTCAATCTCCTTAAGCGGTGACCACAAATCACAGAGCTCCTTTAGACGTAATTGAAAATACATTACAAAACCAAATTAAAGTGGGAAAGTGGTACAAGTTAGGAGGAGGCAGGTGGCTCCGTGACAACCCCCTACCCGCGGAATGTTTTGGCATAAAATATCGTTTCAATTATTTACGTGAAAGATTTATGGCACTTAGAAAGTGCGCCGAGAAAAAACTGGGAGCGACGTGTGCACAGAAAGTGTTTTTCTTGGAAAACTTATAATGGGTATGAGTGTAGGAAAAGTTTTTGAATCTCTTTTCTATGGTAATTTGTTTTGGGTTTCGCTCGCTTATAAAGATATTAGTGTTTGTATTAAGTTAGGTGCAGTTTATTTTATAGATAAAATATATACCTCCCTATTACTCCCGCTCGATATTATCTTTAGCGCTGATAAATGAGCTGGAACCATGTCATGGTGCGATAAACTAATAAGACAAATAATGTTGCACGTATCCGGATGCAGTTCGATAGCTAATAATGATTATGCGGCCGGAGGTCCTCATGGGTCAGCATGTTAAACCCTTGGTCTCTCCCTGGCTAGCCAATGGGATCTCGAGGAGCATTTCGACCATTTTGGCCTATACCTAGTATCAGTGCTGTCGGCTCTTTGCGCAGGTAAATCCGCAACATCGTGAGCCGCCTTCGTCTATATGTTTTGATGGAGTTCGGACATACACGGCTCTTTTCAGGGTGCGATTTTAGTTTAAGGACTAATCAGGTATTTGGCGCCCAAGCTGCTTTTGCTAGCAACATGTGGTACGACATGGTCTAGTACTACGAAAACGGTTCAAAAAATAACAGGAGAGTGCAAAATAACCCAATCGGGAGAGACAATAACGTAGTCGTGGATGTTCTCTAAAAAAATTGTATCAGGGGAATGGCGCCCATTTGGGCAGCTCAGGTATTGCTGGGAGGACAGTGTGGAAGCGGATCTGCGTCAGCTTCAGGTCGACAACTGGCAGGAAGCAGCGCAGATTCGGGATGGGTCTCGCTTCAGAGGCCAAGATTCTCTTTGTGTCAATGCGCCGAAATAGTTATTGACATAGCACCAAATAAAATAACACCATGAAAAAGACAAAGCTTAGTTTAAAAACGTAACTATCGTAATACATCTGTGTGATAGAACTAACCAGAAAGAATATAAGGTATACTTTCGTGCAACCAAGTATTTCCTAGTTGCAATTACAATAACGGCAACGCGCGCTAACTAACAACACGTAGACAAAAGACACAAACAGTTTTAATACGTACGCGAAGATTTGTTAACGGCGCATGTTTATTTTTCATTTACGAACCTTCCGGCAAACAGCTTGCTTTATTACGTGTACATAGCCGTATGCCGATGGAGTTTATTATGAAAAGGAATTATGTAAGATAGTGTTTACATTAACAAGTGAAATGGTATAAGCAAACCTTAAAAATATCGGTCAAGAGCATGTCGGGCCATGCTCAGTGTAGGGTTCCGTAATTGGCGAATGAACTTACTCTAATAAAATCAATAACAAGCAAAATGGAATACTTTCGGAGCGTTTCAAACGTCTTTTACTAAAAAGGAAAGACTTTTTACGATAACTCAAAAACAGCTTAACTGATGATATCCGCTATAGTTTTCGTTGAAAGTATTTATTAAGCTTTACCTTCATTATTTTTTTCATATGTTTAAGACCAGTTCAAAAGAAAGAGGGGGGGGGGGCACATTTTTTCTCTTTGAAAGACCTGTCCAACAACACTCCACTAGGGTTGAACCAAACAAAAAATTACATCCCTACTTTACGTGTACGGAAGGTACCATTAATTATTATTATTTTTAGATTTTATTGGTGAGGTACGGTAGTGGGAAATAAGCTGCAGAGCCTAGCACACAGACGCAAAGTAGCATGCCTGTGCGTCTTCTACAGATTATACTTCGGTGAGTGTGCTCAGGAGGTCCATGAGCTCGTACCGCCTTCCCCCTTCCCCCTTCTTCCATCGGACATCCAGACGTACGGCTGGCTACCTACCATCCTTAACTGGTCGAAATTCCTCTAATTCGAACCAAGCGCTATGCATCATCCTTCATAATGCGCACTTCTAAGGTTTGGAATTCTCTGCTGGCGTCTGTATTTCCGAGTTCATATAACCTGGACCTTTTTAAGGCACGCGTGAATAGGCATCTTCTAGGTGAGCTCGCTTCATCGTCGGCCTCATCTTTGCCCCTGGCTAGATGCTGGCCGAGAGCAATCCCATTTTTAATAAATAAATAAAAAATATTCTACTCTCAAGAGTAAACAAACATATGTATCTAATTAACTCTCATAACTAGGTATCAATCAAGCAATACATTTATTTGCAACAAAACATAATCAAATGCGTGCAAATACAAGTATAGAGGAACATTATTGTTTGGTAGGCAGGGTCACACTGGTTGGTATGACAACCAGTACGTGTGACCCGTACCAGTGAGCCGGAGGTCCCGGTTTCGAATCCTGGTCAGGGCATTATTTGTATAACTAGCACAAATAGTTGTTCCTGAGTCATGGATGTTTTTATATATTTATCTATACAAGTATGTATGTATATCGTCGTCTAGTACCCATATAGTACAAGCTTTGCTTAGTTTGGGACTAGGTCGATTTATGTAAAATTGTCCCCAATTAATCAATTATTATTATAATAATAATAAAAAAACCGGCCAAGAGCGTGTCGGGCCACGCTCAGTGTAGGGTTCCGTAGTTTTCCGTCCGTCACATTAAGTTGACATATTAAGTACAGAAACACAAAACCCTAAAAAGAACGTCATTTCATTGTGATTTTGTAGAAATGACAGGTACAATAAACACCTGTTTATACGGTTAAATTACAAACTTAGTTCAGAAATTATTTTTGTAATTTTTTCAAAAACTATTCAACCTATCAAGTTCAAAATAATTTTCCTACAAAGTTTTTATAAAGTTCTACTTTTGAGATTTTTTTCATATTTTTAAAACTTATGGTTCAAAAGTTAGAGGGGGGGACACATTTTTTTTACTCTTGGAGCGATTATTTCCGAAAATATTAACATTATCAAAAAATGATTTTAGTAAACCCCTATTTATTTTTAAATACCTATCTAACAATATATCACACGTTAGGGTTAAAATGAAAAAAAAAAACACTCCCCACTTTACGTATAGGGGAGGTACTCTAATAAAATATTTTTTCCACTTTTTATTTTACCACTTTGTCGGCGTAATTGATATACATATTAGTACCAAATTTCAGCTTTCTAGTGATAACGGTCACTGAGATTATCCGCGGACGGACGGACAGACGGACGGACAGACATGGCGAAACTATAAGGGTTCCTAGTTGACTACGGAACCCTAAAAACCCGCGATTATGGAATTAAAGCTACCTCCTCTTGGAGAGCAAAACTAAATAGACTTACAAATAATAATAATAATATTGGGGGACAATCATACACAAATCGACCTAGTCCCAAACTAAGCAAAGCTTGTACTATGGGTACTAGACGACGATATACATACTTATATAGATAAATACATACTTAAATACATAGAAAACATCCAAGACCCAAGAACAATTATCCGTGAAAAATGCACAAATAAATGCCCTGGCCGGGATTCGAACCCGGGACCTCTAGCTACGGAGGCAGAGTCACTACCAACTAGGCTAAACAGCTCGTCCGTATTATTAATTCATAGTAAAACTTATACAATAATCATTTCATTTCATTTCATTTCATTTCATTACTGGATGGCGCAACGTAAGTAGGCCTCCCACAAGGTGGACTGATGACCTGGTAAAGGTCGCGGGAGTCCCTGGATGCGAGTGGGGCAGGACTGGTCATTGAGGCACTCTTTACGGGAGGTCTATGTCCAGCAGTGGACGTCCATTGGCTAATATGATGATGATGACTACAATAGTCAATAATGAAACAAAAATTTAAAAAAATATACTTGAAAACAATTTCCAATTTACTAATAAAAATTAAACTGAAGATTATACAATAAGAATAAAATCACTATCGAAATTTCACCTCATTTCGATAGTGATAAGAATAAAATCACTATCGAAATGAGGTGAAGTAAAATACAATCAAGAGCATTAGCAAAATATGCTTTAATAAACTAAAATTGTCTTTTAAATAAAAAAAACGTTAATCTCTATAATCGAAACATTATTGCGCTGACGTAGGAGCCACGGGATATATTTCTGAGTACCTAAGTCGTATACGCCCATAATCCATATTTTTGTACTTACCTATGAACCGTACTGCTAGCTTAGTGAATATTTAGTAAACTGTTCAGTCTGGAATTTCTATTCTTTCACCTATCACTAGCCAAGCTTCTAGCAAGTTAACAACACGTAATACGCCTCAGTAACCAAGCTTTACGTCCGCGTGATAATCAACAGTAAAAATTTAATTGAATCTCGGAAGCAGGAACAGATGGGGTATTGTTGCCCTTAACGGGGCCTCTTTGTATCGTCCGCGAAATATTCGCTCGCCCTCTCGAGGGCTTTTAACTTTTTCGTTTGGAAAAAAGCGTTAAGGAACATAATCGAATTATATATTTATTGGATTGGTGTAAACTTATAATTATATTGAATATTTTAATGTGTGAAATATACCTATAGAAGTTTTGTTTTTGAGTTTATTAAAGTGGTATTTATACTTTATTATCACAGGAAAGTCTATTAATAATTTGTTTGCATTTGTATGTTGATGTGTTGTTTTGTATCACTGACGAATGATAATCATCGACAAAGCAATAAATCAGCTATTATAATTACCTCGCTAATTAGAATTGCAATTTTCGCAAAGTAAACCAGTTAACAAAGCGGTATTAAAATACCCAAAAAAGTCATTACAAAAATGTACCCGAAACTTAAGTACTTGCAAACAATTAAGCCTGATAACAATCGAAAAACGCAACCTAAAGCGGTACCAGGGAATCTCGACAAAAACTCCCCGTACGCTTTCATAATTCGTTTAATGATAAATAAACTCATAAATAAGTGAGGCGAGCGCGAGAATTTGTTTACAGCTGATGTACATAAAGATACGAGGCTGCTTTGTCGCTAATCTGCTAACAAGTTTCAAGCGAAAATTTTTAATCCTACACGAGCGTTGTAATTAAGAAAAACTTGGAAGTTTTTTGCCGTTTACGTGTGGCTGGTTAAGTTATGCAAGTTGCTGCGTTACTATAAAATGTGCCTTTTGTTGAGCTTTTCAGTTTTAATCAAGACAACAGTACTTATGTAGGTATCATATCCAAATAAAAGCGGCCAAGTGCGTATCGGGAGACGCTCAATGTATTAAGGTTCCGTAGCTGTCCACACGTGACATTATGCGCATTTGAAATACCTATCACAAACTTACAAGTTATCTAAGTAATCAATGCAAATTGAACGAAATTTTGTCATTTCTTCAGTTCGGCTATTACCTACTTGTTATCTAGTAATTATCTACTTAGCTGTGATAATTTTCTTTTTAAATTATATATATATATATGTAACTTATAACAGGATACATACTACTATATGTAGTAAATCATTAATTTGAATGAATCATTTAGACTTAAATTGGCGGAATTTGACCCTTTTCGTTTTCATTAATAGCCTCATCTTTGCATGTACATAATATTACCTAAGAGCGTGTGTTCTTAATTAATATTATGTAATTCAAAATTAGCGTGCAGGGTCAAAGACAAATGGCACAAATCCTCCTTCATGACAGTTTCAACTCAAATTTCCAAATCAGGCCCGACTTATTCCCGGAGGGTCCTAGTTGAAATTAACCCAAATATAGAAGATCGCGACAGGGTTCTTACAATTTAACTTCCGGCATATTTGGAAACTCATCCACATTTCAAATTAGGGATTCCTGCAAGACGAATTACGGAAGCTTAGCTCCTCAGCGCCCTAAGGAAGGCATTATGCGAGGGCACGTAGCCGAATGTTTTCACGTATAGCCCCTCTCATCTCGGGGCCAACCCCAAATAATATATCTGGCAAACTTTACATATATTTGTACCGTAAATCCTCGTAATATATCGCTCTATTTTTGTTGGTTGACTCTAAATTTAAGGCGAGGACGAGGTATTTAATGAATGTTAATGTTAACTTGCATTCGCGGTTCGCAATTGGTGTAATGTCGCTTGGAATTTTATCGTCTGTTTTGTTCTCTCTAGTAATGTAAGCATGGGAAAAGGTTCACGAAACGCTTCGGAAAGGTCAACACATTAGGTCCAGTTCTCTATTCTGGACTCAATTTGGATTTCTCACAGTTAAAGTAACAAACTAGTTATTACCCTAGCTAATAACACGTTTACGAAGAAAAACACATTTCAGATGTTGAATTTATTTGAGCGCAAAATTGTCCTGAAACGCCAACCATTTTTCATTAACGTCATTCCATAAGATGAACGAAGCGGTCTGTTTTACATAAAAATTAAGAAAAAATTGAGATAAAATGCCCAGCGAAGACGGATCGCGGGCGATACGTAACGTGAAAATGGCCAGGCTTTGCTCGTATTTGACACTGCGGATAAATTGATATTTATAAGTGGAAGGGACAAGGCCAGCACGTCTGAAGGGATTCCCTTTATTGCCCGGCCGCGGGCCGCCTGGATCCTGTCTCGCCTCAGGTTATTATGATATATAACAGCTCTGTTTAACTTGAAAACGTCGAAAGTATATTTATTGAGCGTCGAGCCGAGGAATTATCGGCTCCCGGATGCAGGGGCGGCCATTATTATCCTTTTTATTGGTATAATATTTAATTTTGAGCCTTTAGCTAGTCCGCACTAGGATGGACGACATATAAATTGGGGAATTATTTAGCGATAACCTATAAAGCGAGGTGACCTTTCGAAAAAAGTTTCCACGTACGTGCGGTGGATTGTTATCGGAACATACGATGTTTAATGGATATAATGTGTCGTTATACCTACAGTATTAACGATGAAATTACAGCAATATTGCGATTTTTTATTTAAATTCCTAATCAATATTAAAAGAGACGTAAGAGATTGTGCCTTCATTGGCGTTGTCCCGTACGCAACTGCTTGCTTTGCTTATTGGTTAATCCGGCAGGCAAATTGAGTTCTTAGTAACTAACTTCACAACCAGTGTTACCTACAGTTGCGGTAAGTTTTCTTCTTGGCTTTCCGGTCCCGTACAAGTTCTTCCTAGCTCCGCCGCCCGATACATCACCGCCATCTATCGGCGGGCGTCGATAACTTTCATACGCCGGCACGCCTCACTCTTGGGCCCCTGCCAACGTCGGGGGATGGTAATGAATTCCCGTATGTGATTAAAATTTTGTGTTGCCATCACATATGGAAATTTCTTAATATTGTTAAAAAACGTATGAAAATAAATGTCGTAATAACTTTTATAATATTATGAGTTACATACAAGATGAAAATGAAAATATATATATTCGGTATCAATACATCAGCTTAATAACACAAGGTACAAAGAGTGCTCGGTGGTGTCCTGTGTCCTAAACTAGGTAAACCTGTCTTATACGGAACAGGCGTATTCCAATGCTCATTTGGAGATCGCTACATTGACACTTACAATGAGGTAAGTAATATTTAAAAAAAACAGCGGCTTTAGCTCTGAACCCAACTGATGGTGATAAGATAATATTACAAGCTAGTACAGACATTTATCGATATTTTAACTTTTACAATACTACTACTTACTAACATAGAAGAAAATTAACAATTATTATATCTATAACATTTAAATATCTAAGAGTCAATATGTGTGTGTGGAGTCATAGTTATTAACTATAGTATCAGATATACTAATAAGTCTCAAATTAATTCTAATTATATATGTAGGAACCTAAAAAACTGTACTATTTGTATTTTATATAAGTATTAAAATTACTCCCAACAGGCCATAATAGTGTAATAGCAGTGAACTAATTAATTATATTAAGTAAAATAAGAAAGTTCATTAAATAGCGATTGGCTGTAAGTTTCAGGATGGGTCAGAGGTGTTCGGCGAAGGGGGCGCCTCGGCAATTATATCAGCACACAGACATACGGACAATGGATGCTCCACTGCACCACGGCCAAACTAATACCTAGCACAAAAGGCCAAAAACATAGAAATTGGAAAAAAAGAAAGAAAATAATTTTATTTCGTATATAATATTAATTGACTGAGCGAGCGAAGCATCTCCGTTGCAACGGTCCAAAGTTAAAACGGCCGATTTATTTTGAGTTCATAGACCGACGAATCCAGCAACGTAAAAACTAGTTAGATGTATTCAAAAGGAACTTAAAAACAAAATACAGTATGTAGTGTCAATAGATATCGTTCCTTTTAAATAATCACAATTATTTACAAGTGACGCTAGTGGACACATTAAAGCCCTCTCGGCGTCTCCATTTCAGCCTGGTAAAAAAATCTTTCGTGTATGAATTACCGGTTGTTCTCCTCCACAGGTCGCAATCTCTCAACCGATACTCGTGAAATTTAGTGAGCAGATTCTGACGCTCTTTTTAAATTTGAAAAAAAAAATCGCTAGTTGTCATGTCCATACTTGTAGTTATATTTATTTTTAAACTTTGTGAAATGAGAAAAAGGAATCCTCTCTCAGCACACTCAGCACAATGTTGGGTGTTATGGGAAGAATTTCAGAATATTTTACATTTGATTTAGATATTTTTGTCTCTAGAACATAAAACATAATTTTAAGTATATGATAATTATTGATTTGCCTGGATTAAAAACATGCACACACTTAAAAATGGGTCTGTCATGTCAGTATGCTAAAAATACATAGTACAGGAACTAATTACTTAGGTCGGACATCTAGGTAAGTATATTATATATTATAAATACATTAAACTCTGGAGGAGGCTTATGTCTAGCAGAGAACGTCTTTTAGTTGAAGATGATGATTAACTAAACTACACGCTTATTCCCTTAAAGGTAAAAAAGGGAATCTGGGATTTTGGTGATTTTGGATTCGAAAAGAGCGTTCCATGATCAACGCAATCGAATGCTTAAAAAAGGTCACAACCAATCGCATCAGAAGATGTCTCCCATATATTCTAGGTAAATACAGTATAAACTCTATATAGTGGCACTTAAGAGACCATGCATTTTATGGCGCTATTGAGAGTTGTTGTTATATGGAGATAAGAAAAATCTATATTACATATTTTACTATGTACATATGTAGGTACTTATATACTTTAATTGGCGTTAATAATCTTAACGTTTGAATTTCTTGTAAAACATTAAATTGTCTTATTTACTGTTGATCAGAGTTATCAATAAATTAATAAATATTGATATTCCGGAATAATCTCACGTCTGAATTTTTAATCAAATTTCGCAAGTTGGTCGGTGCGCGGGCGTAGATCGTGGCATATCGAGCTACCACTAGTGGGTACCGAGCGAGCACGACAAAAATTTGGAAGCCACAGTGGGGAAGCGAGCGTAGGAAACAACATTTAATGATTGCAATCCTATTGGGGGATTGGGTCAGAAAGGGCGAGCAAACCGAGTCTTTACGGTATGCTTCTTCCTGCATCATTTCTATATCCTGGCTGTGTCACCCAGTAGATAAAGGCCGCGGGGCTGCGTCACCCGGCCTGATTTATACACCCGCCCTTATCCAAGATTACGATGACCGCGATCCACTCGCTTAGTTTAATAGTTAGCTCTAAGCTATTTTGGTTTAGAGTCACGTATATGTAGCATGTATCGAAACCTCTCTGGGTATAAATTAAAGGCATGAGGAAGGATGAGACTACAGATAACTTTGAATTTATATTGAGTTGCTATACATTTCACTACCGTAATGAAAACCTCATTTACTTTAAAGATTAGTTTGTCACCAATTTTATATATGGAGTTATATTATATATTTTATATATGCAGTTTTTTTTATGAATAGCAACAGGTTATGGTTTCTGACTTTAGGTAGTCCAGCGGGCTAATCGTGTAACATTTCGAAATAGCGTTCTTGTTGTTCCTAAGAAGGGAGTCAAGAATGTCAAGATACAAACTAGCACTCATAGCATTCATAGCTTATTTAGATGAAAAATATAAAACCTTATATTATGTATTTAGCTAAACAATTAAGTGAAACATCTGAATCTGCAAATAAATGACTGAATAATCTAACACACATGAATATCGTGAAACCGTTTCAGAAAAGCCTTATAGTCACTTATGTAGGCATTCAGAATAAAAGTTATGTGTTTGAATTTGATTATAAAGATCCCGTTGGATTTATGTGGGGTACCCGTTTCAAAGGGTGTGTATTTATTAAAATGCAAATTTTCGTACTCTCCTCCGGCGGCTTTAGATACCGCTATCGGGGCGCCGCACGCTTTGTGTACAGCCTGTAGATTTATACCATACGGTGGCGATTTACCCGGGGTACTCGTTCCTAACTCGGACGGTAAGCCCAGTGAGTAACAGACACTGTTCGATGCTGTAATGGCGGAGGTATTGGAGAAAATAATGATTCAATTCTCCGTAAAATATTTGTGGGGTTTAATTATCCTAAAAATAAACAAATGTGAACGCATGAATCGGTTTTTATCGCTAACACTAAGGACGTCTGATTTTTTCATTAATACTATGCCTATAATTTTATGGAAAAGAAATATATGTATGTGGGATTGGTACTTTTTGATGGTTGTGTAAGGAGCTGGCTGTTAGATGATGAATAAGGAACGTTCGAATGTAGTTTGAATTGCTTTGGAATGGCGAATGAGTTGACGTATGATTCTGTGTGTAAGACGATCTGGGCGAGGCAACATATTTTATAACGATGTTAATTAAACGAAGGATTATTTGAGAAGAGTTTACTTATTTAACCGTGGATCCTGTCCCGAGGTCCTACAATTTTGGGGGCTCTTCCGGGATCTGAAGATGAAAAAAAAATCAAACCCTAGACAATGACACAGAAAATAATGACGAATATTTAAGACGACGAAGACGAAGACGAGAAAACGACGGGAAGACGAAAAAGACTTGAAGACGAATAAATAAATACGAAGAAGACGAAGACGAAGGTGAAAATATGAACGAGACATACCGACAGTTGCCTATTTTTACGGCGGATGACGACTGTAACGTGGAAGATTTTGTTGAAGACGTGGAGTCCAAATCCCATTTGTATGGATGGACAGAACGCCAGCTATTTGTGTTAACAAAAAGACGGTTAAGCGGCACGGTAGCGCTGTGGCTACGCTCAGAGGACCCCTTCAACACGTAGCATGAATTAAAATGGGCGTTACTACAAGAGTTTGGTGATAGTGAATACGATACGATTTACTTGTTTAACCGTGGACCATAACAAATGCGACGATATTTCAACGCACGACGACGCGCTCTCACCCACGCAAACGTCAATTTTGAACGAGTTCAAACACCAAAAAGTAGAAAAATTTACAGATGACATTCTCATGCGTCAAAGTGAAAAAAATTGCAATAAATTTAACGAATGTCGCGAAAATTATGAAAACAGTGATAAAGACGATGCCGTGAGGAGTGAAAATGTGCGGAAGGAGCAGCCCAAACGAATTGTCGACGGCAATTGCAAAATTGATCGCAATATAGGAGTGCAAGTCGTGCAATTGAAGACGAAAAGCAGTTCTTGTCGGGAGCTTACCATCAGACTGGAGACAGACGGAGGGCGCAAGGAGTGCTTCCAGAGTGTGCGAAGCAACGGCTTTGTGCAGGCAGGCAGCACGCGGGACTTCGATAAGGCGATGTTCAGAGCGTCTTATTATGTGTTTATATGTGTTTTTAAGTTTAGGTTTTATTTATGTGGCGTTTTATTAAGTAGATAGTGTTTTATATTACGATGTATACAGGGTGTGCTTTGAAGACGACAGACGTAAGTAAGATGTGGCAGCTGGTGACGGGTAAGTGCGGTGTCTGAAGGTGCATGACTGAGGGACCAGTATATGATTGCAGGAAGGCCGAGTGTGGGATTGGTAATTTTTGATGATTGTGTAAGGAGCTGGCTGTTAGATGATGAATAAGGAACGTTCGAATGTAGTTTGAATTGCTTTGGAATGGCGAATGAGTTGACGGATGATTCAGTGTGTAAGACGATCTGGGAGAGGCAACATATTTTATAAAACGATGTTAATTAAACGAAGGATTATTTAAGAAGAGTTTACTTATTTAACCGTGGACCCTGTCCCAAGGGTACACATGTATATAGAAATATTTGCTTTATGAGATTTCATCCGTAAAATTAGCTTGACACATTTGCATTTCTCTCCGCTTTCTCGGTATTAGGAACCCCAAAAATTGATAGGCATGACTACACAACAACAACGACAACGACGTAAAATTCTCAAAAATAAATAAAAAGTCACTAGAGGAATTGAATTCGAAAAATCGTGGTACAATCCAAAAAAACATAACTCATATGGGTATATAAGCACATGGGGCAGGAAACGCAAATTCAATCACGGTAGATTAGAGGGCCCTTAATATTTTAATGCTTGACCGTAGGCCCCAAACAAAGCGTATATTTTATAACTACGTATATCTCGAGTCTAATTGGGGTCGCTTAATATGGCTTACCGACGTAAGTAGGTAATTTATTTCCTTTCGCAAGAGAATTATGGTCGAGGTATATAGAGTTTCTTGGTGGCTGAAACAGTGGCGTTAAGTGGGGCAAGCAAGTAAAAATCAAGCCGCCGCTGAAATGTTTCTAATACGTGCTTTGGATATTTTTTCGGGATAATTTATGTTGTACGGCCGCGATCCGGTTTCAGTACAGTGCTACGGATTATTTTCACCCATTTTTATATTGGTATCAAAATCCATAAACGCTTAACAGCTCTGCGGTCAGTTTAGCCAATTTTTACCACGATACTTTTTTGTATATTTTGTACTAGTAATTTATGATTTCATGGTGATTTTGAGCAGAAACTACATCCTTACTACCCCGCAAAACAACAACGAATGATTTAACAGCCTAAACAAACGCAAACATAGTTTTCTGTTTCCAAATCTGTACCTAGGGCCTAGGTCCTATTAGTACAAGTAAACATGGAAAATGAGCGCAAATAGTGCATCAACAGCTAACCTTCATACATATAACAGCTATCAAATTCAAATAATCGACACGCCTTCAATCTGAGCAAGCGATCTCTACGCCTTAACACTGACATTAACAACACAATTAAAAAGTCGATTACTTCACCAATCACCTGAAACGTCCGTAAATTTTAACATTGAACTTTAAGGCTAAGATTTAGCTTAGGCTTCGAACGATCTAATAAGATTGTTTGTTTTGGTCTCAACTGTCTCTTTACAAACTGTTTATGCGGGCAGAAGTTCTTATCCTCAACTCTATCTCGTTGATTTAAAAGACATGTGATTGATAAATTTAAGACTGCCGAATTGGTTTCAAGAGTCCCCCGGCTATGCACGCGAACGCGTCTCAATAAGGGGTCAAAAAACAAACCAAAAGTGAACTTCGTTTAACATGCAAATTTGAGAGCCTACAGAATGAGCGGCGATACTTAATTACTTGTTTAATCGTTCAATCTTTGTGATGTGAATTAAAGTGGGTGGATGTAGCTGGATGGTAGTTTTAATATTGAAGGGATTCTGGTATAGACGGGTTAGCGTATGAACCTCGTAATTTTTGGTGTTCCAAACTGTCTCTTTAAATAAAAGAAAACTATTATATGTAGAGTCATGGCACTCCTCTTTAATCTAAGGTCATGGCAAATGTACCTGCACCTCAATTTTTTTATGAAAAGGTTGGAAAACTGTTATCTTATATCTAGTTTTGTAAAGCTAATAGCAGAAATGAGTACAACTACGTAACATATACATTTGTTGTAATATCTAGTGGTCATAACATAACATTAAGAAATTCTTTTCACTTAATATTTGTATTACAATTGGTTAAAGGTCACTCACTCATCAATTTAAGAGCTTATTATAGGCTCTTTTGATGCAGCCAATTTCTCTGTATTTCTTTCTTTTGTTGAGCCTTTCCTAAAGGTTCCTAGATAACGTTAAAACGATAGTAAATTAAGATACTACTTCGGTAGAACTGTACTTCGGCGAGTGTGCTCAGGAGCTCCATGAGCTCATACCGCCTTCCCCCTTCTTCCATCGGACATCCAGACGTACGGCTGGCTACCATCCTTACCTGGTCGAAATTCCTCTAATTCGAACCAAACGCTTTGCATCTTGTTTTATAATGCGCACTTCTAAGGTTTGGAATTCTCTGCCGGCGTCTGTATTTCCGAGTTCATATAACCTGGACCTTTTTAAGGCACGAGTTAATAGGCATCTTCTGGGTGAGCTCGCTTCATCTTCGGTCTCATCTTTGCCCCCTGGCTAGATGCTGGCCAAGAGCAATCCCATTTTTATAAAAAAAAAAAAGATTGAAACCAGCTTGTACGCAATAGTTTTGTAGGAACTAAGTACATGTCCAAATATTGTTTTTTCAACTATTTCCTCTATTTTTTCCGAATAAGAAATAATGGCTTAATGTCATAGAGAACATGTCTCGATATCTTGTCGATAGAGCTGAATCGATGAAGGATCAGCCATAAAAGTCACAACCGGATTTATTCGTATTCATCGGGTATCCTAGCAAGTTCCCATCGTGCGAATCGCGTGAGCGAGCTCAAAATGTTTATCAGATTTGTTCAAACACTTAACACGACTACCGGTGAGCAAATAAACAGACATACAGACGAAACCCGGAACGAGAACGCAGTTTAGCGATGCTATGCGTGGGCGCAGACGTGGGTTTGACGTCCTGGAGCCGATCGCACAAAACTTACAATTACAAGTTACTGGTAAACGTCCCAGCTTTTGACATTTTAATACCTAATAGATGACAGAGCCATTTATTGGGTCAGTGTCACTGTCAGTCACTGGGACATTCACCTTATTACAAAGATGTAAAGTTTACTATTAACAAATCATTTATTTATGTACCAGATTACTTGACCAAAAACAACTTAAATAATATAAATAATATCACAACAGGCCTTTGAGGTCAAAGGCCTCAAAGGCCTACTCTATGCGTCGTTATTGTTAAGCAATGCTTATGCTGAAACGTTGTGCAAGAAAGTCGCCAGCACTTCGGTCACCACTTATGTCATCTAGACGCTTCGCAATTTCAGTAAATAACTTGTGCGCACTAGGACCCCATGGATCTAGGGTTTCGCCGCCAAATGGCTTAAAATTGTGCTCTCTGCCGAGGCCCTTATATTTGGAACGCTTTGCCATTTCGGCCTTTTCCGCCGCAGCACCCGCTTATACTGTATTCTAAAATTATATGTCGAATTTACCACGTTAAGGGCTCATATACAGGGCGTTCGGTACATGGACCGTCAATTTATTTCGGGGTGCTAGGTTCGGTATGGTATGGCTATATGCTACCTTTCCAGTCTTGACCACTGGGCCCTCAAAGCCACGGTCATGGAGGTGCCATTTTTTCGTGTTTTTCCTAATTTATCCCAATTTCTGATATGCCATCCCCCCAGGCCCATAGTTTTTTTTGTACGCTCTTAAATGCAAACTTTAATTATCTTACGTGTACGTTACATGCTTAAAAAAATTGTTTTGGTTCCGAATAAAACCATAAAATTGAATGTACGAAAACATCTCCACTTCTAAAAACGGACATTAACAGCTTCAGTTTATAAAAAAAAAACTTTGATTTATGATGTACCTGATGATACTATACACATCAATTAATTAAAAAAATACTCCAAATATGGTTTAATGAAATGAAATGAAATGAAATTTATTTGCTGAGAATGGGTTACAGTAGTTATTATTTTACAATTTATATGGACCTCCAAACTCTGCTTAATCCAGCATGCAAATGTTACTTATGTACCCTAATTCTGTCGATTTACATTATAGATCAGACAAAATGGGGTATTTTAATATTATCAGTTAATTATAACGCATTTATTTATTTATTGTTTTGAATTTAAAATAATCATTAACAGTATAAAAACACAATTCACTCAGCCATGAATACAGTTTCTTTTTAAATTTAATCAGAGGGAGATTTTTTATATCTCTTGGCAGCTTATTATAAATTTTTAAGCACATAAAGTATGGACTGCGAAGTGTTTTCCTCAAGCGGGTTTTAAGCACATGTAATAGTTTACACTGTCGAGATATACGATCGTTATTATAGGAGTTTACATTACAGTTTTTTTCGAAATAGTATCCATTAACATGCACAAAGATGGCCAGTTCATATATATACATGGAAGGTAATGACAGCAATCTGTGGCGCTTAAAAATAGGTTTACATGATTCACGTGGGCCTAGTGAGAATATTGCTCTAATACATTTTTTTTGTTTCACAAAAGCTTTCTGTAAATCAATTGAATTGCCCCAAATAACGAGGCCGTAACGGAGAGTGGACATTATATACCCATGGTACGCTGCTAAAGCGGCTTCTTGAGATACTGTTTCACGTAATTTGCGTAGTGGATATATAAATTTATTTATTTTATTGCAAACATTATCGACATGAACATTAAAGTTGCAATACTCATCCAAGTGTATGCCTAGAAATTTCGTACTCTTATCTATTTTAACATGATCATCTCTGTAAGCAATAGAGAGTCCTACATCTTTTGCTCTATTTGTTCGAAACTGAAAGTGTATTCAGGTTTTGCTTATATTAATTGACAAGTTGTTACTTTCCAGCCATTGTACTGTGTAATCCAATGTTCTATTTATCTCGTCTTCATAGCTTTGTGCGTTTGTGCATGGAATAATAATAGATGTGTCATCTGCAAATAGAACTGATGAATATTTTATTGATCTAGGTAAATCATTTATATAAAACGAAAATAATAGTGGGCCCAGGACACTCCCCTGAGGTACCCCAAATCCATTTTTATATTCTGATTTGTAAAGAACTATTGAGTGACCTTCTTCTCTAACTACTTCTGTACATTGCAATCTGAAGCTTAGATATGACTTTAGCCAACAATTTACAATACCTCTTACCCCGTATAATTCTAACTTATTTAAGAGCCTTTTATGTGATACAAGGTCGAGAGCCTTGGACATGTCCAAGGATAAAACGCTAACAGGCTGCCCTTTGTCAACATTACGTACGACATCTGCCAACAACGTGAAACCAGCAGTTGAAGTTGATTTATTATTTCTAAAACCATGTTGTTCATCACTCAAGAGAGAATATTTATTAACGAATTCGGTAAGTCTAAAGTACATAATTTTTTCAAAGATTTTGGACAGAACAGGAATCAGTGATATAGGCCTATAATTGTCCACATTATTTCGTTTACCCTTTTTAAACAAAGGTTTGATGATAGATTTCTTTAAGTTGTCAGGGAAGACGCCTTCTTCTAGTGAGAGATTAAAAATAAATGCTAGAGGTACTGAAATTGACATTGAACACAGTTTCAAAACCTTTGTACTTATCTCGTCGTAACTATATGAATTATATTTTTAAGTTTCATTATAATTCTATGTACTTCTGTAGAGGTGGTAGGGTTACAAAACATGGTATTAGGGTGATGATTAATATTTGGTAGCGATGGACTAGAAATTTTATTTAATTTCTGTGAATTTTTATTTAATTTCTGTGAAATATTTACATAATGGTCATTAAATATATTGGCAATTTTTATAGGGTTTGTTATGATGCCATCATTATGTAAAATACTTCTAATCTGATTATTTTTTCTAGTTTGACCCACTTGATTATTTATTATATCCCATGTTGCTCGGCATGCATTGTTTGCTCCAGAGATAAAGCGATAATTGCTGGATCTTTGGGCTGCTTTTGTACATCGGCGCAGTATTTTTGAGTATGATTTGTACATTGACATATTTTCTGGACTTGGATTTAAACATTTGGCAAAATATAATTGACGCTTTCGTTTGCTACAAGCTCTTAGATTTTTTGTAATCCATTTAACTTTTTTTAGGACCATTGCTTAGAACAATCTTTTTATAGGGAAAACATAGGTTAAAAAACAGGATTAAAATTTCGTGAAACTCGTTAAATGCACTGTTAGTGTCGGTCTTATGATAAACGTCTTCAAAACATATATTTTCCATACATTGTACAAATTTTAATATATTTTCCTCGCTATAGTCTCGTTTGATCACAAGGATGAAGAAAGTCGTATCTACTTATCTTTGCTCACGTACCTATGACATCGCGCAAACCGTTTCAGGAGGCGTATGATAGTGGCCATTTTATTACTTATCGTCGTGGATAAGATATTTGTCACGTTCTGACAGTGACATGTATAAGTAGTTGAAATTTGGCGTCCAGCAGGATAATTACGCAACGTGTTTTAAGCGTGCAAAAGGTAGAACTACAGGTCTAACGCTCAATTGAGTCTGTTCCTGAGGTATGGGAGCGGTACAGGAGGGGTGTCAAGACTGACGCCTGACTGAAGTTACGCGTCGTTTGACGTTCTGTAAACACACCCCTCCCGTACTGCTCCCATACCTCAGAAACAGACTCCGTTATGCGTTATGCCTGTAAATGTGATTTTCCATAGTAAAAAATACAGATCTACCTATCGTACGTTCGAAAAGTTACATGATTATACCCTGCAGGTGGGTAATTTTGTATGTACGAAGGAAAATATCAGAAAAGTACAAATAAAGATCTCGAAAAATAAATTGGCCCATGTTACGAGAAGGGATTTTCACTAAAATATACTTAGGTTGGTATCGACTACTAAGTAGAAAGTAATGATATCCCACCAAAACATAGATGTAAAAAAAAGCTAACTAATCAAGTTCCACCAAAAGGAGTTGTATCTGAAAAGGTGCCAAGTCTGGCACTCGATTGTTTACAGTAAAACCAATTTATTGCGGCTTAATGCATTTTGAGCTTTTACTTGGCAGTTTTCTTAAATATCCAACAGCATTATAACAAACTGCATATAACAGCTACAGTTGCCATATTTAACATTGATCGGTTGTAATTATACGTTGGTGCAACCAGCCCATAGTCATATTATAGAATGGTATAGATATACATATATTTCACGAAAACCTTGCAGACCTTGCTTCTAAATTTGTTTACACACCTGAAATGACTCCGGGAGCAATTTGGGAGAATAAAAAGGTCATAATGTATTAGCCGATTAATGGAACGAGCGAAAACGGTATTCAATTTTAAAAAGTAATCTACTCTGTTTACATTTCTACAGATAACTTAGGTTTTAGAAAGCGTTATGACAAAATAGGTAGGGTCAACTGCAAAAATACGTATCGGTTTAATCCTCTCATAAATACGTACCGCAACCTAAATCCGCCGACATAAGAGCTATAGGACATATTTTTGAGCAAGTTGTATGCACCCATATTTTTGCAGTAGACTGTAGGTACCTACTTACAATAAAAAGTTTATTTTAAATGAAGAGTAAAGTAAATGTCCCAGCGCTCGACACTGAACCGATACATGGCACTTGGAATCTTAAGTCATCATGACAAAGGTAATCAAAAACTACATTAGCTGGCGCGCTATAATTTCGTGCGATCAAGATACATTACTTGAAGGAACTTTAGAGCAAAATTTCTCCGAATAGAAAAAAATAAAAATGGACACAGGGAGTTACTGCGGATCTCCTGTTACAGGGCCCACTCTGTATGTCATCTATTGGGCATTAAGGGGTCCAGCATTGGGACGGTTACCTTAAAATTTTTATCCTGCGTTTTCTGAAGCAAAATTGTGGTACAGATAATTGTTTACCAGTCAGTTTTAATGGAAAGAACGGTAAACATGTTTACGCTTGTCGGCGGCAGCTTTATTTCGCCACATTCATGCGACATTGCAAGGAAGCTACCTACCTACTCGTACTAAGGGGTATGTTGCTTAGTTGCTTCAAATCATTGACAACCGTGATTTGTGTTCGTTAAAAAGTGATAAGTATGGCAAGTTTGCCGATTTTCTTTGGGATTGACAGTTACCGGCGGCGTCGTACTAATACACATACCTATCTACTCATACTCATTTTAATGATAAAACGTGTCAAATATTTTAAACAAATTAGAGAATGTCATAGGTTACATTTGAAAAAAAAAATATAAATAAAATGGAGTGATAATTATTAATTAAGTCAGAATTAAAAATGTTAATGAATTTGTATAGTAGAATGTCAAAAAATTCGTTCAATATTAACATTAAAAAAGCGAAACCGTATCATTGGTTTTACATTAAATTGTCATAAGTAAATAATTATTTGGCTTATAAAATTCTGAAATATTATAATACGCCTGGACGGTGGTAAGTCATTTTTTCAATTTAGTGTAAAAGGTATAACAGGTACGGGTAGGTTGTATCCCATCAAAAATATAAATGTGAAAAAGGGAACCAAGTTCAGTAAAACTAATTTACTGCGGCGTAATGCATTTTGAGCTTTAACTTGGCAGTTTTCTTAAATACCCAACCGCTTTTATGGTATTATAACATACTGCATAGAAAACTGCCAAGTTAAGGCTCAAAATACATAAAGTCGCAGTAAATTAGTTTTACAGTAAACAATGTAGTGCCGGACTCGGCGCCATTTCAGAGAATCTACGGAACTTGGCACCCATTCAGATTTCAATTCTTTTGACGGTGAATATTGAACTTGGCTCCCTTTTTCACATTTATGTTTTTGATGGGATATCATTACTTTTTGTCAATCTTCGCCAAATGGTGCTTTTTAAGAGCGAATGCACGAGTTACTATACAAAATACCCAAATCGCTATAGGTCCACCTCAAATATTTGAAGAGTTCCCTCGATTTCTCCAGGACCCTGTGATTAGATTCTTACCCGATAAATGTGGGACTACCCCTGAAGTATACCGTTTCAAACAAAAAAAAAATTTTCCAAATCGGTTAATAAATGTCGGAGTTCTGAGGTAACTATCATAAAGAATAATAATAATAAAAGTAATAAAAAAATCATTCTTTTCTGTTTTTTTCTGGTGTACACACACAATTACCGAGCTGCATGCCAAATTTCAGCTTTCTAGGTCGCCTGGAAGTGGGTTAGGTTTCTGATTACTAGTCAGTCAGTCAGTCAGTGGTAAAAATGCCGTTTTTTGGAATTTAATATCTCAATAATGATTAAACCTATATCTATGAAATGTACTAAATTTCAGTTTTTTATGTTAGATAGATTTGGGGTTATTGGGGGGTCAAAAGTGGCTCCAAACGGTTCGTGTTAAATATCACACGGCTGCTGTCCGTGTGATGTTTAACACGATGTGTCCTGGTGTGAACTTGGCTGGACACGCTGCCGCGTGTCTAGATCGTTTTCAACATTTAGTCTTTAATCGTAAGTTGATGGTCTTGGATGTTTTCTATGTATTTAAGTATGTATTTATCTATATAAGTATGTATATCGTCGTCTAGTACCCATAGTACAAGCTTTGCTTAGTTTGGGACTAGGTCGATTTGTGTAAGATTGTCCCCCAATATTATTATTATTATTATTATTATTATTATCCTACCCTTAGACGACTTTTTTATACCACGTCGGTGGCAAACAAGCGTACGACCCTTTAAACATTTATATACTCCTTTCTTGAAGAACCCCATACGGTAGTCCCTCGGTAAAACCTCGGCAGGGAGCTCATTCCACAACCGGATCGTCCGAGGGAGGAAATTCCTCTGAAACCATACCGTACGCGACTATTTCGGTTCCAAGGTGTGAGGATAAATGCCCTGCCGACAGCGAGCGGTGCGATGGTAGAAAGCGGTAGTGGGCATCATACCGAACAGATCTTCATAGCATAACCTATTATTCTAGCGATAGAACACGCACAAAGAGGCAAAGATTCTCCTTAAACTTAACGCTTGTGAATTTGGAAGGTGTCCCAACTTGCGACTTCCTGATTTGTCGATGTGGAGACGGTACGATATCAGATAGCTGTCAACTGTCAGTTGAGTCAGTACAGCTTCTTAACTACGCGCTTACATTTTTAACACACATTTATCATTTAACAGCGCTGTAAAGCCGCCAAGGCTCTTAGCAAGAGGTTAAAGATTGATTGATTGAAGTTAGACAATTACCTAATAGACATGGAGTTCAAAGCCTAGTTTTATAAAAATCCGTTATTTTTTCTTACCACGTCGGTGGCAAACAGGTTTAAGGTCCGCCTGGTAAGCGGTCATCGTTGCCTGCAAATCAAATGGGTATCACACGTGCATTACCGACCCTTTAAAATGTATGTAGGATGGTTTTCGATGATTTTGAAAGGTGCGGATTGCTAGATCATGACTAAGGAACGTTCGAATGTATTTTGAATTGCTTTGGAATGGCGAACGAGTTGACGAATGACTCAATATGTAAGACGATCTGAATGAGTTAAGACGATTAATAGGAGTTTATGTAAGTAAATAAAGAAGAAGGTTTTCACCGTGCACCCTGCCCAGGGTCAACATGTATATGCTCTTTTTTTTAATAACACTATACTGTAGTCTCTCGAAAAAATCTTGACAGAAAGTTCCTCTGGAATCGTATCGTACGCGACATCCATTCTAGGGCGTGAGGATGAATGCTCTGCAGAGTGCGAGCGTTGTGGTGGGAGAAAGTAGACCTGCGCATCATGCCAAACTGTTCTTCAGAACACAACTCATTGTACAAGTTTTACGTCGGTAATGTCGGTATAGTTATAATAACGAATCATTACAAAACCGGGCCAGTCTATTGAAATTGATTGGAAAAACAAAAACTTACCAAACGAATTCCAACGAGATACGAACAAGTATTAAGGAGGTTTTAAGCTATAGTTTGCAGTGTATTTGCTGATCTGCGCGCAGTTTATGAGCCACATTTCTATCGCATTGTTAAGGTGTATTCACTGAATAACTAGCGTGCTATAAAAATGACAGCTGAGGTAGTAAAAACGACAAATGGCACTTTGCCGTTGACAGGCTTAAACACTAAAAAGCCTGCAGCCGGTTACTGAAACTACAGTAAGTTTAAGATTTTGCGTTTTACTTTCTTATATTGATATTGTTAGTTAGTATACGTTAGATAGCTAGGAAACTAGTAGTTAGGGTGAGAGTAGTTTTTTTCAACAGACATTTTATATATTTTAGGCAATCTAACCATGTACAATTGTACATACTTACACCCACACAAAATCGAGACATTATTATAATGTACCTATATAAAGAATTTTAGACATGCGACAAGAAAGAAACACAAAAACAAACATCAACAACAAATAAATACATTTTATGTGACCTGCTGTAAGCTATTAATCAAAGCCATGGCTCGAATCTAATACGCGTCCCCTAAATACAATATTTATGTATTTTCAGACAGTTTCATACTTTGCTCGCGATGTCCGCGCAGAATTCCACTATCCCACCACAGTAGCTTGATCCCGGATGAAGCTCCACCCTAACCCGTTTACATCCTCGGGTCAACTTTGCAAGCGAGGACTGCTAGCTCAACTTGGGATGGTATTGCGATACGTCGAGTGGCGAGTATGAATAATGCATTATTGTTTTGGATTTTTATGAGCAAAGTTATGATTATTTTCAGTTCGGTACGGAATAGGTAGGGATATATCACAGGGGAGCGCGGGACTCTTCGATACCGGGAATAATTGCGAGAATTCTGCGTAGAAAAGGTATGGATGCTACGTAATTTTCCGAGGAGAGTAATTTGTGCTTGATATATTGACGTAAGTTTCTAATTAGGAAAATTATGGTTTCTTTGGGTTGGAATAATTTACCTATATTGCCATAAATTCATTTGGGCCGTTCGAGTACGCACAGCGAGACGTGGCGGAGTCGAAGTTAGCTGGCTTGGTTAACGTCTGGTTATTTACGGCCGGTGGTACAGACGGGCTTATGATACTGCAGTTGTTTACGCTTTCATTAATTAACTACTGCTACCAGAAATTTCAGTACTGAGGCGCTATACAGTATATAGGTTTAAAATTATCTGGGGACGTGGGGCACTACCTACCTTTTCTCGAAGTGTTTCGTCGTTTTTTTGAATCCTCATAAAGTTGGTTTCCGATGTACCAGATTGTTCATATTCTCAGGAGATGATATCAATAAAAGACTAATTAAATATACAAAGTCTCAATTGAATAGCTTTAATATTTTAGATTTTATTGATATCTAAAATATACCGATTTCGTCACTGACACAATGATCATCAAAATGTTTGGCTACTTCCTGAAGTGCTAGAAAGCTGAAATTTGGTATGTAATCTTAGTTTAGTATACAACCAACAAAAAAATTCATAAACTTATAACTTTCACTCCCCATCCCCTTAAATGGGGGGTGGAAGTTTATATGAGACTTTCACCAATTTTATAAATTAGAACATGGAAGTTTACACGGGACTGTAGACAGTAACTAAAAAACCTATTAGGTAATAAGACTGCCTAGCAACTAACAAAAACAACTTACTAAACTTACTTCAGATCAGAAACTAAATATTCGCATCACCTCTACGACGGTAGCGAAACGGCGAAGCCATACATATTTACTGATATGTAGAATTTATTGTGTTGAAGTTAGGGTCGGTAGAGTTAGGCCGTGTAGATTCAGAAGCTTGGCTCTACATGAGATCTGATATCTTTTTCACAGGGCAAACCTTATGTGGTCGTCTTTGCAACATTTTACATGAAATGTTTTTGGTGAGATTAATAATTCGCGAGTAGGTTTAAAACTAAAAAACAGTAATTTATTTTAGTAACCAAGCAGGTGCGGCGGCTAAAGCGGCTGAAAAGCTTAAAGTCCAGAAGTACAGGGGTCTCGGCCCCGAGTATATTTTTATGCCATTCGGGGTCGAGACCCTTGGCCCGTGGGGTCCGAATGCTCTTAAACTCTTTAAAGAACTTTCTAAAAGACTAGTCGACTTCACTGGTGACCGAAGAGCTGGCAGCTTTCTCGCACAACGTATTAGCATCGCAATACAGAGGGGAAATGCTGCCAGCATCCTTGGCACCATGCCAAAGGGGCCAAATTTTTTAGATTTATTTTAATTTTATTTAGTATTAGTTTTTAGTTTTAATTTAGTTCTATTCTAGGTCTAGTTTAAGTTGTTTAATATTGTTCATATAATAAAATTTTACTTTTTAGTTTCTACTTTGCTTGACTAACATAAGGGTACTAGACTGGATAGTGTATTCCGGTAGGTTAAGTAAGAAAAATTTAATCAAAATGCGCTAATTACCCTCCTAGCGTGTCCGCTTTGGTCCCAAATCTCAAGAGTTAGCGTAGGTATTAATTTTACAAAAGCTACTAAAACGAATTATAATTGTTTAATTGAGTTCGTCACGCAAATCATGCAGCACGTGCTGAAATCACTGCGAATCGCGAACCCTAAGTAGGTAACCTTAAACTATAAAGGACATTTCTCATAGTCAAGTTGATGGCTTGTTTGTAGTTTGATGACGACCTGTTTAGCCTAGTTGGTAGTGACTCTGTCTCTGAAGCTAGAGGTCCCGGGTTCGAATCCCGGCCAGGGCATTTATTTGTGCATTATTCATGGATATTTGTTCTTGGGTATTGGATGTTTTCTATGTATTTAAGAATGTATTTATCTATATAAGTATGTATATCGTCGTCTAGTACCCATAGTACAAGCTTTGCTTAGTTCGGGACTAGGTCGATTTGTGTAAGATTGTCCCCCAATATTATTTATTTATTATAACGATACCGGTCACCGGAGGCCTACTGCGAACTTCGAAAATTGGACTTCGTATCGTGCCGTCCCTTTTCGTCATATAGTGCATAACACGAGAGTGAAAGGACCGGTACGACGCGAAGTTCGGTTTTCGAAGTTCGGAGTAGGCCCTCTGCTCGGATTCTTGGAACAAAATCAACTTGAGATGCAACTTTCGAAAGTAAATTGTTCGGTGAAAGACGAGGATATTCTTTCTACAGTTAACGGAAAACTGACGTTTTCGATAAAGAACCAATTTAATCTTTACGAAAATTCGAATAAGGAAGGATTGAATTTGTGACCAAGATTTAGAATCATAATGTGATTTCATTACGTTTGTGCATTTGCGTCCTTGCTCACTGAGCTATTGTATTAGAAGGAAGATAATAATTTCAATAAATATATAATGTTGATTGTATTTTAAATGTTGAAATGGTTCAATAGGTCCCAAAGCTTACCCGCTTTATAAATCTACTTACGATTTATGAAAAATATTTCGGTAAATAATGTCAAAAATAATTTACAACAAATAGTAAAACGTCAATGCGATATGTTTTAATTTTAGCTGTAGCAAAATGTTTTATTTTCTAGACTTGCTTTATTGCTTTATAGATTCGTCATTTCTGTCCGTCCGTATGTCACGGCCAATTTACTCGGAGACTAGGTATAAGCACTACAATTATGAAATTTGGTAGGATGGTATTGTAAAGCCTCGCTGGTACTGCTGAGGTACTGTTAGGGGATCTTAGGGGTTGTAGCTGTAATGAAGTACTTTAAGACTTTATAACTCACTATTGTATTTCAAAATACAATTACAATGATCAAGTTAAATAACACGTGTGACTCCAATTGAGTCCAGATGAGGAATCTATCAGAAAAACCAACTGTTTTCCAAGGAATGCTCCTTGACAGGCATTCCAGAACATATTAAAAATATGTAGAATTGTATACATTATGGTACTAGTTCCACATGCCCAGTCTCATAATGTATCAACCTCTACATTCTCCCTCCTTCCCGGGGTGAAGAATGTAGGCAAGGACCTCAGACCAAGTAAAAAATATAGACGGAGCGTCTCGAACAACCTAGTGAAGCCACTTTTTTAAATATGTGTGCGTATCAGTGTTGCTGCTGGAATGAAAAAGTCCCTATGGATGGGGTAATTTGTTTAGTTCTCTATTTTATTTGTAGAGGGCACAATAACATCAGGGTAGGCTAATAATGATGATGATGAATTAGTCACTTCACATAATATGTAGTCTAGTAACCGTTAGCCACTACACAGAATGAGACACTCGGCATCATATTTTGAACCCCTAATTATTTTGAAAGAACTTCAAAAAAAGGCAAAATAAAACATTCAGTTTTGGTAACAGAATTGAACTGTTGAAATTGCATGTTGTACAGTCGCGCTCCTTAATATGGGACCTAATTCGTAAAAAAAATCTTTGAATTTCTATTCAATACGACAGGACTGTCAACATTAAGCGGGTCACAAATTAAAGTCTTTGACTGTACTACGGGTGAATTTAATTGCACACTTCGTTTTTGAAATTAATAAAATGAAGTCCTTGTTCATACGGCTCCCACCGGTTGAGGTAACTAAAAGTTATACTCTGGTATCACACGTGCTTTATGTCACGTCAATCAACGTCAAGTGAATGTCGAGGTTTTGTGTTCCAAGCAAAGCAAAATTTATTTTCTAAATAGTGTTTTAAGATATTAGTTCAACACTTACAAATGAAAAGTTATATTTTTTGATTTAGTGCTAGAAGTCCTGATGTTATTTTTGCGTCCTTTAATGACGCAGGGGACCATATTTTATAGTGATTGTTTTTGACGTTTACCAGTTTGACGTTTAGAGTTCTGGGCTTGGTTTTGGATTGTATATGTGCGAGTGAACGTGTATTTACTTATTGGGCTTGGTTTTGATGGCTTCACTAGATTGTTCGTGACGCTCCGTCTATATTTTTTACTTGGTCTGAGGCAAGGACCTGTCTAATCCTATAACTCAACCAGATCTTGAAGCAAATGCTAAGATAGCACAGGCAGTCAACACGGGCTGAGAGCTGAACCAGCAAGCAGATTGTTTCAAAATTAAATAATTACATCAAGAATAAATCAACTTTATTCGCGCCTATCCGATGACAACTATTTGCGTAAAAAATAATAAATCCTTCTTGGTTAATGACATCATCCGTACCTCATTTCGGTTGTCACCTGAAATATTGTCATTTGACATTTTATTATTTACATTGGATGATTTTTTCTTTTTCTAGCTCCGCAATCTGCATTTTATTTAAAAACGGCGCTATGAATTTAGTTTTCAGCACTAATCGCATATTACCATAATCCACCATAGCCTCGTTCATCTTTAAAAAGTCATCACCAATGATAGCTAAGCTTCTCGAAATATCTAAAACTACTAATCGATGAGAAATACACATATCCGCTACAACTAAATTAATATCTACATAACCTTACGACTGTACAATCTCAGAGCCTACCGTACGCAATGGTAACTTCGATAAGATAGACCTAGAGATTTGAATAGTGGCAATGAGATACACGACAGGGATGCGCTTGTGTCAACAATTCCTAACACATCTTTATTAAGTATTTTACATTGAATACAAGGGATCGTATTAAATAATGCTTTATCGGAGTCTTGTAAACCCTGCAACACCGCGCTCCGGTCCTTCAGCGTCGCTGGTTCAAGTTTGGGTGATTCGATCGTTGTTGTGAAGTGCTGCTCGTACTTGCTTCATAATTTGGTCCACTTCTTGTAAATTGCTGTCGGAGTATATTGATTCCCAAAATCATTTCTATAACGTGGCGGCTGTTGTGGGCGTTGTCTGAAATTATAGCGAGATGCGCCTGGTGTGTGTTGATAATTATCATGCCTAAATACAGTTACTGGGGTCACTGGCGAAGTATATTGCGACTGAGGAGACTGTGAGACATTTACATGAGGGCTAGATACAACTTCTGGTTTTTAGTAAACGTCATATACCTAAAGGATATCAATTGTTTAAACGACGGGTTCATGAAACTCATGAAGTACCTAAAACAGTAAACTCAATTCTAGCCTACTTGGGAACTTTGAAAATTTTAACCTAAATAAATAAATAAATATTGGCCGTCGTGTGGTCTGTGCTGTAATTAGGTTCTAGTATATTTCTGCCTATGAACCTCTGAAAATGGCGTCACCTATTCATCTAGCCTAGCTGCATCGAATGGTTACGCCGATTTAAATTGGAGCATGCACCTTTGTGTGAAATCCTAGACATCTACTACTATTTGTGGCCTCTGTTCTCAATGATATTTCAATGTGTCTAAATAGTAAATAATCGCATTCACAACGACGCTCGCTGAGCTAATGTTTCAGAAAAAGTGCGTGCATCATAATGAAATCCGATCATAACGAAATTGGCATGTGGAAGAGATGAACTGACGCTAAGTGTCAATTCTACGCATATTTTAAAACGCTACAAATATTTTGAAATGAATCTCAATCAATAATTATAGGAACAATAAACTTTTATTGCAATGTTTTTCAGCGGCCATTGCGATCTATTTTTTGACCCCCGACGCAAAACGAGGTGTTATAAGTTTAACGTGTCTGTCTGTGTATTTGTGTATCTGTCTGTGGTATCGTAGCTCCCAAACGGATGAACCGATTTTCGTTTAGTTTTTTTTGTGTCATAGATAACTTTATCCCAAGTGTTCTTAGCCATGTTTCATGAAAATCTGTTCAGTCGTTTTTGAGATATAGTAGTACATGGTTGCGTAAGGATATGAAAAACCCAAAAAAATGTAGAACTGTTATTTTTAGCCGTTTGTTTCCTTAAAAACCATATAATCTATCGTTAGACTGCTGACATCTATAGTTTCTTTATTAATTTTTAATTTTGTCGTCTGTTATTTGACTTATTTTCTTCCTAAACAAAGTTTTGTGAAGCAGTGTAGTGGGCTTAAGGCGGCCGCAGTGACCAGACGTCGCTTAGCTAAACATACAAAGCAATTAAAGTGTCGTAAAGGCAACAGTTAAATGTCCGCCCTAGTACTGCGGTCTATTAACTCTGTACAACTAACAAGGGGTATCTAGGAATAGATATATTCACTTATATCATAATCGTTTAAAATATTGATTTGGCAATTAATTGTTACCCTATTTCAAGGGCAAGTGGTTGTGACAATTACTTTTTAGACGCTTTTGTGTAAATATTTTCTTTCAATGTCACGACTTTATTATGCGTGCCAGTGAAGATTGGAAAACTACCAATATTAAGTACAGACTTGCTGCTCACGAAGGTTCAAATCCGAGTTGGATTATGTAGTCCCGGTGATAAATTAAACAAATGTATGGGAAGTATTCCGAATATAATGAAAATTTAACAGGTTATTTGCGGATACACTAGGAAGACTATCATTTAGGAAATTTAATGATTTTTTACTTTGTCATACAATATGGTATATGTCCTTAGTTTCAAGAGTGAAAAACTAAAAAAAATCAGGCATATCTCGCTCCCTAAAGTTATTCATGCAAAGTCATGCAAAAACATTACTTCTTTGTAAGATTCCTATATTACGAATATTATAAAGAGGTTAGGTTAATTTTTATTATTACCAATGTATCTATTAATTATTCACGCTTCTGCACTTGAAAATATCACGTTCAAGAAAAAGTAATCGAACAGATTCTGAAAGAGCGCCACGATGCATTCGTTATTGAAATCCTAAATGTAGTTATAGAGAAACTGAAAAATATAATAAATCACAGAAAAGAAAACTTTTAACTTCCACTGGGTATGATACTCGTACCTGATGACAAATAACTATCTCTAAGGCTCCAGTAGCCCGTGCAAGCCCGAGCAAACGTATAACCTCTTTAAGCGCATTAAGTATTCCGCACTTATTTCTGTTTCGTCATTTATTATAAATAGCCATTGCGCCGCTTTATTAAGATTCTTCGCACATAATAATTTATGGTGCACTACAACAGGCTAACCCGACTCAGATTAAATTGTGGGAGATAATTTGTCCTGGTTACTTAGACAGCTGGTTTGTAATCTTAAGTGAGTTTTGAAGGTTCCGCTTTTGAGGCCGATAAAAATAGAATGTTTGGCGTGACGTGACTGTCGGCAAGGTGACTGGTGAGGTTTCCTCGAGAAGTAATAAATTTAAAATTTGGAACACGGTTTTCGTTTGTCTCTTCATTCGTATGCGCTTTACAGTCAGTTTTCTTAATGGTACGTGTCTCGAGGAATTTTCAAATATGTTGCGTGCAGTATCTTAATGAGTTCAATTTGAATATGGAGAGAAGTTTTAAGCAATCGTTTTGCGTTCATTTATGCAGTTACTTATGCATTTGATATTATGGGTAAACTAATCTGTATAGGCTCGGCTATTCCCGAAAGTTAAGAGTACTGGGGCTCGGTTGAGTATAACTGCTCCCTTTGTAGGCCTACATCAAAATGTTCTTTACCAATCCATTGCTTCTTCTTCCATGTACTTAAATATCGAGAAACACAAAAAATACATATATTAGCGTTTAGCACGTAAATCTCTGTATGACCCTTTACCGTGGCAGCACATACCTAATAATACTTAACTTTATAGGTTACAAGATACAGTCTTATGACGAAGAATCAGGATGACAGACCAACCATACTTTGAATTGAACATACAAACGTCAAACAGATTGAAGAATACATATAAAAACGTTTACTTAAAAGTATGTATTCATCTGTCATTAATAAAATAAAAATTAATCAGTGATGTTCAGAAAGTAATCACCGAAATAGGCCACCGGTGATTCACTAAAAAACAAAGTGAACATTTTACTTGCGAATAAATTTAAAATTACGTTCTCAGATTTATGGTCCCAACCTTAACGGAGATGAATGGAAGTGTAGATGCGACGTAGAATGTCCCGTCGAATCTAAATATTTTAGGCGATTTGTAACCGTTTTATTCAGGTGAATTTATCTAAATTTCCAACTTCCACCTTCTCTATTAATACCGTATTTTATACGCAGTGGTCGTACTTTTGGTGCCGATGAAGTAAAATTGGTGTCATCGGCACCAAAAGTACATTCTTCGTCGCTGCATATAGGATGATTCCGATCGGTGTTAGAAGTAATTACCTATCAATATCTAATCATCAATCATTTAAAATGGGAGATTACCTCTGAAGATTAGAAAGAAGAAAGAAAAAAAGATAGAAAACATTTTAAATTCGTAGCACAGCACAGCAATATGAACAAACGGAGAAATTCACAATATTTAACATATAAAAATCCCGGTAAGGGCATTTGTTTCTGATACTTGGATATTTTCTATGTATTTAAGTACATATATACATATCTATTAAATATGTATATCGTCGTCTACTACCTATAACGCAAGCCTTATTAAGTTTAATATCGGGGCTAGTTCGATTTGTGTAAAAAAAGTCCCCTCCTAATTATTAAAAAAAAAAACGGTTAGTTATTTATAATTTCTAAAGGTTTATTACATTACGGATTGTTGGTTACGAACATAAATGGGATTAAATATACCTAAACCAGTCAACAACAAGTTGTGATGTGGCAGGTTATTAGGTACGGATGTAACAGGGGCATATTTAAAAAAACCGGTCAAGTGCAAGGCCCACTCGCGTACCGAAGGTTCCGCACAACGGTCGTGTACCCGGCCCGACCCCATTAATTCAGGAGAAATTGTAACTCCACGGATCCTGGCCATCGAACGAAGCAATATAAACTTATTTAAGAAATGTTTTTAATGATTAAAAAAAATATAATCTAGAATATTTTTATAATGTATACTATAAATTTATAATCTAGACTACATAGATATATAGTTACGTTGTGTAATAATTTCATATTTTTTCTTGGTAAACTTCGGAGATAAGGGGGGGTCGGTAACCTAACAATTTAAAAAACCAGGACAGAGTTTATAAGAGAAAAGTGGATAAGACAGTTGGAAGGGGAAGACCTAGAAAAACTTTTTCATATCGGAGAATATCTAAAGAAAATTCATCTCAAGAGTAAGAACCTTAAACAGACAGAAAGAAGTGTGTCAGGATTACAGCAGATGGAAATCCTAGATCTCTGCCTACCCTGCTTAATACTTATGTATGAGAAAACGGGGTCATATTAAAAAAACTTCTTGCATAAACGACCACCTAAATATCTTAAACAACCAAAATTATTCACATCGTGTGGACAACAAGTGACTTCTGTTGTTTCGAGTCATAGATAACCCCCTCTAGATGGAGATTATAGGGCGACGTGCGGTCACCTCACCTATGTACCACTAGTACATGTAAGCAAAAACGCCTCGCGCTCTCAGTCAGACTCGTCCAGGTTCGCGATCTATACGTACGTCAGATAAACGAGCATTGAAAATCGATTTTATCCATTAGAAATGGTGTTTTGCTGTGTAAAGTTATGTGGGAAAAGCTCTCGAACAGCAAAGTACAAGAATGACGGAATAACATTTCACAGATAAGTTAAATTAATTACAAAAGGCATATTTTATTCTGCCAGGCGGAGTTCATTTTACATTAGCCAGTAAGAAGTACAGAAGTATTCTTGTCCCTTTCCAACAAATTCAAATGTCAATATACTCTCCCTTCTGACGAAAGTACATGCTCGGGCTAGTGATGTGCCAGTGACGCTTTCGACATTACCGTATAAGTCTCGATTTCAATTAATTATGTATTCGTCCGCGTTTTGTTGCGCTGTTTTATTAATATTGAAATTCTATTGGAAAAGGTCATTAGTTATTTTACATTAAACTGTCAGTGTTGCCAGTGTTCTTTTAATTAAAGTAGTAATGTAGTAAATTAGTGTCTCGTTCTTTTGATTCGAACTAAATCGTTCATAGGGGCCATCTAGAGGGGGTTATCTATGTTTCGAGTCTGCATTATTTGCCTACACTAAGTGTAAAATGAAACATAAAGTTACCTCTATCATGCGGATAATAACATGACATGATGTAAGAAGCATGAACACACGCTCTATTCTTGGCGCTGGACTGAGAACATTAAAAAAACAGTCAAGTGTGAAGCCAACTAGTGCACCGAGGGTTCCGTACAACGATCATGTACTCGCTCCGACTTCATTAATTCAGAAGAAATTGGACACCATGGGTATAGCGCCATCTATCGGACTAAAACTGAAAACGTTTTTAGCTCATACAAGGTGCCAACAAAGAAGTGTATGTACGCTTTAAGAGAGGGGTTGGTTCTGACCTATCTACGATATGAAATGAATCGTCGAGCATGGTGCGTTGTTTGTCCCTGCGTGTAATTCTATATTTTAATTTCGTGACAAATGGTACAATACGCAATTACACAAAGATACAAGCTTAGCATTTTAGAGATACTTTAGTTAAATTGTTGACTTGTAATGTGCACGCCGACATGCAAAAAATTACAAAAATGGTTAGGTAGTATTAAAAAATCTACTCAACAGTAACTTTAGGTTCAGGCAACTAATAGAATAATAGGCTCGTCTGAAAATTCTGCTTGCACAATTTTTTTTAATAAGTATTTCCTAGTGATGGAAAGAGGGTCATAGTGAGGCAATATACAGAAACGCGTGAAGGAAAGAGAGAGAGGCTTTTGTACAAGCACGGGCTAAAAATATCTAATAATAATTTGCTGATTATACTTCACATACTATAGACAAGGTATAAATATGAACTTAATATATTAACTAGTACAGTAGTTAAAATAACCAAATGTAAAACGCTAACTCCTAACGAACTGAAACTCCTGAGGCCGAGAAGCTGAAACCATAAAATATTAATGAACCTAATTAGCTTATGGTTCATAAATAAGCGGCATAATTCCAGAGTACATCATCTCGGGAACATGCAAATTGTGTGAGAAATAAAAGATGATAACGTTTTTATAAAGTTCCGGCGTGGGGCGCCTATGTCAGCTTCAGAAAACAGGTCCTTTATAGTGTACGACTATTTAGGATTATTCCACAATAGGTGGACACATTTTGAAATAGCTTCATAACTCAACAATTCAACATTTTCTAGAAATGTGTTCTACGCGTACAATTACTTATGTCCCTTAATCTATTATTGTACCTTACTTGTTTTGTTATAAGTCGTAAAGATTTTCTGTAAATCATACTTTTTTGACCCCTAAAAATGGCATACGCACCTACCGAGGGGTTGGGAATAGAGGACTCGCTTCGAAAATATGCTTAAACAATCGATACCCTTTGAAAGCAAACTAGCTAAATTAACTTTTATTCACAATTTTGAAGGTGGTAGTAGTAAGTTACAGGAACTGTAACTTTACTTATTGTTACTTTATTTATTATATAAGTAGTGGCTTCTTCTCTTTCAAAATAAAAATGTTCTCAAAACAAATATGTATTTGTAAATATATACCTTACTTTAAGAATAATCATAATTATAACCAGAATCAGATTAGACTATTTACTACTACTTAAGTACTAATCCTAATCCATGCAGCATAGGAAAACGACTGTTAAATCTACGTAACTTACGTTTGTTAAATTACATCGACTAGCAGGACTTATTATAGCAATAGTTACTATTATTATATAAAAGATATATACATCGCGGCCCGCGAGTGTAGACAACAAGAAATGTCGATAAACTAAAGTTATATTTAGTTAAATACACTAGACATATACATATGTACATATACTTCTTTACCTATGCATGTGGTGATCTTCTTTAAGTGACAAGGCGCTTAAATGTTAAGTGAAAATGTACTTACTACCATGTATCAGTGTACTTACTCTCAACTCAAATTATTTTCACTACTTACACAATCTCGTTTTGTTTCTGATGCGGAACATCCACACCGAGCCTCGCTCGTCGCAGTCGTGTCGTATCCGTAACACGTAAAGGATCGTTTTAAAATTTTAAAATTATAACGAGTAGCCGGCGAAGAAGCGGCGATGAAAAGGGAAACAACGCCAGATGATGATAAATAGCGCGTTAAATATGTAGCACGTCGGTGCGGCGACGTGTCGCGTTGTCTAACGAGCTTTGCTTAAAATTGTGAACATTACACGTTTCAGAATGTTAACTGTCGTATGGAGTAAACAATGCATCACGACGCAGGGTTTTCGTTTTCATTGCTGTTTTTTGAGAATCATTCGTTACAAGAGTCTCATATACACCACACCTGATCCATGAATGGCAGTGTGTATCCAACTAAACTCGATTTAAATTTATTCCAATATTTGTTCACATTATTGTTTAACCTCAGGATAATTATTGAAGTATCTACTTTTTCCAGTTTGGCCGAATCCAGCCTAAGACATCTGTGTACATCAGTCATGTATGTTTTATTCTTAGAAGTAATTAAAATGGTAACTGTTAGGTAAAAAATTCAATTTAGGATAAAATATATCCGTAAGAAAACTGGTGACCTGAAGTTGCTCGAATTTATTCACAGATGTTTACCATTAATTCCGGTTGCTAGCGGTAAATAAAACGGCACTAGATAATGAGCTTGTTCAGAAGGTGAATAGGGTGGTATATACCATATACCATGACATTACACGCCAATAAGACAATAGTAAGTATTTTCTAGAGCAGAGTAGGTAACTATACTTACCTACATAATTTCATTTGATGCACCTCCAGCGGGAGCTTTCTGCCTAAACGCCCAGCTATCTTAAACAGCCGAAATTATTCCGCGCCGCATTTTCCTTACGGCAGTGCCAATAAATTTCCTAAGTACGCCATGATTAGAAAAATAGCCGAACAATTTGGCTAGTACTGAAAAAAATGAGAACGCCCGTAAGCCGGCAAGACGCATGGCCCCGGACGTGTCTACGGTCGTAATTAGTCGAGATACTAATTTACATTTGTATTCAAAATTCGAGCGCTTCTCGCCATTCTCGGTCGTCTGTTTATTCTCATCTCGTTTTTTTAGCGGAACGTACCGCATTGCTGTGTTTTTCGCGTAAAAATTTACGCGGCCCCCTAACAAATGTTCCGACGCTGTCACCTAACGAACGGCGCTGAAAAACTCCTAATATAATACACACGATTGTTTGGGAGAGTGCTTTGAGCTTGATGCGATAGGAATATGTAAACATTTTCAACAGATTCCTCAGACAATTTAACTGTAACTAGCAGCTGATTGTACATAATTACCAAACTACACCGGTGAGTATTGTAATACAGCGAAAACGAAACCGCACCCACTGAAATTAACTAGTTACTATGATTATATATATTATTAATTATTGTATGTCTTTTCCGCTCACGGGACAAAGGTGTCGCGGATCTTTGGAAGGCGTGCGCGGAGCCGAAGTACCGAAGTACAAAACGAGTACTACATAGCCAACACGTAGAGGCCCTTTTGACAATTTAATGAAATGCAAGGGGTACACCAAGCGGACACTATCCCTGCCCATGTCATGGGACGCACACAGAGACAGCACCCGCCAAGGCGCACAGGGCCTATTGTTGGTTGATGGAATCTAAATGAACCGGGTTATTTGGTGAGGATGATGGACTAATGGCTGGACTATTGGGTGAGACATCGGACGCCTGCCTAAATAAAACAGTCTCACATTTTATTTCCGGCAGACGGTGACTCACTCGCTCCATGCTAGATGGGCCCCTATTAACAGCGACATATAACAATGGCCTAGGGGTACTAATTATTGTTATTATAATTATAAGTATCAATTATCAATTACATCTTCAACAAAACAAGATGACTTCTGTGTTTTGTTGAATTTGATAAAACAGGACCAATAAAATATCGATAGGTAGCTAATCTTCATGATGGCTCGAACTCATTACACGTAATAATATATTAACAAGTTCGTAATCATTATCACATTAACCAGACAGTAGTGGTAATGCAAGTATACAAAACTAAATGATCACACGGTCGCTCACGCGTTAATTTTCATTTCGCGCAGTAATGAAAAAGGCTATAGCCTAATTATCCGACTCAATAACCCAGCAAACTGTAATTAAGTTAAATAAGCAAAACAATATTAGTATGTAGGCAGAGTAATGAAAACATGTTGTTTTTAAAGCAGCGTATTAAACAACGCATGAATAACGATCGGTCGCATTACACACAACACAATAATAAATGTTCAGAAGTAATACGGAGCCAGCCATTAACGAAAGCACGTAAAATCCATTTGGCATTTTCATTTCAATTTTATTTAATTAAGGCTTTTGCGGGTAGGCTTCGTACGGCGCGGTATTGACTAGTGATTTTCAGATTTTAATTAAAGGACGATATGGTGATCTGGTAATAAATGTAGTGTATGTAATCATTTGTCTCATTCTCATTACATTTCAGTTTTACTGTTAATACCACGTATTTTCATAAATAGGTGCATCTTATAGGACATAATATAGTTTTACATGTTAAACATTGGGGAGTACTACAGCATTAATTTCTACCAAAACAAAGGCGGCGAAAATATCTGACTGACACGTCCTAACGGCCCTAGAAATAGAGTCGTGTCAGATATTTATGCGCGTTTTGTAATGGCAGATATTTGTGCTGGTGAATGTACATGTACTCGTATGTATTAAGTAGCATTTAAATTAAACGGGGATATTAACTTAAATACTGGATTATTTAGATCTAAGATTGTACAAGCGATTATTAATATCTAAACGTAGTTTGCTTACCTTTCTAGCGCTTTAGCCTCAATAGCGTTGGCACATTCGAGCATATCATTTCCGCACTTAACAAATATGTTAACAGCCATTAATCATTATTCTTCGGACAACATAGCGACACGACAGGCCAAGGTGGTCTGCATGAGAAATGCCCAGGCTCACAAGCTGCCTAATGTCTTGTCAATCATCCAACCAGCAGCCAATGTACGGTGAATACTAACTAGTTTTTTTATTGGGCTCGAGTCGATTGCTCGGCGGAATGCCAATAAATCGATGAGTCAGAATCGAATAGATTTCCACGGAATTAAAGTATTCCATGTCTGCGGCGAAATCCCGGGTCATATAATTGTTCTGGGACATCCTGTCACATTAATGTACACTGTACGTACTTGATTGTAGGTAATTGCAGATTGTTTCCTTTTGAAATTAAGTATTAGAAAAAAAAACCACCTACTACAGTACCGTTCTTTTAGTAGAAAAGTACTACAGTACGGGATAAAAACGAATAAGTTTGAGTATTGTCTATGATGTATTTTTGGTGGTTGTCTTTAGTGAGAAGTGCAAACAAATTTGATGATTCCCATACTAATAGGTATTATCATCAGGGAGATTGGTTCTGGTTCCCTAGTGTAAAGTTTCGTTTTTGTAGCCTAAATACCCACAAACTGGATGAATGCTGATGATGAAACTGGACGAAGACAAATTCGTTGACTGTTCCTTCCAGGTATTTTTTTGCCTTCACGAGTGCCCCACTGTTGGCCAATGACTCCTCTAGATTTCCACCTATTAAGGTCCTTTGTGATATTTTTATATCTTGGTGTTATCTTCTTACAGAAGTCGGGCACATTGTCAGCCTGTTCCTTTTACCGCTACAGATAAACTCGGCTGTCACACCTCCGAGGTGAAAAGTCACCTGAACGTGGTTGTCAGTCGCATATCACGGCGACAACATGCTTGCCGACCATTGTATCAAAATAAAATAAAAAACAATGACTAGAAGTAGAAAGGTCTATCAATTAAGGTAACATCAGCTGCTAGAATCGATTAAAATTTTAAATTGATATTGCACACGCGTGCACCCGTTCGTTTAGATACTCTAGATGGCACAGCGATCTAGTCTGCGGTAGGCGAGATCCATCTCTACCGATATAGAACTATCGGTCACGTATCGTGTACTCGGATCGACTTCTAATTCGATTACCACTCAGGCGCCGGTGAAGTCACTGGTATTGTTTACATACGTGCAGAACTCTCTACCTAGGCTTGGTTTTTGCGCAATGGTTCCTCCAACCTCCGAAGGATCAGAAAGAAATGTAGGAATAGGTACCTAGATAAGAAATTTGTATGTTCAACCATTTTTGTATGTTGCGCCTTTGAATGTTTAATCAATGCGCAGTTTTTCTTCAGCATCACACAATTTTTTTTCATAAAATATTTTGTTTCATTATTTAGTAGTCACAATAAACAATATTATTAAAATCAAGTACACCTAAGCAACTCTCACAAACTTAAAATAGTGTAAAGTGTTGTACAAAATATATGCTTCTTGATAAATTCGTAGCTTAATGCTACATTTTAAAATAATGACAGGAAAATATAAAATGTTTTTCCACTATGGTCACTAGTCAAAACACCACTACAGGTTGGATGGAATCAAATGGCACGTAACGGTAGAAGTAAAAATTAAAAACCGTGTTTCACATCCCGCAAATAAAAATATGAATAAAGGTTTTATACCAGTTTAACATGAAGATACATATTTGCGTCACCTCAAGTAAGCGGGTGGTAATTCCTGATACAATATCTGTGAATAATTTTAACAGGTAAATTTGCAAACCACGTGTAATTTATAAATATTCCAATAGTCTTTAAGCCCTGTTATTACGGGCTAGAATCGCATGCATTTTAATTCTGACAATGGTAATTTAATGGTTGTCATAACTACAGTGACGTGAACTAACTATAATTTATCGTCATCTTTGCGAAGTCATTGCGTAAATCATGAATTTATGACAGGCCGAACGGCATTGTCTAGCTCCGATAGTGCCTTTGTTGTCACATAAACAAGTAATTTCGCCATTGTCGAATACTTAGTGGATTTTTGGCAATTTGAATATCCTTTGTTTGACACCTGAGGTTTGGGTTTTATGGAACTATGCAAATTTGCAAGGGCGGCATTTTTTATTCCGCTAAAGTTAATGTCCATTACAACGGAATTTAAAAAGAATACAAAGATGTAACCTTACCTGTTTGAGGTAAGTGCAATACAAGAAACTTTTTTCGCTGATTTTGGCCGTGCTCAGTTAGTAATATGCAGAGCATTATTTATCCTACAAAAAATAGCAGTTCTTAATTCTGTTCAGTCAAAGCGCGAATAAATAAAACCCCCCACGTGCGTGTCGGGTCACGCACAGAGAAGGGTTCCGTACCGACACCTCCTAGTCTATATTTAAAACCACTATACAATACAGTAAAAAAAATGGTCGTATCTTCATGGGGAAGTCACGGCACTGACGCCCTTTTGTTTGGGCAAGACAGTTTTTCAGCAATAATTCAAAAACCATTAAACCTATCTTGTTCAAACCAAAAATCGTTGAAAGTATTTATAATTATACATCATCTTGATTTTTTTTCAGAATTTTAAGTCATAGTTTGGAAATTAGAGCGGGCGGACACACTTTTTACGACTTTGACAGCTAATATCTCACCAACGGTTGACTTAAATTGAAAAGTTTTGAAGACCTATCCATTGATAACCCACACGCCTATATGCATTGAAAAAAAAAAATACGGAACCCTAAAAAATAGATAGACATGTTAACATGTCCCACGGCATATTGAATGAGAAAAAAATAAGAGAAAGTTACAATTTTGGAGGCGCCTTATGGATGGCTCGCTGGCACGGATTATGCGCATGTAACAAGCGCCGTGAACGTTAGTCAAGATATTAACACCATAAGCGTAAAACGACCGAATTACAATACGGATTATATATTGCATAAAATAGTCCATAAACAAACCAATCACAACTACCTACCAAACTTTATGACTCACCCAACCCTTTTACCAGTCGAATGCCTACAGTATGCCCTAGTCATGTAACAAAGCCTATAACAAATAAAGCATAGCAAAGTTAAAGACTTAATTAGCGGACGCAGCGGGGCACCGGCTGTCGCGTTTATCTTATCGGCGCGCGCGCACGACCCGCGCATGCGTGGCCGAGAGATGCTGATATTATGCTGATATAAGACGGGTGATTTTGAATTAGGAGGTTAATATTTTTAAAGGACAACATTTTACAATATTTACAGACTATTCTGTAATAATAAAGATATAATTTATATTTAGTTTTACACTGACTGAAAGTATTAATCGCGTCATTATTAGCTTGTTTTTATCCCATCTAAGGTAAACATCTCAATGCTCGTCACCTTAATGCCCAATAGATGACACCTATTCATCGTTTCTGTCATTATGACAGAAGATTGAAAGTGCTATGTATCGGGTCAGTGTCGAGCACTTAGACATTTACCTTACTTTAGATCGACTCTGATGTCGTGTTCGTCCAAGCCTCCCGATTGCCCGTCATCATGTCACTCACGGCTTGCTATTCATATGAATGAATAGCAAGCCGTGAACCTATCGTTTGTCATTCAGTCCATTAACTTTTTTCTTGGTTCACTTATCTACCACATTCATTAGATCTTAGCTTTTAACTATGACTTCTCATTTCCGTAACGTGTAACCTTGTTTCATCAGTCACCTTTTACGGTACAATATTCAGAACCATGCATTACCATAATTTAACCAAGCCCTTACATTGGTTAAATTTATTTTTGAGAAATGAAAATCGCTTAAGTACTCTACCTAACAGACATTGAAACATAATATTTATATTTCATAAAATTACCTACAAAATTAATCTACAAAACTTCGTAGCGAAGCTAAAAACCAGAAATAACGTCTAGCAATACTTAACAGGTGCGGGGAGCTGCCTCTCATGGAACGTGGTCTGGTGGAAAATTAAATCTGCCTGGAGGTGTGGGAAGCTAATAATAATGAACTACCAAACCTCTGAGCTGGACCGCAGCCGTCTAACTTCTTTAAATCCTTGTGGTGGACAAGGAGTTAAAGAAGTTCGACGTGTCGGGGCTCACTAGACAAAATGACTGAGATCGGGCATGGCGCCTACCTGGGGAAAAAATGGGACTGGACTGGTGCGACGCTGAAAAATGTGACTACGAAGCAAACACTGCGCCATATCCTCTTCGAATGGTATCTCACCAAGTACGACGGGCAGCCATGGAACTTCAAATACCTCATGATCGACGCTGCAGATTATTTAAGAAATTGAAAAATTAAGTTGCCGTACAGTTTTTTGCCATACGAATAATATATTTTATAAATTTTATAATTACTACGTTAATGTATTTAAGGAAGCTGACACTGTAATTTTATATTTAACATTTTTGACAGTTTATTATGATTTACACGCAATAATATACCTAATTGCTAAATCAAATAAAACTATATCTAAACTTAAAATATGTTTAAAGAATTGGGCCCCCTAGGCAAGGAAGGACTCACCAGTTCATTTTTATTCTTTTTGTGTAAATTATTGATATGTTTTTGTAATTTTGTTCTTTCACAATCCAACTAACCCGTCTGATATTACTGTCAATGTCAAATCGTAGGAATATTTTTTTCAGCAAGCCCTGCCATAGAGCATTAAACATCTATTTCGAAGTATTTTTAATTATTTCGTGGCAAACAAATCAGTAGCAAACAAATGGGCATAAAACTTACTATTTACTAAGTACTTACACTTAGTAAGTTTTATGCCCATTTGCATAAAACCCCGCCTCGATGTTTTGCTTTTCATTCTAACTCCTGATTATCCATCAATAAGCCGTGAAAATAAAGAATATATATTTTAAAATGGCAGCCACTCTGGCGTTATCTCGCTCACGCTATACCTTACTGTGTGACTGTACCAGCTAGGTACTGTTTCGACTGTTTCGTACATTTGTGTAGTTCGAATAGTACAGTCAACAGCAAAAGTAGATGATCATTTTAGTACTTTGTCACTTTCACTACTTTGACGCATCCCAACTGTCGCAGTATTGTCACGTAAGTGTGACAAAGTACTAAAATGATCATCTACATTTGCTGTTGACTGTAAAAGCCGCCTATTCTTAATTGGCACCGGTTATAGCTAGATTTGCTTTAACTTTGCCATTTGTAGAATCTGGTCGCATTTCACCCAAAAATACACTCTGCTGTTTTATAATAATTATGCTATTTATACAGCTGCACTTACACGCTTAAAACACATCAGATTTTTCGCTTCCCCAAAAACTAGTAACCTACCTACTACATTTTTTTTAGGATTTCCTTGGGGCTCCGTCTTTCCACACATCGGTACCTTCATGCCTAATCTATTTGTATGTTATGTAGGTACGCTAAGTGCTTAGCACGAGTATAGTAAGCTCTAAGGCATTACGAAATTCGCTTTACGTACTTATACAGTACTGCCACGCTTGGTGCGCAAATTTTATATTACTGACGGTATATCGACAACTGAGGAAAGCTGTGCGACATCAATAAGTTTACTTCAAACTACAAAATACCGCATACGATCCCGCCCAGCCAAGTCAGAAAGTAGCCTTAGGTAGTTTTACTATAAATATGACATCTGACAGTTTATTTATCATAAAGGCAGCTACGAATCGGAACTGGATCGCCCGGGTGGCTGGCTGGAACACGACTAATTAAGATAACTCAATATGTCCGCGCAGCGAAATATGGGTGCGCGCGCAAGATAGATAGCTTTGTGCGCAGGATACTGTGGCAAATTGTCGTTATATCAGGTTATTCATTGGTTGACCGTAGCTTGACCGGCTGGGTCTTGCTAGTTGATACTAGATAACCATATTTCAGCCTCCTTTTAATTGACCGAGCGTGCGAAGCGTCTCCGTTTAAGCTTTTGACAAAAAATCTTTCCGTCTGTTCTTGTCCGGGTGTTCTCCTCTACAGGTCGCATTAAATTTCTTAACCGATTCTCGTGAAATTTTGTGAGCAGGTTCGATAATGATATAGTTTTTTTGTCATGTCTGTTTTTGGAAATTTTGAAATATGACAATGGAACAGATATACCTATCTATTAATTTAGATGCTGATTGGAGTTCTTGGAGTGATCAGTAGAGGTTACGGGTGTCTGTCTGAATTTATCTATTTCTGCAAAGCTATCTAATAGATATATCATTATCTTAAAAGTTAAATTTGCGCCCGTAAGCTGTATCAACATTTCGAATATACATTCGGACAGAGGTAGTTTAAAAAAATATATCAATTTCTCAAATTATTTGCTAGGATATTAATATTTCCTCACTTTAGGGACACTATCTCAGTTCGCTTGTGCCTCTGTTTAACATCGCCTTAAAAACTTACATTTGACTATCAGTTTCGCTCAGATATCTCATCTATGACCACACACTGAAAATCTACAAGCAAAACGTAAACAAAAATTGTTACATGAAAACGTCTAATTAGAGTAAAGTTTAGTGACAAAACCCGATATCTGCAGCATCGTCACGAAACCCCGCTCTAATAAAGTGAACAATCTCACGTTCCTAATTAGACCGTTCATTATAAGCCTTCCATGGGAGCCTTATTTCTGTAAAGTGGTTTGCGGGACTTAATTTTTGACCGGATTTTGTTACGGCAATTTAGGCTGGTTTATCGTTTAATATGACGCAGGTTTAGTTACGGTTATGATGGATGGAGTAAGAGTGTACGGAAATTTTAAAAGCACCTTTACGAGATAAAATGAGGAATTGCTCAGAGTTTGCGATTAGTTCATTCTGTTCCAAAAGTATTACTAGGTAAGTACTATGTAAATACCTTCTTGGATAGCAATTCCATGTTATCTTAACATCCTCTTGTGATTCAGAGGAATGTACCAACATTTTAAGAGTCGTTTGACTATGTACCTGATTCATTTCTACCAACAGCTTGACCATTATACATTATTTTTATACCACTTCGGTGGCAAACAAGCGTACGGCCCGCCTGATGGTAAGCGGTCACCGCAGCCTATGAACGCCTGCAACTCCTAGGGGTGTCACATGCGCATTGCCGACCCTTTAAGAATTTATACACTCCTTTCTTGAAGAACCCCACACTGTAGTCCGTCGGGAAAACCTCGGCAGGGAGCTCATTCCACAAACGGAGCGTCCGAGGGAGGAAATTCCTCTGAAACCATACCATACGCGACCATTTAGGTTCTAAGGTGTGAGGATGAATGCCCTGCCGACGGCGAGCGGAGCGATGGTAGAAAGCGGCCGCGTATAAGCGATAGAACACGCACAAGGAGGCAAAATTTCTCCTTAAACTCAACGGCTCAATATCGCTCGTGAGCTTGGACATGGAGATTACTCATTTCAAACAATATGCGTAACTTGTCAATATTCGCATAGAAAGTTTTTATTTTATATATACCTAACTTGCGCCTTGATGCACTCAGAACGGTGAACTTTAGGTGTACCATATTGGTTACCCCGCCTGTGGCGTAAAGGTTAATTTAAATACACATCCAAATTTAGCCTAAACCGCTAAATCTATCTCCACATGCGCCGTAACTCACCCTTATGACAAATTTCTACCCTAAGGGCCCAGGGCTGCCGCTCCAGCAAATAGCTAAATAATAGGTGTCCCTCAGCAGGTGGACTGCTGCCATTAGTCTTGCGGTAATCCATGGTATACTTGTACACCCAGATTTATGGGAGGAACTGAGTCCATGTAAAAAACTCTAAGCATGTGAGGTATAATCTGGCCTGGCCTCGTTTAAGTAGTTACGACAGAGATTAGATACCCAAGTTGGATTACTGAACATAAATAGATTCTATTATACTCAGTATATAAGTATACTCCAACATAATACCTCAATTGACTGTTTAATTATTTCGGAAACGAAAATTGCTATAAAATGGATTATATACCTACAGGAATGTTGGTGTTTATTTCGTCCCTCCTGTTTCCAAAGGTTGTACATAAAAGAATTAAATCCTCACAGTTTTGATACAGCAAGACCATAGATGTAACATTCCAAACTTACATAAGGTCCTATAGGCAACATATGAGACGTTTGTTTGTATCTCAGCAACATTTTATTCACTCTCTTACTTCATGACCACCATAGAATAAGAATAAAAATAATTTATTTCACCAAGACACATTCAATATAAAAAGAGGATATCCAGTGAGTCCCAAACTAGGCTGAGCCTGTATCTTGGGACTCGTATACGAGTCTCAATAAATTTAGACGAACGAAGATTCTATGAAGATTTTTCCTGGACTTTCCATTTATTAGTCTGCAACCAGTCTACCACCCAAGGCTACAACAGGTACATCTAACCGTACTTTTGGTACATATGGGAAAATGACAGTTTCCTAACGTACATTCGTTTGAACGTTTAGTCATTTAAACAAGTGAAAATTTTATTCACAACCTGACATTAAACTCCAGTGTCCAAATTTTAGGGAATCGCAGAGGCACCTTTTATTCTTCATCGTTTCACAAGATTGTTTTTCTTGTCTCGACTCACATAGTATACCCACGAATCAAATTATTTCCTGACGCTATTTTGTTCAAAAGTGAATAGTTTCGTTTGAGATTACCACCAAATTCAAGCGTCATAGCCAAATAACTCATAAACAGCTTGTATCACCCAATATACTAAACTTCAGACGGTTCAGCACATCTCGAAAACGTTCGAGCATAATACGTACATTTTTCAAGCAAATAAATAAGGTCGAGAATAGCGTAGCGGAGAATCGAACCCCACATCCCGTGGCGACCTCGCATGCAAACTTCCTGTTTGGCACGACACCGAGGCTACTCTTGACAATACCGACGCTGCGTTATCCCAGATATGTACCTAGGAACTTGCTTTACTGCTAGTCTGAGAACAGCGTGTTTCACTGGATTCAACTCGATATATGGTTAGGAATTTATGTTAAAAGTCATGTTTGTTAACATTAATCTTTTAACTGTTATATTTTTTTGTTACTTTTATAATTTGCAAGCGAAATAAACAAAACAAAACATGAGCAAGATCAAAAGAAATGGGAGCAGGTTGGTCAGGATTGGCATAGAATGTTTTTATTGCATTTGAATATGTGAATGCAGATCCTCACTTAAACACCATCTAACGTGCCTGAGTATTAATTTAAATGAGGTACCTAAGGGGCGTTTCCACTTAAAATTGTACTTTTACGTTGTCTCCGAATCAGGACATTCTTGATTTTTCTTCCTTAGAATCATTGTTTCACTCTTGACCCTGATACAGAAAAAAAATATCCCCGTAAATGATATACTGAAATTGTGGCGACATCGATATGTTATCAGTAAACTATTAGGGCTCGATTTTTAGTATAACTTTTGTAGGTATATATACCTACAAAAGCTACCTACTATGCTCTTATGTCGGCGGATTAAGGCGGTACGTCTTTATGAGAGGATTAAATCGATAAGAATCATAAGAATCATAAGAGCATGGGACACATATTTTTAAGCATGTTGTATGCACCCACATTTTTGCATTTGACTGTACTTTATAATACATTTATTTTGTAACACCTAGTGAGTCATTGGTAAATAAAAACAGATTATTTACAGTAACAGAATTTTATTTAATGCAGATCCATCTCGCACTATAGCCGATATTGTACAAAAATTATAATATCGCTTTTCGTTTAAATATATACGTAAATAGGTAATATAATGATATTACACAACTTTTCACACAATTACAATCATGAAACACAAACATTTAAATCATTTTCTACACTATCCCCTCAAGGTTTAAGTATTTCTCTTCGTTTATAACTAATTTATTATTAATTAATTATATTACATTACAATAAATGGGCCTACCTAGTTACGTATGACAAATGCTTTGTTAAGGACAAATTTACGTATAACATTCGTGAGCACGTTTCAAATTAAAAAAAAGAAAGACAAATCGCTGACGGACGAAATTTATACGACACTTCGTGAACAATGGCTTTCCAAACAAATTAACTCTTTCTGAATGTTTAAGTAACAAACATCATAAAATTCATTAAAAGTACTCATACTGCAAAAATGACACTTATCAATATATGTGTAAAAGCCCTCATACATTTAAATTTCGAGGTTAAACCAAAGGGGATGTTTAAAATATATGTATAAATTAAACATTTTACGAGTAGAAATATTTACAAGATGAAAAAGACAAGAAAATTAGGAGAGGATTCTTTCACTGCTCGGCGATAAAAGAAAATGACGTCTAGTATACACAACATTTCATGACTAATGCCTCATTCAAAATCATTAATTACATACAGTAAAGGAACTTCTAGAGGTAATACGAGTAAGATGAATCAATGACAGCTATGAAATGAATTTGGCACTTTGAAGACACGTAAAATAACTGAAAGAACCTCAACCTAACTTTACTCGATGACTATATTAAAGAAGACAATTTACGTATATGTTTATAGGAATCCAAAAATATTACAGCTAATGTATCTTAAAATAAATTATATTATCTTATGTTAGTCAGCTATTCGTATACTGGGCACAACTAGACTTGATTCTTGTCATTTCTCTGACTATAGGTAAACTATTTCTCTAAGAATAAATTAAGCTATCGACTAATAAAATGGAATAAATTTTCATACTAAAGCTGTTGTAGTTACGTATTTAGGACCTCTGGCGTGACGACGTTACACAACATTGATGCTATCAGAGTCTGCTTTTGAGATTTATTTCCAATGTTTATTAAATTTACCATAACCGTGGCATAAGAAGAAACGATAGTATCAAATTTCAAATTTAATCCTTCAGAAAATGCTACTAGTTTTATGTTAACAAGAAAGAACATACACTTTGTCTCTAGATTCGAAACGAGATAACTTTACTACATTATCCTACGCAGTTGTTTTAAGACATCAAAAAGTAGAAATCTAAATGCTAAGAAATCTGCATTAATATTTAAATTACGATGGACCGAGAATACGATCCCAAGCAAGATTGCTTCCTTCGTCACTCCAGTATGTAATACACATTATATTACATGATTCACAAGCTGACACATATCACTGAATGTCTTAAGTGTAATATGAACGTATACAGACGTTGTACATCAGATTTAGCTTACGAATACCTACATATAACTAGCCCTAATATATACATTATAGAATATAAAATTTGTATTTTGCCCCCACCTCGTTTCAATGACAAAGATTGATTTACCTAAGAAGAATTGAGATTTCGACGTCATGGCAAGTACAAAGTTGCGGATGTAAACACGAAAAATCAGTAACACTACAGTAAATAGGTATTCGTCAACGAGAGTTCTTACTATAACATACATGAGAATAGTAACTATAAAGAGCAGTTGTAACCGATACGACTGAAGTTTTGGCAGATAAAGTGCGATCTCGGTGAGCGATGGGGGGCGATTCGCATGATAAATAAAAACACAATTCCATTTGAAGCTGGAAGGTGCGGCGCGGCGGCCGCGTCCGTGTACCTCAGCAGGCGTTCGAGATTTATATACAGAGATGCGGAACAATATATCACGGAATGGAACACGCGGGAACCGACCTAATCCTAGCATGGAACAGCCACCGGGCGATGCCACGCGATAGCAGATCGACCGCCCGATACGGCTGCTGCCACGTCTTCACCTCTCACTCCCAACCCGATGACCGGACGATTGCTTACGATTACTGTTTACGCAACGTGAAAACTTAATTAAATATTAATAGATGCCACTATTTAAATAGTCTCCGGATTTACATAAATTCATACATTAGCTGAGCTAAGCGATAAATAAGCGGACACCAAACCGCGTATTTTTCATCCGAGCTTCATATAATTTATAGTCGACGATCATATCGCGACTGGTTCTTTTATTTGTGAAATAGTGATACGCGGAGTGTGCCTCGGTAAGCGTTACTAACGGGAAATTTTGACTATAAATCTTCGGTAGTCGATTGCCTAAGCGTTCGTGTGGGTTGGCATAAAAAATTATTCGACAGTTGAGTTTGATATCTTGATCCCGCGACATCAATGTGCTAGGAGTGTCGAACGAATGAAGCGCGTGTGATTTAGGCGCACCTACTTTTGCAATGGTAACAAGCGAACAGAAGTTAACTAGACCTTACAAACTTAGATTTCCTAACACCTACCAAGCCACTGAAAACGCTCTACGCGACGACCACCTGAAACAAAAGGAAAAGCGAAATTAATAAAGTGCCAATAATGCAAACTAAAACGCAATAAATAATTTACTCGCGGAGCAAATAATACGAGTATCGAAGCGACAGGAGTGCGTTTGAGATAAAAATTGGTCCCTAGCATACATCATTCAGTTATCACGCAATTATGCGTACAACAAATTGCATAAAGCAAGTAAATGCAAAGGTCGTTTATCAATTCCAAGTGTATAGCTTATCTCCTGGACGACGCAAAACGACAAGGCACGAAAACGTGCTCGCCGATTGTTTGAAGGATTGATGTTGATGTACGGCCGCGGACCTTCACGTCGCCCGCGCTGTCGTTCATCATGCTTGGGATTAATTATGTTCGTACTAATCATATCATAAAAACTCATCTTTAAAAAGTATCCCTGCTTCCTTACGTCTTCTCTTACGTTTTAGATCATTTGCATTGCGGTATTATATAGATAACAAGCTTTCCTTGAGAGAATCAATAACATTCTAGTAGACAAAATGGCCTCATAGAATTCAAGTCACATTAGCCTGTCCTACCTAATAAAGACCACCGACCGAACCTTTATATACGAATCACAATAAACGCAATAAACCTCCACAAAGAAAGGGCAAACTTAAAATGTAAATAATTTCGCGCGAGCCCCATGGGCATGTTAAAACCGAGCCGGCATTCTAACAGCATTTCATTATTTATCGCTTCAGCTCACGGAGGCTTTTTTTAGTTAAAGTTAATTCCTAGCGTAATGCGTATTTGATAAAACGTATCTCTGGCAGCCAGGCTCCGAGCTGGCGCTGAAATTAAGATGTAACATGATGCGAGAACGAGCAAGAGCAAGAGATTTATTGCTATACCACTTTGCATATGCTGATTTACAAAGACGGGATGATTTGTATAGGGAGCTGGTGGGTATGATAGCGTTGTTTTAAGTGTGACAATATATGAGATAATTTTATTGTTTCAGATTGAAGCTTAATGATGTACGAGTAGAATACTTGATACAAAAGTATTCATGAGGAACCTATGCTAATACGGTGTGATTTGCGATATTCTCAGCATTACTTTGTAATGTAGGTTATGAGACATTAAACAACAGAAATAAAAAGGGGTAGAACACTCAAAAGTAACTTCCTTATTTATTAAGAATGTGATCATAATATCTATATGATTAGATGTAGGTAAATATATTATACCTATCACTATCAGTGATCGACAATGGTATTTCAATACTTTCAATTAGATATTAGTTATAGTGTGCAACTGTATTGTTATTTCAGCAATAACGTTTATATGTTGAAAATGTGTATGTGTGTTTTTTTCATTTCCATTTAATGGAATCTTAAGATTGACGAGAGTAGTCCCAGTTAACTGGCAGCTAATATCATTGAGCAAAGTTGTATAAGACAGTACTTCGTTTTAGGTTAAAAAACGCAGTACAGGTAAGATAATAAACGTCCCTGAGCTTTACCCTTACTTTTAATGAACACATGCCGTTATTCACCTGTATTGTTATGAATAAAATTGAAAGTGCCAAGTAACAGGCTAAGGGCGAAGACAATAAACGTCCTATACTCGTACGTATCACAGGTATGTAGATCTCAGTTTTTTAGATACGATGAGGTTGAAATATGAGTCACTTACTGAGCGAACTGTAAGTATGTTACTATACTTCCCTGCATTTAAAACTTGATCGACACTGTCACTATCACGGAATTCTTTAACCCTGGAATCAACGTTATTACAAATGTGATCGCACACCGCTCCCAGCGTCAGCAGCTCTATAAAGATCCGCATTTGCTGATGCGGTCCGTTCGGGCTGCGACTGTCTGGCGATACTAAGTCAGCAGAAAGAAACATATACCAGCCAACGTACTACCAACCTAAGCTGTTTTCATACTATCGAGAAAATGTTTTCACTACGCAGATGTATTGAGAAATTGAGTATAAAAAATCCTGTTTCCGTTAATATTATTACAATAAACTAAACTGTTACAGTAAATCACGCCTATATATAGCCACAGGCGAGAGACGCAATGATACATTGGGGGAATAAGATAGCATCTCTCGTCAAAGTAGGACAGGTATAAAAAGCCTTTAGTGCAGATATTTTTTGAGATATTGCCAGAACAGTAAATCCTTAAACATAGTTTAACATTCGGCAACTATGTTTTTGCCGTACGGACCATGCATAAACTACTGACACGCGGTCAAGAGTTGTAGACCGGCAAACCTTCCTTAGGTACCTACCATCCATATATGTCTTAGCTAGACAAAGGAAGATCTAAGGCTTTTAGAAAAAGTCAAAGCGGTACAAAGAGCCCCGGAGTCCGCAAGGAAAGTAATAAAGAAGAGAGACGCCGACCGAATAATTGATACGATTATGTGTTACCACTACAGAGCGGGCACGTACGAAGCCGGGGACCAGCACATAGGAGATGGCGATGTACTTTTACATGTCACGAAGACGATATTCTGTGAGCAGTATTTTGGGGCATTTTGGAAGTGTTAAGAAGGCGATGATGTAGTTTTAATTATTTCCCAGACAATGATTTCATAGCGCTATTACGCTCGGAGCCGAAAGCATGCGATAAACCGTATGTATAGGAAAGTGCCAACGAGATAAGCGCCTGGCACTGAAAGTGCGATTGTGCCACACTGCAAACTGCAGTGATCCGCTAACTTGGTTACATGCTCACATACCATAAATGATACCTATTCATGTGACGATTTCAAACCCGGAATGTAGTCCGTTATAATTGAATATCAACATTAAATTTAAATGAAAGTAAGGTAAAGTTATAGGTTTGGGTTTCGCCCTGCTTAAAATGGATATGAAAAAACATACCTATTTTGGTTCACAATTCTTCTTATATTTGACAACGTGCTTTTGCAATTTGAATTGTCAGATTGTGCAGTCAATAGCCAGATGATATTACTTCACGGAATTTATTTGTATTAAAAAGCGATCTATCCAAACATTTCGGTTTTTTATCATATTGGGTAACATCGTGGTCAAAATTGAGATGTTTAGTTTCGGCAACATGAGTGAAATCGCACTTCAAGACAACATAGTCATGGCAAGAACAATGGACCGCCCTTCGCAGCGCTCCGTCAAGTGCGAGCGGCCATAAATCGAGTAGGACGCGCAATTTGTTGAATTACAGCATGCGCAGCCAGCCACCGGGCCGGCGCGAAATTAGCCCCACCGAGATAAATTGACGGCGGGCTGCTAAATAAATTATTTGGGAAAACCGAGAAAAAACGGGCGTCTTCCCTTGATAAGGGTTGCGAGCGCCGTGGAAATAATGAATATCGACCTTTGCTTGCTGCGCACTTATTGTAGTACATGTTATACGATGGTTACATAGAGTTCAAAGACTTCGGGGCCTTATGGGACAGCCGCTAATGATGGCACTTATACGCATAGATACTCGTAGTTACGAGGTTATGGGTGTAAAGAGGAGGGGTGATATTATGAACACCAAGAAATCAGAAGATCAAGCAGAAACCAAACCAGCACTATTAAAATGTCAGGTAAGAAACAAGAAAGAAAGATATTAAGAACAAAATGATTATGTTTCCTTTCAAAAACTCTCACGCAAAATAACTCTTTTCCTTGAACTCCAAAAAGATATCTGGCTAACTAAACTAAGACATGATTTACTAACCCTAACCTCGCTGCCCTCAACTGCTGCTTAAAACACGTGTGCCAAGCAGTGCTTACTCCAAAAGCTACCGTTTTTATCGCCACTTAGATCACCGAGATAACGTTTTGCCAGTTTTGACCTAGTAACATGTTCTATAATTAACCGTACAATTATCACCTCGGGGTTATTTCCACTTAATTTTTTCTCACGCTTAAGCGGTAATTAGAAGTTTATTTGATACAACACGTGGTTGACATTAACACGAATATAGGTACCTGCACGCACTTTCTTCAACTTTTAATGAGTTGTACAGTTCGGAACTTGTGAAAGCTTGGACTGTTTATTGCAGAGTTACAAAGGTCGATTAACACCAAGTAAAGAAAAAAATCTGTGCTGAGCAAGATTAAGTACCTAATGATTTATTCAATGAGATGAAATGATCTAAAAGTGCAATTTATTTTCAAATAAACGGTTTATTTTATGAGTAGATTATACAGAGATAACAATTAATAACAACCAAGCGCAAGTTCGGACAAAAAACGCGAACACATAAATCATGCTCCTTTGTGACTTTACAATAGGAATATAAGAAAAACACATGGGAAATATCCCCGCGCTCAAAAGATTTTAATTTTCCTAAAAATAAACCAATATTTCCACGGGACATTATTCTTCCCGATCTCAACTCAAAAGGGTTGTTACACCCTTTTCTTTCAACGGGATTAATCTTATTTGTATGTATATTCGAGATTTAGTCGGCAATAAGAAAGACGCATAGGTGGGCTTACAGGGATACATCGTAACTGCGTCAGCGGAAAAAGGCACAAGTTATTAATTCTTTTCAAGTCCATACGATCTTTTGCTATGAACGGTAGAGGGGTCCGGACTGTCTCAGCCTCCCCTACAAGCAAGATTTTATTACATTCGTTAACGCATATTAGATTAATGTGTTAATATTTTATTTGTCTATGCTAATGAACACTATGGAGACCACACAAGATGTTAATTTCTAAACTTTAAAAAAGTAAATTGAGCCGTCGGGGTTAACGAGCGTCGAACACATAATATTTGGACGTTTATGGTTCGGAATGGAATTTTATTACTTCGAGATGATACATAGACAAAGAGCATGATTATCACGTCATTAAACTACTTATTAACGACTCATAAGTCTCATAACTGCCATTACCATGATATATGTTTAAATATTATTATAACACTGACATTTAAAGTTTTTGTAATTACTTAAGCTTTTAACCTGTTATACTTCAATAAGTAAGCACGATAGCTTAATTAAGTATACCAATAAACGCCCAAGTAGTTCTAAATATACTCTGTTCAATAATACTCAATGGTTCCAATATTAAAAGTCCCCAGTAAGCACGGCTGAACTCGATTCTCCATACAAACCTAGTTTTGTTCTCATTTTAAAACGCCTAGCTGAAATAACATGAAACTTTGTATACACAATGGGAGCCGCCATATCTAGTCGGAAATTAGTTTTTTTTGCTAGAAATTTTAATAGAAAAAAATACAGCGAGTTTTTGAGTTTTTTACGTCTTGTATGAAAACCTTAATAATCACTGTATTTTTTCTCCATTATAATTTCAAGCAACAGAAACTAATTTTTGACCTAGATATGCCGGATCCCATTGTGTATACAAAGTTTCATGTAATTCTAGCATGGCGTTTTAAAATGAGAGCGTAACTACGTTGATATGAAGAACCGAGCTTACTGCGGACTCCTAAGTAACTTAGAAAGCAGGAATAGGTACCTTATTCCAGTAGGATTCAAGTAACAATCAATACGACTTTACGAAATGATTTTACAATGGCGTCCAAGTATGTCTAATTTTGATTTTAAATATTTTAATGGCCGCGTTGTTCGATAGTATTTTGAAAGTCGTGTGGGGATATTGCCACCCCGCTACCTGCGTGCGCGGTCGGTCATCCCCTCCCCGGTGCACTTATCAAACGTACTCTGTAGGTTATTTTTTTTTATCTATGATCGGTTTACATGGTGCAAGAAATGACATACAAGTTTTATTACATTGTAGGTTTTGATCGCACTCGCCGTACTTCGGTGGCTCACAGACCTGCAATAGAAAGTAATAAAAACTGTATACAAGTTCTTGCACCATGCAAATAAGATAAGAGACGTACCGACTGACTGTAGAGTAGACCAAGCAAGATATTGTTGAATGTAAAACCATTGTAATTTAAATGAGAATATAGAAGACAAACTATCTATTTATGCATTTCTCTACAATCCTGTAGCTAAGAGCCCTTACAGTATATGTAACTAACTTGTCATTGTCAGCAGAAGCTTGAGCATAAGCATAAACAAACACGCAAAGAAAATTCGAAAAACTGACTTTGCGTTCTAATACAATTTGCTTAGTAGAAGTGTAAGTATAATAAAGGGTATAAAGGAGGTTTTTTCCGACCCAATCCGCCCCCTGCTCGGGTAATATATCAGGATTTTGCGACGGGCGAAGCTAAAATTTTGGACGCTTTAAGCTGGACGTAAATTTCACAAAACATGACACGACCGAAAAAAACCCACCAAAAAGTTACTTCAAACATTTGCTTGTGTAACCGAAGTAGGACGAATAAACGAATGGAACAAACGAAAATTCGGTATTCAAATAAATGGAAATGAGTGAAAATTTAATTCTCATGCCATTTTGTCGTTTTAATCCGTTTTTACTACACAGGCCTTCTGGTTTATCTAGGTTAATACCATGAAACAAAAGCTATATTTTTGTTACAACTAACATCTTTTTCGTCAATTCTTGGCTAGGAATATACTTGTAAATGGCAAAAAACATTCGTTTCTGTATTAGGTATCCATATATCGAGTTTTATACAAACCAGTCATTGAAACTTAAGTAGGTAAACAAACATCCATCAAGCACAGACAATTTGTAAGTACAGTGACCTAACTGGAGTCACGCATTTTGTTTCGCTACTTGAGTACCATTGTCAGTGAGCGGTTGCGAATAACGTTTCTTGCAAGTCTTGTTAGAGAAGGCGTTAAGTGCACCCGAAATAGCGCCGCCTAATGGTGGTGCATAGTTAGGTGCGCTGACAATGCTTCCCGCTCCGCTGTCGTGCAAGAATCTCACGAGAACTCCGCGAGAATGGACCTGAAAATGTGGTCGAGAATTCTGGTCGAGTATGCGCGTAACGCTTTCCGTCCTCTTGACCACCTTAGGCAGGTTGTCCGATATAGTGCCTATTCTACATAGGCACTTTATTTATCTTATATTATTTATTCGACGACGACAAAGCAAAAGGAAGGGTCATGATTTTAGCAATCTATGATGTAATGCATGTTAAGTTAGCATTTTTTCCGTATGTCCTATTTAAGTTACTGAGCCGATTGTGATGAGTGATTTAATATCAGCTATTAATATTCACTTTAACATAGCAAAATTCAGTATCAATCTAAATCTGGTAACCTACCTAAGGCAGTCGGATGCGGTGTAGCTATACCAGCAAAGGTATAAATAGCTCAAAAAGAAAGTGTAGACGCACGTCGCAAGCATTAAGCCCCAAAATAAAATTAATCTACCCGGAGTGAGAGTTCAGCGACAAATGCTTTAAAAACTTCCGCGTAATTCCGCCGTCGACAGCTATGTGGCGAGTTATAGTTCGGATAATTGGCCTCGTTGATTTAAATATTCGGCGTCGGCTAGTTTCGGTGATCGGAAGCCATCTGTATGGGGTTTTTATTCGTGCGTGGATGAAGCATTGCATTATTGTATTCTTTGAATGATGCTCGATAAATGGAATCTGTTGAAAATTTAATGATTTAGGATGGCGTTACTTTTATAAACTTTTTGCAACTGAAAGTAGAAAAAGGATTATATCTTTAACATAATACTTACACAAAGTTTTATTATTTTCCTGCTCTTTATGAGTTGTGTATTCTTACTAGAGTTGTTTATGGTGAAGTCAATAGATATACTCATTAAGTATCTACTAACTTATATATTTTAAAAAAATGCTTATAATATATAATACTTATGTTACAAACTTAATTTCAAGAGGCTGCTTATTAAAGAAATTTAATTAAGAAACTAAAGCAAGTAAACTAAGCAATAAATCCTAAGTCCCTATAGGGAAAATTATACAAGATGTTAGTCCTCCTAAACGCAGTATTAGGTTAACCGTGTTAGGTCATGAAGGAAACGTAACGTAAAACGTAACTATTTATATTACACAAGTTAGAAGAGGATTTTATAAGTCTTTTAAGTCATGAACTGTGTAATTAAGTCAAATATTATTTAACTCTTGGCGCACTTCGCTTACCGCATATGCGAATAAGTAGGTATGGAATATTTACACTTGCGTATATCAACTACATCAAGAGCCCGGAAATCTAACAAATTAGTAACTTGTATAACATAGTGCAGTTAAATTTCTGACACATTATTGCGCAACAGCGTCCAATTAACCGAAACTGCGACGATGTGACAGGAGACGACAAAATAAACGAAAGCACGAAAAAATTGTTGCCAAATATTGGAACGAGAAAAACTATTTAATCCGAAAACTTCAGTAGTTTTGTACAGAGCACGATAAATCAGGAACTTGTATCGTGCTTCGATGCCAAGGAAATAAGATCGACTTGGCAAGTACGGCACAGACGGTGTGGCTGCGGATGCATAATCTGTCACTGCTTATTATCTGTGTTTGTATGCTGATTCCCGACTGCATGTGCTTCAGAGTGGATAACGTCAAGGAGTTAAGTTTTGTGCATGTATTGTCCAATAAAATTTTGAAAATTTATTTGCTGGCATGTCCGGATCGCTATTTAGTATCATAATGTGTGCATGTAATTAGTTTTTAAGTTTTATGTAAGTTTTCTAACACAATGTTATATTGTTAAAGAAATAAATAAATAAATGTCGCAATGAAGTAATGCGTCAGAAGAAAATTGTGGTACATCTAAACAATATCACATGCCATAATATTAACCTGGAGGGTGCCATTTCCACATAATATTAGGTGGAAATTGTTTTAATTTTAAAACTTTACATCTAAATTGTGACTTGAATATGAATACAGGTATAGGTCGATTCACAATAGCTGGCGCGGAAAATGAATGAAACCGTCATTAAATGCATAGAAATTCCGCACCAGCTCTTTTGAATCAACCTATATAATAGGTTAATTTCAACAATTGCTTATTTTTGACAGTTTACGTCGTCGACGAGGGTTGACAAAAAAGAAACACATTTTTACGCGGTTAAACCGTTACACGTGTGTTAATTACGGCGTTATTGTCAACGTTCTCGACGTTGCGTGCGAATTACACACAAGCCAATAACAACCCACTCCCAATACTTGCATATAAGCTCTTAGTAAAACGCTACAAGATTAATCGACGTCAGCGTCGATTAGCAGCTTTTGCCGCCACCGCGCACAATTGAGAAAATTATAGGATAAGTATAAGATGAACTTTGATTGAACAATAGACTAACTAAGAAATCATCACACTTTTCTAATGATCGATGACTACTCCCACATTTTAGACGGCGCGAAGAATTTTTCTCATCAAGTTAGTGTTTAAAATGACGTGGGAACAATTGATTTATGTTTAAGGTAATACAAGTCTATAACTATAAACAACAACAATGTTCGTGCAAGTGAAACTTTTAGGTAACAAGATAGAAGTTCCAGTCCAGGCGGTATATAAACTACGACTTGCAATAAAATGTCGCTCTCGAGTAACGCAAACAATACAATTATTTATTTAGAGAAAATTCTAGCAGTAACAAGATTTCGGTAAAGCAATTCGAAGAAAATAATAACTGTTCGCTCGTAAAACACTCGCGGCTCTCGAATGCGATCTATCTCTTTCAAAAGTAAGAGAAAAATATGGTTTAAGAAGGGGAGAAACGTTGTCTCTCGAAACTGCAGAAATAATTGCTCAAAAGGGGAGAAAATATTTTCTCGGGTAGGGTTACCACTTGCTACGAGATTGCAGCTGAGACTTGAGGCATTTACAATTTGCCAAACATCTACGAGTAATTTACAATCCTTCATTCCGAAGCACGCTAGGGTGACCATCCGAAACTATTTCCCGGAAAGCTTCCTAATACCGAGATGGCTCTTTATTACATCAAATCACGTGATCTTACAATAAACCATTTTTCATCGGAATTATTTATGGAGGACCCGTGTTCACACTTTTCCATTTTTTCCCTCGTTCCTAAGAAAAATAACAATCATGACCATTGATCAACGTCAGCGAGGCTCGTTACCGAAATCACGTTTATCATAGATCACATTTGTCCAAGGATTTAGGTATCACTCGGGTAAAAAATGGCCTTTCTTCCGCATTTAGGTCAATGGAAATGCAACCCTTTCAGGTTATGATAAGGTAGTTATTTATCTAACGGCGGTGAAGTATTAAAGCGAAATTATAAGGAAGGTGGTATAGAGAAGAGTCGCGAGCCACACACGACGAATTACGAGCGAGGCCGGGACGCGGGTTGAGTTATGTGACCGCCATATATATATTTTTATAAAATATATCTAATAGTTACTCGCTAGAATCTAGTTTCTAGTACATGTAACTAAACAATACCCATGAAATTAAGTGAGAGGAGTGCCTAATAGATAGGCACAGGATGGGTATAGGAGGATTCTTTGAGACATGCGTGTCTGCGTAGTCTGTGCCCTTAGGTATACACTAGCGTTTGTGATATAATACCACCAAAATACCACCACATTCACATCACTGCAATATAAGTAAAACTATAACTATGAGAAAAAGTTGATGCTTTAGAAATGTGATGCTGGGGAATAATGTTGGGGATATCATGGACAGAATTCAGGACGAATGTCTCCATCCTTTAAGAACTTCGCATTAAGCAGCGTCTATCTGCTTTAGTGCAAGCGCGGATACTCAAGGTTTTCGGCCGTGTCTCAAGGCGAAATAATGACTCCATACAGCGACTTGTCGTCCAGGGCAGAGTAGAAGGAACCAGATCACGTGGGAGATCACCCATGCGATGGACCGACCAGATCAAATAGGCTGTTCGCAAACCTCTGCATGGGTGCACTCGATTGACTGCAAATCGGGAAAGATGGCGGGAAATTGTACGGCGAGCAAAATCGGCGCCTGACAGTACGGATAACTGTTGATTACGACCGCTCTGCAAAGATTACAACGACTAAGAAGAGAATAACTATGAGGTTATTTGAAATGAAACTGGCAACACTCATATGATATAATATAGTATCGCAGAACATGTTTCGTTCCGATACGTGCCGGCCGATATTCGACTTTAAAAACGCGAGTGATCATTTTCATTATTGCATATCTGAAATTCACGACGGTTTTCTAGATATAAATGTGGCTATTCCATTTACGGACAACCAACACCTAAAAAGAAATTTGTCTTTTACGTACTATATACAAAAACTTAATTAAATTAAATCCCTGAAATAACGATACACATAGAAGATGTTCAGCGGGCCTATGATAGTTGCCATTTTATCACTTATCGTCGTGGATAAGACATTGGTCACGTTCTGACAAGTATGCGAGTGCGAGAGTGACGGGCGTCTTATCCACGAAGATAAGTGATAAAATGGCAACCAACATACGCCCGCAGTATTATCAAGGAACACTTTCTCGAAAGATGGCACCTGCGAGACGCGATTTGTCAAAAGCGTACAAACAGCACAGAAATAGTTCGGTTGACAAGTTTATGGCGAAGCGTCGCTGCTAAACGAATTGCTAGTTTTATTTAAAACAAGCTAAATGTATACGACACGGGCAAGCAATATTGTTATTCTTGCTAATACTTTTACTACGGAAAGCAAAATGGGTCACGAATGTCACGATAACACTGCAAGACGAAATTAATACAGTAAGCAGAGTTAAAGTTAAAGTAATAACCGACAACAATTTCTTGAATTGGCATGGACTAAGCACGGAAGAGCTTGAGATCGAGTAATCCTAATTTTAATAACAATAGAGGTGAACAAAATATCCGTCTACTATACGGCATGAAGGTGTCAAAAATAGGGACGTTTGCCTTACTGTGGTATACATAAAATAAATAAACGAATAAATCTAGCCAGTCTCAAAACTAAAAAAAACTCGTGATACATTTCCAAAATACTAAAAGACTACGGCACTGCGCGCACTTACATCGGTCGTATCAAACAAAAGTTTGGTCACGCTTAATGCCTTTACGACTGCCGGGGGTGACATAAAGAAAATGAAAAACATTTTGTATTATTCTTGTTGCGCTCTTACCCGCGTAACTTCAGCGGGCATGGATAAGCCTGATGAGAAGTGGCGATTTTAACCGATTAATTGTGCGATTTTCAGTCGCAAGTTAATAAAATAGTGGCATGATAAAGACTCGTAGGTAGATGAAAATATCACTGGCATTTGATTTGTCTGATAGTTAGGTACCTACCTATACCATTTTTTTTAATTTATTTAGAACACAAACAATAATATAAACATATTAAATTCACAGTACATAAAATAAAATAAAATACTAAAACAAAAATAAACAACTGACCGGAGGGTCATTTTAAATAGTGAACTTGTTCTGGTTCATTTGTTGCGTAATCATGAGTATCATGACATTGTATTGACAATCAACTATTTTAATGTAGGCTTCGTTAAGCATCCAAAATGGGTAACAAAGAAGACACTGCAACTGCACAGTTCGGCGTGGAATGCCCTTGGGTTCGCTCATAATAAACTGATATTGTGCGATTTCGATGCAGCGCAGCGCAATTTATGGTGTCTCTGCACATTGTTTCGGTGTATATAAAGATTTTATATAATAACATGTCGAGTAGTAAAGTTACATAACTACAAAATTTCAATTCCACCACGTTAACAATGTAGGTTATAATTTTATTATGGAGGTCGTGATTCAGCATGACATCGGTTTCTCCTTGACAATATTCCGCCACCTATTCTGGTCTTCACCAACTTTACTCTTGAGTGCAGTGGTGAATATTTAATCTGGCCAATCCATTAGGCTCATTCCTCTCGTTCTTCTCTTCTGCCCTGTATTTTCCCGGTGACGGTCAGTTTTTGGAGGTTGTCGCTGGCCTTTCGGGCTAGTGTCCAAAGAACTCGCATTGGTTTCTTTTCAATTTTGAGTTCCTTAGAAGAGGTTGCTTTTACCCGCCGTACACGAGATGCGGGCTGTCACACTGTTCTCAAAAATCGTGAAAAGTCTGTTGTATGCCGCGGACCTAACGCTCGCATCCCTCCGTAGCCGTCTGCTTAGACAAATATCTACACAAACTAGTTACGTGTCCGGACTGGGCTATACCAGCGTTTAATATTTATCGCCCGCGTCTGTGATCCATCTCGCGTTGATGTACTATCGGCGCGGGTTTTGTCTCATCCCGTTGTTCGGGGAAGATGCCCGTTACATTACAAGCTTTTTAATATGTAATGATTCGGAGGAAAGTTCGGGACCCGGGTTTGTCCAAAAACTACGACCAAGAGCACCTGGGGATGGATGAAATTGGGGGCCTATGTCCAGGAGTGGACGTCCTTCGACTGATATGGTGCTGGTGGTGATGGTGGGAGGAAAGTTGATATGCTATGGACCTAAATTAAAGAGCTCCCGAGGATGCGCTGTAATGAGAGTGAAGCCTGCATAAGACTCTATTCGCTGTCAATACATCGAATGCTCATGTCAATACATAAAGGGTTCATGCTATACACAAACCTCCATAGGCTACGGTGTAGATTTACTATTAGGCACGCCGTAAGCTAGTTTCCTACCGTCATTATATATTCTAAAAAATAACCTTCTATCGGGTAACAGGTTTTGGTTTGATTCATATGAAATGATTGGGGCTTTACAGAATTTTGTAATAATTGTTCTCTAGCATGATTGGTGAAATAGATAATAATTTCAGTATCAAGGCTTTCCCTATGCATGTTCCTAGGTCTCGAAATAGATAAAATTGCAATTAATTTAATTATTTCATACAACATATTACATTCAACTTGATGAATATAGCTTCTTATAAATAACGGTCTTAGAACGTGCGGCGTGTTTGTACGGATTAGAAATATGTATAGTGAGATTATAGTACCTAGATATATTGTAAGTATACTAGATAGACAAAACGTTTTAATTTTATCGTAAAAGTAAATAGTATGTAAAGGCTACTTAACTAAATGCAAGAAGTCGTTGATTGTATGCTTATTAAAAGTGCCCCTAAGTCCCGCCTCTTTAAGTGTATGTTAATTAAAATAAATTAATAACCTTGCCTACATTGCTTTCAATCGTTAATTTTAACTAATTATTTTGTTGTTAACGTACTGACAAGCCAATGACCTTCTTAAACCACATAAGTACGGTATGCGTATTCGTACGCACACACCGTGCTATGTATAAGAATCCAAATATCCAGTATTTCAACGTGACACTCTAAAATAAAAAGGCATAAATGCACTAGAGGCAACGTATTTATAAGACTTTCTTGAACAGCAGCATTAATTATAGTATGAAACGAGAATGTTTAATGAATAGGTAAAGTGTATGCGTTACTGATAAGCCTAACGCACCTAATTAGAGAAGTTACGAGAAATTGAAAATTACGTAATAGGGACCAGAAATGGTACCCTATTAATTGTAGTTTTCCCTTTTTGGAAACAGCACTGAAATAAATAAGTGGTCTGACTAGCACAACACTATATCTATATTACCCTTTTATATATATGTAGTTTGGTTTCGACTCTCATAGAGTAAATTTATTTGATAAACGAAGAAAAATCTGTTACTGTGTACCTTGAACTCCCAACTATGCCAAATATACGAAGGTCATTAATAGCTATTAAGCATAATTAAAAATAAAATTGAAACTGTGACAAGTCTGCCACCTATCCTCACGGAACCCGGCGGCCGAAGTAATTACTTTATTAGTGATGTCAACGGTTGAAATATGCGTGTCAGCCCTAGGGCACTGACTGAATGCTTACTCGATATAAGTAGTACATATGTTGAACTATACGCTGTATCTAGAGGTATTGGGATACGAAAGTGAGTCTGGTGTCACAAGACACCAAGCTATTGAACATTTAAGCTAGCTTAATTACCTTACCTACATGAACTTTTTTTCAATTCATCACTACTAAACTACACCAAAATATATTAAAAATATTAAATTAAATATTCAACCAGTACGCGATAGCACCAACACTGAACTAGCCGGCAACCCGACTCTACCTGTAGCGCCTCACAGCCCCGTAATAACATTTTACGACCATTACCTTTTAAGCACGGATAAAACGCTTAAAAAACAAAAAAAGCGGGCCACAATTGCGTTAACGGTATTCCATTTTTTGAAAAAAGAATACAATAGACCGTTGTTTCCGAATTGTGCAACTCGAAATGTGTTCGATCTTTGCATTATTTTTTTCTGGTTAGCAAGAATTGCGTTTAGAAATTTTAATTTAAAGAAAGCGCAGTGTATTCTAGTATCGTTCTAGGAAGGGATGGGGATGTGCCAAAAAGAGATAAAGTAGTTTTATTGATCTATACCGACGTTCGGGCCGCGCGAGTGTGAGTTGAATGAAACGAAGATAACTTGCCGCCCCAACTTGTTCCGTCCTTGTTTATTGTGCTCACAGTTGTATATGTCCGTCCCCCTCGGGCCACGTGACCTAAGCAGGGTGTAACTCACCCTACGGCGGCCATAACTTACTCATAGCGATAGGCGGTACGGTCGCAAAAAACATGTCTACTTATTTTTCAAAGTGCTTTTATTTGTCAGTATACTTTTCTTTACTTTATTTTATCAGGTACTTAATCAATTAATTAATGTAAACTAAAGAGCTTTTTTTATAAAAGTAAATTTATACATAAAATAATTAATTTCATATTTATCCTCGATTAAAGTAATAAAAAATACGTAAATAAAAGAAATTCCACGCTCGACGAACTGGAAACAGCAGTGTTTCATCAATGATAGTTGGAGTCAAAGGCACCAATATGTATACATTTTTTCACCTTATTCCATTGAAATAAGGTCCCAAAATGTATATATATATATGCCCTCGACTGCACCTACTTAGTTTCTCAAGACATATAATCTTAGGTCGTGTTTAAAAAAATGCCTACAAAAGACAGACAGAAAAACACGGATATGATTTCATAAATTTTAGAAGACTGTGACAAAAGACTAAAAACTAAATGTTTTGTGGTTTACATTTTAAATTCACTTTGTGGTGTGACTTTTTTAATCGTACTCAATATGTGCGTAGTTATTTACAGAAAAAAACACCATAACCAACGCAGTATCTTTTTATTTGGCGCTACTAGCCCAATGTGCATGTCATAAATTACCGAGTCTCCCCGTCTCTCCCCCGCGCCTTATTAACTCTGCTCAATACACCCGGGTCCTATCTAATTCGTTCTGTTGTCAAAAAATTAATTTGAAATCTGTCGTAAATGTAGACTAACCGCAAAGGAGTTGATGATAGACATTTATGGTATACAAGGTGGCCCATTCAAATCGGTCAGTATGGGAAAGTCTGAAACTATAAGACATACGAAGATTTGTTCTTAGGAACCATGTCACCGATTTTGATAAAAAGAAAAACTGCATTCATACATTTGAAAAAAAAACACTGTACCCAGCTAGGGAATCGAACCCGGTTGTTTTGAAAAAATAAACTTACACTATTTCTATTCAGATATCGTTTGTGTAGGTCTTAAGCAGTAAATGTCTCTAAGAAACATAATGTCTAAAATGAATAAAATGCATTTTTTTCACATACTTTAATTTATCATAGTAGGTGTTCAAAGTGACCACCGTTACAATATTCAACAAGTTCAGGCATGTAAAATTGTCTCTATGGTTGTTTGTACCTCTCTACTTGTAAAATCGGTGACATGGTTCCTAAGAACAAATCTTCGTATGTCTTATAGTTTTAGACTTTCCCATACTGACCGATTTGAATGGGCCACCCTGTATACTTAAACTAAATATAGCCACAGCATTATATTCTTGTTTTGTCAATGATGTCTACACTAAACGATTGATAGCCGTGCTATAGGTATAGTTATACCACAGTTAGTATTACCTAATTGTTATAAGCTTCATATGTGTTTAAACAGACATGAAATCCAATTTTTTTATATTAAGTACCCGAAGCAAGTTTCTATCATCGTAAATATTTATACAATTATCTACAATTAATGGAATTTAATTTTCTAATAATTGTAGTACGGACGATTATCAAGAGTAGATAGAAATACTTGCCAATTTCATTGACAATCAAGCGATCTTTAAATTAATAAGCAACTACAATGAATGAACGGTGATATCTCTACGCTTGCTGCAAATAAACATATTTAATTACAGAATAATCATTTAACGGTACTAAAAAAGACATCTAAGTCCCTCATTAACATTACAATCACAGATAATTAACATTAATAACCATTAAGCGAGACAAAGTTCAATAAAACAATAAAACAAATCAAAACATTTCAATCGGGCCGGGGCAATCCATTATTATCGGTTCTAAAATTAATTTAAAGTGGTACTAAAATAATGTTCGAATTAATTTAAAGTGGCAGTAAAGTCGTCGGACAATCGCGGGAGGTGTCCGGGTCGTCCGACTTAACGACACCGATAATCGTGTCGTAAAACAAATAATTAGCGTTGTAAGGCTAAAGTCGAAAGTCAGCTGCCGCGATACGCGATCGAGATTTTTTACCTTTATTGTAACTTGCTAAATACATTAACAGTGTCAAGAGGCATTGTTTTGTTTCTTTATCGCCATAATAGGTACTGACGAATATTTTTATACCTAAGCACGCACACCAATACACACTCTAAACATTTTTTTAATTTTAAACTGCGAATATATGTATATTGTTATTTGCACGCAGCTTATAAGATTTGAAATAAATGAAATTAATGAATATTGACACGATATCAAGTACTAATATTAACCATGGCAGACTTAATTAAACAAGACGTTCATTGTTATCGTTATACATTATGGACGAATATGAAATGAAAAGCTCCGGAGTCACTTAAGCCATCACAGCGCCATCTTGTAACGAGTGGCCGAACTAATTACCAAACGAGTTTTAAGATCAATAAAAACTGCTTCTAGTGGTTTTGACAATCAAGTTCAATACGTTGTCGCTATATATGTGCAGGTTGGGTTTAGAGGATTATAATACCTATTTATTCATCTTATTAAAAAATACCTGAATTTATACGTGTACACGTACTTTGCTTCCTGAGAATATCGATGTATTTAACTGAGTTGAGTTCCTGGCATCACAGAATAAGTAATAGTTGCTGGCATTCAGCTGTAAGTATAAACACTAAGGTAAACAAGAGCCTTATATTATCCAATCATCATCAGCTAAACGCTAAGTGACACGCCACCATCATGAATGAAGCTTTATAGCCCCATAAACCACCACTGGCGGCAATAAAGTGATTTATCCCATAAAATAACAGCTGATCGCCGTGATTACGCACAATACGAGCGAACTCATAATTTTACAGCCAATTTACAAACAATAAAAGTCGTTCTCTTGTCTTACACGCCCATTCGCCCTCCGATATCTCCATATTCTACGCTCGGTCGTAACTCGTAACGTTTATATCCCAATAAAACCATGGGCTGACTCCCTTGAAGTTACTCACAACAGTCACAACGGATTCCTGCCGCGTATAGATGGCGCGTCTGTCAAACTCAAATAGCGCCATCTGTGAGTGAGAGCGCGAAGTTTTTTATGAGCCTTTTGAGGTCGTCACGTCGTAAAGTATGATGCTTTATGGGCTCGGTTGATGCCGCTAGTGTAGCCTCTGCAGTTGATTTTATTGGATTCAATGAAGCCGATGGTTGTTTGCGGCACTTTAGGAACTGATTCCGAGACTTTATTATGTTTGAATTTTTGTAAATTATTTGTTTTTGGATATGTCTGTAAAGGTATAGTATCTAATCAAAGCTTGGCCAGCGACATATTAGGTCTACAGTGCATAACTTTGATCAGTTTTACGCTTAGTTATCTACATCATAGATTCAAAAAAATAGTATCACAACCAAATCACAACAAACTATCGTAACATTTTAAGCTCCTACTTTTACTGCAGTAATTTAGTAACGAAATACAGTCTTTGCAAGTTCTATCAAATATTGTATCAGTTATAGGGTCTGAAACACAATTCTCCAAATACCCAGTTCAAAAATAAACCAAAAGAAGCAAAGAAAGAGAATTCAGAAGTGTATTGTCGTGTTATATGAAGTGGCTCGCAATATACGAACTGTAAATTGCATCATAAACATTTTCGCTCGACGCGTCCCGGCTCCGTCGTTAGTTACACCACTCTGCCGCGTGCGAGTGGTGGCGTTGTCATACATTGAAACGCGCGACATCTATCGGCGACTGGACGAACTTTTAAGCCTCTACTCCAACGAGAAACTGAAGCTCAAAACATTTTATAACTTTTATCTTTTATTTTACAAAATTAATGTTTTAGTAGTCGTAGAATTAAATTAAAAACTAGTTTTTGAAGTACGACAAGGCATTCACATAGGTGCTTTCTGTTTACTAAAATAAACCATTAGTCAGTTATTACTAATTCCGTCACTAGGTGACGCAACTGTATGTTGAGATGAACTGGATGTTGTTTGTACATTGAGTTGTTTTATACTTTGCCAAGGTTTTTGGCTTGTTTATAGATCTTGTGTTGTTATTGACTGTGATTTAGATATATAACAATAAATACTTCAGTAGGTACAGTAAAAGTAATTTTTAAATTAACGCTTCACTCCTAAATTCATGTATTTATTTGATAATGTTAAAAACCGTCGATCATAGTATAAGTTCCTAAAAGTTGACTAAGGGTAATTTTAAGTGAAATTTTATACTGCCAGATCAATAAATCATATCATATCATATCATTTTTCCAATGTGAGACTTTCTGTGTAGGTATTGCGCCTACTTAATATGCCTATATGTCAAGTCAATGTGTCAATGTGATTGAAAACACACTAGAGGTAAGTTCAGTTTAAAATGGTTTTATTCTACATTGTGAGTATACTTACAATCATTTGAATTGACAGAGTAATTTTAAATGAGACCATTTAAAAAGCGACTTTACTATCGATGCAAGAAGGTCCAAAATGCAATGATTTTATGCAACGACGGTGACAAACGGCCTGCCTGATGAAAAGCAGACATCGTCACCTATGGACGTGACTCCAGAAGATATCGCAAGCGCGTTGTCGACCCTTTAGTAACTTGAGAATTCATTGTATTGACAGCTAAAATATACCTACAGGTGGAGTTATATGAAATGTCGATCATTTTAAATAACGCGCGATTACTAACGTCTAAGACTTGTAGTAGCTGTATTATACAGGTGTTATTAAAGTATCTAATACGACAATCAAAACGTAACAGTCTATTAAGAACTAAACCTGTAATATCTAGCTCGCTTATGATGGAGATAATAAAATGTAGATACTTAGCAAGATCTTTACACCCTGTTAAAGACCGTTAACTCTTTGAAACTCTTTTATACCCTCAACACTAGTGCACATCAACGATAAGCCACTTATACTGAGCGTCTATGATCAAATCATGATACAGAATTGGCCTTAGGTTGATTGCTTTTATCGGCATCTGGACACGCTGTTCACCCCAGGAACTGGCGGACAGCAGCCGTGTGTTATATTACACGAACCGTTTGGAGCCACTTTTGACCCCCCAGTAACTCAAAATCTATCTAAAATAAAAAATAAATAAATTTGGTACATATATTAAGATCCTTTAGAACAACTAGAACCCCAAATTTCATAAACATAGGTTTAATAATTATTGAGATATTAAATTCCAAAAAACGGCATTTTTACCACTGACTGACTGACTGACTAGTAATCAAAAACCTCACCCACTTCCAGGTGACCTAGAAAGCTGAAATTTCGCATGCAGTTTGGTAACTGTGTGTGTACATCAGAAAAATCAGAAAACAGTGTTTTTTTATTATTTTTATTATTTATGCTAGTTACCTCATAACTCCGTCATTTATTAACCGATTTGGAAAATTATTGTTTTGTTTGAAACGGTATACTTCAGGGGTAGTCCCATAGTTATCAGGTAAGAATCTGATCATAGGGTCCTGGAGAAATCGAGGGATCTCTTCAAATATTTGAGGTGCACCTATAGCGATTTGGGTATTTTGTGTAGTAACTTGTGCATTCGCTCCTGAAAAGCACCATTTGATGAAGTTTAACAAAAAATAATGATATCCCATCAAAAACATAAATGTGAAAATGGCAGCCAAGTTCAATATGCGATGCGTGGTTGTCGTCTTCACCGACAAAAGAATTGAGATCTAAATGGATGCCAAGTTCCGTACATTCACTGAAAAGGTGCCAAGTCCGGTACTACATTGTTTACAGTAAAACTAATTTACTGCGGCTTAATGAATTTTGAGCCTTACCTTGGCAGTTTTCTATGCAGTATGTTATAATACCATAAAAGCTGATCGATATTTAAGAAAACTGCAAAGTTAAAGCACAAAAGTAAGTAGGTACATTATCTCTTTCACACATTTAAGTACGACAGCTCCAGTAGTAGATAGAGAAAACAATCGTAAAACTGATACCCAAGTAACGATACAATACAATACAAATACTCTTTATTGCACATCTCACAGAATAAAACATCATATACAATAAGAATTTTCAAAGACACAGAGGAAATACAACCGGCGGTCTTATCGCTAAAGACCCTATTCATGCACTTAACATTGGTTAACCCATTTTGTACATATAATTAGGCCCAATACCGGCTACTTTATGGTCCTGTGCGTGTCCAAACGGCATGAAAATGTTATAAATTATTATCTTTTCGCCTGAAGAAAACACCTCCATCTTATCTCACGCACCATAAAGATGCAAGAAATGGGTAACTTCACTTTATTACTCTTTTAACGTTATCTGGCATACCTAGGAAGTTATCCGTAAAGGAAATCAAACCGGATTTCTATCCTTTAGCCGCCCAAAGACCTATCAAAAGATGTTTCACCCTACAATGGAATTTATATCTTTCAAAATTGGAACAGAGTTGCAGATGTTATGGTTTTCAAAAGAATACGTTCTCTATTTCCCAATCCAGTAGATAAAAATTTCTTTGCCAATTTTGCTTGATATATATATGGTGGCGGCTAGAGGCTCTAATTCTGATTGGAAAATACTGCCGCAAACCTAAACATTGCACAGATAACCGGAAAAATATCTACACATTCAAAAATAACTAACAAACTAACAATATTGCCTATATTGTAATTGGGATAAGAAGTGTCAAGACAATTATTTCTTATGGTGTCCATAAAAAGATATTTCGCAGAGGGTTGATTCTAATGTTTTTATTTCAAATGCAAACTATGCCGTAAATGCAAAAGTAAGTACTTAAAGTAGATATTCTTTTTTACTTTTAACATTAACATACGTTTCCAATAAGCTACACACGTTGGAACATCCAAGCAAACTTAGTTATTAAAACAACTATCATAATGCAATCATAAAGCCAGATTAAACCTCTCACATAATACACCCCGAAATCCGCACAATTACATCCAAACACTAATCCACCAAAAACCTAACCCAAAAGTTTCCGACATAAATCCAATCCGAAAAGTTACCCGATATCTGGGTAATTATAAAAGCGGGGGAAGTGACAAATCCTCGAATAAAACAACAAGGAAATAATTCCGAGGATAAATCGGCCTCGCATCACCCTCTTAGTGTGAATAGAATAGCAATTATTTGGTTGAGTTGGTGCTGAAGGGTCACTAGTCGAACTCGATTCTTATTCACTTGCTATTTTAAATCTAATAAGATTTGGCGAAACGGCAGGATGACTTGGAATAGTATTTTTTTTCAAACTGGTGTTGCAGTAAAAGTTGATGAATAAATCTTTTATGTTATTTTCTTAAACGCACTGCTATTGTGGGTAACAATGCGCTTTCTATTCTAACATCTTTAAGATCTAACTAAGTATGTATTCCATTCCCTCCCTTCGGGGTGTTGACAGAGTTGTGATGTTCTATATTTTCTCTTCCTATTAACTACGTCAAGGATATGTTACATTTTTGCACCTTATTCCATGGTAATAAGGCGAAAAATGTATAGGTAGATATACATATCTTTGATGTGTGGACTGTATTCGGCACGCCATCTTGAATACCGTGAGGCCCTTTCAATTTATTATTATAATTAGGAGAGTGAGCTATGAGGTGTTGGTATTAATAATCTTCGCACGAACGATGGCAAGTCAAACAAGGCAGGCCAATAAATACGCAGCGTAGATTCCCATATAGATATCTTATATATTTGATAGGTACGTACTCGTACATGGCCGTAAAACTACCTATTCTAATAAGGACAGTGATTTGAATATTCGGTTTTTAGGGTACCCAAAGGGTAAAAACGGAACCCTATACTAAGACTTCGCTGTCTGTCCGTCTGTCTGTCACCAGGCTGTATCTCAAGAACCGCGATAGTTAGACATTTTAAACTTTCACAGATGATGTATTTCTGTTGCCGCTATAACAACAACCCAGGCGGGCAACGGACCCGGGTATGTCCTAAAACTATGACCAAGACTACCGGGGGATGGGCAGCAGCATCCCTGGAGTGCGGTGGAGATACTGCGATCGCCAACCCGCATGCCAAGTGTGGCGATTATGGCATATACCCCCCGTGACTTTGGGGGAGGCCCATGTCCAGCAGTGGACGTCCTTTGGGGCTGATATGGTGGTATGGTGGTACGGAACCCTTCGTGCGCGAGTCCGACTAGCACTTGGCCAGTTTTTTAGTACCTTTATCTAACAAGCAAGTTCATCATCATCATCAGTTTATAGGTATAAGTCAAATTTCTGCCCACAGGCCTCCGTTCATATATGAGAGGAAGCGGGCATTAGTCCCCACGCTGGCCCAGTGCGGTTTGGGGACTTCACATACACCTTTGAATTTCTTCGCAGCAAACAACCAGTATGAAAATGTTAAAACCAGTTGTTTCTTAGTGTATCTCATTTTTGATTTCACGCGTACTTTGATACCTACAGTTAGTTAAACTAAGTGAATAGGAAGCGAAAATAAAATCAATAGTATCCCCGCAGCATCCCTTTTAAGAACCACTCTTAATAGATCTACCCTTCACTAATAAGCTGTGTTCTACAGTATCTATCTAATATACTTAGCACACAAGAGTTTTTTACTAGCTCAGCAAAATTAAATCAAAAATATAATAGCATACCTACTTTGCAATAAGTAGGTAGGTGAAAAGTGACCAACCAGAAATGTCATTTCAGGTCTCAATTATTTTAAACAGGTAATGATTACGACACATCACTTATACATGGAAATTGAGATTAAAATATTACTTTATCATAAGATAGGTAATTTATTAGCCTGCCAATTTAATTAAATAGTTATTACAGGTACTTACTGTAAAAGTTAAAATATTGTAATTTCCTGACGTAAAAGCCTCGGTAATTATAATAAATTATTGTCTTATTTGAGCATTTCCTTTCTAATTAGAATATATCGATTTATTTTATACAAAGAGCCATACTTATTTACGTACTCATCGGAAGAAGTTTTGTTACATCATAAGTTTAAACTCTATATACCGATAAAAAAATTGTACTGAAATGAAATTTAAAACAAATTGATAACTCTGGCAATTCGATGGATGCATTATTCAAAACAGCAATTAAAAATTCCAACAATTACAGCATGACAATGAGCACCTTAATTACATATAAGTACTTATACGAATAGTGGATTATAATTATTAAACCTTGATATAAGGGCATTAAAGTAAATTAAAGAAACCAAAAGAGAAAGATAAGATGCAAAATCGCAGGTTTTTGAATCTATACCTACACAAACATAAAAGTCCATGCTATTACTAGAATGTGCTGCGTGAGCAAGACAAAATAAACTACCCTTTCTTATCTAATAACATCAGACAATGGTCTCGGAAGGAATTTTTGTCGCATGCGAACGTATAGCAATAAATTACCGTATATCTCGGAAGACGAATGGGGGTTGCGAGCGGGGTAGGAAAAAGTTGAAGGGCTCAACCCTTGCCTAGCGCCCTCTGGCGAGAGTTTAATAGAGTTTTATATACGTGATCGAGTTCGGGTTATACCTACTATTGAACACATGCTTCTGAATATAGGTCGTGAAGCGAAGTTGATTCGAAATGGCGACGTTTAATGCTTTAATCCGTTATTTCAGTACTATCTAATGTTATTTTCTAACTTTCCACTTTAGGAATACTTAATTTATGTTATTTTTAATATTCTGACTACCCATTAATATTTATCATCCTCCAAGCGTTTTCCCTGTTGTATTCCGGTGGAATCCGGAGTCCGGTTTGACATCGAATCCACGATTTTGCTTGTTTTAGAAACTGCCATCAGAGTTCCAATTCCGAGCCAGAGGGCAAACTAGATCTTGTTAGTATTCCATCAGTTTCCTCACGACGCTTTCCTTCACCGACAACCTACTAATACTACCTTGAAAATGAGATGATATTGAGTGTAAGTACGTACATCAGTTTCTTTATAAAAGGATCGGTACTTTACATAAATAATATTCATTTTAAATATATCTAACAATTTAAGTTAATAATTAAGAAAAAAGCGGCACTTTATTTCGTATATATTTACTAGTTCCTAATGCAAAGACAATTGCAAAACCAATATCCCGCGTCCGAAGCAAAAGTGTATAAATTAGAAAAGCAGTAAATCCATTCGGACGTTTTAATTGAAATCGCAGCACTTAATTGAGTGCGGGACGCGCATGCGTGAGCCTGATTTATGCCAATTGTCTATTTAGTGCGCCGCTTCACACCTGCATTTTAGGAAGTGGCTGACATGCAAGCAGAACTAGTGTTGTTTAGTTCCTTTGTACACACACAACATTCTATCGCATAAGTATATAGGATTAGGATACCTAAAGCAAAGCACGAAGTGCGGTACGCCGCAAACATGTGCTTTGTAATACTTTACTTTTTGTTGTGTAAGTATTTTTTAGTTGTTGTGTTTTTTTATGTGTACCTATGGGCCTAAATATGTTGCCTAATAATGATGATTTCTGATCTGATAATACATTAATACGAGTATCTCGATCGTGTTTCGGTGAAGAGAATAGAACTAAAAACAATTACTGAGAAACCAACATACAGCACCAGAAAGAAAAAAAATTAAACATAAAGTAGCTAAGTAATTAGAAAAAAAAAACCACTACAAATTACAGACAACTGACTAAAAAGAAAGACCTTATAAATACTTGGTGCTGTTGTGGTCGCTATAAAAGGACACAACTAACTCAGCATACGCTGTAGCATAAGTATACTACAGCGTTGGTCTTCCGTGCGCCTTCCTTCCTTTCCGTTGCTGATAACTATGGTGACTGTGGCAACTCTGCCTATCCATGGCAGTGGCGGAATCGGTAATTTAATTTGTCACGGTGGTGAGATTAAGTAGTGTAATGTTAAATGTATAAATAACAATAATAATTTGTCCCAGCTTCAGGCTTATTTTGTCATACAACAGTTAGCATGAAGTGACGTGATAAGTTAATATGAGCCGTTTTTGTATCGCTATCGATGTCTGATTTTGACTCTCATTTTTGTTGTTAGATATCTGTAGATAGTCGTCCCATATATACCTTTAAAAACTACTTCAAATGGCATCACGAACAAAATTCAAGTAAGAAAAATAGTATACCTATGTAAAGTACGTAAACTGTATTTGTATGACTATAATTGAATGGTCTAATTATGAGTAAATGAAGAACTGAACTGAACACAACAATTTTTTTTATTGTAGTGCTAGAGAGAAATACTAATAATACCGTTTTTATCTGAATTGGTACGGTAGATATAACATATTTTCCTTAATTTTAAAGTAGAGCTTATTAACATTATTTATAAGTAAATATAATCGTAGTAGTTTGTTACCTATAGAGTTACAATTGTAATCTTCTTGTAACTATAACTTTGATATAATAAAATAATGCACAAACAAGTAATAACAGTGCGTTTATATAACTATATTCTTGCCAGACAAAGAAAATATACATACCACTCAGTAAATAGATAGGCTTGTCATTGTGGGAGCAATACCGTGCTCCCAGATTAGTAGTTAGTGTCACTTACGCTTGTTTTCGAAGCAACGATAAAAGCCAGTATTATGTATAAAAATTCTGAATTTATTAAATTGTAGGCTGAACCGGACCAGCAAGCCAAGCAAGAGACACTTATAATCGTTTCCGATAAAATAGAGACAGGTTCCGAAATTAATACTATAATAAAGAAGCCCTTGGGCAGAAAATTACATATTCAATAATAAATATATAATTACTGTGAACGACAAGTACGGTCCACCAATCATGATCATTACGTGCGGGGGCCATTAGGTAAGTAGCAGGCAGTTATCGGAAGTGGGCATTCTGTGGGCAAGTGGCCAGTGGCCACGGAGACGCATGTCAGTTAGTAGTTAGCATAAACGACGCCACGCCCACCAGATGTCACTCGAGTGTAAACTGTTAACTTTTCAGTAAGTTTTTTCACGTATTGCGTGATCGTACGGTGCATTAAAAGGCACTTGGGGTTTGTTTATTGGGCTTCAACGGATTGCGCTTGGGAAAAGCTCGTTGCGAATCAACAAAGTTGCTTTGCAGAAGTTGCATGTAGACATCGATAAGCATTGGTGTGAACTCATACTACGTCGTCTCTCATTAGTAGTTGTAGGAACGCAACGTACCCATTTGTAATCAAACGAGTTTTAGTCTCAGCACAGCGTGACCACATACCTAAAGGTGTTAACTGTAAACCCACAATCTTCCACGTGAAAGAAATCACAAATGAGAGACTAATACATTTTTTAGAGATAATCTATTTATAACTGGCTTTGATTAATTAATAAATCGATCCCAATAAATCACTTCTCAATTTCTCACCACTTCACACAGCAATAACTAGGTACGTGGTTTTACGACATCGTAAACTAATAAAAGTTGGAAGCGCGAACAAGCCAATAGATAATGAACTTTTATTGGTCAGTTTTACAACGTCCCTTAGCGGTTATAAAGGGGCAGTGACGGTTGCCTACTCTCCGTCTTTGCTGCATTGCAGAAATGAATAGAGGACTAGATTGATGAATGTATCAAATAATTGTCATGAAATAAATGAACTTTATTCTGCATCATCACCATGCAGATGAGTACCTACAGATAGATACGCGTTCCTTAATCATGACTGGTGGTCCCGTTTAGCACTACGTCCAATTCGTCTGAAACTCACGGTAGTTCTTTCTGTATATAAAATAGTGATTCTAATTTTAAATTGGTAGTTTCTTACTCCCACGCGCGCGGAATCTTTCGTCATTTTGGGCTGGATCCACACAAAGAGAAAAAAATACATATTTTCATTCCACCGGATAACTGCGTCCAGTACGTTGGCATGAAATTACAGAATCGGTGAATTTGTAGGTATAGGTGCATTTTGTAGCTAAGTCAATTAGGCATTATTGCAATATAGCAAAAATCATATCATAATTTATTTATTTATAATTGTTCTCTTGTGGACTTACAGTTGCCCAAAGCGTCCACAAGACAGATATTATACAAAGGTTTCTTAGGTACTAAACACTAATTACTACATTTATAATTATTATATTTAAATAGTATCTATAAGTATATCAACATACTACAGATAGCTGAGACTATTTGCAAAACGAATAATTTTTAGTCTAAGTGACGACCAACTGTCTGCAAACACATCGGCGTCCTGGATTTGCGCAAGGAAACCATTCAGTAGTGCGATTGCTATAATATAATGTTTTCGTATTAAGAGTAAGTACGAGTTTGAGAGTTGACTAATACGGTCATGTAATGTCTATAATGCTACACAATTTCTTCTCTTCTTCTTTATTTGCCATAATCAGATATAGAAGTTTTTGTGGCAAAAACGCCAAATAACTACGAGTAGGGATTTCCTTTTGATGGTATTTAATTTGTATATAACTGTTTTAAATACTTATTTCGAAGTTATATTTCGTAGTATAGATTAAGGTCACCAAGTTAAAGCTCAAAATGCATTAAGCCGTAGTAAATTAGTTTTACTGTAAACAATTTAGTGCCGGACTTGGCACCATTTCAGATAATCTATGGAACTTGGCACCCATTTAGATCTCAATTCTTTTGTCGGTGAAGACGACAACCAAGCATCGCATATTCTTAATTTTAAATGATGCACTAATCCTGATTGATTAGGCCCAAAAATATAAATGTTTAAAGTGGACTGTATACAAATGACTGGTAGTTCCTCTCGTAAAATAACAGTGACTGACTCTACTCTAATATTGGTGCCACCTTGGTTCTGCTTTTTCTTATGATTCGTAACAAGTAAATAAGAAGTCCGGACGGATTGTAAATGGCTTATATTGTTTATCACAGATTATGTTCTTAATAAAACGTATTTTGAAGTTAACACTGTATATAATAAAGTTACTTATTTATAATGACTTTAACACTGATTTTATCTAAATCTAGGACACAATGTCTAGATTCCTAAACTTTTCCTGAGCTGAGTTCCCAACGCACTTTTTCTTTCTTGTTCTGGGTTTCTTCCTTGGAGTGTCTCTTCGGTACTAAGTGAAGTACGTTGCGAACTCACCTCCTTTCTTTCGCAATGGCTGACCGTAACGTGAGCACCATGAAGTTGCGCACGCTACGAGGCGCCGTCCGAGTATAAATAGGGAATCTTACAAATCTCGCGGTTTTCCGCGGATTGCGGAGGCTGTGATTATCTCACTGGCCTGTACTAGGACTCATCGAGTCGGCGTTCGGTGTGGTCACACGTGACCCTTTATACTTGGACAGTGTCTCCCTAATATTGGCTCTGAGAGGGAAGAACGTTGTGTAAAAACGACTATTCTGAAATTATTCAATCTTAAGAAATTCGCTGCGCGACCATTTCTTAGTGCCTGTGATTCAAACGGGGCTTATAATATGCGCCTCAGCGCCTACTTTATATAATAAAAACCTTATTGTCTCAGAGTCAACTGTTTGTGAGTTAGCTCACAAACATGCCATTTTCATAGCGTAATTTCGATCTACGATCGACATATTTTACATTATTACGCAATCTTTCATTCTACTGCGTATGGAAATTTCCAAGTATCATTGCGCAATCACTCGAATTGTGTCATAATACTTGCTGAAATGAATAAACTCGCCCTAAAGAGTTATTCCTTCCGCTTAGTGCGACAAGGTTCTAATATTTACGTAAATATGACAATATTTCTTAAATATTCCATTTTAAATAACAGGGTTACTCTTACATTTACCTAGCTAACGTCTTATCTTTATTTCTTTCTAAATTACGTGCTAGGTACATTAGGGGAGGGTAGGGTCTGTCGTCTACATTAATATTGAACTTGGCTCCCATTTTCACATTTATGTTTTTGATGGGATTATTTTAACGTGTATCTTACACAAAAACTTCTTTTAAAGTTATTCAATCGATTTCCATACAAAGTAAACTAAAACCAAGAATATCTTGCAACAAAGGACAATTAGGTAAATTGTATGACATTGAGTAGCATAATATAATACTTACTCAGGTTTCGGAAAATTTATGGAAAAGTCACTAAAATAAAAAAATATAGGTAGTACAATTTATCGATAAATTAATATTGTTGGGAAGTCACTAGGACAATTTTATTCGTACCACAAAAACTTCTATACTAATAATGGCCATAATAAATGATAACAATTTACAATACTTACATGAAGAACGTAAGTAATTTATGTTAATCCCGAAACATTTGGTTTGGGAAGCTACTCAACTGCCGACAATTTAGCGTGTTGATTAAAATTGTCTAAGTTTATCCATCTAGAATACCACTTAAATGTCCAACTTTGTATGGAAGTGTTTCTGACCCACTTTATGTTGAGTATATTGTATGTTTGCCCTATTTCATTAAAACCTAGCACATCCTTATCCAAATGCATATGTTCATGTGTGTACATATGTTAGAGTGTAGTTTATGTTGTTTATGTTATCCGTAAAAAGCTAAATTCGAATTAGTAACTACTTAACTGTTCTACTACTACTAACAAACTAATGCAATACTCGTGGTTTTAATTTAAATTTGTTAAGCTTATAAGCTTCAACGACTTCCTCGGTCCTTCATTACTGAAGATCGCGACCACGTATGTTCTGTCTCCAATCTCCATAGAGTGTGGTCATATACCGTGTAGGCCGCACGTTGGATACTGCCGCCAACCAACTTCTTCACTGCAGCATCAGACCATCTTGTGGGTGCTCTATTTTAAGCACACCTGCCCGGCTAGTATGATAGCTTATACCGTCACGTTATATGGCCAAAATGTACTGAAACGTCACATAAAACGTGACGGTATAAGCTATCATACTAGCCGGGCTGGTGTCCATTTGACCTAAGATCATCAGCTTCTCTAGATCATGCTTGATCTATGTCCACAAAACCTGGACGTGCGTTCCCCGCATATTGTAGGCTAATAAATAATGATAAAAAATACTTCTACAGGTAATTTAGGTACGTAATAACTGAATTACACTTTAAAAATGACAAAATCCAGATGATCTTTACAAAGTACAAACTCTGGAACTCACGAACCTTATCCCTTTGTAACATAAGTATAGATATTATAATCGCATTATAAAATGGGCAAAGTAATTTTAAACGGCCCACATACAGTAATACATCTATGACTAGCACGATTATTGTCCAACAATAACATTTCGGGCGACCAAAAGTCCCTGACAATTCCCGAAGCGGCTATAGATGTATCCGCGACAATAATTTGAATGGAAACCGATATTTTGCAACTCGTACTACATTTTGGATTGAGCCAGTTATTTATGAGGGTGAGCTTGATAACGGTCGGGGGTGGTTTATTAGCTTATAAGTCTCAGTTTTAGTACCTACTACGAACAACCGCTGTATCAATGGTATCAACGGGGGCATGTATGAAACTTGGCTACTTGTTACACTGAAACTAATATACAATTGTCGCTATACAATCAAGGACAACAAGGATGCTTGTTGTCCTTGATTGTATAGCGACAATTTATGCAGTCCGTTTTTTATGTAGTCAGTGCAAATTCGAATTACATGTGCACTGCCTTTTATGTTTAATACATACATACATGCATTACAAATATACATATATGTATATCAGAATATATTGTCTTTAATATATTTATCCTATTTACATTACAATAATCTGACAAGTGTGCAATGACTATACATGATGATTTAAACATGTATTTCAAGCAATAGATAAATGTAATAGCAAAGCTGTGCCCGGCCCACATATTACAAATAACACATCCCAAACCGTGGGATAACATACCTATACCCTATGTTCACTCTGAAGGTCCGATCTAAAAGCTAGTGAAAGAAATTTTGAAATCGGATGAGTAGTATCAAAAGCTGGTCCAACGTTGATAACACTGACACTCTTTGTAGACCGGCACAAGACAGAAACAAATTCCGGAAGAAGGTCGCTGACATCCGTTGAGGATATGGCACAACGAAAAGAAGAGGAGTAGTTAAGGAAACTGCCCCCTACATGTTACAAACTCACAAACTTCACGTATTTAACTATACTAAGAGTGAGTGTACATTAGATGTATACAAATACCTACCTATTTAGTTCCTACCAATCCGTTATTTTTGCCATTATCTAGGAAGTAAACAAATGAATCATTATTGGAAGCCAACAAAGGCCTGTGACATGTTCCCAAGGCACAGTTAGCAGGTCGCCGCGATACCATCTCTCACGAACCACGAACCACACGCTCGGACTGATCCCTATTGAACGAATTAAACGAATCTCCATTCGTTCGCCGTTCTAATTAAAAAGATATCGGAGTAAAAACAACTTTACTTCTAATATTTATTGTATTTTTAAAGAAAATTTCAAGTTTTTTTTTTACAAACTTAACTAAATTACTAGTGGAATTTAGTTTATTTTTGTACCAAATGGATGTAGCTTTAGAAAAAAAAAGGTTATTTCTATCCGCCCAAACAGATTATACGAGTAGGTATTTCCCTCAGCGTTAAACTTTTAAAAATTCTGTCTCAGCCATACTAAATCGAATCGACTAAAGAAAAATAGCTTTCAGCCGAATAAAACCCGGAGCAACCCGCAAGATTTCCAGTTTTTGGAAAAAATCTAGGCAAAATAAATGATTTTTTTAAATTAATTTAACATTTCATTTGAAAATTAAATTAACTTATTATATAATAATAACATTATAAATTTAATTTATCACTGATTTATATGAAGGTAAACTATATATCTAATTAAATTAAGTAAATGTGTTATTATTACTTAAAATTTAAAAATTAAAATCCTTACTTTCCGAGCCTCGGCAATAGCCAATAATGTACTATTACTAATATTAATTGTAATTTCGGGAAAGTATTTATTTACTTTGTGGCTTGTTCATCATATATTGGAAACTTGCGATTCATTTTCAGCCACTTCCAATGGTCGGATTGATTTGTAACCACTTTGGCTTAGTTGGTAGTGACCCTGCCTACGAAGCCGGAGGTCCCGGGTTCGAATCCAGGTCACGGCATTATTTGTGCATTTATCACGAATATTGATCTTGAGTCTTGGATGTTTCCTATGTACATATTTATCTGTATAAGTATGTATAGTACCCATAGTACAAGCTTTCCTTAGTTTGGGACTAGGTCGATTTGTGTAAGATTGCACCCCAATAAAAAACAAATTTGGTAAGCATGTAAAATGGTAACAACTAATTGGAAAAAACTTAGTTCTTTTTCCACATTTGTACCTCGCAATGTAGTTATACTTCCATGCAACCTTTGCATATGTGTAAATGCGACTTTAGACCATTAAATACATGGGTAAGTACGCGCTATCAATCTAACTTCAAAGTAAAACAACAATTTCAGTCCACGTTGGAATCAATTTCATATAAAACTACAAATTTAAAACGTACGTGAGTATTAACTTGACCACATGATTGAAACGCGTATCTCAATCATAATTTCATTGCTCCTGCGTCTACGCATTCAGTTTACGACCGGCAATCATAGCACGTCATAAATGTAACATTGGGTGCATCGTGTAAATCAGAAAATGTATGAATGTGTGCATGTCCCGAGACACGAGCCCTTTGTGAGCTGGTTGAGGTAGGGTTGACAACTCATTGTTTTCTTACAATTTCACTAATGCGAAAAATATACATTTTCTTCAGAAGCATCAACTTAATTTAAGGCTCTTGGATGGCCGTAGGATTATGTTCGAAAATTAATCGTTTCGAAAACTTATTATTGAAACCTGAATTGTCAGTTATAGATGTGCGTTAAGTGCGCTAAAATGTATTATTGTCATCTGATTAAGAAAAGCTATAAAAAATCCTTGGGCCTTCAAATAAAATGTACTTAAATATAACTATCACTAACGCAATTACTTCCTTCCTTAGTTTACATTTAGATTTCATGTACCGATCCTAGTAACTGTTATAAACGAAGTGTAAGTATATATTTTGAAAAATGTAGAGCAACATACATAAGATGGAGTAGCAGCCCTACGTTAGCAACTGCAGTATGTATAGTATGCACAAGAAAGGAGATCTCTCATCTCGCTACAGCTGCGCGGCTGCCCGCGTGTACATAATGATATACGGAGCCTCGAGTGACCCCCCTCCCGTCCCTCACTCGCCCGCCCTACATGTAAACCTTTACCAAACAGGTCCGCGACAGGAGCCTTATAAAATTGCCATATTTTAATAAGAAACCACTGCTGAATATAAATTAATTTAACTTAATAAAAATAAAACCGTCAGAGTCCATGTATTGATTAATCGTTCATACATTATTCAGTATATCTCTAATTAATTCGGGAATCTTCGGTGTTGAAGCTTAATATCATAATGATGACGATTATAGTAAAAATTACCTCAGTTTATGTACAATTTAAATAATTAGGTATCGGCTTTTGCGGGCCAATTTTCAACAGTTAACCTTCAGGGTTGCCGCGCAGCTCATAAATTCTGTACTACTGCATCGGACAAAAACGCCGCGAATGTCTATCGAGTTGTGGACTGATTAAATTGAATTATGATCATAATTGATGGATAAAAACTCGTGTATGGGTTGACTGGTTTTGAAAAAATGAAACACTTCGTTAAGGAGCTAAGATGCGTTTCATACGTTCGAATAATAAGGGTAGCTTCCAGTTTTTACCGTTGCATCTGCCTCCAGAACGTTTGCGCTTTGGTATGCTATAATTAAGTGAGAAACATGGCTCGGCGAGAGCCATTATTCTTAATCGAAATTCACCTATTCGCGTCTATTCTTCAGTCTTCACATAGGTAAGTAACGCAGATAATAAACTATGCTGCGCTAAACCGGCCTGTATAGCCAGTTGGTGATACTGCCTAAGAAGCTGGAGGTCCCAAGTTCGAATCCCGGTAAGGGCATTTATTTGTGATAAGCAAACGCGTTCGTTCCTGAGACTTGAATGTTTTCTATGTATTTATGTATACATCTAAGTCTTTAATATATCGTCGTCTATTGCCCATAACACATCGCCTTATTGAGCTTACTATGGGACTCTCGATTTGTGTAAATTTGTCCCCTAATATTTACTATAAATAGTTTTGTAACTAGCACCGAGTAGAAGAACACTAGGATTAGGTAGTGTGACTGGCAAAATTTTTACTTAATTATTGATAATATCTTATTAAGACGTTATATAAATATACAATAAGCACAAAAGTTTGGGACGGCACGCAATACCTCTCTAAAATTGAGTCGTTTTAAAATTCGCGTCTCGCGATACGTGGATATCAGGGCAACCAATAATTTTTCGTATCGCCGGAATAATTACCTGCTATCGTCGAATTGGCAGGCGCAGGTCGAGGACCTAAAAGATGGCCGACTCATAATGGAGGGACAGCAAAATACGCGGAATTGGGTATTTGCCACAAATCAAAATTTATTACATGGTGTCACTCTATGGATAGTAAACTTTTAACATTTCACCATGAATTGTAGTGGAAGGTGTACGCAAATCGATGTTCATAGAGGTCAAAATAAAAATTCTGACCCTCAGTTCTTAAAAAAAATCCCTTTAGGAGGGTAGTGCGGAGTCATTATTTTTGTGCATCGCCGGAATAAGTCACAGGAATAGTTATTTGTTTCTGGGTCTTGAATGTTTTTTTATGTATTTAAGTAGTTATTTGTGTACTGTATATAAGTATTCGTCATCTAACTACCCATACTAAAAACTTTGCTTAGTTTGGAACTAGGTCGATTTGTGTAAGATTGTCCCCCAATATTTATTTTAATTATTTATACTTATGTATATATGTAAGCACTTTATTGTACACAATAACAGGTTAAAACATATACGGTAAGGATCTCTGTCAGCTAACCTTATCTAATGTGATGCTCTCTTACGCGCTCTGACGCTTGAAACAGTATAGGCTATCATGTCAAAACGCATCAGATGATGTGAATTTGATGGTATTAACTGTATGACATCGATATCGTGAGATGATTTTATTTATTAATTATGATGAATAAAGCTTTTCTATTTGTATAGCTATGACTAAACAATCGAGCATTTCCGGACGAGTGGCTGCAATGACTACACTGTCAAGCTGATAAAATACCTAAGTAAAACGAAACATTGAAATAAATACCTCCCTACTTGTCTGTCGTGGAAAGTCGGAAAGAAAGCGAAATGAAAAATCATCACATTAAAGCTTCTTACGATAAAAAAAATGTAAGACTAGTAGGCTATTAAATTTATAAAATTCAGAATAGTTTATCTTATATTGTTGTAACATAACCTAACATGCGAGATTCACTCCGGAGCAGTGAAAAGCAAAACAGTTGACATCCAGTAAATGTAATGCAGCAATTTATTCCTGGGGAAAAAGTCTCTAGTTCAGTACATATTTACTGATCGGACTAACTTGGTTTACAATAATTGGAAACATCGTAGATATCTCTGCAATCTATAAACGTAACAATCACGCCCTTATATGTCGAAAATTGTATGTAAACCACATATTATAGGAATAAGTATGACGCCATAACAGAAACTGTATCGAAAGCGTTCAAATGGTGGAATTACTTATCTACTTTTTACACAAAAGAAATCACTATCAAATCCCAATTTAACGAGTTGACGCGTACGTATAATGCTATTCTGCATTTTTCAACTCTGGAATCGAACCAAATAGAGTATAAAGGCATTTGTATTTTTCTTTTGCGGACCGTACCGCGAGCGTATCGTGGAATTCAGTTTTTAGCAAGCGTTTGACTCTTCGGTCGCCTTATTCGGTATCCAGATGAAACGGACTCTACCATAGTCAATTTAATTAATAGACCTTCCCACCGGCTGTTCAAGGATAAGTCAATGAAGTCATTATACATGCTTGAGATATAACTATAGACTAGAGGTGCCTGCTCAACTCGTTCTGTTGTTTTATTTCGAAATATACCGTTTACGTGATGATGATACCTATATCATTTTCGCTAGAGATTTTATAATACATCAACGAACAAAATGCCCGCTCTATACACATTGATAGTTTATTGACTGCATAGTAACAGTGACTATGTTTTGTTGCACGTACTAAGAAGCTCTATCGATCGATAGGCATCAGGACATTTTGCACGCTTAACTATAAAAGCGGGGACAGTCGGGAAACATCAAAGACCCTTCAAGCCTGGTCCGGTAAATTAAAACATTGCAAAACAGCTCTACCAAAGAAGTCACCCTTGGGCGATTTCAAAAATGGCGTCGCGCGTCGACTGGTGACGGCGACGAGTCAGTTTTTCGCAACAGTCTCCACTCGATAAATAATGTCGCGGACTTTGGCAAAAACTCACCTAGGGTCCTGTTCGGTGGCCGGCGGCGCGCCCCGCCCCGCACCTCCCTGTTCGCCCCCTCCGCTCCCGCACTCTCTCCTTTGCTTTTTCTGCTCATTCCGCGGCGCCGGCGCAGTCTGCTCCGTTCCATTATTATAGACGTAACCCTAACTATTTACACTGCTATTGGCTAAATAATACCTACTTATATTTATGGCAATTTGTTTAATTTCACCGACTGTTGAAACTGCAGGAACACGATCACGTTACACTATACTTATGCGAGAGTATTGAAGGGTACATGGCGCGGAGATACTGTCACACGAGTCCGTCACACGCGACGACGCGACACGACACGACACAATAGCGGGTAGGTAATTAATTTAACTTACGACTCTTTACTTAGCTTTAAGGGTACGAGACCGGGTCTCTTTGGTAGGCATATTTGTACAATATAATATAGTTCGTCTCGCCGACTCTGCCGAGCTGGGGGCGCTAGTGTCGCAATGTCGACCGCACTACGATACACCTACACTATGTAACACGGAAGAGATTTCTACAAATTGCACTGGTTTCCATACGCGAACATCTTCGACGGTAGCGCGAATTAAAATATTTTAATTACAAAAAAATCAACAAAAACAAAAACCCGAAACAAAAAAATAATACGACCCGTTTCTAGTCTAGCATTTAACCGTTTATTGTTCCCTCAATCAATTAGAAAAACATTGCGTCTATTATAATAACTAATAAAAATAATCACAACAACCGAACAACACTTATGTAGATAACGAAAATAATTACAAACAATGTACAAAACACAAAGCTAGGGAGTGTTCGGCGGACTGCGGTATATAGATCCTATTTATCACTTGCGCACGCGATCTAGTGCTCGGGGTGGCCCTGCGCCGCCGCGGCCGCCGCCGCCGCCGCCGCCGCCGCCTTCTGCGCTTGCGCCTGCTTCTCTTGCTCATTTAACTCTTTTATAGCCTGAATCTCTTTCTTTAATTTCATCCTTCGATTCTGGAACCATATTTTTATCTGTCGCTCCGTGAGACAGAGGGCGTGCGCCATTTCTATGCGTCTCCTCCGCGTGAGGTAGTGATTCGTGTGGAACTCCTTCTCTAATTCTAGCGTTTGATATCTGGTGTAGGTTTGTCTCCCTCGCCTTCTGAGGCCGTTCGCGCCTGAAACAAAAAAAGAATAGATTATTATCATTATTTACTTTGCATCAAAGGGTTTGTGTGAAGTATTTGAGGACGGTTGGGGCTCTGGGAAGCGTCAGAGTGCTGAATGGGACGTTGTCGCCGCAGCAAACGACGGTACAATTGGCGGTGTGGACAGCTTCATTTCGTTCAAACGTCGATATTGATAAACGGCGCGGTCGTTCCTTTTACGCGCCGCCAAACGACCGCAGATACCGGCTTGATTAAGAAACATAAGCAGCGTAGGATGAACATAAATCTTACTGTACAAAGTATCTCTACATTAAAACATATCGATAGCCTTTATTACTTCTTCGGAGCTACCTCGAAAATGTTTTCGGCGTACGTTCTGGTACGATGTCGTGTCGAAAAATTCCAAAAACGTAATGAATCATTATCGACCCACCCCTATACTTGAATGCCTATTGAAACGCGTACGGAGAACTCGATCTGCGGTCATGATAAGTAGAGGCCAATAGCCGGGACTCGCGAAAATTCGTCCGCCCGTAGGGTTGACACTTGCTCCAGAAAAATGTACAGTTAGGGGGTAAAAAGTAAAAGAATGTACCTATATAAAAAAAATTGTAGGTCTTTAGTAAACGTCATCGTAAAAATGAAATGAAGTACAATCAATCAAATATCAAACCGATGGGTTTATTGTCATTGTGACCAGCTAACTTTGTAAAATAATAAGCTAACTTGTATATTTTCTAAAATAAGTAATCATGTTAAAGTTGTTGACTTACTTTGCAGTCTTGTGACTATTTATAACCAACAATTTCCTAAATATACATACAAATTAACAAATTCGTAATTCTTGCAAGTCGCACTTTCAGTGTTCGGATTGGTAAGTAGGCACAATGTAATAAAGGTTAACATAAAAAATAGTACCTATACCTTATATCAGTAGGAGAATTTTTGATTGGAATGTGGCTTGTAAAAATCCTTTGAGTATCTATGTCCCTAGCGGTGGAAAATAAATTCCATATTAATGGTTCAAATTTGTGTGAACACATCGGTAACCCTAAGCAGTGCCGAACCCGAGGCGTCTTGATTATGTACTGAAAGCTTTCATTGCATGCCGACGAGTTGCGTGCTCTTTCGCGTACCTACAGATCGCACGCTGGGACGCTTGCTTTTTTTTCATGTAAAAGGTACACGGTAGGCTATATGCTCGCGAGTTAATTAAAATCGTGCCATATCTATCGGTCCTACGTTGAGATCGGTTCGCTTATTTATTATTCAACCTCGGTTTTCTATGCACCCTTCTGTTACCTTGAGAGGAACTGGTGCTAAAATTGATAACATTAAATATTTGGATTATCTAAAAAAAATATGCGTAAGCTATTTACCTATTATTTTTACCGTTTATTGAGATCCAAGAGTTTGTTACTTAGATGCAACACTGTCGATAGGTAGGCACGAGTAACTAGCGGCATGTTGTTCCTAAATCGTATATAGGTATTTAGATAAAAAGGATTTTTATACGTATAATGTATTTAATAAAATCTATAGGTGACACTATTAAGTACAAACACGGTATATATATATGTAATTGCGTAATGTTTAAAGGAAATAACAAACACGTGCACCACTCGTAGCATCCACTCAAACCACACATTGCCCGTCGATACGAAAATAAACCCGGGATCGGACCCACAACAATCTTCTCACAGTAAAAGGGTTACCAATTTAATGGCTTAATTATCTCAAGTGGGTTCATCGACGAATATTTCCGACTTTGAGCTTTAGCACATAATAAATAAGGATGGCCTTGTAAATTCATTCCGGCAGAAGCAAGAATAATAATAATAATAATATAAGCCATTTATTCCTTAATATCATTCCAAGTACATGCATTACAATTTATAAACATAATTCATTCAAATTTACAATTTCATGCTAGGTATTTAAATTTATATAACTTTTAAATTATTTAAATTAATTATCGATTTGCATTCATTCAAACATAATAAAATATAAATTCGATTATCATAATTTAGAATGTAAATAATTAGTTTACAATTTCGCTTTCATGAAATATTAAGGACCTCTTCTCGAGTACAGGCCTCCTCCAACTCCTTCCATTTCTGTCTGTCTTCGGTTGTCTTTATCCAATGTTTTCCTGCTACTCGTATTTTAATTATTTCATCTGACCACCTTTCTAAGGGTCTTCCTCTCTTCCGCTTTCCGGGTGGACCGGGCCATGTCGTTACGGTTTTTGTCCACTTTGCTAAATTTCACTTACATATATAGTAAGAGGCTGAAAAATATATATATTCAATAGGTACGAAGTTATAAAAACATGTGTATATACTACACGGACTTCCTATACAATATCTATACTACAAAGTTTTAAAGGAGTCTGCACCTAAGGAATTATGCAGTGTCTAATATCCATTACGTATTTTATTTCCACGACTGGAAAGATTAGTTGCCTAGGTATACATAATTTATTTGTATTTACGAGCTCCGTCGTTCCAGAGTTAAGTGCTACCTTTTTAATAATTAACAAAAATTCATTGGGCTACTAGTGGCTAATTGAGTGACGCTAATTGCGTAAGCCGTAAAAGCCTGAGGGTACCACATAAATTGCACCAGGCTTTTCTTTCCTTCTTGGTAAGGGACTTAATGTAATTTATACGTGGTTTTTTTAAGTTATGCGGGTTGAGAATCGATAAATATATTTATTTTTTCTTCCAAAAAATGCTAAAATAACCAACTTAATATAACTACTACAATAGCAATCTGTGCAAAGTTTTGGCAACAGACTAGTACTTACTTTAAATTACAGACGTACTTACATTTATTTTCTTAGTATGTATGTATATGTAGACATTTAAATGATACAAATAAATGACGAATGAATTAAGTCTTAAAGGTCAAAGTATGAGCCATCCACTTGACTTAAAACGGTAGCATGACATTAAGCATTACATGATGGCCACCAAAGTGACAAAAAATACGCAAAAACGTCACCAAACACCACATGTCGCACTAATTAAGGGCGACCATAATTTCGGTGTCAATTTGCGCCTTGTAAATTCACCTCAAAATCCGGAGTACGCCATAAAAGTAATAAACATGACATAAATGGCTTCATTAAGAACGCGGGCGGGGTCCGTGACCTAGCAAAAAAGACGTGTAGTGACACTACACAGTGAAAAAGCCCTTAATAGGTATATAATGACGGAAAATGTTTCCGTAAGAAACAAATCTGGAAATATCATCTGCTTCGACGCGGTAACGGCTTCCATATTGTTGGGGCTGAAGACTGTGACGTCGCTTAACGTTTCCTGTTACGTTTGATATGGCGACGTAATGCTTACGTCAGTATTTGCTTATACATATATGGTAGGTGTGTTTAATATTATTATGTGAATGCTAAATGTCAGTAGTTCATTTTTAAACGAGGTTTATTGGATACACGTTTAAGAAGAATTTCATGACTGTGTATGAATATCGTGTAGAACAAAAAGTTGTAAAATCGTCAGTTTTTTCGACGCCAAAAAAGGCATGACAATTAAAATCAAATCCGTTTAAAAAATCAAAAGAATATCTCTTCCACGGAAATCAAGCAGCGACCGTTCCCAAGATTCCCTAGTACCTCGTACAAGTGTCAGCCCAACCCGTTTTGCAACACGTGTCGCGAAATAAAAGAAACTTGTCCGCCTCCCCCGTCTCTCCCCACGGCGACAAAAGGATTGCGCATTCTGCCCAAGTTATATTAGTCGTAAAGAATTTTGGACTAAGATCTATAGCTTGTAAACGCAGTAACTCTCAATGGTCCCGCAATTGCGGGAGACATTTGCAACAACTGTTGTTTTGCTTCAACGTTTTAATTGTTCCTAATTCGTAAAACTTTTCCATGTGATTTACAGCTGTTGTTTTAGTGGATCGGCGGCTTTCGAGGGCCATTTGTCGTCTTTTTACAAAACCGTGAACATGTGGTTCGGGACATTTGACAACGCTGGAAGTGGTTATTTACATTGTGCGGTCGTTAGCGAGTTTTAATGGAGAAACCAATTGTTAACGCACTTTTTTAGTTTAATGACTCAACGAACCAAAACGAAAAAACGAACCCGTATGACCTTTTTCACATTCATGTTTCGGTTGATGAAAATCATAGAAAGATCATTACGATTACAGACTAGGCTGGGTTGCACCGACTTACGATCACAGACTGATCAACGTTAAATATGGCGCCGGCAGCTGTCATCCCATAGAAACTTATCAAACTTTCCATACATTGAAATTTTAACGAACACAGCTTACGATTACAGACGGTTTGGTGCAACCCAGCCTAAGTACTCGTATAGCATATTGTTCTGTTCATTACCGTGAGAAGAAATTATGAAATTACGGAAAATAATAGTATTTTATGCTACAGTTATATAATTAGGGTCCTTAACATGCGATAGTCGCACAAAACGAGCGTAGCGAGTTTTATTATTAAAGACTCGAAAATTTTAAGACCTAATTAAGTAACACTGACGCGCACCTCTTTAAAAAATTTAATAAATATCAGTTGTATAATAATGTATGGAAATCCTTTTATGATTTTTGCACCTGTTATATAATGAAAAAAATAAAAAAGTATCTATGGTATAGACTATATTATATAAAGTTTATTGTTTTAATACTGCTGACAGTCATTTAATTGACAGCTTATAATGCTGGAGTAGAAAAACACATTTTATGTAACAGAATCTCTAATTGTATAGAACAACTTTTCGTTTTTTATATAGTTAATTTTCATTAGGTTATCTCCACGAGCACTGAATATCTAGATTAGATTCATCTTAGATAGCGCAGCACCGAGGAGCCAATTGTCGTTTTTGCATATTTCAAAGGAAGGGCTGCATTAAAACTGATCACGTCGGCAAATATGCCCACGCGCACAATTTTCTTCGATAAAATTATGTAAAGTAGATATTTGCGAACCGGGTCTAATGAGAGATAACACTATGTGTTCGAACACGCTCTACTAGTCACTTTAGTGTCTAGGACTCGTCGAGACAGCGACAGTCTCGCATATTACATAAATTACATAATATCTAATGCGTGTGTGTAATTTTCTGGTGAAGTATATAACTGGTTTAACATAGAGGTCGCAAGGCAGACATAGTAATTTGTGATACGGTTTAAATAATGTTTACAAACGTAGTGCCCATGTGATAATACTGATAATACTAAGCGGTTTGTTTTATGAGACAGTAAGGTATTTATTTACAAAGTGTACCTACCCACTCGGACGTGATTTTTAGTGATTATATCAGCGTCAGAAACTACCTACATCACTTAAATACCTACGGCAAAAAACCACAGCGATTCCTTTTGGTCAGATTAAATTATCAGGTAAAATTATATTTGCACGACATCACCGCATAACTTTCCGAAATCACAGTCATCCGACAAGATTCTTATGTAAAAAAAACGAAATTAACATCTCATCGCACAACGAGCTCAAATAATCACTGCCTCTTTCGGGCACAATTTACTTCATAACATATTCGACCAACCGGCTCAAGGAACGTAATCACTCAAATTGGTAACGCGAAATCGCAAATTACAAAATTGGCATGAAAACATCCTGGTAGGACAATCCGGTGAGAAATTCGTGTACACCTCGAACCTGTACTTGTACATGTGTCGAGAGAGGAGGACCCACAACTTGGGTGGTCCCGATCGAGTGTGCTATAGATGCGTTCGCGGCTGCCGGTTTATTGATACCTATACCTGAATTAATATTTAAATAAATGTTTCGTTGAGTTACGATGCCAATACTCAGCGTTATTGCACTGGGTATAACTGCGAATAAAGCGATGTATAAGAGTTTAGTGTTCTTCGATTAGTTTTTGCATACCTACGTTGTCTATCATTGCATACGAGAATGTACAATTGTACTTACAGTATTGCTACACATTATGAATATATGCATATTTAAGGTCCGATTGGGCCATACTCGAAGGTAAAATCTGTGATTACCCGCCAAAAATCTACGGATTAATCTTGGTATAAACTCTATTCTTGATTGGTAAATTTCTCATTAAAACGTATAGATTTTTTGTAACTTTTAACAAGATGATTGAAATGGTCATTATCACGATAACGAATGCGGTTTCAAATACTAGTATCCTGAAAGACACGGAAGTCACGACACATCTCGCTATGTACTTTTAATAGGACATCGCGACTACAGGCTGCAGCGCGGACTCCCAATCAGTCCACTAGATGTGTATCGACTTAAGAGGCCGCTTGTTATCTCAAAAACGTAATATGAATAATACATTAGGCCAGTACTCAGCCACTGCTTAATTGACTGAAAGGTTTGAAATGAAGCAAGGCTTTCGTCGGACAATCGAGTGTTTTTGTAGGTATGTACCTATATACTTTTTGTATAATCGATACGCCGCTTTGGGAATCGATTATTTATTATGTCCAAGTTTTAATGTAGTTAGCGACAATATATTTTATTCTTGACAAATTATCAGGAATGAAATGAAACGGAATCATTAGTTGCTTTCAAATAGCCAAGATTGATATAAGAAATTAATTTGTAAAACTTTTTGATTTCTTCGCTGATAATTTATAAATTATGAAATCAAGACGTTTCTCGCGCTGAATTCTTAAAAGTGGCAGCAGGTAAGCACAGACCGCCGTAGTCAGTTATTTTACTAGATGCCTATCTAGGCGTTACTGCAGGTAATTCAATTAAAAAGCAATTAAGCTGGGCGTTCACTCTCCTACGTAGATAGGCAGTGTAACAAATTCGATGGGATGAGATTGAAACTGGCGCTTACCTCTTCGAGGTGAGATATCTTCTAGTTTTAGAGGGCGTAAACATATATAATTTTCTAGAAGTAATGTTGAATTGAAATATTTCATTTGTAGTTTTAGGTCATATTTGGAACGCTTCTTAGCAATAAGGTACACGTAGAGAGGAAAATAAACTTTGGCTTGGAAAGGTATTTCATTTTTGTTCTCAGTCATAGGTATTTGGAACGTTTTTTAGCAATACACGTATATAGAGGGAAACAAACTTTTGGATGGAGAGGTGCACTATCTTAATCTTATTTAGTGTTTTACTACTTAAATGGTACGAAGTAAAAATCAACACTTATTTGGACCAAATATTATTTTTAGCAGTTCTGCTCGAAGAACTGTTTAATATACTGAAAGCTACATTATACATAAACCATACATGCATCCGATCAACAACACCGTTTAAAGTAATTGCGAAACATAACCTGCAACGAAAAACATGGTGCTCTCGAACGTCGAATTATCATTTTTGCACCGCACCGAAACCCGGGTTGTTTCAGCTCTTGTGTACCCTAGACGATAATTTCGGTAAATGCAAATTGCTAAATGATGGCCCGAGATCGACATTTCGATAAAAGTGCCGAAATCGAGAGAGCTCCTGTTAATGCAGCACTGCAATTACACGAACTTGTATTTTTGGGTCCGCTACTGAGTATGCCGTGCGGTCTGATTTCATTTTAAATCACGTGTTATTTTATCAGCCAGTTATGGCAGTTTTTAAGAGAAAACTTAACGATAAAAACGTAGCAATATTTTTGTAAAGTTTCAAATTATACTTATCTTTATTGAATTTTAAAACTTTGACCCTGTGAAATTGTATATGTACCCCAAGATAATATTCGCATTCATCTAATACCACTTCTCGATATATTGGTTCAATATCAACCCATAGATCAGAGTTAATTCAATAAAAATTGGACGGCCCTAGAGGATTAGACCAAACCCTGACGTATGTGACACGTGAAAGCCTCAGACTATTTCTTCTAGAAGGGGCGCCGACCGCCCTTTTCAAAAATAAATTTAGGCAGCAGATGCCCGTTTAAACCAGCTTTAAAGAACATTAGTGTTCCCGCGGCGACCTACAGCCGCATCCAAAATGATATCTCAATCGTTCCGAACACACCGATGATTAATATAATCGAATGCTCAAAGCAAATGCAGCAATAAATCAACGATACATCGATTTCAAGTGAAGCGAATAATTATTTGTGCAATTTTCATACAACAAAGACAATTATATTTGGAACGAACAGGGGGCGCGAGTTTTAAAATAGTTTCACGAATCCATTCACGCAAATAATTTTAACACAAAGCTGAAACCGACGCTAACAAGATGCAGCTGTCGCGTCTCTCGCACGTCACGTTTTGAAAAACTCGAGAGTTTTCGAAAATAGAATATAAAATGTGTCACTCCTTCCCGATAAATCAGAGGTGATTAATGTAGCTAAGTTAGGAACGGAACGCACCGCGTGACGGGGCAGTCCCTCATTGGGTGGCGAGGACGCCATATTGCTCGGAACTTGTAGCTGTCAAACTTTGAAATATAGCCGCCGGCTTTCTCCGTTCGCGTTACCGTACTGTCTCAAGTAAATTAAACCGTATGATATGAAACTCATGCGAGCGCACAACAATACCTTATAGTTTTAATAAAAAGCTCCATTGTTATGCCTTTTAAGGTGGCCTTTGTCTATGAAAAAAGTGACCGGTAGCAAAAAACGGACTTTGTTACACGGCAGTTTTCGAAAAATTGACGTATTGTTCACGAGGTGTAAAATAAAATTATTATAGCCTGTAGCATTTCACGGGCGCATAAATTTATAATTTGACATTTTTAGCCAAAACATTTTGTATTTTTATTGTAATATTTAATTTATAAGCTTGATAGATGTGACAGATAAATTGATCCCACACAAATTAAGTGGGTAGGGAGTATAAATATATATTTTTTCCTTTGTTACGGCCTTTTTGAGTCATTATTCATTTTATTACTAAACTATAGCCGATGGTAAAGGCACATCGTATCTTCACTAAAGGGCTGTCGAGCCGACAATTTGCGATTTGTCTTAGTAACGTAAAGGCGAATCATACCGCTCGCGTCGCAATCTTGCACAATTTCATATTATTACGGAGCAGTAGGCAGTTGGTAGGTACAGACAGCAAGCGCTTCGACACCAAATGAGATTTTTTAAATTAAACTGCAAGCACTGACTATCGGTAGATTACATATTATTATTATATTATACAATTTATTAATCAAAATTCCGATTAATGTTAAGATAAAGAAAGGTTTATCAAAAGATCGTATAAGAATCGATGCATTTAGTATACAGGTACTAATGAATTGACACTAGGTCCAGTTCTAGTATTACAACCATATGCTATTAAAACCAAATGAAGAAACAGCGTGTCACAATAAATCTATAAACAGTTAAGTTAAGTAATTAAGATGCTAACCATACAGATTACTTCAATAGGTGTAATAAAGTATCAGTTGAAATAAAATCGTGGAGTTGCAATACTTCGCCGGGGGTTTCATTAAATTGATGGCCTCTTAAGCCCACTTCATAACGCGGCGATCAGCTATTGACACAAGAATCTATCGTATTAACCATTTACGCGTATTTTATGACGCATTGACATCCATTGAGTGGAAGATCGATTCCTAGATAGGTACTAGTATTTGCGGATAAATACTGTAGGTACATTCTGCACGTGGACTAATGTGTATGTTAAGGTAGTACTGATGAATTGGCGGCGAATATTTTAAATGGTAATAACCCCATTTGGAAGCAAGACTAAAAAAATAAACAGCAAGTAGGTATATGTTATTTCAACTAGTTTTATGATCTATGGTGTACATTTATTGCTCTCGTACAAAAAAACACATTCATTTATATATAATACTAAAAAGTTTTAGTTTTATGAAGCTGGAATAGATTCAAGTGACAATTGATTCTATACCTAGATTACCTAGCAAGATACTAGACGGTATTAAAATGTAAGCAAAGGATGTCTTCCTAAAAACCCACTTAGAAACCTAATAAAGCCCATTAATAAAATTATTTTCACTAAAATTTCACCAAATATAACCGCACCAAATCCTCCTTCAAAACTTTGAATCCGTTTGAAAAATTTAAATGGCCGAAAGATACAAAGGCTAAGTCACCTGGAAAGTTGGTATTCAGCAGAGTTGGGCGTTGCTTTGTAAGTTAAGTCAGACTTAAGCAAAGAAACCGCAGCGCCGCGCAGTCTGACGACCGACTTAAATCTCAGGCGGGGTTAAGGCTTGATTACATTAACGATAAAACTTACAAACAACCAACAATTTTTAATAAATATTTCTTCAATTGACCCTATGGACGAGTATGATTTGGGTCGAGGAAATAGGCACGACAAAGTACAGAAAAAGTGGCCTGCGTATTTCACTCATAATAGTATATATATTGAAGTATGTATTTATCTATATAAGTATGTATATCGTCGTCTAGTACCCAATAGTACAAGCTTTGCTTAGTTTGGGACTAGGTCGATTTGTGTAAGATTGTCCCCCAATATTTAGTTATTTTTATTTTAATACATATACGTACAGAGAGAAAAAACGTAGTACTTTCAGACGAACGCAATACCGTAATATGACAGCATAATGTGAAATAACGTAGAATTCCAGAAAAAGCAATAAAATAAAATAAATATGATACATGGTTAGAACTAGAATTATACATGCCATGTGTAATTGATTTCTATTTTTACAAGTAATTTCCTACTTCAATTAATGTTTAATAGAGTTATGAAACTATAAAGGGAATCCCAGTAATATTGAAAATCCGAGTAGGTTCATATATGCAGTATCTTTCAGTTACACGTTTATAAAAACAACACATCATACTATAACCCCGTGACAAGGATGTGTCGATTATATAACGACACTGTTGCAATGCATTCTTCTCTGGATATTTTTCTTGATAGTTTACCTAAGTTTAAAGATAGTATTATAAGAATATTTAACAACATGCAATAATATCTCGTAAATTAAATACGAGGTTCTTATCGTAATCTCAACACATTATATAATTTAACACCCGCCGACTGGCACGATGGTCCTCTTGTTTTGTTCTAAGTTTTTTGATCATATCTGTGCACACATATTTTGAGTTGTAGTCCAGATCTGAACTTCCTTCATACCCTGTAATTGTTAATATGTTGACCATAACTTGTTTTGTGAGCCTACTTAAATAAATAAATAAATATGTACTTAGTGATTTTATTGAATTTGTTACTACCTAACTCAAATGCTGGATGCAATTAAAATATGTTAATCACTGTTCTTACATATTTGTATGTCACTTTAAGTAAATTCAGGTTTTTATTTCAGGAATTTATGGTTTCTGTTTTATCATGGTGCCTCAATTCAGCGCTTTTTGAGCAGTAGAGAGATAAATAGCACGCTACATTAAAATACTATTCCTAAAATGTTATGAGGATAAATTGTGTCCTCCAACACTACGTATATTTTATGACTCCGATTCTTGGCTTAAACTTAAATCCTGTGTGCATTATGCTTAACTATAAGTTTCGTAGTTGAGCCAAGGCAAGGATGCGCCGAGATTTTGCCGGCATTCGAAATAAATATTCCAGATTTGCAGTCTGAATTCAACGTTGAGACGTTGGTAGTTGCAGTCTCATTCAGGACTTGGTTCCTTGTATCTTTTGTTTACTTAAATAGACTGATGTAGACGGCAATTAAACGTTTTGCATAGTCTTGTTACTGGAAAACTTACGGTGTTTCACAAAGTCCTATTTTCAAATGTAAAACAAAGTTTCCTTTTGATAAAACGTACTCCAAAGTGCAATTATCCCAGCATTTATGGTCATACAAATAGGAAAAACGACTCAACCTATCACGTCACACTACAACATCCATAAAAATGTTCCCCCAAACCTGTGTCAATAAAGATAAAGGAAAACTAATATCAAAACACGAATAGGTACGTGATAAGAAAACATTTATTCGCCATGTTTAATGCATGATTTGTCATAATTTTCCAGCCTCCCCGTTATTTTGTTGCGAGCGAGGAAATGGGCGCGGATGATTTATTACATATCTTATTTATCTCATTTATCTCGGAGAATTGTTTAGGGGAAACATTGGAAGCATTTTCAGGTTTATTAACAAATATGTTGCAGAGATTGCGGCAGAGTCATTGCGATTTATATTCGTAAAGTCCATTTTGCCTACGATCACCCGAAATGTAGCTGAAACGTCCTCTTCAACCTTATTTATATCAACAACTGTATCTAAGCTGTATATCTGTACAAATCTACCTATACCGTACCTACTATGTCCTTAAGTTTTGTTTTTGCTGCGTTATTACTTGTCTTTTAGCGACCAACAGAGTAAATTATAACCCAGGCCGTAAGGTAGCCATGTATTATTAACATAATTTATAGACAAGTATGATAGATATAAATGACGTATAATCACCGGATAGATTAATTTCTATATTAAGTAAATTACAGTTTACAAAAGTCAGGATGTTAAATACACAATTGCTTTAATGCTATTATTACGCAGAAATTCTTAAAGCCGCGTTTTATGACTTTCAAGCCAGAGCGCATGACATGCATAAAAAGGTATGTTTTTATTTGCGCCTTCAAATCCATCCCCCGTACTAAGCGGTGATAAAGCCGCGAATCAAAAGTTGGCAATAAATAACAATATGGCGTCCAGTGCCCCGTGTTTGCTCTCGCCCACATAATCCGTTCGTACGGCGGTAAATCCATCCAGCAGTGTCGCGTACAACACTAAATCATCATAAGAGAATCCCGCTGTTATGTTACCTATAATGCGAATATCGTATACGCTGCATATCATGATTAAGTTCTATTTCAATCTGCCAATACATACATTGGTTATTAGGAAAGTGCATTCATCGTATTCGTTTTTGTTTTTATAAAAACTCGTCCTCGAGTTCGTTGCGTTGGGATTTGTAGGCAAGCTGAAGAAACTCTTATGATCGCTCTTTTACAACACTCAAAACTCGTGGGCAACCTTTTAGCCCGAGAAAAATACGTTTTTTTTGGAAATAATTCAATGACTGGCCAATTTTTCTTATACGGTCCTATTATGTGATTTTAAGAACCTATATTTTTAAAATTTCCAAATCTGAAGACCGGAAGTTGGAAAAAAATGATGTGCCCGAAAACTGGTGAATTTTTGCAGCAAACAGGGTATCAGTATTTTTATGATATACTTACGACCAGAATCGAACAATATATGCAACGGGAAATGAGAAAAAAAATCTAATAGGTAGTCGTAGTAGTCAATTTGAGCTTCATGAATAGTCTACAGAGTGCATTTGGCTGCCACATTAACTCCAAAAGTTATTACAGCTTTAGGTATTTTGGGTTGATTCAGTATAAAAAGTGTCAAGAAATATAATAAAGGCATATAAAAACCCTAACTGTAATGATACCTTATATGCCATTAGCGTAATGCATTTTTATGTTTTACGATATTAATAATTGATTGTATTATTAAGTTACCGTAACAAAAATAAGTTGATTTTCATATATTACAAAGAACATAAATAGAAGTAGTATATCATGAAGCAAATAATTCTTATAGTGTTTTCGCTAGATTTTTACGGATTTTTTTATAGATTTGTTTTTAATATTTTCTACCGTCGCGTTAATAAATGTGGGTGTATTATTAAAGAATACTTAGTATAATTACTTAACCTAATTTTTGATGCACAAAATTTGCTGATACCGATATACTGTTGTTTTTTCATACAATGAAACCGTATAGCTCGCGGGCTATTTACAGTCCTTTCTGAAGAAATTTTAATCGTAATGCTGCCCGGAAAGTGAAAAGCGTTTGGGAACTAATAACGTTAAACCTATTCAGATTTATGGGCCGATCGTCCAATATCGCATGGGGCTGAAAAACGCCAATTTATTCGATTCTTTTTACTCAATTTTGGACTCGGCAGTTACTGAAAAAGTTTGCATCGTAATGCTATCGCGCGGCATTAGTTTTGCAGTTTATCAGCGTTGGCGCTGTGGCGGCTTTGAGGGATTAATCTGGCGGTGCAGCGGGGAATGCAATTGTGAACTTTGGAGATAAAAGATTGCTGCAGTAGCTGAGGTTACTAAATCTTAGATAACGATCAATGGAAATGTAAATAAACAAAGCTTTGTTTAGGTTTCATAACATTCATTTAGGTTTCATAACAAATTATAACCCAGCACTGCAGGGTAATCACGTAACTAGGAATTGCAATCCGGTCCGGCGGATCCGGTCATATTCACCGGATCTGGAACGGATCCGGTAGACCCAATAAGGGCACTAAAACACATCATGATGGTTAGTTTTTGCTTTACAAATTTTACTTAAAGGAATTTCCGCGAAATTGCAACCTTCGCATGCTAACGCGCGATTGGTTCTACAGTACGTTGGTGGTGTCAAATTAATGAAAATAAAATGTTTATATCACAAAAAAGGCAGTAATAGTAAAGCACAGATCATAATCTGTAATGTAGGCTTCGCGAGGTGGGCACTAATGCAAATCAGCAACACGCTTTGTTACATACAACTAAAGATGAGATCCGTTATAAGGATTTGTTGACTTTGAACACTAATTATGCCTTATTAAACGGACTATCCTGGATCGCAGCTAGCTCAAACGTCCCCATGACCCTTGAAGTTAATAGCCAGCAAAATCTACGCACTTGATAAAATCCCCTAACTCTCAGTCATCAACATAAATCCTTAACGAACTCCTTGGCTTTCGCACCATACGAGTAGAACCCGCACTCTCATTTCTGGGAACTAAGACCGAGGTGTCAATCTTCCTCTACCATGATGAACCACAACATAAAGCCACTGCGATTGTAACTAAACCAATTGTTATCCAGCAATGTGAATGCAGTGCATGCAGATATTGTAGATAATGCCCTGATTCAAACCTACATGCGGCATTGGGACGCGCTACGATCGAGCCCACTGGTCCTCTCAGCAGATCGGCAAGAATCTCCTTACATAATATCTTATTCCTAATTATACACAATTATTTAAAACTAGCTGTACCCGCGACTTCGTTAGCGTGAAAAAAAATCGTCACATGGACATTAAGTATATTGCTCTGTATGTGATTATTTTTATTGACTACCTATGTGATTTTGTGTTCCTGATGGGGAGTATAGTGCCAGAGCTCCCGATGCACTGTGTTAACATAGGCACAACAAATGCTCAAATAAATAAAGGGTCGACAATGCGCTTGTTATTCTTATGGGGTCTTAAGTATATGCTACTACCGTTGTAGTGTTTAAAAAATGGTATTGTATGGCATTAAGTACCTAATTTCATCTTTGCTCATTTATTGTATTACCTACTGTGGGACTTAAGACGCAGATTTTACCTATCATACTTCACAGCTAGGTAGCTATGTGATTATTAGGGATGCAGTGTTTTACTATTTTGCAAGTAGCAGTTTCTTTATGTTGGTACTTGACAGTTTTAACCTAAAATATATCGACTTTCTAATAGGTACTATACCATTTGCCCGCGACTTAGTTCGGGTGAAGTTCGAACTTCCGCATAGGTACACTTACATGCTCGTCTTCAACCCTCTGAGGGACGTTTTTAGGGATAAAAATACCTTCCTTCCTTCCTTGGTTCATAACCATAGCGTTAACGTAATAAATTACACAAAATTAGGTGGTAATAGTTAACCAGTAACTACAATGACTATTTCAGAGCGACGCATCTTACTCTCTACTTTGCATGTAGCATGCATTTACGAGTAGGTATTTTGCGATTACGTGTTTCTGATTATGGAGTGACCGAACGGGGTCTAAGGAACTTCATGCACGGCATGAGCACCCGCTCGACCTCGAGTTTCGCGTGCAGCGGGAAGGGGCTTGCGGCGTCCATCTCAATCTCTCAACAGATGCGAAACGCTGCCGCCCCGCTGCACTCTCCGCTTCGAGCGGGCACGGATCCCACTATCCAACGAAAAGGACGGCTTGACCAGGCATGACGGTACGATGCTATAAGATAGAACCAGCATGATAGCTTTTACGTTCGTCACGTTTTATAACCGAAATGTAACGAATAAAACATCACATAAAAAGTGGCAATATATATAAAGGGTTTTGTTTAGGCGAAATTAGAGGTTGCAGTTTATCAGCGATAACTTAATAACCTTAACCTATTGGATCTATAATTCTTCGGCGTAAGTATTCGATAGTCACTATGTTTTTGATTGCACGATCGAAATTTTTGAAGATCGAGAGTGGAGGGTACTATTATTGTGACTTTCAGGGCGATTATCTACGAATATATTCACTTACATTTGTTTCCAATGACCTGATTGATGTGCCGCATGTTAAATTATGTAATTCAACGTGTTACACAACAATAAACAAAACTGTTTTGGAGATTTGAATACCTAACTACCGAGTACGTAGCGGCGTTTATAATATAATACATCTATATTTCAAATTTTATTTTAATACAGCCTATAGTTTTTGAGTAAAATGCCTGTGACATACGGACGGACATGACAAAACTATAAGGGTTCCTTTTTTGCCATTTGGCTACGGTACATGACGGTATAATGTATCGTGCTATTTGTGCTACTCGTAGCTAAGCAGATAGATAGTAATATAAAACCAAGGTTACGTCGATTAGGTACCTATCTCGTTCTATTTTATGGCATCATACCGCTCAAACCGTCCGCCTCGTTGGGGCTGCGCTTTTACATTGAACCATGTAATCCAAATGTGTGTTAGACTAATACAACTCTGGCTACCAGCCTTATCAGTAGCAGAGAAGCTCAAAATGTACAGTCAGCTGCACAGAATCGTAACCCCTCCTGTATACAAACCTCTATGCAGGGGGTGGCAGGGGAGGTCACATTTCTCTACAGCTGACTGTTCAAACCAACCTAATGAATATTACTACAGATAAATTAATAGATATGCCTGGTACACTTAGATCAAATGATACAGAAACCAGTTTGTATATAAAGTATTTGGGTTGGATATGCTTGTTCTTGTAAGAAAGTATGGTGACTCCAGAAAACAATAGTCGATGTTCCTGAATTCTGAAATGTAAGTATATGTAATGCACACTGTTTCAGAAGGTTCTCAATTGTTAGATAATGCTGTGTATTGCTGTAAAATACCTAATATATAAGAAATAAATAGTATTTCTCTATTTTAATTTATTAATTAACTCTTAAATACTCTACATTACAATTAAATTCAAAAAGCTGACTTCGGGGCACATTCTAGGGATTTGATATTAATAAAAAACATGTTGATATATACATGTACTTATTGAAAATTATCAATTACAATAAAAAGGTTCGATATCACACCTCATATCAAGCCTCTTAAGATAATAAATGTGTGCGGATGTCATTTCAAACAAAATTACAATTTACTGGCGGTGCCATTCATATGCTAGAGTAAGAATAATATATTAGCTAATATTCTGCTATGATTGTTACAAGTCCAAAATAATTGTAATTTTTGTAATCTCACATCAGCACCGTTATATTTCTGATCATTAAAATCACTTCAAACATCAAGTGTTCGTCTAACTTTTAGTGCCCTAGACAGCCCAAATGTAACTTGTAATTTGTATATAGCTTTTATTTTAAAATGAAGAGAGAAAAAAATAAAAGCTTTATTTACTTTGTCTAGAATTAGCTAAGTGGTAAAAGTAATTGGTGGTAAAAAACTATAAATTATTCAAATTTTATAATCATAGACCATTTATGTGAGATTAAAAACAACAGAAAACACAGCCACCAACATGTCAGCCAAAGGACGTCCACTGCTGGACATGGGCCTCCCCCAAATTCAAATTCCTCCCTCAAATTCGGAAGTACATGCCATAATCGCCACGCTTGGCATGCGGGTTGGCGATCGCAGTATCTCCACCGGACTCCAGGGATGCTGCTGCCCATCCCCCGGTGGTCTTGGTCGTAGTTTTAGGACATACCCGGGTCCACTGAAAACACAGCACTTTGCTTTTTTCATATCACACTATATGTATTTCACTTCGGCTCTATTAATGTATATATTTCACTTTATCTGGTTGGGATAGTAAAGTTCATAGCGTTTTCGTCATTCGTTTGTATTTCTAACTTAACTGAGTTACCCAAATAATTTCCGCACCTTACACACACAATATGTGTCAATTTATCTCTTCATAGGAATTGCATGAATGGCTTCACAATTAACATCTCTTCATAGCAGAATTTCTTAATTTTCTTGGCACTTTGAAACATCAGTTAGAAACTAAGTAAGTTTTGTCGCCGGTTAGGTATTTATATTTTACCATTTTTAACGTATGTGGTGGGCGCAAGCTGCATCTGTCAAGCTTGCGAGAAGAGCAACCAAACCTATTTCTCGTTAGCATTCAGCATTCTGTCCTTTATAGTTTATTTATAGCAATAACAAACTAACTCGTTTTACTTTAAAACTTTAGATATTCAGAAACTTTGACGTCAAGTGAAATTATCAATTGACAAAATGTCAGAGCAGTAACGTTTTGTTTTCCGATACGTCCGTTTAGAAATACATAATATTTTTTTGTTTCTCTTCATTGGTTTTGCTTATTTGTTAACTTATTAAAAACAACATGTTAGCAGATAAATGTACTAAATAGGTACCTGCAAAATGGCGCCATTTTGACAAATTAGAATGAGCTTTATTTTGACGTTAGCTTACACTGACAGGACAGAAGTGACAGTAATGACGGCGGCAGGCTTAAAGAAAAATAAAAGAAAAATCCAAAGAGGCCACATATTTCGAAAAAATTATTAAGAGTCGCAGTCAAATAAAAACTATACTATGACAAGGCCTACATATACAGCAAAAATGTTTAAATCGATTCAGCGGATCCTGAGATGACATAAAACCCTCTCTGAAGATACTGGCTGGAATTTTAGAGATTTATTATATATATAGATGACCTTAATATTATTTATGCAAAATAATATTCTTTATACTAGACCGCTTTTTATGCCTCCAAACTTGACCATTTTCGATATATGCAGTGCAACACCAATCCGGCCACATTTTTTTCTTGTAGTGACAATCGCAAATCTATATACCTACTATTACTTTACTCACAACACGGTTAATTATTTTTTTTACATTTTTGTTATTTAGGTATGTGCTATGTAACCGAGCTTGTCCCTTGACTCCTGACGAGTACGTAACGTACTCTTATATGGTCAACTAGACATGAAGCTGTAATAAACCACAATTGTATAAAACCATGTTTGTTCACAAAACACAATTTTTACCAGAGTGCCGTGAGGCATCGCTGCAATTTGGCTTTTCTGCGCAATTTATGCGTACCGTGCTAAAAGAACTTAGTTCGGCTGTATTTCGAAGGGACTTGTGGCATTTTGTGACGGGATGGCCGGATTTATGCGTGTATCAGCGGAAAGCGGACAAACAAGCGGAATTGTGCGGAAAGATATATTTTTAGTCACCAGTGTATAAATCAGTCAAATGCGTAACGGGATTGTTTTGATGACGGACATTTCAATATTTATCTAGAAACATATACATTTATACCTAAGCATGGAAAAAGCATGGAAGTTAATATACCTAACGACGATTCCACAATGCAAAATACCTACTCGTAAAATAGTCAGCCAATGGATATGTATATTACTCATGAAATTACTGCGCAGATTTCAGTTCTGAAAGCATTCATGAAATGAAATCATTATGAAAAATATCCTGAAATATTCTCATGTACGAGTAGGTATAATATTATTTAGACAAATTACTTATTGAGTTTTCTTTTCTTCTAAATGTAATAGGTATAATATGTTATCCTTTATTATTTTCAGCCAAGCAATTCTTTATTGCAACGATTAATGGCGGAAACCTTAGAAAACCGTTTAGTTAAATTCAACCCAACATCCGCAAGCGACAAGCACTAACAAGAACATTCCCCTAATTCCGCCGTCGTTGGCGGGCGCGGGCGCACGAGCTACAGCTATCACTTCAATCTCTGTATGTCCAATAAACCGCTGACGGACGGACAGACAGGGCTTAACAAACGTAACTGATCTGCGGACCTATTGTTCGAGCCACACACGTTACGGCCGGTACTGACTGCGTGTGTATATGGTGACGTATCGATAGTTGGCTTCATTGCCTGCTTTCAGTATTGGACATGGCTTTTTACAGGGTTTAAACTACAGGTTCGCAGTGTAATTTATACTGGTCAATTTTAAACTCGGCTGTGGGAAAGCAAATCGTGTTTTGGCCGCTTTAACCATGTGATAAACACAAGCATTCGTTACATTACGACCATTCATTTCTATTGTCTAAAGATGACAATTCTCAACGCAATAAACTATACTGAAAGTGTCACTGCACTTTTAAACCCAAGAAGACGTATATAATCACTTCACGTTCAATTTATTTAGTCATTAAAAAGTGAGTATTACAACAAAAATAGTAAGGAGGCACTGTTAAGAATGTATACCTATTTAGTTCATAAAGACGCAGCTATGTAAAAACCGTAATTAAAACAACGTTCGTGCAACAAAGTATGTGTTATTGATAACAATGATAATACCAGCAATTTCCACATTAACTCACTTTACAATTTATATCGTAAAGACCACATTAAATTAGCAAGATAAACATCTCATATTCACGCAAATGTGTGGTTCGCAAAGCCTTTATTCTATAGAAGTGTTTTACGGGAAAGCACGGAACCATTTCGGAGTGGACCAGCAGTAGTCACAATGGGGGGCGTAGAATTAAAAGCGGCAGTTAAATTGGCTAAAGAGTTTAAATTTTCTTCTAAACGTGTCTAGAGGCATGCTGTGACGATAGTTTTGTTTTGAGATTTACTGAAGCAAGGAATGCTAGTCGTATTTCGGTTTTTACATTATGTTGTTAAATTGTAAAATATCCAGCTTCTTGTATACAGTACACATTTAATACGGCAATACCGCAACAAAGACTCGTTAGATAAAATGTCAATTAAAATAAAATCTCGATCGAAAGTACAGTTCCGCAATAGGATCCGGCATGATTCAGTACCGGCCGCAGACAATACCAATATGATCTACAAGCGCGGCGAGCGGTACGTCAGCTGGCCTGTTGTAACCTCAGTACCTTTGTACTCAATCTATCTAAGGATCTTGTAGACCTATTCCGATACTGAGATAAGTAATGGGTTTCCTGCAACTGAGCTCTTAGAAATAAGTTTTTCTAATAATTCATCGTTAGATGAGTCAACCAGCGTCGGCCAATTTAGAGATCTAGGGTTAAATTTTATAGGAAAGGAATACAAAATCATAAAAAGTGTTTCTTTGCAGAAAATTGACAGGAAATAATCTCATTTTGAGGTTGATCGTTCGAATTGTACGAATTTATCCCCGAATTGGCACTAAGTCAGACTATTAATATGGACACGTTCTACACATTGACAACAAGAAAAAAGTTTTAAAATTAAGGTGCCGTGGGTGATGAACTAGTTAGTTAGTTTTACTGGGCGTTTTCCGCAAGTCGACATCTAGCGTGCCTATTTTGCGTGGGGTGATGAACAAACAACATTATCGAACAATGTATCTTGACGTACGTGTAAAACTGTATCCAAAACACAAACAGAGCCAGATAGTGATCTAGGTGCGTTGTTAGGTATTAAATTGGCCCCGAACGACATTTACGAGCATATTGCCGCTAGGGTGCAACGTGCGAGCTATCACTTACCCCCACCCGGCTAATTCACCGTGACAAATTAACAACGGGTAAATTTAGGTCTAGGTGATATAGGGCCAAACGTGACTATATACATATGTAGCTACTGATGAACATCATCTACATAAGCAGTATTTCGTGATATACATATGAGCTTGATGATAAAAAGTGCCGTAAGAACAGCTGATGTTATTGTAGAATAAAACAACTATTGCCTACTCACCCTTGCGTCCCAAGTGAATTCCCAAATCATTACTAGAAAATCAAAATACTCGACGGAAACGTAAGATGTTTGCTAAAACGCTTATAAACAACTATTTAGTGAAAGCAGATATAAGTTATACGGACAATAAAAGGAAATCGCAGAGGTGACGAGTCAGGCTTCCCACATATAACTCCCACCTATTCTAGCAACCAGTCTTTCTAGTCATACAATACAATATAGGTACGTACGTACGGTTCTCTTCCGTTTTATAAATAAACCTCTATGCAGCTCCATCCAACATAAGTATGAAGAAATACTGTTGACATTATCTGACTTGGAGTAAGTGGCCTAAATTCTATTATACCTAAAAGAACACACATTACTCAAGTTATTACAACCAATTAAATGCAAAGAATGTCATATAAATCTAGATTTAGATAACAGACATAACAGTCTTGTATTTGAGATAACGAACTAAGTGAATAATAGAAAGTTGTGTTGAAGCAAACTCAAATAGGGCATTGTTGCAAGGCACAGACACCCCGGACGCTATCTGAAGATATCTTAGCTTATAATATAACTAGCATCTGGATATTGTGAGGATCAAGTAGGAATAAAATGCTGACTAATGATTTTTTACAATTTGCTAATTTTGCTACGCCCAATCGTATCCGGGTCTTTGAATGTAGTATTATGTACTACCTACTTGGTTGCAAAATAAATAAATTGAAATGAATTGTTGCAACACTGCGCTGTGGGAGCTAGGACGGACATGTGACATGTGTAAGTTATTTATGAATCAGGAACGTTTTAATTGACACGCAAAAGAAAATTAAAGATAAATCAATGTATGTAAACTCGCATAAAATTGCAATTAGTGAACGTTGAAATAAACAAGTTTTAACTGGCGGAAATGTAATAAAAATCGACGAAATTCGTGGGCATAATTAAGTAAGTATTTCCAGTTACATTGATGACTCCTCGTGACGATCATACTCGTATCAAGCGGATTTTTACCCACATTTTCAATATTAACAGTAATGGTTTTTTCCCTCTAGATATGAAAACAAAGGTGTCCCTGTGTTCCGTTATCTTCAATGCTACAAGGCAAATTGTTGACCCATATTCTCTAAGCCGATTTAGAACTTCATTTTGCGTAAACAAAAGCACTACCTGTCTTTACAAAAAAATATCATTGACTACAAACAATGACTTCATTTTGCGCAACCCAAACAAACTGTTCGAAAGCTTTTGCTAAAACTTGAAGCAAAAAACTTAACGGTCATGGCCGTACATTATTATGGCAAATCGTAAAACTACAAACAATCATTTTAACTTTTACCTTTGTGTGTGGATAAAGGGAGAAAGTTGCACAACGGTTAGTCCAACTCATACTTACAGTTAGTCTTTTGTGTGAAACAAAACAATTTCTTCAAGGAAAGTTAACTGTATTTTAAATATTTTTTTCGTTTCTAATTGTTATGGTTCTTTAAAATGTGTGATGACAATGTCAAAATGTGCCGTCTTCAGAAACTAAGACCACTCAGGAGAAGTAGTTGATATATGCATTACATTATAAAATTATTCCAATGTTATTGTATTTCTTTATTCTGAAATAAGAAATGATTTTTACCCACGACGGAACGGAGAAGGTATATGCGTTTAGGGTGAGAGGTTGTTTGTTTGTATGTAAGGAACATATACATATGTATTTTCGGTAAAAGACACTCGTTAAAGCGAAGGGGCGGGCAAGCTCTTTCCATACAAACTTTGTGCAAGTTTTTCTTCGTTTGTTTTTGCACTCTAGTTACTATTTTTGGTCCATATGCTTATTTTTTGTTAGCTATGTCTTGATGTTTTTCTTTTTTAATTTTATTTATTTTTTGTAATTTTTTTTTTAAATAATGCAAAATTTCAACATCAAGTTCTGCGTATATCCAATAAGTATGTAGCAACAAAAAATAAAATTAAATGTTGTAGTGCCAAAACTAACGCAAAAAATTTGCACAACCTTTGTATGGAGAATGGCTTGCCCTACCGTGCGCCTTAAGGATGAGAAAACCTGCAGGCCCGCATCAAATCACTCCTTTATGAGCAAAAGCCAGTGTCCACCAGTGGGACGGAAAATATAGGCTAGTGATCATAATGATATTCAGGTTTAAAAACTCCATCTATGTGCTTTCTCCAATTTTTTGGAACTTTCGATACTATCAGAATCGATTTTAGACACAAATTTAAGTTTTTGTTTATTTAATTCTAAGAGATGACGTGGTGTATATTTTATTGTATTTTGTGTTATTTTACGAATAAATTTAATAAATTGGTTTAATTCTTAACCTTATTTGAAGCATACGAGTATCCCGGTGAGAGGAGCGGGTCCTGTCGTGCCGGGGCGCGGTTAGCCGGCTTGTTAGCGAACAATGCTGGCGATTGTAACGAGTACGTAGGTGCACAATACAGGACTTTCTAATAAAATCCAGGCCTCGTTTACGCTTTGTTTCGGCGATTGCTCCAATGTGAAATATAAAGCCTGAAAATTTGTACGTAACAATACCGAATAGACCAACAATGATGTAAAGCTAAGGAAACCCGTGTTTTTGGTAGGTATCTACACTTACTAGGAATGAAGCGAAGCAAAATAATTAAGTTTGAATTCCTTGTATCGAAATACCTCGTCAGTTATGCTGCTGGGTAAATAATAGCTATTGAGCTATTCAATGCATTTAACGATTGTGCGAACATACTTGCAATTTCTATTCCAATTTAAAATAGCGCAAAAAGAAAACAGAAGAAGGAAAATCATGAATCAGTCAAGATCGTTACTGAAATTAAATCAACTTCCTCCTTTTCATGAATTAAAACTTTTAAAGAAAAATCTACCTCAAGTTAGCGGAAACGTAAACGAGTTCAGAATACTTCGGAATAAATGAAAAGTCCAATTTGCAGTTGGAACTTGCTTCAGTAACTCAAAGGAAAAGCCAATCGTAGATTAAATGCATTTCAGCTGCCAACTCATCCATCAAAACGTTTATTTCAGACGCAACGGGCGTAACTAATGTACGACAAGACGCGTTTAGTGGACGATAAAGAGCCATAATCGAATAATGTAGACATTAACGTTTGTTTACATGACAATAACACATTAATATCCAAGAGACGCAACGATTGTTTAAATTATTGATTGGCGGAGGCTCATCCTCCCTCAATCGGGTTATGTCGAAAGATAATAATTCATAAGCGTTTTCCGTTTTGAAATGACCTAAACCAAAACAAAATAGCTTAAAGTGCAAGAAAAATAATTATCGATTCATCGGAAACTAACATGATCATTAACATTAGAATTACTATTGAAAACGGGGTATTTATCATGTATATTAACGTTTTTTGTAACTTAGATTTCTAACAGTAATATTTAAACAAAACTCCAAGTTGTAGCAGTATGTGTAATAATATTTATAAGGCGATTTTGATATCCAGCTCACGAGTTCCAAGAGTTAAATCAATGCGAGAGAACAATCTAGGTTAGATACTTAGGTACAACTTAGGGGTTGTGAGAATCTAAGCCAGATTCTTCTCTTTCAAAATTGCAGAACGAGGCGTGTTATAGCTCGAAAAAGCTTGGCAACTGCGTTGTAATCAGCCCCTTTTTAACCGATAGGTTTAACTTTGTAATATACCATTAGACGTAAACTTCACAATATGTAAATTTCACATGAAATGTTTGGTTCTCTTTCGCAGAACCCTAAAGCATTAGGTAAGGTGTGCCTGTAAAAGTCACATTCGATATGCCAAACGCGATTTCTTATTCGTCCATGTAAATTTTATAGTTACGCTATGGTGCAATGAAAATGTTAGAATTTTCATTTGATATTCAGATGACTGCTAACTGAATAGTCAAATAATACCTACTTTGTAGCAATATTACGGAGATGGTGAAACATACCAAACTAGTACAGTGAAACTTTTTTGCTGTATTGAAGTCAAAGGTTAAATTTTGCCCTTATTCATAAAACATAGATCAAAACTATTTTAGCTAAAATGCCATATTCGTTTGTCAGTTTGACATTTGTATTTTGTGGGAGGGACAAAACACATTTTAGGTAACTGAGGTTTGTTCAGTTTTATGAATATGGGTAAAATTTTATTTAATCATCAGTGGCCTTGTTCATCCATGAAAAAATGATTTAAGCAGCGTCCAAATTTGAGGTGCGGCACTTACGGAAATAACTTGTAAGACCGATACGGGAGCGACAGCTACGACCGCATAATTGACACGTAAATATCTCGCCCGAAGTTGAAACAGGAAGAGCTGCCCGCTGGTGTCCTAATTCACGCCTGTGGGATAAGAGATCAAACCAAATTTTATTTAATACACAAGTATTAATAGTACTACTAACAGTTTTCAAGCTTTTACTTTCACATACCAATAGCCCACGCTATTTTACTGCTTACATTCAAGTATGAAATTAAAATATGTCTTGACTATGAAAGATTCCTGACAATAATAAGTGCATGCGTTTATTTCAATGGAGTGCTGCATAATTTTGTAATAATAATGTGTACATTTTTGCATACTCACCCACGTAGTTAAAATACCCAATAAAATCCTCTGTATGATCTAGTTTACAACTTTTTTTAGACTTGCACGAATTTTACACATTACTATAAGTCACGGGAAGACCAAGGATGTTGTGTCACATCCGAAACCATGGACTGCCCTCAAATATGTAAATCAATTTAATTTTACTAGGTACTAAATTTCCGTTACTAATTCTACGATCTAGATCTGAAGAAGGTTATTTTTACTTTAATGTGAAACTAGGTTTAAACTCATATCTTATGTAGGTACAACGTGTACCCAGTAGCTCTCGCACGTTCCTCCAAGCTATTTCTAAAACGCAGGTACAAATTTCGCATAGTGTAATAAACACCGGAGCCGAGTACATAAGTTTCCACCCAATGCTTGAGTGTAGTGCCGTATACAGAATTTCCACCTAATAAAAGGCCGTGTTACGTGCGAACCTTAAGCTGGGTACACACCGGCTAGATGTGAAGTTTAACAAAAACATATACGTGTATCGCATTGTCGCGTAATACATTCCTGTTCAGCCGGCCACGGTTAACAATCCCTTGTTTGGTAACTTAGTCATTCCAGTATAATTATCTTAGTAAAAAACAATTTATCGTATTAAGTCCATTATGCACATAAAATGCGAGACGCTTTAATTGCCTGCATTCTATTGATATTTTTAATTTAATGGACGTGCTCTGTATTTCACAGGTGCGAATCTCTATATGCAAATATTCTGTCTGCCGAGATCCGTGTGGAGCGCACTTTAGTCACGCTATTACGAAACGACCGACATAAGGAGACCTACCCTGCTCTTACAGGAACTGCCAGCGGGGACATAAATAGGGGAGATATATGAGCTGTCACGGCTCGTGTTTGATTGGTTAAGTAACACGGCGAAGTTTCACGTTGAACGTTAATTAGTGCGTGCCTCACGTTCCCGGGCAAATACGGATGTGTGCGAGCGAGCTTAACCTCACCGAATTAAAAAAGAATAAATCCATACGTTCGCGTATTGCGAAGGGTCTTTGGATCGGTACCTACAAAAGCAACCTGTGGCTGATAGATATGAAACTTAGATACCCTCACTTACATTTTCCGATCCATAAACGTTTCCAACGAGATCCTATTCATACTCTGGGGTCTTTTTTTTCCAATCCATATTCATAAAAACGACGCAAAGTAAAGTAATTTTAGAATGCCTATTTCAAAGGTATCATTAGGCTACGTCGGGATTTGTCAGAGCGGAATAAGTAATCTGTAAGTCGTATCACTGGAGATCTTCGATAAATAATAAGAAACATAAAGTATGTACCTATTTTTATACCACATCAGTGGCAAGCGTACGGCCCACCTAATGGTAAGCCGTCACTGCAGCCTATGAACGCCTGCAAATCAAGGGGAATCACATGCACATTGCCGACCATTCAAATAATTATATACCTCTTTCTTGAAGAACCCTACATTATACGTATAGTCCCTCCGGAAAACCTGGGCACAATGTCGCTCGGCTTGGGGGTTCATTCCACAACCGGACCGCGTCCGAGAATTGGTAGAGATTCTGCAGTAACCTCTTGTGTCAAAAAAAAAAAATCTTTTTCACTTGGCAGAAATTTTGATCTAAAGTTATGACATCCACGTACCTAATGGATCTTGGCACCACGAGATTATAGCGTGGCACTGCTGATATTGAGGTAGCATCTAGTTATGACTCATAATCGTTGTTGCATTTTCGGTTTAAAAGGATATTTTTGGGATTTTTTAAAGTCATTTTTTAGTGTTTTTTAAATAAATAGTAATAACTATTTATAAATATATCTCCAGTAGAGTAAAAAATTACATATAAACAAAAAACTTTCTTTTTCTTGTCTGGGGGCACGGTATTGCCCCACCAAGACGAGCCAAGCGAAGCGCAAGGGCCACCTACCTTTTCTCGAAGTGTTTCTTTTTTTTTTAAACCTCATAAAGTTGGTTTCCGATGTACCACATAGTTCATATTCTCAGAATGTGATGTCAATAATAGACTAATTAAACATACAAAGTCTCAGTTGAATAGCTCTAATACTTTAGATTTTATTGGTATCTAAATTACACCTATTTCGTCACTGACACACTGATGATCATCAAAGCTGAAATTTGGCATGTAATATGTAATCTAAGTTTAGTATACAACCAACAAAAAATTCATAAACTTATAATTTCGCCCCCCATCCCCGAAAATGAGGGGTGGAAGTTTATATGAGACTTTCACCAATTTTAAGAATTAGGACATGAAAGTTTACACGGGACTGTAGACAGTAACTAAAAAACCTATTAATAAGTACTTACAAGAACCTCTGCCTTACAAAAAGAACTGAAATCCCACCAAAAACATTTCATGTAAAATGTTGCCAAGACGACCACATAAGGTTTGCCCAGTGAAAAAGATATCAGATCTCATGTACAATGTACATTGTACATCATTTACGATATGTAGAATTTGTTGAAGTTAAGGTCGGTAGAGTTAGGCCGTGTAGATTCAGAAGCTTGGGTCTACATGAGATCTGATATCTTTTTCACAGGGCACACCTTATGTGGTCGTCGTGGCAACATTTTACATGAAATGTTTTTGGTAGTTAAAACCATTTGGAAATAATTGCTGGAGAGCTCAATAGTGTACCGTTTAATTTTTTGCTCCTATTACAGGCCACGCCCTGTATAGAAACTGTCAAATGTTATTTATCAAATTTGACAATTTCCATATAAAAACGGGTGAGGTGTGGTGTGAGGTGAGGACAAGTCGGTTTGTGAATAACACCCCAGTACAGACTGTATTCGACGACGACGCTGAGCGGACGTCGAGATTAATGATTGAAACAATTTATTGTCTATTATCGTAACTAACACCACTGGGATCAATTAACGGGAAGCTATTGCAAATTAGACTAACTACGTAGAAGCCTACATCTAGATTGAGCTAGTAATTAGGTAGCAATCTGGCAATCAACGCCGTAACGTGTTCGCGGCTATGGTCTTTGATTGAAATTTCAAGCTTCAATAGCATTTCAGATAGGGTAGCCATTTTATAATTAAATGGAGTTAGATTTTAATTAATTCTGAAACTAGTTATCTGTCACGGGGCGAATAACGGTCACCGTTCATCTATAATATTGGTGTAAAACTGTGTGTAAAGACGATTTTAACTTAAATTGCTAAATCTCTATAAGTGTTGAAACTTTTGGGTCAGAAAATGGCACCAAATCAATCAATTAGCCAGAGCATCCTAATCCTATAGGTAATTGTTGGCAGCATTAGGTAAGATTTTTATTGAGTCGGTAGTTTACACCCGCCCAATTAGGGCGGATGGGGTTTGCAGAACGCAAACCGCAGATGTAAGTACGTTATTTTCCGTTACGATAAAAAAAAATAGAAGCGGTAATTACCTGCATAAATGTTACAAGGAGCAAAATTAATAACCCTTCTTGCATACTTAAGTCTAAACGAAATTTATATATTTACTCGTGCGAGACTAAAATCAAGGGCAAAACTGGTATAGACCTGCGTATAGATACGGGGAGTATTGTATTCCAATTAAGGACGCGTCGGCTAGCTTACGCAATGGCTACCACATGCCTAGCCCCAGTCCTGAATATTTACACACTGGTGTCTTATTCACCTGCATTTTAGAAATACAACGTATGGTTACGAAAGGAAGGTTTTTTTTACATATAAGACTCAACTTCGCTGGATTTGCAAGCGCCCAGCTCCGGTGTACCTTGGCATAAAAATCATGAATAGGAATTAACATGGAAACTCCACCAGGGATCCGCTCGAAACGGCTCGCTATCTATATCTGTGTAAAAGGGAGTTAAACCTCCAAAAAAGTGGACTAAAAAGAAAAAAAAGTAAAGCTAAAAATAAACTAATGGTAAAAAATCGTCAGCTTCCTAAAACCCTACTCGACCAACGTGGGAACAAAACTGAATTTGAAATTTCTTCAATCTGTGAAAAATCTTGTCAAGTAGCCTCTTGACAATAGCATGTATTTGGTCTGTGACGAGTTTCCCTTATAATTGGTTAATAGTATTTGCATGGCTGACGTAGGCAGTATATCTTACTCAGGCCTGGCAGTAAACAAGGTTGTCGAGTAAGCTCCTCCCGGGACCATGTAGATAGTAAGTGTGTTGTGTTTTACGTTACAACTACCTACTCGTAGAATACAAGTACAAGCACGTACAAGTATATGTTGAGTTCATTTTACAGAACGTTATTGTATGGAAGCATAATATGAATTTAAACGACCAGGATCTTTATCTGGCGAATTAATTTTTGCCAGTTTTTAACACCTTGCTGGAACTGTTTCCACATAGAAGGCCAGAATAACAACTTTACGCAACTTTATTTATAACAAAGAAGTAACATGCAATTTGCAATTTTGCGTCTATTTACGATAAGATCATTTTACGCCATCAGTTCTTTAAACATTTTGGTGTTGGTGAGTTGGTTGTTGAGTGTCCTTGTCACGTTCTGCCGCAGCATGTGAAAAGACGGAATGAATACTGCGGAAGTTATGGCAATTTTTAGGTTCCGTGAAAGGTCAAAATAATTGTTGCTCTACGTAGGTATATACGTATTCGATCCATGAGTATGGTATATAGCACATGAACTTTTCATGTTGAAGTTATCCACAAGTTTTACCGAGTGACGATAGTAAAACTTGTCTAGTTATTTCGTCGGCACTCTTACCGTGAAGAAATAAGCAAAAGATACCAACGCCCATGTTAAACAAACGAAGTCCTTTTTCATTTGTAAAATAAGCAATTAACAGCAATAACTGTATAAAAGACCGGACGACGTCCGAGACACTTCATTAAAGGTATCGTTGCACGTTTGCCCACCCCCAGTTTACGACCTACGTGGACATTGTAGGCCTGAACAGGTGATCTTATTGAATTTTCACAATGTCTACTATCAGGCACATAAAAGTCCTTAGTTAAGCCCTTGAGGTACTAGTCCAACAATACAGTGCCAACTTAAACACATTGAGATAAAAAACATAACTGTTATTAAGATAACTGACCATTGGTGGTTAATGAACACCTGTACAAGACGGATTAAATAGGGATATTTATGGGACTACCACAAACGTAATGAAGCAATAATCGTTACCTAAAGGACAAAGACGCTTAAGAACTTTTATTATATACTTTGTACTGAGGAATGGTTAATGACCGCTTAAATGGGCATTATTCAAACCGCAATGGTCGGTAGGCAATCTCAAGACCGCAAAGTAAAATACACACTGATTATCTATATTACTGCAAATGTTATAGGAGGTATATATGTATTGAAGGCAAATTTTGTTGAGGTCCCACGTAAATTTGAGAGATTCCCTAAAAAAATCACACAGAACATTAAACTCAAGTGGTGAATTAATAAAGAGATAAATAAATTTAAGAGCACGGGAATGTGGGTCCGTCGTTACGGGTCCGGTTCGCTTTATGTGCATATCGAAGATGGATGGCGCGGGAGTGAGCACGCCGAGAGGGAGGGGGAGTGCATAGTCCCCCCTGCCGTCCCGCCAGCGCGCGGTAATGGCCGCGACCACTCGCCCCGTCAGACGACAAAAATGCCATAATAATGGCCCCTGAATAGTTTTTACTCTACCGCTCCAAATACCCAAAGCCCTTACTACGTGACGGCGCTCCGGACATCCCTCTTTTATTGAGAAATTCGTCAGTTTTATTCCCTTTTACCAAAAAAACACATGTCCAAAGGTGGAATCCGGTTGTGTCATTTCAAACACTTGATAAGTATCGCTTTGGAACTTTTTCGGTGCAGAATTTCAGTCGAGCTGCTTTCATTTAGTATTCGATGAATGCTATTTTTTGTTCGTTGAACTTAGCACGGTCACCTTCAGGGACTTAATTGTAATCCAAGAAGAAACCAGCCGGTTCTGTGGCTGCTTTGGTATTCGCTGGACAATAGAATAGCTACTTATAATTTAAATCAATTATTTCCATTTAACATTGAACTGTAGATCAATAAGATTTTGTACTGAAGAGTACAAAAATATTAAATAAAAAATAAGAATAAGCAGGTATTGAATATAAATTGTTAAAAATTAAATAAAGCATTTAATATATAAAGAAAGGATCAAAATAATCAAGGATTATAAAAACAGCAACAGCGATCGTTTCTCGGTGATCCAAAAGTGATGTAACAACCGTACATAACGCAACCAAAAATCTGGCAGTTGTAGCGAATGCCGTCTCGACCCATCAAATAATTCCAAAACCAAACAGCTAATTAAAACCAACGATCTGCTAATAATTGGCCGTGTTATTATCGAGCGGCGTTATTGAACGTCACAAAAGGTGGACCAATTAAGAGTTTCCCCGAATGGCCGAGCATGGCAACCCAGAATGATAGCCACGCCAACTGGCCAATTACTGCTGAGAGCCAGTTCACCGATTGATAAAAAGTACCCTTCGCCCAAACAAATTTCGGAGCGAAATTTTTGGTTATCGGACTACTTGGGGCTACACGCTTTCCGAAAACCAATCTCAGGTTAAGTGATGATAATTATTAAGTAGCGGTGCAGTATGCCTAATGAAGTGGTCGGATCGACTACCGTTAAACCTTGATGTGTCACCAGAAGTTTGACGGTATTTATTAGGGACTTTTGACCAAAACCCTTCACTCTGGGTAGTTGAGATTTCCAAACTCTTAATTCACGCGGCAAAGAATTTTTTTAAAAGGTTACCTAAATTTCAGAAAACAGTTCTACGAACGTCGAGCCAGTTTCCAACGGAGAGATGTAATCCGTCTAAAAACTACAGAATTCGTGGCTGATAAAAACTCAACGACAAAGCGAGTAGAAATCAAGAATTTTTACGAAATCGCTTTGATTTACGATCGGTGTGGCGCACCGAAAAAACTAGTTCTCGCTTCATGTATGAACCATGACGCGGCCGCAAGAACAATCACCGAGAATAATTCATATTCGGAGCGCGCTGCAAGCTTCGACTCGATTTACGGCTCGCCACTCGTGTTCCCGACCGGTATCTTAGTTACTTTCAGAAATAATTGGATTTCGATTATGCCACAAAAAGGCATCCGTACGGTCCGTACCTACGTCATTACTGGTGCCCTTTTACAGGCGGAATAAATCGTGATTGGGGCCGGGATGTGTAGCGCTATCTGCGATCGTTCGTGTCTAACGCTTCAATATTCGAGTTTAACGAGCCGTTTTCCTATTTAGTTCCCATCGGCGGCTATTTGAAGGGGCGCCGGGCTCCGCGACACCTGTATGCGTTATTGTGTCGTATAAATCGTGCTCTCGCGATTCACTCGCTCACCTTCTTGGTTTATTGAACCCGGCTCGGAGATAAGGTGCAGCTTCCACCACCGAAAATCCATACTAATGGGCAACATAAACGCAAGTAGCTGCGTGTCCGTTTATTTATTTATCTAAGACTCTAGACCGATCCTAGCAGAAAATTTAAAGACTCGAGATAAATATAATCTTTGAAGAGACTTCCACAACGGGTAGCTATGACTCCGATGGTCTAGTATTTTCGCGGTTTGCTTGCAATTTCAGTAGTTCGCTCACGAGTTTTGTTTCTCATAATTAATTCAACTGAAATCACGACATCGCCCACGGACCTAATGTAGTCGAGAAACTGGACCAGGTTAAAACGTCGTATGGAAGTAGGAACTAAAACGACACCAACGTTTAAAAAAAGAAACCTAAAGCATGCATGCAAAACAATAGATCATCGCGGCCATCTCGCGAATTCTTTTTTTTGTGAACATTGTTAAAAACTTGGGAATATGCGTGAATACTCGTATTTCTTTGACAAACACTTCAGAGATTTCCTTCTTCATGGCTATTTCATCATGCAGGACTAATTACGCTCTTGACAAACTTTATATTTCAACTCCACGCATATATAAAGCTTAGATCGATCTGCCATATAAGGAATTATTTAGTTGCGTACAGTGCTTCAATTTATATAACGCGCGATGCTATCCTAAGATATAAAATTAACACACAATAAATATTATCAGCGGTAGCATCTGCGCGTTACATACGCTCTCCTAAAACGTCTATTTTCCGCGCTAGCAATGGAAATGTCGCCATGTAGATAAACGGGTGCGCGAGCGCAGGCGGGGTGGGGGAATGAAAGGGGGGAAGGGGCTCGATCTAATGAGGCGCGCCGTGCGCGGCCGCTGCCCTCTCGCACGCGCTCACTTTATGTGGGTAGGTATGAATTTAAATGAATACCTAAGCTTTCAATTATGATGAAGCTAATGCTAATTGCTTGTTAGGTCACTGGGGCTGCAGTTAGGTATTATTTGAACGCATTATGCGCATTGATAAACAGGCACGCAAACGGGTTATATAATTGTGTTATAGCTGTGGTCGTCTGCGGCATCAGCAACGTTACTTACCTAGAGTTTTTAGGAGGTAGGAATGTACCAACGCACATGTCGAGATAGAGGATATTAGGTGTGACTTTTTACTGCGCCATATTTCATTCTTTCACTCTATCAGTCTTTAGAATTTCATACAAATCAAGATAAGAAAATAAAGAAATATATACTAATTAAATGCATTCGTGAATACTTAGCTTTAGTTACCTACTTAATTATATATGTACCTAACTACCTATTTAGTTACTTAGTAAATTTAATCAATATTCAATGGCACATAAGGTATTTAATTAGTATTTCCACAATAGAGTCTATAAAAGAGGGCAAGCGATGAAGGACTCTTTATTGCACACCCGAATTGAAGAGTTATTTCTCTTAATAAATATTAGCAAACAGGCACTTCGTATGTAGGTAGTAACCGGCACTTGCTTTTAAACGAATTGCTTCGCATAACAATAAAAACGCCTATACGCCCTTCACACATTCTAATGTTCGTAATGCGCCTTCATTTGTAGAGGGCCAGCACGCAGAGGAAATATTTTTCCAAATCCATACAGCCTTAAGGATCTCATAAAGCAGCCGTTTTCCCCACGCAAAAGTATGGAAGTGAGATTTATGTCGGGGACTTCGGTCTGAACCCCGAGGCTTTGCTATGATGAATTGACACTTTTTCAGCGTCGCCTACAAATTTCAACTCCAATATACGCACTCTGAATTAATAATGAGAGGTAAGAGTTGCCGTTATGAGTTGGAAACTTTTAATGTCTCCAATGAACTAAGGCGTTCATAAATTTTCATTCTTGAGATTAGTGGCTCTTTCCCAGGAGTTGCGTTGCTTTACGTTAAGGTTACGTATCCTCATCCACAAACTGAACAGTTAAAAATTGAGGCTTTTTATGAGTTTCATTGGTCATTTACTTCGTTCACAGAGGATTATGGTAGAAGAGTATTTTAATTTCACCCTCATTATGCCGTTTGTGGAAAGCTCACGTGTGCGGCGGGCCCACAAAAAGTATAAACACATTATAAACATGAACGGGGCCGCCATGGCCGCTCGTCACGGCATCTTCACTCGCATTTTTGCATACCAAATACAGCTTTGATTTGTAGCCCCCGCCTTATCAGGCGTTCTTATACTAGAAATGCTTTAGCAACCGGCAGCCCTGGGACGTTTTTGACAAAGCCACTATGCTAATGCGACCGCGTTTAAAACTTTTTAAACCATTAATAAACACTTTTCTACCACGATATCGAAAAGTTTAAGCTGTAGTAAAATACATAACGACTGTCATTCTACATATTTTATAACGCCATAATACGAGTACAAATAATACCCATAAACTTCAAACAAAATAAAATCATTAGTAGTTTAATTATTAATAAACATTGGAAACAGATACATACGGCTATACGAGATTATCATGTATTAATTCCACCTCTGGGGCTTTGGGCAATCGTCTAAATTATAATAATAAGCGGGCGTGAGCACTCCGATGGTCTGTCTTAATAAAGCCATTATAAATATCTGATACCTCGTGCGTCCGTCTATACGCCAAATGCCAAAGGGTTACGGCTTCTAGATATTGTATTATTATTGATACATGAATACAAATTGGCAATATATAATCAGCTTGTCAATATCAAGACAAACTCTACTCGTGTTTGTTTTGAGTGCAGTCTTTCAAGTATTTAATAAAACCTCGATTAAGTTCTGTGTATAAATCGTTCGTTTTGAGGGCCATTATTTTAATGAAGGAACGAAAGGGCGAAGCGATAGTCGTGTCGATAGAAAAGCTTCTATTTAACAGAACCCTTAAATATTTATCAGAACAGAGCACAGTAAAGGCCTGTATTTTTGCAAGTAAAACAAACATTTGAACGTAGGTAACGAAACAAAATATCCTCGAGGCCGTAGCGGGTGATTTAAGCGGCCGGCAGCTAACAATAGTGGCCTCGTATGAATAAAACGTATACAAATTTAATCAGAGAGAAATCTATTAGTAAAATGAGAAGTACGGAAGGGAGCGCACCTATACATATTCAACGAGGTGCTGCATCACGAACGGGCCAATTTATGCGGCAAGCCCTGAGAGTATCGTACTTCTACCTCGGCCATATGTAAAACTGGAGTATTTCTTTGCCCGATCAGGTCGTCACCTGCTAAAGGCCTTTCTACTTTATACGTTATGGAAGTGGAAATTCAAATTGTGGTTTACTTGCGACACTAGGAGCGATTTTGTGTATTTTATTGACATTCCTAACCTTATGAGATGGCGGGTTAGATTAGAAAGTAGGAAGTGCGGCGATTTTTCTGATAATAGATTTCTCGATGGTTTGCCGTTAGACCAATCATTTATCGTAAACAATAGAAAACTTACCTTTAACTAGAATGTATGAGATAAATTGGAAAGGGAGTCGAGTAACTCACGCCAGTGAGTTATCTAATGACACATGTAAGCTATGCTTTTTCAAGCCTTATAAAGTTAGCCAGAAGACAAGATAAAACTTGATAATTTTATAGGTATCTTGACATTTAGCACATAAATGTGTATTTATTACAGTGTAGGGACTACTTGGTGATTTTTTATGCCTATAATCTGTCGCAAAGGTTACAAATTGCACGTCTAAAACTCATCGTTCATTTCAAAAGCGTTGTAGTAATAAACGATCTCCGCGGTAGATATTTTCTCTGATACCTTGCGAGCTCTAGAAGGCATTATTGCCGACCGCCTAGTTCACTCCAAGTTTCCTTTAAAGTATTAATCAAGAGTCGTGTAACGTTTACGTTTTTTTTTATTTAGGAAATGCATCTGTCGTTACGAAACTGTTTTTATTTTATTTTTGTTAGGTACCACATTAAATACATTTAAGTATTTCACTAACATACTTTCTGGTGAACGTATAACTATGTAAGTTTTCGGTTATGGCAGGGTTTCTAAAAGTGGGGTCCATGGACCCTTTAGGGGTCCGTAGCATGTGTATTAGGGGTCCGCAGTATCTCAATTAAAATCAATTATAATGAAACTACCGACAACAGTTGTTTTTTTTAAATATGATTCTTGTTTTCTTTTCCTAAAATATACTATGCCAGGAGTCCATGGAATTTTTTTAATCCATGAAGAAGTCCATGATGCGCAAAAATTTTAAGAAACCCTGGGTTATGGATACTAATCCGATTGATAATGAGGTGTTGATAGATACATTTAAATGTTAATGAATAGTTTACAGTTATTATCAAATTCAAAATGATTAACTTCTGGTCCAATGCAAATTATATATTTATTAAAAAAACATATTGATTTCATTATTCGATTAATCGATTACGAGGCACCTCTATCGTCGCTTTAATTTGGGTATTTAAAAAATCCAGACTTTTCAGAACGGTTATTTTAAATACGTCAGAATTATATAAATATAAATAACTAGCTGTTGCCCGCGACTTCGTCCGCGTCTTCGTCCGTGTCGTCGTCCGCGTCTTCGTCCGCGTCTTCGCTCATATTGGTCGCAGCGTGATGTTATATAGCCTAAAGCCTTCTTCGATAAATGGACTATCCTACACAAAAAGAATTTTTCAAAGAACCAGTAGTTCCTGAGATTAGCGCGTTCAAACAAACAAACAAACTCTTCAGCTTTATAATATATAGTATAGATTAGCATCAACTAGAGATTTGTACACACATATAACTGTGATTCAGAGTAATCTCATGCTCATATTATTGTATAGTCTATGGTAATCATGCATTCGTTAAACATGAAAGGTTGTCGAAACGATCATATCGGTAGCAGGACGACTTTATCCGGCTGGCTGGATAAAGTCGTGCCGAGGTCTCCCCTTGTACCCACATTTCAATATTAATCGAGAATCTTTGGCATTCTCGGATCTAGGCAAGTTTATAACGTTATACAGTTACTTCGACGAAACATGAACCAGCTAGGGGTTGGTTGATATTGTTTTATTATATGCGATATTAAAATTGCTCTTTATGACAATGTTGTAAAGGTTGTTTCAGCTTGACGGCAGGTTGTTGCTATTTTAAACGGGTCATGTTAAAACGATGGCTTTTAGATTGGCCACCTTAACTACCAACTGAATAACAACTAGGTACGTGTTTTATATTCGTGAAACATTATATTAGCACAATTTTCGAGATTATATTGTTATATACATACTTAAGTACTTACTAGCACTGTTTTTAAATGCTATTATGCCAATTAGGTTATTATCCTACAGCCTATTATAAGAATATGTACTTACCTATAATGTTTTTTATATATCTGATACATACAACAAATAAAGAGTGTTTTCATTATCACCCCGTTTCCTTTAACGGTTCCATGCACTTGAGAAGTCCATAATTTAAAATATTAAAAGGTTACTATTTTGAGAGCGGTAAAAAATAGCTGCGCAGGCGCGCCTCCCGCTTCGAGTAGGTGACAGAAACTTAATAAGGGTATATATATGATACAAAATAAATTTAATAAACACCTTATTCGGTGAAAATAATGGTCTGTTGACAGGTGCTTATTGTATGTTTTTATATGGCCAAAAGCTAATGTAAAAAGCGGGAACGCACAAAAATAACATACCTATAGATATTTATTTATTTATGTAACTCACCATAATGTATTTTCTGCCATAGTATCTACAAGCAGTCTTAATTGAATATTTAAAAAAACGTCACATGCATCCAATTCCACAGCTGGTATTAAAAGTAACTGACAAAAATCTGCGCCCAAAAGTCCATTTTATATGATTAGACTTAGTTAATATATTTTTTTTACTGTGGTAATTAAAACAAAACTGTAACTGCAAAATATTGCTATTTAATGGAGTTTCAATATAAGCAATTGTCATTCTTATTCAATACTAGCATTTGCCCGCGGCTTCGCCCGCGTACTAAGCGAAATTTTTAACCGTCTACAAAAAACAGGTTCGTATGATTGTCCACGATTATCTCGCGTTTGGCTGAACCGATTTAGATGTGGTCACCAGAAAAGTAGGTTTGGGGGGAGGGGGGGAGACTTCGGTATACGAAGTTTGGTGAGTGTAATTCATTAACAGATGAACAGATGAAAAGTCAGTATACATTCTGAGAACCGGCAAACGTTGAATTTCATTTAATTTTGGCAAAAATAAGGATCGAAAACTATTATCATACATTTCCGAGAGGCCGAAGGGGAAAGGGCCGATGAAATAACAGCATGTCTTAAATGGGCCTTAGTAAAAGTATCTGTGTACTACAGTAACACCAATAGGTCTGTAAACGACCAAGCAGCGCGCAGCGGTCATATACTCTGGTCCTTTGAAGTACAGAAATACGGATAATTTCATCACGACATTTATTTTTCCTACAATTAAATTTGGGGGAAAAACAGGGGACCTCTGGGACGCTCAGATATCGATTTCAAACAAAATCGGTTTGGAAATGAAGAAAATCAATATGGCTGCCACTTTTTCCAAATTTTACCTCGGATTCGTATTAGGGGATCTCTCGGACGCTTGGATATCGATTTTGAACGAAATCGGGTTGAAATGAAGAAAATCAATATGGCTGCAACTTTTTCCAAATTTTACCTTGCATTCGTTTTTCGTATATCGATTTTGAACGAAATCGGGACGGAAATGATAAAAATGAATATGGCCGCCACTTTTTTTTTTAATTTTACCTCGGATTCGTATTACGAGACCTCTCGGACGCTCAGATATCGATTTTGAACGAAATCGGGACGAAAAAAAAGAAAATCAATATGACTGCGACTTTTTCCAAATTTTACCTCGGAGTCGTATTAGGGGACCTCTCGGACGCTCAGATATCGATTTTGAACGAAACCGAGACGGAAATGAAGAAAATCAATATGGCCGTTACTTTATTCAAAGTTTAGGTACCTCAGATTCCTATTAAGAGTCCTCTCGGACGCTCAAATATCGATTTATGTTGAAATCGTATCGGACAGCACTGATTAATAAAACCATTTGCAATACATTGAATCAAAAAAGGTCGTATCTTCATAGGGAACTCACGGCACTTCATGCACTTTTAGACCTTATAAGGAACTTACATGCCAAATTTGGTATCTCTCTAACCAGCAATTTGGGCTGTTGATATGTCACTCACTCAGTCAGTCAGATTCTTCTTGCAATTTGGCACCTACTTTTAAGTTTTCATGCCCGCAATATTAAATTTCAGAATCAATGCCATTTTCGAAATTAACGACCCAAAAAATCATAAAAATCACACCCATATTAATATTTAGACATTCCAACCCCCTCGGACCCCAACAGAGGGGATGGTATTTCACGTCCTCCACGTGGGATTTTAAAATCATTTGTTGTTTTCGTAATCAGCAACCCGACAAACCATAGAAACAACACCCATATCGATTTTCAGAATTTGTCACCAGATTTCCGCCTTTTAGGGGTTGATTTCTCAAAAACCTGAAACTCATTTACCGTTAGAAATACTCCTGTGAAGTTTCGAATAAAATAATCCAACTAATTTTGATTCCCCATACAAACTTCGGACGCCCATTTCACCCCCTTAAGGGTTGAATTTTGAAAAATCCTTTCTTAATGCACCTCAAGACCTTATATGGAACCTACATACTACCTATAAATTTGGAATCTCTAGAACCAGCAGTTTGCGGTGTGAGTTGATATGTCAGTCACTCAGTCAGCCAGTTATTTCTTGAAATTTGGCACAATTTTTCAAAAGTTTTCATGTCCACAATATTAAATTTCAAAACAGATGCCATTTTCGTAATTAACGTCCCATAAAACCATAAAAACGACACCCATATTAATATTTAGACATTTCATCCCCCTCGCACCCCAACAGGGGGGATGGTATTTCACGTCCTCCACGTGAGATTTTAAAATCATTGTTGTTTTCGTTATCAGCGACCCGGTATATCATAAAAACAATACCCATGTCGATTTTCAGAATTTGTCACCACCTTTCCCCCTTTTAGGGGTTGATTTTTCAAAAAACCTGAAACACGTATTTACTCATTTATCGTTAGAAATACTCCTGTGAAGTTTCGAATAAAATAATATAACTAATTTTGATTCCCCATACAAACTTCGGACCCACATTTCACCCCCTTAGGGGTTGAATTTTGAAAAATCCTTTCTTAGTGCACCCCTAGACGTTATAAGGAAAACCTACGTGCCAAATTTGGAATTTCTAGGACCAGCGGTTTGGGCTGTGCGTTGATATGTCAGTCAGTCAGTCAGTCAGTTTCTTCTTTTATATATTTAGATAATCGCGCCATAACTCGTTAAAAAATCAAATTGACAGAATGGTATTACCAGGAGTTTGTTCGAGGTCATGGTCCAGTGGTTAGTTCGAGAGGTACTACTTATGACTTTTGGACACGAGTCATGCACTCTACTTTTTACTTCGATTGCGAGAAAATAAATAAACAAAGATTATCTTCCCAAAAAGAACAATATATTCCACAGCGAGCCTAGTACGTAATGTATAATTTGGCGACAATTGGCTATGTGCGAAGTAGGTGGTGGGGGTAAACTAAGCGATCGCAGCGCACACCATGGCAGAAATGTGCAATTTCCGGGGACTTATATGTCAAATTTACTTCGACGTTTCCTATTAGTTTCCTACGATTCGTTTCGTTTGAATTTATTTATTTATTTTCTTATTTATTTCAGAAAAATTTCCAGTAAGGGGTCTTTCTCGCTTACTAAAATAAATAAAATATTCATGTGTCATTATTTGACATCTCTGAGTTTGACATTGCCTCGGGACCCGTGACGTTTGACGTTTCTGACGTGCACATAGCCAATAGCGGCATGTATTTTTTTTATAAACTGCTTTGACACGTACGAAATATAGACACACTGTTTTGAGTAGATACTTAGATAGACACCGTGAATGAACGCCAGAGACCTCTGCCATGGAGCGCTTCAAAGCGTTGCACAAACGATAGAATAACTTTTTTAAGTATCATGAAATAGGGACTAAGAAAACTTAACGTCAATGAGATTTTTTTCGTGAAATGAATTCTATTATATGATTAGTCGATTTTAGTGTAGCTATATTCCGGCTGGTTGATATCAAATACAAAGTTTCTATTCAAAGAGGTAAATTAGTGTATTGTGATTGGTGGATTTTTGATTGGTCAAATTAAACTGTTTTGTAAATCATAAATATGTATATATTTTCCCTAGGGTTTAAATGCACTACTTTAGCTCCGGTTGATAAGTCTAATATGACACACCTTTTGAGCCTGAAAGCCTGAAGTGAAATAGTAGATTGTTAACAGAGGGCTGAAAGGCACCCAATTTCTGACGAGATATTTAATAGTTCGAGACTGAAATGGGGGATTTCACCAGACTTTCAAATCACTCTGAAATTTCATTTCGAATATGAGGAAACTAATAAACTACAAATATGCAATGTACCATTTTCAGCACGCCACTTAGAAGAACAAAGACTAACTTTCAGAGCATGAGAAGTAAAAACTTATTTAAACCACTCTTTCATTAAATTATTCTACTAATTTTTGAAGCTTTTTGATAGTTATAATCATCATCACCATCATCATTTCAGCCGAATGACGTCCACTGCTGGACATAGGGTAGTTAGGATAGTTATAATACCTAGATTAAAATGTTAAATTATGGAAATTAACAAAAACGTATCCATACTTTTCAGCTACGCTTCCAGGAAATGATTCACACAAGCACTATAACGTTTTTCAACAGTTCCCGCCAAAATTAAAAATTTAAAATGGATTAGATTGGGATTTGACACTTGCAGAAAATGTTTTTGCATATTTGGCATTTTGTTAGATTCCTCGTATTCGAAAGAAAAGTAGAATTAAACACGGGTGAAGCCATCCATTTCAGCCTCGAATTATTGGCAAAGTATCTCGTCTGAAATGGGTGGCTTTCAACCCTTGGATAATAATCTAGTAATTTGTTTTGTTCTAAAGCCAGAATAAAATTAAAATAATGAATTGTATTAATAGATTCCAGTGCAGAAGATATTAAAATTTGACATTTAATACCTGTTAAGTCACTGGAAAAAGTGAAATAGGTATGCTTATTTGAGCCTTATGTTACCCGTGAGTAGTCAACAATATTATGGCTCATTTAAAGGTAAGAATTCAGGAAATGCGTTGGTATGTTGGTCGTGAAGTGCTAGGAGGTATATTCTACATATAAAAATGTTAAAGAATTAAGAAAGGAGGGACTGTCATATTTTTTTACCAATAGGTACACAAACAGACATTTTATACAAACATGTAACTGACATCTTATAAGGATCAGCAGCACCTTATAAAACAATCCACCCAGCCCAATTTAACCACTAGAAATCGTATTCCGATAAAATAAATAGCAATATAATACCAGCGTAGACATATTTGAATATCTTGGCGCGCATCGCATTTCCATTGTTACCTATGCCGAGTATGGACTTAATTAAGCAGGGGAGAATCTACCGGCTTTTGGTGGCTAACGTTTGTCCCATCTAAAGCGAAATTAAAATATAAGAAAACATATAGGGAAGGAAGGACTTGGCTACGACTTTCTGACGTCATAGATGTATCAATTATTTTTGTCACATGAACGTGTTTGCAAAATTTGTACCCTTACTTACTAAGATTGTTGTTTATTCATGGTCAATTAATTTAGACCCAATAGGCAAATGTATACCTACTACAAAATACTCCTCAGAGTTTTAAGATTAAACGTAAAAAATATATGGGCTAATCTTGGGTACACTCTATTCAAAGTTTTAAGTATATTATTATGATTATATTAATATGATTTATTTTATTTCCGTGGGTCACTTACGAGTATGGTGCTGTCTGGAAACCAGCGCTGCAGGTGTCTGAGACTTCAGCATAATGCTAAGACAGCAACCGATTAACTGCTGCGAAGACACACGTTGTGTTTAATGTGCGTTTCTTCCCTTTTTTTGTATTTGTGTGTCTTTGGTTATGTGAATAAATGTCTTCTTTCTTTCTTTCTTTCTATTCATGTTTAATCTAATCAACATTTGTTTGGTTGTTTCAATTAAAGTACCTAATAGATATTTTAATGTCATTTAGATCCATTTAGACGCTCTACCTGAAAACCTTGGTATCTACCTTAGTATACTTGTTTGGATTTGCCATGATTATTTATGCTAAGCCGTATAATTATGGGTGAAGTAATATCACCGAAGTAAATAATCATAAAAGTGAATGAATTGAGTAGTGTATCTGTATGGTAACTTTTCATTGGTAGCACCAAAATTAATTATTGTGTGGAATACGTTTTAGAATTACTTTAGGTACTAAATTCGATATTGCGATCAGTATGCAAATCCAAGACTACAATTTAGACAGTCCGAATTGCATTTGAAACAATAACATGTACATAGCCATTCTCTACTATTGTATGTTTATTTGCTTTGAAATTTGGCTGTGGGGAAATCAAGATGGTAAACTTGTACCGGACTGGCTACTATTCAGTCCTCTGAGAATAATAAACTGATGAGAATTCGAACGGAGTTTGGTAAATTCAGCATCAAAATTAACTGGGAGGGTTGATTAAGGGCGCTGTGTTGCTACCACTGATTGGTTAACACAAATTGTATCAAATGATGGGAAAGTAAATAAAGATCATCTAAGTCAAACATTATGTCACAGTGGTTTGAAAATACAGCATAAAAATGTACTGGATGGGAGGCTTGATTTAGGTCGCGTACACATAGAACGTCCGTTTTTACAGGATCCTTTTCAACGAATCCGTCGCTACTGGAGGTACCTAATATTCACAAAGTTACAGGACTGATTTTAATCCGATATTACGGACCTGTAAAACACACCGATTTTTCACTGGATCCCGAATACTGTCATGTGTGTGAACTAGCTCATACGCCATCAAGAAACGGATCGCTATGTGTACGCGCCCTAAGGGGCCTGTGTTGGTATCACTGGTTGGTTGTAAACGTAATGTTTTTTAAGCGATTGGAATGGTTCATGTATATGTATTAAGATGTGGTAAAACGTTTTTTCACAAATCGTTTAAGTTAGCCTGTTTTCAAAACACGGCAGTATGTTATGTAGACTTTAATTTGGAAATGAAATATAATTTAGAATAAGGAATTTGTTTATTATCATGCCTCCTATTAGGTTTGTTAAATGTAGTTACAATGTTAACAATATTATTTCCTGATAGGTACGTGTATGAATGTTGCATAGTATCTTCAACCGCCACAGTATTCTTATAAGTACTGTATGTACCTACATACTAGTGGCTCTGTGAGCGGTAGAACTAGTTTTTTTTTTTTAAATTTCAATATTTCCAAAAACTGACTCGACAAAAAAAATAGATCTATACTCGTATAATTATCGAACCCCCTCACAACATTTCACGAGAATCGGTTGAGAAATGCAACCTGTAGAGAAGAACATCCGGACAGACAAACAGACATACGAAAGAATTTTTGTCGAAAGCTGAAACTGAGACGCTTCGCTCGCTCGGATAATAGGTCTGTCAAATAGGTAACTCCTTTACACGCCCTGCCGATTGCAAGTGTTAAAATGGCATAAATATTCTGTTACCTCTATGTGAGTTATTTATTTATTTATTGAAGGAGTTTCAACAGCTTTTAAAACATGTTGACATTTTAAATAGAAATATGGAGCCAATTACAGAAACTCACCAATAGAAACAAGATATGAAATATTTATGTCTAAAAGACAAGAGTAAATGCGAACATTTAGGTATATGCTTATACAATTCAGAAAATTACATGTACTTACCTACTCCTCTCGCAGCAAGCCGTTGAGTTGCCGCACTGACTTGGTTTATTTATTTTTATTATAAATACACAAAATAAGTTACAGGCATTATTAATACTTATGAAAGAATGTTTGACAGAACCTAACTCTGTACATGTGTGACTTCATAAAAAAGATAAGGATTAATAATTCGCATGATTTTTTTTAGGGTTTTGTACCCAAAGGGTAAAAACGGGACCTTATTACCTAGACTTTGCTGTCCGTCCGTCCGTCTGTCACCAGGCTGTATCTCAAGAACCGTAATAGCTAGACAGTTGAAATTTTCACAGATTGTGTATTTCTGTTGCCGCTATAACAAAGAATACTAAAAACAAAATAATAATAATAATTAAGGGGGGCTTCCATACAAAAAACGTGATATTTTAGCCCTTTTTCATGGCTACCACTCGCCGACCTAGATCTTAAGAACCGTAATAGCTAGACAGTTGAAATTTGCACAGATTATGTATTTTTACTGTGGCTACAACAACAAATACTAAAATCCAAATAATAATTAAGGGGCTCCCATACAACAGAGTAGTTGTTGGCGTTTTTTTTTTCTGGTACGGAACCCTTCGTGCGCAAGTCCGACTCGCACTTGGCTGGTTTTTTTTATAGATGTGTTTATATTTACCTACTTTTCTACTTGATACGTAATGTGTATTTTTTGCAGCAGTAAATATTTATTGTAAGTATTTTATTTTTTAGAGCTACGTTTTTATACGAAGTGTTAAATTCAATAAAACGATCCTTATACCCAAATTATATAACTCAAGTAAATACTCTCAAGCTGATAAAGACGTTGGAGTGTAATTTTGATTATGACTATAATGGTCTCATTAATTGGGTTACTGAGGAATGTCAGTTTACTGGCTTTTTTAACGGAATGGGCAAATATATATCAATTATAGACCTACATATATTGGCATAGATCGTTAGGTACTTAAATGTTCGAGGAAGCGTCCCATTTTTCATAGTGTAGGTACTAACCCGTTTGTTTTGTCCTTAGCGTAGCTGGGAATGCGAACTCCTTAGTTAGTGGATTGAACGATATATAAAAAAATCATCACAATCGATAAATAAAAGTCACGTAGGTAATGCATTATTGATCAACTGATTGGCAGTAAACTAACTGAATAAGTACACACTTTGCACCACTTATCGCAATCTTTTGTGTTAACAATTCTAATTAAATACTTGAATGTGTTTTTCTCCAGAAAAGGAACTGTTAATTATAATTGTATATAATACTCTGCATTCAACTAAGACAAGTTTTTCTACAGCGAAAACCGTCTGGCGCGATTCATAAGCGGACAGCGGGTAATCGTGAAACGGCTATTCGATTTTCACGTCCATGACAAAAAAATGCATTATTAAATGCAATATTAAATCCTTTCCCTGAAGTATAATCTCGAAAGGTATTTTTTATTTCCAACCAGTCATTGCATATCTATAATTGCATTAGTGTATCTTTGTATATCTACCTTGTTTGTCCATGCCAAACTCGTAATTTCTAACATTTCTTTATACATGTTGTAAACGTGTTGTAAACACAATGCAAGTTAGTTTTTTAATGTGTTTCAATTTCATTGTAATATTGTGGCGCGATCAAATCTGAATGAAAATACAGCTACGTGAGCCGAAGAAACTGAGGAATATACAGGGTGTGGCCTGTAATAGGAGCAATAAATTTAAAGGACGCTTCCTTAAAGCATCTGCTGTAAACTCTTGTGTCTAAAAAAAATCTTTTTACAATTGGGAGAAATTTTGATCTAAAGTTATGACCTCCGAGTAATGAATCTTGGCACCCAGAGATTATAGCGCGATAGTCAATGCTGATTTTGAGGTTGCTTCAAGTAATGACTCATAATCGTTGTCGCATTTTTGGTTTAAAAGGATATTTTTGGGAATTTTTAATTTTTATTATAAATTTTTAGTGTTTTTTTTAATAAATACATAGTTATTAATATCACTCCAGTAGAGTAAAAAAGTACAGTACACGTACGCTATTTTTGTATTATTAACTTTTTTTTCAATTGAAACAATTTGGAAATAAATGCTAGAGAGCTTAATAGTGTACCATTTAATTCATTGCTCCTATTACAGGCCACACCCGTATATTACTTACTAGACAGTTTAAATGGGCCGGTATTTGACTTACCTACTAAACGTGACATGACCTTGTTCCCTCTGTCATATCCCTAGAACATCCTGAGGATATGTCATACCTACCCTTTAGTTAGTCAAATTACGCCTCTTCAATGAAATTTTACCGTTTACAGAACCAGCGAGACTAATATAAGTAAACACTGTCAGTCGAGTTCAAAAATATGAGTGCATGTAACTAACTCAATAAAATTTCGTATTACTCTTATGTCGGCGATTTAAGGTTTCGGTACATGTTTACAAAAGGATTCATTCGATATATTATTTTATAATAGCCTGTACACATTTCTGGAATAGACCTTATAGGGACACATGTATTTGTACTTAGCAAAGTGAGCTCATATGCAGGTGCATGTGCATTCATCAAATAAATTCATATTAGTCTACAAGGACGTTTGATTCACCAACCCTGACCTCAGAGCCTTTGGGTACGTAACTAATATCTATACCTTAAAACCTTGTCATCCACATAACGCACGCACCGCTGTCGCCTCGCAACTTGCGCCACCAGACCACCGCGCACTTTACTGCAGGGATATAAATTTAACGCTTACGTTTCGCCTCGCTCCGCTAGTTTAATTAAGCGTGCCCATTGTCTGCATGTGCGTAAAGACGTCCAATACGGCCTGTTGTTCTTGGACCACAAGATAATGGAGTCCTACCGGTTTGTTAATGTAGAATTAAGCTGACACTTTTGAGGTAACATCTCTCTATACACATCAAGCTGAAGTTACACAACAAAAAGGCACAGAACCTATATTTTACTTGATTTTAAGTATATCTACGTTTTTAGGTATATATTACAAAACTTTTTTAGGATGATAATGAAATAGACTTTGAACCAAATGGGCTTCCCTCAACATCAACATTAGGAGCGCTTTTGAAAACGTTACCTACTGAACCTAGCCATGAAATGTTACTACACGAAAATGCAAAAACATGATGAAAAAGACAAATAGGTAACTGTCATTAAACGTTGAAAATAGCTATATAGCACACAGATTATTCTCAAACCTAACCTCCACATTGTGTCTCATCGACATAAACTCCTGGACAAAATTGCGTAAAACAATAAGTCAATAAAAAAATTTGCTAACACAGTTAATTTGTACCGGCGCTCCCTGGCTGACACGGCTGTGAGATTAAATTTTCAAACGGGTGACGGCCATATTAATTTTTCCGGAGACAATTCGGCTTCATCATCCGGACACTGTGCCTTATCGCGAAGTTTATTTATGGACTTGTCTGAATATTGTAACTCTTTTTGATCACAAATTCATGTAATACGTTGGTACAAATGGTACCTACCCATTACTTTGGTTTACGATTTGACACGTTGAATTGTATTACATACTCGTCTTCGTTCCTTCCATCTCATGGTTTTATAAACAAGACTTTTCAAATTTAAGGCTTTTTCTACTAACTGTGGACAAATTAAAAAAAGACTTGCCAAAACTTACCATGTGAGACAGGTAGGTAGGTACAGGATAAATCTAATGAAGTTTCTGAAAACAAGCACTTCACTAACGCCACGTGCTCTGCTCCAGAGCAAACTAAAGATTAGGATACCGGACTTCACAGGTGCCAACCGACATTTTCTAAGAATCGCAACTTTCTCCTGAACAATGACGGTTTTGTCCACTTGTGCAACAAAACTCTCTCCCACTTTTTGCCGTCCCGTAACTATAGAAACAAAAAACTAAAACTATGCACTTTAAAAAACTCAGTAACTGCACAGACAAGATATCCGATCGGTCGGACCATCATGACGCTACTAAAAACGGTATTTCTTTATCCAGAAATCTCTTAACGAGGTTAGTTTAGGCAAACTTTTGTGATGTGTTTTTTTTTTGTTCGCTTTATTTGGGTCCATGTGAGTCCGTTTGTTATTCCCCTTAAAGAATTCATAGTGAAGGGTTACGCTGCTCCCGCATATAACCGGTGCGCAGGAGCGAGCGTGACGTAACGATTTTGTTAATGTCTTCATATAGCCGGACGAGAACACGTTTGGAAAATAATTTGAATATCAAAATGCAGATGGCTTCTTTCCGAGCCTCGGAGCGCTAAGCTACAAGTTAATTAAGGTTTGTTCATAAATTAAATTATTTTGAATACCTACCTACGTTCATTTTGCAGATTAAGTTCTAATATTAATTTAATCGTTTTATTGAAGAGCCTGTCAAATAAAAATTAAACATGTAGATTGAAATGAAATACACTACGACAATTTCTTCCCAGCGTATGTTTTAATAATGTAATTAATTTAAATTATGAGACCCATCCAAGTAGGTAGGTACGGGAAACTTTCATATGATTCACATAATAATAAATTCCTAAGTAAATCAGTCTGTGGCAGTGTGAAATACGAATTTGATGATTAAAAAAAGCTGGAGATACAACTTGTTATTTTGGAAAGGAACATTATTAGGTACTTACATTAGATACCTATTTTACTTAAATTTTTCTGCAAAATTCGCCAACATTTGGTAACTACCTACATGCAAATAAAACCTAGACTCTACACAATGGACAAACCATGACTACAATTCATAAATCGTTTTCAGTCAAACGCCATATATCCAAATCTGGGACGATGCATTCGTTCAACGAACGGATTCACTGAGCGAAACACCCAAATTTATTGGGTTAGTAGTTGCCGTAGTAGGTCGATAAAACGACCCAGCCAGCAACAACAGCCTAACTCCAATAAACTAATCGGAAAAAATACGACTTTGCCTATAAAGTAACAAAGTAAACTTTCGCTCGACGCTCCGTTTGACTGAAAAGAGCAAGCAATACGGAGTGCAATTTTGTGATATCTTTTTCACTCTTTCAGCCTCGGCGACATACGGACGTTATAGTGCCGAATTAGCATATTTATTGCTAGTTACACGACAAAATAAATTTATCTTAGCCCATTGGGCTCGCGCGGAACCATACTTGCCTACTCAGAATTTCAGGGTTGGTTGGTGAGCGCTGAGAGCGAATAGCTTAGGTATCATTTGACTTGCAAGTTTAAAGCGTTAATGACTCGTTTGCAGTTGGCTCGAATGGCTTTACTCCTATTATCATATTAGAGATAATATACTAAGTTACCTACCTATTCTAATTTTGTATTGGACTATACGGTTGACAGATTAATTAGATAAAAGGTACCACAATTAGATTTACATCTTTTTTTGTCCCGGGTGGTGCCGGGTTAGAATAGCACCATCCCCTTTCTTCCCTTGGGTGTCATAAGAGTCGACAATGGGTACCAGGTTGAAGTGTGTTGTGGGCGATGGGCTAGCAACCTGTCACTGCAATATCACATTTTCTCTATCTATAAACCTGCACTAGCTAAAAGCAGCACTGAAAAGTAACTTTCATGTGCTCTGCCTACCCCTTTCGGGAATATAGGTGTGATTATGTATGTTTTTTATTTCATAATATACCATTACAGTATAGTATATTACAGCCAGCTTAATTTATAAGAATTTATATTACAATCGTCAAATAGGTACTAAATCGACGACCTGACGACCTGTTTAGCCTAGTTGGTAGTGACTCTGCCTCCGAAGCTAGAGGTCCCGGGTTCGAAACCCGGCCAGGGCATTTATTTGTGCATTTTTCACGGATATTTGTTCTTGGGTCTTGGATGTTTTCTATGTATTTAAGTATGTATTTATCTATATAAGTATGTATATCGTCGTTTAGTACCCATAGTAGGTACAAGCTTTGCTTAGTTTGGGACTAGTCGATTTGTGTAAGATTGTCCCCCAATATTATTATTATTATTATAATCATCTCTAAAATAATTAAATAAATTAAATTACTGCCTACCTATGTTATAAAAATATGTAACTTATAACAATACTTCAGGCATTCTCAGACCACATACCTATTCGTTATGGTAAAACGATTGTGACAGTAGGTTCTCGGCAGATAAAAAATAAAAAGCATATTTGACCGAGTGAAACTAAGGTCTTCATTTCTCAGCTTTGGCAAAAATGCATTCGTCAGGCTGTTCTCTACAGGTCACATTTCGCAACCAATTCTCGTGAAATTTTGTGAGCATGTTTGATAATACGGTATTGATATTTCACTGTTAGTCAAATCAGCAAATTTTTACGGAACAACTAAAACGCTCGGTTAGATAAGTTGGTAGGTCCGGGAATTGTGGCTTATGATTATGACATCATAATGGTTAAACTGCGTCCTTTTTCATACAGAACTTTTTTTTCGAGTCATTGGAAAAAAAGTTCCTCCTACTTCACACTAAAGTACACCTTATTTAGTTTATAAAATGCATTAAATTTTACAGTAGACCTGATAATCGTTATTTATATATATTTTTGGGAACCCTCATTTGAAAACACGTTCACACTTGGCCCTTTCCTTCCACACATATTGTAGTTTCCGCTTCATGATCGCGGGTGTGCCCATAGTTTTAGGGAATCCCGATGTATCCAATTAATTACATGTTTCATTTGTGTTTCTTTTGATTTTTGCGACACATTAGGGAAATATTAGAATACTAGCTTTTACCCGCGACTCCGTCCGCCTGAAACACGTTATCATCTTCGAGGAATAATTGATATTAAATTATTGTAGGCGCTGGCTTAATTATCGTTCTCTCATATAAACTTCCACCCCGTCTTCGGAAATCAGTCCTTGCCCCCCCCCCCCCCCCCCCAGGCCCTGGCTTGGGGGGGCTTGGATTTCGGTATAAAAACTATCCTATCTCGTCCCCTGGGATGGGACTCAAACTACCTCTACCTTTACCAAATTTAATTTAAATCGGTTCAGCATCAAATACCTAGTTTGCTTAAGTTTGAGTAAAACTTGAAGGCTGCTTGCTAAGCTTCAAGGTTAGGTTTAGGTTATGTTGGATTTACGGTTTACTTAAGTCATTAGTCATTATAATAACCTTACCTGCTTGTGAACCATCCACTGCCTACTTAAATACCTCCCTATACGTAAGTGCGGTTTAATAATCTAGAGAAATGTTTGAGTATAAATATAACTAAAAAAACATTATATTTTAGCGATTCATAGGCATTCAAGTTTCATATTATAAAATAATTAAAGTTGCTTTCCCTCCGTAAGAAGTAGTAAGATACCTACCGATTAAGTAAATAAATACTCCATACCTGGAACAAAACAAAACAAACATTAGTATTCATAACAATACTTCCTAAAAATTAAAACATAAATTATAAAATTCACAAAAGGAACAGTTTCAATCCATCAGTATAAATGGGTAGCGCTACCTGCCCTCGCATATACGAAGTCACAAACACATACGCACCGTGAACGCCTCTGACGAAACCGGTCCGAACGCAGACGGCATACGAATGTATTTCCTAACAACACATCTTCCGTCTTTCATCGGCGCCAAAACATCACATAAATTTATCTCGCTCGTGCCCTCCGATGCAACTTCATGGCATACGAGCGCGGGCCAATCAGCGCGCGCCGTGCCATCGCCATATTGAGAACCGCAACTGAGCTGCCATCTGGACGAACTAATGCGAAAGTAGCGACGCTATGTTTTCCGTATTGTTTTGCGTGATTTTCCTTGATTTTATTGATTTTTCTGATATATTTTGAGTGAAATCTGTGAATAGGTGTGTGTGTTGGTTTTAGTTATCAAAATTTTGATTTTCTTGCGCAAAATTGGTGACGAATCAGTAATGTTATTGAAAGGACGCCGCTCCAAGGAGCCCAAAGCTAAGTTCAGATCGTGGAATGCATTACTACAGAAAAACATTATATATTTGTTTTATTATAATATGTGTGCTTGCAAATTTGAAAATAAATATGCTCGAATTTCCTATTAGTAAATTGTTAAGATTTTCAGCATCAATTTTATTTTTTGTTGATAGAAGTGTTTTGAGGTTATTTTCTATGCCAACTGATCATTTTAGTACATTTTTGCCATAAAAATATTAATTTTGATTAACAAAAAAGTAGATTTCATCGTTAATTAATTTATTTTGTGTATATTTGAGTCTTTTAAGTTTCTTATCAGAAATACCTACTGGATCCTATATTCAACACAACATACTGGTACAATATACCCAGTAGGTATTTACCTACCTATTTAAGTAGAATAATTTTACTTTATATTATTTATTAGTTATTTCAACAGATAATTAAATTTTAATGTGAGATTTAATAAAAAAGCTGATGACATGGACTTTTGACCGCCATATTTGTCTTGACTGTATTTAACCTAAAAATACTATATTAAGTAACTATGGGTAGAAATAATGTCTTTATACAACATTAAACGTATTATTAAGAAAACAAATGACGTTAAAATTGTTTCACTATATTTTTACCAAAAGACATTTTTCGATATCAGCCGCCGGCGGCGCACAGCGCATGCGTGAAAATATCAAAACCGCCGCTTCAGAGACTTGAAGCCATTTTTTATTATTTATTTTATTATTATGGAAATGCCTAACTTGTTACCTATTTATACAGTAAGCTAAAGAACTTTATTATAAAATATTGCTAGCACCTAGTTCCATAATAGTCATTTAATTAGACTTTTTGGAATAGTTAAATATATTTTTAGAGCAAAACATGGCCTTGTTGGTTTGGAAAAGGAGAATACATATATACCTAATGAATCTAATGATGAAATTAATTATTCTTCCCTTTTAATTAAAACAGCATTCAAAATAGCCGGATTTCTTCGTAGCATAGCTACCGCTTTTCCCCGCTACAATAAAAACATTTAAGCTACCATTTCATTCAAAAGTTTTTATTAGCAGCGCATTTTATTCAAGTCGTCGGGCTAAAATCAAAGGTGCAGATAAAACTTGGAGTGCACTCGGTGCGATATTGTGGAAGTTGGACGGCGCTACTGAACTGAAGTGGAATCTTAAATAGGGCGTACGTTGTACAACTGTACAGTCGGCTGCAAACGTTGGTGCCAATACAAGCCGCTCAAAAATATCTGAGACGAGTGTTTTCTCATTTACGTGGCAACGAAATAAGGCCAACAGGCAAAGAAAATGCAAAAAAGGTATAAAATACAGTTCCTACTTAATATAATAGTGGATTTACAGTACCGGCCAATTATATCTCTCAGGTATCACCTTTATATGTGATAGATAAATCGTGAGAATTTTCTGAAATTATTATACAAAGTGAGCGGTAAGTGTTAATCTTGTCGGTCTTAAAACGAGTTTAAAAGGGTACTTTTAGTGTGAAAAGCTGATCACTGACATTATAATATGAAAATATACCTATTAGGTATCTATTATTGGCCGGTACTGTAAAGGTTGGTAGGGAAAACTTGCCATACTCGTACCCCTAAGAGACAATGCCAATAATCGGAAATATAAATGAGAAGAGGATATTTTCTAAGTTTTATTTATCGATTAATCTACAAAAACGACCTATAGAACTTTAACTCATTTAACCTTTAATAAAATTAAGTTTTATGAAAAAGTAAAAAAAGGTACGATTTAGGTTTAATTGTTCCTAAAACGTCCCGTATATTTCAATACCTATCGTGCTTAAAATCCTCATATTATTATTTAGCCCCTTAATCTAAGTAATTACCCTATATCTAACAGATTTAATATTCTGTTTAATTATCATCTGTTGTCTTAATCACTTGTTTGCAAAAATATAGGTACTTACTATGCCCATTGTTCTATTATTCTCATTGAATGAATTTGTTTTATTTTCTGATTATTTCTAAAATCAATTTTCTGCTATGAGTGAAGGTGGTGTTTTTTTTACTACATACTCGTTTGGTTTTAAGATGTCTGCACAAAGGAGAGAGACTTAGTACTCGTATGACTGCACCAAAACGTTAGTTTTGGAATCTTAACTATACAATCAACTTCATTAAACTTATTTTTTATACTAATAGAGTTTCTTTTACTACGTTTACTTGATTATTTTTTGATTAGGCATCGCTTCGTTTTATTTCCATCTAAAATAAAAATTAAATATAAGTTCCTAATTCGTACCAGTACCAAATAAAACGAAGTATCAGGTACAAATTAGGAACATACCACTAAACGACTTCAACTATGCCGCGTAACAATAGGTATAACAGCCAGATGGCATTAGTAATTCTATTCATTAAATACTTAAATAAGTGAGCAATTAGGCAAGAAACATTTCGTTTATAATACTTATCAAGACCAGTAGGTTATGTTTTTTTTTGCAGAGTACGTTTTAGCAACGTTAACGTTTTAGGTACGAATTAAGTAAGTTTACCCCAGTTATCGTTAGCGCGTGACATATATTTTTGAGCGGCTTCTCCTGTCAGCTATCTTTGGAGCTGACTGTACTACTGTCCTATATACATTGAAGAATGTTGGTACAACATTTAAAAGACATGGGTAGGTAAATATTTGTGCGGTAAAGGTTACCCAGTTTACCCGCCGTGTGGTAAATTTATATTGAGCAGAACATATGTATAAGTATGTTTTTAATGTGTCTATTTTTACAAAAATAAAATTGCGTTCTTTGATTGGCTAAGTAGGTAAATTAAACGAACTAGACTCGCATAATTACAACAAATGTAGTAGGTACCTGAAGATGGGAGTTGGGTATCAAAGTTTTGTTGCAAAATGAAGCTTCGAAACATAACACTGAATTCTAGTTAAAAATGGGTTTAAAAATTTATATGTTAGGTGTACCTACTTATGTACCTATAATTTAAATAACAATAAACATTTAAATAACCCCGCTGAAAGGCATTCGTTAAGCGCTTCCGCACTAGAATTGTAGAGATGCTAACTATTTATACAGTGCACCGCTTGCATTACACAGATAAAATACGCTGCCAAGTTCTTGGGGCAAAAGAAGCGAAACGAAAGGCGAGATTTAGTGTGGAAATTTTGGAAGTAAGCCGGGACTGCGTTTGTGGTGGCTTACATTAATCATGCGATGGAAAAATACCCCCGGCGACTTACGATGGAGTTCCGCTGGCCGTCATGCGGTATTTAGGTACTTTTTTTTTGACGACCTGTTTAGCCTAGTTGGTAGTGACTCTGCCTCCGAAGCTAGAGGTCCCGGGTTCGAATCCCGGCCAGGGCATTTATTTGTGCATTTTTCATGGATATTTGTTGTTGGGTCTTGGATGTTTTCTATGTATTTAAGTATGTATTTATCTATATAAGTATGTATATCGTCGTCTAGTACCCATAGTACAAGCTTTGCTTAGTTTGGGACTAGGTCGATTTGTGGAAGATTGTCCCCCAATATTATTATATTATATATTAATATTTGAAAATATTAATGTTCTGTTAAATCGGTGGGTCGCTGTAAGAGATTTTTTCAGCGGCTGGGTTTAAAATAATTTCAAATGATATTTAATTAATTTAGTATTGAAGAGTATAATAATCCCTTTGTTGTTAAACCATGATTAAATAAATTAATAACAGGTATGTACGCTCAAGCTAAATCCAAACAGAAAGTTGTAAATCCGTCCAAAAATTAGCTAAGCACATGTTAAACATTCTAATTTGTACAAACGAGCCGGACCTAAGCCTACTTAAACAAATTTACAGCGATCGTTTCTCCTGAAGGTGACCCAAATTACCATGAAAAAAGTTTAACATCCCTTTATTTCAGTACAAACAGAGGCTGTTCGGCGGGAATCCCGTGTAATCCGACCACTTATCACGGGTGCAAAATGCAAATTTCGAGCGGGACCGTTGTACGCAGCATTACGAAAATACCCCGAATAGGTACGTCAGGGATATTGTCAAAGTTCGCCGGCGATATCAAAGGATAAACAGGTTAATCCCCGGCCGAAACTTCACGCGAGGTGAGCCTACGCTATTAACTCGAGTGTTATGTTTTAAGTCTCTTAGATAATTTACGTGCTGTTAAGAAAACAATTGAATCATAGAATGATTCGAGTAACTTTTACCATTTCTATTCATTATCATAAACAAAATCTAACATGGTGATTCAAACAAATAAGATTAAGCATTAAGAGTTCTTTAGACAATAACAAAATATTTTCATTGTATTGCTTTTATTTCTTAGCAACATTAAAAGTGCATGCTTTTACTTAATAACTCCTAGTAATTTTTTTGAAATAATTTAATAAAACAGTGTATAATTACTTATTTTCTTATTATAGTACATACCTCATGACAACCGGGAGTCACACACACCACACACACAACACACAACACACACAACCATTCAAAGTGGCGTTTACGGAGACATCTTCTCCATACGTTTCCCTCGACGCCGAAGTAAAAAGCGGCAACAGATTTTTCACATTCGCCGATAATGAACAAAAGCTAGCGTGTACAAACGCTGTTAGCACTTGCGCACTTTTCAATTCACCCCTTCACGTTTATTGATTGGGTTCTGAGAAAAACTTGGCACGCCTCTATGTCAACACGTGTAGACGTGCATTATAGTCATTACTTGACAGTAATGTTGAAGTTTAGCACCGCAAACTAGTTTAACTCATTAGAGAAATATTTCTAAAGCTTTTTCTAGACTATCTCTGACACTTGTAATATTCTGTTTAATGAGACAAAACGAAACGCTAGCTTATAAAACATTTTAGCTCACCTAGCTGGAAAAGTAATGAAATAGCGTGTTGATAACCTTTCTGATAGAACTGAAATATTAGCTTCTGAAAAAGTTTAATCATATTGATAAAACAAACACAAACAATAGCACTTTAGTTTCTTAATTTGGCCAAGTAACAAAATCACGTTACATCTAGCAAGTCATTTTAAATATTTTTCTTAACTCTAATCATGCACATAATATAAGATTGATTCATTAAAATAATATATATAATACATTCATCTAAATCTATTTATTCATAATATACCAATTTATTGAAGCGATTTTTATTGTCTTAAGTTTTCCTTAAATTCTTTGATTGAATAAAATTGATTACAATGAATAAACGCTTGAGCCCTCTCTTAAATTCTAAAAATGACATATATCTTACAATTCTTACATGACTTGGTTGTAAATTATATAATGTAATTTTGAGAGGGAGACCTTGTTTAAATTATTTTCCTAATTTTTTCGAGTTATTCACAATTTGTCTTTACTGCACGTATGAATGTTTTTCTTTGTTTTCAAGATTTTTTTCAATGTGTATTGCCAGCAGAGTATTAAATATAAATAGTAATATTACAGTCATTATTGGACCTTTTGCAAAGTATTCCCTAACCGTGCCTACCCTTGCGTAGACTAAACAGAATTTTAATGGCTCGGTTTTGGGAGACAAGGATTCTTTGGACGCCATATATATGGCCGTTCACTCTAGGCATCCTTTAATAAGCCTTTACAAATGTATGGGCATATGTGACAGTGCGTTGCCCTTTAGAGTACCTAACGTGTTGCGTTATGTTTATTCTCCAACCAAAGTTTAAACGTGATCAAACGAACCTTTCGGAACAACTCCATACTCAATAGGAATAAATTAAACCTACTTAAACGTATTACAAGCCACAAAATTCATTGACTGTAAATACCGTATGACCTGAATTCAAAACGATGTGTCAACTTAAATTAATAAGCTCGACAGCGTTGTATCATGTTTTGTGTATTTAAAATTTTAAAAGTTAATAAGTTATCGCTGGTTCACATAAATAATTATCTTCAGAATTGCCCGTTGATATGTAACTAACTGGAAGACGAAATGCCTACATTTGATAAAAATCGCATGTTACTAGATGATGTAAATGATGTAAGTAAAAATATTAATTTGGTAGTAAGTAGATGCTAATAAGTTAGAAATGTATCTTAAGTATACCTGCCGAGCATTCAATTTTCATAATTTAATGAATTACTGTAACTGTAACTAACTAACAATATTGTTCACCATTTTAGTGTATTGTCTTAACAAACATCAAAATTTTCTTTTCTTTTCATAATTGAAATCCAAGGGCATTTATAAAATACCAATATATTAAATATTTCATTACAATAATACGTCTGCTGAGAAAGATAACGCCGGTTGCCAACCAAAACTCACTAAGTAACAAATACCTACTTAAAATAAAGCTCGTATTTCACCATGACATTACTAGGTTTCTAAGAGTTATGGCAGATTTTATAGTGACTTTTAGTTGCACAAGTTTTCATTCGTCGTATCTTACATATTCAGATCCGCCCCGGATCAGTAGCTTAACACCTGTTTGCGAGCCGCTATACGCTTTCAACACCTGCTACCAAGCCGAACTTATACCGACCGTGGATAATTTTAATCAAGTTAACTCAATTACATTTAGGAATGAAAAATCTGTTGTTACTAGTCTGTAACAAATGCCTAATTTAATTATTTTACTACGTCATAATAATAGAAGTAAGAGCCTTCTTTTAATCGTCTCCAATGAAGTCATTTAATCGCAGCTTACTCTTGGTTACGTTTATTTTAATTTTTGTTCATTTTTTTTTTTAAACTAAGTTAATTTCACTTCTTAATAACTAAAACGTCCCCTGAAAACCCTTGGGGGCTTATATGAGAAACGAGTGGAAGCTACTCACAGTGCTTTCTGAACTATAAACTTTATTATATAGGCAGGTGTCGTTTGAAAGGACTTGTGCAAAAAAACCTTCAAGTACGTTATATTTGGTTACAAAATAACTGACATGTGCATGCAATAGCTTGTGAGATTATTATAATAATGTCACAGGTTTAATCTTTGACACACTGTGGCATACAACATCATGGCTGCTATACACAGTAGGTAAGAGATAATGTCAAAAACCCTAATTAGTCTTCCAACGCCACTATAATCCGTCATAACTCAGGCAAATCTCGACTGTTTATGCGATCCCAAATCCCGCCGCTTTCAAAACGAGGCGTTAATAAGATTATAACGTCACATGGCCTCCATTTTGCAAATCACAATTCCATTCCAATCCCGTCTCAATATTTTCCGTCTTGCTCAAATAAGCTTGACTATGCGATTACAAAAAAGGGAGCACATGAACACTACAGATTAAATATCATTTTAAGACTTTAAAAACACGGCTCTTAATACGGTATTTTACAACTTAAAACAATTTAAAAAAATGTTACCCATAAACAAATCTTATGAAAATATTCGGAAAAATCAAACCGCCGCTTATTAATGCAATGTTAAAGATTTTTAAATACATAAAAGTAAAAAAAGGACGCAGTTGGACCACAGAAAATTGTGACGTTATTAGGCATTTTTCCCTACGATTTTTTCACTAACCGAGCGTTTTTGACGTTTCGTTAAACGTTGCTGATTTGGCTATCACAAAAATACCGTATTGGGCCCCATGCTGCCGTTTATCCTTGTGGTTAGATGTAGATATACTAATGAATACATGCATGTATTACGGAAGTATTAGGTAACTAGTTAGTAAAAAGCAGTTACTTTCGTTTTAATTCACACATAAATCAATATGTTTATGTGAAGCGTAGATAAAAAAGAAATTAAAACGCGAGTGTAATAAAGTGGTAAAATAATGTTGACGGGTTTGAAATATAACTAATTAGGAAGCCATATGGAATTATGGATATTATAGTAGGTATAGCTTTAATAAAGTTTCCAATTTATAGGCCGCAATATGCACGGAATCTACATATTTACGGATTATATAAAAAAAGTTTGAATTATCTATACTCAGTTGGAATTATTTCTACTTAATTTAATACGGGTTTATTAGATATTAAAAATATTTGACCTATACTGCATGAAGGGATTTAACTTGTAATCAATATAAATTCCAAATTCTACAGGTCATTACAATTCAAATAAGTATTACTCACTATCATAAATGACTCGGAAAACATGTGATTGACAGATGGCTATCTCCCGATGAATAATTAATGAATAATATGATAATTGCATCACTGTTTATTTTAACAGACATCAGTGGGTGTCATATAAATCACAGTTCATATCGACGTCAAATTAGATAGCTACATATGTCCCGATGTTTTTTTTTATAATAGTTTCAGAATAATCGTAATAACAAAAATAATAATTATACAATGGATAAGTTTAAAATGCGATAATACTTTTCTGATAAATTGTGTATACAAAGAACCGACTTCAGTGTTATACCTACATACTACAATTGTTTTCAGCGTTATTTTTAACTGTGCCGCCTGTGTTTGTTTCAACACAACATTGTAAAATATCTTCGAAAGGTGCCTGCCAGACACTTCACTCTACTTAGAAAACTAGATGTTAAAAGAAGAATGAAGCACATCCTCTAGTCCGAGCGTATTAACACGATACAATTTAAACCTCCCTCATTTTCAGATAATAACAAATCGTTTAAGGGCCTACGTACACACGGGAAATGAGCGAGCGTCAAACCTGCTTATGCGAAAGCACGGGCACACAAATCTACTTAACGTACGCGGGTAATGTACCTAAACGTATTTACAAATTTACAATATTTCTGTTGCGATAAATTGGCCACTAAATTTGGCCTCTTTAGCCCAGGTGAACGCATATCTGCATATTTATGCTGCAGGGAAGCCTCCTTAAGGGGAGCGTCTGGGCTTAAAAATGGAGGGAAATGCTGCGTTTTTTTCACCGCGAGTTTTAACAAGATCCACGTTATTTATACTAGGGAGGGATCTTGGAGATTTATCGTAAAGCGTGACTGATCGGAGGAGTCTGTTTAGAATACGGTGGAGCCGAATTTAAATTGGCTGTTTTATAGGAGATATCAGCGGAGAGCATCTTAGATATCAGTTACGCCAATTTGAAGTATATTCATCAATTATCATGTCAGTGCAGTATATAACATTGCCGTTGATAATAGTTACAATTAAATCAAATCATTACCCGTAAATACGAGTAGGTATAATAAACTACAGGGCCTAAAATGGAATCCGGCAATACAATCCATAAAAATCATCGTCAAACAAAGAATACAAAGAAATTACAGGGTTAAAAGTCGGCCATAAACATTAGAAACTGATAAACGCTTATGTCACAACAATTAACTCTTATCATTGGATCATTCATCAATCACAATTAATGATACAAGCGATCTGTCACATATTTACCTATTTTAATATAGCTACTTAGACAATTGGTCAGTTTACTTTGACCTCTCAAAGCGTTGATTATTCCCTCTATGGAAGGAAGTTGTCCAGTAAAGTGAGGGGAGAGACGGGTCAAGTGAGCCTGGACCGTTATCGGCATGCGAATCTGTCAAAGGTGAAGAGGGGTCAAGATGATAAGCGGTGCCTTGACAACGTATTGGCGTAATTATAGTTATTATTTTGAATTCACGCGAATTAAACTACGAACTGGTTCCGTAAACATCTCCTTTGTCAAATTTTATCACACCAAAATTTAAAATGCCATAAAAGACCATTCAATGTTACGAAAAAAAAACCTCTACAAAAAATAAATAACGAAAACTTTAGCTATCAATAAAATTTAAATATGTACACATTGAAATACCAATCAAAAACCGAGTTATATGAATGCGTCTAGATTCAAACAACTATGCAGTGAATATCTAGGAAATTATAGTTCGGTACAGTAGTAAACCCGTGGTCAAATACACAGTAGTGAGCAATTATTTTCTAAGACAAAGGAAATGCCCATTAAAGCCGAGTCGGTGGCGACTAATTACAAACTGGCTTACCTTCTCGGAAAATAAACTTTCAACAAGCTTTCAGACTTTAAAATAATGTACTTACTTAATAATATCTTTGCTGGACTATTTCATCTTCGCATACTTGGAAATAAGTATAACTAATTTCTACGATTAATGCAAAATTGATGAAACTGTCCAAGTTTCATGAAAATTCTGAATATAATTCTTTATTTTGTTCATGCATTATTAAAAAGACAAGTGTAAAAGTTATTAAAACGCTTTTAATCAATAAGACGCTATATTATCCTCTAATTATATCTATAATTAAATATTTTTTTAGTAATACCCAGTATATTATACCCAGGTATTATATTACAAAGTCAGATAGACTGAGAAGCAACAGTCTGTAACGTATCCACCTTGTTAAAATTATTAAAGAAATCTCTCTCATATTCTCATATCGTCTATTTGCATAATCGAATAGTGAATAAGACATTGAAAATCTTACTTAATTTAATGAGCTCCTCGTAAATAAATGAGTGCAGTTTTTTGGCTTAACTCGAGAATTTTCTGGCTAGGCAAGCTCAGACGGGGAAAAAACTAGAACGGATATTTACAAGGCTTAAATAAAAGTTGTTCTGTTAAAAGAACGCGCAAGTGGTTTGGTGCAGACGCCAACTAAAAGCCTATTTCAGACAAAAACAAAACAAGATTAGCCAGCCACCAACAATTTGAAACAATCGACTCCAAACGATATTAAAAATAAAGTGTGCGAACATTGTAATACCATCTCGTTGAGTAAAACAATCGATGCAAAATGCAACACATGTCACTTGTGTCGATATGCATAAACGATTCCTATGAATTATGTAAAGGATTCGCCGGCCACGGGTGTTACCCGACAATGAACAGAATGTCCATACAAACGACTAAAAAACAACGTGAAACAAACAGAACATAACCTAATAACGTCATGTCACGTAACTTCCGAATTGGCCGTTGTTATTCCAAATTCGAACCCAATTTAAGCCCCAATGTTGCCAGTTAGAAATTCTATTCAAAATTTGAATTTTAATAAAACAATACCGTGTTCGTGTATTCATGCATCACATCAGGGCTTGTTTGCACGGCCTCTGTGCTCGCAATTTACGTCTCTCGCGGGAGACGAAGAGTAATGTCGACGTGGGGAGAAAAAAAGTTCGCTACGAGTTGGTCGACAAGTTCAGCCAATTATAACTGACAAGCGGCGCAGGCGCGGCCGCCTCAATTTCAAGCCTTCGAGCAACAAGCTTTACCAAGCTACGGGACATGTTTTTTTGTCATTACAAGTCGCGCTAACGAAGCTAGACGCGATTAAAGATGGGATAAATTTTAATTACCCACGGTCATTGATTGCACTAAATTTAAAGACTAATTGCCTACGTAACTAGAAACCGTGAGAACTCAAGGCGCATTTAACAAAGTACAAAAAGTTGAATGCTCAAAACCCAAGTCAAATGAATTCTAACGTTAATTATGAATAAAACACGCATCTAAATGCACCAGCGCATTGCTTATAAAGTTGGAAAGCTCAAAAAGTCTCGAAATGAACAGCGTGCGTTGCCCGTGAAATATTACACCGACACTGGCACCATAAAGCAACGGTGTGGCAGAGGCGATACAACGATAGCGACAGGGCCGACAGACACCACAGACTCGCCTCTCTGATCACCCACTACAGGATGATGTGTTACAATACATTAAATCCCTTCTTCTAATATCATGGCCTGTAAATCCGTGGGTAAACGAGGCCATGCAATTTTTGGGCCGTTTGAGATGATGTCTATAGTCTATTCAAAATTATTTCGATTGACGCAATGCCTATTGAAAAATCACACCAAAATATAGAGCACAGTAAAATTTCTTATTCTGGGGCACGATACGATCGAGATATTGGAGATTATGTCGCACGACGATCTCAATGTGTATTGTAATACTTACGCGTTCCGTTCTATTCGATTGTGTTAGTTTAAACTACTTTCAAAATTTGTAAGCTGTCAATATTTTCCGCCAAAACTTCCGCGACGCCTGTAATGTTGGCCATTAAATCATTTAAATAAATCGACATATTTTTCGTAATATGTTTATTTTGTGCTACTGTAAACTGTCTAGAAACTACTTAAGTTGTCAATATTTACCGCCACTGGCAGATCAAATGGCCAAAAAAAAAGTGATAAAACTATCTCGATCGCTACTGACCACTCTCGTTGCATCTCGGAACAAACATATTTTTAACCCCAAAGTGGGTTGAACAGATTGCTTTTGACGAACTGGTTAAGGAAGTATGGGTGACTATTTTAGCATCTCATATTACGAGTATAGAGAACGATCACACTTCCTATAGGTACAGTTCTCTAAATTGGGTAATTTACATCCGATGTTTTCTTTCTGATGCGATCTTTTAGCAATGACATCAGCAATCTGCACTAAGCTCAACTTTATACCAACCTTATTAAGTTTTTTTCGATTTGTAAATACTAAACAACGCGAAATACATCAGGTTAATCTGAAAAAAATTACGTACTAAAAGATTGTGACAATCATTGCTAATGCTCAAAGAGTAGATACATTCATCTGAAGTGAAAGGGAAAAAAATCTTACCATAAAATTAATGCCAAAACGATGCCTCCTGTATACAACTCCCACATATTTTACTCACCAACACAGCGACGTAATGAAGCAATTATATATCGATATTTTTATGCATAAAATGCTTGGCGGATATCTGGTCGGCCAGACCGCCACGGAACGCAGAAATAAAACAATATAACAAAGCCGAGGTTATTGTTGGGCTGCGAGCTGCGAGGCGCGGGTGGGTGTGTGCCCGTCTCCGTTATCGAGCTTTTAACCCGACGCGCGACAACCCGCGACATCGACACGATTTATCGCCTCACTAGCCCACTTCTCATTCCTACTTCCCCAACCGATTAATCCTAATACTGAAATTATTAACGAAATTTTTATCAATTTGATCAGTCTTCTTGAATGCTCATCTACCGAATTCGAAGAATTACCATAAACCATTATTTCTCAAGGTGATTTTATTAAGGTTCAACGAATGTAGTTTTGTCATCGTTCGTGACGTTTTCGTTATTAGTTAACACTTTAAAAATGCGGACGTTGCCGCTTCGGCGAACCTTTGAGACGTTAACAGGCGTCCCTGCCACATACTTCACTGCATACAATTACTGCGTGTTATTCTTTTCTTTCTTGTGTTGAGGGTGATGTGTGAGAACAGGATGGGAGAGTTTGGTTCTGCAATGGAGACATTTTGTCCGAGTGCTTTATGCTTGTCGCTGGGACATCGATTGAGCAGGGCCGTTCATCAAGCTCGCCCTAGATTTAACCCCTTCATGGACTGCATCAAATCTAATTATTTTCTAAAGGCTAAATAAAAGTAAAAATACTAAAAGAAGTAGCGTGCATATCTATACAATAGTTGGGTAAGTTTGTTCAACCCGGCCTTAGTTAACTCGTAGCCTCGGATTTATGTGGCGAACTTTGAACTTAATTCTTTGCCAGTGATACTGACTTCCCTTTTCTGCGACGTGCAATTGTTTTACTGGGTTTTTATAAATTCATTGGTTACACCATTACCGGTAGACGATGCAATAATAGGCATGAATAATAAACTTTGTCAGCAATTAGCATTAGTCAGGACAGATAGCTGGTATTTAAAATGATTAATTTAGTAGATTTTTTTCAATTCCAGCATTGAACGTGTTGTTAGTAATAGTGCATTTATCACTATTAAGTAAGCATGTAAGCTATAGGTGTAGTGGAAAAATTACTAGTAATACTAGTTACACTACGCACTAGTGAATAATATCTAGATATTATTCACTAGAGCACAGGTATAATTTATATATAATGATGATGTTATTAAAAGCACAATAAATGACATTTCCAGCGAATCTTGAATTCCGACATCAAAGCGCCGGAGTTACATATAAATAATGGTAAAACAGTTGTATTTCAAGGCCTGTTTGATTTAAAATGAACATTACCATGACAGAGTTTGTTTTTACTGTTAATTACAAGTCTTTGACTATTTATGCGGTCAATGGAACAAAAAGTAACTTTTCAGACATTAATCTTATTACACGGTACTATACCGAGGGCATTGTATACACACATTACTAGTTGGCAAACAGTTAAGCCGGTTCGTTTTCGACATGTCATGACCATAGATTAAAGAAGAAACACATGACTGATGACATTTTACGAGAGATTGAAAATAAACCTACTTATCGTTTTTTTTTTACATATAGCAACAAATAGACATTCCTAAAATTTGTTTACTATTCTTTTTGAATATATTTCATACCCTATTACTAGTTCTTACCCAAACGACGCCATTATAAAACCCGTGTAAAATGGAACATGAACCGATCGATACTTTATCGTGCCCTGTTAACAGTTAGGCACACTTTCATTCGTTCGGGCCCTGATAAGATGCCCGAATACTGGCTGGACATTTATCTTTAAGATTAATGAGCCAATTTTCTTAGTTGCCCATAAAAAGAATCGCTAGGCCGACCTCGGCCGCCATCACTGTCACTTATGGGTTAACTTTCAGTAGTCCGACGTATAAGTTAGTATTTGTGGATGTTAGAATAAGTATAAGCCTTAATGTGTTCGTATGTCTATGTTAAATAAAATCAAAATAAACAAGTCAATATCGGCTTTTTTGCATTTACGTATGAACTGTGATATTAAATGGAATATATGCGTAATGGAACGTAGTGTAATAAGGTAAGTACTTTTTACCAGCTGTGTGAATTTTACAGACTGCAATTAAATATAAATGCATCTTATATTCCATGAACATATAAGTATTTTCTATATAACCAGGGGCGCCTGACTGACACACATTTGTAGACCTAACATTATCTACAAAATTTATGCATTAAAATGGCAGCTACATAATTTACTACATTTAGTACTTAACTTATCAGTAAAACCTACCTAATATAGTCAATTATCTTAATCGCCTGTCTCGCTTACACCTGTAGCGCAATTTTAAATAATTACCAAGAAAACTGTCACATGAAATTATATATTTCAACCATTGTCCTTAAGGGAGTTAGGCGCGATAAATAAGGAAGCAATTTTAAATGCAAAATAATAATTATGCGGAAAAAATTCTTCCCCCGCCCCATGGGAAGGATAATAGGAAGGAACAAAATAGATTAAAGTGTCAAAGGTGAAATAAAACACTCTGAACCCGAGCACGTCTGTATAATATCATACTGAGAATAACCAAATTTGGGATGGTTCCTTTCTGAATATAGCGTATCGCTCTTTCGTAATAAAAGTGATTTTTAATTTCTACAGAGCTAAGTTGCATTATCAACTAAATGATACTTTACAAGTAGTGAATTCATCTCGATAGGTATACCTAAATATGTAGTAAATTCATCTCGATAGTTATATAGGTATATGCTACACCAAATTGAACTTCTTTTTTATAATATTTCATATTCACATGCATTTAATTGACTTCATAAAACAATACGAATATAAACTGATGCCCGATCTGTTTAATCAAAGTATAAAGTGAAATAGATTTATTTTGCGCAATATAGGTAATCTTAGGCTTAAAATGGCATGTTAGAGAGAGACGACGGCCACTATGAACGGGTCGTATTAGCATTTAGAACGGTAAGTAAACATAGTAGACGGTTTTGTGAATGGAGCCGTGTTTATGACTCGGTTTATGACTTGTTAAGCGCAAGGATCGCTCGTAAAATTCTTCAAAGCGGTTAGTTGGGTCAACCTGCTTTTTTATAAGTTAACGATTTTTTCAACGTTTATGTTTTGTTTATATTGTAGTCAGTTTTACGACAGGAGTCATTAAATAAATTTAGTTATGAGTCTAATTAGGCAAATAAGTTAACGCCTTTTTTACTAAATGGATCATAAACACTAACAGACTATTTGTACTTACCCCGTTTGTATTAGACTTACTAACTACTAGACTGACTAACTGTTAAGTAGTTATTAAAATGATCAAATAACTGACTGATTATGCAATTCTCGTCATTTTTTGAAAAAGTTTTTAACTTTTCCAAAATTTTTATGCGCGTCTTTAGACAATATTTCATATATTTCACATAGCTTTAAAATTCACGACACCAGGGCTATGTTGCAAATTTCCTTGATTTAAGTAGTCAAGGGGGTAAAAAATGCACTCCTAAAAATTTTGTATAGTTTACGTACAATAGAAGAGTAAAATCAAATGATAAGATATGGATAAAGTAACCACAAAAGTCAAGTAAAAAAAATCGTAGTACCCAATATGTGCGGCACTTTGTTTTCGCCCACATAAATCGGGCGGTACACGGGCCCGCTAACTTATTTTTGTTCGTACCGCGCAGGATAGATGGATCCAATTCCAAATTATGTCTATCTTGGGAATTAACGGGGATTCCAGTTTATCCAAAAAACGTGCGGGAACTCGGAGAGGGAGGGGGGAGTTGGAAGTTATTTTGGAATTATGATTCCGGATGCGTGGCGCGGCGTTCGCGCCTCGTTCAGATGTAATATCGGCCGCTGCAATCGTTTAGGTTGCATCGGGGCGCGACGGTGCGCTGAAATATTTATTGCCGGTCTCTGCTTGAGAATCGTATAGTGTTTCCTAATATTTTATGTTAAGGTTAAGATATGTATGACTAATGACGCGGACATCTTTCCGTTTCGAACTACACTTCAACAATATGAACCCTGAATATTCCGGATTTAATTTAATAATTAAGTTCTTTCAGTGCCCTTGAGAATAAATTCATTTAGACTCAAAAAATAAATTCTTCAGGCTCCGAAAGATCAGTTTTAATTTTTATAACCCCTAATTAAATATAATGAACCTAGGGACGCATAAAAAAAAACAGGCAGAAGAAATGCGACAGAAATTTTATGAATTAAACCCTCGGATGCCTAATCCAATTCCAGTATGTCTGCAAATGAAAACGTCTGGCCAAAAATGGACGTGTGTTTTAATGGGGTGTCACCAGGGTTCTTAAGTATTCCACCGGCCCACCCCATAATACTCTCTCCTTAGTCTGCCACGTCCTCCCCTTGATATATTAGTCCCAGTTCGTCGTACATAATTTTGCAGGGTGGTCGGCTGCTCCCTCACTCCCCCGCGGGCGTACAATACGAAGGTTTTGTTTATTGATGTATAATAAATGTGTTAAAAAATTTAATGGCACTTGTTAACGTTGCGAATTGACTTGTCTAGTGGAGTGAGGATAGTTAATTCCATCCCTTTGATGTTCAAAGGAAACAAGTGTAGCGTGTTGTAATATATATTCGTATGTCTATTTATGAACACACATTTATTTCAACCTTCATTGTATTACATTTATTTATGTACCAAGAAAATATATACAAGAATACTTGACCAAAATAACTTAAATAATATAAATAATATTAAAACTCACGTAAATCTAAAACAGGCCCTTGAGGCATTGTGTGTTGGGTAAAATAATATCTTGATATATTAAAGTTTATGTTTGTAATTTTATTCCCTATACACAATACACAATATACCTACACACCTATTTAATTTGTTTTTTTTTTTATGTAGTTTAGTGGTTAAGTCTATCTCTTGGGATTTGTAAAATTTCATATTATGCCACCCCCTGTTGCAGCCAATTCGGTCTTGTTTAATATATAAATATTACGGCACCCACACTATTGGTCCTTCGAAACTGTTACCCACAGATTACAATTGCGCATCGCAATCAATATCAGTCCCGTGTACGCGGTAAAACTTCATTAGCAATACATCGGAGAGCCATACATCCATCGTGGTCACGTGTTAGCTACCCTGTTCGATCGAATGTGTACCCTACCTATTACCTATACCCTCCCAACCCTACACCTATGAACGTGTATTACGTCTCTACGTTGTACCTCTGTACCTCAAGTAAAATTTAATTTTGCTTAATATTACAAATATTATAATCAAACGAGCCACTCACGTTTTTAATGTGGATTATTGCTCGACATGTTTCAGACCGGGTTGCTGTCCTTAATAATCATTAACACTTGTCGCGGTGGACCTTCATGCCCTGTCTGCTCGCCTGCTCGATACAGTTCAATGTCGGGCTACCCACAACACTCCCAACGTTTAATGCTAAAGTCTCGTCCACACTCGCCACAGACGTAGTACACTGTTTTCCAGCGAAACGGTACAGACGAACCCGAATCACTATTAAAATTCTGATGACTACTAGTTTCGATAGCCTCCCGCAATTTGCGCGGTACAAAAAACCTTTTTCTCGCTAGCACGGTTTACTTGTCGAAAGTTTTCGGTATTTTTTAAATAAAAAAATCGCGATGTCTACTTCAACTCACAGAGCCACTAGTTAAATTGTATTGATTTTGGAATATGTTTAAAATTCAAATTTGAAACACATAACTGTATCCACCACCACCACCATATCAGCTGAAGGACGTCCACTGCTGGACATAGGCCTCCCCCAATTTCATGAGGGGTAAATGCCATAATCGCCACGCTTGGCATGCGGGTTGGCGATCGCAGTATCTCCACCGCACTCCAGGGATGCTGCTGCCCATCCCCGGGGTAACGGTATCGTTACCTATTAATAACATTACTTACTGCTTTAGTACTGTGTGTATACCAAAGATAAAAAAATGTTATAATACAATTGCATGATGTAATGTAAAAAGTTTCTCAGCGTATTTTAGAGGACTTATTATAGTTGTGTAGATAAAAGTAATAAGTGATTGATAGGTGACCTTAGAAATATATAGTAGGTATACAATGTATACTATTATCATCTTTTAATTTACAAAATTGATACTAACCGTACTTATTCACATACATAAATAAAATGGTTGCTTTCAATTAATTTACTTTGTATCATGTTAAGATTTCGTAAACCGCGCCACATATCATCCAAATGAAAATGGATGCTTAGTTTAAGACTTGAATGTTCACCGCAAGACTTGCCCCAACCCCAACATGTGACATCACAAATAACGCCAACTTAGGGAGAAATCTTGCCTAATTTGACTAATGGAAGGCACTAATAAGTAGTTATTGTCTTGGAGAATTAATAGGAGAGATTTGTAGCAAATAAGATTGGTACGGCACGTGTGTTTGAGATAATTTCATGATTGACAGGTCGCTGCCATTTGAGTTCGCCGATGCGACGTTCAAATGAAGGAACCCCATATTTATCAAGACTATTTTACTTACATAGTATTTGTGCAATACACTTGCAATACAAACTACATTTAACATTCGGATCCGATATAACATAAGTAAACACATAAACACATAACATACCTAAGTATACACACATGATGCCGGTCAGGGCATTATTTGTACATTTAGCACGAATATTTGTTCCTGAGTCTTGGCTTGGATGTTTCCTATGTATTTAAGTATTTATTTATCTATATAAGTATATATATCGTCGTTTAGTAGGTACCCATGGTGAGTACAAGATTTGCTTAGTTTGGGACTAGGTCGATTTGTGTAAGATTGTCTTCCAATATTTTTTTATTTTATGATTAAATATAAACTAGAATAAGTAAAAATACAATATTGAGTCATTAGAAAACAATATGGCGGCGTCGTACGTCACCGCACCCACGGCCGTCACCGCAAACCCTGCTTTGTTTATGGCGACCCTATGTTACAAAATGCCTATACATTGCCCGTTGTAAGAAACTTACTACACTTCATTATAACTTACGACGGGCAGGACTAGGGTCACAAGGCAACCCGTGACAACTATTTTATTAAAACAGCTTTATATAGACGACAATATGACCGCTACAGTGAGTTACTGGGTTGTGTAATGTTACTCCGTGAGGTCAGACGAGAAGCATTTGTGTAAATTCCTAAAGTATTGCTCACAAGTTTCTCATACGTGTGACATTCCTTGACACAATCCATAGCATTTAATGTAAACATAATGTCAGCTCAGTACAATGACGTGTGGCAATCTCTCGCTTTGTTGTGATTTCGAAAGAACGACTTTTTTGAAGATTTTACTGGGGTACCTAAATGTCCTAAATGTTAAACGGGTTAGCACTTGGCTTTTTCAGTACCACGTTGATGGTAAACTGGTAAGTGGTCTCCATAGTATATGGAAACTTCCATCCAGAGTCGTCACATGCCCGTAGCAATTGCGAAACCTATGAAATCGTCCTCCTAGAGGAATCCCATACCTACTCACTACTGTAGTCGCTCGGGAAAGCCTCGGCATAGCTCATTCCTCAGCTGCATTGCTTCGTTTATTTCAGCAGAATTACCACTTGAATGACAAAGAGCCTGAAGTTAGTTAACAGAACAAGTTACCCGGCTTGGGGCATGCGTGCATAAACCATCGGGGCATCCGATTAAATTATTTAACGTCTTCATTCCCCGTGGTGAGCCGTTGCATGCCGGCATGCGGATGTGGGGGTACATGGACGTTGCGTGTACCCGCCTTTATATTTTATAAGGAGGTACATAGAATTTAAATAAGGAATTGCAAGTTCAAATCAGTGTTCTAAGTAAGAATTGTAATAAAGTAGATTAATAAGTTTTGGTTCTCATTTCTCAACACTGAGAAAAGTTTTGATCAGTGAGAATGTAAATAATACAAATTCAACAAAACTACGCGTACTGCGTTGCCTTAGACGACCGTTTTAACTTATAGTTAGTAGTGACCCTGTAGTAGCTTGTGGTCCTGGGTTCGAATCCCGGAACTTATGGGCATTTATTAGTGTAATGTGATGAACATGTAATATTTGCCCCTGACTCATGGATTTTTTCTATGTATGTAAGTAATGATTTATCCATTCAAATATGCCTCGAAGTACCACCAAAATAACTATGCTTGTCTATTTTCAGACGGAGATTTAAGTGAGAGACACAAGACCGAGAATCAATAGAGTATGAACTGCTGATCATTTCAACGAGAAAAAATCACTCAATATTAAAATATAAAGCAGTGAGATCTCCAAATGGCTATTACTCAAGGTAAAACCAATTCATTAAAATTAAACCTTAATTAACTCCCAGCAATAAAGCATTGCAATACGTTTAAGAGGGCACTAACTGTAGTATATTTAATATTAAAGATCTCCAGGTAAGTGGGAGAGGCTGCAACTCGCCGATAAGAAGCCCCTACCCGCCCTAAGCTTTCGGGGGGCGTCTTAAGAGGCGGCCATACTTCAAATTGCGTTTTACTTAGATATCTAGTTTGATTCATTGCCGCCTTTATTGCATAAAAGGGCTTTGATAACATCGGGACGTTGTGTGACTTACTTTTATGGTGAAAAATAAAAATTGGTTGATTCATACATAGATCCATACCTGCAACAAATAAAAATACATTTAAACAGTGAATAAAGTTTAGACCTGGTTTTATGAAAATCCGTTAGATCAAATGTCGGATAAAATTTGGGTAACTCAGCACATGTTTTTACATAAATTACCGAATAGTCTAACGGATCTTTATAAAGCCCAGGCTTAGTAAGTACCTAATTATAATTATTTATTGTTGTCCGACTACCGACGATGCATTGTGAATTTTATTTAAACTTAGCACTAGCGTATACCCAATAGGGTATTCAAATGAAACATAACACGTCGAATAGTCATAATCCATAGATTGGAAATATCGCCTAAAGCGAATACCGCGGCAGATTTAACATCCAGAGGCCAAATGAACGCGCGATAATTTACCCGACGACCCCCGCGTATTAGCTGTATCCAACTAATGTCGATATTGTCGATATTCGGCTTTCGATATTCGGCCTTCGGTATTCGGCGCTCGGTGTTATTTACGGTACGACCGACGCATTAGATTGTCCGTTCGTAGGTAAATTAGCACAGATGCTCTGATTCATTCCAAATTGCCTTTTCAGCGTGAAAAACGAACCGGTACGGATCGGTTGAATAGTGTTTTAAACTTCTACTTATTTGCGGTTTTTTAGTTGGAGTTGCCGGTTAATTTACAATTAACTACGTAAGAGCGTCGTTGGGGCTAAGTTTGAATCCCGCGGCGGTCATAGAGAACGTAATTAAGATGTCTTAATTTATATTTTACTTCTTTGTTTTACTCTGATGTTCACTTAAACAAAATTTTAGTTTATCTGTTTAGGGACATTTGTGTTTATACTTATATTTTTAACATTTCTAACCGGATATAATATCCGATTAGAATATAATACTTATATTATAATTCCAAGTTAATATCCAAGGACTGTAGCTACACATAGGTTACCTACGGCAATATCTAATTTTACATTAAGAAGTTTGCAATAAGTTTTTTAACGATCAGTTAGATACTTTACGAAACAAACACCTATATAGGTATCACTCGCAGTTATATCGAATGGTATCGCGGGTATCGATTTTGTATCGTTCGCCGCTGTCTATGTGTCTACGTGCTGTACGTGTCTCTGATTTACTGCTGCATTTGAGATGTTTCCAATTTGTTATCTTATATTTACTACCGTAACTACATCAATCCATTCCATCACCTATACGAGGCAGATACTATGTATATGTACATTATAGACGCTATTCATTTTGTTTGGATACCTACATCATAATGATTAACATGCGAAGAAAAATTTAGATAGTTATCTGCTTACCACGAGAAATAAGATCGTCCAGTCCACAAAAAACCTCCCCACTCCAACTAATGCTATGAAAGTATGGACATAGATGTGACATAGAAGTTAGTAGGTTACGTAAGTGAGAAAGAATTGGGGCCGTTCATGAGAAATAAATGATCTAGGTATAGCTACGTTTTTCTTTGCCACTTCAGTTGCTTCCTTGATGCCTTAAAACATTCACTAAACAAATATTTTTGGTAAAGAATACTAGTAATAAATTGCACGTGCAATTAAATAGCGTTTAATGGTGTCGAGGCGTCGAGATCGCTGGTAGCGGCCCGCCTCGATGGGTATCAGACTTGACGCATGCTAGGCGTTAGACCGGCCGCACGTGCACGACTGGCATGGTCTCTTTAAACCCTTTTCTCAAAGTGGGGAACGTGACCCCAGGGGTTCAATGATCGTAAAGGATTGGCGACACGATGTACTTACCATACCACAGCAGGTGACTTGGTGAGTCGCTGTCGCATAAACTTTCATTGAATAGAGGATCAGATAGCATTCCGGAAAAAATAATAGTGGTGCGTGGAATTATACAGTTGTGGTCACTGGCTTAGCCTAAGGTCTGTGCTATCTGATCTAAGTCTGAGTTGAGTAAATGATCGCTCGTTGGATTTCAATCCAACACCGTGCACTCATCTGTTCTATATACTTCTTCAGATTATCGTTATTCTCTGATGGTTGGTATTAAAAGTACCTAACTATATAACTAACTAACTACGATGGCTCACCGACCCAAAGTAAGTCTTGGCCTCCGACACGAGTTTTCGCCACCTAACCCGATCCTGCGCCACTTCCCGCCAGTTGGCGGTTTGGAGACTGCGCAGGTCCGACTCAACAGCATCGTTCCACCGATATCTGGACGGCCGACTGGACGGCTCAGATAGGCCCTTTTGGCGCCCCGATCATCCCCCAATCTAATAATAATAATAACTTGGTGGCCAGGATTATTCACCAGCAGCTTGCTCTTCAAAATCAAAAATCAAAATCAAATATTTATTCTGCAAATAGGCCACAAGGGCACTTTTACAAGTCAAAGCGTGAATTTATACAATTAAAAAAAAAATTGACAATCTTACTTAATAATAATGATTAAAAAAATATACTGATTAACAATTAAATAAAAATAAATTTACAAATATTAAGGACGTATTGAATACGATCTGTCCGAATAAACAAAAAGTACATAAAATTAATTTAATATCTCAGATATGTATATGTATATGGTCTCTGAGCGTCCAAATACGATTAATAACAATTATTTAAAAGTCCTTAGGGATGTAAATGATCTCTAAGCGCTAAAATTAAAATAAGTAAACTTAATATTGTTAGAGATGTATAAGGTCTCTAAGCGTCACTAACAATAAAACTAATCCAGAACAGGATTATGTCTCTCGTCAATCTATATACAATAAAATAACACTAGTATTAAGGTATTTACTTTCTTCTATACGGTCTTGTCGACTTCGAAGTTCCGTACTATAACTTATAAGTACACATCGGCGCCAGTTCTCGAGAATTGTCGTGCAACGCTCTATTGGGATCGATCTGTCATCACGGACAGGACTATTGTAGCCAACAAGCCTGATATCGCGCTGACAGATCGATTGAAGCGCCAGGCAATACTCGTTGACATCACCATCCCCCATGACGAGAATCTCGTGAAGGCTGAGAAGGACAAATCCAGCAAGTACCTAGACCTGGCACACGAGGTAACCGCCATATGGGATGTTGATTCAACGATCATTGTCCCGATAGTCGTCTCTGCGAACGGTCTAATAGCGAAGAGTCTCGACCAACATCTCAAGAGACTCTCGTTAGATGGCTGGGTCAAGGGTCAGAAGGCGGTACTCCTGGACACGGCGCGGATGGTCCGGAGGTTTCTCTCTCTGTCACCCTAACCACCGGTAGCCCTGCGCCTCGCTGCCGGTGGCACCCTAGGTTAGGTTTTTTATAATGCGTTTATATTTTCTATGTTAGTTTATATATTTTACTTTTATAAAGTTATTGTAAAATAAATATGCTTTATTGCACCACACAAGAGGAAAATCTTACATAAAAATCTACATAATTAGTAATGGTAGCAACAGGCGGATTTATCGCTTAAAGCCTAACTATATATCATATTCTCATATTCTATCTCATTCTCATATCCCATATTCTATTCGTTTATCTATCTTATTCTCATATTCTTTCTCTACTTTTTAGTGTACTTTTTGTCCCCACTACACCCTCTTATCTCAAAGAGCGTTTTAATCGTCTCACTTCCATCAGATCTTCACAAACCCATCTTCTCGCTCCACCACCTTCATCCACCAAGTTTTATAACAACTCGTTCACCTTTCGGGCTGTTAGGCTATGGAATGCTTTACCGTCTTATATAAGATGTGCCAAATCTCTTCCTATTTTTAAAAACCAGCTGAAACAATATTACTTGTCGCTCCCTTAAGTTGCCTTTTATTATATATATTTATATAAGTATGTATTTATGTATATTTATATATAAATCTATATATATTATGTTAATATGTATTTATTTAATATTTCTTGTGAGATGTATGTATGACTATTCTTCCTGTACTCTTGCACTACCTGTTCATAATTTTATTTTGGTAACTTTTCCTGCTACCCAAAGGTTGTCTGTAAGAGATCGCTTTAAGCGATAAGACCGCCTGTTGCTACCATTTTTAGTTATGTAAGTTTTTTTTGTGTAACTTTGTTCTCTTGTGTGGTGCAATAAAGCATATTTATATTTATATTTATTTATATTTATATATTCAAATTAAACTGTACATTAATGGTGTATTAAGCAGTAATGCTGCTAAGGAGAATTCTAAATAAAAATTTTGGCGCTCTAAGCAGGATTCGAACCTGCGACAACATCACTATAGCCACTAAGATATCGGAAAAATCAAACTCAGGCACGAAATCCTTCACTGGTTCCCTCTTCCAACGTCTTAGGGAGGCGTACAGCGACATCTACTTTAGAAGACTTAGGCTTCTTTTAACGGCACCAACGTCTCAAATTACATTGAGAATGGGTCAGTAACGATGCGCCATCCCATACTATACTAATTTTGTATTAAGCAGTAACGCTGCTAACTCGGACCGCAATTTTTTTGCAATTTTTCCCTTTAATTTGAAATTTAAACTCTACATACCAAAAAAAGTTTCAAGATAGTTTTGGTACAAACTGTTCGAAAATATTCTATATAACTATAAAGTCCATCATTTGGTCGCATATAGAAAACTGCGGCCGCCATTTCCAACCGGTATACATATGCGACAACCAAATTAAGCAGTGTTGCGTATTTGTTATTCGATTTCAAATACGAAAAAGATTCGTTCGTCAGCTGCAGACCAATATTTAACTCAAACCAAACACCATCTCGTGACAGCATTAGGGTGAAGAGCGACTGTAATTACTATCAAGTCATCCTGCTACGAATACATATTAAAAATAGATTAGGAAGTCTCAAAGAGTCGGAAACTAGCCGTGCCGGGTGCGATCGGCCTTCCGATGACTATCATGGGCTGGGCCTTAACGCGTGCTGCGCTGCGCGATAAAGAACAGTTGTCTGTGAATTTGTGTGAGTTATTAACTACTAAGTGCTTGTTTTAAATTGGTCGTATAATCTGATTTGTTCAACGCCTAACCAATATTTATAGTTAGCTCCTTACTAAGAAGCTAACCATAAAGGAGCTGTAAAAGTGAGCTCAATCAGAAGGGTCTTATTAATACCGACCCGTTGTGGTCACGAAGGAGATTAATAGGATATTTAACTAGTCATTGTTGGGCTTTATTAAGTTCTGAACTTAAGGGCTTATTTAGAAGATGAATCTTTAGAGATATATAAGTACTAAAACTGGTCTTAGCAGTATTTTAGTTATGATGTTGCCATGCAGTCAAATTCAAAATATTAGGTACCTAGTGTTTTCTATACAATACGAGTATGAGCGTGTAAGAATAGGAGCCAATTAGTACTCTCTTATGAAAACAAAATAATATAAGTAATAATGAAAGATAAAATTCAAAATAGACTTCTGGTTAAATTACAATTAAAATGTGACAGCACACATTACGAGCAGCCAGGATATTGCGGTTGTCCGTTATTTTTAATGAACTGCAAATGATACTAAATAGCAAATTTACAAATGTTGCATTTTCCAATAATGAACCGGATAAATTATCTTTAGTATAAATAATCCGTGCCAAAGGGTGGTTCGATGCGCCGGCATTGCAAATCAAGCCCTCCCCACCCCCCACCACCGCGGGCTGTCGACGGTAAATAAAGTTCACGTTTTAACAATAAAATGCATTTTCCGCAAATGCTCCCAGTGAATTATTGTCCGGGCTTTATGAGTTTAAAATTATTATGAGCACGTGAAATTTTCGATCTCGATAATGCACTATTTTCGATACATTACATTAAAAGTATTAACTACTGATTTTATTGTGCGCTAGGGCATGATACTAGTGTGCGCGATGCATTTACATTTATCAAAATTATTACAATATGGCGGTGTCGGTACTAAAGTATGCTTATAAAATTATGCTACAGTGCATAACCACTCATTGATGTATTAACCCTCCTTACAAGAAACATGTGAGTGGGCAACACTCACATTAATGTAGTTAAGGGGGACATTTTTTTACAGATTTACCAAAACGCCCCACCGCATCCGGCGCCCCAAAAATAACACACCACGTACCGACCCTAAAAATACTTATAAAACATTTCCCGGAGGAAAAACATTGTTTTATTACCAACAAAAATAGATCACGCGGCTGATGGAAAACCAATGGCGAGCGAGCACAGATGGCGACGCGATCGCCGAGATAGCAGAAATATGAATTACGGCATTCGATATTTGTCACTTGAATTATAACTCCCGGCGGAACCCCGGATGGGCGAAATTGCCACTCGCACCTCGTTTGTCGATGATCTACTTTTTTCGACCAACGCGAATATTTTCTACTGCCGTCCCGTTTGTCGCGTGATTTTTCGACCAACCCGAATATTTCCTGCCGTACCGTTGTTCCGCTGAGTAATGCAAAGAGAAGTTTTCGTGCTCTAATTTAAACTCGCTAACGTATTTTTCAAAGGGAATTATTGGGTGACACGCTAAGAACCAACAATTTTATTTACTTATCGACTATGTCCGAAATAGCTTACCTTAAATACGTAGAAAATACATAAAATTGGCACCACCAATAATGCATTCTAATAATGAATTGTTTGCATTTGCACACTAACATCCGCCATACTAAATTCATTACATTCCGCCAATGGCCAACAGTACTCGTCCTACCATGAGGTTATTTGATTTATTTTATCCTAATATTGCTGCCAATCGCCAGCACCCGGAAGCAATAAGTAAATAAAGCTTATAATAACGGACAGTTACACGGAGGAAACCAATTTGGGAGGTATTTGTAAGTGTCAAATATGTTTGTGCGCACCTATTTATTACGAGCATCCCTCACGTACGAGTAAATAACGGAGACACTGCAATAAAGTGAAAAGAGATACCCGAAAAGTACGGGGAACTGCGCCTTAACAGCGCGGCAGAGCAAAACGAAAATGATCCCTGATTTGAAGGTGTTAGAGTTGTTATTGTATCGTAGAATTTGTGGAATAAACTCTTCAGAGTTAAGGCGGGTATACAAGTGGAAAACTCGGTGCGCCACGTGCGAATGATTCATGGCCGTCCCTTAATTAAAGAAGATTTTAATTGTATCGGATGTCTGTGAAAGCGAAAATAATGCACTCCTAAATTGGGGTTGGAATTCGGAAATTTATACTCACTCGGTGGAAATATTGCTTTGCGTGTTTAGCCTGCGGATCCAATCTGGCAGACCTTTGTTAGGTAGGTATTCGGAATAGGAAGTGGATTGCATTTCAACGTAGGTATGATTGTAGTTTAGTCGCAGAAAGAAAAGGTTCGTCACTTTTCGACCTTAATGGCATTTAAAATAGAGTTGAAAAGTGACAAACCTTTTCATCCCGCGACTATACTTACAAACACACAAACGAAGACCAAACCCGCACTACAATTAATTTAGTATAGATTCAAACAGAGTTCAAAAAGCAGAAAATAATCGCCATTGCTTACATTAATTTTGGATTCTACTAATAATGAACTCAAATTTGTAAAAGATAAAATATAAAAGATTTTACAACAATATTGAACATTTTAAATTATTTTGTCTTGTTTTTATAACATTCTATAACATTATACAGTAGACTTTTTATCCTGCTTAACGCGAGTGGGCCTAATATACAGTAACTTTTTACAAAATCCCCATTTTCCGTGACTTAAAACGCCCTAAATCGAGTAAATTCATTTCCTTTATATAAAGCCAAGCTGCCGCCGACTTCAATATCTTTCTTAATTACAAAAGCCTTTGTTGGACGTATCTGATCTATGTAAACATTGCAGGGAATGTTTTAAATGGGAACAACACGTTCCGCTTCGAATAAGCAAAACTCCTTTAATGAAAGAATACCTAAGGGTTGGGTGCTGTGCCGGCGACACTACTTAATTGCTTCTGTTAATTGCAACCTTGCATTTAACTAAAGGGGTTAGTTATTTATGCAGATATTTGGATAGACTAGTCCGTAAAAAGAGTTTGAATACTTACATTAATCTATATGCCTACATAGACCTAATACTCTGGTACTTATTGACATTGTTAAAATTCGATGGAAAACAGTATTTTTTAAGTACTTATAATGCAATTTTTATGGGATTCAATAACATCCCACAGTATAATCACAATTGTAATACACAATTAGTAACCCGGCTAGACTCCGCGAGTCCGCGCTAACCATCAAATTTGCAACGCATTCAACAAATTCACACGAATGCATTCTGCATTCCGAACACTACTCATTCCGGCATTCAGCGATGAATTTCCGAAGTAAAACCGATGACGGAAGCAGTGTAACGATGCAGCAGAGTTCAGCGCACTTCATTTCCGAAGCAAACTGATGACGGGAAGCAGTGTAACGAACCTGTAAAGCCGAGCGCACTTCATTTGCTGAACAATGGGGCCCGGTCCCAGAGCCACGACACTGGATAAATTCACTCGCTCCAGCTCCCGGAAAATTGGGTGAAATCGATTTAAATATCTCGAATGTGACGGCTTATCTAGATAGAAGTTAACCCATAGAGGAGACCTACTGTGAATAGCGTGGAATTTACGAGGTCCCAATGCGAATGGCAGAGTTAAGAGTACTTAGTGGCTGATGACTCGTACATTCCACTATTTCTTTGGAGTATTTCCATTACAATTTACACGTAGGTATTTCTTTACTTAAAGATATTCCTTAAGAAGAAAAGGCCTCAAGTTGTTACTTTCTCAAAAAACAAGCACTCAATTCGGACACTTTTGAAAATGTACTTCTAATGAACTAAATCGCCAACTCCTTTCTTAGAGGGCATGGGCAATCAAGAAGTGCCAATTAAGAAAGTGTGGATCTGAGCCCACGGGATCTAGATAGGAACCTATAGGACTGTCCTTCTTGCCGGGCAACACGCGACCAGATAAATCTACACCTTAGCTCAGCTTTCTAATTAAAGAAAAACCGTCTATTATAACTTAGCACTTTATTATCAGTGTAACAAAAGGTCTGCTCAGATCAAAAGTAAAGATATTTAAAGCATAACAGGCGGGTTACAATTTAATTCTATTAGGAAAGGAGACTGTATATTCTGCCGCTGAATGTTTTTTTTTTCCTTTTTAGGAAACGTTCTTCATTGATACGGAGTGTATTTGCTGCACTAGTCTCTATATGTTCTAAAATTGTAAATAGAAGTCAAGTAAACTCTGCCCCTCAGTCTCGTTGACACCGCATCGTAGAATTTATCAGGTCCTACAAATTATCAATCAGGACTAAATCGCATCGCCAATTTTGCTAGCCCCCAAAGACCCCAAAGCAAGTGAAGCCTGCTTAACTCAATCTAATAGAATCACCTCGGATTGCTTTCCGATATTTACCGAATTTTTCCCCTCGAGCCTAGATTTGGGAACGGTACCCGAAATAGGCGTGTACCGGTAAACTGTAACTGGCTGCAGGGTCGAGGGGTACATAACCTATCTAATTAACAATTTAGTAGAATGCTAGGAACTGATACTTTATAATTTTATTTATTATAGTGCAAACATTAATCCCTCAGTAGGAATAGAAAATACCTTGAACCAATTGAGTCGTTGAAGAAAAAAATTGTCAGATGCAAATGGTGCAATTGAAGCACACGGCAGATGGACCACACTCACATTCAAGAATTGAATCGTTCGTAAATGCGCCATGTTTCCAAAGCAAAAAAAATGGTAAAGTAGAACTAACCCCAAGATAATAGTTGTCGCGATAATATTCGAGGAGTCTTAAATAAATAAAGAGAATAATTCAATTGTGCACAGTAAGTTTATTGGATTGATCATGCGCAAATATTTATCGATGGGGTCGGCAGATAGGGTCACAATTTATTGTAAAGCAAGAACAGTCGTAGGTAAGTTGACAAAATGACGGTAGCAATCAGACAAATTGGCTCCGGCCCTAACCGAATTAATATACGAAGGTTTTCTCAGGGAAACCACTTAGATAAGAAAATATTGGGGAAGAGAGCTCATACGGCTGCCGATTTAGATTATTTATTACATGAAATATATCCAGACTCTCTTAGGTTATTAAAGCAAAGTATTTTAATAATATTTATTTTGTTCAAACGTTCATTTTCATGGCGCGTTTTTACAAGGGGATATATGTATGAATTATACATATGTGATGAGTGGAAACGTGCCACTCAGATTTGAAAACTATAGAAATTCCTCAAATAAAAACGCGATTCCATTTCCTTCAATTCATGCCGAACGTACTACATCCTCCCTACATGCGCGTGAATAAATATCGTACAAATCCACCTTTACTTTAGCATAAGCAGTAGCTATAGGGAAGAATTGCGTTTTTGCCTCATTCCGAGTAAACGATGCTTAAGAAATTTATTAGGGGATGAATTGAGTTTAAGATATGTTTCTCTTAGAACTTATTATGAGATAACTGTTTAGGATATTTAGGTACTATACGTTAAAATATAAACGTTCGTTTTTAGGATGATGCCAAAGAGAACAGAATATAAGTGCACGCTTTTGTTGTGCTCTTGAGAGTAAAGATTACTCTAAATAACGTTAAACAACTGATTATAATTCACATTAAAATACACAAACACATCATCATTACATTTATTTATATGTACCAAGAAAATATACAGGATGACTTCTAATGGTATTACCATGATAAATGTTAATCTAACCACGATTTTCAACAACGTTTACTATGGGACCTACTATGTAAATGTAACTAACAAATCTGCTGTTGCATACAGTTTGGTCTGTCGATTGGAGACATAGGTCCCAGATCCTCTTACGTATCCTCTGAAACAACAATTTTTTTAGTTACATTTACAAAGTTACTACGTCAAGTTTTACTATAGGGCCTATAGTAAAAGTTGTTCAAAATTATGGCCAGATTAACATTTTAATATTTTGTATTACCAATTAGAAGTCATTCTGTATATTATAATACTTAACCGAAATCACTTAAATAATATTAAAACGACAAAATAAAATAAATACATTATTATGAACAACGCTGCCTAACATGTATATGACATGTTACCCCATAATAGCGCTAAAGCTCTTGCCCCCTTTTTAACCGACTACACAAAAAGGAGGAGGTAATCAATTCGGTTATATGTTCCTTTTTTAAATGTGTGGTTAACTCAGAACTCCGTCACCGTGAACCGATAAGGTAAATTCTTTCTTTTTTAGAAAGCATCTGCTTTGAGGTTGGTCTCGTTAGGTATTACCAAAATCCAGTCCTGGATTAATACAGTGTAGGATCCATGAGGGACCTCCTCAAAAATTCAAAGGATACATATAGCGATTTTACTATATTAGGTAACAAACCAAGCATTTAAATTCAGAAAGTAGCATTTGGTAAACTGAAACTGATGAAAAATACTGTGGATGGTCATTCAAAACACCAAGTGCTTCACGTGTGGCGCTAAGATATTTCGATCAAGATAGTGAAGCAACTATGAAGAAGTCAATTTAAATGGTTCTGATGTAATGTTGTAATGATGATGTGGACCCGGGTATGTCCTAAAACTACGACCAAGACCACCGGGGGATGGGCAGCAGCATCCCTGGAGTGCGGTGGAGATACTGCGATCGCCAACCCGCATGCCAAGCGTGGCGATTATGGCATATACCCTCCGTGGATTTGGGGGAGGCCTGTGTCCAGTAGTGGACGTCTTTTGGCTGATATGGTGGTGGTGGTGGTGGATGTAATGTTACCATCAACCTGACCTGATGATAGAAGCCGGAAGGTAGGCAACGGGACTCTGTGATAAAGCTTAGCGTAGCTTTACATGTTCGGGCGTATCAGAATTGTCATGAGATGCACTCTGGCAATGAGTCACTAAAAATGCAAAATGCAAATAATACTTATATAATGAAACGCCTTAAAAAAACAGAAAAGCAAAACATAATAAATATGTATTCAATTTCTTAAATTTTCATAACATTTTGAAGTCTGTGCCAAACAATTAAAATAGTAGATGAAGCACGTGCAGCATAAGTATAGGATTACTAGCGCCATCTAGGCAAATTCGAAAAACATTTAGCACCTTCTGAGACAAAAATTTAAGAAATTGTGTATTTGTAAGGTACCCTTGTATATCTCAATCAATAAAACTTAAAAACAATTTTATTCTCTTAAACACATAATAAGTACCTATCATGAATTCAAATGCAATTAATAAATATCTATATATTTTTTAAATAATTGGTAGATTTGATTTGTATGTAAACTTAAATGTCCCCTGATTAAGTGACCTTACTAAATTAGTACTTAGGGTACTTATAAAAACGTATTTCATCTTTATTAATTTAGTGTTTCATTAAGGATAGGATCATATTTCCTGTCATGAAATGAAGGTATACATTTCATCTTATGATTGTGGATTGGAAATCTCATTTAATTTTTAAAAGACAGTAGGATATGTGTTGTCGGCGTGTTTAGCATAATACTGCCTACGAAGCAGGAGGTCTCGAATTCCAATCCCAGTTAAGAGCATTTGTTTATATGATGAAACAATGACGTTTGATCCTGAGATGTTTTAGATGTATTTAATTTTATATCTATTAAATATACCTCTACACTGAAAAAAAAATAGTTCAACTAGTTTAGCTACTTGAGAAATAGCCAAATTGTGCTTAGGAGTAACCAAAATCAAGCAAATTTTTAAATAACTAATTTTGATTACTAGTAAACTCTCAGTTTGTCAGTCTTTCGATTTAGTTACTAGCAGCTAACATTTGGGCTAATGTAAACAACCCTTTTTTTAGTGTAGTATATCCATAACACAAAAGCCTTATCGAGCTTACTGCGGCACTAGTGCGATTTTTTTAGCCACAAATATCATGTCACGTTTATTTTTCTCAACTACATGGCGACTTCTAAAAGAATCGTGACTTGTTATTTTGCATTTCACATACTTCCTTTTTTTATTCTCTGCAAAGGAGCACTAAAACAATAATTTTACAATGTATATTTTCCATAAAATTAAATAAACTCTGTATTTATTTTGATCTCGATATAAATCACTATGAACTGAAAAAATAATTAAAACACTTTGTTAGTTCGCTAATTATATTGATTGATGAGACTATAATAAAGAGTACATTTATAAAATCACATTAAAGCATATCCATAAAGTACTAGCTTTTACCCGCGACTCCGTCCGCTTGGAACTTGTCATCGTCAGCTTATCACCTTGGAGAAATAATTGCTAAAGGATAAGATTATTATAGGCCCAGGCTTAATAATCGCTCTCCCATACAAACTCCCACGCCCTTTAACCCTCTAAGGAATGATTTCCCGGATAAAAACTATCCTATGTCCTTTCCCGGGACTCAAACTACCTCTATACCAAACTTCATCTAAATCGGTTCAGCGGTTTAAGCGTGAAGAACAGACAGATAGACAGCCAGACAGACATACTTTCGCATTTACTATATTAAGTATGGATTTATTTATATAGGTATCACTTTTGGAATACCTTATCACTGTTAGAAATATATCGTATCCTTCTTCCTCAAAACCGTTGACTTATTCCTAGCACACATAAATTTTCTCTTAATACCCTAAACCAAATACACATAGCATGCCATAAACAACATCTGCTCGAGAAGTTCTGATCCCTGTTCCGGAAAAACTGATTATCTAATTAGAAGTGAGCCTCCGCTTCTTAAATGCGGTCTAATCACGAATTAATGAGAGCTTGTACCCTGGTGTCGCAGCGATGATAATTCCTCCCTGCTGCGCTAAGAACCTCATCAATTATGGTGGAACCCCCCGGGCCCTAAGGTTGCACCCCTTTGTGATAAGCTAGTTGCTATAGATAGGCAATCCGAATTCGAACAATGACATCTCAATCGTCCGAAATTATCAGGAATCACAAGAAGACTAATCTTTCAAAGCTGACTTTAAACTTTTCGTTATTTGACATGTGTATCGAGGCTTAATAAAAAAAGTAATTGATCTAGGCATTGCTGAAGTATTTTTCAATCAAAAATATTTTTTAAGTTTGGCATATTTCGGACGCTTAAATTATTTCTATCTAGTCTCTTTCTAGAAATAATGACAATAATGTCTATCATGTCGTTTTTCTCGGTCATTCGTCTGGATCTGGTACGCTACCCAAACATCGTAACTTAAGCAATAATTCTAGATGAAACCGAAATGACTGAGCGCAGGGTTAACAATTTGCCAAGTATAGGCGTTCGGAATGAACAGCCGCGGTAACAAATGGCCCTTAAACAGTTGTTGCAGCACCTAACGCTTCCGCTCCCAACAAGCCGCACTTTGATTTGTTGTTCCGTTCGGCTAAGTTACGTCTTTGACGCTTTGGGATATTCCCTCGCACCATATGCTAAGGATAACCTCTATCAGAAACAAAGTTCCTTATACGTCAGCTCTAAAATTAGAATCACCCTGTAGATGGAAATGTTTTAACAGCTCTAAAAAACAACAAGCAGAATATTATTTAGCACAGTCTACAATTTGAATGAGATCCTAAACGGGGTCTTTGTTGTTATGCCATGAATATAAATCGTGATAAATTCCACGCGGCGCGGCGGAGGGGCGGGAGGCACAGCCTCAAGGGCTTTTCTTAAAAATAACTTTTGTCAGGGCAATTCGGAGGAGCGCCTCGATTTATGGAAAGGTGGTGTCACCCCGGTAATTAGTTTTTAACTAGTTCTGATAAGGGTCCGCTGTGTTTTATGCGCGAACAGCCATAATTTAAGTAATGTCCCGGTTTAAGGATGAGTCAAATTACAACTGCGCGGTGCGGTCACGAGCAAGCAAATCTGCGTGACCGAAACCCAAACAAACTTAAACGGTCGATTTTATAATAAACCATTCGTCAAGACAAAAGCGTTTCCGAGCAATTGTCCCAGAATGTCACAATATTGTTATTTTTTCCATATTTCGCGCGTTTGCGGCCCGTCATATCACATGGGCATATGATTTATGTCCGGAGAGCAAGAAAAAAGAAAGTTCTTCGAAGAAACTTCTTTTATTCTTGGAGAAAGTTGCGTAAAAAACTGAAGGCGCTTAGAAAAAGCAATTTTCTAGCTCAGGTGTGTAAGATGTTCTTTATCTAACTTTGCATCCGAACCGCTTTGTTTATGGCGGCACATTTTTTCGAAGTTTTGAACATTTTATTACGCTGTACCGTGAAAACGGCGCGAGGAGTGCTTTTTATTACAGATGCCGTTGCCTCACGCACCTTTTAAAAAGCCGACTTTGCAAAGGAATATGACGTTTTATCAGTATTGCGCAACGGGAACTGCTACCTGTCTTTTGTATTTTAGTTTACCGTTACGTAACAAAAATGATAATTAAATTTTTAGTAACAATAGCTCAATATATTTTAAAGCTAAAATATGTTTGAAACGGCACCCTTTTAATGAACACCGAAAATATAATTTGAAATACTCTTTATGGCCGGCATAATGTAGCCAAGTGGCCCAAAAAATGGCTGTCACCGTCTGGCGTACTGCATTAGCATGAAGGGTGTGAGGCAAGGAGGCTTTATCAGGAGGGCCTTTCCTGAGGGAGGGCCAAATAATGCGATATTGCTCGTTTGTGCGAGCTCCTATTTATCTATTAAAAAACGCGAGATTTACGCGAGAATATAGGAAACTTTCGCAAGTTTATGTTGTTCCGCCGCTCTGGGCTAATATAAAAGATTGATGCGTGTTATTTTAGTCTTGCGGAGTCTATATTGGCGAAGTTTTGCGCAGTCCCGTCACTTAAAGGCTACAAACTAGAATTTACTAAAGGTATCGTTAGAGGATATGATCATTATGTAAACTTAATAGCTTTACATTCAACTTCCGGTTTAACTGACAACTTCAAATTCTACTTCAAATTGAACAACCTCTTTCCACCGAATAATTGCGTCGCCTAAACGTTTACGAAAATTCTATTAAGCCCGCTCTATGTTATCATAAAGACGTTAGTATTACAAAAGCCGCGTTGTCAGATCGGCTAGTCACGATGCGGCGTGAATACCTAGTCTGCTGTCGGTCTCAGGCTGACAGCCTGACCAGAATGCAAGCGAGCCGGTCACTGGACTCTGAAGGACGCATGTTACATGCATGAGACACTAAGAAGTGACTGATTAACACTTTGCACAGGTACTGAAAACCCCGGTTGAATACTGCAAGTACTTTTTATACCTAAAATTTGTGAAAATACTAGGTGCATAGGTACCCTGATTTCTAATTCGATTCCAAAAAGTTTACCAAAAGTTACCAAATATATGTTAATGCCAAAGTGACAGTGGCGTTGTCAATTCGAAATGCCAGATTTTAGCAACCTTTTTTAAATTTGTATCACAGAAAAACATTGTTATTATATAACAGAGTGCTTATACGAGTACGATTTATATTTATGTAATATAGTTAACTCAGGTAGTAAATCCAGTTATTAAGTATTAAACTACCAATAAATAAACTTATGAAATGACAATTTTATCCAAATAATTAAATCAAAATAGTGGGAAATGTAATTGCAACTCGTGGAAGTGAATTATAAATTGGTGTTTATTTTGGTACCTACTTTTACAAGCCCTATGTCTTACAGCCATTCCCATCACAATTTATATTCAATCTCTTCTATCTATTGAAGTTACTTAATGTGATATTTTTAAATCTACCTACAATGATAGCTTGTTAGTACAGGCAACAATACAATAATGTAAACATAATGAAACGGGTCACTCACGTCTTTAAGGTCGAATATCGCTCGACATGTTTCAGACCCGTTCGCGGTCCTTGATCATGAGCACCTATCGCGGCGGCGGTTTTCTTAGCACTGTGCTAACTCACGGGAGTTTTCTATATAAAATAACAATAATGTAAAATTCATAATTAGTGTAGCAACCGTTCTACGGTTTGTTTGTTTACTTTTATAAAAGTCAGTTAATCAAACAACTTTGTAAACAACATTTAATAAATTACTGAATTTCTACCTAATATTTTTCCCAATAAATGTATGGTTAGCAATATGTATATCAATTCAAAGTAATTAATTAATGTAGGTTTGGACCCTATAGGTATAGGTTTTTCTATCGCTAGTAAGTATAGCAAATTCATAACATAGAATAAATATGGAAAGGCTGGGAGAGGATAATGATCCTATCCACATAATGAAATAGCCGATGATCACGAGCCATATTTTTTCACACTTAATTCACTTAATTATTAGGTTAAGTCTAACTCTTGTCAAAATATCAAGTAGGTATCCCCGAGGCATTGTTCACTGGTGACAAATAATACCGGATAATACCACACTATCGTGTGTCCGACCGAATTTAGCACAGAGCCGAGCCAATATTCTGTACGCTGATGTTAAAGGGACGTATATACGCCCGAACGCAGTCACAACAAAGCCCTTTGGGACCACAACGTCCTAGCTGATAATAAACATGCATCACAGCCTACAATAATACCTAGCTATTATATCTGTATCGACTAAATTGGTGTAATTTAGACACTTGATATCGCCTAAGTTTAACACTTTTAAATTGAGATTTCCTTTTTAATCATGTCACTTGATGTTAATATACTTTTGTGATCGTCACATACTTAGTTCCATTATTTAGAGTTTAATTGATAGCTAAATTGTTTTGATTTATGGTTTCAAATTTACCAGCTATTATTAGAGTAGGTATTGCTACAACTACTAACAAAATTAACAAAAATTATGGCTAATTTATTTTATTCTATTTAAAATCTTCATGTAAATTATATATATACAATCTTAAAGTATGGTATTGGTCGGAAATGCACACATTTTATTTAAATATCAATATTATTTTCAATCTCAATTTGTCAAGAGTGAAGACATGTAGGTAGGTATTACAACACAGAGCCACAAATTAAATTATTACATCACAAAATAAGCCTTTCACTTTCGAACGAGTGCTTCAATATACGTTCAATGCTTCAACTTAAAGCCAAAGACAATTGAATGCTTCACCATTAAGTATTGCCTATATTTTATGTCAATCTTTTAATGCGCCAGGAATCTATTAAATTTTGAGTTAATATAGAGAGAGACTAACTATGAAAGAACGGTTTTGTATGTGATCTTATTTGGTGTAACTTTTGTTTAGAAATGGTCACAATCACATTATTAAACTCTTTTTATTCAACGTTATAATTAGCATTCACCTTTTATATAAGTATCGACTAAAGAAAATTAATAAACTCACTATATTCAAGTGAAAACCATCGCTTACTACATATATTTAACTTCCATCCAAACTTAACACTTTCAAAACATTCCCGACCTAGTTATCTAGTAGTATACTAAACTGCACACAGTATCTTAACTTGTAAAGATCATTGCGAGAGGAGCTCTCCGCTAGCTAATAAATAATACCAGCATGAGTTAGGACCACCTAGAGAGTTTGTTTACTGCGGAACAGCGCCGTATTGTGGCCACCTACGCCATACATTTTGCTCGGCAAATTGCTCAGTTCCCTGTCTAATAACCCCTTAATGAACGGAGATTCGCGTTCGCCTAATAGGAATTTATTATTTTATGATGTTAGTGCGTACACGTTTTGCAGCTCAAATGATTCCTGACAGAGTTATTACTGAAGTAGGGATTTGCATTGTCGTCAACAGCTTACTTCGTTTATAATTGGAAGGTACCAACGCTTTTTTGGGCAATTACGGTTTGAAAGTACTATAGTTACAGTTTTGTTGAGATGAAGTCATGTCCTTCCATGGCTAAATCTAAAATAAGACAAGAACAAGTACACCCAATTTGTATACAACTGAAATAAGACATACGAATGTACCTATATGCTAAACCGTAATTCAACCACAACGAGTAATTCCAAATATTAAAAAAAAACTTTGTGCGTAACTAATGCGTATATCCGGTTTCCATTTTAGGTTATATTGTTAGTGCTGAAGTTATATTATACACACAGTATAACCTCAACACTAATCGAACTATTTTATCAACTCTTACCAGCTCCGGCCATAATTGAAAGCGAACGTACCTGTAATCATAACAAAACCATTACTACCATTAGACAACGTAACAGCTTCATGGGATCCTACTATTTCATAATCAACAAGTAGGTTGGACAGATTAGAACCATTGCTCGACTTGAACTAATAAATCTGCCTTTCAAATTGAATAAAACTACGCCCCTTTAATTACATAATAGTGTTTAATTATCACATTTAAATAATGAATTCAGACCGGAGCACGCGAGTCGCCCGCCATTCACAAAACTTCGTTAATGGCTCATTTGAATACAATCTAGACACATCAATGTTCTAACCCACTAGAACGTGTTATTATGTCGTTGGAGATCACTCAACCATGTGTAGACATAGTAACTTAGCATACTATGTTATACGTCTCATATTGAGGACGCACGTGCCACGCGCTTCACATTATAACCATAAAGTCCAATTTTGATTAATACCCGCGCGCTCTCAAAAGAGAACGTATACATATAGCTAAGTACTATAGATATCCAATGGTTATGACAGTTTAAATTAACTATCTGAATAATTAGGTCTGTTTCGCGTTCGACGAGGTCAAGGGGATCTAATTTACTATATATCCTAGAACTTAATGAAAGGTATAATTTAAAATATCTATTTTGCCGGCCGGATAACATCGACGATAACTTTGTCAATTGGTATAGCGTATATTGGAATTCTACCAAAATATGCGCAAAACATCACAAGCATATATAACGGCCGTAAGTAATAAAGTACATTTTTTCAATGTAGGCTTTATAACAAACTCCTCACGGTTGGAGTTTGATAGCCCTTGTTTATCGACTTATTGCAGTTTACCTTTAGACTCAATAGGTATTTGTGGCGAGTCTGTCAGCTACCGAAGATAATAATAGAAATGAACTTATTTCATCGTCAGTCTTTGGTATTAGCTATAATTCAATAGGTATACGAATAGTTTAATAGGTATTCGATTTGGTAAAATATACATAGGTAAAACCGAAAAATTTTGCTCAGCTGGCTGTGACCCATCTTTCACATGTGAGCCGCGTCACGTAAACATAAAGTTCGAACTTTGGCACACTACCATAAATCAAGGGGCGTTATACGCCATGTTTCATGAGATTGCACCGTCTCTTTCGCTCTAACACATATTGCTGTGTCCCCTTCTCGCTCTAATGCTGAACCCGGGACCCGAGGATATCGGGGGAGGGGGCAGCTGTCTAGCCGTGACGTATTACCAGACCGCCGGTCGGTCAGGTCAGTGCGTTAACTTTACAGTGTGAAACGTTGCCTTTTTCTAATTTAAACAAAACAAAAAAAAACCGTTTTACAAATATGATCAAAGCTAGTGATGCGATAGTAAACATCGACATCTCATTAGTTGACAAACAACGCTATTACGACCTATATGTCGAGTACTTAATGCAAATCGTTAGTTCGATTCTAGAATAGACAATGCGAGGAGAAGTTTATGAGACCACCCACACATCCACGTGTTTTATGTGAGGTCGCGATCACACCGAAGAATATTTTAGCTTGCAATTACTATATAAGGAGCGACTTATTCGCGGATTTAACGGTTAGTCTATCGAGACTAAAATTTCAAAAACTCCAAATTCTAGAACTCTGGTAATATACACGCTTAAGTATTTATTTTTAGGAACATTAATTCTAACCATATTCGTTTATACCTAGAGTCAGACCAGTATATCTCTACCAAGCAAATGAACTGTCAACCATTTAAAAATTACGTATGGCAATGTTTTCTATTTGACGCAGATGTCAAATGTGAATGTGTCATACGAATCAATTTGTTTACGATTGTTAGCACTAATTATGGGCAAACCGTATAAAAGTGGCGAGCGAGAATTATTATTCCGAATGCTCAATAATTATGACACCGTGAGAGAACAACGAGAGGTGATTATCGCAGAAAAGCGGCAATGTTTACATCTCATCATGTATTTGACCGGTGAGTTTATCAAACTATATTGGTAGTTTTTCAATGTTTGTATGAAATTCCATTAAAAACCTCTCGTCTACCAGAACCCGCAACGAGAATTATGTTGCAGCAAAGCTAACAGTTATACAAGGTGTAACCCCTTTTTTGTAAAAGTTACTAAAATTGACGATTTTTACTACATATGCAGGATGTTTGGTAACTAGGTGCAAATACGTTCAGGGATGATAGAGGAGGTAATTTGAAATATTTTAGACACAACATGCGTTAGTACAAAGTCTCTTAGTTTCCAAGATATGCCCCATTTTATTTTGAAAATTGTATGTTTTCCATAATACCATACATTTGGAAAATGTTTAGATTTTTTTTATGTATATGTTGAACTAACTTACTCAAAGTAAACACTAAGTATTATTTTTGTTCAAATTTCCAGTGTTTTACTGCTTGTACGTGAATTGACAGATAAGGTCTCGAAGATATTAAGCAAGTACTTAAAACTATCTTCACCCCCTACAGAAAAAAATCTCAATATCTTTGGTCACCGATCGACAATTGTCTTCTGGGAAAACCTGGTGTGTATATGTAATAAAAGTAGTGGTGTGTAAGTTGAGTATAATTGTGGTAGTTTTGACATAGGGCAAACAAAACGCACAATAAAATGAAAATGATTTTTAACCAACATCAAAATTACGTGGCCTAATCAGTAAAACTGCCATAAAAAAATATCCTTTCAATGATGCATGAGAAAAAACGTACGATTCCAGCACACGAACATGCAATTTTTTGAGAATGACAGGAGGCTTGTACGAAACAGTGGGGCATAGGTATATAGGCTGACATACATTATTTATTTATTTATTTATACATACATACATACTAATACTCACTACTACTACTATTATTTTCACTTGTTTAAATATTAAAGATCATACACAAGTATCAAGACTAATTAGTCCCCTATCTTCAGTGTTATCATATACCGATTTACAGATAATAAATTAAAATTGCTGGTGCAGACTTATGCTAGTCAGACTCTATTATGTATCCGATTTTTTTCGTCACTTGGATTAAACTCATTTCATACATAAATTCTGTGGCTATTTTTATTGAGTCCGCACTATCGGCAGCATTAAAAAACATTACCTGTAAGGTAAAGAAACTTGAATTTCTTAATTTAAAATCAGTACTTTATTTTTTAATATAATATAATTTTATAATTAATATATACTCCTTCAGAACAGCATCGCGTATTTTCTCTTGTGATAGGTAAGTTCCACTTTAGATAACCGGCAACAGAACATTCAACTGGAACTAAATGCCACCTCAGAGGTGCTCTCTAGTCGTGTGTAAATGAATAGTGGTTAGCACGTGATTAGCCCGCCAATTAATTCAACCGCCGATAAATATTATGTGCATTTCGTTTATCTATCGTCTCTTTTGTGACTCATTGTGAATCGGCAGATAAATATGCATAATCTGTTTAAAAAGTCTAGACGGAAGTTTTTCGCTAATCAGAAACCAGTTGGGTTAGTTTGAAACAGTTCGGGCCGGTACTTATTCAAACAACTCAGTAACATGTATTCTTATTTGTATCTACTAATTCGTCGGCCGTTAAAGTATCGCGCCCTTGTTGGACACCTCATTGGGCGGCTATAAATATCGACGTTATCTCTCGATATCAACCGGCACTTCTCCACGCGACCTACCCCAGCTCTAATGAATTACACAATGAACTCTCATCTAAATACAGAAAAAAGCTTTTAAGGCATATATCAAAAATGCCCACAAAAGCCTACTAAGACAGGACCCACAGATTTATTACTCTCCCTTTGTTAAACACGTAATCTCCACGTGGAGCCGCGATATAAAAAGTATACCTAAATGAAAATAAATGTAGTTACTCATTCTGTTGCCTACCTATTTACATTGTGCTCGGGTATAAATTTAGCTCTGTTTAAAAGTAATCTATTTTGAAAATTACCCGTTAAATCACATTAGGACAGATAACACGTTGTTTGGGTATGTGGTCGACCAAAAAAAATGTTTGTCGGCCGGAGTGGACGAGATTTGTTGCCTTCAGGGTGGTACCTCCATCAATAGCGTCAAGTATATGGATATAGAATCCACACAACGGAGTAGGTAACATTAGGCGACTCCATGAAAAAACATCATTGTTTTTGAGCCATTTATTGCACAATTTGACCAATTATAAAATAAGATATTTCCTCAGTAAATCATTCCTATCGAAGTAGGGTAGGTATATGTGTGTGAGTATCGAATTTAAATTAATCGATGATTATTTATCATCCATGTTTCGGACATCGATACGTCGCCTCATGTCGTGCGAGCGGGCCATTTTCGGCAGTTTCCGGGTCTATTCGTCTATAGGTACCTATACTTGTTTGCCTAATTTATATGCGTGACGGTCCCTTTTTATTGGAAAACAAAACAGCTGCGCGGATAACAATTCTATTGACAAGTAATATAAATCAAATAAAAACAATATATTTTTATTTTACTACCCATAAATTTATGTTACCTATAGGTAGGTACCGTAGGTACTTTAAATGTTCTTTGTTAAGCGAGAACCATGTTTTTGCCTGTCAAAACCCTTATTAAAGTCCTGAAACATATCTAAATTAAACAAATTCGCAATCCCAAGGTACTAATACAATAAAATAATAACAGCCGGCGGGCAACAAATAGGTATTAGAGATGCGAGAGACTCGATTCGCAACATTGCAATAATTCTTATACATACATACATATAAACAGGTATAATATTCGATTTATATATTCATCATTACATGTAGGTACCTAATATACATTGTCTCATATATTAAGTTGGACAGGAAAAGAATATCGTAGACTATTATGGTCGGTTAACACATTATTTGACCTTCAATCCGGTACAGCTTGTACTCATGCCACGTTAACGCGACAAGACAAAACGAATGAAAGGGCTCTCTCTGCCTTGGGTGATATTTCACCCGCAGATCCGAAGATGCTGACGCGATCGCGAGACACCTACGGGACAGTCATGACAAACAAATCCTTGACGAAAATTAAATAAGTCAATAAATTATATATGTGTGATTAATTTACTTATTTAATGATTTATGTGTCCATCTTTATACGGAGTGATTTTGTTACAGTTCAAACAAAGGTCCTAACCTATCAGACAAATTATATACATTGCAGAGACATGAAAAAGATGCCTATTGTGATTTGTTCTTTATTAGTCTTGTCCGTCCATAATATTAAATGATTTAAGTTCTTAGTTAGTTTGTAAGTTTAACCATTATTTGGGTTTATCGATACGTGACTTGGCGATTAGCGCATCACTAGCTCTCGGGTGCGAGCCAACAAATCATACAGATAGCATCTTCTACAAATTTGAATCGGATCTTATTTATGATTTGCCTTTTTCACGGCTGCGTTTTGGGGAAAACTCGAACATTAATCAAAGATAAATGGTTATTGGACTTAATACCTACCAAATACCTACTTCATAAGCCTTGCTATTAAGTAAACCGGTGTCTGAACGGAAACCAACTTAATGTAACCGAAAACAAGAAAGGAATCTTTAATAATTGGATTAAAATGTCGCATTGGAATATGTTAAAACACATCCAATTAGCAACAAAAATCAAATAGGTTCAATCGGAAAATTGGAAAGTTCCCACGGTATTCAGTTCATTATCCGCGACAACATAATAATCATAACAAAAGCATGTACGAACCACCGTACTTGGTTAAACAGCAATCGCATAAACAAACCCCAACAATAAAGCCAAATAAACGCTCGAGCACGCCATCGAATCGCACCTTGAATCGCACATAAAAAGCTCATGAACACCGGTCAAATTGAATAGAGCGCTACTCGACAGGAGCATTCAAATATTGCATTCCCAACCGTACTCGGCCGGGTAATATCGAGCACGAGAGTAGAGTTCGTTAGAGCCCATAAAATCGTTTACGAGCTGCCGAAGAGCCCTCTTCAATAAACGTGCCATAAAAGTTCGGTTACTCGACGCAAGATGGCGACACTAGTGGCCACTTGAAGCCGTTGCGACGATTTTACTGCCATCTATGGAGCTTTTTAAGCGTTTAAAGGCGAGGAGAAAGGGATGGTGCGTGCGTGCTTCTCGCTTTAGCGGGATTGCAGTGAAGTTTGAAAGGAAGTGCTTTCGGAAGGCTGTGCGAGCGGTGAATTTTCTCGTTGTTATTATTTACTTTTTGCAGACCGATGAGGCTACAAAATTAGTTTTTGTGTAGATCGTAATTATTTCCATTACCGGTGTCGGCGCGTCAGATCACGTGGTTGAGTTTGTAGATTTATTTCAGTTAGGCTTATGTGTAAATGAACTGTAATTTGTAATACATAATTATAAATATAAATAAGTACAGACTATCAGGTAATGGTGTCAAAATTAAAAATACTATAACAGTGCATACTTTTACAATTAATTTTAGCATTTCTTTATTTTTATGCTTCAAATATAACCTATTTTAAGAAACGTCTGTTAGTTTTTTCAAACTCCATGAAGTATTTTTTTTTCAAAGCTTTGTACTATGGGTAGTACAAGCTTTGCTTAGTTTGAGACTAGGTAGATTTGTGTAAGATAGTCCCCCAATAAAAAAAAATACTTCATGGAGTTAGAAAAAACTACGATAATTTAATAATTAATTGTATTTAATTTGATTCGTTTTAATTCACAGGTTGTTCATCGTCGTCTTCCAATCTTCCATTGTTTTGTGCAACTCATTTGCGCAAGGGTTAGCTGGAAGAGATCACTTAAAGGGATAAGCTCGCCTTTATACTTCTACTTTTTGTTTATTTTTCAGTATGCCGTGTTCGATGCATACATACATAATTGACAGCAACTTCGGGTCTAGTCGTGTTCCGAGTTCAGCCGACGGGAAAGTATTATTTACTACATCATCTGTACCTACTGATGTGTAAGGTGTACTCAAATAATCGGATAGGCTACCTATAAAATTGAAACGGTTTTTTTTTTTGTAAAATGAGGCCCTATAGATGAGTTAAAGCATTGTTTTGACCGATGGCCGGTTTCACGGGGCTTAGGCCCCGGGCACACACGAGGTAACCTCATTACTCTCATTAGAAGACGCATGTGATGCTCTTGCGCTTCTCACACTGATTATGGCTGCACCGGAGTCACGATCCACGGTTTGCTTGGACTGCTAAACGCTCGAGTGCAGAGCGTCAATTCAGTTCATCTGTTTCATATCCTAATCGCATTTTAATATGTTTAGCACGTTTGTTCTAACACGTTCATTCTGCGCGCGCAATAAAACGCGATGAGTATAAGAAGTGTCAAACAAAAATAGAGCTCTGAGCGGTAAACTTACCAGCTTATGAATAGAGCTTATTTTAGTATTATGGTATAAGTAGTTACTTAAGTCCGTTTTGTTTTTATATAGGAAGGGTGAAAACAGAGTGAAGTTTTTTAAAGTAAATTGTAGAGCTGTTTTGTTAAATGGAGAAACATGCACTTGGTGTAAAAAAGTTGTCCGGTTAAATGACAAATTAATTCTGAACTGAACCATTACTGTTGTAATATGTTTGGGTCCCTGGGCCGGTTACGCGACTAAATAACGTCACTTTTGCGACCACCTGACGAGGTTTTTTCAATTGAATATTTTAATATTTTTACAGATCATAAAGAAACAATAAGTTTTATGCATTTTATAATAATAAATAAATATTAGGGTGCAATCTTACACACATCGTCCTAGTACCAAATTAAACAAAGCTTGTATACTATTACACAAAATAAAATAGGAGCTATTAAGTATTTTGATCGTTATTTGCAAAGCGCGTTATAATGACAGCTGCACTCCACTGTTCAATTTTTTTTAATAATAATAATTATTATTATTTTATTGTTATTAATGTGATACGACATTATTATTATTCCTTTTATTTATTATGATTATGATTCTAATATCTAAGCAATATTGTACATGTACACAACTGACGAGTCATAGTTTTGGACATTTTTATCTTGTATTCTCAATGACTGTGCAATGGTTTGATTGTAAAAATTATGATAATAAACTAATCTGAATCTGAATCAAAAGAATGAAAATACGTCCACTACCCTGTCTTTATATTAAAAATATCTGTATTTTTATAAAATCCTATCCTTATTATTTCATAACACGTAACGAAATCACTAAAAGGCAAACAAGAGAAAGAACTATGTCCCGAATGCCTATACCGATTAGTAAAAAAGTAATGTACGACAAAAATGTTTACAACATGTGCATTAAAATTTATAATCATTTACCTTCGAACTTACAAATACAAGAAGGAAATGAGTTCAGGTGCAATTTAACGAAATTGCTTCTTGATAAGTGCTTTTACAGCGTTAACAAATGTTTAGATTTTAATGTAAACGAATGAAGAAATTTAATGATATGTAAATGAACTATTGTTATTATTATTACTGAGCAACTTTAAACATTTAATATTTTTTTGATACCTACTAATGAATTAAATTATGACATACTAGACCTTTAAAGAATATTTGCACGCTTGCTTGCAAGCAAAATACATGACACTAAAATTGTAATTATAACATCTATTGTATACTGTATTTTTTGCAAATAAATATTGATTGATTGCTTACGTGAGAATTATATTGAAGTGATGTGGGTACTTATATTTTAAACAACAGTAAAACAAGGTTTTTGTTTTTATTTAAGCTAATATTATTTGATTTAAATAGTCAATTATTTGTTTAGTTTATTTCCAATAAAACACTAACAATAACAATAAAACAGAAATATTGAAATGACCCCTATTTTCTTTAGAGTAGTAAATTATGGGTACTTATATAAATACTTAAATACATAGAAAACATCCAAGACCCATGAACTAATATTCGTGCTCAACACAAAATGTCCTGACTGGGATTTGAACCAGGGACCTCCGGCTTCGTAGGCAGGGTCACTACCAACTATGCCAAAGTGATCGTCAATATCTAAATAACATAATATATATACAAATGCAGCTGATTATGGACACTTTGGGACAGCATTAGGGAAAATCCTCCGACATTCTGGAAATTTGATACTAGGCAGGAGGGGTCAAAGTCCAAGTTAACCTATAAATGTTCTAGAATGTCTGAGAGTGGCATTATCATGTGGTGTCCGTGTCCGCCCATCTCGATATCTACTTAAATTTATTAAATAGCATAGGTAATATTACCATTAATTACCATGCATCCTCTTTGTATGATTATTATTTATATTTTTTAAGAAAAATAACAAATATAATCTCAAATAAACATAATATACCCATCATTCACAAACAATTGTAGACCTTATGGCGTAACCAAGAACGTTAATTTTCCTATTTTCATAATTCATAACACTCATGGTTGACACGAGAGAGCGCAGCAGATACAGCATTAATCAGGCAGAAGTAATAATTAATCAAAAACCGAAATTTTAAGCCAATAATATATAGACAAAGAACTAAACCGACGGGCATGTTCACAAAATAAATCTCAATAAAATTGATCTCATCTTAAATAACATCATCTTGGCTGGAGTTCGCTGTCTGTAGCGTCAGCGCACCAGTGACCTAATACTAAACTAGTGGCTCTGTGTGCTGTAGATCTCGCGAATTTTTCGAAATTTCTATAAAGTGACTAGACAAAAAAACCTATTTATATAGATACTTAATTATCGAACCTGCTCACAAAATTTCACGAGAATCGATTGAGAAATGCGACCTGTAGGTATAGGAGAACAATCGGAAATCCTAACTTCTTGGTGCAACATCAACTCGCCTTAAGTCATTTAAGAGTATGTACTTATACCTTTTCCCTGAACTAAAAATGCCTCAGTTAAATAAAGTGTACCTATTCCATCCCTTTCATGCGAACACAATGTCAATATGACAGTTAAAGTCAAGCAAATTATAACGGCATTTTAGTTAAAATTGGTTTGATGTAGGTACGTTTTTAAATAAGGGCAATAATATTTAATTATTATAGTACGTATTTTGGGTCATTCCGTGACAGGAAGAACTCTAGCAACGATTTTATTGCATGCTCTTTTTATTCATGATAATTGATCATCCATCTCTAGAAATAGATTAAGTAACACTTACATTTTGTATCAACAACAAAAAACCACAAGTCTAGCCCGCTGTTATTCCTTGTCACTGGATATATGACACTTAGGCTGGGTTGCACCGACTTACGATCACAGAGTGATCAACGTTAAATATGGCGTCGGCAGCTGTTATCCCATAGAAACTTGTCAAACTTTCAATACATTCAGATTTTAACGAACACAGCTTACGATTACAGACAGTTTGGTGCAACCCAACCTTAAACTTGCAGCATAAAAACAAAAACACACGCAATGCAATCGTGACTCGCGTTTCATTTTTTTATACCACGTCGGTGGCAAACAAGCATACGGCCCGCCCCTCATTTACATGGAATGACTGTTCTGACCCTTAAAACTTTAGTTAGGTTAGTTGTGTCCACAGAAAATACCCGACCCTATGTATGACTTGGTAGCTAAATGTAAGTAATTATGTATTGGATATTATATTTATGAATGACATGTCCCACTTCTGCTATCAGAGTCCACAGATCTCGTGAATGAGATAGAATGAGCTTTAATTTTCAATGCGGGTTACATGGGTAGTAAACTTGAAAACTTTCAGGTTCCACATAAGTCCGTATGCAAGTCGAAGCCATTAACCGACTTCAAGATTTCAAAAGAGGAGGTTATCAATTCGGTTGTATGTTTTTTTTTTTTAATGTTTGTTATGTTTTTGAATTCAAAAAAATGTTTTTTTTTTTAATCCAAGTTGGTCCCGTTTTTGTCAAAACGCAGTTCTGATGATGGGATCCATGAGAAATTGAGGGAACTCCTCAAATCTTAAAGGCAAACATATAGTGATTTTTGTGTTTTTATCAACTAATCGAGCATTTTCATTAAAAAATGTGACATTTGATGAAGTGGAACTGCTGATGATGATCAGAACAGAACTCTTTAACGACGAAAAGTTCACGTTTGGCGATTTGTCCTCCTAGCTGTGTTTGTGAGGCAAGTTCTATTTTCACGATTAATTTTTGTCATGCTCAAGTTCTGATGATGGGATCCATTAGGAATCGAGGGAACTCCTCAAATGTGAAAGGCAGACAAATAGTGATTTTAGTATTTTCATGAACTAATCAAGCATTTTCATTCATAAAAGTGACATTTGATGAAGTGGAACTGCTGATGATGATCAGAACGGAACTCTTCAACGACGCGTAGTTCAAGTTTGGCGATTTGTTCTCTTCATTTTGTTTGTCAAGCAAGCAAGGTTTTTCCATGATTCCATGAGGAATTAAGGGTACTTAGTCTTCTACCATTATAAACATACTTATAGCCATTTTTATTTTATTGTAAGGAATCTAAGAGTGCACCATCTAAGTATAATAATCTGTCACCGGCCTCCCCCACTGAAGTCGGTTTTTTTTTCTTAAAATTTATTTTTCTTTTCAGTTAAAGGTGGCTGCTCAGGTCAATAAAATCCAACATCATTTATCTATTAATTACTTTTAACTCAGCGAGTTTATTGTACAGTTGTTCTTAATATCGGTTAAGAGATTTTAATGCCTTTATTTAAAAACTTTATACCAAGTTATAAATTATAATACAAAATAGAAATGCATTAAAATTCGTTTTTCTGAGTCATATTTATGTTGTAGTCGAGAAATGTCATCTATTTTAAAATTCTAACAGAGGCTTGTTAACATTTCTGGCCAAATGTGTAAAAAGTAAAAACTTCAAACTAAGCAGTCAATAATTGTTGATGCCGATCAATAATACATATCGTGTCCTGCGGACGCTACTCGCCCAAACAGGTTTCCCCGGTATACCTACATACTAAACGTATTGTTATCTCTCGTCAGCATACCTCAGATTGTTTTGCATTTAATTATATAAACTGTAAATAAATGCAACAATTTACGAACTGCCAAACAACCCTAATTTGTATTTTTATTTTGCCGCGGAGTTTGACATATTGCTAATTTTGTAAGCGTGAAATGGTTTTTAAGTTTATTTGTGTTCTCCCGGGTAAATATATTTACATTGAAAGTTACGGTTATTTTGTATGCGTAATTGATTACATACCTAATATAGCGTTACTGAATTATCAAAGTAACAAAAACCTTCCATTGAAAAATAATCCTTTAGGTCGCTTGAATTTTTTTTTGTTTTGTACTCGCCATTTTTACCGGCTATTGAAACCATTTTTTTCATTAACATTGTTGTTCACAAGGCCCTAATAAAATCCGTTTTGGAATTTGACAGGAATAAGGTCTCCAAATATACCAAATTAATTATGACCATTAAAACCTAGTAGCATTTAACTATTGCGGTGTCCGATAGTGACCTTTAAAATAAATTGCTAGTAAATGATGGCAATTTGACCGCTCCTCGAACCATATGCGAAGGTTATAAATAACATAATGAGTTCAATTATCCGCCATCTTTAAAATGCAGTTCGGCGTTTGCACGGCGGAGGTAAAAGCGAGCAATTGAAATGATCAGAACTAATGGGAGAGAGTGAAATGAAAAATTATTCATGTTTCGGGATATTCTGTTTAAGAAAACATGTTAATATTCGAACAGAATTGTATTAAGAGGTTGGCATAAGTAAGTACTATCAGCATCAAAGTATACTTAAAAGTCACAGAATAAGTAAAAGTACTCATACGAGTATGAAGTCAGAAGTCTTAAAGTCTTTATTACCTACTAGCTGTTGCCCGCGACTTCGTTCGCGTCTTCGCTCCTTTTGGTCGCAGCGTGATGTTATATAGCCTAAAACCTTCGTCAATAAATGGGCTATCCAACACAAAAAGAATTTTTCAAATCGATCCCGTAGTTCCTGAGATTAGCGCGTTCAAACAAACAAACTCTTCAGCTTTATAATATTAAGTATAGATAAGGGAATAAGAGCTTTTAACCTGTTTATATGCGTAGCTACTTCTGATGCTGACTGTACATGTACAGTCGAGGAATTTGATTTCTGGGTCCCTTTGTACCCAGTGACAATACTATGAGATCTCTAGTACCTTTCAATTTCATACTGATTTTCACTGTGACAAGGTACGAAGTGGCCCCTAAAAACAAATTATTCGACTGTACATACACGCATAAACTAGTTTAGTAAGATTGTAATGATCTTAATTTTAAGCATGAAAGGCCTCATGGCCTCTACTTTAGTTAAGGGAACAAGAAATATCAATTTAAGAATATAGGTACAGTATGTAGTATGTGTATGTAGAGCCTGTATGAACTTGAACATGTCTTATTAATTTTTCATGCAAAAAAATGCACTTTCCTCCTTTCACACTCTCTACTCTTTCACAAAATATTAATCCGATACTTATCGTTGAGGCATGTTAAAACTTATCCGAAATAACGTCAATTAAAATTAGTAACTACCGGTTAACCTTACCTCGTTATTATTTCCCTAATAACACCCGGAGCCTTCGGAAACAATGAAGTTCCCTCAGACTTCAGACGCGAGCTATCTCTCGTATCTACACGCGAACAGACAGGCGGACAGACAGCAATATTTTGCACAATTATGTAGATAGTTATCGTGTAGCAAAGTCGAGGTTTTACCCGCATATGACGCATCCAACCTAGATTCGTAAGAGTTATGGCTGTTATGAGTAAATCCAAATCTGATTTCAGAATACTTGATTTATTACTAGTATTTTGATATTAAGCTTAAAAGGTTTTAATAAATAAGTGTGTAAAGTCGCTTATAAACAGCAATAATAAATACGGTGTCGACCCAAGCAGTATTTTGAGAGAGAGTACGCAATACAACTATTTCGAAACAGATATCGTATCTGACAGTACCGTAGCTACATAGTTTTGTTATAATAAATTTAATAAAAACCAAGGTATATAAAAAAAGTTAAATTCTGAAATTATTTCCACGTTTAGCAAAGCCTAGTGACAGGTGTTTAAACCAAAAAGAAATTAAAGTTCATAGTCCTTTTTTTAACCATGTTGAGCATGTCAAGAGGGCCAAGTCCCGCGGTGGTCCGATGGAGCGCGATGCCTCGCCTCGCGGGGCGTCGGCTCGTTGTAACTCATTTTGTATCGTTGTTTATTGAAAATTAATTGTGTGAAAACACCACACCGGCTATCTGTTATCAGCAACTGTAAATACCAGTGCCTTAGGAATATTTAACTGGTTAAACGTTTATTTCGGGGTATGAAATGCGGCTTAAAATCGGCGGGAGCATTTTGAAAAAGAACGTCTTATATGTCCTCCGCTATAGAAGTATATGAGAATGAAATAAACTCTAGTTTTGATTGGTCGATCTTACACTGAAGGACATTAACATTAACAAACTGGAAAAATGTAGATGGTAAAGACAAAATAAAGTGCCAACTATGGCAAGCTAGTGTAAAGGTTATCTGAACACGTTAGCAAAATTTCAATGATGACCATAAATATAGTTATACATGAGCTGGCTTACTACAGGCCGGTATTACTAAGCACTCATAATTTTGTATTCAACAAAGTTAAAAGCCTTTCAGATAGGGATCAACCGCGTACGAGCAGATGGGCATAATGATACGTTCAGGCATTTAGCGTTTTTGAGCAAACGTGTGGACTTTAACACTTCAGACAAAACTGAGTTCCAAACAAAGAAATGAGCTAAAGCCTTAAACTAGATTGAATGATTTAAAAATCGAGCCCTGATCAACCCCCGTGGCCAAAATTTCCCCTTTTATTTTACCTGTGTCTGATCATTCCATGAAACATTATCTCCCAACATCTATAATAACAACGTTTAACTTTTATTTTTACATCCACCGTGTTGCAAAATATCATAAGAGAGATGGACCGATTATTCCTTAGATGTAGAATCTAAGAATAGTCGTAACATGACATGCGCTTTATAACCAAAATAAACCAATTGGTAACACCTTAAAGTCTATACTCCAATAAATAACGTCTGATTTATGAAAATTTATCATACTCTTGAGGTTTAATTTTGAAATGATCTTCATACGTTCAGAAATTGGATAACTGGATAATCGATGTCGTCGGATTTGAGACCTTGTGTTTTAAAGGGTAGAAAAAAGTTTTGCTTGTGCGAACTGGTAGAAAAGACATTTTTGCGGTGTTAGGCTAGAAGTGTGTCTGCGTATTGTTTTGATAAGCTGCAGTACGGGTTCGCGAGATTTATTACTGCTATGATTTAATGCGAATAAACTACTCGCCTTGCGGTCGCTGCATTGATGAATGCGCCGCGTCTAGCGCTCACCTATATTTTACAATTTATTAGGCCTAATTAGCTCATCTATCAATAAACTAATAACCCTGTCAATAACCTTAGGAGCGTCCGCTTTAAATAATATTCAATGACAGTCTTTATAAACTACGATCCGCTAAATACCCGAGCGGGTTATTAACGCGCTCCCCATATGTCAATCAAACAATTAAATTCAATTATTTTTCCTACAGATCGTAACTTTGAAGTTAACCAACATTATTTAAGCATCCGGATTTTTTGCAACAGTATAATGGGTATGTGCCGCGTTCTTTTTAACATCAGTTGGTAATTATTGCAAGTCCTGAATGAAATTATAATAGCAGCTTGTGGGTCGTTATTTGTAGATTGGCAACCCTGTCCCTCGAGGGCCAATGGGAACGTTGTAGCGCGGCGCCTGCGCGGGCTCGCCCGCTGCGCTTGCCCAGAATTAACGAGGAAACTTGCAACCTTTACGTTACTTCAATATAAGCTCATTAGATTTGAAAATAAAATGTACTAAAGCCTAAATTGACCAAATCCAAGATTAACGTAAACTCTATTAATGGGAATTGACACTAAATAGCAGTTGGCTAAATGTATCGTGACAACTTTGAATCAGTATTAGCAATGTGACATGTGCATGACATCATCATCATCATCATCATCATCTTGTCAGCCGAATGACGTCTACTGCTGGGCATAGGTCTCCCCCAAAGACTTCCACAATGACATACACATTGAAAAAGTGACACTGAGATACAAACAAGTGAACATTGAGAAATAATCCCAGATCACAATGTCCGCTTGTTTGCTTGGTAGCCTAAGCTAATTTTCTATCCCGGTAGTGTAAGTCCTAAAAGTGCAAACTTTGCTTATAGTTACGCTGCCCCAGTAGCACAATGAAGACTTTACACGTCGGCATGGCAACTACAGCAATAACAGCGTAATAAAATCTGTTACACAACTATGAGTGATCCAGGCGACTGACACGGTCGTTGTAATTCGCCCGCTCCGTGTTCGCTGGAAACTGTATAAATCAAATGCAGTTGGTAGAGATTTGCATGTCACAACTGTTGAATTTATTGCAGTGGCAAGGTCGCTGCGGTCTTGGCTGATAGCACTAGTTATGTTAACAATAGGCACGAATTTTATACGTAACCTTACAGCTGTTAAAGATTTGTAAAGACATAGGTACTATTACACTCGTTTAAGTCGTACAATGTATACATTTAACCGGATGCCTGTTAAAAAAAACTAAACATACAAACTACTTATTTCATCCCTTGAAAATTACACAAAATTATCTAGTATTACCTTTTATAGTGTCACAATTAAAAAGTAGAATTCTGATGTGATGAGATGTGGACGATACATTGTATGTATCTTGAATGTGTTTTAAAATAGTTACTACAAGTATAATTTATTTAACAATCGACACGTGACTCTACTTACAGAAAAATAACACCGTACAAAATTTACTTAATAACATTCTAAAATGCAGAAATAGCAACGAGTCCGTTGGGACTTACGCTGTTTTACCAGAGTAAGTGGATACAGGTTTTTAAATGCATGTAACTGAAGGTAACAATTAGGGTGGCCGGTAAATCAACATTAGGTCTACGGGAAATGCCGACGATTACCGACGATCGATTTGTAGGTGAGGTCGCCTGGACTAAAAAATATGTGCCACTATTCTGATAAAACGATTAGAATAATAAATAAATCCAGACAAAGCTATAGCAGTATATATATTACAAAACTGTGTTCACTAGGACTACACTCCTTAATTGTCCCAGATTTTAATTAAGATAAGTATTGTACTCTAATTTGACACGGCTCGATACCCGAGTTACTTTGAGCAAACCACAGAATTAAAATGCTATGTAATGGTGAAAATAGTGTAACTAAAATGTATAATCAGGTTTTATTCTCTTAGCCTCACTCAATCCTAACAGAAATAGCCCTAGACCTATTACCAGAAAAACGATAGGAGCACTTAAGGATAATAATATAATAATTCATATGAGAATAACCCTTTATCAAGCGGCCGTGGCGATGTTAGCAAATTGTGCTGCGCCCAGGCGGGATACTGACGCGATACACGCCACGTATTATCATACTGTCGAACGGTGTCAAAATGTACGAGTTTTTCATCTTGTATAATAGATAAATCAATTTGAATGTAAAACAACGTTATCACGAAGAGATTAAACAATTTTTAGAACTGGGGCAGGATTTTTTACAACTAGCATACATTTTACATAGCAACTAGTCTGCATTAAGTAGTCTAAAAAAACTAAATAAAATGTGTAAATATTACAAAAGTTTATGTTAGACTACATAAAATCATGTAAGCATTAATAAAAAAATATTAAGTTCCAATAAATAGTATTAAAATTTGGTCAAGTGGCCTATAATAATATAAAACGCCTTGCAAAACGTTGTAAAAATCAAATTATCGCATAATAAAAACATGTAAGTGACAATCTTGAGATCGTTTTATTACAAAGCATTTAGGAACCTGCATCCCTTAATAACCGTTAGCTTGACTGTGTATTTTTAATAATATTTATTTGTGCGTAATTGATTTGTTAACATTTCCGTATGATATAAATTTGAGTATTCAATACACAACTTTGTATTTAATATCATCCATATGCTTTCGACAAGAATATTGGTGACAAACAAAGCCATACTTACATATAAGTCTAACATGGCCACAGTTGAAAGCGATTCGTTTGATAAATTTATATTCGGTTGCAGATTCAACGCAGAGAGACAATATTTAACAGGCTGTGACTACCGAAACGCTATAGCGGTGACGTATGAAGCGTATTCCATATGGCACTTACACACGCGAACCTGTTATAAAGACATAAATATCAGGGCTAAGAGCTACCTATCAAAACGCACATTAAATTAGATCGGTGGGTAATAGAATCAAAAGAATAGAGTTTCCCTTCAGGGCAACCCCGACATTTTGAAGCAGCTTTTATATTGATAATGACTAGGACTTGTTCAAATGAAACACAAGCGAATATATTATTTATTGTTCCTTAATCTAACAGTCACAATATATACATCTTAAAGGGTATATTCATATGATTTTTAAACACACTTTACGCCATTAATAAATAAGCACGACAGTTTTCAGCGAACGGTGGGAAATTGAACAACTGCTCCATATACCTAAAACTAGTACATTTTGTGTCGTTTATCACTTTTAGTCTAGACGCTAAACCAACATTGCATGGGTAGCTGTTTCAGCGTCATAATAACCCTTAAATACGGGATTTTTTGTGTTATCTGCAGGTTTAATAAAGACAAGAAAAACTCAAAATCATCTCCTTGAGATATTTTTATTTACACTTTGGCATATAAGTAGTCATAGTCACGACGCATTGAAAGGCTAATAATAATACTTACATTTAAAAAATACTTACATTTAATAATAATACTGACATGTACAAATAATACTGACATGTAAAATGGTTTGTAAACCAAGTAGAGTATCTCACATGACGTACCCTGCTCTTATACTAATAAACTTCCTAAGCTTGCGCTACAAACTTAATGCTATCATAAATACACCAAAAGTGATATAAATTATTTATCAATCGCACTAGTCAGCACTTGGATAACAATAAACAATGGTAAAACATTCTGTACAGTCGGACACAATACGCAGTAGGAGTTTGTGCCTATCCCGCTACAGTCATAACTCATAACGGCGAGAACGATACAACGCTTGAAAGCAAGAATACTGGAGCGGACTCGGGGCGTTGCTCGAAGCTCGAAAATGCTTCCCAAAATTCGAGAATTTATTCTTAAATAACGCATGCAAATGTGGGAAGGTACGCTCGAAGCGCAGTTATTTATAAGTTATACTTTTTGATATATGAACGTGTTTTACTTGATAATTGTTCATTAAAATGAGTTATATTGACTAAAGCCGCTTAATTAAGACTTTTTATCTATTAAACGGTTATCTATTGTATATTTCTAGATCGCAATCGTGAGACTATTCTATATTTCAAACGGAAAAACAACAATACAAGTTCAAACGGAGATTCTTTGCGGGAAACATATTTAATTCAAAATTAATGATAATTTTATTCTATATGGCAAAGACACCCGGGACTTTACTAACATTATCTCTTGTGAAAATTCAAGATTTCATCTCTGCTTGGTAATAGGCAGTGAAATACGTTAGGTAATTATTTCTTAATTAAGACTTTTAATGCTGTCTATTACATTACATTACATTACATTCCATTCTCTTCCCTTTACTCATACAGAAACCTATTAACATCGTCAGTCTATTTTAGTCTAAAGTAAATATTATCATAACCCTGACAACCTTTGGCCGCGCCACATGCTAAAAATCATCCATACGCTACTGTTTACAAACAAGCAGAATCCCACCGTTCACCAGATACTTACATTACTTACTAGACAATAAAATTCGTCACATCCCGTGATCTAGCGGTACGGGTACTTTTTATTGGGTCCTTGAACTTCGTACACAATTGGGCCGGTCGATAATTCAGCTACACGCCGCTTGCGGCTCTAATGACCTGTTACAATTGCGGGGAGTGATATCATTCGTAATAGCAGTATTAGGTAACTAACGTTATGAAGCAGGTGACGACGTAAAAAACGGTCCGGGTTAGATGTACTTACCCGATGCAGCCGGAAAAAGTTGTGTAATGTGCTTTTATACTCACATTTATGATAGGTACGATTATTTAGAAATGTCATAACATTTCTACCGAAGAAACACGAATTGGTACGAAAGCGGGTCTTGAAAAATCTTGTTTTTATTTCGTCAACCGTAAATAATGGTCGATTTATTCGAGACATAATTCGAGCGTTGAATACAACGCTGTTTCTTCAAAGCCCTCGGGGTGCAAGGTAACGGGCTTATGGTACAGAGTGTACCCGATGACAGAGACGGTCACCGTACCATACTTTCTCACAGATCGATGTCCCGACCATAACAGACTAAGCTACATTAATTCAAAAATGGTAACTGATTTGTATCCATTTGAATTTCACAGCAGTGAATCAGGATACGTGTTGCGACCACTTTTCAAACTAGTTGGCATCATGGCTGGTAGTAACCTGATTGTAGGTAGATATTTTTATGATTGAGATAGACTTAAAAAAACACAGCCAGACCAGACAGACTAATGGTATTTTTTTACGGGCTGGCAATTATGAATTAGACTCTTGAAAGTTATTTATGTCTTCCTAGAGTTAGACGAAAAAGAGGAAATTTTATTCATACTATGTAATTGACTTAATGGTTTGATTAAGAGCAGGTGTCTTACGCAATGATTATAAAAAAAAAATATTAGGGGACATTTACACAAATCGACCTAGTCCCACAGTAAGCTCAATAAGGCTTGTGTTATGGGTACTAGACGGCGATATATTTAATAGATACATACATAGAAAACATCCAAGTCTCAGAAACAAAATGTCTCTGCTCACCACAGAAACAAATGCCCTTACCGGGAATCGAACCTTCGAGTCCGAAATCGAGTCCGAAACCGGGACCTCTAGCTTCGGAGACAATGACACTACCAACAATGGGCCGATTTTGCTTGTAGTTTACCTTAAACTATTATTAATCCTTTATCTATCCGTAGCGTAGAACGCGTTTTCACACTAGATTTCCTTTTGGTTCAGCAGTAACAGACATAAATTGCACGAGTTTCATATTTATAAACTTCGATTCATTGAAAGAGTATAAATTTATCAATCATTTTATTAGTGGAAAAACATATAGACTTTTCTATTGCTAGGCAATATGAATCAAAACTTGGCGGTTTTACAGTTAGGAAGAAATATAAGTACAATAGTTTTTCGAGTCTAGTAGCTGAAAACAGCCGGTATGATGTTTTTATTAAAACAATGATTAACCAAATACTTTTTATTATTTTATTCATGAAATGACTGTGGTATGAGGTAAATGTCGGCATGGCAACGGCAAATTGCTGATCTTTGACATGGGGAACAATGGAAAGGATTTATGACGTGTAGCGTCTGTCGCGGATTCAATAATCCTGCGCCAGCCCACGATCGCAGAGATCGGTTCACACTGACCACCTTTTAAAAACACTTGATAGAAAATTCGTTTGTCAAATAGAACTTGATACTGGCCGAATCGGCATCAGGAATGAACCATCTGTGTGTGAAGTAGACCGTGATATTTGTGTTTTACAGAATAAGCGAGGTAATAGTCAGCGACGAACAAGAAAGGAAAACAAGTAAGTTGTATGTTAATACATATTTATGAATGAACAAAAACACAAATCCAAAGATGTGTCTATTGGAGAAAGGCATTTAAAGCGACCTACTATATGCACGCGTCCTTACCTTCAATTCTTTATGGTGGTACCAACTTTGTATAATTGTAATTGATTTGCATAGCAGTGCAATCCATCCATACATGAATAATGAAAAAAGAATAAGTGCTCTTGGCAAAACGTGAGTGACATCACTTTACAGGCCAAAGTGGAACGGACTGGTTGAAATAGACTAAGGTATGAATTCATCGGCATTGTTATAGCAATAACAAATTTTTGCTCGGCTCGTTTCTATAGCAATGCTGAAGTCTCTTAAAAACGATGATCTATGCATTTAGGTAAAATCTTAATTGAATGAAAAGTCCCTTCTTGATTCCCAGATATTTTCCGTTACAGTATTCTTAACACCTTAGAGTCTCAATCCAACTTCAGGGAAAACCTTCCTGTAAAATTATTTATTGAAATACTTCACTTGATTTAACAATAAAACTTGAAATTGAACAATGTATGTATTTTATGTATATCCAATTATCCATAATAGGTATGGAACATCAAATAATGTATATTCCATATTACATATATGTTGGCAGTGAATTAGTTATGTATGTATGTACGTATGTTTTTTTTTAATTTATTTATATTACAAATAAAAAGTTATTACTTTATTGTTCACAAAACACGGGTAAAAATACGGAAAATTCGGTTATATCGGTACAAAGGCGAACTGCGGTGAGGCTGTGGCGGAGTTATGATATTGGCTACGAAAGAAGTTTAGATATTTCTATCACACCTAAATTCAACAGGAAGTAGGTGCCTATCCTTGTACCTGTCCAAATTTAACAGTAAAAAATCCTCCGAACACATTTAATAGCAAGTTCTCTGAACGCAGTTGTGGCGTAGGTACACGGGCTTTTAAAAAATGTCCATTGACCAACAATTGCCGTGGTTACGCAACGTTTTTTGGACAATAAAACCGTTAAAAGCTTTATTAGAGGACAGGCGAAACAATAGTTTCATACCTGACTTTAACAAAAACACTCATTCCGCAAAAATTGTTAAAGATGTCGTAAAAGACGCAATTCTCGGGCGGACCTAAACAAACCATAACGAATTGAGACAAATTTTATTAGCTAATAAAATAAATTGAGCCATTCAAATTAGAGGTACTGCCAACACCTATTAGGTAGCGATTTTAATGGGCTGTTTAAGGGAGATTGTTTAAGAACAGCTGTAGTGACGTCAACACACAGCTGATGCTATAAATGAGGAGGGAACCGCAATAAAAGAAGGGACGTGGAGCGCACCTTTTATGTGTCGAGCAGCGCATATTTGAATTGCGAGAGGTTTCCCTCAAGTTTCAGCTTACGTTGAATTAAAATCGGTCAAAAAATATTTATAATTTTGTAGTTACTGAATTTGAATTTCATCAAACTGTTTGTATAAAACTATTTAAAATAAACTTTGCATAAATGCATGACAAATTTATAAAATTCAAACAGGGAACTCGTTTCGACATCGCATGCCTCCTACGTCGCCGGGCGGCGAGCGGCGTCCGTTAATCGTAAACTTTATACGTAACTGCGTCCGCGCAAGTTTCGTGTCAAAACCAAAAGAACACAATCGCCGTAGAATTTCTAGGACATATGAGACGTTTTAAGTTGGCAGGTTATGTGACGTTCGCACTGACTCTGGCAGGTGTGAACATTATCTTAATTCAGCTACCGGCCGATCGGAAGGTGTTGCCGGCTTAGTGCAGTGCGGAAAGTTTATTGAAATTTTAAACGACGATAATCCTTTAAATAAGATGTAACGACAGTTAAATAAGAAGGTTACGGCCTAAACAGTAAACATACACAAATATTTTGTGACTTAGGTATAGATAAGATAAGAACTTCTACTACTTATGTTATGTATCACCATAACATCAGAGAGTTAGTCACTTATCTACATCACTGACTCATTTATGAGTTTGTACGTAGGTACATAATCAGCTAAGCATTGTATGATTGCTTGTTAAACGTTTTCTAGTAATTGTCACAACCTACATAATCGACCGACACGCCCACTCTGTAATGTATCCGTTTTCTCAGCGTTCCTTCAACAAGTTCAACATCTCTTACCTTGTTAGAACGCATCAGCTTAAATTGTTTACTTATAAAACGTTTTACTCAATATTTAATTATCGTAGTTGACGTTATGAATATTCAACTTTTTCAGCATAATTTATTGAAATAATGAGACAATTAATAATTAATACCGAAACATTTAGGTCATCTCTAAATTTAGGTTTATTTATTGTGAATAAAACAAGCAATACATTAATTAGCGTCTAGATGAAAACTCAAGCTTTGTTACTTGCTACAGTAAGTTTTCTCTGTTATTAATGGCACAGTACCTTTACTACTCTATCATTAGTGTCACGGTGGTTATACTCATTCAGAAAATCGTAATTATATAGACGCTCATACTTACTCGTATCAACCGTTCCTTCGATTCGCGTGTTAAAATAGAACTTCAAAGCGAACACTCCATAAATTTTCCAGGTAAACTATTAGACACAGTGTTAGCTGAAGTTCAGCTGGAAAACAATACCTAGTTAGCGAGTTTGAGAGGTCAGTCGGAAGGGCGGGGGTCGCCGGCCCCTGCCCTGGAAACCTGTAAGGCACCGGCACAATGGATTCAGGAGAGTTCTACTCCCGATTTCAGATTATGTATTACCTACGTGAAATTTTATTTGGTTCAATTGTTTTACGGGCATTTCCTTTTTATTATTTGTTACACAGCGGTATTTTATAGGTGATATATTTGATTATAATAACATCATATTTTATCTTAAACAACAATGATATTAAAAGTCATTGTAGCACGTTTTTTTATTTAAAGTAAGTAATAAACGTTTTACTATACTTGCTATATTAAATACAAATATACCGACTATCTTCGCCCATTGAATATAGTAAAAAAACTGCACTACCTAAATATTTCACAGCAAATCAATTAAACCAGGCATGTTGCATGGTTTTTTATACATCAGTAGGAACCGATTTAGCTTAATAGGCGGCTTAAACTAACAGTTTAGTAGATTACTCGAATAGCTCAGAGCTAGGCAAAGCTATTAGGAGGTTAAGCAACTACATACTTTCTGTTTCGCTTATGCAAGTGCAGGTTTTTGTCCCCTAATACGGGCTGTAAGACTGTTCGGTACATTGTTTGTGGATACATATTTCACCAGCCGACGCTCCGTGCTCTCGCATTCATAACGACCACGGTCTTTGAACTTTAAAATTAACCGTCATATTTTTTAATATCCAAAAACGCAAATTCGAAAAAAAAACACGGGAAATCCTTCTCGTTCCCGGCGTTACGTTTTCCAATAATTCAGTAATATGTTTTCTAGATTAACATGACGCAATCTCCAATTTTTTCAAACATTAACTTTTACAAGGTTTTAAACACACCTCAGAAACAACACAGTTTCAAAGCAGAATACGAATGCATTTTTTGCTGTAAACATGTAACGCACAATGTTCACGTATCGCGAATGCAATGCAGTAGGAAATTCTAATTAAAATTCTGCGTATACGCCGATGATTCCAACATTCGTGCGTTGACCGTCAACATCTCCTGTGATGCGTGTGAAAAAGTAAAAGCGACGAACAATCACTTAGAACAACAACACTTCACTTATGTTCTGTCTTATAGTTAGTACACTAAATGTATGGTTCTGTTTTGTAGGTTGAAACGGTGGAAAGAATTAGGAGCATTGTCGGCGCTGTGTCGCTCATGGTGTCGGTCCCTTCTTAGGCGCACACTCTTGCATTGCATATCTCTAAGTGCAAATTGCTTGTACGTGTATAGCATCACTTGAACACTAATCGAAGGCCGCGAACAAATTGTCCTGTGGTAGGTCACTTTGATGATGCATATTGGACACTAGAATTCGGCTCACACTATGCCGATTCGTAAAGGGACGTCCATTGCATTCAAATTTTAGGACACCACTGAACGTTATATTTAAACACAAAGAAACACCGCCTTAGCAGAAACGTGGATATCTTAATTTCGTAGTTTTTGAGTTACTAAATTATAATTTACGATTGTGTTCCTGGCCGTTGCGATGTAAAAAACGGCCTCTATAATAGACATGTTGTTTTTTTACCCGCATGTATTTCGAAATGGAGTTGAGCTTTTGGCGTTTTATCGGACCCAGTCATTTGGACATTTTGAAGCTGAACTACGATACGTATAGTTTTCTCTTTCGTTGAAATTATTTCAAGATACCTATCCATACCTTCCTTAAAAAATTTAAAACTTGGTAAAGTATAAATTTTTGACCGTGTGGGGCGGAACGGAACTTTTTATTTGAATTTCTATACAGTTTGACAGGACAGACGACCTTATAAGTGGGTCACAAATTAAATTCCTAGACTGTACATTGGTAGACGTTCTTCGATAACATAAACTGGCAATGAAGAATGTAACACAGAAGCTCAACATTAATAACTTGCCTTATTAACAAAAAACAGACGAATTCCATTTTGCAATACAAAAGGGAATTATGCTAAAATTACAAATAATTCTATAGGTCTGAGCGAGACAGGCAAACATTTGTGAGTACATCTGGAAGTGAGAAGGGTTTATTAGCTAAGTGTGTGGAAAGGCCCATACATCAAGGGATCGCGGCGCGCGGCGCTTGCGCACCCGTCGATGCTATTCATCAAAGTCGATTTTGTCGATAAGAATATCCGTCCCTTTCTTACAAATATAAAACACTGAAGAATGACCGAAACAAAGCAAGTCATCGACTAGATAATTTTGATACCTTATGGAATAGAACTACTGTTCGTTTCCCATAGAGAATTCTAATGACTTTTCTATCGATGAAATATTTCAAATCGTCTGACTCAAATGTTACCAACGGTTTTATCTTGTTGAAATAAAATTCACTTAACGATAACCGATTAAGAAATTCAACTATCAAATTTTAGCATCCAAAAACTCTACCACTCCTATTTTATATTTGACTCCACTGTTATACTTTGCTTTCTCTTGCAATAATCGAAAATATGCCCAATTGACGTTTGTACGTAGTATTTTATTGACAGATAATTGGTGATTCCTACTGAAGTGGTGTGGTATAAAGTTTATTGCTCGTTATAACAAGATGCGAGTCGAATTCGTGATTGGCATGACCAATCTTCAAGCATTAGTTACGGAGTCGAAACATTTGATTGACCAAGAACAGTACCGAAATTGTCCATTGTATTCAATTTCGTTTGAAACAAGTGCATGTGTTTTAATGCACAAATAATAAGAGTAGATGCAATACAATTGTTACTCTCATACCTACATAGATTGTCCATGTATATGGTGGAAGAAGTTTCATGCGGTTTTCATTATATTGCATGGGTTCTCGTTTCACCACGGTAGCCCGCAGCCCCGCAATGGAATCAAAATGACAAGCAAGTCCTTGCACCATGTAAATCGATGTTTAGAACCCGCGTAGAGAAAGAGAGCGGTCACCGGAGTCCTGAGTTCGTGTTCTATCTAGTTTTTTTCTAGTCATTGGAATGACTATACGCGCGGTATAACCCACAAATGCTTTCAATCACATTTAAGTAATAGGAATAAATACGTTGACATTGAGTACGCGAATAAACATACCAGAGAAATCAGCGTTGTCAGATCTGATGTCCAACCGGTAGTGGACTCAATCCCTCAGGGAAGCGTAATTGGATGGTTGCTATTTATAATTTACATTAATGACCTCCCAAAATCTTTCAATGAAACTTGTGTTATGTTTGCAGACGACTTCTCTCTACTACTGTCGTGTAAAAATAGTATAAACCCCAACGAAAGAATATTTCAAACTGTAACAAAAATTATAAGCTGGATGAACGACCATAATTTAGAAATTATTTTTTCCAAAACCAAAACAATGCCATTTAGGCCTCATCAGAAAACCGAATTAGACATAAATTTCTCATACAATGGAATTCAACTAGAATGCGTTCCCACTTTTCCACTCTTAGGCATAACTATTGACAGCCACATGAGCTGGAAAGATCATGTGTAAAAAATAAAAACGAACACCAGCCAATTTATCTATGCCTTAAGTCAACTAAAAAAAACCACCGATCTACTGACCGCGTTGTCGGCGTACTATGCCTTCACGAACGCATGGCTCAGTTACGGCATAATCTTATGGGGAAACAGCGCTAACGCACCAGAACTGCTAATGTTACAGAAAAAGTGCATACGGATACTGACAAACACCAGACACCCAGAGAGCGAGCTGAGAGAGAGAGCTGTAAAAAAACATTTTAAAAACCTTGGCATCATCACCTTACCTTGCATGTCGGTACATTTTAGAATCGTGTAAAATTATTAAATCCTATCCAGACCTGTACTCTAGAATTGGCGATATGCCCCGTCGTTTTGAATCAAGTTCCAAAAATAATCTAATACAATAAAAATCAAAATTGGCAATACATAAAAGTGGACCTTATCCCACATCAATAAGGATTTTTAATAAATTGCCAAACCACATGAAAAATGAGCACAACCGAACCAAATTCATAAAAAAATTAATCAATTTCTTGTAAAAACAATTTACTACACCGTTGAGGAATACCTACAAGACAATAACGACTTAGCAACTGAAGTAAGTATATTAGTCCAAGCAGGCGATGGTTTCATGATTTTAATAACCAATAATGACATATTAAAATTAAATCTCATGTAACTCAGTAAATGTACACCTAATGTTTTATTATTATTTCTATTATATTAGTTTAAATAGTTATTAAGCGAATTAAGAATGTAAATTGTAGTGCCCTTGCAGGGCTCATAGCTGATCTTGTGTCGATATACCACCATATGTAATGTACCTATGAAAGCAATAAAATACTGAATACTGACTAGAAAAAATAAATGCCATACGAATATTATTATTATTACTTAAGATGACTAGATGGAACGCAGAACTCTGCGCGGGCGCTTTAGTCTGATTCCTTCCCCTCGTCTTTCTCCTGCGTAAGCACAGCCCAGTATTGCGATTGTGACACTTGTGACAGCGACGCAAATATTGAAATGTGATGGAGCCAAATTGAGATGAGATTTGCTATTACCAAATAGGTTATTAAAGTGAGTCAGAGACCGACGTTGGCTTTTATTTATGTTTTAGCGTCAACAGATGAACCAATAAACCTGACCTCCGATTACGCATAATTGTTACGAACCTTGGAGTCGAGTTATATTAGAAATGAGCTCACATCCACAACATGAATTTTGAATATGCAAATGGCCTATAAGACAAATTATTGTGTTACTAACAAACATAACAAAGACAGCCGGTTTGATGAGCATAAGGGACAGGGATAGTCACAAATAGGACAAATAGACAATGATGTCCTATAATGTATTATTTTAAAATAAGTACCAACCTAATAATCGGCTTGCTATATAAAAGTCAAATTACGAAACACACAGCACTTAAAATGCATTAGATTATCAAATTAATTAAATAAGAAAAACTTAAATACCAAGTCAATTAAGTAATTTCAATCTACGGCAAGATTAGCAATTTTAATGACGTAACAATAGCCAGTGGGTTGTTTGCTGGAGCTAGTTGAGCAAAACGCGATTTTACTCGCCTTAGCTCAAAAAGAGGATTCACAGTTCAATGAAATGCTAGTTTCGGCACGAATGCCCGTATATCACGGAGATACGAAACAAAATATCTTAAATATACCGAAAATAATTCACAAAACTAATCTTTATGACGTCCGCAAAAGGTTCACCTATAACGGATATTTTACGAGTGAAAACGATTAAACCAAATTGATCTTTCTTGACCAAGAGAGAAGAGCGAGATTAGCGTGAGGGCGAATCGTCTGCATTGAAGGAAAGAGTAACAATATGAAATGAACAGCGCATAGCTTACGTGAAATTAATTGTGGTTTCATTTTTCTGTAATAACCAGTACGTGTTACGGAAATTAAAAAGGCAATTATGGGATATTTTCTAACTTAAATATATACTTCGCTCTTTGTACCTAATTTATGGTTCGTATAGTATTGAGTTTAATCCTACAAATTTAGAAACTTTAAATACATAGGTAAAGTGATCCGTGGTACCTACCTAATTATTTACAGCACTAACTGACATTACTTCTAATCGGGCGAAGTAAAAGAAAGGGTCACCCCGAAGCAAAGACAGATAGATGGTTGGTGATTAACATTAGGCAAACTTACGTACATAATATACTTCCTAAACAAGAATTTAAAAGCGTCCGCTGGCCACTGGGACCTAATAGCTTGCTAATGGAAATAAGACTCTATTTGCATATAGAAATAGGTTCAGTATCGCACCCCCCGCTTGGCACGATTAATTGCCTTCAGGATGGGCGCCCATGCGGAGCGAAGCGAAAATGTTCATGAATAAGAAAACAGCACCGAGCTATGATGAGGTTTTAGCACTTTGAACTGGGTACGGCAAAATTACATGTGTCTTAGTTACTTACAGAAATGAGACATTAAGTAGCATACTTCCATATAATCTCGAAGGAAAATCCGAAATATTTCCTGGCCTAAAGAAACAGCGACACGATGTCATTCCTCATCTTCCTCGAAAATCACGAAATGTAATGTAACTTACTAGATAGTACATAAATATCGCGTGACCAGTCGTGCTAACGTCTGCGAAGTGTCTGGTGCCTGATATATCATAGTCATAATTCCTAAGATGACAATATTTTAGTTTCAGAAAAAAACAGGGCCAATGACTATTATGGAACACATTAGTTAATCGCTTTTCAAAATCAAATAAGTAATAAGTAGTTCAATAGTAAATATAGTACAAATAAAATTCTAGCTACTTTGCCGTGGTTAATAAAGTGAATTCCTACTCATTTACCTATAAGGGGCACATATAAATACGTAAAATGGCTTTCAGAAAAAATGGAGCAATAGGTATGCTCATGCGAGTCCGACCACGTCGAATGCTAATTAATTAAATCGAAGCTAAATATGTATGCTAAAGAATAATCTAAATACCTAAACAAATTAGTAATTACTATATGTTGTAGTTTATGTATCTTTTACAATAGAATGTTTTTTTTTTACCTAATCCTCAATTTAACTCAGATACTTCGTAATCGGTGCTTTTTGAAGTGGATACTTGTTTGCTGGCAGCTTGTAGGTATGTGTATGAGTGAGCTGCGCTACACGCAACGTTTTCAATTTTAGTAGTGCTTATTTATTTCAAAATATCTTCATTATATTGGCAATGTTTCTTGGGTATTTTTAGCACTCACTAATTAAATCAGCCGGTTAACATAACAATTAAATAAGCACGAATAAACAAAACACCAAAATGAAAGATCGGTCAGATTATGGTTTGAATAACACAGATTTGTATTTTTTGTAAATTCTGTGCTTGCAATTTTTAATTCATGAGAATCTTTACCATCACCGGTTTCATATGTATTGAGAGTGTAATACTCGTACTACACTACATTCTTAATATTGAAACTAAGATCAGAAAACATTAAAAAAATATATCGATCTGCCAGGACTCGAGTCTGCATTCCTAATGCCTTTATGGCATAGAGGTACAGGTGATTTAGAAGGCGTAAGCAAGATCAACCCTACGGAGTCAGTTAGTAAAATTATAAGCTACTGTTTTGTACCAGTACCTTAATATTGTTTTCCAAACATAAACGTAAACGAATGCCTTTGCCTTTAGTCTTAATTTGTAAGGCAATAAATAATTACCACCAAAGGCCGCCAGACACATTCGCGTTGCCATACAAATGGAGACTAAACGGAAACGCGTTCGTATGCGTTTATGTTTCGAAAAAAAAATAGAGGTGCAGTAATACGGAGATGAACGTTAACTTGTACCAGCGCCTTGCGGTGCTTACCTATATATAATATTTTGTATTTTAAGTTAAGTTTTCTTAAGTGAATTTCTTTGAGAAATAAAGTTCTTTAAACATAACTTTTTTTAATGTGGAAAACAAAAAGTTTATGGTTTAGTTTAAAGTTAAAAGTTTAGTTGTAATAGTACGTATTTTATGCAACAGTTACATTATAACGGTTCTTAAAATTCGAGAGTCACTGTAACAAAACTCGTTACATTCGTTTTGTTATTAAAGACTCAAGAATTTTAAGACCTAATTATGTCACGCTGCATGCAATATTTTTTCAACCACAGCAAAATAATTTGATTTAAAGTGAAAATCGAAATGCTGGCACAATACGCGTGCCACTTTTAAAAATTAAAAACAATAAGTTGTATAAATAACATATGGAAATCTATTATGATTCTCCCACCAATCATATAATGAATTGTCTATAATATGGACTTACATTGGTATATAAAGTTTATTGTTTTAATACTTCTGCCAGTCAGACTACTGTCTGTTGTTAATTGACAGATTACAATGCTGGAGTAGAAAAAAATATTAACGACATGCATGGTTACTCTACTTTAAAAATACTAACGTGAAAGTACCTCTTCGCTTTATCTATCATACGTAGCCAATTGTGCAATTTGTCATCAATCCAGTTACTTTTGAAACATCTCTTACTCAATATGACGATTAACTTTCTTCATAATCAGAGTGCTGTCATAACAATTAAAGAGGATATATCTTTACTAATCAGTTGTTGCGGGGTGACCATGATTGTAGAGAATTAAACTTTTACTTAGGTAACAAAAGGGTTTAAAAAATGAAAATGACGTGGGTATTTTTTATACCATGACGGTGGCAAACAAGCTTACGGCCTGTCTGATGGCAAGCAGACACCGTAGCCTATGATACCTTCTAACTCCAGAAGAATTACAAGTGCATTGCCGACCTTCATTGTAAACACAGCTCAGCGGGATCTGTGGTGACCTTACTCACCAGTCACCACCAGGACCACAACACCTTCTAAGGAGCAAGTAGTGATTTTATTATGGCTGCGGTCTTCTGTAAGGTGGAGGTAATTCCCCAATTAGGGTGCTCCAAATTTTAGGAAGTTAAATACGATGGTGAACGATCCATTAAGGCGAAGGGTAGGGAAGGCATTCTCCATACAAAGGTTGTGCAAGTTTTATTCGTTAGTTTTGGCACTACAGCTTTGAATTTTCGCTTGTACTTATTGAATAACCGCAGTAATTGAATGTGAAATTTTGCTTTATTTAAAAAAAAATATCTAAAAAAATATTAAAATTCAACAAAATAACTGGAAGAAATAGCTAACAGAAAAATAAGCATAGGTATTGACAAAAAATAATAACTGTAGCGCAAACACAAACGAAGAAAAACGTACACAAAGAGCTTGCCTACCCCTTCGCCTTAAAGGCTTGGTACCTAGTCCAGGACCTACTATAGGTCGATTCACAAGAGCTGGCGCGGAAAATGTATGAAACTGTCATTAATTTCATAGACATTCCGCGCCAGCTCTTGTGAATCGGCCTATACTCACATCTCCCGAATCATTCTGTATACTTTATAAGATAATTTGACAGGACACAAACACATACACAACTTGTGTCTAAATATTCTTCCTATAAAATAGTTACAAAAACAGGATATGAATTAAAAATATATATAAAATAAACTGTCACTACTTGGTTGCTAAACAAAAATTATGAGGAAACTGAATCTTTTCTGACAGTAATAATATAATAATAAATAAATTAATAGGTTATAAAATAGGTACGTAATAAACAAACACCACCACAAAAACCGACTTTTTCATTGTAACATGTACACACATACACACACACACACACACACACACACACACACACACACATACACACACACACACACACACACAATATACACACACACACCCCCTTTAATATATAGTCATATGTTTAAGTACATTAAGAATGTTTTTCTCTGTTTAGGTATAATCATAAACATCAAACACTTTAGGGGGAGAGCACTGCTTATCCTATAGCACAGGTTTTCAACCTATTTAGGAAGTAGAGTTCTAGTTTTAAGGCAAATTTGTAAAAGATGTTTTTGGTAATAAATAAATAAAATATTTTAATTTAATGTAAAACATTAATAAATTAGATTTCGTGTTCCACTTTCCAGGTTCAAAGCATCGAGTCAAATCGTATCAGTGGATGGAGGACTATCCTATGACGTCACTCGGTGGCCGCTGGCAGACTTGAAATACTTATTTAGTATCATCATTTTTTGCAGCAAACGAAGATGAATTATCGACTGGTATATGGGACGGATTCAAGGCTAAGTATGACTAAATATACAATTTGATGTGAAAAACACATAAATATGTATGAAGCAACATACACATACATTATCTAATATAATTTGAATCACCAGGGGAATCATTCACATATCTAAGAATTTAGTTATCCTTAAGCCTTAGTTCTCGGTTTAATACAAACACATTCAGATAGATATTGGCATACGCCCTTGTAAATTTGACAAGAGAGTCGTGTTTATCTTTGTATCCGGTTTTTCTTCAATTTTATTAAAATTTAAATGTTTAATGTGACAAAAGAATATTTATAAAACTCAGTTTAAAAACGATAAAAGTAAACAAGGCTGACAAAAACGAATACATTGCAAAAGGTTGATTAAGTACCTTACTTATTGATTGTTCTTGTAATACTGGTGCATTCATTCATAGTTTTGCATATAATAGCATTAGAAAAAACAAAACAACTGGTAAACAGTTACGGATACCTTATTATCACTCCATCAATTGTTTTTATTCCACCTTCAGCTCGCGGGTTAGGCGGTTAGCTCTACTTGCAATCTACAATTTGCCTCCCTAGCGCAAATACGAGGTACGATGCAAGTATAGTTTCATTTCAATTAGGTACTTGATGTTAGTCACGAGGTGAGACGGAAATATTAATATTTCGGCACCGCACCGCTTGCATTGTCAATTTATTCATAATTTTCAGACTTGACAATAATGAATTAATGATTGATGAAGTCTTAATGAATAGTGATTAGGTACATATTTAATGATACAACTTTTTTGGGTACTGCGAGTTATATAACATTTTAACAAATGCCACTTTTGTTAAAGGTTTATAGTACCGAGTGGTACCGACTAATATGTAAAACCATGTCTGCAAAGTGACCATTTTTGTAAAAACAATAGTTGAATGTTGAATGAAAAATAACTTCTGAATAAATTAATTCCTTAATTTCTGTAGGTACGTACCATGTATCCAATTCCTCCTTTTTTTCTAAAGTAATAGATACCTTATGCTGGAAATCTCAAAAGAATAATTTATTACATTCAAATCCGCGGGCAATTGTAAAGATTGCTGTTTATAAAATGCAAATTACGAGATGAAGCCGTGGCAGTGATTTTCAATGCATCGCGTAATAACCTATCCTAGGTCACGGCTGGGAACCAGATCCCTAGTGCGATAAATTTAGATTTCCAGGTGTGTTTCATGATATTGGCAGTATTGGATAAAATATTCAATGTTTACATTGTAAGAAAAGATTTATGAATGTTTGTACTTATAATATAACTGTGTAAACTAATTGAGCTTTATGAACTGCTTCCAAAGTTTTTGTTTAGGTACATATGAATAATATCTATAATAATATCAATCTAAGAATAATGTTATTAGATATCAATATATCTGGGTGCAATACCCACTTAAATACGACATTTACTTCCTCGTTACCTTAAATTTCACATATTAATTTATATTTAGTCTTGTAGCGATTAATTACTAGGTCAGCGACCAATCAGTTATCTTTTACCGCTTACATTTTTATTGATTATTATTCATTGTTGTCCCAATTAGTAGGCCGTATTGTCTTAAGACACCTTTAAAATATTTTTATTACATATATACCTACTTTTGTATTAATAAGTACTCATTTCAGAAATACACATGGACACATATTTTTAAAGAGACACAACAGAACATATACACCAACAGAAATAACTCGAAACACGAATAGCCGAGATTAAAACTGCATAATATTTATCACTTCACAGCTGCACTATGATCGATCCTTATCCAAGATGGCCGGCGGCGCGCAGACAGGCGGGAAGCATGCGCAAGCACACCTCCTCCGCCATTGCCCGTCAATCCGACCGTTTCCGAATACACATTATTTTTTTAATGGGGTAATTTTTACATCACATGTTATAGTGGTGTCACTGGTAAAAACAGACACAATTTGCAAACGTTAGACTTTTAAAAAATTAGCTACCTATACTTATAACACCGATATTTTGAATTATAAATAGTTAAGTGGATTTTATCACCAGCTCCATTTTAAATTACGTTTTCGAGGTGTCAAATTTAAGTTTAAAGTCAACATTTCCTTTTTTTATTTTGCACTACAAACGTGTAAGTGCTTGGACGGTTAGGAGAATACTAAGGCTTAAAAAATGCGGTATTCAAACAGGAACCATAAAACATATTCTCCCCCATTATTAGTTTACGGATCGCTATTATGTCCATTTTTGTGTGTATCCGTGTTTGTTTTGGTAGTGTGCGGTGTACGGGCCAATTTCTAATATGCTAATTCAACAAAGTCGTATGTGTATCGGTGTTACAATGGCCGAACGTCCTTTTTGTTAACAACGGCAAATTTGGGGTGTCATTGCCGTCTATTGAGTTAGATTCTTTTAAACTGTTTATTAAGGTCGTTTCTTTCTTTGTTGAAGTTGTAATGAGTAATTGAAACGACACCATGGAGTAATTTTAGGTAGGAATACAAATTATTTTTTTGTAATTTAAGATTATCAAGAAATGATTTGTGTGTAAAAAAATCTATTCAATTCGACAAGTGATAGACAATGTCGATATCGGAGAAAGTACTTTTTTATGCATGTAATTAAAAAAGTATTTTTAATTGATGTATTTATATGTTTAGGACCTAACCTAACTAATTCGATAGTAAAATTCATTAAATATGAGATTATAGTAGAGCCACTTTCGAGACAGACCTCCGCGCTGTAAGAAGAGCCTTTGTTTGAAGTTTCAACATTGATTTTTAATATGCACACTAATTCATTCATATTAGTTAAAAGTTCTAGGTCGTTTTCCCATTTTTGTAATCATGTATAAATTTTTTTTGTGGAATATATTAATTTAATTTCTTACTAGTTGAAATGATAATAATATGGAAGATTCAAGTACTAAGTATAAAAATCATGATCGATAGAATACCTATCATGGGTATATAAAAGGGTATTTTACGGTATTTTTAAGATGGCTTAATGGCTTTTTATAAGTACAGTCAAGGGAAAAAAATATGTATCTAATTAATCCTGATGACCTGGTAAGGGTCGCGGGTGTCCGCTGGATGCGGGTGGCGCAGGACTGGTCATTGTGGAAGTCTTTGGGGGAGGCCTATGTCCAGCAGTGGACGTCATTCGGCTGAAATGATGATGATGATGATGAATTAATCCTATCATAAATATGTACCCACTTATTTTTATTACTTACATGTTTTTGAGTAAGTTGTATGCACCCATATTTCTACTATAGTAGTGTAGTACTGTTATATAGCTAGCTCTACTTACTAATGTACTCAAAGCCTGCAGCGTGCAGTGCTTATAAAAAGCCCACAGCGTACTATTTTTAACAGACTTCATGAAAATTCTTCTTACTTAAATTTTTTTCTTAATATTGAGGGACAATCTTACATAAATCGACTTAGTCCGAAACTAAGCAAAGCTTGTAGTATGGGTACTAGACGATGATATACATACTTAAATAGATAAATACATAGAGAACATCCAAGACCCAAGAACAAAATCCATGCACAAATAATGCCCTGGCCGGGATTCGAACCCGGGACCTCTAGCTTCGGAGGGAGAGTCACTACCAACTAAGCTAAATAGGGCGACAAATTCTCATTATCAATTCGATTGTATTTTTTTTTAATTTTTGTTACCTCATAACTCTTCAGTGCATAATGAAGAGTTGCTGAACCGCTTTGATTTTTTTAACCGACTTCAAAATTTCAAAAGAGGAGGTTATCAATTCGGTTGTATGTTTTTTTTTTTTTTTTTATGTTTGTTAGTCCATAACTCCGTCATTTCTTAACCGATTTGAAAAATTCTTTTTTTGATTGTAAGTATATATATCCAAGTTGGTCCCGTTTTTGTCAAAACGCAGTTCTGATGATGGGATCCATGAGGAATTGAGGGAACTCCTCAAATCTTTAAGGCAAACATATAGTGATTTTTGTGTTTTTATCAACAAGTCGAGCATTTTCATCCAAAAATGTGACATTGGATGAAGTGGAACTGCTGATGATGATCAGAACAGAACTCTTCAACGACGAAAAGTTCACGTTTGGCGATTTGTCCTCCTAGCTGTGTTTGTTAAGCAATTTCTATTTTCACGATTAATTTTTGTCATGCTTGATTTCTGATGATGGGATCCATGAGGAATTGAGGAAACTCCTCAAATCTTAAAGGCAAACATATAGTGATTTTTGTGTTTTTATCAACAAATCGAGCATTATCATACAAAAATGTAAAATTTGATGAGGTGGAACTGCTGATGATGATCAGAACAGAACTCTTCAACGACGAAAAGTTCACGTTTGGCGATTTGTCCTTCTAGCTGTGTTTGTTAAGCAAGTTCTATTTTCACGATTGATTTTTGTCATGCTCGAGTTCTGATGACGGGATCCATTAGGAATCGAGGGAACTCCTCAAATGTGAAAGGCACACAAATAGTGATTTTAGTATTTTCATGAACTAATTAAGCATTTTCATTCATAAAAGTGACATTTGATGAAGTGGAACTGCTGAAGATGATCAGAACGGAACTCTTCAACGACGCGTTGTTCACGTTTGGCGATTTGTTCTCTTCGTTTTGTTTGTCAAGCAAGCAAGGTTTTTTCATGATTCCATGAGGAATTGAGGGTACTTAGTTTTCTACCATTATAAACATACATTATAGCCATTTTTATTTTATTGTATATCTATCTAAGAGTGCACCATCTAAGTAATAATAATCTTTTACCGGCCTCCCCCATTGAAGTCGGTTTTTTTTTCTTAAAAATTATTTGAAATATCATTCTGAGTTGGTCGCATATAATTTTGGTGAAAATCTGTTGACAAGATTCATGAGGAATCGAAGTCGGTTTTTTATTCAAAAATTCTACCTACTTGTTCTTTTCTGTTTTTCTTAATAGAGTTCTAGATACAAAACTAAAAAAATTAACGATTGGTATAACTGTACCTAATTTGTTTTTTTTTAATTATTTAGCCTTAAATGTTTTGTTTTTACAGGATGGATGGTGGAGACCACGCTTCAGCCGCGAGCAATGATACATCAGTACTAATTTTATTCTAAAAAGGCGGATTCCTTTACGCAATTTTAAAACATCCAATTTCAGCCTACGGAAACGTGAATTCCGTACACTTTATACGAGTACAAAGCGATTTCACACAACAAGATTTAAAAACTAAGTAACCTAGTGATTACAATATCTCATTTCCCTTTAATGAAGGAGCATTTAAATGTTCGGCCCCGAGCATTATTCGGTCGCCAATTTTGGAACCAGTTTTAGAAATTATAGGGTCAGGTCTCGCAGGCTGGGGTTAGATGCGGTTTGCGCTGAGATGCAAGGCCTCTTCTTGCAAGGTTGTATGATATTGTCAAAACTTTGAGAAAAGAATAACAGAGCAAACAGCTTCCTGAAACATATTTTGTTCTAGCCAACTAACTGACAGTGGTTACCATTGTGCACTTCGCTTATATTTACCTATTTAGCAAATAAGGCACTTATCAATAATTATAGGCAGTTGGTATACTTGTTTTATTACTTAAAACGATATTTTACAGATAAATTAAGGACAAATTGTCAATAATACCTGATCATTTGATGATATTTTGTAGTAAAGTGTCTGTTAAAAGTCGAAAATTATATTTATACACTTATATAAATCCCGAAATAAATGTGAGTTCATTACTTTTATCATTTTATTTTACGCCCTTTAGCGGAATTTAATTGTGTATAATGATACTTAAATTTTTAAATATAATACCTATATATCCCCCTATCCTATCTATCTATCTATCCTATTTTTATCTTGTATACAATTCTCTATTTATCCATTTTTTACTCTTATTTTAAGAGAATGGTTTTGATAGCCGAATTTTTTTGCTAACTAAAAAACAAACTATCCAATAGAATAAATTAGATTTTTACGTGTACTAGGTATGTATTTTGCAGCATTTTTTCAAACGAAGCCGTTACATTGTATAGTTTACACAATGACCTCTGGCGGATTCGTGTCGGAGGTTGCAGGCCTGGCCCGCGCGTCCTTGTATTGTTTTCGCGGGCCCATTGCGTGCACCCCGAGTGAAATACGGCCGACAGTCCGACTACTTATTTTTGTTTTATTAATTTTTTTTAGGTCGTGTTACTTAATTTTATCAAGTCGCATGAGTTATGAGAACCGGGACCACACGCGCGTCGCATTAATTATGCGTGAGTTTACGTGGTAGGACTGCTAGACTTGAGATTAATGGGATTCCAATTCTAATTCGAACTTTGGTCTTTCTTGCTGGCTAGTAACCGGATTAACATTGCAGTTCAATAACTTCAAAAAAATCTAATTAGAATCCGTTTGGAACCAAAATTATTGGACTAATCGGAACGAAATAATGAGCTTCCTTTTAAATCATATCGCGATAGACATCATGTGGTGTTCTCATTAGCATTCCCAACTCGAATCTGACAAATTGCGGCTTTAAGTTTTTTTTTAATAAGTTGGACTATTTTATTTGAGCACTTGTGGATTTTTTGTGCGCTTCCTTAAGTAGCATGAAATGCCCATTTGTCGATGGACAGTGGTACTCGAGTTAATAATAATGCTCCCAAACTAGATCGGGTCGTCGACCCGGCGCGCGCGCTCCCGCCATAACGCGGGCCGCTAAGATGACGCTTCGCGGTTTAACTTAGTATATGTAAACACATGGTTACTTACTGTTTTGGAATCATTTGAATACCTAAGTAAATCATGATAATATTTTATTAGGTATACATGTGCATTATCATTTAATTTTCTTGCTATCGTGACCATAAAAATCTTTATAACTGATTTTAACATTGTCATGAAAAATAATTATTTTATGTAATGTGTTACATTTAAATAATGAACGAATTCGGTTGATGCTCTCGATAAGATTTTTATTTTCTTATATGAAATTCACACTGTTTTTTCACCGTTTGCATATCGTTTAGGCAATCCACTAAGACGTATGGTTTATTTAATCAGTTATTTTTCAAAACACATTTCTTCTAGATTTTGAAACGAAGTCTTTTAGATATTATAATTGCCTTGAAATTGTCATATAATTAACATTTAATATTGTTACATATGTTTTTTTTAAATCCGCTAAAAATGAAGACTGATTTTATATAATTTAATACAAGTAACTTAAATGAGTTTAATACAACATTGTTACAAATTGTATTAAAATGTTGAGATGTGATCCATTCTATGATTGTTTTCCATACGTATATAGGACTAATAAACATTTAAAACGTAATATTTATTAAATTTAAATTATAGGTACTTACTTAGTCATTAAATTAATTAGCCAAAAAAAACTTGTCAAGTCTTTGTTAACGAAGGTGACCTTGCACATTATTTTTATTGACTATGCCAATACACTATACATTTCCCGTATAAATATAAACGTGTAATTAGGCACTGATCGAATTATAGACATTTATTTCTCAATAACCGAGTTTTCTGTGTTATTATTGAACTAGTTGTTTGAACAACGAACCGGTTATATCGGTCTGAAAATTAATTTAATCGGTCAGACCATCAATTATGGTTATAAGAAATGTTCTTTTTCTTTGATTATATTTTTTTAAATATTTTGTTGAAGTATTTTTAAGTCGGTGTACTTACAAACAATTTTTCAAAAGACTGCAGAAGTATATCATACGTTCGGCTACGCCGTAGCACTGCATGGGCCGCGTAGCACATCATTTTTGATTTTCGTAGCACAGTTACAATGCATGGTATTCATGGTATAGAGTTGAAGCATAAAATACAACTAATTCATTTTTGTGGATATGTAGGTATAGGTTAAGTACTTACATATATGTATGTATGAAACTGTAAAAGTTTCTCATTTTTAATTAAATTATATATTATTATGCAAGACGTTGTAAATTTCAGAAAGAGTCATTGAAGACTTTTTCTTAGCAATATAGTATTAAGGACATTTACACAATTCGAAACTAATACGTCCTCAGAGGAAGAGAAATTTTTTGAAGTTAGTAATAATTATATTGAAAATTGTTTTACGCTTATGATTTATATTACTTTTAAACTGTAAAATAATTACGATTTTTTTACGGTTTAAGTAGCTCAATCAGAAATATATAGTATGAACTATATATTTCTGATTGAGCTACTTGAAGCTTTGTCTATGTCGCAGATAATGTTTTATCCATAATAGCATATTTTAGAAACATTATAAAAATATTTTGTCTGTATTTTATAGTATTCAAAGTTTCCAAACAACATCAAGAAATATCGTGATGAAGATCATAGTTCTGTTGTTTAATGTTACGTAATTAAGAATATAATGTTTAATATTAAAAAATATAATTTAATTACCTATTTACGATATTATTAATTAAAACTGCAATAAATATAAGCTGCACTGCCTATTAATAAAAAATAAATTATCTGACGTATTTTACAGCTACAAAATTTCGTTGCTCATCAAGTATACGAATAAAATCCGAAATGACCGTTTTATGAAAATGGCTACTTAACATCGGAAGGACATCAAAACGTGTAGTTGTAAAATGTATAAGGAGGTGCGAATTACTAATGACTCATTCAAAATGAATTTTATTGTTTTATCGTTGATCAGTATTCTTTTTATGGCCACTAATTAGTTAAGGTCCACTTCAATAGCTTGAGATTATAAACGGCACTCAAATCTGTCGCATCAATAAAAGCTTGACGAGGGTCGTTCGTTTTATGTGCGTTTTATTGACACTTGAGCCGAGAACTCGGCCACTACCTGATAGCCGGCCATTCTTATTGGATTCCTATGGGATTTTGAACGCAACGCCGGCCCATCGGGGAGAGGGCACGGGAAGCGTCATTTTAGCGCTTTTCTGAAGACCGACCAATATGGTATGCGGCCGAGTCAATGATTAATTATTGAAAGTTACTAATTTATTTACGATTTTACATAGATAACTCTAATTTTAATGAACATAAATCTTGATGATATTCTAATGTGTTTAATATTGTAAGTATTATTCGACTGACCTGCTATGGCCATCCAAGGGTAGAAGGTGTGGTTGGTGGGTTGGTGCTGGACGGGTTGCGCGGCGGCGGCGGCTCCGGGCAGAGCGCACTGGTTGCCCCACGGCAGCGCCCGCCCCGGGCTCGAGGACTCGCTGTACCGCGCCTCGGGCGTGCACGCGGCCGGCCGCACCAGCGCCCCCAGACCTGACCCCCAGGCCTCCTTCCCGCCGTAACCGTTCTGCTGCTCTCCCCCAGTCTTCGAACAATCCGCCTTAGCATACTGCTGCTCCCCGGCATACAGCTTACACGCCGCCGCTACTGAAGCGTCATACGGAGAGTCCTGCGGCCTCGGCTGGTGCAGCCCGTGAGGTTGAGCATACGTCAACCCCAATGGAAACCCTCTATACTGGTCTCCACCACCGCCCCCCTGGTGCACTCCGTGCGCCCCGTAAAAACCACCCTGCTCGAAATAAGAGTTCATCTTCGCAGTCACTATCGTCACTCAGTTAGAAACACTTATGTCATCGCCGTGATAACGCGACCTCCGCCAATGTCACTCCTAAAATCCAAAATTAATATTCGATAATTTTATTGCCCGTTGTTATATGTTATACGTCACTCGAGCGTCATAATGGGCCTCGTCGGCGATAAACGAGTTGATGTGTTTACTTTTTACGATTATTTTACGACTCTGTAGCGCGTGCCGCGGGTTTTACGAGTTTTTAAGCGGTCGGGTTTGTCACAGTCGGAGCACGATCACGTGGCCGGTGGCGCTTTATTTTGGAGGTGGCATGCGAGCGCGGGAGGCGTGCGTCGCGAGCGAAGTTTCGGGTCGTGTTTGACGCGAGCGAGCGTTACTACGGCTGTAGCGGCGCGGCCCGGCTCTCGCAAGCTACTGAAGCGCTAGCGCGAGCCAACGCGAGCCACGCCGCGCCTGCCTTCCTTGCCCGCCGCTCGCAACACCGTATATTGCGCCGTCCCCTTTTCGCTGACTATTAAATATTATCAGTTACGCTCTCTTTTCCCGTTCTTATCACTCCTACTGAACGCACGTGGCTACTTGAAAAACTATCGCTGCCTTATTGATTGGAACCTATCATTACACAATTAAATACAGGTAAGGTCGACCATAAAAATAAACGGCAGCGTATTTGTTACTATCAAGTCTTTGAGTAGCAATAAATCATAAGAGCTTCTATGTAACCGAAGTGGGTAGGTACTTAAGTTTATTCTTCTAAACACCACCCACGCACTTAAAATACGCAAAAAAACCCTCTACAAAAGCCTCCAAGTGACTTTACTACTGTCGAGTAGCCGCAAAAGTCGTAAACTCATAAAGGTACAATTAGTGAAACGGGTAGTAAAGAAAAGATTTTACAACCACTTCTCGGTCGGGCCACAATGAGCGCGCAGTATCGTAACAAGGTGCTGAATAGAGTGAGAAGTCGTAAAGATGATTATTATTTCTTCTACTACCTGTTTTTACGACTGAATGCGCTGTTACGCTCTTACAAGCGGTGATTGGAGTCGCGCGAGCGAGAGAGATTGTTATCTGTGAACCGCTTAGGCGCGCGGTCGGGGTTTAGGGAAATATGGCGGTCCCTGTCTATCGCAGTGGCGCGTGCAGCGTAGGGCGCACTATCGAAGGGTAAACAATAGCGCATTATCGCAACAGCACTCGGCGCGTCCAAATGAAGTCATCAAACGAATAAATGGCGGTACGCGGCTGCTCAGACTGGCTCGCATTTTTATTGCAGTCACCTCTTAAACAAATATTTGCAGATAAAATGGACGGGATGTGCAGCGGGGATTTTTTTCAAGCCGGTAATTGGACACTTTGAGATGATTACATCTATGGCATGAACTGCCGGGCTAGGCGATGGGATTCTCGCCTATTGAGACATGCCGAAGACTATTGTTCTATTAAAAATTAAAAGAGCTTATCTACCTGGAAGCATTTTCCTATGTCAAGACCTTTTAATAAGGTGCTTATACCTAGTTAATTAGAGAAACTACTCTGGTGGTGATGTAACCTATGTCTCAATGAGTAGTTTTTATTATTAGTCTTAATTATGTAAAAAGTCATGCAAGTTATTAACTAAACATAAACCTCAGACTGGCATTAATTAAGTGCTTAATGAACCCCTTAAACAGTAAATATAGTTGAGAAAAGCATAAAGGACCTTGATTGTATACTCGTAATCATCAGTCTTATTTTTATCGAGCTCTACTTATGTAGCTACTGGACCTTTGGTGCATCCTTTTTTTTTGCAATAGGTACATTCTTACGTCACAATGTCAGGAAATCCACAGATAGGTGGGAACTAGGGAATGCAATACCGGGATACCGGGATCCCGCGGGATTTGCGGGATTGAAGAGCGACATAGTTTATACGTGCTACTCGTAGCTCGGGCACGCGCGTACTGCCGAAACATTTTTACGTAGTTACTTTCAAAATAATGCATAAATAAAACGATGAACGACGTATTTCTGATTTGGTTGTTAATTGTGATTTTAAAGAAGATTAATGTTATAATATGTTTTTTTTGTTAAATCTTTATATTTATTAATAGGATCTGCAAAAAGTCAATAAAGAACTATTTTTAATTATATTTTCCTTTTTTATTACATCCTAATTCCTAATATTTACTACCAATTTGTAACAAACTATGTGATAGTTATTTGTTTTACCAGGGTGCCAACTGCAAAGTTGTTGCTTAACCGCTCGTGCCAATATTGAGACCCGAGCAAGCGGAAGATTCTAGAGAGCTGCGAGGGTCTCAAGGCACGAGAGTTAATCAAACTTTGCTCCAGAGTGAAACATAATATTTTTCACCACACTAAAGCAAGGAAACGCACCAAAAACCAGCAAAACTTTGAAACATGACGCCATCATGAGGCGTTTGAAATGGGTGACGAGCGATTTAAGGACAAAGTGGGTACTTTCCGAGCTGTGTAGTGAAAAATAGCTCACTAACTTGCGGGATCCCGCCAATACCGGGATCCAGCGGGACTAGAAATCTCAATCCCGCTGAATACCGGGATTGATTTCTTCATGCGGGATTGCATTCCCTAGTGGGAACCTATGTAGAGTGTAGCTTGAGTAAAATTGACCTCCTGAAGGACACGTATTTTTTAATTTGAAAAATCAGATAGAGACCAGTAAGCCGCATTATTTCTTGTCGTCCATTCGTCAATTGCCAAGGATTTCTCTGCATAAAAAAAAACTACACTAACGTTGTCTAAGAACATAAGTCCTCTATGTGAGTCACTGCGACTCTGTCCCTTGAGTACTGCAGCTGATTACGAACGCTTTGTTATTTACTACCTGTTTATTATGTTAAATAATTTTTACGAAAAAAAAGAACCGACTTCAATGGGGGAGGCCGGTGACAGATTATTATACTTAGATGGTGCACTCTTAGATTCCATACAATAAAATAAAAATCGCTATAAGTATGTTTATAATGGTAGAAGATTAACTACCCTCAATTCCTCATGGAATCATGGAAAAACCTTGCTTGCTTGACAAACAAAACGAAGAGAACAAATCGCCAAACGTGAACTACGCGTCGTTGAAGAGTTCCGTTCTGATCATCATCAGCAGTTCCACTTCATCAAATGTCACTTTTATGAATGAAAATACTAAAATCACTATTTGTGTGCCTTTCACATTTGAGGAGTTCCCTCGATTCCTAATGGATCCCATCATCAGAACTCGAGCATGACAAAAATCAATCGTGAAAATAGAACTTGCTTAACAAACACAGCTAGGAGGACAAATCACAAAACGTGAACTTTTCGTGGTTGAAGAGTTCTGTTCTGGTCATCATCAGCAGTTCCAGTTGGGGACAATCTTACACAAATCGACCTAGTCCCAAACTAAGCAAAGCTTGTCCTATGGGTACTGGACGACGATATACATACTTATATATAAATACATACTTAAATACATAGAAAACATCCAAGACCCAAGAACAAATATCCGTGAAAAATGCACAAATAAATGCCCTGGCCGGGATTCGAACCCGGGACCTCTAGCTTCGGAGGCAGAGTCACTACCAACTAGGCTAAACAGGTCGTCGTTTTTATGGATGTAAATGCTTGACTTGTTGATAAAAACACAAAAATCACTATATGTCTGCGTTAAAGATTTGAGGAGTTCCCTCAATTCCTCATGGATCCCATCATCAAAACTGCGTTTTGACAAAAACTGGACCAACTTGAATATATATACTTACAATCAAAAAAAGAATTTTCCAAATCGGTTAAGAAATGACGGAGTTATGGAGTAACAAACATTAAAAAAAATACAACCGAATTGATAACCTCCTCTTTTGAAATCTTGAAGTCGGTTAAAAAAACCTTTAAAGAGGGATATGTCGCCTTCGGACAAACATCGTGGATGGACGGTCTCAGTGTTTATCTGGCTGTAATGGCTCTACCCGCATATGAAAAATTCTAGACAGGTCTTCTACTACTACATAAATCAAAATCTCCTTGAGTCTAACTAAACATCTAAATTACCGCACTGCTCACCGTCGGCAGGGCATTCATCCTCACACCTTAGAACCCAAATGGTCGCGTACGGTACGGTTTCAAAGGAATTTCCTCCCTCGGACGCTCCGGTTGTGGAATGAGCTCCCGGCAGAGGTTTTCCCGAGCGACTACCGTATGGGGTTCTTCCAGGTGTACCTAAGTATACATTTTAAAGGGTCGGCAACGCGCATGTGACACCCCTGGGGTGCTACCGCGAACTTCGAAAATCGAACTTCGTATCGTACCGTCCCTTTCCGTCATATAGAGTATAACACGAGAGTGAAAGGGACGGCACGACACGAAGTTCGATTTTCGAAGTTCGCGGTAGCACAGCTGGAATAGCAGATGTCCATAGGATGCTGCGGTGACCGCTTACCATCAGGCAGGCCGTACGGTTGTTTGCCACCGAAGTGGTATCAAAAATAATAATTAAACTGCTATATATGTTTGAGCTTCAAAGGACAAGTGCATCTGTAACTGACCAAATGAGCCATCATCTCTCGTCGAATCCGTGACTTAGCGAATTGGAGGTAGTTTATTCCATACCATGTAAATTTTTAATTTGGAACCTTCTGGCTAAAATGAAAGTCGTTATGATCTCTTGTTGGTTGTATCCTCTTCCTTAAACTACATCCAGTTGAATACCTGGTAGGAGTATCCGCTCTGCTTTTTTTTTTTATCGTATGGCATTTATTTACGAATCGTGAGATCTTCGAGAAGACAAGTACGGTTGCCAGTTTTTGTTTCACTTTTAGCACCACCCAGGGGTCACGTGTAGGGTGGGTACTCCCTACGGACGTGGTTCAACTTCGACCCCCCTTTGTCAAGTGAGTGGGCAACTTGACTGTTAGAAGTTCTCAAGCCGCCCGAAAGCCTCTATATTGGCTTAACGACTGCTGTCGCAGACAGCAGCCGGGATCAACGGCTTAACGTGCCTTCCAAAGCACGAGAGTTCAGTTAGTAACCACTCAAAGCGGTCACCCATCCAAGAACTGACCTGCGCCCACATTGCTTAACCTCGCATACCGCATACGGTAGGCGGGTGCCGCTGGGCCACGTCCGCTCTGCTAAAAATATAAAGCGACGCATATGTCCAACGATATCCGGCCCGAAAGATTGATGCTATGTTATCAAAATGTTCTGTCCATAGATATCAATCTTAAGAACTGTCAACTCTATAGGTAGCGGCTGTTGTTATTTCGAACCTTGAGCCGTAAGCCACTAAGGCTCTAATTGCAGCCACCAAGCTTAGCAACATACCTACTGCATGGACCAATATTCAATCGGTTTTATATATTTCATCTTACCGATTTTCTATTTAAAGTTGCATGCCTTTCATATTTAACACTTTGATGGACACTAGGTATAAATAAAATAAAAATAAAAAAATATTGGGGTACAATCTTACACAAATACACCTAGTCCCAAACTAAATAAAGCTTGTACTATGGATACTAGACGACGATATACATACTTATATAGATAAATGCATACTTAAATACATGGAGAACATCCAAGACCCAAGAACAAAATCCGTGCTAAATGCACAAATAATGCCCTGGCCGGGATTCGAACCCGGGACCTCTAGCTTCGGAGGCAGTGTCACTACCACTAGGCTAAACAGGTATTCCAGACACAATAGAAATAACAATAGAATTAGGTCTATAGGCGTCTACTGTCCATCAATGCATTAATTAAGATAATTTTTAAGAAAAAAAAACCGACTTCAATGGGGGAGTCCGGTGAAAGATTATTAATCTTAGATGGTGCACTCTTAGATTCCATACAATAAAATACAAAAATGGCTATAAGTATGTTTATAATGGTAGAAGACTAAGTACCCTCAATTCCTCATGAAATCATTTTAAATGATTCCTTTTAACCTTTAATATAAGCCCAAATGTATGTACACCTGAAAAGGTAGGATTTGGTGAAACAACTAAATGAAATGCAATTATAACCGCAAAATGTAACCCAATTGCCACATACTTAAATAAATCATTTCATTTCATTTCATTTTATTTCATTTCATTTCATTTCATTTCATGGAAAAACCTTGCTTGCTTGACAAACAAAACGAAGAGAACAAATCGCCAAACGTGAACTACGCGTCGTTGAAGAGTTCCGTTCTGATCATCATCAGCAGTTCCACTTCATCAAATATCACTTTTATGAATGAAAATGCTTGATTAGTTCATGAAAATACTAAAATCACTATTTGTGTGCCTTTCACATTTGAGGAGTTTCCTCGATTCCTAATGGATCCCATCATCAGAACTCGAGCATGACAAAAATCAATCGTGAAAATAGAACTTGCTTAACAAACACAGCTAGAAGGACAAATCGCCAAACGTGAACTTTTCGTCGTTGAAGAGTTTTGTTCTGATCATCATCAGCAGTTCCACTTCATCAAATGTCACATTTTTGTATGATAATGCTCGATTTGTTGATAAAAACACAAAAATCACTATATGTTTGCCTTTAAGATTTAAGGAGTTCCCTCAATTCCTCATGGATCCCATCATCAGAACTCGAGCATGACAAAAATTAATCGTGAAAATAGAACTTGCTTAACAAACACAGCTAGGAGGACAAATCGCCAAACGTGAACTTTTTAGATCTTTTAGATCTTTGAGGACACGCGACGTTTCGGATATGTCACAATCACTACCTTATCTTAGGTCGCGAGAAGACTTATAGACATACTCGTACCTAGGGAAATAAATTGAATCGAGCTTAGCCCCGTCCCAATGAGCTACGATCTGAAATTCTCAGTTTTCTCGTGTTTTTATGAGTTACCCGGTATTAACAACAACGACGTAAAGTTTATCGGAATAGTATCTTATATTTCCTTCAAAACTCACTGTCTTCGTGTTTTTGTGTCTTGTTATATATTACATCAAACTATGACAATTTTAGTCCAAAAAATTGTTTCTTATGACAATTAATGATTTAAAGATAAAAATCTCTCTTACGTAGAGACGTCAATAAGAAACAGTTATATGTAGATTTCATATACATAAGTGTACAAACAGCATACTTATATAAAAAAAACCTTGTCCCACCCCGTTTAATCGTAATATTACTTAAGTACTGTTTTTTTTTCAAAATTCGGCTCTTGCAAGTGTAGATAAAGGATTGAAAAATCGATAACCGTTTGTTAATATTTCTACAGTTTTGACCGAAGATATTAACTCAAAGTCAAAACTCGTCAAAAATCGAAAATTAGTGGGTGACCCCTCGAATAATCACGAGTTTGACCTATATCTAAGTAGTTACACAGTCTTCCTTCGTATTTCGTCCTTATTTTTTCAGGACTTTACATTTTGAAAGGCAAAACTTGTTAGTACATAGTTGATATCATTATTTTAGGTTTAATAGTATTGAACTTTATTGCTTATTTAAATATTAACCTAGGTTTCGCCTCAGTATACAACTTGACTTGAGCATCTAAGACTTAAGATTAATTTCACTGAAGGCATCAAGCTCATCAAAACTCGGACGTAATATTTATCGAAATCCGTCAAGATTCAATCTGGTTTGTTAGGTATAGTCGCGGAATGAAAATTTTTGCCACTTTTCGACCTTAACGGCATTAAAATATAGTATAAAAGTTACGAACCTTTTCATTCCGCGACTCTACATTAGATACCCATTAATTTTTAGTCAGATTTTTTTATTCAGTGAATCATAAAAAAGAATTACAATAAGTACAATGTTCCAAGAGTTTAGTTAGATGTGTAATACCTACTGACCCAAGAAAGTGGTCTACCAATTTAATAAACAAATAATAGAGTTGAAAAAGGGTAGACAATTTATTTGGCTCATTATACATTCTTATTTATGAGTCCATAGACGTTAAAGAGAAAGAGAACAAATTTGAGAACCAAAATATTAGGTACGTACTTCACAAGTTCACCTTTTATAAATATAAGTCTAGGGTGAAGGGAAACTTCGTGATGAATCCGGCGCGGTGTAATCCAAACCAACGGCTAGTTTTCCCTCCGTGATGGGAAGTTACATATCAGTCACTACCGTTGGGAGCCAATGCTGTGCTCCTTTGGAATATACCTAACCGGAAAAGGCTATGAGGAAAATCGTCATGATGAGGTAAGAGAATTAATCTTATTAAGATACAGTGAACTGCAGAAGTGTGAGTTAAAAGTTGCTACTCATAAAAAAGGCCAGAGGAAGATACCTAATGATGATAAGGTAAGAAACAAGTTATATTAAGATACAGTGAACTGCAATAGTGTATATGTGAAAAGTAGCTACTCACACGAAGGGGGTCAAAGGCTTCTATTATCTCATAAAAAGGCTAGGAGGAAGACCCTCATGATGAGATAAGAGACTTACAAATGTTAATAAGATACAGTGAACTGCAATAGTGTATATGTGAAAAGTAGCTACTCACACGAAGGGGGTCAAAGGCTCCTATTACCTCATAAAAAAGCTAGGAGAAAGACCCTCATGATGAGATAAGAGACTTACAAATCTTAATAAGATACAGTGAACTGCAATAGTGTATATGTGAAAAGTAGCTACTCACACGAAGGGGGCCGAAGGCTCCTATTACCTCATAAAAAGGCTAGGAGGAAGACCCTCATGATGAGATAAGAGACTTGCAAATCTTAATAAGATACAGTGAACTGCAATAGTGTGTGAGAAAAGTAGCTACTCATATGAAGGGGTCAACAGCTCCTATTCCCTTGTAATAAAGTATTTTGAACTTTTCAAATGCATAATAGCTACTTTGTGCTATAAGATTTCAAGCTAACATGGTCGTTCACATTAGAATTACTGTTAAGACCGGGGTTTTCACCATGTAGGTATATCACGTTTTTTGAGTTCCTGATATTTCAACACTCTTCCAAGCACCTTTACCAAGAAGAGGGTACATCGCTATGGAGTGTGGGTAGACCACAACTAAAACTCGCAGCAAGTCAGTTAATCCTTGAAAATGGTGCTTGCAACACTGCCCTAATATCGGGAACTCAAGAAACGTACTGGTAAAACCTTTACCCTGTTCTTAACAGTAATTCTAATATTATTTTTCATGCTGACTGTATTAGCTACCTACATAAAAATATCTATAATAACACAAACTGCAAGAGTAAACCGCACAAACCGCAGATATATTTATACCCGATTAACTTTAAGGTATTTATATCCTTGTATGAAATTCAATCACCGTTTTAAAATAAAAATATTTTAAAAACTTGAAGTACAGCTAAATTAAAGCTTGTAAAAAAAATCTTAAGTAAGTCCTCCTTGTATGTATACCTAGGTGCGGCGTGTTTGAAAAGACATGAAGTAAGTATCTACATTAGGTATAGGTACATGTTTACATTTTGTAGCACGTACAAAGCCTATTCGAATTTTGCACAACTTTGTGCAAGAAGAGATTACTAGAGGGAATGGGGAATCTACGGGATACCCCAGTCTGTAAAAAATGTCAAAGACAATGTCCCCAGCCTTAAAATAGAATGCGCGCTTAAAGCATGCATCAAAATAGAATGCGCCAGTTCCTGAATTAAATTGACCCACAAAACCGGTCGTAAAATAAACCAAGCAAATGGAAGTCAAATACGGTATTACAATAATTTACCCTTTATAAACGTGCGAAGAAGACGTTATTTGACGACTGCACTATTCAGTTCATAATAACATTGGATTTTACGATCTTAATGTGGTGTTGGTGTGAGAAAGACCATACAACACGACATTTTCCGTATGTATTTAAATTGATATTTTATGAAATAGCTATTTTCAGTCATGGTGCAGCAAAATCTATCAGGAAACTCTCGCTAGAGTTCCATTCATATAAGAAATTCGTTTGTCTGCTTTAGGCTCTCGAGATCCTGAGCTGAAAACCTTACTTTCTGTATAAATGGAACGCCTATTATATGATAACCAAGGGTCGGAAAAACTCCCGTCATTTCATACAATAGCCTATCCAATTCAAAGGCAAAGTAAAAATTTTAGTGCACACACATATAATGAGACAATATATATATTCCTTGGAATTAAACTTGATAAAATAATAGATTGCCTATTCTTAATATACAATGACAGACGTTTTTTCGACCCTTGGTGATAACTCATTGGACGGTGATGAGGAATAATGTATCAATGTAAAATAATTCGAAAATTTGTAGTATAAATTGTGCTCCAACTACAGTTTTGTCACATTATGGCCGAATAATAAACACCAACGTCAAAACTGCACATATGCTTAATTCTGAACCAAAGATTCCTCAACGTCGACGTCACTAAGAACTCGTTTTAACGTTTACACGTTTAGGCTTACCTGGTCTTCAGGCCACACGGTGGACTGATGACCCGGTGAGGGCCGCGGGTGTCCGCTGGATGCGGGTGGCGCAGGACCGGTCATTGTGGAAGTCTTTGGGGGAGGCCTATGTCCAGCAGTGGACGTCATTCGGCTGACATGATGATATTGATTTAATTGGGCAGAATTTATAACATGGTGTCACTTAGTGGATAGTAAACGGTCAAAATATCGCAATATTTTTTTAGTAAACCTACACTAAAACACATATACAACAGCAGTTATACGTACGGTCAATCAATTTGATTTCTGGGTCACTTCGTACCTTGTCACAGTGAAAATCAATATGAAAGCTGCTAGAGATCTCATATTATTGTCCCTGTGACAAGGTACGAAGTGGCCCAGAAATAAAATGACACACACTACACTACATAATAATGAAAAATAAAACCGCCGTCCGAATGGCAGAATTAATCAGAATTATTAATTTAGCTACGCTCTGCTCAGTATAGGTCGATTCACAAGAGCTGGCGCGGAATGTCTATGAAATTAATGACAGTTTCATACATTTTCCGCGCCAGCTCTTGTGAATCGACCTATATAGCACTCGTATATCGCAATAACCTGCTCAATAGCAATCAGTTCGGATTCACTAGAGGTCGTTCTACCACTGATGCCGGTGTGGTACTAATTAAACATATTTTTGATGCCTGGGAAGAGGCTCAAGATGCTATTGGGGTGTTTTGTGATCTGTCAAAGGCATTTGATTGCGTTAATCACGAGAATTTAATTAGAAAGTTAAGTCACTATGGGATCAAAAACGGTGCTCTTGAACTTGTTACATCGTATCTGTCGGAGAGAACACAACGGGTAGTGATCAACGGGACTCAATCAGCAGGGACAACGGTTGCTCTTGGAGTTCCTCAAGGATCAATTCTGGGACCATTTCTGTTTCTTGTTTATATCAATGATTTACCAAACCTTGTGAAAGATAAACATGATATAGTGCTATTCGCAGATGATACGTTGCTTATCTTCTAAGTAGGCCGCAAAGAGAAAAACTTTGACGGTATTAATGAGACACTAAGTACTGTTGTGAACTGGTTTACAGCAAATAATCTACTCTTAAATTCCAAGAAAACAAAGTGCATCAAATTCACTCTGCCTAATGTCAAGGAGGCAAACAATTACAAGATCAAATTGAAGTCTGATGAACTGGAATTTGAAGAGAGAACAGTGTTTTTAAGAGTCACCTTAGATTCAAAACTGCAATGGCACGCGCATATTGCCACTCTGGCTGGCAAACTTAGTTCTACGGCCTATGCAGTAAGACGTATTAGACAGTTGACTAACGTTGAGACGGCCAGGCTGGTGTATTATAGTTACTTTCATAGTGTTATGTCCTATGGAATCCTTTTGTGGGGAAAAGCGGCAGACATCCAGACCATCTTCGTGCTACAGAAACGAGCTGTACGCTCCATTTACGAACTAAAGGCCAGGGAATCCCGCAGAGAAAAATTTAAGGAGGCAAATATTCTTACTGTAGCATCTCAATATATTCTTGAAAATATTATGTATGTTCGGAAAAATCTTCATGAGTTTAAACTTAACAGTGATATCCACGACTACAACACTAGAAGTAAACACAAGATTGCAGTGAAAGCCAGTCGTCTCCGGAAGGTTAGCACGTCGTTCGTGGGGAACTGTATACGATTTTATAATAAAATACCCACCGAAATAGTTAATCTGCCACTGAGTAAATTTAAGTCTCATATTAAACGTTATTTGCTAAGCCAGGCCTATTATGCTGTCAACGATTTCTTAAATGATAAAAATGCTTTTAAGCCAGTGATAGTATAATCTTGTTAGTTAAAATATATATACCTATGCTTCACTTAGCCTATTTCCTTGTACAGCTCTTTCGTTGCGTTTTATGAAACATGATGCTGTTTCTTGCCGAACAGTTGTTTTAATCTTTTATATTATTTATTAATGTCCGGCAGCCTGAATATGTCATGCTCGCTTAAAAGGCTTTGCTTACGGTGGCGTCGTTGATCGGGTCGCCACCTTCCCTAACAAATGGTCGAGGGAGGCGATGGCTGAGATACGCGTCATACTCGTGATCGGGTGCTGTTTGTGGAGTCCGGTCTGTTCATGCTTGCAAGGGCATGATTAATACCTTAATACTAGTGTTATTTTATTGGAGATTGACGAGGGACATCATCCTGTTTTGGATTAATTTTATTGTTATTGACGCTTAGAGACCTTATACATCTCTGAGAATATTAAATTACTTAAGTGCTATTTTCATTTACTACTTATTTTAATTTAGACGCTTAGAGACCATGTACATGTCTAAGGACTTAGGAATAATGGACGCTCAGAGACCATATACATCTCTGAGATATTAAATTTATTGTATATACTTTTGTGTATTCGGACAGAGACCGTATATATAGGTCACAATTTTTTTTTTTTTTTTTATATAATGTCTTATAAGTTAATTTTAATTGAATATTGTGAGTTTGTTAATCACTATAGTTTTAAAATCATTATTATTATTGTCTACTTTTTTTTAGTTCTGCAATTCTGTTTTGAAAACATTATAATTATCATTGTCAATTTATTTAATTGTATAATTCATGTGTTGACTTGTAAAAGTGCCCTTGTGGCCTATTTGCAGAATAAAATTTTTGATTTTGATTTTTTTGATTTCGTAGCGCGCGTAGACTAGCGGTGGCGTGCTGCCGCCCGCATGCCTTCTGTGCTACGAAACTTTTCGCAATTTTGGCTACGGAACCTCAAAAATGAGGCAATTTTGAAGGAAAACATATTCATTGGTATCAATAGATTGGTATTTGTTAGAAAAAAATACTCTATAACAGTAACATTTTTTTAAATTTCAAAATCCAAAAAACCGATTTGTCAAAAAATGTCTTTATAAGTATCAAAACTGCTCACAAAATATGACGAATCACATCCGGACGTTCGAAATAATTTTTTCGAAGCTGAAGCCTACCTTCGTTTCACTCGGTCGATTATAACTATCAAAGGCCGTGTCAGGATACTCAGGATAAGCTAAGTGATTCTGCGCCCCTCGAGTTCGGGCTTGTACTTTTTACGGATAGTGTGGCTCTATATTAGTAATTAATATGGGAAATTTCAGCCCCCTCAACTTTATAGTTTTTTTTTTTAATTATAGAATTTTTCTTTAATATTTTATTTCAAGCCAACCATTTTAGCGTGCGTCACATATGTCATGCATTAATTTACTTAAGATAATCATATGACTTAAAATCATATGAAATTCATGGTGAGACTAAGGTCAATCGCTGGTCAGTCTACTATAAAAAAATATATTATTACACTAACAGATACAAAATAAGGAACACAAAAAGAAAAAAATATCTCTTACCTAAATACCTCATACTAGAAACAATACCTAAAATAAAAAATAAAAAAACAAAAAAATGAAATATGATTTTGATGTAAAAGAGATGTACGTTGTAGAAAATGTATGAAATGTATTTTATGTAAAGATATCTCCATGTTCTTCCACAGCTATAGTTTTGAAAATAAACGTAGTATACCCTAATATTAGTGGGTGTGTCACAGTTAAAAAAATTGGAGCGGTCTCTAACGTAAATAAAAAAAAAAGCTGAAAAGTTTAGACAGCGGTTTTTTTTTCTTTGCCATAATCTATTTGTAGTTTATGTCATGTGATTATCTTTAGTAAATGTACAACATACGTTAAAATTGGTTTACAAGAGAAAAAATTAAACAATAAAGACCATAATGTTTAGGGGGCTGAAATTTTGCATATTAATTACTACTTAATGTAGAGCTAGGTACACACTATCCATAATAACTACAACTTACAAAAGTTGAAAAACCCCCGACATTTTCATTTCAAAGCTCAATATGTCAAAAACGGCTAAACAGATTTTCATGAAACATGGCTAAGAACACTCAAGATAAAATTATCTATGACACAAAAAAATACTAAACGAAAATCGGTTCATCCGTTTGGAAGCTACGATACCACAGACAGATACACAGATAAGTAGACACGTTAAACTTCTAACACCCCTCTTTTTGCGTCGGGAGTTAAAAATGACAAGCCCAAATTGAATCACTTAACTTATCCTGGCACGGTCTTTAAAATTCATAATAGGTATGGGAAGTTAAAAAAATCTTCGAAACAAAATTTATATGTTCATATATCCTTCTTATGTATTCTAGCTGTTAACACACCGAATCGTCAAGTCAGTAAAGGGTTGGCAACGCGCTTTGGATTCTTCTGGAGTCGCAAACGTCCATAGGCGACGGTGTCTGCTTACTATCAGGCAGGCCGTAAGCTTGTTTGCCACAGTTGTTGTATAAATAGAAAATTAAATCATGTTGCACACTCGAATAAAAGTACGTTCTCTGTAGTAGGGCATTTTTTTAACAGCAGGCGTTGATCATCTCGGGTAAGTTGCATAGTATTAAAGTACCTAACTAAATTCATCACAAAAGAGAGCTGAAATAAAGATTTTTTCCCTCTTAGTTGGAAGGTCATATCCCTGGCCATTCGTAAAACAAGCACCTATCTTGGAATTAGGTGCAAAGAGAATCTCGGGGATATGATGAAGAGAAAAAGTTTTTTCATCGCAGGTATTTATTTCTGATTGCGAAATATGATCGCCTAGTCACATTTCAATGTGTTTCCCGCGCCTGCTCTCTGAGCTAACTTGCCAGAACGACCTCGCAAAACATAAAAGAGGAATTTTAAATTGTAAATATTGGAGGCTTGATAAAATAATTCGGTTTTCCAATTATTTTTTACTAACATCATTCACGTCAAAATAATTAGTAATGCCGTTGTCCGCTCATCTTTAAATATTTCCCACGCCCTTTGACACCCAAAAAACCCAAAAAGCGCATCTAAATCCCCGGGCGGGCGGCGCACGCGCGCCTCGTAAACACGATTTTTACTACCGCTCGAACGCTCGTAAACGTCACTCGAATTGCACCGTTTGTAGAACTCTCCGTAAACACCCAAGCACATTTCGTATACGCCTGCGGGGCTAAACCTCTACACCACCGCTCACGACCAAAATGCAATAACCGCCTATCAAACTCATACATTGTTACACTGTTTTATTGTTTTAAGGCAGTATATAAATCGGTAAGTTTACGGTGGTTTGTTATTATGCCGTTCTTCGGACGTTTATTGTCAATAATGACTTGTTTAAAGTATGTTTAATAGAGATAAAGGAGCGATAGTTTATGTCTTGATCATGTGCGATTCTGTCTCGGCTGTGGTTTTGTGTATGTAATTTGCTATTTTATTGGCCTAATGGTCATTGATTAATAACTAGGCGTCAAGTTGAATGCGTAAGTAGTATTCTACCTGATGGAAACCCGGTGCTTAGTAATTTGTGATCAGCGGTCATCGAATAATAAAAATAAAAATAGAGACGACAGTATGAATAATGAAAACCGGAGTATTTTTTAATAATTCTTACATTAAATTTATTACCACCTACTTATTATAATTTTCATCGCTTTATTCAACAAACACACAATAGATGATAAACTAACATCAAGGAGGAAATTTTCTTAAAAAAAATACTTATGCAAATCCTAAGACCCGGTGCTTTGTTGACGTAGCGACATCTATCCATCACCTAAGGAGTTAAAGAAAATGAGCATCAATTTGGTGCTTTACTCTTGGATGAAATATTAATATCTCTTGGTAATAGTAGAAAGAATATTACAAGTATGAATAATACCCGATATTTTAATGACTCTGCAATGGTTTATCAAAAAACCACTCTTCAAATTACATCCACATGTATTCTTAGTGCTGCCATCTACTACGCACTAGCTGCACTACATCCTCATTCAAATCTTGAGAAATACGACGAGCATCGCATTAAACGTACTTCTTGTATAATTAGGTACTATGGATAGTTGTTAATTTTAAGACTCATTTACACATAATAAATAAGTACTATCAAAACAAATGTCTAAGAGACTAAAGTGTGAAAACATAACATTTCACAAGTTAATGGCACAATAATGATTTATTATTATCATTATCAGTAGCCAAAACAGACAACTCGTTTTATCTGCGAGTGATTCAGGTTTAATGTTACTATAACACTTATTACGTAACATCTGAAAAATAAACATCACTAACTGCCAATAGAAATGCGATAACATGATCGTAAAACCGGATATTATGGCTTTATTCATCATTCGGACATATAAATTCATCGAGACACTTGTTAATCGTAAAATAAATCTTATTACACAGTAAGATGATGTTTAAATTGACGACAAGCGTTTTATTTTCATCATAACAATAAAATTTATTTTTACGAGCGAGTTGATGTGGTTTAGTTTCAGCGCCATCTCGCGGCGGGGTGCGGGACCGCTGCGCGCCGCGAGCCGACGTCGTTGAGCTGGGTTTTACGAGGCGATCATGACGCTACAACGAGCCGGTGCTCCCGTAAACGTGGATTTGCGGTGTCGTTTGATCTAGTTCAAGATTTTCATGGGCACAATACCTGTATTATGGGCGCTTATCAAATAACCGAGTTGTTTTCTTTTTGACGCAATGTGTCTTGTTTCCTGAATACAGTAGATATAGATATATGTAAGATTGAAGGTCGTCACACTTGCAAATTGATAACAAAATTATAGGTCATATATTTTTTACAAGGTGTAATTTAACCCTTTATAATGCAGAGGGAATATTTTTACCACCATCCACGAGACAAAACACAATCTATATAGAAATATTTAGAGTCCAAAATTAAACGTATGTGGAGATAATTATGTCAGACCGTTAAAGAGTTAACTTACACTGTCCGTATGTAAGTAGGTAAGTACTTAGTAAATAGGTATGTATGGATATATGTAGGTTGTCATCAAAATTTGCAATCCCTTTTTCAGCCACTTGCCGGTATCCGATTGAGCTAAACTTTGGCATACTTTTCCTGGAAGTTCAGTGAAAATGCAATATTACGATATCACCGAGCTGATATGATGATTGAGACGGAAGGTGGCAATAGCAACTCTTAAACTACGCAAGATAAACCCGTCGTGTTTAGGCTCTTTGGGATCGTTTCAACGAGTACCTAATGAAGGTAAGACGAGAAAAAAAATACCTACAGAAGGCAATAAACACTTGTACCAAAAATGTCATTTTTGACAGAAACTATCTCAATAATGTTTGATAAAGTGAACCTTAGATACTCGTTAATACTGGAATTTGCAAGGTGAAGTGTACCGTTTGTTGAGATATAAATAAAAAATAAATAAACAGAACATAACAGGTTTTCCTGAAATGTTGCATACAAATTGCCTAAGAAATTAGTAGTCTCTACTACAGGTTATGGTTGACAGGGAGAGAATGCCTCATGGCATTAAGTCTGCCATTTGTTCATATTTATGGAATAGTGCAATTGAGTTTAAATAAAAAAGGTAAAGAGCCGTATAAAAAGATGACACAAGTTGTTATATTTGTTTTCCTAGTTACATGTTACATGATAGAAAGTTACCTAGTACAATCAACAGCAAATATAGATGATCATTTTAGTACTTTGTCGCACTAACGTAACAATATTGTGACAATCGGGGTGCAAAGTAGTGAATGTGGCAAGGTACTAAAATGATCATCTACTTTTACTGTTGACTATACCTACCTCGTTACTGCAGCTCTTTGATCTGTGCTGCAGCGCTCATTAGATTTAAAGGATTTTCCAATAAGGACGGGTCGATGTTGAAATGGAATTAAAAAGGCTGTGTGTGAAGTATTACTGATATTTAGGGTTCCATACCCGGAGCCCTATTGCTGTCACTCGCGTGTCCCTCTGTCGTCTGTCACACATTTTGTTTTGAATTATTTTTTTATTTCCCATTGACCTATGAACTTGAAATTAGGTGATAATGTTATAAACATTACACATTTTACTAAACATTACCAATATATTGAGGAATCACATTTGTTTTTTTAGCTCTACGGAACCCTCGGTGCGCGAATCCGACTCGCACTTGGCCGATTTATTTTATTTTATTTGGAAGTCTCATGTATGCCATTATTTATGGAATAATACATCGTTCAGATGTCCGTCACGGCTTCTCATGGTTGCACGAATCCAAGTAGTTTAATTTTCAATTACTAGTATACTTATATCCCGCATAAATCCGGCTGAAGGCTGAAATATGTGCGATGGTCTGGGTTATGTTGATTTCAAGAGCTGCAGTGGGTTGCAGCTGACTGGCGTACAACTGTGACTTCACAAAACCACACAAAAAATCTTGTTGGGTCAAATCGCTCAAAATCAAAAAATGCCTTTGAAGGGCCATCGCATCGCGTCAACAGTAGAATGGACGCATGGCGCGTGCGTTTGCACTAACGATTGCTCATTTTTATGAGAAAAATTATAAGTTAGGCGAGCTGATCAATCTTGTAACTTGGCATCAGTATTATAAGAAAAACTTGACAGTTCCTGCCAATACAACATGGGTGCTACTACCTGTCAATGGACCCAGCCGTATTGGATTGAATTAAGTGGTTCTTGCATCTGTAACGTCGCCGTCCTCAAAATCATGGCCCGTAGCAGGGAATACGACCCGCAATAGCTCCCAACGCGTCCAGCGCAGGCAGGGCCACCCAGCAACTATGGTATGCAATACATAAGTACCGTACCGTATCAGCCCAAGGACATCCACTGCTGGACACAGGCCTCCCCCAATTTAATGGGGGATAAATGCCATAATCGCCACGCTTGGCATGCGGGTTGGCGATGGCAGTATCTTCACCGCACTCCAGGGATGCTGCTGCCCATCCTCCGGTGGTCTCGGTCGTAGTTTTAGGACATACCCAGGTCCATAAGTGCTGAAAACATACCGCCCCACTTTCGCGCAGTACAATAGATAGGTACAGATAATATGTAAGTACTTACCCAATATTGATATTAGTACTTATATGTAGGTACTGACTAGTGAGGCTCTCGGCGAAGTAGAAAATACCGCACTGAGGTTCCGCACCGCACCGACAAAGTAGCCTTACCTTACTTTATCCTTACTTTTTCTAGTCAATAGGGGCAATAGGTAGGCTATACCAATTAGAAAACGTTCTAATAAGATTCGGTATACTTATACTAAATGTTGAGCTATATACCTATTAGCTATTAATAGGTCTCTCCTCTCTGTCTACCTACTAACTTACATCTAGTAATACTATTATACTATTCGGTGATCCAGTACTTTTAGACTTACTTATACATGTAAAATATTGTTTGTTCTTTTATTTTTAAGCCGCTTTCTTGTCTTGATCATTCTTCAACCGTTCATAAAGTTTATTTTCATGAAATGTAGGACGGAAATTCATTAGGAAAGGTAGTACCTTTTTTTCATTCTAGAAATTTAGTCATAATCATAAACCACCAAACATAAGAAACAAACAATATTAGCCAAGTATAAAGTACAAATTTAATAAAATACATTTAATTGATTTAATATCCTGGATACCATATTGTCATCTTTCATTACTTATACAAGAAATAGGTAAAAAATGGATTTTAGCACTATCCTGTAGTATATGTCATACCCACCTTCCTGTCTAAATACAATTAGGTATTAAATTTATTTTTACCAATAAACTAAATTATTTCTATTTTATTAGAATGACACTATTGTACTAAAATGATCATCTACTTTTGCTGTTGACTGTATAATATGTCTACAGACGGCGGATAAAGTAATACTTAGTGTAAGAAGCCAATTATTTGATTATTCTAGATTTAAAATAAATCTGAAATATTTTAACACCAAGGAGACACCCAAATTTAAAAAAAAATGAACACCAAGTCAGACCTTTAGGTACTTACTTAAATATTTCTGGAGCTGTTAGGATGTGTCAGATGTTTTGATCAGGTGTCCCGAAAATCAATTTAGTAAGCAGGTACAATATCTCATTGAAAATCATTGTAAAAATATTCTACCTGAATTAAATGTCTCAATTGAAATGGTTATGTATAAATTTGTAAAACATAATCTACCTATGTGTGTCTTCTGTGTCGGTAAATATCTAAATGTTAGATTAGTCGTTCCTATGATATGGAAGTTATATGGACACAAAATTCTATAGTACCTACCTATCCACTCATTTATTTCATGGTTAGGTACTATACGCGTTGACCAATTTGCGGTAAGTAGTTAAATAGGTAGGTGTTGTGAAAATTAAATTACACACCTCCGCAAATTAGTCTAAATTTAAGTCTTAATATTTGCTGAAATTTGTTTGGTATAAACTTTGTAATGTTTGCAGGAAAGCGCCACAAAACATTTTTTTAAAATAACTGGGATACATCAATATAACTTGACTATACAGTTTTTTGTTTAATTTCATTAATTTTGATATAAAGAAACAATTTAATGGATGCAAATGTACCCTCGATAGCGGGTACTTATTTGAGCCTTTTGGGGTCGAAACACTGGGGCCGTGGGGACCGAGAGCGCATATTATTGACAAAGCTTTGTCTAGGCGTCTGGTCGACGCAACACGTGACCAAAATGCTGGACTTTATTTTGCACAAAGATTGAGCATTGCCATTCAACGTGGCAATGCCGCTATCATTTTGGGGACGTTACCCACTGGCAGCAGCTTATTTGATTAGTATTTATTTATTTATTTTTCTTCTATAAGTATGTAGGTATTAGTTTATTTTTTTAATATTTCATGCCTATACATTATGATGGAAAATCATTTTTAAGAAAAAAATACCGACTTCAATGGGGGAGTCCGGTGAAAGATTATTAATCTTAGATGGTGCACTCTTAGATTCCATACAATAAAATACAAAAATGGCTATAAGTATGTTTATAATGGTAGAAGACTAAGTACCCTCAATTCCTCATGAAATCATGGAAAAACCTTGCTTGCTTGACAAACAAAACGAAGAGAACAACTCGCCCAACGTGAACTACCTACGCGTCGTTGAAGAGTTCCGTTCTGATCATCATCAGCAGTTCCACTTCATCAAATGTCACTTTTATGAATGAAAATGCTTGATTAGTTCATGAAAATACTAAAATCACTATTTGTGTGCCTTTCACATTTGAGGAGTTTCCTCGATTCCTAATGGATCCCATCATCAGAACTCGAGCATGACAAAAATCAATCGTGAAAATAGAACTTGCTTAACAAACACAGCTAGAAGGACAAATCGCCAAACTGGAACTTTTCGTCGTTGAAGAGTTCTGTTCTGATCATCATCAGCAGTTCCACTTCATCCAATGTCACATTTTTGGATGCAAATGCTTGACTTGTTGATAAAAACACAAAAATCACTATATGTTTGCCTTAAAGATTTGAGGAGTTCCTTCAATTCCTCATGGATACCATCATCAGAACTGCCTTTTGACAAAAACGGGACCAACTTGGATATATATATATACATACAATAAAATAAAAATAAAATCAAATCGGTTAAGAAATGACGGAGTTATGGAGTAACAAACATTAAAAAAAAAAAACAAAAAAAAAAAAAAAACAAAAAAAAAAACATACAACTGAATTGATAACCTCCTCTTTTGAAATCGTGAAGTCGGTTAAAAAATGGATGCAATGATATTTTAATATCATTGAGAATGGACGGCCAAAGTTTTACAATATTTGAATAACAGATTAATGAAGTATGTTACGAAGTCTATTAGTATTTTGACGTGCATTAAAACTCCTACAAAATTAGTTACCCCCAAAATACTTTAATTACCTTTATTTACAAAATTTAAAAAATATGAATTTCTCATCCGTCGGCAACATTCGGCCATCGCACACATCCCGTTATATTGAAACTGTCTAACTAAGCTAACTTTGCATAATTGTCTCATTCACGCACATGCAATCGCCGTAATGGGCTTAGTGCAGCTATCTCTGTCTCGCGTGATCGTTAAAATGGCCTCCAAACTAGATGTTTTGAAGGAGCGCCGCCAACTTTTGTTGCCAGTAATGGGCGGAGCGTACATGCACAGGGACGAACTTAAACGGCAATCGTTTAAATTATTTTGGATAAACTTCTTTGTCACATAAATTTCTCCTCAATATTTTTGGATTAGATTCATATTTTCATACGTACGCACCTACCGGCAACAAGTTTAGTCTAATCAAGTCCTTCATAATTATAATATTTATTCAAGTATATATACTGAGTGCAGGAAAAAGACTACCTATTTATATGAACTAGATTTAGTGGGCATAATTTAGCGTTCCATAAAGTCCTTATGGCTTACTCTAAATTCGTAGATATCAGCGTTTTAGAAAAATACTTTAAAATCACTATTTTTAGGGTTCCGTGGCCAAAATGGCAAAATCGGATTTCTTAAAATTTCCGCATGACCGTCTGTCGGTCTATCTATCTGTCCGTATGTCACAGGAATTTTAATCAAAAGTATAAGATTTATTGAAACAAAAGGTGTATCATATGATATCGCTACATATGTAATTGTGTAATAAAACACAATAACTAAAAACAGTCAATTATAAATATTTTTTTAAGAAGAAAGAAAGAAGGCATTTATTCACTCCACAAAACAAAAGACACACAGATACAAAAAAAACCGGCCAAGTGTGTGTCCGACTACGCACAAAGAAGGGTTCCGTACCGACACCTCCTAATTTTAAAACCACTATACAATACATTTAATCAAAAAAAGTCGTATATTCATAGGAAACTCACGGCACTTAAGCCCTTTTGTTTTGGTGAGACAGTTTTTCAGCAATAGCACAAAAACTGTTAAACCTATCTTGTTCAAACTAAAAATCGTTGAAAGGATTTATTAATATACATCATCGTGATTTTTACAGAATTTTAAACTTCATAGTTCGAAATTAGAGGGGGGGGGGGGGGGGACACTTTTTACGATTTTGACAGCTAATATCTCACCAACGGTTGACTTAAATTGAAAAGTTTTTTAGAAACCTCTATGTAATTTTTAAAGGCCTATCCATAGATACCCCACATACCAATGTGCATTGAAAAAAAATGTTGACCCCTGTTACATCAATGGGATGCCCCCCCAGTTTAATATTTTTTTCGTAATTTCACATCATATTTCCATAGCGGCTCATACATAACATACACCTTTACACCAAATTTCATTATTGTAGTGGTCGTTGTCTCCGAGTAAATCGGCTCTCACATTCGGACGGATGGACGGACGGATGAACGGACGGACAGACATGACGAATCTATAAGGGTTCCGATTTTGCCAGTTTGGCTACGGAACCCTAAAAAAGGAAGAATTGCACATTAAATATATAACGTAACGAAACGTTTTTACGTAATTCAACATGTTGCACGTCAATCCATAGATCTTTAAATACGAATGAAATGTTTCTCAGAAAGAAATTTGTTGAAGCGAATATATTCGGAGATAATCGCAAATACTTGTGCCGCTTCCCGCCCCCCCCCCCCCCCACTCTAACTTCTGAAAAGCGGAATCGACAAAAAATAAAAATTTCGTAGACAGTTCAAGCATGGATAATGGATTATGTTTATTTTTGTAAAATAAAACATACCAAAGAAAAAAATATATTTTTTCACGAACTTGTTTTAGAGAAAAAACACTTTTTATGTGTTTTGCATAAATTACGTTTTAGGATTTAATTTTTTTTCTTTCTACAATATAGGAGGCCGACTCTACTTTCGAAGCAAAAAATAACGATATAAAAAATATTGTTGAGATTACATTTAAAATTTTTGCAGCTTATCTGACTAAAAAAATCACTCGAAATTTCACCCATGAAATCACTACAGTTTCTCGCCATCCAATGAATGAAGCCGTCGTTTATTATAATGTTACAATGCGCCTCTGGATATCGGAATTCAAACATGGCGACCAGCGACGCGCTGTGTGACGAACGACCGCAGTGTTTGTGTCTATTTTTAACGTTATTCTTACGAACAAAAGTGTGCCGTCAATGTATAAACGACGAGTGATCTTGTGAGCAATACTCCAGTGGTTAAATTTAGATTTAAATATTAAATAATTCGTTTCTGACCTAGTGTTTGTTATTCGTCCGCCATTACGGTAGTCGCTAAGTGAATAGCCGATCTTAGGCCCTGCAATAAAAGAGATCGATACATCTATGCGCATCCTTTTCTAATGCACAGTTGCTGCTTAAGTGTGAATGAGAAGCGATGAACGTTCCGAAGGGCTAATGGTATTGAACGCTAGGCTAGTGGGATAAAAATGTGTCAATTGAATATTAAAAAAAAAGCCATTTAAATTAAATGATAATGATAACATCGCTAATATGACGTTATTTTTGTGAGATAAAAACAAAATGCCGTGGTCACTAAAATAGCCCAGTGGTGCTCTCCCCTCGCAAATAGGCGCAAAAAGTGTTTCATTATTTTTGAAGTAAGTAGTAAAAGAAATGCGTGGTTAGTCGGTTAGCGACCAGTTAATTTGGAGTGCCGGTTTCCGACCACATGGATGAGTTAATGAACTGAAAGTATATTTTCTCGTTTTTTTAATGGGTTCCGATTTAATAAATAATAACTCAAATAAAATTAATACAACTCAATGTTTATTCAGGGTCTGTAAAAATATTAATATATTTATTTAAAAAAAACCTCACGTCCTTTAAGCGGTAGCAAACTGACTATGCCGATTGCCGGTTGATGTAGGAAAGTGCCTTGTTCAAGCGCCCGTGATCTTTAAAATTGTTTCAGGTATCTTGTAGGTTTGCTAATATGACGGAAACCTAAGTATTAAGATACAATAAACCGTCTGAGGCAACGAAACGAAAATATCTAGATAGTTGATACCATGAATTAGCGCAATTTGAAGTTTAGCTTTGGATTTGGGAGTTGCTGTGTAGTAAGTATGGATTGTGTGGGCATAGGTTATAACTTATAATCTAGACACGCGGCAGCGTGTCCAGCCAAGTTCACCGCAGGAACTGGCGGACAGCAGCTGTGTGTTATTTTATACGAACCGTTTGGAGCCACTTTTGACCCCCCAATAACTCAAAATCTATCTAACATAAAAAAAAAATTGGTACATGTCTTAAGATCCTTTAGAACAACTAGAACCCGTAATTTGATAAATATAGGTTTAATAATTATTGAGATACTAAATTCCGAAAAACGGCATTTTTACCACTGACTGACTGACTGACTGACTGACTGACTGACTAGTAATCAAAAACCTAACCCACATGAAGCAGACCTAGAAAGTTGAAATTTGGCATGCAGCTTGGTAATTGTGTGTGTACACCAGAAAAAATCAGAAAACAGTGATTTTTTATTAGTTTTATTATTATTATTTATGCTAGTTACCTCAGAACTCCGTCATTTATTAACCGATTTGGACAATTCTATTTTTGTTTGAAACTACCGTTTCAAACAAAAATAGTAGTTCAGGGGTAGTTCCATAGTTATTAGGTAAGAATCCGATCATAGGGTCCTGGAGAAATCGAGGGAAATCTTCAAATATTTCAGGTGCACCTATAGCCATTTGGGTATTTTGTATAATAACTCGTGCATTCGCTCTTACAAAGCACCATTTGGCGAAGATTGACAAAAAGTAATGATATTCCATCAAAAACATAAATGTGAAAATGGGAGCCAAGTTCAATATTAAGAATATGCGATGCTTGGTTGTCGTCTTCACCGACAAAAGAATTGAGATCTAAATGGGTGCCAAGTTCCGTAGATTCTCTGAAATGGTGCCAAGTCCTGCTGGATATTTAAGAAAACTGCCAAGTTAGAGCTCAAAATGCATTAAGCCGCAGTAAATTTGTTTTACTGTAAACAATGTAGTGCCAGACTTGGCACTATTTTAGAGAAGCTACGGAACTTGGCACCCATTTAGATCTCAATTCTTTTGTCGGTGAAGACGACAACCAAGCATCGCATATTATTAATATTGAACTTGGCTCCTATTTTCACATTGATGGGATTTACCTTACTCGATCGATACACAGTATGATAGTAGCTCGGTACGTTCTTATTATCTGGAGCTTCTTTTAACGAATTCTTGATATAGATTGCTTTAAATTTTTAACTGAAAACTATCATTTTTCCTTTTTAGTATTGCAAATATTTACAGTACTAGGTAACTTTTTAGGTTCCACCGCAAACAGTCATAGTAAGTAGGCAAGGGACTTTTTCTGGCATTTTGTGCATCTTGAATAATATTACATCCCAATAGAAATAAGATCATAGCCAACATTAATCAAATTTAGAAAATAATTGTTTGTATGGTTAAAAGAAAAATGTTTCTACACAATAAATGAATTTTTTGAAAGTTATTTATACTTAATATAATTGAATAAAATAATTAATTTTAATATTGTTATGATTATTTATTGAATTATATTTTAATTAGGTGAAATATTTTTTTAATGTTGTAATTTTTGTATGCTTGGATGAGCTAAGTGTGTAGATCAATATCACAATTTGACATCTTATGTGAACTTTATGTAACCGCACCACACTTAAAGCAAATAAATGTGATTTCATTTATCTGGGGTTAAATTAAACTGTATTGTCGCTCAAATTAATTGAAATCGATATTTTTAACAAATATACTTACACAGATTGACTTCGAACTAAACATTTTTTTTTATACATTTTTTATTGTTATTATAATTAATGTTTTGACAATCCTATTGATTATTATAATTTATGTTTTGACGATCCTATTGTGAATTTAACTACATAATAATTTCTTAACTTTGACATGTCTACAGCAATTCAATATTTATTTTAAAGACCAATAATAGCATCAATAAATGGCTCTAAATCTATACTAATATTATAAAGCCGAAGATTTTGTTTGTTTGTTTGTTTGAACGCGCTAATCTCAGGAACTACTGGTTCGAATTGAAAAATTCTTTTTGTGTTGGATATTCCATTTATCTTGGAAGGCTTTAGGCTATATAACATCACGCTGCGACCAATAGGAGCAAAGACGTGGACGAAGTCGCGGGCAACAGCTAGTAATTAATATAACAACATGTTATAACTGACGATTCGAAAGTGCTTGTTGCTAGGCCTATTTGAATAAAGAATGTTTTGACTTTGACTTTGAAAACAAAAAATGAGTAAAATTAAACTGGCGATTTTTTATAATACTGCGCACTCAACATATACATATACGAGGGTAAAACTGAAAGTTTCGGGAATAGAAGAAAATATGCAGTATAAGTGAGTTTATTTATTTTTATTGTTTTTCAAAATATTCTCCTTTGTATTTCATGCACTTATGCATGCGTTCAAACCAGTCCATAAAGCACTTTTTGAACTCTGAAGTAGGGGTCGACAAAATGGCTATTTTATAGGCCTCCACTGCTTCTTCTGGCGTCTGAAACCGCTGACCACGCAGTTTGTCCTTGATTCTGGGGAATGTAAAAAAGTCGTTGGGACTTAAGTCAGGGCTATATGGAGGGTGGTCCAATATTTCGACTTTTTCACCGTCCAGGTACTCAGTTGTTGTCCGAGCGGTGTGTGGGCTGGCGTTGTTGTGGTGAAGGATGATGCGACGACTAGGGTTTGTTTTTCGGAGTTCAGCAAAGACGTTCGGCAAACAAATAGTGGTGTACCAATCAGCATTGACTGTTCTACGATCCTCAAGAGCCACAGTAGCTACGTGACCAGATTTAGAGATAAACGTAGCCACCATCTTCTTAGCCGTACTGCGAGAACGAACAACTTTTGTGGGTTTGAGCTCGTCTTCGAAGACCCATACTCGGGATTGGTTTTTAGTTTCAGGCTCATAAGCGTATATCCACGACTCGTCACCTGATACTATGCTAAAAACAGCATTTGAGCGTCCCTTGTTAAATCTTTTCAAAGTTTTGCGGCACCAATTGACACGGACTATTTTCTGCTCGTCAGACAATAGGTGAGGTATCTATCCAACGGGAAAATAACTTTTTCACGCCTAATTCTTCTTTTAAAATAATTTGTATTTGACTCATTCCAATACCCAGGTGCTCTTGAATTTCCCGATATGTCACATGTCGGTCTTCATTTATCAGACGACGCACAACATCGACGTTTTCTTGCGTGACTGCCGATTTTGGTCGACCTTCACGCACTTCGTCGGTGAGGGATACACGGCCACGTTGAAATTCTGAATACCACCTGTATATTGTAGTCTTTGAAGGAGCTTCAATATTAAAAGCAGCAACCATCCGCTCTTCACATTGTTTTTGTGTTAGTCCACTTTTAAAGTCATAATAAATCATAGCTCTGAAATTTTCACGGCACAATTCCATTTTAAGCAGTGACTCGACGACTTCAATAAACAATTGAAACCGAACCATACTTTTTTTTTTCTAAGTGGCCAGTGTGTTGAGATAAGGAAACTTCAGAGATTATAAAAAGGTATAATACATGTTAAAAATAAATTAATAAGTATTCGATTCCCGCCACTTTCAGTGCAAGCCTCGTCGTATCTACGACTGCGGATAGGTATGCAAAATGCTAAAGCATGTTTAGGTACATAGCGAATAGTTACAATTTATTTAATTAAAGGCAAACATTGAAATTGTAAAATAATTTTGTCTAATAAGTAATAATCTTATCTTATAACAGCTATAGAAATTAAATCCATACTCACTGTATAAGTACTACTTAACAGTTAGTGTATGACTAGTTTTTTTATTGATATCAAGTCAATGTCCATTTATATCAGTTTTATTACCTTTGAACAAACAAACGTACGTAGGTAGGTACACATACCTACACTGACACTACTCGTACTTATAACAATTAACTACGATAATACCTACACTGCATACTACATTGAAAACATTTATTGCTTATCCAATCAAGCGAAACATCAACAAATCATTATTCTAATGTGTCATTATTCTATGGCGCTATGATGGTACGGGCAGCCAAAAGACTCGACAAGTGCGTCACATTAGCATTAGTTAAGCCTTCATGGAGTTCTTGGCTTTATACTGTATAACACCAGGCCCCGAAATGATACAAAATATACCGTATAAAATAAGCTTTCCAAGTGTCAAGTTACTCGCACCTCCCTCGTACGGAGCGGACACGAGCCGTAAATAAATCTAAATATTTCGACATAAATATAAATATTTCGGGATAAATGTAAATACATCAGCAACGCGTGCTTCGGCGCCGCGCTTCCCTACTAATTTACAATGGCTTAGGTATATTAAATTTCAGGTGCACATAGGACGTTCTATCCGAGGGTCGAGCGCTGTTCCTTAGCATTCAACTCTTGCGCATCGTTGTTTGTTTTCGACGCCAGCGCCGTGACGCGTGATCGCGTTATCGATGAGGTTATGTAATAGATAGTAGATACTGAATAATTGGTCACTAGGTATTTTATGCGCATTACACACTGTAACGCAGCTTAACATTAAATAGGATTTAGACACGATCGAAGCTTGGATTTTGTCAGGTATAATTAAGGTTCATAAACATAACCACTGCAATGACTAATAGTGTGATAAATATGTTTAGCTATGATAACTATCTATAAGACGATAAATAAGAGTTTTTTCTTACGTATACTTAAAAGATGTTGTCTTATGCAGTTAGGTTTTGGAAACACCTGTCCTTTTCAGCAGCTTATTTTTTTACGAAAACTAATATTTTAATTAAGAACGAATATCTCAAAGTACATAATAATGTTGCTGTTTACAACATCTTTCAGAGGGCGCAGTACGATCGGTGTGGATCGGTTCTCCATACAAACGTATTTATGCCCTCATTTTAAAACGCCATGCTAGAATAACATGAAAATTTGTATACACAATGGGATCCGGCATATCCAGGTCGGATCATAGTTTCGGTTGCTAGAAATTGTAAAAGAAAGAAAACACAGCGGCTTTTTGAGTTTTTTACGGCTTGTATGAAAACCTTAATAATCGCTGTATTTTTTCTCCATTATAATTTCTAGCAACAGAAACTATGATCCGACCTAGATATGCCGGATCCCATTGTGTATACAAAGTTTCATGTTATTCTATATTGAATTGTCGCTAACTCATTATTTTTACGAAAAAATCGTTTCATACATTTTCCAAACGATTTCTGACCTGCCTCTGCCAGCCATTTTTGCGGAAAATCGCCATCGACAACAACGTTAGGATTTACTGCTATGGACTATCTTATTTGAATGTGTTTTACATACACTAGGTGCTATCTCCGAGCAGAGAAGTGGAAATAAAATAGATATGCGTCTGTAGTCGAGATACAATGGGAGTGTAGGGCTCGCATCTGTGCGATATAAATTGGAACACAGAAATACTCAGTTCAGTGAATGAAGGGTGTATTATTGTTTGGGTCGTTACTTTGTAATTATTCTTTATTTGATATATATAGTGAGTTAGTATGCCCGAGCTGTGGACCAATACTTACCCACAAATCGAAATACTTATAGATACCTACTTATTCCCCAGTTACTTTAGTAATGTGACATGTAATACCTATATATTTTTACTTTTATCATTTAAATTAACTGAATCTTAATGTCTTTGTTTTTAAGTCCGGGCTTTATATTACATAGTATGTTTTGTACCTAAACTATTGTAATAACTAATATTTTTATTACTAGTTCCTATAAGTAGGTATCAATGCTGTTTCAGCTGATGTCTTGATACTTTATAATAATTGTTAGTTTGTTACTTTCTTACTTAGGTATTATATCTAATAGGTAGGGAAGAGTAGGTAGATGTAGGGTTTAAGTACCTAATATTTACTAGAGACATTTTCATAAGCAGTTTTACCGCATCTGATCTGATAGGTACAGTTACTATCACTTACCTACTTTGGCTTTACTTGTCATGTAGGAATAAAGAAATTATATTCTGTTAAGGATCAGTACCAAAACCAATCGCAAATAAACTTGATTGAAAAAATAAACTCACAAGTAAATTCAACCCACACAGTATTGCACTTTTTCTACAACCCTTGGTCGAATAATGATAGTGCACAGTGCTGCAAGTCATAGTGATTCTAGGATATGGTCGCCCTACAAGGAAGCCCGCTTCGGCATTGTCTGCCCAGTATGCCGCCGGTCAGACGCGTTTGTATTCAATGAAAATTAATACCGTCTGCCGATAACTCGCCTATGATTTTCCTTTAAGATACGCTGGGCGGTAATTTACTAAAAAAAGACTTATTTATTGGTGCAAGGTTGCTGTAATTATAAGATAAAATTGTGATTTCTTAAAGTGTTGAGATACAAACGTATGATATAGGACATCTGCAGCGACTGCAGCTAGGTTTATATTGTTATGCACGTTAGAATAAGTTATGTACGAGTAGATATTGATTAGGTGTGAATTTCTAACATTTAAAATGAAAAAGAATATTTGAAAAAAGACATATTTTTACGAGCACACTGTAGTGTATTTTTAGTCTAGTGATGAATGCTATCAAAAAATCCTAAAATGTAGAGATAAAAGGTGAGTAGAAAGGAAAGGGAAAAAGAAACATCGTAGTGGAGCGGCGCCGGTCGTGGCCCCCGCCCAGCGGAGGCTTACATGGCCGGGAACACCCCAGCATCAAAATATTTTAATCAAATAAGTCATTTAGGGTTAACTATTATTCAAGAGTAAATAAAATAACCTAAACAACAAGATAAACAAGTTGGTTAAAAAAGAATAAAGTTATACACATAAGTACTATACTTACATTTCTTATTCAATTTATTTGAGCCGTGCGCTCGAGATTTGCTTGCACGTTTACTATTTTGAATTGTAGGCATACATATACCTACACTACAGGAAAGATTAAATTATTGGAACCGTTCTAAATAATTGAACGTTTACTGATATGACGGTGCAGCCCAAATCAGAAGTTTGGAAAATTAATGTAACGATTTTATATTAATTTATATAACTTATTATCGATACTGAAAAAATCCTGAAAAAAATTCAAAATAAGTATTTTATTACTTTAATAGGAGAAAGTCAACATTATATACCTAGTAAGTAAGTAGTAACAACAGGCGGACTTGTCTACCTACTAACAAGAAAACAATGAAAAAAGTGGTGATAAGTGTAAGGCAATAAAAATTTTACGTTAGTAGATTTGTTGTTTAAAAAAATACTTACAGTAAAAAAAATGTGCTTACAGTAAAAATAATTGCATCAAAAATGGCTAAGTGCCTACCAGACCACTAGTTTCGAAAATTCTAGAGTTATTAAACAATATGTTAGAATAGGTTAAGAGTGCGCAGTACGCTTGGTTCTCCATACAAACGTATTTATGCTCTCATTTTAAAACGCCATGCTAGAATAACATGAAACTTTGTATACACGATGGGATCCGGCATATCTAGATCGGGAATTAGTTTCTGTTGCTTGAAATTATAATGGAGAAAAATACAACGATTATTAAGGTTTTCATACAAGCCGTAAAAAACTCAAAAAACCGCCTTATTTTTTTTCTTTTACAATTTCTAGCAACAGAAACTAATTTCCGACCTTTTATAATATTAATACAAAGTTTCATGTTATTCTAGCATGGCGTTTTAAAATGAGAGCATAAATACGTTTGTATTGAGAACCGAGCGTACTGCGCCCTCTTAAACCCTACATCTAGTTTTAACCATTATAAAAAAAATGTAATTAATAAATAGAATAAACCAATACGGTATTTTTTTGTCCATATCACCAATTTTTTGCCTACCACCCGGCACCCGCGTCCGTCACACTGCGGCCACACGATTCGTCCGCAGTCCGCAACAAAAAGTCGGCCATTTTGACAACGTGTGAGCCATCCGCGTATGCCCCCACCAAACCAAGAGGGAGATTGCTATACAAACATATTTAATATGATCGAAATTGAACCTTGATACTATGACTATAAGGTTGATTTTGTTTTTGATTAGTTACTAGAATACAGCTTGTTTATAACCAAAACTGCCGCTTCATACAGCAACGGCGTCACAGCAATCACTTTCATTATTATTGGGCGATTTCCAACGTTTACTTGGCACTCAGCGAGAATCACTGTTCCGTTTGTTCAATTAAAATTTTCGTTGATTGTTGTTTGGTGATAATTTTTACACCTAGGTGTGAAATGAAAATATTTTTGCTTTCACACAGAATTTTGCACTTGCTATAATTGATTAGATTACTTATCAACTCTGTACTCGCAGTGTACCTAATATAGATAAACTAGTATCCATGATATTTTAGGAATATTTTTGGTGCATTTAGAAATAATTAAATTAAAATTATTGATGTTTTAGTGTACCTAGGTATGAAATAGTGTAACTATGTTATAAGTTTGGGAGTTGCTGTAGGTATATTATTATTATGTATGACTAAATTACAAGCAAAACAATGGTTATAAAAACTCAATATTAAATAAATAAATATTAGGGGATAATTTTACACAAATCGAACTAGTCCTAAAGTAAGCTCAATGAGGCTCATGTTATGGGGTATTATACGACGATATATATATTTAAAATAGATACACATTATACTTAAACTGTTACTTCTATGTTTTACGGCCAAACCCAGCGATTACAATTAGTATTTAATTACGTATGCAAACGTTATTCACGCAATTAGTTACCTAATCAAGCTTAAAATAGCATTCATTTACTAACCTACTAATTCAATTCCAAAGTCAGGCAAACTCATGATAATGAATGTGTGTAGAGCACGCACGGGCTGCAATTTAGCCGAGAAATGTAGTCGTGAATTAAAATTTGTTAATTTGAGGTGTAAAAAATACTTACTGAATCGTTTCTTCATAACAAACATTTTTCATAATTTTGTATAGGCATACATGAATCTCAGAAAATGATTGATGAGGTCCAAAATTATAACTAAATACTTATATATAATTACTATATATAAGTATACTTATACAGGGTGGGAATGAGTATACCGACAGATTTTAACCATCGATTCTAGTGCCTATTTGGACAAAAAAAAGTAACATAAACATTGCTGAATAAAGCCTAATTTTCGAGATATTAATTTTATTCAGTAATTAACAACTTAATAAATCTCAAGGGTAGCTCGCTTTAATTATGTGACATCACCACACACACAAGCATACACGCAATACGGAAGTGAAAATATTAGTCTTACCTGACATCTGCCATAATTTCGACAACGAATATTTTTTAAATAAAAGTTGAGTTTAAACAGCAAAAAGTTTTCATTAGGTATTGAGATAAATGAATGCTATGTCTAATGGTAGATAGCGATTGCTGTGTACCAAACTAAGATACAATTAGACATTCATACTTTTGCGTAGGATATCTTTAATCAGAATCAGTAATGCTCAAAAATGATCAACTTATTATTACTAGCTTGGTCTTTAGTATTATTTCTGTTATCTACCAACGAGTCGGCAAGTGTGCAAACTTTTTTTGGTGAATAACGTACTGGCCGTTAATCAGATTTTAAAATGTCGGGAGTCGTTCGTGAAGTGTGAAGTTTTATTTAAATCACTCTTTAGACTAAGGTTTCGTTCACAAGAAAAGACTATCGTTAATTAATTTTTCTTGTTCCAGAAATTAATGAGGCAGTTTTGTACCCATGTTGATATAACATTATTTACTCGTAATACCACCAGGAATCTATGGTTAAAGTTTGTCGGTATACTCCTTCCCACCATGTATATAGTTATATTTTTGAACCTTATTCTTATTACAATGCAGCGAATAAAGTTAAAAAGTATAGCTAAGTACTTACATCTCTTTGCAGTCGACTGCACCTACATGAACAATACATGTCGAGCGATATACGACCTTAAAGACGTGAGTGACTCGGTTCATTAGGTAGGTAGGTATGTCTTAATTTTATTTATTTGTAATCTAATTTCACACAACAAAATGAACTAGGGCCTTAATTAGGTACGTAAGTAGGTAATTGCTAAAAAATAGTTACGAGAATAAGGTTTGAGCATTACGCCAACCCATTTGTATCAATGTAGCTACATGTTAAAATTAAAAGGAATAAGTAAAACATTAAAGACACAAAGTACCGTACAAACAGAAAATATCATTTTATACAGGCTTACACGGCCCATACTAACGGTTGTTTAGATACAAAGTAAGCATTTTAAAAGGTTTGCTCTCACCCTACGATAAATTAAAACACCAAGTACAACGAACCTCGAACGCAGGACGGCATTCCGAAGAGCTCATTTCGGTTTTTGTTTGAACCCAAATATTTGGTCCATTTGCCTGTAATGGCCCATCCTTATTAAATTTATACTAGAGTCTGCTAAAATTTCAGTTGTTTAATTACTCGGAATTTGGGTCCGGGGATACCGCGTAATGGACCACTGTGCGCCGGACACGAAATTAGGTGGTTTCCTACACGGATCTATGTCATTGCTAATGTTTACCAAGTACCTATAGTATTTTATGCAAGAGTTACATAATAAGGGTTCTTAAAATTGCAAAGTCGCTGTAACAAAACCAGCGTAGCGAGTTTTGTTTTTAATTACTCGAGAATTTTAAGGCCTAACTATATCATTCATAATAATTCATAATACGTTTATTGCAACCATGGTGTAATACAGGTTTTTAATAATAATGTAATGTTTCTCATGGACCCTGTTAGGGTATAGCAACTAGCTTATTATTAAAATGTTAGATCTATTAGAAAATATTTTTACATCTAATTAATTAATTAATGATAATAGTACCTAAGCTAACACATATATTCAATTATTAGATTATTCTACAACTCCTACATTATTAATATTATTATTTATATACAATGTTACGCATGTCATCACTTTAAATAGTTAATTAATGTAATACAATATATATTATAAATATATATTGTGATAGCATGCCGAACTGGTTTTTATTTACTATTCATTCATTCATTTATTTGGAGGTGACTTTATCATCAAAAAATTCGTCTAGTGTGTAGTAACTATTTTTGGTTAGAAATTCCTTAAGAATGTCTAAAAATTCTTGTTATTAACCTCTGATTTTATGTCTAAGATGGTTATATATTTTGATTGCCATGACATTAGGACTCTTTTTATGCATTTTTAATTTTGAAGATTTTGTCAAAGCTAAGTTGTTTTTAAATCTACTATCAAATCGTCGAGGTTGGTCCGTTAATTTTGTAAATAATGCTGGTTCCTTTCTTACGAATGTACAAATCTCTAGTATATACCTACATTGACGTTAAAGTTAATAGTTCATATTTTATAAAATAGGGTTTACAGCTTTCTGGGCTTTTTATATAAGATATAACTTTTTATAATTATACAACTTTTCTACGACTGCAAAATAAATTGATTTAAATTAAAAATCGATGTGGTGGCAGAATACGGACATGGACGTGTGCCACTTATAACAATAAAAATAAAAATCAGTTGTATAATAATGTATGGAAATCCATTTTAATTCTCCCACCAGCTATACAATGAATTGTGTATGGTACTTACCTATAGACTTTCATTTGTATAAAAAGTTTATTTTTTTAATACTGCTGTCAGTCATTTAAGTGACAGATTATAATGCTGGAGTGGCGGATTTTTGCTGCGAGTGTTGCTGTTGAGTCCCGAGCAAGCGAAAGATTCTATAATTGAATTACGAACGTAGCGAGAGATTCAAAATTAGAATCTTGAGCGTAGCGAGTGCGACTGCGACTAACCTACGATATGCAAAATTAAAAAATACTTAATTTTTTTCACGCTCGCAGCAAAATAAGGCAAAATTGCACTTTGCTCACTAGTATCAAGCAGCAAAAGTTTCAATTCACGCTCGCAGCAAAATTGCATTTTGCTCACTGGCAGGGGTGGTTTACTAACGTGGCGTCATCGCGCCGCGCAAAGTACATGCGGCCGCCGGCTCACACGTCGTGTGACTATTCAATGGTTGCGGCGCAACGTTACGGATCGCACGCGCTGCTGTACCGCTGTAAGATCATAAAATAGTCCGTTTCATGTTAAATAATAATCTCAAAACCTCAGCATTAATTATTGTATTGCTGCAGGTTGCACCAATAATAATAAAAAACTTGGGCATCTCGTTTTTTATGCTCCCATCAGGACAGTTATCACCAAAAAACTGACAGCCATTGAGTTTGGTATTCACCAACGATTGACATAAAAGAAAGCAGAAATGAAAACGTTGGTTCTAAGAAACCTCTTTTTATTTTTTAAAGTGATGCCTTTAAAAAATATATATGGTTACATGTATGGAGTGCCCCACTCCCCCTACTTTTACGTAGCGGTTCATACGAGTAGAACACACCTTAACTGTTTTAATTGTTTTTGTAGTGCTTATAGTCTTCGAGTACATCGGCTGTCACATACAGACGAAAAGACGGACGGTCGGGTTCCGTTTTCACCATTTTGGCTACGGAACCTTAAAAGTACTATTCATAACTGTGTTGTAAACAACACTACTAATAATAAAGTACATATATTAAGATAGGTTCTCGCTGGTGGTAACCCTAGCGCTGAGGGCGGGGCCTGGAAAGAGCGCGTTGCGTGCGAAAGAAAGAGATGGCCACGTTTAGGCACGTTTGGCATACCTAAACGGGGGATTTGTTAACAGAGAAACTTCTGTACTTGTACTACTATTTATTCTGTGTCACTGGTTTCAAGCAGCAAAACCGCCATGTTCGAGCCGCTGAGGTGAAACAGTATTTTAAATATTAAGCAAGTTCTTCCTGAAACATTAGTCCTGTAAAGTAGGTTCTTAATGAAGTTACTGTATTCATTTAACTTACATTTGTATGGTTTAAGTTAGGTAACTGAATCTATTTATTTAGGTACCTAAATTAGAGATAAGATTACGTTTTTTTTATTAAAGCGCTTTTTGACACCGGTTCGATCACTAAGGCACTGCTAAGCATATTTAGCGAAACAATTATTCTTATTTTATATTTTATTTAAAAAAAAAACACAAATATTTTTAGGTAGGTAATAAATTATTTAGGTACTCTTACGTGTGACAATAGCACCGATGGTTCCATTAAATTCATCAAAAACCCATGTTGAATAAATGAGCACGAAATTCGTTATTATTTATGAAATTATTCCTTCACTGTATTTTATACATTGCGTGAAGAAACATCGACAAAGGTCCCGTGGCGTGGCACGCACACACGAAACAGACATACCTTCGAGACTAGCTCCGTCCCGCTCGCACTAATGGCGTCGTAACCGTTGTTGAGACGTTCCACTCTTTATGTTACGAGTGCGCCGTAAAATAAAAGTGCATCAAAACGGGCCTGCCGTTTGCATTGCCCGCGATTAAAAACCGACCGAGTAAAAAACACCTCATTTCACTAACAGTCCGGTGGTCGCAGTTGGACAACATAACTTGGTCACATAATGGGGTTCCTTTACGATTATTTAGTCGTAAAAATCAAAGTTATAGCCTATTTACGCGGTAACTGTTTATTAATCTTTGTTTTACGAGATGTTTACGAGTCCGGTGGTTTATTATAACGCCGTAAATCATTTAACACTTTAGGTGGCTTAGCTAAGTAGCTACTTTGTTTAATATGGACGGCAAGTAGCAATAAATGGCGGTGTTACGAGTGTTACGACCCACGTCGTAGGGGGACAATCGCTGTAAATAAGTTATTAGATGGACTATAAACTATTACAACCTGTTAAATTAATGTTTGTTGGTACCTACACCATTTCACCTGTGGTGGTTGGATACAAGTGACACAACATTTCCGGGATTACCTGAAAATAAAGAAATGTATTTGTTAATCATTATTGTAATGTAATTAGTTTTCAATTCTTAGCATGTTTAAAAGGATCAATGTAATTATAGGTACCTGATTATCTTGGTTGGCTACGAGCTGCCGTAACTAAGTACTTTATTAATAAGTACAGTTGCTCAAAAAGTGCTACATTTTGTAGGTGTAGGAATATCGTGGAGAAAGTTGGATTTCTCTAACTAAGTCCAGTGCTTTTTACTTTTCCAACTTTTCTCAATTTACTTTTGTTCCAAGCTATTCATCGAACCGAAAAGTTTTATGTTCAATCTAATATTGTATACTTTTTAAGGCGAAGGGGGTGGGCAAGCTCTTTCTATACAAACTTTGTGCAAGTTTTTCTTCGTTTGTTTTTGCAATCCAGTTACTATTTTTGGTCCATATGCTTATTTTTTTGTTAGCTATGTCTTGATGGTTTTCTTGTTTAATTTTAATATTTTTTTAGTATTTTTTTTAAAATAATGCAAAATTTCAACATCAAGTTCTGCAAATTGAGGGTATTTAGTCTTCTACCATTATAAAAATACTTATAGCCATTTTAATTTAATGGAATGGAATCTAAGAGTGCACCATCTAAGTATCACCACCACCTTTCACCGACCTCCCCCATTGAAGTTGAAGAAATTATTTACTTATTATTTTATTGTAGCATTAGGCATTAAACCTCTACATTTATTATACCAAGTTATACACATAACGTTAAAATTGCATATTTGACAAGACATAGAGTTGTTATATTATTGACTGATTAAGTACATCAATGACCGGGAACAATGATTATGCGAGACCTCTGATTAAGAGAGTAGGTATTATCTGTGGGAATTAAATTATGCAAGACTGCCGGGCCGGAACAAATGAACGCTTGTTTTTTACGCCTAACAAAATATACATTTATTTGCAAATAAATCAAATATAAATTTAGTAGGTACAAAATAAAGGTTTCTTTGTGTTTCGATGTTTTTCCTAAGTACCTTAAGATATTTAACCTCTTGCAAAATAGTTTTTGATTTGACTGAGTGCTGACAACTATTATGTCATGTTACTCATGTTGAAAAGAGTTTATAAATTAAAAGTTAATCTGACTTTTTTCTTCATGATTTTACGATTTATTGTAATCGACTTTTATTGTTATAATAGGTAATATTTTTGTAATATATATGATTTAAATACGATTGTTAAATAAAATGTATGTACCGAAACAAACTACGCAATATCTAGACCAGACATACGCACAAAGGCAACAAAGCAAGTAAAAGCATTTCGTTTCGTCCGTTTTAATTACAGTTTTATTTTTATATCTGTGATATTTATTCGCAGCTGTATTAAAAAATGGTAAGCTGTATAATATTTTTTACAATTTAGAGAGAAAAAGAAGTTATTTTTTTAAAGACGCTATAAAGATGAATTAACTATCGCTTTTAAAATCAATACCTACACAACTGTATTAGCTAAATACATACAAATAAAATTAATTACTCACTCGCAGAAATAGTTGTAACGTAGCTATATACCTCAATTACTAAGTACTTACCAACAAAGACATTAAACGACAACATCGGGGAAAACAATCAGTGCAGTACATCCACTGTCTTATAAATCTATTAATTTTCATCCACCAATGATGACATATATCTCCGAGAGTCTTTAATCAAATTTAAACTTTATTCAGATACATATTAAGTTCCTTTTTGTTTGTGGTTTCTTGTGTACTTGTGTCAGTTTGGCGAGAGTTGGGGAGTAGTTGAATTACTGCGTTTGCGCATGTGACTGCATGAATTGAATCGCGTTTGCTGTGCACTTTGGGACTTGGAAGTGAGTTATATTATATGTAATGTAAAATGTTATTATGTATTGCAGCTTACTATTTATAAGGTTGTTTTTTGTAAGTACAAAGATTTATTAAAAAACTATGGATCATACTGCGGCCAGGAAGACATTTCAAATTACAACTATGGAATCTAACTCAAAACTTAATCAAAATGCTTAAACAATACTGCGCGTTCGTGTAAAAAGTGCACGAGCTAATCCCTATCTTACCGATAGATAGATGCCTACAACTGCGTAGAATCGAGCAAGAACAGGTCTACGGTCTCCCCCGCTTGTCGTAAAAGGCGACTAAACCCCCGGGGTTGCGAGTACACCACGTGGCGCCACAGCACCCAACTTTCGACCCCAGGGAAGGTAAAGGGAAGGTGCAAAAGCGTTATGGCTAACCTCGACAAGATCTGGAGGAATAGAAGCATTCAGCATACAACAAAGGTACGCTTGACTCGAACCCTTGGACTTTTCGATTTTTGTGTACGGTACCGAAACTTGGAGTCTGAAGAGTCGCGATTGGGCAAAGATCAACGCCTTCGAGATGTGGTGTTGGCGAAGACTTGTGCGCATACCCTGGACGGCTAAGAGAACTAATCAGTCCATCCTACAGCAACTGAAAATCACCACACGCCTCTCCACGATATACCGGGAGCGCACGCTCAGCTGTTTTGGACATATCATGCGGTCTAAAAAGCAGGATCTTACAGAAAAGCTGATGATCTAGGATCATCAGACCTACGTCAAATGGACACCAGGCGTGCTTAAGGTAGAGCACCCACGAGATGATCTGATGATGTAAAGAACCTTCTTTACATCATCAGACTTTGTGGGTCGCACTCTGCATACTGCCGCCAACCACCTGGTTGGCGGCAGTATGCAGAGTGCGACCCACACGGCATATGACCGTACTCTATGGAGACAGAGCATGCGTGGTCGCGATCCTCAGTAATGAGGTACCGAGGGAGAAGTAGAACAAGAAGAATCAGGCTCCCGTCTGGCCACGTGTCCGATGTACTGGAGTAGTCGTTGCATACATATAGGATAGGCGAGTATAAATCCTCAACTCTGAGACAATTCACGCGTTAGTGCGGCGAGCAATCCAAGGAAATACGCGAGCACCACATTTCGAATGCGTCAATTCTGCTTCGAACTCATGCTTTCAGGTCCATGTTTCCGAAGCATATAGAAATATTGAGAAGATCAGGGTTCGCGTCAGCTTGACTTTTATCGTCTTGCCGACTCCCATGCTGTGCCTATAGAATTTCTCTAACCGCTTCACCGCTGTTTTTGCTATCTCACTATCGCCAAACATAAGTTGTTAGAGATCCAAGATATACAAATGTCTGCACCATAGCCCAGTTGGCTAATTCCCCGTTCGATGAGGCAAACCTGCTCGATCTACGAACATCATTTTGGTTTCGGACACGATGAGTACATCATCATCATCATCATGTCAGCCGAAGGACGTCCACTGCTGGACATAGGCCTCCCCCAAAGACTTCCACAACGATCGGTCCTGCGCCACCCGCGGACACCCGCGACCCTTACCAGGTCATCAGTGTGTACAGTCGCCATCAAATATATCTGAAGGGTCCACTTTTTTTTTTACCAGTGAGACTTTAGTCTTTACTGTCACGTAATTGTTCATTACGAGCTTACACTTTGATGACACATTGAGATCAAAATTACATTTTCAAAACAAAATGCCTAGATATTCTTTCCGTGAACCCTTCATCTGTACTCTTCAAGGTATTCAAAAATACCTATGTTGACAATAAATGCGTGTTCAGATATTTATGACCACCTTGTTCGCTCCGATATATCTGATGGAGCCTGTAGGTACAGGACGTTACAAGTACCAAGTCCCTACAAAGTGTAAAACAAAAGGACGTGCATCAATTCCGTCCAATCAGCTGGCTCAATTGATGAAGCGGAATGACCTCGTTAATCTATTTATACTTGACAGTCAAGGTTGCGTTTATTTCATACTACTTATTTAATTATCTGTTGCCAAGCCACTTACATATTTTTAAAGAGACAGTCGAATTATAGGTACCTACAGCTGGGCCAAGTTATACTTCGTATTTAGTGGAGGATTTTCTTGTCATGTTTTGATGAATTTACTCAGGCAGGTAAAGAATATTCTAATATGAACCCCAAACATTTTTACAATTCCCACAAAATAACGAAGATCGAGTTTTCTTACTGAGTGGTGAAATTGCACCAAATGTTGATATGCAATGTGCACATTCCTTAGTCGTTTACAAAATAACAAATAGTATTTATTTACGACTTGGTACTTGTCTAACAATTATCATGTCAAGAATGTGTAATAATTAATTATGTAGGTAGGTAATTGGGCAGTATCCTCATGTAGAAAATTAAGTACTTATTAAATAGTAAGTACTAAGGTTATTTGTCATATTATATGGATGGTAATTCGTCAAATTATTATAATAAGGTGTAAATTACACATCATAATCAGTTAAGTATATCATCCGATCTATAAAATTTAATGACATGACTTACGACAATCCACTAGACATCTGAAATATTTTGTTTTTTTTTTTCATTGACACCATAAATTACAATATTTCGCCTAAAACTAATTCCAAGATTAAACTATGTAACCACCGTAATTCGATTTTCTTAAAACCAGTATCTGAAACTGAAGTATACAAATCGATTATGTCATTAAATAATAGTAAAACATGTGGTTATCATAATATATCGACAGATATCTTGAAGCTAAATGCCTTGAACTTAAGTCGACAACCTTTGAGTCATTTGTTAACCTGTCACTTAGTGTAGGTATTTTTCCGGAGCAACTGAAACTTGCAATCGTAAAGCCCTTGCACAAGGAAGGTGACCGTGATGATCCTAATTGCTATAGACCAATAACGATTGTACCTACTCTGTCAAAAGTTATCGAAAAGGCAATGTGGGTCCGATTAACCGACTACTTAACAAAAAATGATTTGTTAAATTCTGAACAGTATGGGTTCCGAAAGGGTCTTTCGACGGAACTGGACTGCTTTAACTTCATCAAATTCATCACAGATGGAATTAACCACAAACTGCCTGTTATGTCCATCTTCCTAGATATGAGTAAAGCTTGCTATGAGTAGAATACAAAGGGTCGACGTGAATGGACCGCGATCACCGGGATCAGTGGTCTCGATGGGTGTACCGCAGGGATCAATATTGGGACCTTTCCTATTCCGTATCTACATAAATGACTTGCCATACCTCGTAAAGACCCACCATGATATAGTATTGTTTGCAGATGATACCTCTCTTATATTTAAAGTCAAACGACAGCAACAAGCTAGCAATGATATAAACAATGCCATTTCTAAAGTAGTTAATTGGTTCAATGTCAACAATGTATTGTTAAATGAGAAAAAGACCAAATGTATTAAGTTTGTTACGACTAACGTTAAGCACAATCAAACAAGTGTCATTGTGAAAGATGAGCAATTGGAACTAGTGGATAGTACAGTTTTTCTTGGTTTAATATTAGATTCCAAACTCCAATGGGGTCCCCAATGTCCCCATATTGCTAATCTCTCGAATAGACTGAGTTCTGCAGCTTTTGCAGTGAGCAAGATCCGCCAACTGACAGACGTGAAGACAGCTCGATTAGTATATTTTAGTTACTTCCACAGTATTATGTCGTATGGTATTTTACTATGGGGCAGTGCTTCAGAGATTAATACCATTTTTGTTCTGCAGAAGAGGGCTATTCGAGCAATATATAAAATGAACCATAGAGACTCACTTAGAGATAAGTTCAAGAACATGAAGGTAATGACATTGCATTGTCAATACATCTATGATAATATTGCGTATGTACATAAAAACATTGTAAATTTCAGGAAGAACTGCGACATACATAATATTAATACTCGAAATAAACACAAGCTCGCGGTGCCCACCACTCGCCTCCAAAAAATTAGAAAATCATCATGGGTAATGGTGTGAAGTTTTATAATAAGCTTCCAAGAAACCTAACTGGATTATCTATAAATAAATTAAAAAATTATGTAAAGCGTAAACTTATATCGAAAGCATATTATAGCACACACGACTACATGAATGATAAAACACCGTGGGATTAATTAATTGTGACTGAAATATTTATAAATTAATCAATAATCATTATGGCATTAGATATTAATATTATCTTATTAATTTCATTTGACATATTGATTTTATTCTAGAAACTGTCTAGATTTCTATTTTTATACATTATTTATAATTTTTTTTATTTTTATTATTATTATTTATGTTTTGACGATCCTATTGTGAATTTTACTACATAATTATTTCTTATTTTGGCATGTCTACAACAATACAATATTTATTGTAAAGAATAATAAAAGCATTAATAAATTGCTCTAAATAATTAATTAATATATATGTTAATACATGTTATAACTGACGATTCGAAAGTGCTTGTTGCTAGGCCTATTTGAATAATAGTACATTACTACAGAGGCCGGGAAGAAAGGGGTTGCCGGCCGAAGACATATATACGGCCGAGCGAAGCGAGGCCGGATAGGTCTAAGGCGGGCAACCCCAAATTTCCCGCCGAGGTATGTATAGTGCTTTTCTCAAACATGCAATGAAATAAACAACAAAAAGAAACAAAATTTTATTTTTAATACGCATAGTGGCAGAATATCATGATGCCTGTGCCACAAATTTATGTGGAATGGAATTAAAAAAGAGGACTTTGCCGGCAAAGGCCTGCAAGTATTGTATGAAATTCCATTAACGACCTCTTGTTCTAGCCGCACCTGAAACGTCATACTAAGGAACATAACATCAATATTTCATTGCATGTTTGAGAAAAGAATATTTTGAATTGAATTAAATTGCTTTCGATTTTGTTGATCACTCTATACTCCTTTCGAAACTTGAATCATATGGAATCCGCGGAAAGCTTTGGAATGGTTTACAAGTTATTTAGGAAATAGGAAGCAATGCACTGGCTGACAGAGTGGTCCCCGAAAAAAATCCTTTTTCTCAAACATGCAATGAAATATTGATGTTATGTACGCCTGAGACCTATCCGACGTCGCTTCGCTCGGCCGTCTATATGTCTTCGGCCGGCAACCCCTTTCGTCCCGGCCTCTGTAGTAATGTACTATTGTTAAAAAATCATACAGATCTGAGTTCCGTTCAAATAAGTCTGGAGTACCTCAGGGGTGCAATTTGGGCCCATTGCTGTTCCTACTCTATATAAACGATTTACCACAAGCATCGACTGAAAATTGCATTCTGTTTGCTGATGATACGACGCTAATGGTCAAAGGAGATATCATCAATGAATATGAGACCAATATAAATAGAGCCTTGGATGATATAATACATGGACATGCAATAATAATCTTAACATCAATTTATCTAAAACTAAATACATGCAATTTCGTTCTTACAAATCTAACCCTAAACAGCTGAACATAAGGTATAGTAATATTTTAATAGAGGCAACCAGTAGCATAAAATTTTTAGGTTTAACGGTTGACAGTCACCTAAATTGGAAAGATCATATTGATTTCGTTTGCTCCAAATTGGATAAATTTGTTTTTGCACTAAGAAAACTCAGTAGAACAGTTTCTACTTAGTATGGATACGTTTCGTCTACTTTAGATTATGGTCTCTTATTGTAGGGCAATTCGGTTCAGGTTGAGAGGGCATTTAAAGTACAAAAAAGTGCATACGTGCAATCACAAACTCATAGTTAATGGATAGTTGCAAACCTTTATTTAAAAATACAATATACTGACTTTGGCATTATTACATATTAGAAAGGCCTGTCTGTTTGTCAAGGCTCATAGGGATTATTTTCAATTACATTCCGATGTGTCTACCGGAACACAAAGGGCACAGTACAGAAATCTCTTGTATCAACCTCGATGTCGTGTTGATATATATAGACGCAATGCCTACTATTCCTGCATATTAGTTTACAATAACTTACGAAACGAAATTAACCTTTTTTGTAATATAGAATTTAGGACAAAATTGACGAAATGGCTTCATGAACATTGTTTTTACTCCGTAAATTTTTGGACATTGCACGCAACTAAATTAATTTATAACCTTCAATTGTTTTTCCTAATATCATTAGTTCATCAATATTTTTATTTGTAATTATTAATAGAGTATTATTATTATGCTAATATTTGCATGCCGTTTAAGGCTGAATATAATGTTAACATCTTATGTACATATTCTTGCAAATAAACTTTACTTTACTTTACTTTAAGTAGTCACAAAAATATATATTCAAAAAACCTACCAAGATTTTTATGTTTTAATATAAAATAAATAAATAAATTGTACAACTGTCTCTACCTAAACGCAGTATTTCACGACCAAAACAGCAATTTTCTTGATTTTCCATACAACGCCTAGTATAGGGCACAACATTGGAACGTAGTACTTTTATTTATTCTGTGCATTATTGGGAGTTGAAAGGGTTGAAAGGGGGCGACCAATGCGAGGGTATCTTGATCATATTCCTACGATAGATCTTAAGTACCCGCAACCGACGAGCATATATGAGAAGATGTATGGATGCGTTTGAAGGGAAAGAAGTATGTAATGACCGTAGTATATGGCATTCTCTGGTCTCTGCCTACCCCCGTAGGATACGGGCGTGAGTATATGTATGTTTTTAAATCATATGTGTTATTCATATTTGTGAAATAAATATGAAAAACACATATGACCACTACCGTGGGGACCAATTATCGTTCTCTCTCAACTCAGCTATGAGAGGTCACCTGTGCCCAGCAATGGGACGTATGAGTATATAGGCAAATATAGGCATACAATTTTGTGGAACATTTTCTTCAAATATTTTTGAACACGTAAACCCTAAGGCACAACGCACACTATCCGACTTTACAAGTACAAGCGGTTTCCGTGTCTGTCTGTTTTATCGCACCTTGTCGTCGCAGATACATCCCTTTACGGCGTTCATAACTCACCAACTCGCAACTATTCTAAGCGCTGGAAAACAATTCGTACCCTTGGTGGAATACCGTCGCATGTAGCTTTAGCCTGAAGGTAACGTGCGGTATTGTTCTCTTGATGTTATTTTAGCTCGTTGCTGGGTGAAAGGCTCTCGTGCAAAAGAACTTTTAGTCGTGTTTGTGGCTAGTAAGGTAATTAAACAAAAAAACAATTTTATTAGAAACAATGTGATATAAAGGGAATACTTAGGTACAGCCCTCAAGTCTTCGTAACTATTTAACGAAGTAGCAACTACAAATACAAACACATACCTACTACCTGTTCGCCCGTGCACCTTCTTACCGATACACCGTCACGCGACGAGGTGCACAAATGTTGTGCCTATATCGACGTTTCTTAAACAATGTCATCCATTTCATAGTACGGATCAAAATTCCGTAACAACATGATTCCCGAAATACCAAAGTCAATTTCAAAAATTAATTCTTACAATGAATATAAAGAAGCGACCAGTATTTACGGTCGGAAATAAATCGGTTTGTTTTTCGGGTCACGTCGGTCGCACAGCGCGGCGTTATTTTATAACGACATATGTGGGTAAGAACTTAGATTTACATAAACCCTTTTGGAATGGAGCGACAGTATAGTCGTGACAGACTGTACATCAAGTTGAGATAAAAGCGCTTCGTCTCGTTGGCTGAACGTAGAGCCCACTCACGCTTTGCGGTTAAAAAAAAGTTAAGCCTCTTTAGCACTTAGCTGGGCCGTGATTGAATGCCGTGAACTTTTGTTGTGGCCGGTGATGGCATCGAAAGCCTTGTTCTTTTATTTTTATTAAATACCTTGCGTATGGGGTCCATTACCAATTGAAGGCAAAAATCATCAATTAAAAGTTGATAGGCAGGTATACTTGTGAAAAAAGGTATTATTTTTGTTTTGAATTTCGAAACCTGGACAATGGATTGACTCCAATGGAATTTCGAACCGTTCGTTCTATGAAATGCCTATCTACTGATTATAAAGTCAAATGTATTTGTACTTATTGTATTTATTGGTCTGATATCTATTTGTGTAGGCATGTGATATATGCTGCCTGATGCGTACCAGAATAACACACATTCTGTGCAGTTTTCATGATGAATGAAATCAATGAATTAATTAAATCGCATTGCACTGGTTTTATGCTGCAGTTTCAATATACTTCGCAAAATAGGTGGCTATTTTCAAATAATAGACAAAAGGACATAGACAATAACTTATTCAAGTGTGAGTTAGAGCCCAGGGTTTGTGTGGGCGGGAGGGGTATCTCGGGACAGAGAGTTATGCGCGTGATATCGTGCGCCGGAGACGGTGGCGTGAGTAAAACAGACGGCTAAGAACCGTGAAAAGATTTAGTTTAAAAGCAACTAAAGATAAGTCAGGATTTCGAATCTACGGAGGAACGAAACTCCTTTCAGCAAGTACGATTTTATGAGGCAATTTGAGCGCCGGATTCGTTAAGAGTATCTTTTCTTTTAACGTTTGCTTGTAACAATATGCAAATTAAATAGATCGCCTGTTGTTGAAGATGTCATCTATTAGTTAAATAGACAATTCGGGGTCCAGTGTCGACGATCACTTAATCAGGTTAGTCATCAGTTTTGACTCATAACTTTCTTGATAAAGAAGTCTTGTCCCATTGTACAATTTCTGGTGACAAGATGCTGTGATTTATTTTATTTTACACTAAAGCCTAAGTGATACTGAAACATCATCACATATGACTTGTAAAGTAGTCACACTTAAATAAACCCACTTAGCAACGTATCTCTCGTATCTATGTTAAGTTAGTGCAAATGTTTGTGGCCTGGCCGCAGAGATGGCTGCCAAATGGCCGCAGATGGATTCCCTGGCAACTGCGCCGCAAATTCATTTATTTATGAGAGACCCATTTAAAAATGGTAATAAACTTAATACTTAGTAGGTATCTGAACTGTTTCATCGCTTTGAACTTAAATATTGTCGGCAAAGTTTATAAACTCACCTCCGAAACAGTTGAACTATACGTTATTTTATTTTACATTGAATGCGTTCATCAAAACGGCATACGCAGTATTAAAGAAATATAGGTATATGCAGCTTATGCAGGCAATCAGTCCACTAAAAACGTTTCTAGTAAAAATAGCTATTTTGTTTAAGACAACGAATGTCATTGTACAAGTACATAACACTAGCACTACATAAACGACTGTAGGTACTTCACTTGATAAACCTGCTTACAAATAAACCATTACCTCGGTTGATTACCGTCATCTATCTGACCTGATTGATACTTTAGATAGGCTACGCAGGTATCGTTCAAGCTGATTCTGTCTAATAACCCTCTCCCCGACACCTCACAATCTGGAATGTTCCAAGCCTAGACACAGTCTAGCCGGTATCAAGTCTATCTGAGATAATTCGATCTTCCGCAATAGATTGCAATTACCATGAGGTTATGAAGCGTCAGTTATTAGAAATCTCTTACCTTAGGAATTTCCTGGAGAACACTAAGTCCGAACATCACTGGCAACACATTTTAACCTCAAAATTGTACACGACAGGTTTTTGATATTTTTATCTGAGTTATAGCCAAAACTATCGCCTACGAATAAAGTCGAGCGTACACTAGAACGATTTTTTCAAGACTAAATTCCCGAGAACAAGTCAGCTCTAACACAATAGCCTCCAAACGTATATTTAGGTTCGATAAAATAAAACAAAAACCCGAAACAAAACCATTCAAGCTTTTGTGTACCGCCGCGTTCGCAGAAGATTGCCGGCCTTAAAAAACGCAAGTTTTTGTTGAGAAAAACATTAAACGCAACCCTTACGGCCGTGGACAATGGGTTTTTAAAAACTCTTGTTAAATGGGTTAACTTGCGCAACGCTCAATAATAAAACCTTTCCAAGATAATAGCACCTTTCACGTGTTGCGAATGCTGTTCGGAATAAATCGCAAGGAATCCCGCAATGTTTGGCCTTGTCCGAACAATTTTATTGCATCGTAAACCACTAAAAAGTACCTTGCAATGGACGTGGCGACGTAGAAAGATAGAAAGGTGTTCCGGCCCATTAAGAGCTTCAAAGAAATTTAGACGAATAATTACACCTGGCTGAAAAGAAAGTCTTTCGCCCATTGTTTGGTTTGTTTTGCGCAAATATTAATAATCGCTCATAAATGTTTTGTCATGAAATTTCGCAGGTGATATATTACAAGCATGCCTAATTGAAGTATTTTGTTGTTTTTTTGCACGGATGTTTGCTTTCTCGGTCAGTTTTGAGGTGCTTGTTGTACTAGCAGCATTAAATTTGTGACCAACGTACTCAATATACAATATACAATATTAGGAGTATATTAGAGTATTCTGTGACAATATACCTACATGTGATTATGTGATATCTATGGACAGTGCACATTGGGGTATAAACCTGCGTTTGACACATTACATAAATATTTATATAATAGCACCTAGGCACATACACACACATCTCATTAGTTTCTTATATTAAGACACGTTGCCATCAACATCATACTTCACCATCATCAGCATCAACATGCGTCCCACTGCTGGGCATAGTTCTCCTCACAGAGATGATGGGGCCATCATACCTCTAACCAAGCAACCTAAAATCTCTGGTAAGTTGATATGTGTCAATTTGCAAAATAATATTCTACTTTTTAGGGTTCCGTACCCAAAGGGTAAAACGGGACCCTATTACTAGGACTCCGCTGTCCGTCTGTCTGTCTGTCCGTCTGTCACCAGGCTGTATCTCATGAACAGTGATAGTTAGACGGTTGAAATGTTCACAGATGATGTATTTCTGTTGCCGCTATAACAACAAATCCTAAGAATAAAATATATGTTTAAGGGAGCTCCCATACAAAAAAAAACTTTTAAATGGTTGCCCGTTGTGTTCATCAGGCGCCTTGTCTCGAAATGTATGGGAAAAATAAAATCCGACTCGCACTTGACCAAAATTCTACTTGGTATTATTTAACGTTCTAATTACTGATAAAAAAAAAGTATTATTATTTAATGTAAATTAAAAAAAGGTTATAATATAATGTGTTTAATGTAGTACCCTTGGTGCGCGAGTTCGACTCGCACTTGGCCGGTTTTTCTGATCTAATTATAAGTACTCAAGTACAGTCACGCCCATTAATTTGTGACCCATTTCACATTCACTGGAACTGGAAACTTATAAGGGTGGACCCAAATTAAAGATCGCGACTGTACCTAGGTCAATATGTTAGTACTTTTGTATTCAAACGATTTTAATAATAATGTTCGAGTACCTAAGTAGTGAGCGCGAAGGCTACTTAAAAATATCCCTAAGTAGTTAATATCTCAAATTAAACAAATAAATATTCACTACCATTCAATCTGAGCATATAGTCACGTAATACTAGTAGGTACTTACACAAGTATATACAAGTATAGTGTATTGTATATATGTGTGCACGTAGGCGCGTCGCGAGCCCACAAAGCCGCCTAATGGAGCGACAATCGGCGCCACATTTCATAATTATCGCCTATTTTGACTGGACTATATCGGAGCTAACGCGTTAGTCCCGTTTCGGCGTACTGCGTTAGACGCTTTGTTGACCACCATATCAGCCCAAGGACGTCCACTGCTGGGCGTAGGCCTCCCCCAATTTAATGGGGTAAATGCCATAATCGGGTTGGCGATTGCAGTATCTCCACCGCACTCCAGGGATGCTGCTGCCCGTCCCACGGTGGTCTTGGTCGTAATTTTAGGACATACCCGGGTCACCTTTGTTTACCATTTGACTGAATTTAGTGAAGTAGGTACTATTTATTAAATATCATATTCTTGACCCAAGATTTTTCGGGAGGATTTAAGATGGCGAGAGATCCCCAGGATGCTCACAAACGGGATCATCAGTCAGACAAGCCACATTCATAAAAAGCAAATTCCATCAAGCAGTGAGGGCAAACATCGAAACCAATAGTGACAAATAATCAGGGCTACAATACCCAAAACTGATCGTGATAATGAACCTCAGGTATAAATGAGCAACTGAAGAGAGAGACAGAGTGAGAAACATTTAACAGTCAAGGTGCCCACACGCTTGACAAAGCGTAATCTCAATAAAGACTATCCGAGTGGGAAGGCCATTTGGTAATCGATTAGGTAATAAATAACTAGTGCCGTTCATGATCTGATCTTAAGGCTGAGTTGCACCAAATTACGATCACAGATCGATCAACGTTAAATATGTTGCCGACAGCTATCATCCCATAGAAACTTGTCAAACTTTCCATGCATTCAGATTTTAACGAACACCGCTTACGATTACAGGTGGTTTGGTGCAACCCAGCCTTAGACATTTTTTTATACCACGTTGGTGGCAAACAAGCGTACGGCCCGCCTGATGGTAAGCGGTCACCGCAGCCTATGGACGCCTGCAACTCCTAGGGGTGTCACATGCGCGTTGCTTACACACATGCAATAATCGAATCGAAAGTTTCACTATATTGCGGGTTACCGGAGTATAATGGGTTCAATCGATCTATGGATGTAAACGAGCTTTAGGATCAAATAGGAAGCAAACCTCGGTCGTCCAAATTTTGGCTTTCGTGCGTATCGAATTCTCTTGCATTGACGTGAGTGTCTCAAAGCCATCATTATGACGCGTTTGTTCGACATATCGGGATCACAATGCTCTGCCAAATGCGTCGCGACTTACCGCCGGCGTCACTTTTAACGGGGGTGTTACGGCCGGCCTAATAGACCTCCATTGCTTCTGAAATATCACTCGCTCCGTGGCTGTGTGGACCTATTTTTGCTTCCGGTAAGATATATGGGCTATTTTACTTGTTTTGTTAAATGTTCAAATAGCTGACATAACGATGGTGTGATTTTGCTATTGGAAGTGAATAAAGTCGAAAGTGAGTTCAAATGGTTAATTTAGTGGTCTTTTTTATATTTTTGCAACTTATAAATGAACTAAGAATAAAAAAGAAATAAAGAAACTTCTTTGGATATATGTCTGTTCTTTCTCTGGATAAATGTCTTCACATTTATCCGCTAGGTACACAAAAGAAATACAGATAAAAATGATAATTATTATATCAAAACTATATGATTAACGAAATAACACGTCTATTTTTCAACAAGATCAATCTAGTAGTGCATGTGTGTCTATGTAGTGCAATCCCCAGGAAATTACGCTGTTATTTCGTGCTATAAAAGTCAAAATTAGAAAGTATAATTACTGAAATGGTATAGTTACAACTGCATAGACTATACTCGTAGGAATTCATGATGGGTCAAAAACTGATGTTTCGACATTTTCGACACAAAAGGTTAATCGGTCTGAAAAAGTGATTGCGTTACTTTATATTCTAGTCTTAGGTAATATTTTCAACGAGCTTTTATACGTAATATGTAGATCTATGAAGAAGATATATTATTAGAAAATTACCCCCTAAAGGGGTGAAATAGTGATAAGTTTCGACACTTTCGACACAAAAGGTTAATCGGTCTGAAAGAGTGATTGCGTTACTTTATATACTAAAGGGGTGAAATAGGGGTTGTACTATTATAGAAAACGTTCATATATAGAAAATGTACTAGTATAGAAAACGTTCATTTGGAAACTGTAGAAATTTCAAAGTTCGTATACACGTTACTTATTTATATAAGCAAGATAACTGATATAACGTTTTAATCGAAATTCATCCCCTAAAGGGCTGAAAAAGGGTTGAAAGTCCATATGGAAAACATGTGATTTTCAAGTTATGAGAGTTGAAACTTTGCTCATAGGCTCTTTTTAGGGTTCCGTAGTCAACTAGGAACCCTTATAGTTTCGCCATGTCTGTCCGTCCGTCTGTCCGTCCGTCCGTCCGCGGATAATCTCAGTGACCGTTAGCACTAGAAAGCTGAAATTTGGTACTAATATGTATATCAATTACGCCGACAAAGTGGTAAAATAAAAAGTGGAAAAAAATATTTTATTAGGGTACCTCCCCTATACGTAAAGTGGGGAGTGATTTTTTTTTTCATTTTAACCCTAACGTGTGATATATTGTTAGATAGGTATTTAAAAATAAATAGGGGTTTACTAAAATTATTTTTTGATAATGTTAATATTTTCGGAAATAATCGCTCCAGAAGTAAAAAAAAATGTGTCCCCCCCCTTTAACTTTTGAACCATAAGTTTTAAAAATATGAAAAAAATCTCAAAAGTAGAACTTTATAAAAACTTTGTAGGAAAATTATTTTGAACTTGATAGGTTGAATAGTTTTTGAAAAAATTACAAAAACTACGGAACCCTACACTGAGCGTGGCCCGACACGCTCTTGGCCGGTTTTTATATAGTCAAATATGCTGAGTACAGCGAATTCTGAAATTAATTTCCTGAAAGGGTTAACAAGGGTTGGAAGTCAAACTGGATCTAGGAACATTGATTTAGGAGAGTAGGTAGGTAGGTATTATTATTTTAACATAGGCTATAATTTATCTCAAAATTCATCTCCTTAGGGCGTTAAAAGAGAGTGGACATTTTTGATAAGGAAGAAAGAAATTGAAACTTCCCTAATATAAGTACTAAGCATTAAAATATGTAGAAGAAAAAATGTTTCAGAGTTTTTAAAATATCACCCTCTGAGGAAGTGAAAAGGGGATCAAAAGACTATAAGGAGAGCGAATATTTTTTTTTAATAGAAGACTAAACATCAATCGTGAATTTTAAAGTTAATAAAAAACGCAAAATTATCTTACTCTGCAGCTAACTGCACGTTCCACTCAATTTCGCAAAACTACTATTAATTTTCCACATTCCTAAAATGATTAAACTGTAATGCATTTATCTATAAAATCTGTACGTTTGATATTCTGAAACAGGTAATGACTCATTTTGACAATATGATTTTTAATCAAATAAAATTTAGTCCGTGTGCGGGGAAGAGCATGGTACATTGAATGTAATCATTGATTAAGGGAGATTGTATGGGAGAGCAATACTTAAGCCTGCTCTTTAAACAATAGGTATATTTCAATTATTTATGTGATAACGAGTTCTATGTGGACGAAGTCGCAGGCAAGAGCTAGTGTTCATATATTTTGATGGCAACAGAGCAGATCATTATGTGAAATAGAACACTATTATTCATCGTATGGCAATTAATTCGAACCGTTAGATCTTCGAGAAGACGGTTTCGGTTGCCAGTTTAGAACATTAACAGCAACAACGTTACAAGAAAGCCATTTCGCGTCCTTCACAAGGCTCGTTAGTCCGCAGATACCCGGTAGGTAGGGTAGTACCGGTACCGCAGGTACCCCGGGAAATGCAGCGTCGGGTCATTAGTCGTAATTGGGGGGTCATTCGCGGGCACAATAAAACGGACGAGACGCCACCGTTTAGTTTCACGGGATTTCGTGTGTTTTCTAAATCAAACGTCTGTTTAGAATGGCAAAAATTTCATTCGTGCTGGTTTGATACGTCTATGGTGACATTAAACATGTGGGTGTAAGCGTAGTAACTATCTAATTGTTTAGTAGTACTTAGTAGTTTAGTTTATTAGGTACTACGTTGTTATAACTCAAAATATACTTGTCAGGTATATACAATAGAATATAATATTATAATCAACATTATATACTTGTATCTACATACCTAACTTGTACGGTACGTAAGTACATATATGCCTATTTCGTGCATTTATTTTTTTAAGACTACACATTATTTAGAATAAATAGATTTCTTATTTTTGCCGGTTAAAATTTTAAATTTACATCTATTACTTAATATATGAGCCATAAAGTCGGTTACCCGTAAAATTAGGAAAAGCAATTTCTCGCCTACTTAACGTGAACCCTGAAATATGCACCTTAACTATGTAGTCCCTAGATTAATCCAACACATCGTGTGTACCTGTCTCTATCTCATACTCCAGTAAGAAAGGGACAGTTATAAGTTTTGCCCTCTCAAGTCGTTCTTACATGAAAGTCGCCTCACAACCTTTGTTTCCAAGAAAATATACATTTTCATAATAATGCAGCGGAGTGCCGCGCGATGGAAAATTACCTGTAATGTATGTGGTGTAACGGTCATAATTGTTTGAATTATAATATTTAAGCTTAACCATGTAAGACGCAAAATTGATCCCTTTAAGCGCAATTTACGACGATTTAGAAGATCGTGCCCTTTTATATGGCCTTACTGACACTTAAGGCACAACTTGTTGTTATTAGAAGGAGGAATCGGAAACTTCCAAAGATATTTTATTTGCAAGTTAATTGTTTTTCACCACTAATTTCTAATCTAAATTGGAGTATTTCGAGTAGATCATTTTAAATAATGTTGTTTCATCTATTTCTTTCGGCACTTTAATCCAAATATAAAAACGATTAAACATTTATCAGAGACTAGTGGCGAGCGTGGGAGTGAAATTGGTCGGCAAAAACCAATCAGTAGTTTATTTACAAAGGTCCAGCCAGTACCAGAATTAAAACCCGGCACGCTATCACAATTGGCAATAAGCAATCTCTTATCAGCACATCTCTACGGCCGCTTAACATGAACAGAGAGCCGCAGCCGAGGCCGCGGGCGCGGACTAATCTCCATAACTTTAATCCTTTCCCCTCGTGGTGCCAGGAATCCAATCAAACAGTACAAGGATACCCCCAAATCCCCCCCACACCCCTAGCCTACGCAGCCTGTCCCAGAGTAATTATCAAAGCTTTAATGACGTCATAAATCGAGTGTATAATCTAATCTGGAAAAGCCCCGGGCTCCAGCGCGCGGCTTAATGGTGTGAAAGCTGCCTTATCTCCCTCCATGTGTGAATAGAGCTTTATACGCGGCCGCCTGAAAGCGGCGGGAAACTTTGGAAAAATATGTCGTAGAATGTTCTAGATAAGAATGTGGGGCGAGAGCACTTTCAAGTTTAATAGAAAATCGAACGTTACCGTGCGATATGTGTTTGCTAACAAATTCTTTGAAAGGCTTGAGTGTGCGGTAAACATAACTGGAGTGCTTCCTGAAGATGTTGTCAATAAAGCTGTAAACGGCGATTGGTTAGTGCAAGTTTCCTGCGCATCACCCTCAGCCGGAGCGGTACACTCCTTTTCATGAAAATATATCAATTTTTCATGATATATCAGTGCTTTGGCTGGTTGACAAGTTCTTATGTATCATTCATAATGTTAAACTACTTATGCTGGGTTAGCTAAATTTGTTATGAGAACATGGAGAAGGTTTTAGGTATAATCAGATAAATACATGTACTCTCTCACACACAAATAGATACAATGACAACGACACAATGTTTAACAACTTCTTAATTGGTTCATTGCATTTATAATTTCACTAACTTAATTTTAATAATGTTGCCTCTAATGTCTCCCTCCTGCGATACAGGCTATGTAAGTACCTACCTGTGCCTAGTTGCAAGACTTGTAATCCTATACTATTAAACAAGCAATGTTTGTATATTTATTTGTAATTGAAATCTCGAAAACCGCTCTAACGATTTTAATGAAAATTTACTATATAGGGGTTTTCGGGAACGAAACTAAAATTCTAGCTAGGACTTACGTATCTTCGGAAAAACTTTGTACCCCGGGAAAACACCAGCATAGCTCGGCTCGGCCGCCCAGGTACTATTGTGGTAGGTTGGGTAGTATAGTTTAGTAGATTGGGTTTTTTGTGTTTTAAGAAAGTTGGCAATTTAATAAACTCAGAAATCTAGTTCGTGTAAATTGGCTGCCAAGAAAACATCTTAAATAAAATAGCAATTACTTCCAACGCCTCACCCATAAAATTTTGAAAGTAACCATCAAAACTTATCAAATTACCGACACTTCCTCAGCGTCCCATCTAATGCTCCGCAATTTCGCGCGAGATTTCTCAGCGAGAGGTCAAACTCTCTGTAACCAATCGCAGATTACAGATAATAGTTGATGCCAGACTGTTAGTGCCGCCGGTCTTCCGAGCCTATTATTGAATTACACGCCAAATCCAATTTATTACTTTTCTGAAACTGCTTTTACAAAATCAAGCACAATTTTATTACCATCAATCCGCTATACCCGCGCCGATTAAACAAAAACTAAACTAGCATGTTGGAGACTGCGTGTTTCTAATTTTACTAGCGTCGTATTTTATTATTCTGTGGCGATGTTTGCAGCGGAGTGTTGTTATAGGTAAGAGTTTCTCAGACGATTTGTTTTATATTGATCGTGTCGAATGAAGAGACGATTTTAACAAGGATTCGATTGCACCAAATCGAATTGTCGCATTGTGTGGTTCTCACGTTTTTGTTTCTTTAGCATTTCGTGTACGTTTCGGTAAATTGATTTGTCAACGATGAATTTTATGAAGATCAACTGCTGAGATGAATTTTGCTGGAATTTCATGATAAGAAGGTCAATTCAATGTTGGTACATACAAGACGCGCAAGAGTTTTGAATAGGTTGAAAATGGAATGAAAATAAAACGATTTAGAAATACGTCACAGAAAGGCAGACAGGAATCTTTTATAAAAGATAAATCGGACAATAAATCAAAAACAAAAAATCAGAATCAAAATATCTTTATTAGCATTAACAAAGTATATAAATATCACTGAATGATAAGAAAGACTGCTTTTTTATGAATACGTCATGGAAATACTTGCGAATGTGAAGTTTTTAAAGTAATTCACTACACAAATCATACTGTAGTGTTTACGGAACTTACTGAACGCTCTTTTGGTGGTTAGATTCAGTTTTATTTATATGCTTCTTAAATACTTAGAAAATTCTAATTCACTTTAAATGTCTCGGAATGATGGCAACTCTTCCATGTAGGTATACCTACTAGTACAAACTAAATGATGCAAAAACCCGCTTCAGAAGCTGCCCGGCGCCACATCGCGACGTAACGGCACTACACGATCCAACCATTATCCTAAAATTCATCTCTCAGCCCCCACTCTTAATGAACGAATAAATAAATCGGGCCCTCCGTGTAAACAACCATAGTACCCCTGCAAGGGGTAAGTGGGTTTCGGTGTACACAATATGTATGTGTAATGTATGTCTGAGCATTAGCAGTGTTTATATCTCCTGCTGTCACGCTGAAGGGTTAGGTTAAGGTGGAGTTTGTGACGTGCCTGGTGGAGTGATGTACTATGCAGTATTTAAGCATTTGGATGAAACAGTTTACTTTTATCAGTTCGCATTCCATGTCATGCACTGAAATAAAATAAATAGCTCAACTAGTTTAGCTACTTGAGGAATAGCCAGATTGTGCTTTACTAAGCATTATACTTAGTAACCAAAATTATGCTAATTTTCAATAACTAATTTTGATTACTAGTAAACTCTCAGTTTGCCAGTCCTCCGATTTAGTTACTAGCAGCTAACATTTGGGCTACTGTTAGCAAACCTTTTTTTTCAGTGTGTCATAAGTTTATCACATTCAAGTCTGTATTCTAGCTTTCAAAATTAGAATGACAAATTGATGTAATAAGGTCGAAACGCACAGAGCGGGCGCGGCGCGGGGGCGGTTTTGGTTTTTTGATCTTTTCGATACTGTCGACTGTCATTACTGCTTCATATGTCACACACGTCGCCTCCGCTCTACCGTGCTACCGAATACCGCGCGGTTTTTTGGCACGACGGCGACGTCCCCCAGACCGCGTTCGCTTCACCACAAAACCGCCTCTGTGCGTTTCAAGCTATAAGCCGATACGACATACAGATGGAATCGCGGCCTTGATGTAGGTATTCCATTGATCAAATTAATCGTAATTTAGCTACCGTTAAGGTTCAATGATCATATCTAAAAAGTATACGTATATTTTTATAAGTTATGTATGTCACTTTACCAAACTGTCATTCTTACTAATGGAAAATGTAAATCATAGCCACAAATTGGCGTCATAAACTTATCAGTCAGTTACGCCCGAACAAACCGATGCGAGCTCGTATTTATACCTCGTGAGCCACAAATTTTGTTCGTCCTCGATTATTTTCACAACGTGTTGACTGCGCGATGCCTTACTTCTTGGGAAAAAAGATGATGCACACAATTGTTGCTTGTCAATTGGGATCACTTTTAAATTATGCTTTAGTATTAATTTAGTAAATTATTATTTTTTCATTAAGGATTGGTATTTAGGTATCTAGGTAATTTAACTATACAATATAAGCACAATTTTATACAGTGTCCTCCAATCTTATATAATATCTCTGGGGAAATGTAAGTACAAAATTGTAGGGTGCATATAAGTAAATTGAATCATTCTTGCACATTATTACGTGTTGCCGAACTACCATTGCTGATGAAAATAAATTACCTACCTACTTTCGGAAGACAGACAAGTAACTTGAAAAACATTTCATGGAAAAAACTCGAGGGATTTAGTATAGGTAGTAGTAGGCGTAGGTAATGGAAGAATTTAAAACTTCAATTCCAAAGTAAAATCCGCTACTAAAGTCTCAGTAAAAGTAATAAAGGTACGATAAATTACGCTGGAAGAAAGAATTTAATATTTCTGTGTTTTCCCTACATACGTAGACGTTACTTACAACGATATGCGAGACAAGAGAAGATATGTGACGCCATATTATAGTGAAGACAAGTAGGTACAAGCGAAGCGACATGGCAAAAACAGGAATATATCATTATTAATATTACATTTATGAAGAAGAATTAATGTAAAATAATAAACGTGTTTGGTGCATTCCACGAGAATGTCGCTTACGTTACGCAGCTAACACTGTATGGCAGGTGCCTTAATAAAACGCACAAAGCTCGAGAACATACTGTCAATGTATAAGCCAAAGTAATGAAATATCAGAAAAAAATTGGCCTCCTAACATTTTTAGAAGTATTTTAAGAGAAGCGTGTCGTAAGCGACATTCTCGTGGAATGCACCTTTTGTAAAATAATAAACTGAAATGGCAGATTACAAGAAACTAACGTACCTGTTGGTTTCGAGCTTTCTATAGGTCTACCGTTTAACACAGATGGCCTTTACGCGGCGTGCGGCGTAAGAAAGCAGTAAGGGAGATATCAAATATAGCGGACGGGGAACAGGAGCCCGGTAATAGGATTGTGTTAAAAAAAATCCGGTAGTTAGGTTACATTATCAAAAATATAAAACACGTATTTTTTTATTTTCTCAATTAAACAAAAAATGTGATACTTTTTAGCACGGCACGGCGTGGATGTCGCGAGCCCCACTCCTAAACTTTGAAGCGATTTTTGTCATCTTTAACAAAAAAAAAACAAACAACCTTACTTTTTTTTTCAGTCAAACATGACTAACAAAAGAAAAAAATATGTCTCCAATATTTGATAATCTGGACTAATTACAATACGCCTCTTACACACATACAACAGCCGCGTGGGGGGCGGGTTACAGGTTACCGAGGTATAATGAGTTCAATCAATCTCTCAAACCCCGCCACACTTAAGAGTGCGCAGTACGTTCGGTTCTCCATACAAACGTATTTACGCTCTCATTTTAAAACGCCATGCTAGAATAACGTGAAACTTTGTATACACAATGGGATTCGGCATATCTAGGTCGGAAATTAGTTTCTGTTGCTTGAAATTATAATGGTGAAAAAATACATCGATTATTAACGTTTTCATACAAGCCGTAAAAAACTCCAAAAACCGCTGTATTTTTTTTTACAATTTCTAGCAACAGAAACTAATTTTCGACCTAGATATGCCGGATCCCATTGTGTATACAAAGTTTCATGTTATTCTAGCATGGCGTTTTAAAATTAGAGCATAAATACGTTTGTATTGAGAACCGAGCGTACTGCGCCCTCAACCCTTAACTTGGCAAGAAATAGAGAATGTCCCTAATTCTAGCCTCGGTGACGCTGAATAGTCATACTCATACTAGCCAAGAAAAAAATACAAAAAGATGGTCAAAGAGTATGGGAAACCCAGGGGACGTTGCCAAGTTAAGGAAACTTGCAGGCGATTCTTGTATCGTTGTTCGGTGTATGTAACCTAAATAGGACTTTAGGGATGGTTGTGTGTCTGCCGGCGTGCGTCAGTCGCGTCTTAAAAACGTCGGAGCGATCCCAAGGCTGTTTAATTTCAACGCGCTGATTCAGCGAAGCGTTGTTTTGAAGACGACTCCCTTACAAATGGAAAGAAATGTGTTCCCTAAGCGAAATAAGCATGTGTGAAGCAAACTATGAAGTAGGCTTTGAACCTGTCAAGTAGACTGATACTACTTCTTTCGTCGGCCTGTTTAGCCTAGTTGGTAGTGACACTGCGTCTGAAGCTAGAGGTCCCGGGTTAGAATCCCGGCCAGGGCATTATTTGTGCATTTATAACGGATACAGTACAAGCTTTGCTTAGTTGAGACTAGGTCGATTTGTGTAAGATTGTCGCTCAATATTTATTATTATTATTTGGGTACCTTTGTTGTACCTAGAGTACCCTGGTATGTCATGTAATGTACCTGCGTTTAAGATTGTAATTACACTGAAACATAACTTGCCTTTTGTATAATCTTTTTTAATCGTTTCATTACCGTAAACTATTTCCATTATTTATAATTCTCTCTCTCTTTCTCTCTCTGGCAGTACATTGCACTGTACTCTACATGTACTGTGAGATGCAAACGTGTCTTTTCATTCCCACCTAACAACAAAGTTGCACCTTCAATCCTTTGTACGATACATACAAGTCACTGGCGTTATGCAAAAAAACCTATGCATCGAATTGAGTAGTGCTCTCAGAAATATGAACCAATAAATTAATTCGCCGTCATACGAGCCATGGGACATATTTTCGAGTAAATTGTATCTAATACAACCATATTTTTTGTACTTGACTGTACCCTTAAGTATTATACTGACATAGAGTTAGATATATAAATCATTTATTGATAATAAAGTGAACATTACAAGTCAAATAGCTTACATCAAAACAACTATTATACATTAATATTTTAATATTATTTAATAATTCCTTAAAACAATAAAACATTTTTCGACGAGCCACTTTTTAAATTTGATTTTAAATATCGGAAGACTGACAGCTTCCTTTATAGTTATATCAGCTGCATACAGTAGTAGTTACTTTGTTGGTTAACTTAATTTTCCCTATTTAGTTGGTAATAGTAGTAAACCCACCTACTTACATCGAGTAAAGTCATGTTTTTATTATCAAGAGTAAGCTCTTCCATCTACTGCTCGAGATCTTAATGGAACGAAAAGTTTAGATTACGCAAGACACCCAATATAGGAATCCAAACAAGCCGGCAGATAACGTGCGCCGGGGTATTTACTCATCTATTTAAAGAACCAGGCCCATTAATTTTCGGCCAGGCATTATTTACAGGGCTAAGTAGACACGGAGCGGGTTCTGTAACACGAGAGTCGAAAGCTTCCAATAAATCTCCTGGATACACGATAAGAATCGATGTCTCACGCAACGTAGGTTTTTATTTATAACGCCGCCCCGGTATATAGGTACGGGAGAGTGGGTGTACGGTATTAATGCTTTCACTCGAAATATAAATCGAGTTTCGACGTTTTCGCCGATACGCGGCGAGTTTTTCGACTGTCGAAAGTTGATTCGAACGGGAAGGTAAAGCCTGGTCTTCACCGGCGAAAATTATGAAACAAATTAGTATATTGCAACCTTGCGAATAGCCAGGAATAGGTATTGATATACAAATAATATATTACTCTCAAAGTGGCACGGGGATAACATGCACCTTTAGCTCTTTTTAAACAAAATAAGTCTCAAAGGAGTTGTGATCCTTTTGTATTTGTAATGAAGACGCAGCGTTATGTAGGCAGGCAGAGGCAAAATGAATTGAATGCGTCTGAAATTTATTGAATGTGAAAAAACGCACCTCAGTTCTGCATGAGTGTAAATCTGATTAAACTTGAGTTAAGATAAGTACAAATGTAAAACAATTTATTGCACGAAACTACATATTACACAGCCATATATAACTCTACCCGCGTTACATAATTATCCCCCTATCACACGACAGAATTTCGGCGATAAAAAACTCCAAGAAATATATATCTGTATTTATTTTCTGTGTATGAAAATGAAATATCAACGTAGGAAAATGGAGACCGCACAATAGCTTCTATAAAAGGGAAAATTAGGTCACGTCAGTAGTGGCTATGCCTATCAGCAGAGACTGACTACAAAGTCTACCTAGGCTTAGTTCCGCGCACTGCCCTTCACTCATAATAGGCATAAATATTTTTTTATATTTCGGAACTTGACGATTAAAAGGTATATATTTTGTTATGGTGGTACTACATTTAATGTCATACCTGCCACCATAAAAAAATATGTTATGCCATCGATAATGTTAAAGCAGGTTTTTCATCTACTAATAAAATTAAACCTGTTAAACATGAAATTAAGGTCAATGCCACACTTTATTACGAAAAAGTCGGTAATTACAGTGTGACATCTACGCATCGAGATTGATAAGCGCGCACATATGTTCAAAATGGTGGTCGTCGAACCCGAGCTGGGAGTGTTTCGGCCGGTCGAGGCCGCTACGGACATTCATCATCCCCGTCTATGCCCCACGGGGTTCTTATAGCTCGCACTGATGAAAAGATTTTTTCGGGGACACTTTTTCGATGTCACGTCAACAAAAATTGTGCTGCGATCATTCGGTTTTCTGTCTCGGAATTAATTTTATTCTTGCTTAGATAATGCATCAGAGAAATCGGATAAAGTATCCTAAAGTAAACGTCCCAGTGCTGGACACCTTAATGCTCAATAGATGACACCTATTGATCACTTCTGTCATTGTGACAGAAGATTGAATAATGAACATGTATTGGATCTGTACCGAGCACTATCACATTTACCTTATATAAGGAGAAGTAGTTTCCTCAAATATTTACATAAAGTAGTAATATATAAAACTGATGGTGATGTACTTTACACTCTACTTATTTACTTATTAAATGAAAAATGAAAAAGTAGATTTTTTTAAAAGGTTTTAGTTTTCTAAAATATTTACATAGAGTAGTAATATATAAAACTAATGTAGAATTTGTACCTTACCCTCTATTAAATAAAAAAAAGAAAAAGTATTGTAGTAATATATAAAACTAATGTAATACTAGTATTTTACCGTCTACTTAATGAAAAAGTAGATACCTGTTGTTAAAACGGTGCACCTAGATAATTAAAGTTGATAGTGTTTTTATTTATGTGACTTATTTGAGAAAGGTGCAAAATATAGGTACTGTTATCAATTATCATTATGGAAAGCGTTGTTAATTGTTTTAATTACCACTAAATACCTGGATCAAAAGTCTCATAACGTGTATTTCCTAAGATAAAAAATATTAATTAATTCAACACCATGTATTTTCTCGGCATCGTCTTTATATTGCATCAAATTCCATGCAACTACCACCTAAATAGATTTATTTTATAGAAATTGTGGCAATGTGGAATAATAAATTAAAGGTAATCTAGTAATAAATTTGGTACTTACTGCATTGATATCTGCTAAATGAAAATACGTTCGGCAATAATTCTGTAATCTACGTCTATTAGATAATGCGCTCCAATTATGGATGTTAATTCATGCAGATGAGGGCACTTTATCTTCGAATTATATCAATGTAACGGTATTTCTGAGCGTCTGTTTTTTCCCGACGGAAAACATTATATTTTTTAATGTCGTGCGCCATAGATACTTGGCCTTTTGCCATTTTGGGTGCGGTGCGTGAGGTGAGATACGGGAGGGGCGAATGGAAATCAATACCAACTGCACACTACTCCACTGCTGCATTGCTCCAACATAAATCAGCCCCTCTGCCACCCCGTTTTAGCTTGCCAAACTAAGCGCATTCAAATCTCAATCTAATCGCTAGAACATAAGGTCTTATTCAGAACCGAAAAAAGAAGAATGGCCGCGAATCTATTTAAAATAATTTATAAAAATTGTTTGAGCTTTTATAAGAATTGTCTTTTTGGCTACGTTTCTGAAACTACTTTCTAGATCAAAAGCAAAATTCTCTGTTCCCAATCTTAGGTATCTTTAACAAGCTTGAACCTGGAATTATTATAGCTTTTCGTAATGTAAATGAAACATATTACAACATACGTAATATTCACAACTTTATATATATAGAAACTCCCGTTAGTTTCTGACATTAAAATACAACGGAACAGGTCAAACACATTTTTAAGGGCGAATATCGCTCGGCATGTTTCAAATCGGTATATGGTCCTGAATCATGAGCGCTGGTCCTGGCGGCACGTTAAGCATCATAAAGACGTGAGTGACCAGTTTGAATATAGGTATGTATGTATCTTAAAAATATTCAGTTATGTATACATGCGCTTTTCTTTACTTTGCAAAGTTAGTACAGTTCAATTACTTTTCAGTTATATGACACTGACATATGCTCGTAGTCCATTGGGTATTCTACTTTAACACTAATGTGAGTTTCGCTTACATATACACTATCTTAAAATCGTATGTTTGCAATAGATTGTCCCCAAATATTTATTAATTTATTTATATATCAGTGTCAAACTCTAAGTAATCTACTGTACTTAAGGTATTCTGGACCGGGAGATGTCCAGAGTTCGACTAACAAAACGTGACATAGGTATATCCGAGATGTCTCCTGTTTCTTGTATCTTATAACAAAAGAACAAAACAAAAGAAGACTACTCCTTGTATAACAAAAGATCGAGACATGAAACAGGAGACATATCTGGGACACATCTTATTTTATAAGTAAATTTTTTAGTTCATGTTAGGGACGAACTTAATGGCCTTCCTTTTAAATGTATGTATAAAGTAACTAACTGTGAACGTGCTTGCTTTATGATCTTATGGTTTTCCTTCCTGTTATAATAGATTACCGGAGTTAAATGGTACAAAAAGCTATGGTACAAACTTGCAACTAACTTATATATTTTATTATAAACTAACTCAACCTCCTTACCACGCCTACACCCGAAAAGCCTTAGTACCATTCGCGGAAAAAGGAAATAAATATCCTCTACCTTCTTGTACTTTTAAGGCACCTAGCCAATCTAATCTCTTTATATACAAGCAGCACATAGCATCGGACAGATAAGGAACAAGCTCTGCCAGCGGCGTGCACTAACTCTCGGCCTTTATTTATGAAGCGCTACGTGCCCCGAGCGAGCAATCCTTATACAAACTTACACATACAACTATTGACAACCTTTTCAATCAAAACACGACCTTAAGAAGTTCGAATAAAGAATGTAAGTTTTCTTTTAAGTACCATCGATAAGGTTGCTAAGGATGTCTAATTGATAACGCGCACTGTATCTGGTATTGGCATGATTTAACTCTGCCTTCGGATTCCGAGGCGCGATTTATTTGGTGTCTGTTGGTACACGAACGAGTCTAGGTTTTTTAGTCTTGAGTCCCGCGCGGGTTAGACTCATTCTTTGTTGGTGTGATTGAGAAATATATGTAGGTATGTATATCTGATATGGCCTAAACTAAAGTCATTAGTACTAACTTGCAATTGAATATTTATTGCTTTAAAAAGATCCATTTATCCAGATATGCATTTGAAGTAATGTTATCAGAGAACGTCTCTTAAAACAATTCATACTGTGCCCTGAGGCACCGAAGCCAGGCAGCTCTACAATTTCGTTATAAATTATTTATAACCAAACAAGCACACGTAAAATATTTAAAATTCATACGATGCAAATTAGTCAAGTCCGAAGGCGAAGCAATTACGGGTAGAGACTTTTAACTTATAGGTACCTAAGTTATAAATCGAAAAATGTTTTATGTGCCAACAACAAGTTAAGAAATAAATAAAAGTTACGCGGCCAGTTTTTGGGGCCACTGCTTGTGTCCCTGTCTCGCTGCGGAGCTGGTTAGGTGGGTGAAAGAGTAGGAGGATGTGATGAATTGCTATTCAGGCTCGGAAACCAGTTTATCATGCTAAAAGTAGTTTTTTTGCGATGCGGTAGGCGTCGATGGCTGCTTTACCGTGTTCTGCGAATTTGGTGATGATGAGGTGTCTTTTATTTTGTAATATCTGTCCTTGGACGTAGCGCTGTTGTGATAAATTATATTGAACAAATATTGCAAAAAGTTTGATGTGAATAGAAGGCTATCCACATTATTTTTGTAGAAATTTAATAAATGGGACATACTGAATAATTCGGTTCGTCGTTTTTGATAATAAAATATTGCACTTTTTCGATTTTTGGAATAAAAAATATAATTATTGAAAATGGTGGCGTATTAAATTAATATTCTTAAATAAAAAGCTATAATATCCGAAGCCAAGGGCTCGCTAAATTTCGAAGTAATACCTAACATTAAAGCGATCGCGAACAATTTGAAAACTTTTTAAAGAATGAAGTTGGCTTGGCGTCAAGCGAACAACCACAGTCCACTCCGCAACAGTGCGCTAACATCGCGTATAAAAACTGCAATTTGTCATTCGGTAATTTATGAATGTGTTTTTTTTTCAAATGAACTTGATAAGGAGCTATTTAACACATTCGGCGCCGACAAGGCAATTATACATACAAAAATGACACGGTTTCGTGTCACCGGCACCGAATGTGTTAATAATGCTCAAATAGTTCAATTGAAACGTCAAATACAATTTTTTCTAGTTATGGTATTGTTCCCATTCAATTACCTAACAACAAAAACCAATATTTAAAAAAAGATTCGTAAAAATATATAAGCTTTTTCATATATTTCAATTTTCTGTCAAAAACCCTTTGCTCAGAAAAATGTCCTTCCGGTCGACATTTAACGAACTGTCAATACTGTCATATTAAGTTAATCGAATTTCAGTCCTGGCGCACATCGCTACAAGCGGAAATTTCTTTTTCAATCCCTTTTATTAGAAAGAGACATCCACTTCCACTCGTATTAATTTGTTATGCAATAGGCCCCTGGACCACAATCGTCTTTTCTGAGCGCGATGAGTCGGATGACATGAGTAAGAAGTACTGAGAACATGGTCAGTCACCCAACCGTCTACTGTTATTTTCACGTGTACGTATTGTGCAATAAAGCAGGCGCCCGGTGGAATTTACTAGCGTTGAAAACTTGCCCGGGACCGGGCCGGCGGTCCGGCGGTCGGCTGAATTAGGGCCCGATATACTATGCTGTAATGGAGAGGGAAATTAAAAAGCTATTCAACATTGGATTATTTTGAGCTATTCCGTTATAATTAGACACCAGATAAGTAATCACGTAAATTTTCAAACGTACGATAGGCAGATCTGTCATGTTTGCTGTGTAAAATTACATTTAGATCTTATGCATATTCGAAAATGATGCGCAATTACCCTGCTGGAAACTAAAATGTGTTGTATTAATTTGTTGTGTTGTTCTTGTACGCTTGGCTTAAGGATTTACTTATCAAATGGGTGGCTCTGATCTGTATAGATATTTATGTCGATTGTCATATAGATGTTTTTTTAATTTAAATAAACAAATGTCAGTAACGATGCCTTAGCCCGTAAAACAACCCGCGCACCCCATGTGCTCATAATTTTTTTCTTATTTAGAACCTACCTGTACTTAAAAAAATCGTTTTGCAGTGTCGTTCCACGGGTTAACTCGGGTAGTAGTTCAAAAACGAACCATCGCTAACTGGTAATTGACCAAACAAAATAAAAGTCCCTTTGTTTTAATAGCATTGAATTTTTGGTCCTACTCTCGTATGCCATAAAATGTCCCGGTTTACCAAAATTTAGGTATCATTTGTTTTAATCATGTTATTCAAACTTTAAAACTTAGTGGATATTTACGAGTAAATAAGTTTATCACAATCCCAGCTGCCGAATGAATGTATTATAGCATAGCTATAAATATTATGGAAAAAGGAAAAACCACTAGATGAGATGAGCGGTTAATCCAATGTTGTCGTGGTTAAGAATTGTTTATACATAATTATTAGTAGAAAACTTTACTTATGTTAACGACGTTTGTATTGAAAAAACAAGTTTCATTCAACTATTTAGGTACTTAGGTACTCATTCGAGACCCGAAGAAATATATTTACTCCAAAGAAGTGGCCATTAATTTTATCGGTATAATACTACTACATATATTGTTTTTCTCATTTCAATGAACTCAATTGTATGCCTAGTAATAAAACAACTAGACTCCTTATAAACTAATAATAAACAATATCGATACAATCGAGTACCGATCACTAGGTATGGGAACTTGGAAGAGATATAGCCAAGTCCTGAATTTATGGTCAAATCAATGGAATACCAACACGGTTCGAGGCCTCCTTGTATGGTGGTCGGTGGTAATTATAGAGGGCTGGTCTTTTTGTAAGAGGTGACTAAATACACGCGACGTTTTATACGACATACTGAAGATAATTATCGAGTTTCATAACCACTTCACTGTCCGGCTATCGACATCTTTTAGATCAAAATTACCATTACCATATTATTCATGAAGCAAAAGGTCTGTAGGTATTTTTGGTTTGTTCTAGTTATTAATGGGTACACGCAGACTATGTTATGTATTATACTTATAAGTAAATCGAATAAGTAATTTGTAACATTTTTCATAAAAATGACCCTATTAGATAAAGAGGATACACAGGTATTATGGTAGCTAACTATAAAGATTCTACCAAATTTTTTAGAAAATAGTCAGGTACTAAGTATGTACGTACGCTTTTATACTTACAGTTAGAAATACATATTTACATCATTATATTTCAGATATGGACTGCTCAAACACTTACCTACTATTTATCGTCATATTTTTACCTACTGTACTGGTGTCGATATGTATCTTTCAACTTTTTAAAAATAAAATTACACGCGCAAAAACTGCAAAGAAAATTATCTGTCAAGTTATTTAATATATGTTTTCCATTTAGCGCTTGCACATTCATACATGTATACGTGTGACAGAAGCAATGAGCCAGTCCACATTGGCGAGATACTTGGGGTTCTTTTGAGCTGCCGCAGCAAGTTTTACTTTATCTCTTAACAGGAAACCTGCTGCGATGTGCTCTGCCGATTACACCTGGTGGCAAAATAAAGGGGAAAAATATTACGAAACATTTAAAATACTTTATATGATAATTACGTTGATCAATGGACAAAGTATGTATATATGTATAAAATCTATTTCCGAAAATGTCTTATCGTGTTTTACTTCCACCTACTTATTCTTCTTCTTCCTTGCCTGCTCCTTTTAATTGGGGTCGGCCCTCCTCGTCCGTAGCTTCCTCGGGCCTTTTTTGTCCGGATAGCCAGTGCTTTCCATACAGGGTATTCCTCATCTCACCTCATCACATGCTCGTAACATCTCAAACCGCTCTCTGCCATCTTCTCCGCAACGACAGCCACTTTGAAAGAGCCTCTGATGTGCTCGCTGCGTACTTTATCGAGCCTGGTCACTCCCGCTACCTATCTTAGCATCTTCATCTCGTTTGTGCTCATCTTTTGCTCGTGTATTTTCTTGACGTCCAAGCACTCGGAACAATACATCATGGCGGGTCTAACTGTTGTTTTATAAACTTCGCCCTTCAATTGTATGAGCATTCGATGATTCGACTGTCACAGATTACTTCTGTAAGCGTTCTCCATGGTATCCACGCTGCCTTTGCTCTGTGAGTTACATCTGCGTCAATGTTTACAGCGTCAGATAGCATTGAACCGAGGTATTCGAACTGACTAAATTTTGGTTATGGCTGACCAACAATATGTATAACAGTGTTAGATAAAGGTTGGCCACTGAAGTCACATTTGAGATGTAAAGTCTTGTTTCTGATGCGTAGTTGTTAGCCCATTGTCTTCCAGCGCTTTTCTCCATTGCTGGAGAATGGTGTTTAATTAGTTCACGCATTTGGCTACGTGCACAACATCGTCCGCATAGAGCACACACCATGGTAAGGGAGGCTGGATGTTCTCCATAGACGAGTTGAATAACAGTGGGCTGAGGGCAGAGCCTCGATGCACTCCAACTTTAACCTCGAACGGTACGCTAAATCCAGCAAAGCTTCTCACTTGCATTTTAATTCCATCATATATATGTCTTTTACTAAAGTTATGTAGTGTTCTGGGATTTGTTGTGCCATATTAACTTATGGATTGCCATATTAACTTTCGTGGTATCCTATCGAAAGCCTTTTCGACATTTATAAACACGAGGTGTAAATTCTCCTTATTGGATCGATGTTTCTCCATAAGTATTCGCACGGTCTGGATGGCATCCGTTGTGGATTATCCTGGCACAAATCCCCATTGACTGTTGTGGAATATGGATACTAGTTTCGTAAAGCGGTTTTTCAGTACGCGTCCACATATTTTCAATGTGTGCGATGTAAGCTAACCCCTATAATTACCACATTCGCATTCTTCTTTACTTTTAGAAGGTGGCGGCAAGGCGGCATAGCGACGCACTTAAAATAAGAATAGGATTAGCTAAGCAGGCTTTCAATAACAAAAAGTACCTATTCACATCAAACATATCGCAGAGAACTAAAATGAAATTCATTAAAACCTTTATCTGGAGCTTAGCATTATATGGGTGTGAAACGTGGGCCATGACGCAAAGAGGTAGAGGAATATTGAAGGCTTTTGAAATGTGGTGCTGGCGAAGAATGGAGAAAATCAGATGGGTAGAAAAAGTCACAAATGAAGAAGTCTTCAGGAGGGTAAAAGAACAAAGAATATTGCTAGTGTATAAATTTTATACGGGCGTATATTGTAATGGAGATTAAGATTGGACCTAGGGAACCTATTTACATTAATTTCTTTAGGAAATTTGGATTCTTTATTTTTCATACATAATAATTAAGCACGCAATGTATTGCATCCATAATAATTTACGTACCGATGCGTCATGTCAGTACTTATTTACATTAGTTTGCTTTATTAATTAAGTCAAGTTGCTAAGTCCTGATTGTTCCTATCAAACGAAAAACATCATGGGTAAAAGACAGTTTCTAAAAGTTATAACAAATAAAGTAAACAAACTTGTTATATCAAAATAGCTTATAACTGCTTACATTGCTGCTCAGTCCGACTTAAAAAAATCGTTACACCTAATTAATAATACTATTTAACAAAATTATTATCCTATATGAGTCGTAGGTATTAATTGATACTATAGGTGGAAAAAGTATACGCCCGTATAAAATTTACACGCTGTAGAAGAGGGAAAATGTTTGATCACCTTGTACGACATGATTCCTTAAGAAGCACCATTATGGAGGGGAAAGTAGAAGGCAAGAGGGGAAGAGGGAGACCGAAAATAAGGAACATGAAACAAATAAAAGAGAAAATAGAAGTCGTGTCGTATAAGGAAACCAAGGAATTGGCTCTGGATAGAATAAAGTGGAGAGAACTGCAAACTTCATCGGCTACACCGACAAGAGTGTTACTCATAAATTCATGATGAAGGATAAGATTGGAGAGTTTTGTCAGCCACTCTATAGACTCGCTATAGCGATTGGCCCAAGTTAAGTTTCCATACATCTGTAGGAATACTATCTGGCCCCATAGCTTTGTAAAAAAAAGTAAAAAAAGTAAAAGTAGTTTATTCTTCAAATTAGGCATATTACATGCACCTATGAACGTCAATAAACTACCACCGGTTCGGAAAAATAAACCTCTGCCACGAGAAGAACCGGCGTAAGAAACTCGGCGAGGTGTCATTTTTTCAAAACAATATACATTGTATAGTTAAATATAAATTACAGTGTCAGCTACTACAAAATAACTGAAATAACAATGCTACAGTAGAAAATATATTTTCGCGATAGATTACCCGTGCAGGACGCTATCACTGCCAAACATCCCTATCCATGATGTAATCGTTTATCTTATAATATGCTTTTGAAATAAGTGTTTGTTTTACTACAGATTTGAATTTAGAATTACTAAGTTCAGTAATGTGTTTAGGAATTTTATTGTAGAATTTGATACAAATTTTATTGTAGAATTTGTAGTTTTTCATTTTTCTCAAGGCTACCTGTACCTCATCCAGGCTGATGTTATCCAGGGCCCAGGGGTCCGGCTGTTTCCGGATTATAAGGCATTTGACTAGGAAATTCTTCATTCAATAAATGCAGGTAGTATTGGTACCATATGCGGTTGATTTTACGTATCTCGGTTAGTAGGTGCCCATTATCGTCCTTGGTGTATTTATCGATTTGAATAAATACACCTACTTATTTATATTTAAAAAAACCTTTGTTTATTAAACTCGATTATATTTAATTTAAACTCGGTTTTGTCAGAAATAGAGACAAAAGTGACATTTTTTTTTAATCATTGTAGCAGAATTTGAGGTTTAAGTATTTCATCATAGCCCTTAACGAACTTATATCATGCATAATAATTAAAAATTGATTTCTAAATTACAAATGATTCTGCATTTATTGGTCGCAAAACTAACAAAACACCACAAAACATGGCAACAGTTAACGGCTTAAACTTATGTTATGAATTCATCGTAAGCATTGAAAATAGTAAAGACCTCATTAAATCCGTCGTGTGAAACTAATTTGTTAAACAATAATTTTAGATGATTAATTAGATGCTTGGCTTGTATCGGAGCCAAAGCGACACATTACTCACCAACGCAATCATGTGGAACATTGGCAATCAATAATTGTAACATGCCTTATTGCGGTAACAATGCACCGCTCAATTGTTCAGTTCATTGAACCACTTACTGAGGTTTAGTTGTTTTTTTCTGCGTATTTGTCATGTATTTAAATACATACTCTGTTTTTGCCATGCTTTTTATATCTATACTTTCTCGCGCGTCTTCTAACTAAGGCATGCATTCTATATTTCTAAAACTATCCGACGTCAAAGTATGTCTATCTGAGTGTCGGTAAATTATTTTCTCGTTTCACCTTTGAACTGCTAAACCGATTTTAATCAAAGTGGTCGAGTTTCCGAGAAGGATGTACAAGAATAACTAAAAACATGAAATTCACCGACAATTCCTTTCATTTATGCATGGGTTAAAGGTTTATACTCAAATGGGATTGATATTAACTATATAGATATAACGAATGAAGTTGCGGGCAAGAGCTAGCATGTAATTATTTACATATGTGAAAATGTTTTAAAGTTTAGAAATTCAAATAGTATATACGTACCTATACTTACCTAGCCTCTGATAGCCTTTTTTTACATTGTCTCTTATAAAATATTAAGTATTTTTAAATGATTTCTTGCCGACAATGTTTCAAATATTATAAAATTTTAACCTTAAAAATATTAGAAAATGAAATTGTGACCGTAATAATCAGCCTGCCTACGTTTTTTTGCAATGGTGTGTATCTTACCAATACCGGCTGCGCTGCAAGCCCAAAAGAGTGTACTAGGTACGTAGTTTCAAGGAGGTCAATTTTAGGTCATCTTAAAAAAAGTGATAAGTAAAAGATATTTAACAGTTCATTATCAGTGTGGCTTATAATTGACCTTTTTGCTGGTGTTATTACGATTGGTAATAATACGGTACGCTGAAGAATGTTAAAGTTTTCGAAAGTATTATTGCACTCACTATACCTGTATGAAATATCAGTATTTACCTAATTACGTCGAAACCGAAACCTGTCTATCTGAAAACGAAGCAACAGGCTCTTTCCATTTCGTTCTGAATTGCGATAGGTACTCGTATCTGATGGACGGTATTCACGAAAAAATATTTTAGCTCTAAAAAACTTCAGATTTTATGTACACGTAGGGTCCTTTGATATTGACCTGAGCGTTCTCTTTTGCTACGATGGAAATTTTGACTTTTTGTGAAAACACGTGTATAGATATGACTACGTAATAAACGTGAGCCAGTCTTTATAAATCCAATTATATCGTCATCATCGACTTCAAGATGCATTTTTCATTTTGTTACATACGACTAGGGTTTCCGGGAAATTGCACAAAAACTGGTCCCAGAACTCCAAACCATACAAAATATTAAGGGGCAAAATGTCAATCTTTGTCATCGATCTAAGTAAATTACCTGTGTAAGAGTACGTAGTAACGTACTAGGAACACGTTACTTCTAAGTTCCTTCAAAGATAATGATGTAATCACCCGGTTTCAAATCAAGCATGTAATTATAACTCCATTACCCTTGTTAATTGCAACTAATTGACTAGAATCTGAGCATGCGTTGCAATCCATTGCGTTAATTAAGTAAACGCTACGTAGCTCACTGATTAGATAATTTAATGAGAGTTGAATGTGAGATTCAATCAGGTGTTGGTATTCATCTTTGCTAATCTTTGTAGGTGTGAGAAAAGCTATGCGTTATGCCCAAGTATGTACCTATTTTTTAAATGGGAAATTTTAACGTGTATTCTGTTGGTGCCATATTGTTGTGCCATTCTTAAATACTTATATGTGTATATTGTGTGTTGTTATGTAAACCACAGTCGAGATCATAAATATATTTAAGTTCCCAAAGGTTTAAAAATATCTGAGCAACCTTATGTCCTTAACACCTTTATCGTATTCACATATTTTTGATCACTTTGTAGTTGCACGATCTTCAAACTCTAAATAAAATATTGTATTAGTATTTTTTAGACCTGCGCTTGAATTGTGTAGTAGTAAAAACTACATCATATTTCATAGTGAAATGCATATACGTATTATATATGGTAAACTATGCTCGTATATATGCATGAAATGAGGGCAATTTGTATCTAGGTATATATTGAAGAGTGAATCTACTACTTGTAGCAGTTGAATCTTTCAATTCCCTGACTGTATTATGGACCTTTTCATATTCTAGAACCAGAAAATTTAAAGCATAAAGTTTATAACGCAGAAATTAATTATTATTATGCCGATAATGAGTAAAATAAATTGTAAAGTAGGCGTTGCGTAACCAATTATCGCTTAGAGACAGCTTACGTTCATTGCGGTTGTTATCTAAGTTGTTATACGTTAATAAATAAACAGCCTAGACAGAAAAACAATCAACATTGTGACGAAAGTACACCTATTAAAAGTCGACGGAAAAATTTAGTTCATGTTCTACAAATCTATCACAGAAAAGAAGGACATATAATAAAACCGAATTTAGGACCTCCTCCTTTTTATGAAGTTTGTAAAAACAAGAAATGCCTAAAGATTATTCTAATTTGGACCGTTTGTCCTCTTATTTTCGTCCAAAATAGGGTAAAAATCAATATTCAGAAAAATATCTAAAGACATAAAAGGTTTAACCAAAGTAAATATGATCTGGTGGAAAAAATATAGACCTAAAAATACAGTCAGTCGCCGAAAAAAAACCGGTCTTAAAGAAACTGATCTTATTATATTTCACGAAATAGCTTCTGTATCTATTCCCCCCTAAATCCCTTGGGATTTGATAAATCACCATCCCACCATACATACTCAGCCTAAAACTATATAGATGGGTTATACGAAAATTATTCATACGTCTCCAGCAAAAGGCTCTCACCGCATGACGCCGTACAAACTTACGGATGAATACATTTAAATAGTAAACGCGACACTGTCGGAGATTTAGTGTGGCATAATGTAGCTAGCTACATAAGTTCCATTACTCACGGACATAACTCGTTCTGTGTTATAAATACGCGCGGACGCGGATCGTGGTAGGGCTACAGAGGGACCGGATTCGCTTCTCATCAAGTATACGTATCTACGAAGTACTACTAACATCGGTAAAATAACATACAACATTACTCTTAACGTAATCGACGTATGTACGTATATAGATTATTCTAGTGACAACTCTCGTTTCCTTGGATGGGTAGATATCACGGATTCCAACTTGCTGTCTGTGTAAGACTTTAACGTCCACTTAGTGCTATATTAGGGCGAATACAGGGTGTTGCCTGTAATAGGAGCAATAAATTAAACGATACACTTTTGAGCTCTCCAGCAATTATTTCCAAATGGTTTTAACTAAAAAAAAAAAGTTTTTTTGTTGGGATTTTTTTCGCACATGTAGCTTATATGTACATTTTTACACTACTGGAGTGATATTAATAACTATTTATTCAAAAAACACTGGACAATTATAAAAAAAATTAAAAAATCCCAAAAATATACTTTTAAACCAAAAATGCGACAACGATTATGAGTCATAACTTGAAGCAAACTCAAAATTAGCATTGACTGCCGCGCTATAATCTCTGGGTGCCAAGATCCATTACTTGGAGATCATAACATTAGTTCAAAATTTCTCACAATTGAAAAAATATTTTTTTTGGACACAAGAGGTTACTGCAGATGATCTAAGGAAGTGTCCTTTAAATTTATTGCTCCTATTACAGGCAACACCCTGTATAAGTAATATAGCCACCAAGTGGATGCCGCAAGGGCGATAGGTAGATATGTAGGTGGGCACATATCACCATTCCTACTCCCCATTCCCATTCCAGTTCCGTACCATTACTACCATTATCTATAAAAACGGCAAAAAAACATGTCTGTTGTATGGGAGCCCCCTTAAATATTAATTTTATTCTGTTTTTCCACTATTTGTTTTTATAGCGGCAACAGAAATACATCATTTGTGAACATTTCAACTGTCTAACTATCACGGTTCATGAGATACAGCCTGGTGACAGACGGACAGACAAACGGATGGAGTCTTAGTAATAGGGTCCCGTGTTAGCTTTTGGGTACGGAACCCTACCAAAGGGAATCCGGGTTAATGCACGTCGTCACTGACAGATAGTACCCGGCAGCAACGCAAGCGCACCGTTATAAACACGGTGCGTACGGACATGGTTTAGGGTTCTGTCGACCATTACTCGCCGCACAAAGGGTTTGTTAGCAGAAGTTATGAAGAACTACCTCTGCTGTTTGCCTTGAATAGGCTGGGATACATGCCTGGGGGTGTAGGCACATAGGGCTATGTATCTGGATTATCCCTGGCTTTTTCCTGCAAGGAGCGCATAGAACTAAACTCACTGTGTACCTATATAGTAAGATTGTACTTAATTGGTTCGTTTAATGTCTAAAGTTGCATAGATATATAAGTATCATGGAAAACTAAACTGTTTCAAAGATTATTATGGCATGCATGTTCTAAATAGTTTTTTTTTTGTTTAGGTTACCATAGTATATTTAATATACCACAATATGTTAGGCCTGGTATTCCATCTACGATTTTTGAAAGAAGGTGACATTTCCCTAATTCATAGTCAGTGTCATTCTGATTTTGAACGACAGAAACTAGGTTAGATATGTAAAATCTCGTTTTAATTAGTATCACGTTAAAACTACAAATGAACCGGTAAAAACTGTATAACTAAGAACCATACATTCCCTGTTGCTGATTTTTGGTTTATTAAGTTCCTGTCTAATACACATAGTTGAAATTATTGACCAACTGTTTAGAAATCTGCCATTAGATTTAGGACCTTCTTGCTTGGATTATAAAGTCCTTAATGAACAGACTAAATTGATACAATTCGGTCAATTTAAATGATTTTTAAACTTTTAAGTATTTAGTTGTATGGTGGGTTGCAGCACTTGGGCACTTGCATTGGAGCACACCATCAGTAATCGTAAGCGGTGTTCGTTAAAATCTGATGGTACCTATGGAAAGTTTGCCAAACTTCTACAGGATGACAGTTGCCGGCGCTTTATTTAACGTTGATCAGTCTGTAATCATAAATTAGTACAACCCGCCCTTAGTTTTTCCTTTTGAAAACTTCAAACGATTCCAAGTATAAATCACGCGAGCTCAAAGCTTTATAAGCTGCATCTTCACTCGAAGACATTTTCGTAGGAAGTGATATAAATCTCCATTAAAAATAAACAATTACCAGCATCTTCCAAGGTTCCTACTCAGAGGGTGCTGACATAATTCCAGCTCAGGTGGCCTGGAGGGTGATCCTGCGCCCTTTTTGCGATACATTATACAACGCACCTGCTACACGACCTTTGCGTTTTCGATCACCGGTAACGTATGAGGACATTTGCATTGCAAAGTATTTCGGGTTTCGTTGGTAATTGTTTTTTATTTATAAGTGACTTACGATTGTAGCGATTGGAAAGCGTTCCAGCCAGTATTTCGTCATCGAAAGAAATTTCGACTCTACATTTTTTATATTGAATTGATTTAAGTAAATTGCTTGTTTTAGGGTATAATAATTTAAGATTGATCCTTCGGCTAAGTACGAGTACTAGAAAATTTGATGCGTGAAGGTAAAATAAATATGTTTTCTTTTTATAACGAAAGAAATCGGCGTACCTGCACATTAAACTAACAATATAGGTATGTCAATTAAACGTATAATATTAGTTATATCAAAGTATCCTCATTACATTTTCAATCAATTGTATTAGTTTCTAAGATACCGTATTAAGGGCAAGTAATAAAAAAAAATTAAACTCTTTATTTTCCAAATTAGATTTAGGTAATATTGAACAAACTTAACTACTAATCTTAATTATAAAAGATTATTTGAGTTAAGGAGCCTTGCCGTTACTTTTAATTTCAATGCATTTTTAACTTATAACTATAGTTAATTATTCAGTGGAACAATAACTACCTTATCTAATTAATAGGTTAGGTACATCTATTTTTGGTTTTGCAGCATATGCTGTTTGACTAAATTCCTTGTTTTTCTACGGGTTTTACCCTCCATTTTGAGTATTACATCACTAGGAAGTCTATTCAATATTGCAGGGAGAATACAGCTCCATACCCTCTGTCCAAGTCTAATGACTAGGTTACTAAGGAACCAAACGGGGTTTGAAAGCCGGTATGGTCCTAATAAATAATTTAAATCGTGATCAAGCGTACAATAGTACAGCTGACCTCGAAGGTGACAGTAACTGGTACCAGACATGCTTATGCCACGAAATTCTATATCAAATTTACAAATTAAACTATGCAGAATTTCCTATTTAAAATAAAATGTACTCGTAAATATTCAGAATTCTCATGGTCAAAAAAGTTATTATATCTCATAGTATTGTTTTTGAAATAGTCTCTGCTCTTATTACTTATTTATTTATTTTTTAGAAAATTTCATACTTTATGAAATATAATTAATCTATAATACCTCATGGTAAATGGCACGCAATAAATATACAAAGAATAGTTTTAATCGAATCTATATTTAATAGAAAGAGCAATTTTAATCGAACCGTTGGAATTATTTCGACCATTGCGCATCATATGGAAGTGGTCACATACTTTTGTCACTGCATTAATTATTATTATTATTGTTGATGCTAATTACCTGGTACCCAAAGAGCGGTTGAAGAATATTCAATAGCTTGGGCACAAGATAAACTAAAACAAACACCATTTAAGCACTGTATTTTATGAAATACCTAAGCATTTGTTTTTCAACATCCAATTACATTCAACTAGTCATCACTGAGATCTTTTAGATTCTTCTATATATCGCTTTGATTTTGCAAAAAAAAAACATTGAAACACTTTCAAGTGTTTCCCGGTCCTTTTCCTATGTTCAATACTAAAGAGTCCCATAGACCAACTTATGTAAAGGCTTAAGGTACTTTTTCAAACCATACGGCAGTAAGTTAAGACATTGATAGGGGAAACTCGCCTTGTCGTAATTAACTTCAGTGGTCCTTTGATCAGTAGAGACGCGTGCATGCAGATGCGCGAATGCAGGCTGTGTCACAATTGACATGCAAAGGCGGTTTGCTTGAATATTAATAACATTTTATTATACAAATCGAACTAGTCCCATAATAAGCTTAACAAGGCTTGTGTTATGGGACTTATGGGTACTAGACGAAATATAGTTAATTTAAAGATATATACTTAAATACATAGAAAACATCCAAGTCTCAGGAACAAATGTCTCTGTTCACCACAGAAACAAAATCCCTTACCGGAATTCGATGTATTACGATGTCTAGGTTATCTAGGAAACAAAAGCATAAATATACCATACCACTTAATTAAATGGATTATGCTGAATTGTGGTATATTTGCGATGAGGTTTTCTGGAAAAAAAAAACTTTTTGTAGTTTGATTATATCAGTTTACTAGACAACTAGGTACCTACTAAGTATTAGTATGGTATCTTTTGTGTAAATATCACTTGTTCTTAAATATGATTTAAGACAAACTGGTGGGTCTTGCCAGATATTATAGTAAATCTAAATTAAACACTACTTAATTATATTACTTAGTTATTAGTTACTTACTTAAATATTATGTTATTCAAACGTTGAAATCGCTTTCCTCGCTTACTCGACGACACAAGCGGGCATCACGGGGCCGCACGTGGTTTGAGTAACTCAACCACATGGTACGGCAGTTCTGTAGACATATATATACTTACCTACATACCTACAATATCTATTTACACTACGGTTTTCATAAACTCAGGTAGTATGAGATATTGCAATTGATGAACAATGAAAATGCTATTTACGGGGAATATAGTTTTAAATAGGCCATACGATTGATAAACTGATTCTACTGGCTTAGTAATACTTGGAATAAAAATATACCAAGTACTTACTCGTTAAAAATTAAAGCGGAAACAAATGACTCTACGTAGGTGCTTTAGCATCGATTTTCATAACATCAATACAGCTGGATATTCAACAAATGCTATATAACACACATATTAAAAGAAAAAAAAACATTGATCGAGGATAGTTATTACTATAAATAATTTAATTGTTAGTTTTGTTATCATACTTCAAAACCTTCAACCTTGAAATTTTGCAAATAGCAAATACAGTATCTATTTATTCGTACGGAAAGCAGTCCAGGGAAATTTTCCATAGACAATAGGAAATGCACGCGATTAAAGAATACTATATACATAGTAAGCAGTATTCCGAGTTGTGAACCTTCTCCGAAGCTTCCTATTGTGTAAGAAAGGAGGCAAAGGTCGGGCCGCGTTCATCATGATTACACCATCGTGCCTCCGTTCGCCTTTTATGGAAATTAACTCGTGTTTTTGGCCTTGCCACTTGGACGGTAGCGGGGTTGGCATATCTCTATAGTAAAAGGATAAGGGAATAATATAAATATAGCTTTTTCAGACTAGTTCCAAACTTTCAACTCATAACTTCATATTTAAAATGAATTTATTTCAAACCAAACACGCAATTTGTTACGAGTAATGCCCTTTCCTTAGCGCAAAATCTACTGCACGTGTACCTTGTGTATTCGAGTAATAATTATTATAACACAAATACGATAAGTACAAGAAAGATTTTACTTACGAGTATATGGAATAGTTATGTTTATTGTCATGTACATGATATTATGTAATGTTGTTGGTAACATTCACGGCTCCACATTATTCACAGAACTGTCAAAGTTCCCATTTAATTGCTTCATCTAAGCAGAACCACAGATGATATCTACAGTAGCATTACCATGTGAGCCACGTAACTCCGTGACCCCGGTCACCGCGTGTACGGACTAGTGTCACACGCGAGCTTATCCAACATCTAACCTTGGTCCGAGGGACGTGAGAAAATTCTTAGGGCTGTTTTTACATGTTATAACTCATTATTTTAATAGAAATTATATGAAGTCGATTCGGTAATTAAGGTAGGATTATGTCATTCACTATCTGTTTATCTACAACAAATGATCTACAACGGCCCCAGGTCTAGGTAGGTTAGTTTCGTTAGGTATATTCAGATGCCCGACGGGCACACTGCGCTGAAATATAGGAGCCCCGCGGAGCGGGTCTCTGTCAATTTTAACGCAGAGTGAAATTATTAATTTCAATACTTCGACTCAATTCTATTTCGTCATTTTTATTCCTCGACCCTATAATACTTTGTCATTTTTATAAAGCGTATTTAGACTTTTTAATACCTCGTCATTTTTCCTTACCGAAAATAGTCGCCTCAATCATTTCAATAACTACTGATGAAAATACAAAGTGAGCAATGCCAGATTACGAAAATTCTGTGTTTTTCCAATAGTGTCATAATCAGACGCTAGATATGTTATAATTGAACGCATTGCAGTTTACCTCCTCAAAATATTCAGTAACTTTACATTAATACCTCATTAATTTCAGCAAACGCGCTATATGCGAATTTTGATTTAAATTACAGTGGCAAAACTAATTAGGTCAACATTATTGCTCCAAAGTACGCTTACGTTTGTCATATAAATGCATATACTTGTCCGGAGACATGGCGCGTAAATCCCGAAGGATTTACTGGGACTGGTAATATACAAGTGCTATAATTTGCTATTTGCACGAGTGCCGGCGATTCGTTTGAGCAATAAAGTTGGGTGTTAAATGTTAGTTATATGTCAAAGGAAGTGATGCCTCGTATTGACCTTTATGTGGTTTAATTCTTCAGTCGAAAATGAACTTTCGCCGCGAGTTTCAGTGTTTTATTGTACTTACGCTTTCTGTATTTCTGTAATGGTACAGAACATAATGAAATAAACAGAATGTAATGGAATGGTATGGACATTGCAATCAAGACATTGCAATGCTTAGTACACTGCAATACAATTTTGAATAGGTAATATTTACTTACTAACTTCGAAAGTGTGCATGTAAAACAACCCAGGATGAGTTGAGTTGGGCGCTAAAACTTCAATACCGACAGAAATCTTCATATTAACGCCGCTTAGGTACCTAACTTAAGTTATCTACGAAAAAACTTTCCTACCTACCTATTTATTACCCATACTTATACTTAGTCCGAAATGTTGATGTGGGCTTGACATAAAGATTGCAGTTATTTTTATAAAGAATACGAGTAAGCATACAAATAGAAACAACATTAACATAGCGAAATAAATTCCTATTTTCGTATTCTTTGATATAGAGCCTACATAATAGGTACGCGCGTCTCGTTAGGGCTAAGCCCCGAGCTCGTATTTTCCAATTTGCGTGCTCGTCGCAGTAAATACGCGTCAGTGTGGGAGTGAATCAGCATTGCGCTGATCCAGCACGGCTTTATACACGCAGGTATGTACACCTACCTACCCTACTGGTATACCTAATGGGGCCTTTTGTGTAACTCCTTGCTGGCGATCTAGCACAACACAACACAACTGATGGACGAACCAACGCGAGACCAGAAAACATGCGAATGAGACAAATGTATATAATAATAATGATATATAATAATAATTTGAGTTGCGCGTTTTAGTAAAAATTTAGAGTTGGTAATATGGACCATGTCAAGTCACAGTAATGCCGTTGTTTTGACGGTAAACAAAAAACAGGGAAGGGTAAACGAAAGTCTATGAGGTTCCTATGCTATGCTATGGTAAAACCCATATTTTGTAACCCAGGAATATAAAACATAATATATATAGGTTAGGTACGTAAGTTGTGTCTCACACGCCTAAGTCTTTGTAGCAAAAGACTGAAAATGAACCTTACCTGACAACACGTAGGTTGCCTTAACATCACTTGTCATGACTTGATATGAAGTCACGGCGTGTGGGGCATTAAATTTACTGACTTTATATGAAGTCAATGGCGGCGAAAGGGTTAATTTGGGACCTATTTCGCAAACTTTTTCTTTGTGCTTCTACATAGTTTGACCACCTTAAGGGGGTCCCAAATTAAAGCCCTTGACTGTACGTCAAACAGTAACGTCATCGTCGTTTTAGTGCCACAAGGAAACTTTGTATTGTTCGATTGCAAGTTTGTATAGCTATACACTTACCCTCAGGTACAGAATATCTCAACAATATACAAATCCCCAGCTTTGCCTTCGCGCGTGATGCAGCATCTAAGGCAAGCATATTTTTTACTTGCCTTAGATAATAGTTCTATTTCTTAGATCTCCATCATTATGGCTATGGACTAGGCTATTAATTAAAAATCTAATAGCCTCATCTCTTTAGAAATTACGGACATTTTCAATAGGTGTGTAATATAAGGACATATGTGTGCCTAAGTTGTACGGTGCATACGATTATTCAAAATAATACAGCAGATAGTTACCGGTCTTTCCCGGTGTTATCTGTTCGCCATAGCTATATCAAGGTGCTGGGAATTTTAATAACCGATAAAATGTCCGGTATTGTTCATTGTTGCGTTTCTTTAAACATCTCTATAAAAAAAAGCTGTTCAAGTGGTGATCTATGATATTTTTTCGAAGAAGTTAGGCTTTTAACTTCATGCGTTTCGATCGGAAATTGCTAAGCAGTAATTTATTTAAAAAGCTGAAGGCCAGTTTTTAGGGTTCTTGTGTTTTCTCTCATAATTACTACAATAATTGTATTAAGGATACCTACTGTTGTAAAAGACCTTTTTAATAAATATTAGTATTTGTATTTAAAATATTTGTATATGTCTATAACTATCAAGAAAGTGAGAGCAAAAATAAATCAAGGACCAGAGCGCTTCACAACTACCTACGGAAGATACAGCTTAGAATGATAAGCGCTCTTGATCCTGAATTTAAGTATTTTATTTCAGTATGTGCCGTATTTTTTCATACTTTTTCTAATACGGTCCATTACAAAATGTATGGATAAAGCACACATGCAAAAATCTATAAAATTTATTGAAAATTGGGGATAATTTTTATATCTCAATAAATAGTAGATACACATTGTTCAAATAATTTGCTAATTCTGAAAAAAATGGAAGGCACAATTTTAAGTCAAAACGCCTGGCAGTGTGAGTGTGACGCTGCGGACGCAGTTTAATCTATCTGGAATACCCAAGAAACTCCTAAGCACCGCACATTTTATCCTAAAAATACGTCCTAAGTCCAAAACTCACGCGCAATTGTTCTCAAACTTTCCTAGCTGCGGTAAAACTTACGGACGTCCGAAATAAGCTAAAGCCGGAGCAACGCGAAATAACTAGACACCGAACACTGTGACTAATTTGTGTGTAGTTGTGTTAAATTTTACCGCGTTTTGAAGGTGTATGCGTGCAGTTTCAAGCACGGTGTCTCCTGTTGGAAAGTCGTTCAAGTGGCCGGTTTAAACAAGGCGGTGTTGGCCAAACTTATTTGCATTTACACGGGCCGAGTAATTGCGCTGCGCTTCTGGGAGAACTTTAATTAAACTCGAGTGTCTTTAACATGAGATATAAATTATGAAAGTAATTGAAAGTTAGGTAAAGCACCTATAAAACGTCTAGACGGTAAATTAAAACACCGTGTATCTAAGAGCTTCATAAACCTAAACAAGCAAATACAACGTAACAAGGAATAAGGTGAAGATTATTACCTTTACATAGGCATCTAAGTATTTAAGCTCGAACTTCGTTCGCGTCAACTCCTTTACCAACTTCCATTCCAGCCTTCATCTCATATCTCCCCTTTAAGGCGATTATAAAGATAATAATGTATCGTTTGTTTTATTGTAAGTTATAATATAAGTAACAATATATTTGAGCTTAATATCATCCTTTGTAAGTTTTCGCGGCGATGCCGAATTCAAACATTTTGAGGGGTAGTGACGTTTTTTTGGCATATTTTGATACTTTATAAAAATACCGGGATCACGGTATTCAATCAGAAAATACCGGTATTGAAATTTGTCCCAAAAAAGTCGGGATCCCGGGATCCCGGTATTGGAAGCCCTAGTAAGTACACTCGTGTGAAGCTCGAAGTATATGGATAAACTTATACATCAGGGTTACCGGTTACCGGAATGTAGTGAAGTATCATTGTTAGAAATCCTTGCGCAAATTCTAGAGGATATAGTATCACAAGGCATAACTATTGTATTGCAGCTTTAAGGATGATTCACAGTAGGCCGTTCCGTGTCCGGAACGGTCTACTGTAAATCATCCTTTAGTGCTTTTTGTAGGATGCTGACTATATAAAATAATAGGTATTAGCACTATGAGCACTGAAACACGGCAAACGTCGTTGATACCAGACAAAACCTCAGGATATTGCATGTGCTACAGGAATTCAAGCTTTTTCTTAAACTCTTCAAAATCCCAATAACTTTGCATATCCTAATTAAGAAGACCTCACTCACAAGTAAGTGTGAATATCGTATGTTAGTGTACCAATATTCTTTTTTCTCCAATATTGTCACATTACCCAAGTCAATGAGTGACGGCTGATTAAGTGAGTTCAAAGCCCCCAAGGCTAAGAGCAGTCTGATCAAAAAGCCACGACTCTGCAATCCATAACACTCGAGATATCGCATTAGTGCTCCATTTACATCTGAACTCACTTGACTGTAGTTGTAGTATTTAAAGTGTATAGGAGGTATTAAATTAAGTAAATATCTGAAAAATCGATTTGTGGACAATCTTCATTGAAGTATTACAACCCTACACAAATTGACATAGTCCCAAACTTATAAAGCTTGTACTACGGTTACTAGGCGACGATATTACATACTTATTATAATTATCTCTTTATTTACTTTTTCGTCTTAGATTAGGTTTTTACAATATTTCTTTATAAAGCAAAATATGAAAATCATTATAAAAACCTAACCTTACCGCCAGCAGCGAGGCAGAGCCTAAGCTACTGGTGGTTAGGGCGACAAAGAGCCTATAATAATAATAATTATTGATACATACTTAAATACATAGAAAACACCCAAGACTCAGGAACTATTATTCGTACTCATCAACAAATAAATGCCCTGACCGGAATTTGAACCTGGGACCACCAGCTTCGTAATCAGGGTCAACTAAGTTAAAGCGATAGTTAAAACGGGTGATTGATTTGTTAAAATTAATGAAGGGAGATAAGACATACGGAGACCCCATTTTGATATACATATATATGTAGATATCAGACAAACGGCTAAGATACTGATAAGTCGATGGCTTTTGAATCTTTCATGATTTGTCGTCTTCTTGACGATCAGAAGTCACTCAGGACTAAAGATAACATTAAAACTGATTTTGTGTAACAAATTGTAATTCACTAATGTGTGAAATTGCATTTACATATCAGCTTCCATTTAGTAAGTACCTATATTTGTACTTATTTTATCTTCGTCTTTAAATCGAAAGTAACTATTAGAGAATTAGAATTTTCATCCGTCCTTTGCTTTTACTTAATCAAACCTTATTTAACATAGGTAATTACTTACATGTATAGGTATATAAAAGTATTTATCAGGATCAACTTATCATTGTATATAAATAGCTCAATTTCTGAATTGCACTAGAACGTAACAGTAAATCAACCATACGTGTAACTAAATAGGTAAGTAATTACCTACTAGCGTAAGCAACTTAATCGCTTCAAACATCCCGCATTTGCGTTCCATTCCCTTCCATATTTCAATTCACGCACCATACATTAATACCTTCAGGAAAAATATAGAATGCAACGTGCATAAATACTTGGGAGCATGGATCACCGTAATTTTTCTTAACCTCTCATCTTTCTTTCGTGTGCTTTTTAACCTATACTCTATTCCCCTCACACTAAGGTTCTTCTTACGGTGAATCCAATTGATCAAGATAAGAGGTTGTCAAAATGAGCCATCTGTCAGATTTATGACTCTTGTATCGTGACGTCAATTATTACCAATCGTAAATATATATCTATTGCATTATGTGGTTTGATTCATACGAGTATAAGCAATTTCTCATTGAACGCTACCGATTTGAGTGGCTAACTTTTTAGTCGTTTATATAAAAGTTAACTACAATCTGGAGATTTGTAGCTTCATATTTTAACTGTACGTTGTATGTCATCACAGCAAATGGGAATTCGTGATCTCTGCCTACCCTTGTGGGAAACAGGCGTGATTATATGTAAGTATTTTAAATTTACTGTGACTAGTAGCATAAACACTCTTTTATTTTCCTTTTCTTTTATGCTTCTTCTAACAAAGTCAGACACGTTAAGCCCTGCCTGAGCGTAATCTGTCCGTTTAAAGGATGATTCACAGTAGACCGTTCCGTGTCCGGGCCGGCCCGTTTTCTATGACAGCTAACGCAACGGCCGGCTTATTTCTCTAGAAGAAAACGGGCCGGCCCGGACACGGAACGGCCTACTGTGAATCATCCTTAAAACTATATTATTCAATATACTTTCAAAGTATATTTCTGTTATTTTCGCGTGCCTACCCATTTTGGGAATATAGGCGTGAAATTATGTATGTATGTATATTGTATGCATATTACTTTAATTGGACATTGTCAATTGTATTTAAATACTTACACTTGCTCAGCATCTATTAATATTGTCTAACAGCACGCGAACATCTGCAGTGCTGTTGTTTCAATTACCATCCATCGTCTCGGAATTAGCTTTGACTCAGGTCATGAAACTACAGCGAATCTATCTAACGGTGCCTGTGCTTTGAGTCAAACTTAACGTCATAAAACTGCTGTAAGGTCATTTTTTGTATACGAATTAATTGCATTTAAAACTAGATTTGTTTTCAATGTCTATTCTATCGCTCGACATCTATTTTAAGAACTGCATTGACAAACACAGTACCTATTATGTCTGCGAATTATTGTTCCGCTAATGGAAATCTTTTTCCACCATGCCCTTGAGGTGCGTTTTCATAAATTTTCCTCCATTCATCAAAAATAAAAATATTTATACACGCATTTTTGCTAGTCCCTTTAAAATGGGCTTCACAGGTCATATCGCATTTTATAATAACCATAAAGACCATAAGGTAGAGATGGCCCATCGAAATATTCTATAGTAGCGTTGACTAAATTACAGTTACAGTTACAGTTCAGTTCGCTTCGCTTTGTGCTTGTGGGCGCGGGTGGTAGGATGAAAATTTTTGTGAACATAATTTTTAAGAAAAAAAGAAAGATTATTAAACTTAGATGGTGCACTCATAGATTCCATACAATGAAATAAAAATGGCTATAAGTATGTTTATAAAGAAGATTAAATACCCGCAATTCCTCATGGAATCCTCCATCAGAACTCAAGCTTGACAAAAATGTGTCTTGAAAACCTAGCTTGCTGGACAAACATTACGAAGAGAACAAATCGCCAAACGTGAACTATGTGTCTTTGAAGAGTTCCATTCTGATCATCATCAGCAGTTCCATTTCATCAAATGTCACTTATTTAAATGTAAATGCTTGAATTTAAAAAAAAAAAAAAATTAAAATCACTATATGTGAGTATGCCTTTTACATTTGAGGAGTTCCCTCGATTCCTCATGGATCCCATCGTCAGAACTCGAGCATGACTAAAATTAATCGTGAAAATAGAACTTGCTTAGCAAACACAGCTAGGAGGACAAATCGCCAAACGTAAACTTTTAGTCGTTAAAGAGTTCTGTTCTGATCATCATCAGCAGTTTCACTTCATCAAATGTCACATTTTTGTATGAAAATGCTCGATAAGTTTATGAAAAACACAAAAATCACTATATGTTTGCCTTTAAGATTTGAAGAGTTCCCTCGATTCCTCATGGATCCCATCATCAGAACTGCATTTTGACAAAAACGAAACCAACTTGGTTATATATACTTACAATCAAAAAAAGAAATTTCAAAATTGGTTCAGAAATGACGGAGTTCTCGAGTAACAAACATAAAAAAAGCAACTTACAACATACAACCGAATTGATAAACCTCTTCTTTTGAAATCTTGAAGTCGGTTAAAAATCAAAAATCCTTTTGAATTGTTTTGCCTAGTGTAAATATTTTATAGGGAGTTCTAATTTCTAGTTTCATGCGGGTATGAAGTTAGATTCTAAATATACTGCTTATTGTTGTATATATTGCTAAGTAGGTACCTATATTAGCAATGCAATGCTCTATTCTCAAAATAACGCGTATGCTGCCTTCTCTTTTTAAAATTTTAGGTGTGGTCATCTCTCCCCAGAAAAAAGAGTGGCCACTCCAGGGATGCTGCTGCCCATCCCCCGGTGGTTTTGGTCATAGTTTTAGGACATACCCGGATCCCGGGCTTCTATACACAGTTTTGAAGTCGTGAATATAGCACTGAATTTTCAGACATATCCTCCTGACGACTGGGTATCCATATTTGCCAGAATAAATTATACTCTGTCAAATTGACAAAGAGTCAAAACGCCAGTCGTCAGGAGGATATGTATTTTCCAAATCTGGGCATGTTAAAGCTTGGTTATCACACCCAGACTATACCTAAGGAGAGACGGCCAATTGTGAAGTCACTTTTTTATATGTCAAAGTTAATAGTTGAAAGTTCAATTACAAATACATATATTTTTATAGTAATATGTATTACTATTTTTTTAGTGTTTAGGATAAGCTGTGGCCAACTACCCCGGACTTTACAATTTGATTTTATAACTTTTCGAGATTCTATGTACTTATGACAAATAACAGAAAACGTGCTTGCGGGAATAGAGGTAGGACTGTTTAGCTGTATGTATGTGAAAACATTTTGCATTTTTAAACTATGTAGGTAATTACGTAAAAACATTTAGCAATTTTTATACTTATATTCGATTTAATACCTGCAACATAATATATAAGTATATGTCACCGGCAATGTATGAAATCTAGGAATTGTATACATTTCCTAGGAAACGTAAAAAATCCGAAGCTATTTAGGAAATGTATAAAATATTGTTTTAAAAAGTATTTAATACATTCATATCCCGGGAAATGTCTACATTTCCTAGGAATTGTATGAAATTCCAATATCGTATTAGGAAATGTATAAAAAGAATGCTTCTTCTGTAATAAAACACGTTTGTGGCGGGCCGCCGACCCGTGAAGCGGGGCTCCGTCGACTCGCTGGCGGGTCAGGATTGCCCAACATCACAGTGGTTTTCCCCAGGTAAGTTCGTTCGTTACCTTGTGACTCTCAGAGCGGAAAGTAGGAGCTCCGTCGACTCGCTGGTGGGTCAGAATTGTAGCCCAAGAAAGATACGGTTTTTTTGGAAATAATTCAATAACTGTTTTTGTGTGATTTTAAGCACCTATATTTTTAAAATTTCCGAATCTGAAGACCGGAAGTTGGAAAAAAAATGATGTGCCCGAAAACTGGTGAATTTTTGCAGCGAACCGGGTATCAGTATTTTTATGATGAGTACTTCTATGTTTATGTCTATTTAATACTTACGACCAGAATCGAACAATATGTGCAACGGGAAATGAGAAAATAAATATCTAATAGGTAGTAGTAGTAGTAGTCAATTTGATCTTCATGAATAGTCTACACAGTGTATTTGGCTGCCACATTAATTCCAAAAGTTATTACAGCTTTAGGTATTTTGGGTTGATTCAGTATAAAAAGTGTCAAGAAATATAATAAAGGCATATAAAAACCCTAACTGTAATGATACCTTATATGCCATTAGCGTAATGCATTTTTATGTTTTACGATATTAATAATTGATTGTATTATTAAGTTACCGTAACAAAAATAAGTTGATTTTCATATATTACAAAGAAAATAAATAGAAGTAGTATATCATAAAGAAAATAATTCTTACAGTGTTTTCGCTAGATTTTTACGGATTTTTTATAGATTTGTTTTTAATATTTTCTACCGTCGCGTTAATAAATGTAGGTGTATTATTAAAGAATACTTAGTATAATTACTTAACCTAATTTTTGATGCACAAAATTTGCTGATACCGATATATTGTTGTTTTTTCATACAGTGAAACCGTATAGCTCTCGGGCTATTGCTCAACATCACAGTTGCTCACTTAAGGAAATCGAACCTTTTTATAACAACAAAATTGATATCTTAAATGTTTTATTTATTATTATTTATTTATATTACATTTCAAATTTCCGATGGCTATTTAGGAAATGTATAGATTTCTTAGGAAATGTGCCTAATATAATTTATTTCACACATTTCCGGGCGATTTTAGGAATTACATACATTTCCTAGGAATTGTATACAATGACGAATTACATACATTTCCGTTAACATATACACTTGAGTCTGAAGAGCCTGAACGTATACACATGATCTGAGATAGGTACACACATATTGGCTCAAAATCGCTCCATTCGATAAAAGATCACCAATACACACAAACTCAGTACACCGTTCAGACAATGCGCATTGTACTGACGGTTTCATTCTGCAAATTGAATGTGTGAACGATTTACAGCGCGGCTGGCATATTTTTAATTATTTGATCAGGCAACACTGATAAATCAGCGGCAGTAATTGGTCGGCCAGTGTTGCCCTATAATTATTTCACGCCCTGAAGTAATTAGTTCATGAATTTTAATCCCAGCGTTGGGCGTTAAGTGATTAAGGGCCAGTGCAGAACAGGCCGCTTTGCTTTCTTTATTGCGCAATAACGTTGCGTCGAGTTTATGATTTGAATTTAGAATTGCGCTGTGAAGCTTCCGAGGATGAAACAAAGGAAACTCGGCAGTGACAAGTGCACTTGCTACAATGTATTAAATTCAATGTATGAATATATTTGAAATTAACACTATTATCACTTTATCAGTCGGTGGGTACAATTAATTATTATTTTGATTCAATGTCTGATAATAGTGAAACATAGGTACGTGTAGGGAAGGTATACCCAAAAATATCCAATTTCCAAGTTTCTATTTTGCCGTTTGTGTGATTGATGTAGGTACTATTACCCGAGCCAAATAAAACCTTTCTTGTGATGTAGGCATCTATCAGGATCAGAATATATAGATATGACCCTAGAGGTAACCCCTATGCATGTACTCTAATGTCTTTTCCGTTCCACCTGTTTGATACCCAGGCATATAGTGTATGTTTCTTTAAGTTTTTTTTTTTATGATAGACTGACCAGCGATTTTCCTTAGTCTCACCTGATGGAGAGTGATGACAAGGCCTAAGATGTTGCTCACTGATTCAGTAATAGCCTATTCACTCTTGTCTTGAAGAGACCCAGATTGTATGTATCAGGAAATACAGACGGCGGCAGTAAATTCCAGTCCTTAGCTGTTCGCATTAAGAAAGAAGAAGCAAATCGCTTCGTGCGAATAAAAGGTAGGCTGACAACGTAAGGATGCAACCGCTTACCGCGTCTGGACGTCCGGTGATGGAATAGGGAGGGCGGAACTAAGTCATGTAATTCCTGTGCACACTCTCCAAAATGTATCCGATAGAACACAGACAGACAAGCGACTCGACGACGGTGTTCCAAGCTCTGTAACTTAGATTCAACCGCCGGATCATCCTCGAAAAGCCTACGAGCACGGCGCTCTATCGAATTATACGTAGTTTTAACTATCTATTATTATCCAAGGCCCTCTTATACAATTTAACTATATTTTTTATTGCTCTATCTTTAATTTTATGGTTATCAATTATTAAATCTTTGTAAATCTTAGGATAAGATTTTACTGCTACGTGAAAGTGAGCTGCGTAAATATTTCAGATTCCTCCCCCACTACAAGTTTTTCGAATCCCCTTGCTCGACTATATAAATACACTTATTTTTAGTACAGACGGCTTAAAATATATCTTGAGCAGGCGCATAAAACAGTTTCCCCGCGTGGCGGTGACACGGCGTAGGGTATCCACAATGCGGCTAATGGCGTGGAAATATCGCAGACGGGCAGACATTTTGTTCCTTCTCGGTAGCCACGCTCATTATCTCTCGCTCCAGTGTTTCTTTGTCGGGTTAGTTGCTTTATTTACTCTGCAGGTAGCATTTAAAATTGCTTTTAGATGAAGTTTTTAACTTTCTCTTTATATAGTGTACAGTTGAATTTTGTTAGTAGGTGTAAATAAAACTCAATATATTTAAATGGAGCGCGTCGGTCGGTACGTAGAAAAAATTACTTAGTACGAAAATTTTCCATTCTACTATTTACGACAATTACAAATGCCTACACATAATTATAGTTCATAGTACATTTGATTCAATCAATCCAGCTTGTCAATGATGTCACTGAATAAACCACCATTTTGGGACGAATACTCGGAAAAAATAACAATTATTATCTTAAAAGTTATTCACATTCCCACAATAAAGTATTAACTACGAATTTACATTACAATTAAATAATCTTGTCAATGATTTCCCTTTCCATGAAATGCATTAATGACATTTATAGATACAAATACGCATCATTTATTGCTTTTCGCACGCACTCGAAATAATCGAGGGTGCCTTACAATTCTATAATTACGCGGAATATTGCCATGTCCAAAAATAAAAATAAAATAAATAATAATCCCCGGGAGTCGTAAATAATTCTGTGCTGTTCCGACGTAGACTCGCGCGAATATCCGGTAGGGGAGTCACCCTACCGCCGCCATTTTGTATTTGGATTTCGATTGTCATTGTTGATAGAAATATGGAAACGTGATTGAAATAACTGTTTTGAATTGTTGCTGTGGCTAGTATATTTTGATTTTGATTAGTTTTTTCGAGAGTTAGATTACTCGGAACGACATACACTGTCGGAAAAATAACAATAGATTATTTTGGTACGATCAACTGTAAAAATATGTACCGATTTAAACCTTTCATAAATACGTACCATAACCTTAATTCGGCGACATAAGAGCTATAGGACACATTTTTGAGCAATTTGTATGCACCCATATTTTTATACTTGACTGTACCTAAAATAACAAAAACCTATCATATACAGTGGAATCGAAATATCATTGTAGTGCACTGAATTCATTAAGCATTTCTACAGGTAAATTACTTTAAGTTCAACACTGACATATGCTCTTATTACATTTTTTTCTACTTTAACATTAATGTAATAGAGTTTCTATTACATAAACACTGTCTTAAAATCATATGTTTGTAATAGAAACTCTGTTACATAAGCGTTAAAGTAGACTATCCAATGGGATCAGAGCATATGTCAGTGTCAAACTCAAAGTAATCGTACTGTACTACACTCTACATATTTGCGTATGTGGTTTACTAATTTTTAATTTATATTTATATACAAATAAAACGCACAGATCGGATCAAGGTATAATTAATGTAGTATTGCCATTGTCACTGAAGTACCCAGTTCTCCACGAAAAAATAAATTAAAAATGAAGAACTCGTTAAGCCGCCCTTGTTTGTATTTTTTACCCATTGTCCTTATTAAATTAGACTTAGCTCTCCGTTAAACGACCCAAACTGTGACTTTAACGAAAGCGTTTCGCTCCCACATTACTTAAAATTATGGACATCCTATGGCCAGCCTACGTTGATCTCTCGCGACGATCTCTTGTGTTCAAAACAGGAAGCCCTTAAGGGGATCGTATGGACTGCCGGGTGCCTTGCTCATTGGTTTTGTAGAAAATGAATAACACGAATTACGCGGGCGTTGATTAAATTAGAGAGAAGGATTTATGTTGGTTACCAATTTAGCAATGATGTGAAGCTATCGCACATAGGGGTACGTCGTTTAAGTGGAAGATACGAAGTACTTAATCAATGTTTATGTCTGTGGTGATGGTTTTGTGATGTGGTCATTTTGAGCCATTAAATTGGCGTATTATGTGCCTATTGTTATGAGGTTACTTAATGGTAAAAAACATTAATTACTTACATGATAAAGAACTTATCCATTCATCGCTGGCCCGTTGGGTCACTTTATTGCTTGGCTCCGATAAAAATCGCGAGTTATAACTTCTGCATCGTAATTATACAATACAATACATACAAATACAAGCTTTGCTCAGTTTGGGACTAGGTCGATTTGTGTAAGATTGTCTCCCAATATTTATTTATTTTATATTCATTTTTAAATATTCTTTATTGTTCACCAAAACAAAATAAAACAACGGTAAAAAATACGGTAGACAATTGGCGGTCTTATCGCTAAAGAGCGATTTCTTCCAGACAACCTATACCTCTAAAACCAATTATATATACTTATAAAATTTAATTTATTTAATGAAACACATTTTATCGAATTAATTCGCCATTTACTTGGCTTAGTATCAAGTAAATGCTTATTTAATTTAATAGCTTTCAGACACAATTTAGTTAGATTTTTTAATCATTATGCATTGTGCTTTTATAGAATATCAAGCTAATATGGTTATTAACAATATAATTATGGTTACGAACGGGGTATTTATCATACCACAACAAACCAGAAAAACAAACAACACGTAGACATGCACAATGTCTACATGATGTTTGTTTTTCTGTGTTGTGTTGTACATGTATTACACATGGTAAATGGTCCTTAACAGTAATTCTATTGTGTTTTGTAATAATATAAACGTAAGTACTTACGTAGTACGTACCTATCTCACTTCGGCTACTAAATAACAACCGCGATAAATAAGTATGGACAGTTGCATATTGTTTTACTTTAATAATATTACACATTCGGAGTAAAATTATGTACAATTTTTTTTTCAAGTCTTCCAGCTATCATTTTCTTTTTGGAAGAATGATAGATGCTTTCATTTATTGTCCGTGCCGCCATCTAGCGGCGCTACGCGGAACTGCGTGGCCGAGGAGGCTTCTACGCTTTCAAATTGGTTTTGGACACGAACCTTTGTGGTTTGCAGCGCTACAGAGCCTTTGTGTTGAAACTGGAACCTTTGGAAAATAAACTAAAGCATTACCTATTTGTGTAACCAGCACGGGGCTCAAAAAACTTTTTTAATAAGTTTTAGTAAGTCTCTAGCTCTACACTATCTATAAAAAGATTTGCATTTGAATTTGACGTTTGTTTAATTAGTCAGGCAGTCGTCAAAGGATCTTGGAATACAACCAGTATTATTTACGTTGTAAATCTATGGTATTTATGGTTATTTTTATATGCGTATGATGAGCCTAAGTAGTATTTTAAGTTCCTGTGAACATATTTAGTTTAGCGTTCACCTGTTACTTTATCCCTATAATGAATAAACTAAACATAACTACTGACCGCCAACAACTCAATTGCGCTTAAAATACGCCCCCATACCTAAGTGACTGGCGTTCCTGATAACACCGAGGTCAGTCCACAGTCGCGATAAGTCTCCATTTAATACTAACTACTTACTTTCCCAACCACTTATACAACCAAACCACAATGTTAAAAAATGCTCTTTACTTATCACATAATAAAGTTCAAATTCTGATATGAAAAGAAAACAGCACTAGGGGTTGAGTAAGTAAGCGGTCGATACGTTAAAAGGTGGTCTAATGCGGTCGTTTCCATTCGTTTCGACGTTAGGCCGGTACCTTATTGTTAGCTTATAATACGGCTTTCGGAGGTGGCCGGTGATGAAATAGGAATTGGAGCTGGTTTTTATGCGACAATTTAGTTCTGTCATCTCTGGATAGATTTATTGTGAGTTCAGGACTAAAATGCGTTTAGTTCAGAGTTAAGACTCACTGATATTAGTTTAATTGTTTTTACGATATGTGTTTATACGTTTCAGATTCATGTTGGTCTATGTTTTAGAGGCTCTGGTTGGGTATTTGAAATGTGTACATGCACAAAAATCGTGTTAAATTGATGTATAATTAATATAATTTGTGTGTAAGATTGTCCCCCAATATTTTATTTAATATATTGAATGAAATGTTAAATTCAAATACATAAAATACTATGCTACAAACAATTAGTATAAAATCAAATTGATCATTAAGGGTATCGGCAGCTTCAAACATAATTAATAATTGTACTTTGCTGTATATACGAAAAGAATACATAATGTTAAGTGGGTACGAGAGCCGCTGGCGCAGATGGTACGATCTAGGTACGATCTACCAATATGTATAATTCTTTTCTCCTTGTTTCATTGAAATAAGTCATCCTTTATGTACCGACCAATAATAACAAAAATGTATTACTTTATTTATAATATACCGGGAAGTCTAGTCAACCGGATTTCAATATAACTCATAGTGTGATTTATATATTGCACAAAATTGTCAGAAAAATGCAATTAATGTCCGATGAATGCCTTGATAACATTGAAATAGACGTAATAAATTCAATTTAATGTTGGCAGCTATGTAAATGAGTCAATTAAAGTAATTAAAACACAGATACGGAAAATAAAATCATGTCAATGTTTCATTTACTTAGAACATTATATCTATTCTAGTTGAATCAGTATTTTACTGCTAAATAATATAATGAGAGGTGTTTTTATCTTTACTCGTATACCCCCAGGTAGGCCCCCCACAAGATGGAATGATGACCTGGTAAAGGTCTGCCAAGTTAAGGCACAAAATGTATTAAGCCGCAGTAAATTAATTTTACTGTAAACAATGTAGTGCCCGACTTGGCACCATTTCAGAGAATCTACGGAAATTGGCACCTATTTAGATCTCAATTTTTTTTGCCGGTGAAGAAGACAACCAAGCATCGCATTTTCTTAATATTGAACTTGGCTCCCATTTTCACATTTATGTTTTTGATGGGATATCATTACTTTTTGTCAGTCTTCGCCAAATAGTGCTTTTTAAGAGCGAATGCATGAGTTACTTTACAAAATACCCAAATCCTATAGGTGCACCTCAAATATTTGAAGAGTTCCCTCGGTTTCTCCAGTATACTCAAATCAGATTCTAACCTGATAACTATGGGACTATCCCTGAAGTATACCAATTCAAACAAAAAAATATTTTTCCAAATCGGTTAATAAAGGACGGAGTTCTGAGGTAAATAACATAAATAATAATAATAATAAATAAAAAACACTGTTTTTGGCTTTTTCTGGTGTACACACACAATTATCAAGCTACATGCCAAATTTCAGCTTTCTAGGTCACGTAGAAGTGGGTTATGTTTTTGATTACTAGTCAGTTAGTCAGTCGGTGGTAAAAATGCAGATTTTTGGAATTTAATATCTCAATACCTATTTAACCTATATTTATGAAAAATGGGGTTCTAGTTGTTCTGAAGGATCCTAATACATGTACCAAATTTAATTTTTTTCTGTTAGATAGATTTGGAGTTATTGGGGGGTCAAAAATGGCTCCAAACGGTTCGTGTAATATAACACACGGCTGCTGTCTGCCAGTTCCTGGGGTGAACTTGGCTGGACACGCTGCCGCGTGTCTAGATGGCATAGATTTGATTTTTAATCTGTCTTGCATAAAAGCACAGAATAATATAATACATACAATAGACAAAAGTAAAACTTATCGTACAAAAGGCGAATTTTATGCCATAAGCATTCTCTTCAGTCCACCCGCGGACAAAGCAGACAAATTGTGGGCAGTGCAACTATTTTATTTCTACCGCCCAAATAAATTGCACGGCACACGGTTCATACATATTCCGTAGCAGCATTCTCCCAATTTGCTCATAACAACATTTTCCGTTTAGAAGCGGAAGTTGCTCGTAGAGGCATGACTCAGTGATTCATATGTGAGTCATGGACCTAGAATTAGTTAAGCCTGCTACGCGTCACAGTGCTACGACGTGCTACGACCGTTTTCAAAATTTGTTAAGAGTATTATATTATTTGCTTTTGAGCTTATTGCGTGATCCCACTCCATGTGTCTATCTTGCTCTTCCATGTATCCCGATCTTCACTAGTACCCTAACATTCTTCATCAAAAGCGTCATGTACCCACAACCACGTTCACCGTTGAATTCTACCGCGACACAACTTCTTCACTTTCTTCGATTACTTGTCTTTTGGTAAAGTGTACATGTATTCCTCGTATGGTTTCAATTTCAATAACATGGTCGTCTTTCTTTCCGTGGCCTTGGTTTTCGTAAAAGTCTTTTTATTATCTTTTAACCTATTTTTTTTTTTATACTAGTTCGGTGGCAAACAAGCTTACGGCCCGCCTGATGGTAAGCGGTCACCGCAGCCTATGGACGCCTGCAACTCCAGGGGTGTCACATGCGCGTTGCCGACCCTTTAAAATTGGTAGAAGTGACAGTGAAAAATATATTTCATGTGCCCTATCTACTGCTTTCGGGGTCCTACATGAGTACTTAAGATTGCAGTGGGCAATTAGCATAATAACCAAGATTTAGTCAAAGAAAATCACTTTACACATACCCACTCGTACTAAATTTTACTAGTCTTAATAAAGACATTTCACATCAAATAAAAGCAAATCATTCTGCACTGCACAGTTCCTACCCTCTAAAGTCACACTTCGTTTACCCACAATTCATTTTTACTGCAAGTTGCAACCTCGAGCTGTAAAGTGAGTCATTAACTCACGTCGCCCCGGTTAGCACTAATCTTTATGGATCGACTTGTGTCAATTTAACGGCCAAACGGTTGCTAATGGATAATAAAACGAAGCCTTGTAGAGTTGTTGAGCGCAGCTTTTTAAATGACCGCTTAATAGCGATGTAAGTGTTTGCGCTGAAGTGGCTCTATCAAGTGCTTTGGTGGCGAAATAAAATTTATATTATTGTCTGATCGAGCGAAACGTCTCCGATTCAGCTTGGGCAAAAATGCTTTCACTTCATATGTCTGTCCGGATTTCCAGCTGTTCTCTTCTTCAAGCCGCATTTCTTAACTGCTTCTCGTGAAATTTTGTGAGCAGGTCCGATAATTGTGTTGACTTTTTGTGTCTGGTGGAGGAGCCATTTTGAAAAAATTTCAAAACCACATAAATATCGGGTCGCGAGTTCGATCGGGTATAGAGTTAAGCCTGCAGTATGGATTTCATACGAACTTATATTTTAAGATGAACATAATTTGACGTATAATCCCATTGACAGGATTCTACTTATGGGTTAACATTTGCTGACGGCATATTTAACGTCGATCGACCTGTAATCGTAAGATCGTGCAACCCGCCCTTAAACTTGAATTATTTTTTTGGATGACCATATTAGTATGAAAATTCATGAACCCGGTAAAGCGGTACCCCGGTAAAACACATCCGAACTATGCAATTATTGTACACCTTGCATTTATAAAAATGCAAGCGACAGCTACGACAGAAGTAGAAACTGCACTCAATTTAATTTTCATAAGGTGGATACTAATTCGGGTTTGCATAAGCAGAGCCATGACAGCGCATTTTAATTAGAGATACATGAAAATGCTTTGGAGCACACAGCGTTCGTGAGCGCACATTTAACACCAGATTATATCACAATATAACATACATATTCGCCCCGTTAGTTTTCATTACCCCCGCTGTTTACTACGGCATCGTTTTGTTATGTCAAAATTATACTCATCATTATAACACCATTACTAACTCTTGAGAAACCACACCACTACTAACAGACATCAAATCCGAACTACAGCTTCGGACGTCAACCTTTACTGCAATCTTCTTCTTTCGTGTCGAGGTTCCTCAAATAAAAGGTGCCCAATGACCAGCGATGCAGACAGCTTTGGCCGTCGCGTCTCTCAGGTCGTGTTCCGTGCAGGAGTGTGGGCATGCGGGGCACGCCAGCAGATGTGCCATGGTTTGCGGCGCTGTATCACTGCAATAACTGTGGAAGATCGTGCCGTTCCTGCATTGGTCTATACAGTCACTAAAAACGGTGTACAGAAAATGCACAGCAATGCTCAAATCGTATGCAATAGACGTTTAGGCATATGATGATGATGAACTCTTGAGGTATGTGGTATGCTCCTGGCGGTGAGTAGAGTGGTAGCAATGCAGAGCTGTTGAGGATGCGTCGTGTAGAGAAAGTGGGGACCTAATATACACGGTGTTTTACAACACAAAAAATTGTACTTTACAACAGTTACATAATAAGGGTCCTTAAAATTCGAAAGTCGCTGTAACAAAACGAGCGTAGTGAGTCTTGTTATTAAAGACTCGAGAATCGTAAAACCTAATTATGTAACGTTGCATACAATATTTTTTCTATGACAGCAAAATAATTTTATTTAAATCAAAAGTCGATACGAGTATGGTGACAGATACGGGCATTGACGTGTGCCTCTTTTAAAAATAAAAATAAAAACAGGAGTTGCATAATAAAGTATGGAAATCCATTTTGGGTATAGACTTGCATTTATATAAAAAAGTTTATTGTTGTAATGCTGCCAGTCATTTAATTGACAGATTATAATGCTGGAGTAGAAACAAAATATATTTTATACAATTCCAATAAAAAATCTTACGTACATAAACGTAAAAATTAAAATTTAGCTTATTTATGCAATTTTAAAGGTTTTTAAATACATAAACGTGAAAAAAGGACGCAGTTTGACCATAGAAAATGGTGACGTCATTAGGCATATTTTCCCTACAAACTTTGCTTACTTCATACTAACCGAGTGTTTTAATGTTTCGTAAAAAGTTGCTGATTTGACTATCAGTAACATCAGCAACTCTATTCCTATCGAGAAAACGAATCCTCAAGTTAACAGGAGTTTCAGGTATCCATAGGTTACGGTATCCGCTTACAATCGGAAACGGGCCACGGGCTTGTATACCACCATAATGGTATGAAAACAAGACTCCCAATCGCTGCCGCATTTTGACGTTAAGTGTAAAACTAAGCAAAAACACAGTAACATTATAATTAATAAGGAAATCGAAATTCCACCGTTTAATTGCAGCGACACAAGTAGACATTAAAGGTATCATTCCGGTGAATTTAACAATCCTAATTAGAAGCTCAGAAATCTAATAAAAGATAAGTCGAAACTTCGACCAAAGCCGCATTCATAAGGCGAAGTTTTCCGATTAAAATTCCTCTAACGAGCGCGAACCATCTCCTTTAATAAATACAGGCCCTTCTAATTTTCCTCGGAGAGATTTAAGCGGCATAAATTTTGCGCACTGAAAAGAAACTCTCGGAAAGAAGAGCTTGTACATTTTTACGACGCGAATCCCATTCGCCTTACAGCGGCGAGTTGTCTCTCTTTTAAATTAAATTTTCACTCCTAATTTGAAAGTATAATGTTATTTCACTAGAATTCCGTTATTAAAACTTTTAAATCATTCGGAAGTTTCGTCTTTATATACGTTTGGGGTGCGTTCCAGTGATTTTTTAATCAAAATGGGATCATTTCTAGTGATTTTTTACGAGCGCGCACTTGGAAGGCATCAAATTGTCATTAGGCACTTGCATCCGATATTACTTTTCTTTCGCGAACTCCGCCGACTTTATGGAATATTTAATTTTCGACCCTCCGTTTAGGGGCATTTTTTATGTTGCTTAATGTGCCTACATCTTGAGGCGATGTCTCGGAATTTTCAATCACGAACCAATCATAAAACGTAGTTCTATATTTATGTGCAGGAATTACCAATTCTGTAGTCTTCACATGGAATGTCATTAAAACAAAACAGTCAGCTGCAGAAATATATACACTTGGCAGCTAGTTATTAGTCCATGCAAAAATGTTTTCGCTAGACTCTAATATTAATCGTCGTCATGTTACATAATTATTTATGTAATAAAAGTCCACTACCAAAACAGCGTCAAACTAAATGTTTATTCATAGAAATAAAACTAACCGGAACCACATTAACAGTACCATTACTCTTTAATGGTCTACCAAAAACAAGCGACAATCAGCAATAAAAAATCCCGACATTCCACATTCGCCAGTAAATCATGCCCCGTCAGAAGATGGTCAATAAAATTCGTCTGGAGTCCTTGACACACAGACACAGTAGACGGCGAGTTTATAGTCCATAAACATTTTACTAGCACGACCTTGTAGGGTTTGCAATGAGGTCGTTGCACTTCGGTTTATGGTAACGTGTTATGGAGCTGGGAGCGGTATGATGACGATCATGGCCTGTTTTTATTAAGATCGCGAGGGGAAGTGCGGGAAGAAACAGAAAGGCGGGACAGTACATTGATGCTGGATTAACAGTGTCATATTTAAAAATATTTCAGTAATCATTTTTTATGTAAGTTAGGTACAGTCTCTTAACTTACTTTTGCTCTTGACTATACATCATTTGATGTAAAGAAAAAAAGAATACATCATCACCTGTGTATTGTTTTTTCTTATTTAATATTGTCTGCCTACGTTTTTATAAATCTAATAATGCCAATTGAAATCTAAATCTTCGATTACTTTTTCGAAAATAATTGTAATTTTACCTTGCCCAGCCCCAAAGTGTATAAATCCTACAAAAAAAGCGCTATTATCTACGGTTTTGTGAATCCGATCGCACCTATTCTATAAAAAAAAAGAAAAAGTACCTGCCTAAATTGGGCAAGACCATTGCGTAGGTGGATCATTGTATTACTTTCCAAGAATCTGCTAAAACGTTTTGAGTCAAAATAACGGTCCTTCTAAAGACAAAGTCCATTGTCTCATGAATGGAAGGGTTGTTTTTCTTGCAAACGCAATAAAAGGGTTCGAACGTTTGTCACCCTTTCTTTGCATTGTTCCACAAGAATGAATAGATTGCACAAAGCGCTGGTTTTGTATTTTGTGCAATACTTATTGCTTGAGATGTTTGGAGTAAAAACCTAGTGGTCAAGCTAGAGGAACAAAATTCGTTTTTATTCAGTTGTGCCCTCAGCATTGCGCTTGGTGTTGCGTCTAGGGAAGAAAGTGTTATAATATAATTTATAGTGTCAGTGTACTTATCTAAAGTCTAGATGAAAATGTTGAAGTTGTCCTGAAGTGAGGACGTACAATATACATGAGTTTATTCCAGTAAGTGTTGAAATTGTTTCTCGAAAACAGACTCATTATTTATATTAAGTATCATCACGTCAAAATTATAATTTATACACATTGAAATTCATATTTTCTTGGCAGCCCAACAGGGTTCACAGCTAATAATACCGCGATACATTTTAACAAGCCCACGTATCCAAGTTTTGAATGAAAATAAGAAAAGCACGTCCGTACCACATCTAAATTTAAAAACCCAATCTCAGGTCTGAATCGAGTCGGATCCCGGCATTCTTTTACCCTTATCCAGAGGTTATAAATCCACCACCGGCGCACCGATAACTCTGGCCGGCCATTAAAAAGATAAACAACTTAATATAAGTATAATAATAAATATCGTGGAGTTAGTTAGATCCTGCGGCCATAATTTTATTTATTCACGAGGCGGTAAATATCTGTCTGTGTAATTCCGAAGGCTTTTTGCGGGGATTAGGCGAGGGGGCGATGGGTTGCGGAGCTGAGAAAATTATATTCGCCCATAACAGTAATCATGCATCACCTGGAAGCAGCGGTAACGCTCGCAATCTCGAGGGCGCGCCGCCGCCGGCGCGAATTACTTTTTCAAAGTATTTACATGTAAATAGAGCCGCGTTCAGTCGCGTGAGGAACTGATTGTACTCTTGTACATAATGTTAGGTCACTAAGGGTGAGGGGCAGAAAATCGGACTCGATTACGATTGTTAACTGCGACGAACTGCGTTGACTACCTGAATTAATTATTAGTGTTTGCATAACTTATAATCTATTTCAGCTATGAAGAGTCCGGTGACAGCTGTCAACCAAGTACAATTTATGTCATTATACGTCAAAAATGACATAATTTGTACTGGGTTGACAGCTGTCACCGGACTCTTCTTACGTGAAAAACAGTATAGATGAAGAATATACCTAGTACGAGTATACATTATGTACTAATTATTTCCCTTTAGAAAAATATTTCTACTATACGTGCACATTTCTCAACCCATGTGTATAGGGATATGTGTCCGCCTAGAAATACGTACCTTTTTTTACCTACAGAAAAATTGTTAACTTCGTTTAAGCCAAGCAGAACGTGACTTCCCGGTTTTATAAAGTAGTCTAGTAGTAACTGAAAGATCGTAGAAGTAAATTACGATAATTTGTGATTTACCATAAAATATTATTGATTACAAGATTATTGCATACATTTTATAATAGAAGTAGGCAAATCTTCGTAGGCACTTAACATACTCCTCTGCTTAGCTCATCTTACAGGTATTTGTGGGTTTCATTTTAAAGAAACAAAGAGTTTCTTGGTAGCCAAAGAATGTCACGTAAAAAATAAGGCAATTATTTGATTTCCATCCAAGAGCCATGCCGTTGCCAAATGTAAATGAACAAGATAAAACTTGGTTTAAAATTTGTCTCCGTATTCAAATCGCGCCGCGAAACCTCCAAGCAGGTGATATCGTTCAGAAAGCACGCCCTATACATAAACCGTGTAATAATTATCATCCATTCTACTTATAAACTTTCATAACGGCCTATACGTCGACTTAACCTCTACTTTCGGAGGCGCAAGGGGGGCGGGTGGTGCTCCTACCCTGGGGCAAGTTGCCCTCGCCTTATAATGGGTGCCTAAGAAAAACGGGTGCACGGCTCGGAATAGAAAACGCTTCGGGAATAGCTTCGACGGAAAGCTGCCGATTTATTGGTGGTACGGGGTGTTCGGAAAATATCCGAGAGCGGATTTTTAATGGGCCCATTGTTTCTATTTTAAATGCGGCGTGCGAATGGAATACTTAAGCTTGAGCTGGTACCTACAGAGCGTAGGTACTGTTCGAGGGTTGGTAGACTCGGGCTTAGAGTCTGCAGCGACATTAAAATGAAAAAAAAAAAACAACTATTTTTGCTAGGTCTTGAAAGACGATAGGAAAACAATTAGCAAGCGTATAACCATAACACTCTTAACATTCATAACACTCTTGCCCAGCAACATACGACTGCTTCATTTTCTACTTGTTGCGATGTGATTTAATTGATTATCTCTATTATTGTTTAGCCACTTAGATTAGAATCGGGGAGATTCTTGGATGATTTTTGTTACGTATTTAAATATAATAACACTACTTACAACTATGTAGTGTACTGTCATTTTTAATTGACCGAGCGAGCATCTCAGTTTCAGCTTTCGACAAAAAATCTTTCATATGTCTGTCGGTCTGTTTGTCCGGATGTTCTCATCTACAGGTCGCATTTATCAACCGATTCTCGTGAAATTTTGTGAGCAGCTTCGGTAATTATTAGTTTTTTTTTGTCGAGACAGTTTTTAGAAATTTTAAAATATAAAAACATTTTTTTTTGTAAGGTCTACAGTTCACAGAGACACTAGTGTAATTTTGATTTTGTTTTGTTAACTGGCAAACTATCATTTATTATTAATACATCAAAAGTCATGACTTTACATGTACACTAGCTGTTTCCCGCAACTTCCTCCGCGTCTTCGCTCCTATTGGCCGCAGCGTGGTGTTATATAGCGTTTTCCCCGATAAATGGACTATCCAACAAAAAAGATTTTTTCAATTCGAACCAGAAGTTCCTGATTAGCGCGTTCAACAAACAAACAAACTCTTTAGCTTTATAATATTAGTATAGATATACCTAAGTGTACTTCCTACAAGCATATAACTATGTTGAATACTTAGGTATATAAGTATACCAAATTTGGAGAAAATATGATATATAGGTTGTAACAAAGTTTCGTCAAAACCTGCCAATACACATATACACCCAAAAAAAATTGTGGCTCAAAAAGTTTTTTACCTACTTATTTCTACTCAAAATGAGATATTAATTAACGCATAACGGATCACCAGCATTTTTGTTACAACGTAAGTACGTTTAAACGTACGCAACTAGCTGTACTAATTATTTATTTCTTCTCAAAAGAAACTACCACCATATCAGCCGAAAGACGTCTCCCCCAATTTCATGGGGGGTAAATGCCATAATCGCCACGCTTGGCATGCGGATTGGCGATCGCAGTACCTCCACCGCACTCCAGGGATGCTGCTGCCCATCCTCCGGAGGTGTTGGCCGTAGTTTTAGGACGTACCCGGGTCCAAAAGAAACTACATACTACATGAAACTACATGTGTTCTTAATTCTACATTAAAAAAATACTGTCGTATCTAATCCTTGTCGATCCATCGACTGCTACACTAGAGTACATAACAGTACCTATATACGAGTAGGTGCAATGTAGAGTTCAATATATACCTACCTACAGTGTTATTGCCCACATCTAGTCAAGCGTTCTTCGATTTCACTATGATGGATTTTTTGTCGTTCTAATATAATGTATTTTACAGAACATTCAGTTAAAATCGCGCGTTTATTAATAAGTATTTATTATTTTTTATTGGGTAGAAATAAACAGTCATACATAAACATGAAACAGATATTAAGATATAGAAAATAGACCTATTATTTCCTAAATATATGGCAAAACAATACGTATAGCTAATGCACATTTACAAAAAAGTATCAATTGTTACTAACTTATGCTGGTTTAACAAATACCCTATTTCACTATTAAAAGAAAAAGTAGGTTGTATAACATAATCCTTGCAATCATTACTCAAAGAGTACATCTGATCGTCAGTTTAGGTAAAGTAGGTACCTACTGACTTAGTAAACATTTGATCCTAATGCCAACAATGTAGGCATTTTTTATAGTTATTTCAAATGGTATGCGAAGTTGGAAAGCGCAATATCGATTATCAGACTGAAAAACTGTTAATGGATTTCAATTATTAAATAATATCTTGACCACAAGGCCATTTAATAAAGAAAGAACACATTAACTCACTGCACAAAAAGCTCAGTTTACATATAGTATTTCCTGCCTAATTAAATATTCAAGTTAACTACATATCTAAATAATTATTCAAGACATGCCCACACGGGTCCACTACAGACTTATTTCATCTACAGTAAAAGGTAGTTTTATAAATAGCAACATAAGCACCTTTATATAACCAAAGCACTCCCGGCGCTAAGCTATCTCCCGTCGCCACGCGCTCTTATTGCGGCGTATATTAGCGGTATAATTCACTTCTAATTCAGCTTATACGGGCGAAATGCGTGTTACTCCGCTTATTGTTAATATCACCAAATAGTTACATAAGGGTGCTGTATGGCGTATTGTGACTATAATAATTTCTAGAGACGATATAGACCTTTATGCACGTAGGTACATGGTTTGCAAGGCTCATCGACACTATACAGCGTCGATATGCTATTAGAAAAAATAGACAATTGACCAATGTTGAAACAGCTCGCTTAGTTTATCATAGTTATTTTCATAGTGTTATGTCGTACAGTATTCTGGTTTGGGGTAAATAAGCTAACATACAGTTAGTTTTGTTACAAAAAAGAGCCATTCGCTCCATATACAACATGGGCTCACGTGAATCTCTAAGAGAACGTGAATATTTAAAGAAATTAACATTTTAACTGTAGCGTCCCAATCCAGTTATGATAATATTTATGTCATTAAGAACCTAGGTTCTTACAAAACGAGACTCGTTCTGTAAAAATTCTAGTATCCATCATTTTAATAAAGTTGCCACTAAAAAGTTTCGTGTTCGCAAAGTATACAAGTCTGTTTTCGGTCAATGTATCCGTTTATATATTATAATAAGTTACCTGATGAAATTTCAAATTTACCCTTTCCAGTCCTTAAAAATTACTTGAAAAAATCGTTGATGTCAAAGGCTTATTACAGGGTCGAGGACTATCTAACTGACAGAAATGCATGGCCCAAACCAGGGACCTGAATAACATTAATATTCATATATGTATATTTTTATTGTATCACGTCTAGGAAATTAGTAAACACATGTTGTCTTGTTGAACTACACGTTGTAAATATTTTTCCTCTTTTGTTTCCATACTCAGATTTACTTATATTAAGTAGCATTTGCCCACGGCTTCGCCCGCGTACTTAGCGAAATTTTTAACCGTCTACAAAAAACAGGTTCGTATGTTTGTCCACGATTATCTCGCGTTTGGCTGAACCGATTTAGATGCGGTCTCCAGAAAAGTAGTTGTTACATTCTAGGGTTTCGCTATACGAAGTTTGGTGATTGTGATTCATTAACAGATGAACAGATAAAAAGTCAGTATACATTCTGAGAACCGGCAAACTGTTGAATTTGGATGAATTGAAAAAATGGATGTTTATTTCGACAGTGCCACTAAATGGAAGCGAACAATTCTCAAGAAGTCATAAAAAAGTATTTCTCATCTCTCAATATAAATTATGATATCTTATTATTGTCATCTTGTCTTATATAAAATTCAAAATAATACTGTCCTGGTAACTTAATTAAACGCTGTTGCACGCCTATAATTGAGATACAGGCAAGACTTGTTTCATCTGTTATCTTATCAGTATAAATGTATAAGCCTTGTATCTTGTTGGTGTGTCTGATAAATAAATAAATAAATAAAAAATAAGGAAACTATTATCATACATTTCCGAGAGGCCGAAGGGGAAAGGGCCGATGAAATAAAAGCATGTCTTAAATGGCTCTTAGTAAAAGTATCTGTGTACTACAGTAACACCAATAGGTCTGTAAACGACCTAACAGCGCGCAGCGGCCATAAACTCTGGTCCTTTGAAGTACAGAAATACGGCTAATTCAATATCATGTGTAACATTTATTTTTCCTACAATTAATTTTATTGGGTAGGGTTTGCCAGTTACCATTGGAGCATCCAAAAAGAAAATTTGGCCTCACTTCCATTCGCACTCCTTACTGTCAGTCCATCTGTTACAACCAAGTTGCTTTTACTGGACCTATTGAATTGCAATTTGGCACAAACTATCAAGAATTTAGAGCGCTCGTGGCCCAACGGCACCCGCCTACCGCGTGCGGTGTGCGAGGTTAAGCAATGTGGGCGCAGGTCAGTTGTTGGATGGGTGACCGCTTTGAGTGGTTACTAACTGACTCTCTTGCTTTGAAAGGCACGCTAAGCCGTTGATCCCGGCTGCAATCGTTAAGCCAAGTTAGAGGCCTTCGAGCGGCTTGCGAACTTCTAACAGTCAAGTTGCCCACTCACTTGACAAACGGGTCGAAGTTGCACCGCGTCCGTAAGGAGTACCCACCGTTACCATACACAGAACCCCTGGGTGGTGCTAAAAGTGCAACAAAAACTGGCAACCGTACTAGTCTCCTCGAAAATCTCACGGTTCGTAAATAAATGACATACGATTAAAAAAGAATTGAAGGTTGATTTAAATGAAAAAAATATCGAAACCTCTATGTCGTTTTTAAAAGCTAATCCATAGATACCCCACACGCCTATATAGTAACATTAAACTTTTTTGCATATGGGTATGAATGGAGTGCCAAATTTTACCTCAGATTCGCATTAAGAGACCTCTCGTATGCTCAGATATCGATTTTGAACGAAATCGGGACGAAAAAAAAAGAAAATCAATATGGCCGCCACTTTCACAAATTTTACCTCGGATTCGTATTAAGAGACCTCTCGGACACTCAGATATCGATTTCGAACGAAATCGGGACGAAATTGAAGAAAATCAATATGGCCGCCACTTTTTTCAAATTTTACCTCAAGTTCGTATTAGGGGACCTCTAGGATGCTCAGATATCGATTTTGAACGAAATCGGGTTGGAAATGAAGAAAATCAATATGGCTGCCACTTTTTCCAAATTTTACCTCGGATTCATATTAAAAGACCTCTCGGACGCTCAGATATCGATTTTGAACGAAATCTGGAGGGAAATGATAAAAATGAATATGGCCGCCACTTTTTCTAAATTATACCTCGGATTCGTATTACGAGACCTCTCGGACGCGCAGATATCGATTTTGAACGAAATCGGGACGAAAAAAAAGAAAACCAATATGGCCGCCACTTTCACAAATTTTACCTTGGATTCGTATTAAGAGACCTCTCGGACACTCGGATATCGATTTTGAACGAAATCGGGACGGAAATGAAGAAAATCAATATGGCCGTTACTTTATTCAAAGTTTAGGTACCTCGGATTCCTATTAAGAGTCCTCTCGGACGCTCAAATATCGATTTATGTCGAAATCGTATCGGACGGCACTGATTAATAAAACCATCTACAATACATTGAATCAAAAAAGGTCGTATCTTCATAGGGAACTCACGGCACTTTATGCACCTTTAGACCTTATAAGGAACTTACATGCTAAATTTGGTATCTCTCGAACCACCAGTTTGCGCTGTGCGGTGATATGTCAGTCTCTCAGTCAGTCAGTTATTTCTTGTAATTTGGCACAATTTTTCAAAATTTTTCATGTCCACAATATTAAATTACAAAACCGATGCCATTTTCGTAATTAACGTCCCAAAAAAACCATAAAAACGACACCCATATTAATATTTAGACATTTCATCACCCTCGCACCCCAACAGAGGGGATGGTATTTCACCTCCTCCACGTGAGATTTTTAAATCATTGTTATTTTCGTTATCAGCGACCCGGTATATCATAAAAACAATACCCATGTCGATTTTCAGAATTTGTCACCAGATTTCCCCCTTTTAGGGATTGATTTCTCAAAAAACCTGAAACACGTATTTACTCATTTATCGTTAGAAATACTCCTGTAAAGTTTCGAATAAAATAGTCCAACTAATCTTGTTTCCCCATACAAATTTCGGACCCCCATTTCACCCCCTTAGGCGTTGAATTTTGAAAAATCCTTTGTTAATGCACCTCAAGACCTTATATGGAACCTACATACTAAATTTGGAATCTCTAGAGCCACCAGTTTGCGCTGTGCGGTGATATGTCAGTCTCTCAGTCAGTCAGTTATTTCTTGAAATTTGGCACAATTTTTCAAAATGTTAATGTCCACAATATTAAATTACAAAACCGATGCCATTTCCGTCATTAACGTCCAAAAAAACCATAAAAACGACACCCATATTAATATTTAGACATTTCATCCCCCTCGCACCCCAACAGAGGGGATGGTATTTCACGTCCTCCACGTGAGATTTTATAATCATTGTTGTTTTCGTTATCAGCGACCCGGTATATCATAAAAACAATACCCATGTCGATTTTCAGAATTAGTCCCCAGATTTCCCCCTTTTAGGGGTTGATTACTCAAAAAACCTGAAACACGTATTTACTCATTTATCGTTAGAAATACTCCTGTGAAGTTTCGAATAAAATAATCCAGCTAATCTTGATTCCCCATACAATCTTCGGACCCCCATTTCACCCCCTTAGGCGTTGAATTTTGAAAAATCCTTTCTTAATGCACCTCAAGACCTTATATGGAACCCACATACTAAATTTGGAATCTCTAGAACCACCAGTTTGCGCTGTGCGGTGATATGTCAGTCTCTCAGTCAGTCAGTTATTTCTTGAAATTCGGCACAATTTTTCAAAATTTTTCATGTCCACAATATTAAATTACAAAACCGATGCCATTTTCGTAATTAACGTCCCAAAAAAACCATAAAAACGACACCCATATTAATATTTAGACATTTCATCCCCCTCGCACCCCAACAGAGGGGATGGTATTTCACGTCCTCCACGTGAGATTTTTAAATCATTGTTATTTTCGTTATCAGCGACCCGGTATATCATAAAAACAATACCCATGTCGATTTTCAGAATTTGTCACCAGATTTCCCCCTTTTAGGGGTTGATTTCTCAAAAAACCTGAAACACGTATTTACTCATTTATTGTTAGAAATACTCCTGTAAAGTTTCGAATAAAATAGTCCAACTAATCTTGTTTCCCCATACAAACTTCGGACCCCCATTTCACCCCCTTAGGGGTTGAATTTTGAAAAATCCTTTCTTAGTGCTCCCCTAGACCTTATAAGGAACCTACGCGCCGTCTATCATGCTTTTAATTCGGAGAAAACAAAACTTCTTACACCTCCAAAACACCCTTGTAGTAAAAGTCAGGAAATCTTAATTCGCTAATAAATATAGGTATAACTTCATAATAATATTAATAATGGCAAATATGGACTTATTGTGGAATAAAATTATTTTCTTTCTTTCTTTGTCCTTTTAATAGTAGAATCGATGCTCGTCGGCCGTGATAAACTTTTGGATGGGAGACCGCTTTTCAGTGGTCACTAACTTGAGCGCTCCCGTGATTAACCAAAGACTGTTAGAAGTTCTCAAGCCGCCCGAAGGCTAACAGTCAAGTTGCTCCCTCACTTGACAAGTCTAATTCAAATGTTTAGTGCTCCCTTGTGTTGGAAGGTCAGATGGTAGTCGTTTCTGTAAAAACTAGTGCCTAAGCAAATTCTTGGGGTCAGGTAATGGACCTCGGGCATCCTTCAGGATGCATTTGTATACCTATTGGGATAACGCTAGGATGATGATGAGCACTCGTATTTTCCCACTAGTGAACTAGTTTCTTATTTACCAAATTACATCGTTTAGTGTCTCATAAAAATCATATCTTAAATCCGTAGGTACGGTTTAAAAAAAAATATTTAAACATGGGTAGAATATTAACGGTTTCAAATAAATTTCCAAAGTTAATCTATAGCATTTATCATTATCACCCAATATCTAATGCCTCTCAAATTAATAAGAATCTGTAACAACCCATTACTATATTAATAGAGCTATAAACACAATATAACTGCCAAACAAACGTCTCCGACTTTTCATCCGACGGCGAAACGACTTATGGCTTCCAAAACAGCCACAACTGTCTCATCTATTCAAGAAACGAACCATAATCAGTAATGTGTCATTTTTTATCTCCGGAAGAGATAAAAATGCTTAAAATAATGAACTAATAATAAACCCGCTTCGGGTATTCAAAATAAAATATATTAGTAGTCGGCCTAACACATTCTCTCGTTCTATAATGAACATGGCTTCCATCTAGAGGGAACATTAATCACCCCTCTCCCCTCTCACCCTTACGACTCCCTTCAAAAAAGTCCCCCCTCTTCCCAACCCGCTCACAATGTTTCCAATTCATCACTAGACCCCGCCCTTGACAACTCTATATGACAATGCCGTGGACCAAAAGTCCCTTACCGTCGTCGCTTAGAAATGGTCCTTACCAGCGTTCAGGCACTTTAGACCACCCAATGTGCAAAAGTCCCTGACCGACCGTTTAAGGAATTGTTCGGCGTAGCGATCAGGGACTTCTGGCCAGGTTAGTGTATTTTCTTGTAATGTCGACTTGGTTGTATGGCGGCCATTACAGATAAATTTCACCTTTTATTTATTTTTTAACACAAATTCAATGTTTCGTCGCATGTCGTTGTAGAGTCGCGCTGGTTTTAAGGTTTTTAATAAATTTGCGAATCAGTTCAGGATATAAAATACCTAGTCCTATAGATTCTGGTAATTTTATTGCGAATTTGAAATTGCCAGGTACCCAACTTCTTTTTTACAGTCCATATTGATAAAACACTATCGAGTTTTTTTTATGTGTTTCATTCAAGAATCCATTTGTCACCATTTGGATTCAAGCTGATGACAGGGATGGTACCTAAAATGCCGTTCAACAGCTCGTTATTATCTACGCATAAAATTCACACCTAATTAATTTATGCATATCTATCCCCTTTAGGTATATACTACATATGTAGCTAGGGTCAGATCGCCGAACCGCAGGCTCGGTTTAATTGCTTGGCACATTTAACGCTTATACATATTCATTGCAGCCCATTCAGGCCGCGCCCGGAGGAATATACCTATCTATACTTAGATTTATAGGTATTGTATGTGTATCTACCAGCCCTATATTCATAGACGGTTTATCTAGGATTAACATAGGCGGTTGTTTAATTTGGGTTATTAGGTATTTAACGGGTGCGGGAATTAGGAAGGAGGATAGTGACTACCTATCACTTGTTTTGTATTTTATGAATATAATATGAATTTGCAACAACCTCGCTAAATTTAAAAAACTGGTCGACGACGCTTGTCATTGTTTCTAAATTTTTCACCCATAAACTATACCTAGCATACCCGAAAAGGACCTTGCGTTTCCAAAAATGAGGCAGTAAGAAGATTTAATCCGAAATATATTTTTAGTCGTCATGCGATACCTCAATGTCACAACAATCTCAATCACATGTAATGTGTGTCCTTAAAATAACCGTTATTTATTTCCTTTTACAGGTCTGACGCATCGACTTAATTAAAACCTCGAGATGTATGGATGCAGGTGACAAAACAAAGGGACGTCGTTATAATAAACAACATCGAGAACAAAGAAATCAAAACAAAATATAAAGAACACTGAAAGGACAAGTGACACGAGAATATTTTTACCTCGAGGTGTATTAAAATGCCGCCGGCGGCAAGTAAAAGTACTTGGTATTTGTGTAATAAGTATTTCTTGGCAGATTTACGCATCGTTGTGATGTAGCTTAGTGAATGTATTTAGGTATAAGTAGTTGTCTTTCGATTTTAACTTTATTAGATAAATACAAAAGTGTAATGTTACTGATACTGATATATTATTATCTAGACTGTTAAAAATGTGATAAAATGTACAAAACAGAATTGTGATACGTTAGTAGATTGTACTTAATATAAGATTGTGTTTTTTATTTGTAAGAATTTTACTTAAAAGGGACTACTGTTTTGCCATGCCATTTATTATGTGGGCGATCCTTGAAATAAATATTGTTGGTTAAATAGTATGTTTGTATCAGGGCGCATGGTAGTGCCCCTGCCAAGACAAACAAAAAAGAAGGCAGGGCCCTACCTAATAACCTTTTCTCGAACCGTTTCATTTTCAAAATCCCATAGCTTCGTCCCAGGTAACACCAGAGACCCCGAATTCACAGAATAAGATGTAGTTACTCGTTTAATATACATTAAATTTCATTGATCTAGCTTTTATACTTTATTGATACCTAAAATACGAAGATATGGCACTCACTTGAGTGAGTAAGTGGTCAAATCTTCAATCATTTCATCAAAACCTCCAGGGTATCCTAGAAAGCAGAAATTTAGCAGGAAGCTTAGAATTTACATTCAAAGAATAGAAAAAATAATCTGCATACAAAAATTGTAAAACTAGGTTTTATCCGAGTATAAAATGAACATAACTGGGACACCTTACAAAAACAAATGAAATCCGACCAGATCTGACAATGTTCGTAAAGACCTCGTGAGTCTTGGCCGCGAATTTTTCGTGAAATGTTTTATTGGACCCGGGTATCAAAGGGGACAAGACCACCGGAGGATGGGCAGTATCCCTGGAGTGCGGTGGAGATACTGCGATCGCCAACCCGAATGCCAAGCGTCGCGATTATGGTATTTTACCCCCCATGAAACTGGGGGAGGCCTATGTCCATTAGTGGACGTCCTTCGGCTGATACCGGTGGTGGTGGTTTTTGTTGGATCTTACTTTCAAAACGTTATTGTTATAAAGATAGTTGGCAAACCATCCAGCCCATTCTCAACAATTTCACTTGCAACATCTTTTAGATACTTGTAACAACTTTAATTTGAATAAATAGGCACTCTAACAACATACCCGACGTACGAATCCCGGATATGAAGCTTTCGCATCTCTGGAACACTTCCCGTAATGAGAATTATCGTAAGTTCAATCGGTAAATTTTGCGAGCGTATCTCCGCGGCTCTAGTACAGGTCATGAGCTGCCGCCGTATCATGTGCGTACAGTAAGCTGCCTACCCTAAGTTGTTTAATAAATTAATAAAAATGAAGTATCACATAAAATGTACAATGCATATTACAGATCTTAATCACAAATTAGGAGGTAACATATTAGCTGTATATATATATTTTAAATAGTTTAATGTTGCTAGGTTCTGAAGTTAATATTTTATGTTTTCAGAATAAGATTTATTTTTAATATACTCGCTGCCACTTTAAACACGCACCGAGTATCAAAAAGAGCACCAGTGCGGTACTTTATTCGCAATAAAGAAAGTGGGATACTGGCTGGCGCTCCAATTACCGGGATATACGCGGCCGTCCCGGTGACGTGCGACCGGCCCCGGCCCGGCAATTATACATATTGCCAACTACCCCCCGATGAATGCGCAACTATGTAAAAATACCTGGTATAAATGCTCTTGGTGTTAGTTCGTAGTTACCACAAATACCACATTTGTCGTTTAACGTACTTATTGAACGTATGATAGGAAAATCTGTTTCTTTACTAGGGAAAATTACATTTAGATCTTTTTTTTACCTTGCTCGCGCGAAAACGTTGCGTAATTACAATTACCCCACAGGTTGTCGGAAAAACCAAGGCAAAAAGCAATTGTTTGAAAAAAAAAATCGACTGTAAAATGGATGCCTTTAAGATTAATTGTTAGTAAAAGGTAAAAAAAACATCAACAGTTAATTACGCACTTCTAAGTTAATTAATAAACCTTCCGGTAAACTTTGAACGCAATTACTGCCAAAAACTTCACCAATAGGATCGATTGGGGGCATAATTGAATCAAACGCCGTCCTTATTACAATATCCCAGCAGGTACAATATCTCGGTACACGGGCTGGCAGCAGTGAAGCGATGATTTCAGTACATTACGCAACAGTTAATTACGCACCTCAAGTTCATCGATAAGCCTTTCGGTATACTTGTAACTCGATCACCACTGAAAACTTCACCAACAGGATCGATTGGGGCAGTAATTGAATCAAACGCCGGCCTTATTACAATATCCCAGTAGGTACAATATGTCGGTACACGGGCTGGCAGTGAAGCGATGATTTCGGTACATTTCGCCCGACCGTAACGACTCTCGGAATAGTCTTGATGGACGCTTCGAATGAGCTCTCACAACATAAAGAAATCCCCTTAAAAAGGGTAGCGCTGGGGTGGAAAGGGCGGGGTTGTTCAAAGTTTTCAGAGTTTAAAAAACGTGGCTCAAGAATTGTATTTTTTTTTAGTTTTGTTGTTTTGGTTATTTGTAATCGACATGGATTGATTGTGCCTAGACCTCCACACGATCAATGTTAATTATACATATAATGTATTATATTCTAGGTGCTTTTTTAATTCATGAAATCCATTTATACGTATAAAGTATTTACGTATATATGCTGTTGATTTTTAAAGTCTTTTTGCCTATCTGGGAAGAGCTATTTAATCCAAACAGAGATTATTTAAGCGTATATTACCTATTAAATAATCTGTCAAACTAAGCCTGATTAAACGAAGCTCATACAAATAAAACGTACCTATTCCGCTCCGAGTTCAGGATAATCAGTACTGTATATGAAGGATTACGCCCACAGTTTGGGAGCCGGTGCCTCCGAGATAGCGCTGTAAGGCGGCGAGGCTTAGCTGAGGGTGCCGTTTCTGCGCCGCCTAGATATGCTGGATTTTACACAATTTTGCTTCATTTGAAAACGTCTAGGTTTATGTTGGATGGTCAAGGGTGAGTCTACCTATGACGGGTGGACCAATTATAATCGATATAGGTCCTTGTATTGAACTAAAGTACAATACAACACTATAGGTACTCACACCATACTCCTTAATGTACAAACATATGTGTAAAAACGTCACCTGTACGGATGTATATTTTGCTATACAAAGTTATTGCTTTTCAAGCCGTGAAGGATTGTTTCAATGACACGTGACAATAAAAACAGATCTCGAATTACCACAAGTGGTTGGACTTGGACACGTTCATGTATAAAATATACTTGCCTACTAGATTTATAATTTACCGACAGGACAATGTACCTATAAATATAATGTAGGCAAGTGCTTACAATTATATGTTTTCCTGGCTGTCGAAATTTTGTATTTAGAAATAATAACAAATGAGGCCTTTACGTGTTATGTAACATTTATTTAGTGCGATAAATTGACGTCAATTATTTTGCAGTACTTACGATATTTTTCTGATAGTCAAATCAGCAACTGTTTAGGCAACGTCAAAAACGCACGGTTAGTCTGAATTTTGTAGGGAAATTATGTATGATGTCACAATTTTCTGTGAACAAATTGCGTCCTTTTTCATGTTTATGTTTTTAAAAATAAGCTGAAGTTTGATTTATACCGAGTACAGTACTCAACGACACTAATTCGTATGATTGTTTTTTTTGGCTAACATAAAAAAATAAAAATTGTGTTGTGTAAAACCCTATTGTTATTAATATAATAAACAATTCATATGCACTCAATAATGTCAATTTCTTCCCAAAACTCTCTTCACAATATATCTCGCTATGTACATTTCTAGGCGAAAATAAGTAAAAATATCTCTAACGTAGACAAATGGAGTAAGTTCGAGGCCTGACCTCCCCTATCTCAGAGTAAACAAAACAACATTTTTTCGTAGTCAGATGAATAAATAAGACTAGGAGGGACGGAGGGAGCAACCCTATATTATATTGCTTGTTTGATTTGCATGTTTTAATCCTTCCGCGGATTCTGGAGAGAGGGATAAATCTTCGAAATGGGTCTAAGTTCAGCACTTAAAATTAGGGGTGTATCAAATGAAATGTTACAATTGCAGGGATTATAAATGTATATTTTATTGTAAGTGAACAAAGTTCGTACTTTGCAGATAATAATACCTAATCCTTCCAAAAAACGTAAAAAGGGACAATGAAAATTCTGTTCTTATTTTACACTGCAATACGTAATGTTTTTTTTTATTTAAGTTATGTATTCTATGACATTTCTTCCAAATAATGAAGATGATGATGATCATGATATCCGATGATGATCGTGCTTTGGAAGGCACGTTAAGCCGTTGATCCCGGCTGCTGTCTATGATATGCAGCCAAGATAGAGGCCTTCGGGCGGCTTGAGAACTTCTAACAGTCAAGTTTCCCACTCACTTGACACCCTAATTCCAATAAGGTCTAGTTTACCCCTTGGGTTGCAAGGTCAAATGGCAGACGCTTATGTAAAAACTAGTGCTAGTATTCTTATAATTAGGTGGCAGACCCCAGGCATCCTTCAGGATGCAACTGTACTGGAAATAATGCTAGGAGATGATCATGGTGTACATAATCACTGACGATTTAATTTAGGATTGGAGGACTATATTTAGTTATGAAAATCCAACCTACTACTTGTTCCATGTAAACATGATGCAATGCATAAGCAATACAGACCTAAATTTGTTCCAGCAATCCAAGAACTAGAACATGTAAATTTAAGCCAAACAAACACGCAACTGTGTCAACTGAACAACAAGTAAAACTTAGAACAACTCCTCCAAGACATATTCCCCTAAATTCGCGAGATAGCGACCCTGCCCCGGGCGATGAAACTAACGGGCCGGGGAATCAACAGAAGGGCAATAAGATATGCTTGGAAAAACTAGTCGATGTGACCCCGGGGGCGGCCGCTCCGGCCCGCGTGCAGCGATGTAGGCATCAACTATTTAACCGACGGTTAAGATAACGAAGGTTATCAGACGCTTTTGTTAATATGTTGATCATGGAAAGTCATTGCAGTTTGGCATGGCTGTATTTGAATCATTTTTCAAAACGTCAGTAATGAGCGCGCATCGCGGTTAAATATTCCGTTTTGTAATTTTTCAGGTGAAAGGAAAGGCGAGATCTCAACTGTGCTTGTAGAAGCATCAACTATTTAACACTTTTTAGATAGGAAAGGTTATCAGCCGAAGGACGTCCGCTGTTGCACATATTAGGCCTTCCCCAATTTCATGGGGGTAAATGCCATAATCGCCAGGCTTGGCTGGCATGCGGATTGGCGATCGCAGTATCTCCACCGCACTCCAGGGATGCTGATGCCCGTCCCGCGGTGGTCTTGGTCGTAGTTTTGGGACATACCCGGGTCCAATTCACTTCGTTTAGGTTTATTTTAACAGTTCTTCAAATTATAGTAATGTAATTTAAAAACATGATTATATTTTGCATTATTTTGCCGCGATGACAGAAAGGACACGAATTCTGACGTGGATGGATGGAATTTCGTACTCGATTTGTTTGCCATACTTAAAAATATAGCATACAATTATCGAGGCCTAAAAGCCACCCGGATATTGAAGTTTGACATTATTGTAAATACTCGTACAATGGAATAATCTGTAATATTCACTCTTAGTCTGCTTGCACAAAAATATTTTTTCGTCTCATTGAAAGGATCTTAAAGCATTTTTAATTTAATTATTACAATTATCAATGAGACTATTAGTTAAAACTAGCTACTACCTTCGGATCTGACTATGAGAGTCTTGTCGGTGCGCACGCACATGACAGCGGGCTTGAAAAAATATTGAAAAATAAATAGATGTGAAGCAACCAACAAAAACCAACCTCGTAGAATACATAGAAGGAGAAAGCAATGTCGCCCAGGTTTTGAAATATTTGGAGGTTATATTACTTTTTTTTTTAAATAAAATAATGATTCCATATAGCAATAGCTTATATCCTCTAAAAGTAACTTGCCCTTCATCTCGTATAAATGAGAGACAGCCTGTATAATTGGAAACTAAACGCACCCGGCCTATTCAGATGTATTAAACATTTTGAAACAAGCATTTCTACACCGAAATGAAAACCGAATGCTTCTGGACAATCTGTGGCTTGTAATTTTGTTTTAATAAAGGCTGCGCAGCCGTCGCGCCGTTAGTCGATGCGACGGTCACCGCTAATGTCTTTTCATATCTTTTTGAAGGGTTGACTACCCCTGCCTTCGTTTTCATTAGTGCAAAGTTCGTGGAATTTCGTGGAGGCATAGTTGACGGTAATACGTCATATTGATTACCTAAAATGTCTTAATCTTAACGGAAATTCATTATTTAATTGAACACATTATTTTAGGGGAGTACATTAGTCAAAAATAACTTTATTTGCAACCTTAACCAATTCTGGAAAAGATATGTCGTTAAATATGAAATCCATTGTCTATTCACAGAAATCACTGAAGCTGTCTGAAGTGAGCGTTGTGTACCTTCTATGTTTCAGCACGTTTCAGAGTTAAAATCAATGGACATCATTTCTAGTGTTTTTTTTTGTGATTTACATGACTAAAGTCAATTCGCTTATTGAGCAGTGCAGAAACAATACACTGCGAAGTCCAGCGCTGATCAACCCACGCGGAATGCGACAATTAAGATTGGCCACGCCCTTCGTAGTTAATCCCAAAATACGTGCGCTGGGTGTTTATTGACTACCGACTACTGGCAACGTTTGTTTTGGAAGACAAATAGCGTTTATTAGGAAGTGGGCCGGTTCAGATATTACGTGCCGGTGGATTTAATGGGGTATTAATGAAAGTCGTGCGAGGAAACGTTACAGTGACTGTGACTGTTGGTCAACGTTCTATGGAATCACAAAACAGAAAGCATATTCTCTGCTAAACAATGTAAATAAAGTCAACGGCTGTCGAGCTGTGGAAGTTCGCAATAGGGTAAAAACACTCGAAGGCCTTGATCTTGGTTGGGTTCAATAATAAGCTATCTACGGAGGCTCAAAAGGCCACTGCAAATTAAACAGGCACCTGTTTTAAATGGGTATGAAACAAGATGCATCATGAAGGTTCTGCCAAGGGTCAGTAAAAACAGCAATGCACATTCTCTGCTTCTGCGGACCAACTGATACAAAAAAGAAGTAGCTAGGTAAGTACTTCTTGCAACCAGAAAAAGTTCAACACATCACCGCCCAAAGAATCTGGAAGTTTCTGGAATCAACGGGCCTTAACTGTGAACTCTAAAGGGTTGCCACAATAGATTACACGCTGGTCGATGCGGCATACAAAGGCCGATAACAAACAAAGAATAATAAAAAATAGAGTGACTGTCAAGGAAATGGTGGCGTGCAAAACTCTGTCAACAACTACGTATGTTTGGGGTTATTTTGTTTGCCATCTGAGATAGGTGATTGTTTTAAAGCAAAATACTAAGTAGTATTAAGACATTTGTTAATCGTACTAATCATTACGTCGATTTAACCAGCCATTCCTGTATAAGCAAAACTCTGCAAAAGTTCCAAAAACTTTCAATAAGGACCTACTTAAAAAGTTAACAAGTTAAATTCTGTTGAAACGGTGGGTACGTAATAAGGGGCATGGAGTGGAAACCCGGTCAAGCACATCGGCCTTATGGGCCGTTAGTGCTACTGAAATCAATAAAAGTACCGGAATGTACTGCACATGCGCAATGGGAACGCTCACTGACTCAGCTACATTCATTTTATAGCCACTTGTATTTGTGTGTATGGCCACTTTGTACTCTTTACTGTTGACGGGGTAAAAAAGAGGGGTGAAATTAATTGGGTTCGAAAATACACGCGGCAGCGCAGTGTTAGCGTTTAGTGTGATTGTTGCAATAAATTTTCCGTGCAGAAAGAAAAACAATGGTATCATTTTTAAACGCGTTTTGCCGGGCTTCTGTTCCTGGATCATGTAACTTAATTACATTTTCAATATACCTAGATTTAAACCTTGTATTTTTTAAATCTGTAGGTACGTCACATATCATTGACAAATATAAATAGCACGTGATAAAAATACGGTAATTAAATTTTCATATAAAATAACAAAATCGATCCTAAATTTCTGAACACTACCTAAGCTGTCGATAATGTCGTGCGTAATGTGTATTTTATAGAAAATATTATTATCTTAGTTAGCGCATTTGAGTCAGGTGTTGTTTAGTTACTCAAAAAAAAGAAAACCTAGATTGTAGAAAATTCAATATGTAAAATAATTTTCGTAAATACAGTTTACTTGTCTATTTGTGATCCAACATCCCACCATGTCAGCCAAAGAACGTCCACTGCTGGACATAGGCCTCCCCCATATTCACGGGGGGTATATGCCATAATCGGCACGCTTGGCATGCGGGTTGGCGATCGCAGTATCTCCACCGCACTCCAGGGATGCTGCTGCCCATCCCCCGGTGGTCTTGGTGGTAGTTTTAGGACATACCCGGGTCCACTATTTGTGGTCAAAATACTTACTTATTTGTAAAGGTGGCACAACTTTACATGTAATACCAATTTTATAAATCCAACGAACAACACCGAAACATGCTGCGATAATATTAATAACGACGTTCAATGAAGTTCTACGACTATTCTACCGGAACATTTCCAATCTACGACTGCTGCACAGCACTTTACACCCTATTCTCGTTGCTACAGATGTCAGTTTTGAGTAAGATAATAGCTATGAACTTTAAGTTGGTATTGAGAAATAATTTTGTTAAGGTTTTATTTATAATAAGATGGCTTTAGTAAGTTATTTCTAATAGCGGGTATCACGCTGTGACTAATGGAGCTGCCGTCCGACAACTTACGTCGGGCCCTTAGGTTAACATTATATCTAATTTATAGTAGGATGAAGACATCGGACCCCGCCTACTTGAGCCCGTTAATTGGGTGTCTCAACTCAAAATGCCGACGTGATTAAGATATTACCGGTTTAATTTAAACTACGTGGCTACCTTGCCTGTGATATTAGTTACGAAATAAGTCGGTATAAATTAGCAAATTCATTAAGAAAAACATTATATTCATGACCAGTACACATAAATCTCTCCATCGATAAAACTTACTCCAATATTTACGACTTTTTTATGCTCTCCATATTTACAGCCCATTTTTTGTTAAATCACTATTCGGTTAACAATTTTCCGGCCATCGGTGTCAGCGACAAAGCTGATATGGCATTTAACGACTCGACAATTAATTAAAAAGGCATAAACGCCACTTTTATATACGAAGAGCCTATAAAGACTAACTTTTATGCGCCGTAAACGCGATTGTCTGGACCCTGACGACGTCGATACTGCAGTATTTGCGCTCGCAACTGCCCCAATGTGCTATGAAAAGGATTTTGGTAGAGTAAAAAGGTGAACGGGCGACGATAAGTGGAAATTTGGCCGTGATTTTGGGGTGGAGATCAAAAAAATTAGGTTAAGTACCTACTGTAAAAAAAAGTAATTTACAAATGCCAGGATATTGACGGGTATCTTTTGATTTGAGAGGCTTGTACCTGTAAAAAGTGCTCATATTTTTTTTTTGCAAAAATGGACCCTCAACCGCAAATTGTTTTTAATTTATTTATATATACTTAATTATTTATTTACTAAGCTACATACAACCGACCTACACAATTACCAAAAAAGGCCTGCAAAACTGTTTTAGACAGTTTGTTTGCAAGAAGAGAAAGATGGTAAAGTCGATTGTATTTCTTTTTATAAATTACCGGGTTTCTAAGAGAACGATGATTTCCCCACTGGGTCCAATTTCTTTTATCATGTGACTTTGTTCTTTAATTTTGATATCATCAGTTTTTTTTATTATCGCACCTATTAAGGCGAGGAAAGAAACCCGCCATTGCAATAACAGCGTTCAAAACACGCGATTATATCACCCGAACAAGAAACGCAAACATAGCATAAAGGAGACCGGGTAATGTCTCAGACATTATAAAAAACGATTTATTCGATGGAATGAAAACTGTGAGATTTTTAAATAAACCATTAGAGGAAAGTTCCGGGCCATTTAAGGCGGTTTATTGTGGCACTATCGGCGCCATTGTTGACTGCAGCGTGGCTTAGCTGCTGACTTAGGGAGCGTGGAAGTGGCTTCGAGTGGAGTTGAATAAAATATGAATAGGTACCTAATACTTAAATATATTTGAGTTGGCCGAATGATATCAAAGCAACCAGATCTAAAAACGACTTATTGTCCAAGCTGAACTACTTATTATAATCCAAGTTACGAGTAAAAACTATAAAAAACACATTTTATATAATTTTAACTATAGATATGAATAAAGGTGGCTAGGTGGACAATCATGTGGAAGAAAGTAAATATGAACCTTATAACAAATTCAATGGGCATAAAATTTATTAAAAAAGGTTAAAATTGACTGTCATTATAAATAACTAAATATTATACAGACATTTTTTTACACAATTCGAACTTGTCCCTAATGTAAGCTCAATAAGGCTATTGTGTACCTTTAACACAAGTCTTATTGCGCTTACTACTAGAGGACGACATACTTAAATACATAGAAAACATCAAAGTCTCATGAATAAATGCTTATGCCAACCACATAAACAAATGCCCTTACCGGGATTCGAACCCGGGACCTCCAGCTTCATAGGCAGTGTCACTACCTACTAGGCTAAACAGGCCGGCAATGAATGCGGTGTATTATGAAAAGTTATTACGTGTTTTGTACCGAAAATACACAATCATTACCGTTTTGACATCAGATCCACCAATTATCCTTTATAGAGTCAAGTAGTGTTAAATATTTGAAAAGAAAAATATTACGAATATCATAAAGGAGTATTTGATACTCCGAGCGCCATCTATCGAGGATCGATAGATTGCTAGGTAAAAGTGAAACTGCGAACCAGATCATTCAGTCTGAATAAAATAAAATAACTAAGCTTTCGTGTCCCGCATAAAGTTAACGCGTGATAAGAAAGGAATTAGACTATAGAGCGGACGGAGTGGCCGTTCTAGGCCCTTGTGCCTTGTGCCTAAATCGGTTTTAATATTGAATATTGTAATTTAAACTTACAAACAAATTTGTTTTTGCTCACTTACTTATTATGAAATCCATATTTTCATTTACATTTTCGCGCTAAAACGTGATCCAGTGGTTGTGTTTTTAGTGTGACTGCTATATAAATAAACTATTCTCTTCGCGAAGAATTGTAGGTATTGCATCTCAACTAGTGGTATGACGTCACTACCAACATGGCGTCATTTCGATCATTTGGCTCACAGATAAAGAAAACTTCACAACTGTGCTTCATCATCATCATCATCCTAGCGTTACCTATCCCAGTAGATGCCCGGAGTCCGCTACCTAATCCCAGAACTGGCGTAGGTACTAGTTTTTACGCAAGCGACTGCACTCTGGGGCGCTACCGCGAATTAAAAACGAACGAAGTTCGAATGTCTCCCTCTCTGTCGCTGAAATATGCAAGTTCGACAGAGAGGGATATACACAAACTTCGTTTTATTTTCGCGGTAGCAGCTCTGACCTTCCAAGCTAAGGAGAAACTAGACCTTATTGGGATTAGGCTTGTGAAGTGAGAGGGCAACGTGACTGTTAGAAGTTCTGAAGCCTCTCGAAGGCCTCTAACTTAGCTTAACGACTTCTTTCATTGACATCAGCCGGGATCACCGTCTGAACGTGTCTTCCAAAGCACGGCAGCACTCATTTAGGAACCAAAGAAAAAGAAAACTTAATAAATTATATTAATTTATTAAATCATGTTCATTACCACATAACTAGTTATTTAGGTTTTAGGAATTATAAGTTATATTTGACAATACTTTTTATAATCATTAATTACATCTGTCAAGTACTCCACCTTGCCCTCTTATTCAGAAACCAACTCGTCCTCACCTGTCACCTCACACCTCCCCCTTTTTTATACGGAAACTGTCAAATGTAATTTATCAAATTTTGACAGTTTCCATATAAAAACGGGTGACGTGTGAGGTGAAATTTTGACAAATTCCATATGAAAAACGGGTGAGATGAGAGGTGAGGACGAGTCGGTTAGTGAATAACACCCCTGATCTGCGCTGTTAGTAGTGTCAAATTGGCACACGATGAATAATACTGCTTGCGTGTCACATCCAGTGCTACTATTTGATGTTTCTAACTATTCGAGATTTGCCCCCGAGTTATGTCTAGTCGTAATGGAGTGTTTGTTACCATTAATTTTTATACCCCGCATCCTCTGATAGTCAGCTATCTCACCGGTTACTTCAAAGTAAGGAATATAACGTAATGTGAACATTTTACACGTTTAATTATAATTTGAATTCCTCGAATTAATAAGGCTAGGTACTTTAGCATAATATGAGATAATGTGCATTTGTGAGAGGTGTAGGTATTTTTTTATTAAGTGCTACATATTATTTTTATAAGTTGACGAGTTAATTAACTAGGTACATGTCTTACCTTTCATGAATTACCTTCATTTTGCAGCTTTAACAAGTGTATTTTTTGTAAGCACGTAATAAAAATATTTTTTCATATCAGGTCTTTTGTAGATAGGATTAAGCTAGCCATAAAGTAAGTACTCCATTACCTACTCCGTATAATTAGAAGTAATAATTTATTAAAATGATATATATTTTTCTCTTTACTTCACTAGGTCCAGATTACGTAGCGATAGTGACTTGTTTTACAACCGTTACCTAGCCACGTACTCACCCATAAAAACAAATAAACGTTCTTTTTCGAATCAACCAGATTTATTCCCGGGGGACAATGTATTTATTTGTGGAAGCAGATATATTGGGGCGCGAGGGGCGCGGGGAGAGGTGGGAGAAACGGCAAACACAGGAAACGGATCTGGCAAACTTTTCCGTCGAGCCTGCAAAAGGAAGATCGAGTATCCGCTGCGTGGGGTGACTGTAAAATTGGACATGGGTAGGATAGGTTTTTTTTGGCTTTTGTAAGGCGAATTCTAAAAGAAATATCGAGTTTTTACTGATTTTCAAGTTTGGGTGCTAAGAAAATAATAGAAATAGAAATGTTTATTTGCAAGAATACGTAAGTATAAAGGCATTTTATACGAATAATTGTCACAGTATTCAGCCGAAACATCATTTAAATTTTCATGGGAACGTTTATTAAAATTACAATGCAAGTCTACTTATATAAGTAGTAAAATAAGTTAGTTTAGTTTTTAATTAGTTTGTATTTATTTGCTTGATTGTTTTTTGTATGTGATTTACCAAGTTAATTAGATTGTTATATGAATAAATATAGGTAATAAACTTGATTATTTACAAAAAATCTACTTATTACTTATTTGTTACAATTTATTTCCATATATTCCTTTAAGGAGGTCTTGAACCCATTTTGCTAATTTACTCTTTAAATTTTAGATCATGCAATAACTTGATGCTATCAGGAGGGTATATTATATTATATATTAAACAAATCACAAAAACGTTGCAGGCGTTCCGTTTATAGATATCCGTACGGCAAGTAAGTTGATATAGAAGATTCCTGTATTCTGTTCTGTTCTTGTTTTCCAATAGATTGGCAAACGTACGATGATACGATGTTCGTTATTAACTTTTCATACGCATGAGCACTAATCGACGACGCTACATGCGAGGAACTGAAGACCCAACCACTACAATTTTGTAGGAATGACCTGTAAAAAGTGTGCTCGAACAGTCTCTGCTGTCTTATAAGTAGGCTATACTTATCAAGTTATCAGTCACGTGAGAGCTCACAAACGACCCTCTCACTATCTATAGTTTTTTCACTCGCCATGGCCAGGGTGATACTGCATTATACACTGCACTGATGTTACTGTCGCGAGGCGCCAACTGATAGCTTTGATGCTATAGTTAGGAAGCGGTGCGCGTCGTTACAGAATCGTCTTCGCAACAGCTCAAACAGTATTCTAAACGTGCTGGCGCAACGCTGGGTCTTCGTTGAGTTCTGCTGCACGCGCCCGTTGTACCCGCACCACGTAATTTTTTATTTTATTTTCAAAAATCTGTCACTAACATAGTTTTGTAAGTTTCCAGCTATTATTATCACATGTGTATAATAAGGTGCTTCCAAATTAGATGCCAATACTTTCAGAGCTGATAGTACTCGTCCTTAGAATAAGATTTAAGTATAAAACTAATAAAATAACACACGGCTGCTGTCCACCAGTTCCTGGGGTGAACATGGCTGGACACAACTGGTGTCTAGATACAATTAACAATTACCAACATTATAAAACTATTTACATTCATTTTATACAAAAAAACTACAGCAAAATAAACCTAAGTCCTCACAAATCTACGACGGATAGTCCCACTATTGTCTCTTGATATGTTTATATGCATTAATACCACTTTATGGGTCCAAGATAAGCATAAACCTAGCAGGAGGCGGTAGGAGCCATGATGTATGTACATCCCACTTTATTGTTATACCGTTGAATTTATTTATGAGAGGCCAAATTGTCTGTATAAAGATAGTTTACTTTTTCGGGTCTTTACTGGGTTTATGGTGATGTCCTTTTTTTGGGAATAATGTGTTATGTAGGTTGCTACTGTTAGGAGTATAGATGTTAGAAGAATACTTAAAAAGGAAAATCAGATAACGACAAGAATTCTGTTCGGATCAAGTATCAAATTAAATATTCTAACAATTTTTAAATTACAAACAAACAAAAACACGTCCTCTGAATTAATCTATTTAAGAATTAGACACACGTATACTATTATCAACCAATTTTGAAGCTTTAAATTATTCAAAATATGTCACTTATTTCGGTTCCTAACTAGCCTCCTGGAGTCCGCAATTTTTCTCCTCTCACCAAGCTTTACCCTATTAAATACACCTAGCCTCACCATCGAAACCCAGTAACATGTAGCATTCCCCCTATGTTTACCGTATAGCATTATAAAACTCATAAAATCAATAAAACACGCCCATAAAACACATGCTTGCCGCGTGTTTTAAACATTCGTTCAGTTATAAGAAAAGCAATTTCGGTGATGAAACGCAGCATCGGTTGTACCATTATTGCGGTACGTGCAGAGTTACTCGTCTTGGTACGTGGCGAGATATTAAAGGGCTACATTATGCGCAATTGTGCAGACGAGTTTGTGTAGAAAATATTTTAGATGACAGTGAATTAATGAAGTTACTGTGTTTCTTACCGAGCTTTATGAATTACGATACCGGATACGAGAATGGCAGTGTATTTGCTATTCATACCTAATGTTACAATACCAAATAGTAGTTCTCTATATTGCCAGTTTTAAAAGAACGTTCCTCGCTTATTTTGATATTGTTTCATTATGTGAGTTTCTGTGTATTGAGCCTATATATTACAATATTATGTCAGATCTATAGTGTTTTGAAATGACACCAAGTTTCTTACGCCGGGTCTTCTCGTGGCAGAGGTTTTTTTCCGAACCCGTGGTAGTTTAGGGACATTCATAGGTGCATATCATCATCATCATCATAATCATCGTCTTGGTACAGGTGCATATATTATGCCTAAATTGAAGAATAAATAACTTTTACTTTTACTAAAGTTAACAGAAACACAGTGGACTGGCGTTAATTCTGTTTGACATAGGTTTAAAAATGTTTTACTATACAAAGTTGCGGTTAACAGAATTAATCGTTGAATGATCTTGTAGAATACACTGAAGTTGTAATAAAATAAGGACATAAAGCAAAATAGAATGCACCAAGTGTCAGTTTTACTTCAGTGGTTATGGTAATTTAACAGTGCCTGTTACACTTTCATTTGCATGATTTAAATTAAGTTAAATTTTATTTATCAAAATAACAGTAAAAAAAACAAGCAACTTCCTATTCGTGATATTACGATCTCCGACATAGCAAAGCACGAAAGAAAATATAAATTCGGGAACCCGGTACTTCCGTGCACACGTTACTTGTTTATCCTTTTAAGGGCAAATCTCATTTCAGACAACTGCTATGATTGCTCTGTACCGACCACTCACACAAGGCATGCCAGTCCCTCTCTTGTCTACACAAGAATATTATTAAAATAAAGGCGCAAGTGACTAAAACGCCTGCGGGGATTCGATGAGATAGTCGCTTTCGTGACGCTTTTCTTTTTACTTCAGAAAACGTTAGGAACCCCATTTTTAGTCTTAAATAGATTAATGGCTTGACTTAAAGTTTGACAGCATGCTCTTAAGCTTTCTCTATTATTAAGATACTCGTAGCTGGCATACAATGCAGTACCTACCTACGCGTCACACAAGCGATATCATTCTCGTGGAACGCTCCTTGTATCGACTAAGTACTTTTCTCTTTCAAGCCTCTAGTGATCTGTGAAGAGAAATGAAGGAATGACGCAGATCATTTTATACTGGGAAGTTGGGTAAGCGTTTGCTTAATGGAGTTTCATGAATGAACGCAGATTTTCGACTGATTATGAGCCTACGCTTATTAATATTAGTTTGGCGTTTAGTTGTTTTATAGGGTGTTAAGGTGTCAAGGGCAGATGTAAGTGGATGTTTACTGGTAATAACACGAAGATTGCAACAGGTATTCCAAAAATATTAAATTTGAGTCATTATATTTATACGTACGTTGAGTCATTATAACATACGATTATATATATGAAGTAAACAAATATTTATAGTCTGTATGACCACTGAAATCAGAGATTTGTTGCCTTTCCACCGTACAATATAAAAAATAGTTCTCCTTCACTACTAAATTTAGAAACGCGGTCTGCGAAACCGTTCCACGCATGACCATTACAAAAAATATATATTCCCAATAAGCGAAAAACAAAAAGAAATAACGCCAACAAAATTGAAAACAGGCCGTTGTTATGTTATACTGTAGGTTGGAAAAAGGCAATCTTCATGAGGGTTCGCGCCGGACGCGATGAGGAAATAAGAATTCATCCTTCCTCGGGTAGGGGGGGCAAGACGGACGACGCCATTCCAAAAACCCATTATACGAGCCCCGGAGCTGTTTTCTATCTCAGGAACCCGCGTCTCCCCCGCGTGGTGTAAGAGCGGGAGGGGGCGGCATCCTCAGGGATTCTCGACTTTGTTTATGAAAATTACCCATTAAAGTGGCTATGAAAGTAACGGTTTTGCCACTCCTGGAATTAATAAGGAAATTGATATAGATTATTATATTTGAAAATTTCGGGCCGCATGATAACGTGGTTTGTTGAAATTGGAATTTTTGAATTACAAATTTTCGGGTCGACGTTTTGGTAATCTGTGTGTTGTAACTGTTACAGCAGCTTTCCAGTTAATAAATAAATAATAAAATAAAAAAAGGTGGACAATCTTACACAAATCGACCTAGTCCCTTACTAAGCAAAGCTTGTAGGTACTACGCATACCATATTAGCGATATACTTACTTATAAACATAGAGCTATTCTTACATACATAGAAAACTTCAAAGACTCAGCAACAATTATTTGTGCTCATCACACAAATAAATGCTCTGACCGGGATTCAAACCTGGGTCCACCAGCTTCGTAGGCAGGGTCACTACCAACTACCGTTACGTTATTGACTGAACAGGTTCAAAGTCTTCGAATTGGTCTGATAATGATTTAATAGTTACTAATACTTTAGAAGTTCTGAAAAAAAAACCTTGTTGTTGAAAAGTAGAAACTAAGCTGTGAAAGAATATTGTTCAAGGTCTCAACCTCTGAAACGCATTTAAACTTTATCAATCTCAAGTTAATGCATAAATTGCCATGCAACATTACCCTAGAGCTATCACCCCAAGATTTACATTGTCATTAGAAATTAAATTAAAAAAGCGGAATTATTACACTCGAGGCTAAATTTAAATACACATTACCGCTTAATGCACCCTCCTTATTGAGAAAGCGTGCTTTCTTTAGCCTAGGCCCATCTCTCTCTGTTCCGATTGTCGTAAATGAGTGGGAGGGAAACAAGAGATCGGCGTAGACCCGCAGCCCGTAGCTCGATATAAAGAAAGATTATCCGAAGCCCCTGAGGAAGTTTGAAATTGCTATTGTAGCGAAAAGGATTATATGTTAGTGCTACGGCGTAGAGGGTCTACGGCGCCGCGGGGGGTCGGATTCTGGGCGACGGCACTTATTTATACTTGTTTTTGCTGGCGTATCGGTTTTATTCCCATTGCATCTTTTGCAGTTTTAATGCTAGTTGTTAGTAATTCGTAGTGACTTGACTAGTAACGAAATAATATGGCGACTAACTTACTTACAGCAAGAGAATCTGCTTTTGTTATTTAATCATTGTATGCAAAACGTAGATTTCTTTGAAGTCTTAAATTTATATTTTTAAAGTAATTGAAACATGATTACTATACAACTTTTTTCTTGGCTATTTACTATGTAAATACACGGGAAACATTGGAGGAATGTTGATCAGTTCCTCAACCATTATGAAATTAATAACTTACAGACGCATCTCGGGATAAACTCAATCGAAATTCGAGCTTGGGCCAGTTAAAACGCACCCAATTAACAATTCGGGACGTAAAATAAACAAGCCGATATCGCGACAATGCGCAGGCACTGTCGGCGAGTGGATTTAATCCGTTCGAATCCGCTTAGATCCGGTTATATCAAGTTATATCCGGCCCGAGCCGGCGCCGCGATACGGCCTGGCTAGCGGTGTGTTAATCCTCCCTTAAATTGTGATAAAAGCCCCACCTAAATTAAAACGGACCTTGGTCGTTACACTCGTATAAATTATGTGAAATATCATCGGGTTCGGATTATAGTTTAGAGGTCTGTAATTAGACTAATGAAAGAGATAAAAATATATCCTAAGTTTAGTAGTAAAATAGTTTTTCAAACATAATTATAGTAACCACGTGGGGTAAATCCACGTGGCGACTGGGGACTGATGCCTTGTCCCTCTGATGATGATAGAGGAGACCTGTGTCAAGCAGTTGGGACGAAGTACTATGTAGGCTGATGATTTTGATAGTGAAACTCTTAATAAATAAGTTATAAACTTGATTCTCTTCTTTGTTGTGATATATTGCAATTTATTTTATATATTGCAATTTAAGTAGGCATAGAATTTTTTAGTTGAGCGTAACGTGTAACTATGCTATGAATATGTTACAAAACATACATTATTATGAAATTGACGACTGTCAAGGAAATCGTAAAACAGATACATATTATCAAGTCATAGCTAGATTGTAGATTTGCAATCTATATTTTTACGATATGACGTAAATGAAACTAACCGGCTTATGTCACGTATCGTTCCAACCATTTGCGCTAAAACAATACCTATACAGCAGACAAATAAATACATAACTTACGACAACAAACCGAATACGCTCGCAGTAACGGGCAACATTCTAACAATTTAATACGACATAAACAATACAAATACCGCGCGCAGTACGCGAATCGGCATACGTAGCCGCGTACAGAACATATTTATCGGGTATGGTATTGTGCCGCGACCATTACCGTACATCTGAGGGGGGCGTGGGGGCACCATGAATCCTGATGCTCCGACCAGCGTAAAGTAAACTTCGGTACTGATAAAAGAGAAAACGCGTTTATGTTTTAATCTTCAACTGGCCCGTGTAGGGGAGGTCTAGGTAAGTTGGAGCGGCGTAAAGGGTTTGTTGATTGGACGGGGTCCGAAGTGACCCATTGTTAATGGAGTTAATCGTCCATATAGTCCGTGGAGGCGATTTATGTTTCATTTCGGATAACATTATGCACGCCGGATCATGTGGGCCCTTGGAGTCTGCGATAGATGCTTTGTTTACTGATCTGTGTCTGTTTATGCCAATAAGATTAGATTAGATTCATTTATTTCTTTCTGAAAATTTACATATTATTTTCTAAAATGTCAATAAAACAGCATGAATTCACAAAAAATTATGATGCATGATGCATAATAATAACAAACAAATAAAAAATAAAATAAAATTAAATAGAAATTGAGATACGCGTATCAAAACGTCCAGTCAGTTCATTTAGTATTTAAGGCGACGACGTGCGAGTACAAGTATACAATAATTCTGAAAAAAGGTCTTGCATAGCGCCGGGTGGTAAAGATCGCCACTCGTAGGATGACGGCCACAACCAGAGTGGTACTATAACGAGTAAGAAGATCATTTTTAGGGTTCCGTAGTCAACTAGGAACCCTTATAGTTTCGCCATGTCTGTCCGTCCGTCTGTCCGTCCGTCCGCGGATAATCTCAGTGACCGTTAGCACTAGAAAGCTGAAATTTGGTACTAATATGTATATCAATTACGCCGACAAAGTGGTAAAATAAAAAGTGGAAAAAAATAATTTATTAGGGTACCTCCCCTATACGTAAAGTGGGGAGTGTTTTTTTTTTCATTTTAACCCTAACGTGTGATATATTGTTAGATAGGTATTTAAAAATAAATAGGGGTTTACTTAAATCATTTTTTGATAATGTTAATATTTTCGGAAATAATCGCTCCAGAAGTAAAAAAAAATGTGTCCCCCCCCCTCTAACTTTTGAACCATAAGTTTTAAAAATATGAAAAAAATCTCAAAAGTAGAACTTTATAAAAACTTTGTAGGAAAATTATTTTGAACTTGATAGGTTGAATAGTTTTTGAAAAAATTACAAAAATAATTTCTGAACTAAGTTTGTAATTTAACCGTATAAACAGGTGTTTATTGTACCTGTCATTTCTACAAAATCACAATGAAATGACGTGCTTTCAAAGGTTTTGTGTTTCTGTACTTAATATGTCAACTTAATGTGACGGACGGAAAACTACGGAACCCTACACTGAGCGTGGCCCGACACGCTCTTGGCCGGTTTTTTTCAAAGGTTAGGTCTCTGTGCCTTTTACATTATTTTAAACACAAATCCAACAGTATACGGCTCAAACAGAAAAACGCGATTTACTACAATATTTGACCACTAATAGGATTACTACACGACATTACTACTATTGATGATCACTTTAGCCTGGTGAGCATTTATTCGTGTGATGGGGACGAATAATTAGTTTTAAGTCCTGGATGTTTTTATGTATTTAAGTTGCTTATTTTGGGACTAGTTGATAATTTGTGTAAGATTGTTCACAAGAAAATATGTATTTTATTATTATTTTATTATATTCATAACAATCATCATCATTCTCCTAGCGGTGTATCCTAACCTGGTAAGTTTTTTGTTTATTCAACTGTAGTACCTAGTCGTAACTACTCAGTGTACTACCACAAGTACAAACTTACAGTAGTGCTTCAGTCCCAGACGTGGCTTTTTCGATTTTGTATAAATTCTTGCCATTTGTTTTAGTTAGTATGTCTATGGATTTAAGTGCATCCTTAACTTATAATTAATGAAGTACATTGGGTAGTTATTTATGCTATGCAGTTAAAATGTCAGGTCTGAAGTACTATCGTTATTATGTACTTGTACAAGTACGCGGGGACTTACGAGGCTTAAGTAGTCCGGGGTCCGCTTAAGACTTAACATAGGTAACAAAAACAATGATATCAAATATATCGGTATAAATTCTCATACTTTGCATAACCAGCCGACCATTACATCCTAAGAAAGGTTTTCTATTGCATGTAGTCTAATATTCTCCGAAAAGCAAAACCGAATAATGATAAAAAGATACATAATTAAACCCATACAAGCAGATGCTTTTAGCCAGCTTAAAAAAAAGAATGGAAACTTGTAAATAAGCTAAAAGCCCTCAGCTCATTAGCAGATTAAGCTCGCGTGACTACTGGCCGTGTGGCCGAGCTTCTGACATGCGAGCTTTCCGAAAGCTACAATTTAATTTAAATAGATATATTCTTGCGTTTATTTTGGTAATGTGTTTATGAAGTTCTATAGTAAGGGAAATGTACAGTATATAATGAGATAATAGGTATACATATATAAGGCGATGCTAAGAACGATGCTTTGATTAAGATTCATTCAAATTAATTTATTATTATTTACTATTAAGTTATAATAGTTTGATATACATACTATAAATATGTTTAAAATCTAATGTTATTAGAAAATAAATAATATTTACGGAGTTTTTTATTTCATGATAATAAATTACAATATAAGTTTGCATTCGTGTCAAAAATATAAGAATTTAGCATCATGATCGGCTATTAAGGTATACAAACAATAATAATCAAATAAATAGAAATATCTACCAAAAGGGATCGTCCCTATACAATTTAACATATAATATTAATAATTTAACAAATTTAAAATTAGAGGAGCAATATCAGTACAAATATTCGAGTTGATTTCACTACACAATTTAAAAGTTAAAAGAAACAAATGTCTAAGAATAATTAAATGTATTCACAATAAAAACAATCATAATAATTAAAGCAACATTTCCCTATAAATTAAATATAAGTAATTTGTGTTATACGCATATCGTGGGGAAGTTATAAATAATTTATAGTAACCATCTTTATGTAAAAGATTTCTGATTGAAGTCTTAAAGAATCGTATCAGCAGTATTTCAGTTATTATGATTATATGAATATATTTCGCATTTCATAATATATTTTCGAATTTGAGTCACTACATAATAAAAATCAGCTATTGTTATAAAAATCGATCTACATTGGTACTCATAGCGCCATCTATGAAAGGGTGGCCTAAAACAAAAATGCCCTCGAAGTTTAAGTTGTACTGACAATCAGTGTAATGTCACCCATTTTGTAACTTCTTTTCTTTGTTTCGTCTTGCATAACCCAACATGCACATACATTTGAAGGTTTTATGTTTTAAATATTATAGAGTAGATATTTCCAAAACCCTGTGATGTGCGAAGGATCTGACTTGCCGGCAATTTCTGAATAAATAATTTGATGTTATGATTGTTCCCGACTGTTCTTCATGAATATATTTGCGCCTACTTGCCACATTATCTTTCTTGTACATCCTCTGAATAAGGTATGGCAAATATTTGTAATTTTAGCTATGAACCAGTTACTTATCTTACTTATGGTGTCTCAATCGCGATCCTTTTTGACTACTTAAAAGGTGATGCAAACAAAGCATGCGTGATGTAGAAAGTAGACCGGTAATATTTTTATAATAGGTAATATTAAAATTTTGATAAGCATAACTTTATAAATATGTACCTACATAATAATTATACGTTTGGAGATTTTAATGGTAAAAAATAACATAATGTTTTGAAAAGAAATTTGAAATTGTTCAATTATTAAATAAAGAAATTTAACAAGCAATCCCAAATTATACTCGTACAATATAAAATCAATTTTAAGACACACGATCATCAACTTTGGAATAATAAGTATAATTTTTCTGAAACATACTCGGAAAGTGTCGTCTCTTGTTTTCAAAACGAACGAATACGCGAAAAGCTGAATTTTTATCCGCCAACTATTAAAAAATATAATATTAGGACTTTTTTTTATTATTTTGGCAATCGTCTTTTGACATTTGTGCCAGCTACACGCCAATTTTAATATGAATACCCGTTTGGGAAAACCCTTAGGATTGTTACACTTCTAGGAGAATTAAACTTTAAAAAATTCTGCCAATGCCATATTACTTAAATCCAATCGCATATGGAAAAATTGCATTCAGCCAAAGAAAACCGCCCGCAACCCGCAAGTTTTCCAGTGGGTGCGCACCTTTATATATATTTATGTACTTGATTGTCTATGATTTATTTATTTATTTCAGCATACATGTTGTACATTGAGAAGGTAATATTATTAATATAGATGCAAACATGATTCTAGGACAAATAAATTAAAAAATTAAAATGTATTATTATTTCTTTAAACAGAGTTTAAGTGTAGAAGGTAGAAAGAGTGCTTTAGGATAAATCTAAGTCAAATCAACACCGCGTTATTAGGTACGTCACCAAATGTTTATTGCAATATATTTGTGTTACTTTCTTACATTGATTAATAAAAGCACTATATGTCCCTCGGTGGAAACCAGGATTGCCTGGACTCGGTCTCTTTGTTGGACCTCAGCATAAGCATCGGCCCGACAACCACCTCGTCGGGCAATCCCTTATTTTGCCAGCCTAGGCAATAATATACTAATCCATGATTTACGCAATTACATGATGACTTTGGGTTCAAGTAAAAAAATATATATAATAAATAAAATAGGTAGTACTTATAGAATAAATTAAAATTTCATTCATATCACTTCGTAATTACTTTTGGTGCCAATCGAGCATTCGAACCGAGGACACCTATACAATAGAAGCCTCTCCGACCTCGCCTCTCGCAAGTTTGAAGTTCAGTTCGCAAGCCCGGTGTTTTATTCGGTACCACCTGCTACCTATTCAAGATAAAAGATACAGTCCACATCTACGTCGATCTCAATCGAAGAGCAAACCCAACATTGCATAGTTCTTCGAGCCGGATCACTAAAACAAAGCCAACATTATTTGGTCCAACATGTGCACGAGTGCACCTATGACTGGTTACTTGCACTGGACTGGCAGACCTTAGGCGATTGGAAGAGTCTTCCCTTTTAACCTTTAGGTATTGGTTTTGTTTTCCAGTGGCCAACTCTCAGTTACGAGTGTTCGTCTACCAGTTTCGAGTGTTTAACTACCAGTATCGAGTCGTCTGCAATTGTTACCAGTTACGTCACAACTACCTCCTATTTTACTGTAAACAATACAGTAAAACTAATTTATTGCGGCTTAGTCCATTTTGAGCTTTAACTTGGCAGTTTTCTTAAATATCCAACAACTTTCATGGTATTATAAGATATTGCATAGAAAACTGCCAAGTTAAGGCTCAAGATGGTATTCCAGCCGCAATAAATTAGTTTTACTGTAAACAATCTAGTGCCAGAGTTGGCAACTTTTCAGATAATCTTCGGAACTTGGCACCCATTTAGATCTCAATTCTTTTGTCGGTGAAGACGACAACCACGCCTCGCATATTGAACTTGGCTGCCATTTTCACATTTATGTTTTTGATGCGATCTGTTTAAACGGATTTCCATGGGCTGAAATTTCAAATTATTGCTTATGTATTTAGGCACACGATCGTGGGTATATGGGTGTTATTTCGTTAGCAGTTTCCGTAACAAACGCTAACTGCTTTAAAAGCAATTCAGAGCACACGACAGATTCAATTAACTCGGCATACTTAGTTAAATTAAGTAGCGTCATTAAGAGACTTTACTTTAAATTGCATTTCATTCGAATAAATTGTGTACGAATTCTATTTAATTAGATTTCATGTTAAGGAAAACTAATTATAATTGAAATAGTGATTATTGTATAAGAAATCGAAAAACATATTATGGATATTTGTTAGCGATAATACGAGTTTCTAGGTATATACTATTACTTAGTTAACTAAATAGATACCTACCAAATATTTGGGCACACTGCAAATTAAAACTTTAATTTTGTTAAATGTGTATGTAAAACCTATAACTTGATGAGGTAAATAACACGAACTATAAAGTGTAAACAAACTTCATTTAGAATTAACAGATAAAGTAGCCATTACTTATATCATCACACTTCAGAGTGTTCAACAATTTGTGAAAATGCATTCGAATGTTTTGAAAATATAATTGTATTGAGATTTTTGTGAGCACCCAGTTCAGACCGATGTATCTGATACCCTACCCAGATCCCTTTGTAATGACTCACCTATGATAATTAGTTATATGTATAAATAAGGGTGATTTATTCACAATAGATCAATATGTATATACATCCACCACCACCACCACCATATCAGCCAAAGGACGTCCACTGCTGGACATAGGCCTCCACCAAATTCACGGGGGGTATATGCCATAATCGCCACGCTTGGCATGCGGGTTGGCGGTCGCAGTATCTCCACCGCACTCCAGGGATGCTGCTGCCCATCTCCCGGTGGTCTTGGTCGTAGTTTTAGGACATACCCGGGTCCTGTGTATATACATACAATCGTGTAAGTGTAAAAAGTGTTAAAATCGAATAGCAATAATAGGAATGTTTTTTAAATAAATAAATATTTATGTTCTTCAGAACTTTTATCATATAAGTTAAACCAACAAATACCATAAATACTACATAAAACATAGAATACATTGTCCGGTCACTTGGGAAATTTTCCAGTCGAGATGACCCTCCTCTAATATCTGTTGGGATCATATTTGCATCTAATTGTGAACCATTGTTGCTCTCTGGGAATGGGCAGCGAGTTAATGTGTTTATGTATCATGTTTATGATTCCGCTGGTAATTCAATTGTGTTGTTTTTCAGTAGGTACATCGACATTGGCAATGTTAATGCTCGATGGAGTTGGCTATCCCTCCATTGTTATTTTAGGCGGCATGTTAAGTGCACATTTACACGATAGGTATAGGCTAGTGTTGTTACAGTTCATCGACTCCTAGGGAATATACTGTGTATTTTAAAAAAGCGGAATTATAAGGTAATGATTTAATTTCAATGCGTTGGATACCTAACCGCTTTGATGGGCTGAATGATGATGGGATGAAATACTAATAACCTGAGCCACCATGGAAATAAAGAAAATCGAAAAATATTCATTATACAAAGTACAAATATTACCTCCAAATTGATCTAATCGGAAATCATTTAAGCTGGTCTACAATTGGTAATAGATGGGATTTATGTACATATTTATTTATGTGAATATTTTTGTCATTAAAGAATGATTAGTTATTTTTTGCCATTTTCCTATTTGCATGATTTATTGTTTATATATTTTTATTCTTAAGAGTCTGCATTAAGTTCGGTTCTCCATACAAACGTAGTTTCGCTTTCATTTTAAAACGGCATGCTGGAATAACATTAAACATTGTATATAAAATGGGATCCGGTATATCTAGGCCGAAAATTAGTTTCTGTTACAGGACATTATTTTGGAGAAAAAATACACCGATTATGAAGGTTTTTACACATTACCTAAAGATCTCAAAATCTCGCAGTATTTTTTTTCTGTTACAATTTCTAGCAACAAAATCTAATTACCGGCCTACATATGGTGGATCTCATATGTATACAAAGTTTCATGTTTTTTTCAGTGTTTTACAATAAGAACGAAACTACTTTTGCATGGAGAATCGGTTCACAGTCGAGCGTGCGGGGGACCCTTAATATTTATTTTTAGTCTGACTTTGATATATGTATATACATATATTTATCATTTATTAATTTTAATTCGATGATTATATAACAGAAAACTCGCGTGAGTTTGAGACATTTTAAAATATAATGAAACGGGTCACTCACGTCTTTAAGGTCGAATATCACTCGACATGTTTCAGACCGATTCGCGGTGATAAAAGAACCGCTGCTGCGAGAGGTACTCATGATTAAGGACCGCGAATCGGTGTGAAACATTGCGAGTGATATTTGACCTTAAAGACGTGAGTGACCAGTTTCATTATATTTTAATAATATAATAACACAAAATAATAACATAATTTCAAAGACATGCATATTGAGAGTCAAAATATTGTACACCTAATTTTGGATGATTGTGATGTAACCATTTGGTTACATAACAATATTAGTATAGGTAGGTAGGTAGTATTTACTAACCTTACCACCGGTTAAAACCACTCACATTCGTACGATAAATAATTTGTATTTGTAATATAGACACTATAATAATGAAGTGCTTATCATACAAATATTCGTCCTAGCTAGCAGTTACAGCTGAGGATCTTTAGATTTGTATGCACTAACAACTAGGCTAACTAACTGGAGTGCCTGGCCGTCTTTATTACCTAAATGAGGACAGACATGCATTTGTAAGCAGTTATTAAATTAGAAGCTAATGGCATGTATAAGTTGTTAAACTGACCAACAACTAGGTACGCATAAAATAAGTGTCTTATCGAAATGTAAAATAAACGACACACCAATCTACTTATACAGTGAAGGGGGCGAGTGACCGATCCGAGGCGAGAGGGCAAAATGCGTAACTTCCGTTTTCCACGACATTGGGCACAATTTGAAATATTTTACTACAGTTGTAACGACTTGATGGTGCTAGAGGGCCACTTGTATATCTCTTTTATCTTTTGCCGGCAGCCCCCTTTGCCCTCCGCCCGGATGAAACTTTCAGTTTGGATGGGAGGTTTTTTAGCGTGGAGCTGTAGCTGAGCGGGGCAGTTTTCGTTTTTCTTTATAGTATTTGTAACTGGCCAGCAAGAGATACAAATTGCTGTGATTTAACGAGGAGTCTCTCTATTTTACAAGCTTTTATTTAACTTGCAATATTTGTATGTAAAGTTATGTAAGTTGTGTATGTGTTGGGGTCAAATACCTCTATTGCAACTGAATTTAAAATCAATTATCCTCAACAGTGTGAGTAGAAACTTGGTATACTTATGTGAGTTCGGTGACAATGCAATATTAGGGCACTACCGTGCTGATCTGATGATGCAGACAGAAGGTGCCCATAGCAACTCCTAAACTACACAAGATAAACCCGTCGTGTTTGCGCTCATCGGAACCTCCTCAAAGAGTAATATATGACTGTTGAAAAAAAATACAGTCAGCAATAAAAACTTGTATAAAAAATTATTTCTTTGACAAAAACATAAAATGTCTCAATATATAATCATAATAACATTGCCTATTTTCAATAGAATCTTTAGAAAAAGCTTTAATAAATGATTCACACGGTTGTTTCAGCACAGCCGTGTGGATAATTATAAGTACTAATTTACATCCGTAGATCTCACCTAAATTCAACTTAAGTAATATGTGTGTAGAATTTATTACAATAAACTGAGGTCCAAAGTTTTCTTTCCTTGACTGTTAACCTTAGTTTCCTATCCTCGAATAAAATATTTTAAATAAGTAACTACAGTAAAACATCTACTGTAGCTCTGACATTTCACAAGTACAGAAATCCAGCAAGCATATCAGTCCGGTTTGGTGCGATGAATCCAGCTTCGCATAAACCTAGCGGGCAGTAAGATAAATCCTGCGCCGGAGATGACTAAATCAACGCACTATCGCCCGATCGCTCGCAGGTACACTCCGCGTGGAGAAATATTGGACAATCCAGAAAATGTTCGACATAGAAACGTACCGTTTTTATGGGGTTTCAAACATTTAGGTTTAGAAAACGTGAGGAGAAAATCGGGAGCAGTATCTAAGTATATTTGCTACCTAAGTGACGGGCTCATTCGAACATCAAAAATTTGTTTAATTTTACATTTAACTGCTCGTTTATTAGTCACACTATAACTTAGAATACATATATCTAATTTCTGATAAAGTGATAGTTAATTGCTATCTTTCGGGCACAATTACCTAGTAACTAAACTCGAATAAGGATTTAATTTGAGATTAATGGCCAACATTTTATTAACTAATCTTAGGACAACAAACTCTTCGTTTCTTGTTGGATTGATACTAAGTCGAACGTAAATGATACAAAATGTGAGTTTTGAATACATTCGTTTTTTATACAAAAAAATCAGGCGGTATTTCAAGTAATTAAGTTGTCAGGAGTTGCGACACTAATTTATAATATAATTGTAATAAATCCGTTCGAATATGCAAGTAATAAGGGGTACCAATAAAATTAGTATTTGTCCAGATCATTAACAAGCCATAAGGCAATTTTATTATCCGACTGGTTTCCACTGTGACTCGGTAATTTATTGCTAATGTATTCATTACGTCTTTCCCAAGCATTAAAATATTAAAATACCTTATATAAATAACTAAACAAAGCCGACTAGTCCCGAGCTCACGTAACTTATGGACAAAGGTCCTGGTTTCAAGGTAAAAAATAAATATATCTACATGTTTTTTTAGTTTTGGTAACATCTTGATTAAGTAGGGACCACCTGCCAGAGCCGCTTCTTAGGGTATCCATAAATAAGTGTTGAAAAAAAATTAATGGTGACATAAAGAATATAGTGAGGTGGTTGTCTATGGCTTTTGGATTGGGAAGGGTTGGAAAAGACGCTTTTGGAATATGCCGATTATTTTTTTAATTATATTGCATCGTAAAATGAAAACTAGAATAAACAACTTCAATAGAGAATACTCGTATTGGTACACAGCTTGAACTCGTACTTCAATTAGATATGCAATTAATAATTTACACCCAAATAAGTAGTTGCTTCATCCACGCGCCGTAGTGCGAATTTTAGAGGTCGGTAAACTTTAGTACCTTTAGCATTGATGGATAGCAGGCTTGCAATTTCCAAGTCTAAATGATAACTTTTCTATTCTCATTCTATGACTTTACATTGTCGGTGTCAACAAAAGAAATAAACGCATCCATAATGTCCTTGCAAAATCGCATTTCGCACGCAACAAAAACCTTTTTTTGCCACGTTGCGGCCGACTTTAAATTATTTCGAAACCTTTTATTATCCATAACCCATAACACCCAGGTAAATAGAATGCAGTTCAAGATGGCGTCCACATAAATCGCGGGACATGCGCTTGCGTTGCATCTAATCGCGAATTTATTGTTCTGGGGCCAACTGTAGTACAAAATTAACAATGAACAAAATATTATTAGTGCATTTCTCGAAATAGGGTCTCTAAATCACAGGGGTATTGTCGTTCGAGCTTTATACGAGTATACAGTGGTAATGAAGCCATTTCGAGCACCGCATAATGGCTGGAATGATGCTGTAAATTGATTTTTATACTTTGTTTGACATCAATGATTGACATGAGAGCGTTTGGTGCTTAAACGCTGCGCCTGCGACATTTTTATCACCTGCGCGACAAGGCGCTATAAATTTATCGTTTGTGGGACTTTGGGCCAATTTTATGACTCATTTGGTGGTACTAAACGTCCATATAGATTGTTAGTGTATCAAGTTGCGCCTTTTGATTGCGATGAGTGCTACTGGATATAAATGCTCGACTTGATGGTGTTTTAAGTTGATCCTTATGTTTATGGGCCAATAATATGCGGTTGTTTTGGACTTTATTAGTACTTAAGTGCTCGTAAATATCATAGTACAAAGATAACGTTAACAAGTACATTATGGAGAAACAAAGTAGATAGGTGTCAGGTTTTGTTTGTCTTTTGCCTTTAGCAAAGTCAGGTAGAGGGATTTACTAATCAGTATAATCACCTATTAACAGTATCTGCGAGTTAATAAATGCAACAAAACTAACATATTATAGATTATCTGCCTTTGCTGTATGTCAGACTAGCTGAACTTGCTTGTAGTGTTATCTGCCTGCTGTAGGTGCAATTTTAGCCTACGAAATGATACTATAGAAAACTTTGTAGTAAATAAATTCGTTCTGTAGTTAATTGGTCCCTATTTTTATTCTGGTGCCTATAAGCATATTAGTGAATGGTACTGATGAACACATAAAATATTTGTAATATGTATTACTGCTGGCTGACAGACATTCATATTAGAAACTTGCTTGTGACCATATAAAAATCTGATTTTTGCACATTTAGGTTTAAATATGGTAGAAAATTTTCTTGACTGACTATACCTAAGGAAAGGTAAAATTGAAATATGCAAATTTAGGAAATTATGCTAATACTATTCAATCAAACTATCTATATCTTACCCTTGTTAAAGTATTCTGTTTATAAATGTGCCATATTCTTAAATTAGATATTTGAAATTGAAAGCTAAAATTTCTAATTTAAGAATAGATTTCTAACTTTAGAGTTAGCACTGAAGTGCTAGGAACCTACTATTAGGCATGCGGGCGCTCGTCTCGTAGACGCTTCCCTCTGCATACGGTTTCCGCATATTTTCTGTTACGAGCGTAGAACTACGAAATCATTGGTAATGAAAGTGTTAAGGCGTTGATTAACATAGATTATTTCCGCTAGATTATTTTATTTTATCAGGTTTAATTGTCCATTTATCCGAACAAATAAAAATATTAGCAGATTTTTCCATACATATAAGTAGCCGTACTTATCAATCCTGTAACTTTGATAAATACTCAATTGTAGACAGACGTTAAGGTATTGCTTCCCTCTATTATTTTGTCATAATATTGAAAAAGTTCAGTGTATTGGAACCTTGTACTTTTAAATCTCAGTTTAGAATATAATTCCTGTTTGAATGAATTGGGCCCCATCGAGAACTAAGTGTTATCTATTGAGAATTTATTTATTTACTCCTAAAAAAACCGAGCCAAACTCTTTAGCACTCTGTTTAATATCGAAAGCGCAAAAGCGTGGTGGGATATTTTGGACCCATGTTTGTTTAAATGTTTTGACTTTGACTGACTACTGATTATTAGGTTTTTAATACGATCTCATTAGTACCAAAACAACTAAATACCATCAAGTATTATTTTATCTCACCAAGGCAGGTTATCCATACCTGTGTGACACTGCGCGTGAGCATGTTTCTATGTGTGGTTGTGTAATCTCAGTCGCCAATACATAACTGTATAGTGTGTGGCTTCTAACATGAGCAATAATGAAGCAGGGGAATATTAATGGCAGCAATTATTTACAATTATTACAACTGAATAAAAGTCTTATGAATAGACAGGTTTCCTGTATTTTATTAATATTTTAGAGTAATATTCATAATTCTTTATTTAGAAAACACTATGCAAATACAAAACTCTGAAAAAGCCCAAAAATACCATTTGAAAACAAAAATGCTGATACAATGACGACTCATTACTTGATGCTACCTCTGAATCTGCATTGACTGACGTGCTTATGATCTCGAGGAGTCTAGTTCCACCACTACTTGAAGGTCCTAACTTTAGATCGAAGTTTCTCTGAGTGCAAGGGGTTACTGCAGATGTTCTAAGAAAGCGTCCTTTTAAATATTTACTCGTGTTACAGACCACACTTGTATATTGTTCAGAGTGCTTATAAAAACATCTGAAAATACACCCTAACGCCGTGACAATAGAGCCTGTCCAGATATCTATGAGCACCTTTTCGCTCCAATATGTCTGATAGTAACTGCAAGTATAGCAGCACATTTTCACAATAGCCAACCTGGCTTTGTGACAATGAACTAAGGATCTCTCAGGATCTTCTCAGGATCAAAATAAGAAAGCATGACTCATAGTCCAATACGAACCTCTCAGCCAAGGTTCAAACAGGAAAATCTTAATAGATTTTTTTATATTTTAGGAAACCAGTTCCGCTGCTGCCCGCTCGAAGGCTTCGCAGCTACAACATTACTCTCCCATACGGCGCCGCCCCGCTCGCGCCGAAGCCTCCTATTGGACCAGCTGGCTCCGCCCACAAACACCTACAATTATATTTATAATGCACACGCTGAAATAATTTACATTTGAGCTGAATTTGCGAGCGGCGTGGGTAATTGAAAATTTGTTATATTGGCCCAAACGGCCCATGGTGCGGATTGCGACGTCTAAGTGATTAGTTTGCTTCCCGCTTTTGATTGTATTTGATGACTTTGGACAATGTTTAATGTTTTGTTGTTAATGTAGAACAATAATTGTTGTTGTTAAAGCAGTCGTTTAAGGTTGGAAAGTAATCTTATAAGTTACCTCCTATAAAACGTTACATTCTAGATACAATAGACACAGTTCGTATTGGAATTTGGAATACAATAACTAAGTTACTTTTATCCAGCTCCATTATACTTAATAAATAAATAATAAATAAATATTAGGGGACATTTTAACACAAATCGAACTAGTCCCACAGTAAGCTCAACAAGGCTTGTGTTATGGGTACTGGGTCTCTGCTCACCACAGAAACAAATGCCCTTACCGGGAATCGAACCCGGGACCTCTAGCTTCGGAGGCAATGGCACTACCAACTAGGCTAAACAGGCCGACGAACTTAATATATAGTTTCATTTATGATTTATATTTATTTATTTTAAGTATTCAAGCAGTAAACTTAAAGAAAATCCTTTGTAAGTAACAAATATGTTAACCTTTGTTAATTTTAAATAATGTTATGGCAATAAAAATAATTCATCCGCGGTTTTTATTCATGTTTCACAATCTTAAATCCCTAGCCATACAGCTTTACCCTTGTCTCCTTTCCACATAGTAAAATATGCAACTCAATTTAGAGCACCTGCTGTAAATCCCACGTAGTTCTCGTGTCGATTTGTAGATACAGCTTGGACAATAAACAGCGAGTCGAGTATCGGCCGCGACAGTAAAACAGCGCCTTAATTGGCTCCCTGTATGCTTTAATTGGTCATAAATCGGCGCAAGCGCTTAATGAGCCAGTTTTCGACGCACAAATCTTTGCTCGATTGAGTTTCCATTATCAGTCGGCTTATTTAAGGAAACTAAGGCTTTCTGTGAGGTATCGCAGTCAGATTAGTTCAAACAAGTTCATTATATTATTGCGGTTATTGGATTTATTTTTAGCTCTATAATCTGCCTAAGTATACTAGCTGCCTGTCTTGCTTGCAAGCAGCTGTTTGGTAGGATTCCGTGATGCTACGGTATGACATAAAGTTACAAGCTAAAAAGCTAACTGTAACTTTTTTGGTAACCTGATATATTGGTGCACAAATGACACGGCTTATGTATGCATGAGACAAGTAAAGCTGCAGCCAACATTACATTACGTACATGTAGCCTTTCTTTTCTTAATTTAAAATTAAAGCTATCGGAACAACCAAGCTCGGGCACGAAATCTTTCACTAGTTTCCTCTTACAACCTCCTCAGATGCTAGAGCGATTGGCCGCGTATGCCAGATGTCGCAGGTTCGAATCATACTCGGAACATTAAACAAAAAAACAATTTTTCCCTTTAATTTGAAATTTGGAATTTTTGTCGCAGCCACCACCACCATATCAGCCAAAAGCCGTCCACTGCTGGACATGGGCCTCCCCCAAATTCACGGAGGGTATATGCCATAATCGCCACGCTTGGCATGCGGGTTGGCGATCGAAGTATCTCCACCGCACTCCAGGGATGCTGCTGCCCATCCCCCGGTGGTCTTGGTCGTAGTTTTAGGACATACCCGGGTCCCAGCGCGCAGTTCATACCCGGGTGCATACCCGGGTTCGTCGCAGCGTTACTGCTTAATACATAATTTTAAGAAAAAAAACCGACTTCAATGGGGGAGGCCGGTGAAAGATTATTATACTTAGATGGTGCACTCTTAGATTCCATACAATAAAATAAAAATGGCTATAAGTATGTTTATAATGGTAGAAGACTAAGTACCCTCAATTCCTCATGGAATCATGGAAAAACCTTGCTTGCTTGACAAACAAAACGAAGAGAACAAATCGCCAAACGTGAACTACGCGTCGTTGAAGAGTTCCGTTCTAATCATCATCAGTAGTTCCACTTCATCAAATGTCACTTTTATGAATGAAAATGCTTGATTAGTTCATGTAAATACTAAAATCACTATTTGTGTGCCTTTCACATTTGAGGAGTTCCCTCGATTCCTAATGGATCCCATCATCAGAACTCGAGCATGACAAAAATCAATCGTGAACTTGCTTAACAAACACAGCTAGGAGGACAAATCACCAAACGTGAACTTTTCGTCGTTGAAGAGTTCTGTTCTGATCATCATCAGCAGTTCCACTTCATCCAAAGTCACATTTTTGGATGCAAATGCTGGACTTGTTGATAAAAACACAAAAATCACTATATGTTTGCCTTAAAGATTTGAGGAGTTCCCTCAATTCCTCATGGATCCCATCATCAGAACTGCGTTTTGACAAAAACGAAACCAACTTGGATATATATACTAACAATTAAAAAAAGGATTTTCCAAATCGGTTAAGAAATGACGGAGTTATGGAGTAACAAACATTAAAAAAAAACATACAACCGAATTGATAACCTCCTCTTTTGAAATCTTGATGTCGGTTAAAAATGTATTTATTTTCTTAATTTACGATGTTTTAATTAATCTCAAAGTGTAGATATGAGTAACTGAATTAATTTTGTACTAAAGCAGTAACGCTGCTAACGAAAATTGCAAATTAAAGGAAAAAAAAAACTTACTTATGAGTAACTGAGTTTGTCTGGACATCTTTTTTTAGTGCAAATTGATTAGCTAGTAGCACATAGTAGAGTAGTAGCAACTCAGATACTGATATGATATACTTGTGATTTTTGTCGTCATAAAAGAAGCCTAAGTATGTAGTAGGTATTGAAGTTCAATAACACGCTGTGTGGTTCACGTATCTGGCGGGTAAGTAATATATAATGTTTAAGACTTGTACTTGGGTATTTATGCATGAACCATTAAAATTTTAATAAGTCCTAGAAAGCAATAAATTATAATCTGCAGGTCAAAAAAAGTAAACGTAATTTTCCTCAAAATCCATCTCAATATAATAAAATGAGAGAAATTAATTCACCAAGTCACCCGTATTTTTTAACTTGTAACCATTTTAAAAGTAATTGTTTTATCTTCGGAAATTATGATAGCTTGTAAAAACTTAATTTTCTTACGTTTTGAAACAATAAACGATTTGATAAAAAAAACTGTACAGTCACCACCACAAACCACTTTAGTGTTTAATAGGTTTCACAACAAACTATGTTTTAGTCAAACGACGTCGATACTTAGGTAAGTACCTATAGGTACTACGCTCGCTTAAAAATGAATATGTGTCACTTTCGAATAATTTAGATTACAATCATTACTTGTTATGTAAGTAAATGAGATTACCTACATTTATCTGCGAAAAAGTCCAAGGATTTATGTGTAGTTTGGCAATCAATTATCTAACTTCTAATCAACCTTCTAACTCTTCGACATTGAAAGTACCTGTACTCCTGCTAGAGTTATAGTAGTCGTTAGACCCTGTTTACACATTGTGAAGTGCAAGTGCGAAGTTCATACATTTGCTACTTGCCACTAGACAGCAAATGTATGAACTTCGCACTTGCACTTCACAGTGTGTAAACAGGGCCATGTTGTAAGTGCATGAGCTTTACACAACACACGATGACATTCGTCTTTCATTTCTTTAGGTAACGCTTTCTTGCAGGTAGCAATTCATCGCTTGCTTTGATCCCTCCTCCTGAAGGAAAACATCTGTGAAGTGGTATCATGCCCTGAACTTCTCCTTTTACTGGCAGACATTAAAACAAAACGGGATCCGATGCTGCCCTGACGAAATAAGACGTTCCGAGCTTTTCGTTCAGAGTTCTTTATCAAGGGACAAGTTACGCTGTTCGGAGTGATGAGAATTTTAGGAACATCTTTTTTTATTCTGTGTAACCCGGCTAGCGGCGGGTATGCAATTAAAACTAACTTTAAATAAGTATAATAAAATATAATCAAAATAAAAGTATATACAAACAAAATGGGTTCAACTTAAACAGTCTGTACGGAGCTATTTGCAAACAAAAGTCACTGGCCTGAGTGGTGGTCCGTAGTCCCAATGGTTGAGGTCGTAGAAGGTAATAGGCTCGGTAATTCCTTCAAAGCAGCGTGCAGCTCAGACGGATATATTTACATGAGCGGCGATGCACGGTGGAAGAAGCCGTCCGAAGAAAAGTTGCCAGGTATAAAGGGCTGCAAACAATCATATTTCTTAGCACAGGTTCAAACCTATCCGAGCCTCATATAGTCTAGAGGCCAGTGACGGCTAAATGGGGTTTGGATTAGGTTTAACAAAGGACAAGAAATATATATAATATCATAAACTTATACACAACAATTACCTGCATAAGAGGCAGCCCTTGTATGAAACTATGTAATTATATACAATATATACACGATTAAACTTTCTCGAACTGAATGAATGAATGAATGATAGTTTATTTGCTAAAAAAACAAGCGTATACATAAGGAGTTACAAATAATCAGTCAAGAGTCGCATCTTGTTTTGCCAATACTGGCGTACAAATATTATTTTACAATATTAATGTAATATCAATAAATATAAACTTAATATAACAATTTACATTTGTTCATGAATTCATTAACGGAATAGTAACAATGTTCATTTACTTAAATAATTAAATAACCTCTTCTTAAAAACTAAAAGGCATTTCTTTGAATGTATCTGAAAGTATGTTATATATCTTAATAGCCATACAATATGAATTTCTCCGTGATAACGCCAGATTGGTTTTAGGTAAGTGTAACTTATATCTATGTGTTCCCCTTTTAGAATTAGTGACTCTTACATCAAACAGTTGTATGTTTTGCTTAACAAAGATACACATTACAAATACGTACAAACATGGAAGTGGCAGTAAACGTTTGGATTGGTAAAGTGGTTTACAGTGGTCTAAGATATCGGCTCCACAAAAAAGTGCGAATGCAGTTTTTTTGTATCTTAAAAAATATTTCAGCATCTGTCGAGTTTCCCCAAAGTATGAGTCGGTATCGTAATACTGATGCCACATATCCGTGATAAGCAGAGAGAGCTGCTTCTTCCGAGACTACATTCCGTAACCGATACAAGACGTACACAAAACGCTCGAGTCGTATGCGCAGACTATCAATATGACTCTTCTAGTTACAAAAACAGTCCAATGTTATTCCTAAAAATGTAGCAGCTTTGACTTCTTCAATAGATTGATTATTATATGAAATATTTAAATTAATTATTTTACTTTTATATGTCAAAAACTGTATGAATTTAGTCTTCACCAAATTAATGCTCAAATTATTATCTTCCATCCAATTAATTATGTCACTTAATGATTGATTTATTTTGTGTTCTAATGTCACAGTATCATTACAATTTACAAGTAGGGTAATGTCATCAGCGAACAATATACATTTGTGATTCGTTGCATCTGGTAGGTCGTTGACATAAAGAAGGAATAGAAATGGCCCTAATATACTTCCTTGAGGTACGCCGGTAGGATTTAGTTTGTAGCCAATCTATTATGACCAGTTATTCTCATGATTTCGACACACTGCTGTCTGTCACTGTACAATGACATGAACTGTACATTGGTCATAAAAACAACAACTGTAGTAAGTTTAAGAGTGATTAATTATGTTCCAGTGAAATCACACAGATTTTCAATACGAACAGCACATTTTTCAGAGAACCTCGGTCAGACAAACAAAAGACGGTCGTGAAAAAAATTTACTTCTTTTTATTGCTGGCCAGTACGCTGGCGGCTGCACCGCGAAGGTTTTGTCGTGTTACATCTGGAACCTACTTAGGGACTCGAAAAATTCTCAAGTGAATAAAGGGTTGGCAACGTACTTGTGATTCTTCTGAAGTCACGAGTGTCCATAGGCTAAGGTACTATCAGGCAGGCCGTAAGCTTGTCTTGTTTGCGGCCGTCGTTGTATAAAAAACGGCTTTTAAAATTATACGAATTTTAATGTACTTATACAATACAATGTTATTGTTCCTGTGTTGCACTCTAAATGCTATGTACTGAAAAATGTTTAGTACCTAACGTTTCTCAGTAGATAGCAGATCTAGTCATTATATTACCTATCGTACTTTTCTTACATAAATTTGTCTATGAAGTCCAATTTGTCCTAGAACTAAGGCAACGAGGCAATGCGAAGTTCTTCTAGGTAAATATTACAAGATTTTTTTAATTTGATCTGCTGTTGTCTTGGTCGATAATCGTAACTACGAGTATTATACCCCATCTTAATTTTGATATTCTGATAAAAAAATATCCAGAATTTTATTTATATATTATCCATTGTCTAGAAAACTGAACTATCACGTAAAGTTATCTTATCGTTGTAGACTAAGTAAATCGAATAGCATACAGAAAAATCCGACTGAATGTCAATCCCCTCCAACCAATCTAAGAGGCCAAAGCAATTTAAATAAATCCCACATACAAGTTCATAAAAATTCAACAGACAATGAAATACCAGATAAGTAAATAAAACAATATAAGAAACACCTATATCCCTTATCGGACAGTTTGATCCAGAGACAAATACCAGGAACTATTCACGCCGAAGCCATAAAGGGGTAGCCAAGAGCGATTTAATCAAGCGATAAAAATTGTTGAGATCCCCGCAGATGGCGCGCGGAGATCGGGTACTGCGATAGTATAGCTATTTAATTAAAATAAAATAGTTAAAAATATGGTTGAAAACAATTGCAAGCTCCGTTGACTTTGTATTCGTGATCTGTAAATGTTTATACTTTTTCTGAGATTTCTAGATAACATATAGGTCCAATAGTAAAGTTATTTTGGTCGGTCCCGAAAACGTCGAAGAACTGGAGGATGAAGTAAGTTAGCATGGGTAAAATACCCAAACTATGACTAATACCATACCTACTAGGCAAATAGTTATACTGAATTATGTTACGAGATAACTTAAATCTAGTTGACTCAACTTGTGTTACAATAAAATGATAAACCCGAAATTGATAAGTATTTAACGCGGAGCGTTTTGTTGCACTTTCCATAATTAACTTAGTATTTTCATTAGGTTTTTTGCGTAGAGTATATATATCTATGAAGTATATTCCATGATTAATCAGGGTATGTATTTGTAAAAGAAACCTAAACAGCAGTTTTTGATGCAGAAATGTGAAAAAACATTACACTCCTTCTTTTGGCAGTCGTGTAAAAACAGGCGCATTACATTGAAATGCGAATTCAATTCACACTGACCTCTCGACATCGAGGTTCATTAGGTATACTAAATAGTATTTACATTTTGAAATCTAAAACCTAGAACGTGTCCCGAAAATACCCAAGTAGACACTTAGCATAGCGACTGTAGAAAAAGATTATCTAGAGACACGGGAGTGTGTCAGCCAAGTTCGCAAAGCAAAAAGGCGACACACCGGACGTGGGTTATAATACTCGTACACGAACTATTTTAGGCCACTTCTTACCCCCCAATAACTTATAATCTAATTGACCTACACACTTCCAATTTTGTGAGTCCTGTAAGACAATCATCTACCTAATTACCGAATCCTGAATTTCAATCAAATCCTCTTACCGATCAAGAGATGTTGAAATCTGAAAATCATTATTTTTAACCCCCGACGCAAAGAGAGGGGTGTTATAAGTTTAAAGTGTCTGTCCGTGTATCTGTATGTGGTATCGTAGCTCCTAAACGGATGAACCGATTTTCGTTTAGATTTTTGTGTCATAGATAGTTTTATCCCGAGTGATCTTAGCCATGTTTCATGAAAATCTGATCAGACGTTTTTGATATTCAGCTTTGAAATAAAAATTTCGGGGGTTTATCAACTTTTCTAAGTTGTAGTTATTATACTGACTGACTGACTAACTTAGGTACTGACTGACTTACTCACTCAACAAATTGTTTGACTACTTCCGGGTAACCTAGAATGTTGAAATTTGGCAGGCTAGCTAGGTAATTGTGAGTATAAGAAGGGAAAAATCTATGAATAAAAAGTGATTTTTTTACACGCCTTTATTTAACTTGCAGTGTAGATATGCGTGTTCGAGGTAGGTAAATCTTACAACTGAATTTGAAAACAGTTATCTTTCTTCCGATTGAGCTGACAAACTTGGCAATTAGGCAAACTTATGTAGGTATACATAAATTTGGTGACAATGCATCTTGTTACCCTTGATGCCCTTGAATTGGTCATTTTCACAGAAAAAAGAAAAAGGTATATTAGAAATCATTTTCAATGCATCTGGATTAGCCTTGTTTTTAACTGTTTATTTCAAATCTTATTGCAGCACCATAACCTCGGGTGCCTTTTTAGTACGGAACCCAAAAAAGAAACAAATACTAGGTATTTGACAAAAAGTAATTACATTCCATCAAAAACATAAATATGAACAATTTACTATAGATTAGCTTTCCAGATAGATCTCACTACTCTTATTAGCGAGACCTTTTATGAACTTGTAATTTTTCACATTTATGTTTTTGATGGGATTTTTGGCTGGGGATGGGACTCTGTCCCTGCTAGAAAAATAATTAGTACCTACTACTTCCTAGTAAAGTGTCACTCAAAAGTACGTGAAATATACAAGAAAAAGAGAAATTAAATAGTTTTGATTTTTATTTCATCTTTCCTTTTTTATTTGTGATATTTTTATATTGCACCCACTGACTAAAATGCCATGTACGATAAATAAATAATAAAGTCATTTTCATATCTGGTTAATGGTGAAACTAGCGTACCTTCTTACCTTTATTACTTAGACTGCCATTTGTTCCATTCTGCGGTTGTACCTGGAAATATAAAGAAAATATTTGTACCTGTTTATTTTAATATTGCAGCATAATAGAATGGCTTACCCCATTTTATCCCTGAGGTGTACAACTACTAGACTACACCCCATTGCATATATAGCCCGAGAGCTATACGGTTTCACTGTATGAAAAAACAGTCAAGTAGCCCACTCATTTGACAAGGGGGGTCGAAGTTGCACCACACTTCCATAGGGAGTATACGTGACCCAGGATCGGTCATTGTGCACTCTTTGGGAGAGGCCTATGTCCAGCAGTGGACGTCCTTCGGCTGATATGATGATAATGTGATGAAATATGTATAGTATACATATTTTCCCTAGGCGTTAAATTTACTATACTTTAGCCCCGCTTGATAAGTCTAATATGACTCACTTTTCGAGCATGAGGAGTGAAAAAGATGTTTACCTATGAGCGGATGCGAGTGGACACACACTTTTTGCTATGGAAAAATGACATTTATAGAATTTTAGGTTTACCTTACGCACGCTCGGATTTGTTTGAAAGTGTTTCGTGAGCATCGAGCATCTACGTTTTACAAATAAAATATTTTGTTTCTTTGTATCGACATTTTATTATCCCTGTCCTATAGCGATATGGCGTAACGGCAGGTACCGGGCTCTAATGACTTTATTGATCCGTATTTTAAGGCGGCGTGCTTGAAAGGTAATAAAATTGAATTTGTGCAATAATAATTGAAAACAAACCCTTCGACAAGATTTTTTACGATGTTACTCGTTGCCTAACGGTTATCAATAGAAGAAAGTACCTATGGTAAACTGGTCAAAAGGTTTAGTACTTATTTTGAAGGTGAAGAGAGTGAATGTTATAAGAGTGTGCGGCTTAAATAGTGTCCAAAAATGGATTTCATCATTGACCAATTTTATAACATCATTTACATCTCAGGGACATCGTCCATCGGTTTCACCTTTTTGTAGTTTAAAGTGAATATATGTTAATAATGGCAAGTCTTATATTAAGTACATACTTTAGTAATGACAATAACAAGACAGTAACAAGCACATAAGTATTAGAATTACGCCCGTATTGAAGTTGTGAATGAATGTGAAAAAACTTAGAAGAAGAACCTGCAGTAAAGCAAAACTATTCAAAATCTTCATGTCATCGGTATGTTTTTTATTTTATATTCTATCAACCAACAGACTAACTTAATTGAAAGAAAACATAAATAATAAACATTTTATATAACTAAAAATTTAATTGAGATCAGCTCCATCTGTCGGTGCGATGTTAATTCACGATGACCGCTACTTAGCATGCCGGAGATCATGGGCGCAGCGCTTGTTGCGTCCCCAGAGACTGCACTGCCATCTGTGTACGTGGTAATGCAACACGAGGCCGTACGGCCTTCAATGCACTGGGATGCGTGTTAGTATGCAAATAAATCGCGAGATGTAGTTTTTAACAGTTTTTGCACGAGAATGTTTCAGTATGGATTTTTGTAATTCATAATTTTATTGCATTAATAATCATGTGTTACATAAGGTCTTACAAAGTGCATTTTACAGCTAGTGTTCACATGAACCCTGTTGGGGTATATAGCAATGTAATTAATACATACCTACAGACAGAAAAAGGAAAATAGAGAATATTAATAATTAAAAAGTTATGTCACAAGCAGTATAAACGCGACAGATAGTCAAATGTCACTTTGATTGGTGGATTTTGGCAGTCTGGCTATAAAATGGCAGTTTTCCATAGCTTCCAAGGCATTCCTATTCCTACCTGGCTCTGGCCACCAAAAATAGTACATTTGAAAAAAAAACCGTTTTCCCCTCACTAAATAAATTATAACTTTTATTTATTTATTTATTTATTTATTTATTTATTTATTAAAGGAGTTTCAACCCGGGTATGTCCTAAAACTACGACCAAGACCACCGGGGAATGGGCAGCAGCATTCCTAGAGTGCGGTGGAGATACCGCGATATACTGCGATCGCCAACCCGCATGCCAAGCGTGGCGATTATGGCATTTACCCCCCATGAAATTGGGGGAGGCCTATGTCCAGCAGTGGACGTCCTAGGGCTGATATGGATTAAAGGAGTTTCAACAGCTTTTTACAGAAACTCACCAATAGAAACAAGATATGAACTAAGGTTACACACTATGTTACAGTATCTTAAAATTAAAAATCAGAGGCTATAAGAGAACACAACAAGAGATGTCCATCGCTCACCGGACGCTCAGAAGATACACAGATACCACTTGTATATTTGTATACTCAACAACTATGTATAAAGTTAATGTATTTCTGTTTTAAAATAACTTGTAAAGAAATATCTGACCCGCAGAATGTTTTATGCATATATAAATCAAATTATTGTTAATTAACGTTTACGTGATTAATTTATTTTTTTGAAAGGCTTAATTTTTGCGTTCATACATATATTTTGTCCCACAGCGACATCTAGCAGATCAAAGTCAGAAAAAAAAATGTTTCTAACCTTCTATAGGATCGGAATGGCTAACATTGTTCACTAAATTTGCTACATTTCTATTGATTTCTTTTAATAAAAAAAAAAAACAAATTTCAAACATGTGTCTCACTTTTCGTTCTTGAATGTTACTTCACGTAAGTTATCATGTTACTACTAAACGAACAACGATCCAGGGCTGCAAAAACCTTAATTGAGTCATGTCAACTTCACACTACAGGTTGTCCAACCTACGGAATCACATCCGCCATTTTGTTCACGACAGAATGTCAACAACATTACAACATTTGTCTCCTTAGTATTTTACCTTTTGTAAGTTGAATATCCAAGGCAAGAACACAAGTTTATGCGTAATTAAAAATGATAGGTGTATGCAGACTATTCGTTTAAAGAATAAATGTGTACTTTAAAACTCTCCGAATGTGTAATTGTTAAGGAAAGGTCCACAGCATTTTCAATTCACGAATGATACCATGTGTTACTATACCTATGTGTTACGTAACATTCATGATCTGATGTTAAGCTGAGTGTGCACTATAGAAACGTAGGTATTCGCTTCTAATTGGTATTTACAAGCACTATTTTGATGTTTCTGTGACAAATATATAAGTTTTATTAAGCCAAGCCTGACAATGAATACTTATAATTATGAAACTTAAGAACGCCACTTTTGTAAGTAATCGAATAATGTCAAACTTCTAAACCTAAATACTATGTTCAAATGCACAAAAAAAGTTTAATATTGTTCTAGGTATTAGCACCCACTTATACAGTTTTGTAGTACAGTCAGCATCAAAAGTAGCTACTGACTCAGAGGAACCTCATCATCATCATCATCATCATTTCAGCCGAATGACGTCCACTGCTGGACATAGGCCTCCCCCAAAGACTTCCACAATGACCGGTCCTGCGCCACCCGCATCCAGCGGACACCCGCGACCCTTACCAGGTCATCAGTCCACCGTGTGGGGGGCCTGCCCACGCTACGCCTTCCGGTACGTGGTCGCCACTCGAGAACCTTCCCGCCCCAACGGCCATCGGTTCTGCGTGCTATGTGCCCCGCCCACTGCCACTTAAGAGGAACCTAATGACACCAAAAGTGTTAAAATCCATCAATCATATACCTACACTAGAAAATATAACCCTCCTTTCTGCGGTAGTCGGGTAAAATATTATAGCCTATATCAATTCCACAACTAAGAGGAATCTAACGACACTTCATATGTTATCCATCTCGCCATTTAGGCTGCAGAGCGTGACAAAGAAATATACATACCTACATACATTCAAAAAAATAATCCTCCTTTCTTCGGCCGTCGGTTAAAAATAGAAAAATCCCTCTTATGTAGTCTAAGGCTTAACAAATTGGATTACCTTTACTCTCGTATGTTACCGTGCGTTACCAGTTCACGACCGTTATTGTACAATTTTTGGTGGCCACAGCCACCCGCTGGTAATCGCATTCTGAAAAACCCTGGTATAATTGTCTGTAAAGAAAAAGTATAAGAAAAAAGTTTAAGCAGAAGCCATATTATTAGCTATTGAAGAGTTTAACTTCAACTCAGGCTTCATCTAAATATATAAAAGAAGAAACTGACTGACTGACTGACTGACTGACTGACTGACTGACTGACTGACTGACATATCAACGCACAGCCCAAACCGCTGGTCCTAGAGATTCCAAATTTGGCACGTAGGTTCCTTATAAGGTCTAGGGGTGCACTAAGAAAGGATTTTTCAAAATTCAACCCCTAAGGGGGTGAAATGGGGGTCCGAAGTTTGTATGGGGAAACAAGATTAGTTGGACTATTTAATTCAAAACTTCACAGGAGTATTTCTAACAATAAATGAGTAAATACGTGTTTCAGGTTTTTTGAGAAATCAACCCCTAACAGGGGGAAAGGTGGTGACCAATTCTGAAAATCGACATGGGTATTGTTTTTATGATATACCGGGTCGCTGATAACGAAAACAACAATGATTTCAAAATCTCACATGGAGGGCGTGATATACCATCCCCCCTGTTGGGGTGCGAGGGGGATGAAATGTCTAAATATTAATATGGGTGTCGTTTTCATGGTTTTTTGGGACGTTAATTACGAAAATGGCATCGGTTTTGAAATTTAATATTATGGACATGAAAACTTTTTAAAGTTTGTGCCAAATTGCAAGAAATAACTGACTGACTGCGTGAGTGACATATCAACGCACAGCCCAAACTGCTGGTTCTAGGGGTTCCAAATTTGGCATGTAGGTTTCATATAAGGTCTTAAGGTGCAATAAGAAGGGATTTTTCAAAATTCAACCCCTAAGAGGGTAAATTGGGGATCCGAAGTTTGTATGAGAAACAAGATTAGTTGGACTATTTAATCGAAACTTCACATGAGTATTTCTAACGATAAATGAGTAAATACCTGTTTCAGATTTTTTGAGAAATCAACCCCTAAAAGAGGAAATGTCATGAAAAATTCTGAAAATCGACATGGGTATCGTTTCTATGGTTTATTGGGTCGCTAATTACGAAAACAACAATGATTTTAAAATTACACGTGAAGAGCGTGAAATACTGTCCCCCTGTTGGGGTGCGAGGGGGATGAAATGTCTAAATATTAATATGGGTGTCGTTTTTATGATTTGTTGGGACGTTAATTACGAAAATGGCATCGATATTGAAATTTAATATTGTGAACATGAAAACTTTTGTAAGTTTGTGCCAAATTTCAAGAAATAACTGAATGACTGAGTGATTGACATTTCAACGCACAGCCCAAACTGCTGGTTCTAAAGATTCCAAATTTAGTATGAAGGTTCCATATAAGGTCTGGAGGTGCATTAAGAAAGGATTTTTCAAAATTCAACCCCCAAGGGGGTGAAATGGGGGTCCGAAGTTTGCATGGGGAATCAAGATTAGTTGGATTATTTTATTCGAAACTTCACAGGAGTATTTCTAACGATAAATGAGTAAACATGTGTTTCAGGTTTTTTGAGAAATCAACCCCTAAAAGGGGGAAAGGTGGTGACAATTTCTGAAAACCGACATGGGTATTGTTTTTATGATATACCGGATCGCTGATAACGAAAACAACAATGATTTTAAAATCTCACGTGGAGGACATGAAATACCATCCCCCTGTTGGTGTGCGAGGGGGATGAAATGTCTAAATATTAATATGGGTGTCGTGTTTATGGTTTTTTGGGACGTTAATTACGAAAATGGCATCTGTTTTGAAATTTAATATTGCGGACATGAAAACTTTTAAAAGTTTGTGCCGAATTGCAAGAAGAAACTGACTGACTGAGTGAGTGACATATCAACGCACAGCCCAAACTGCTGGTTCGAGAGATACCAAATTTGGCATGTAAGTTACTTATAAGGTCTAAAGGTGCATGAAGTGCCGTGAGTTCCCTATAAGGATACGACCTTTTTTGATTCAATGTATTGTAAGTGGTTTTATTAATCAGTGCCGTCCGATACGATTACGACAAAAATCGATATTTGAGCGTCCGAAAGGACTTTTAATAGGAATCCGAGGTAAACTTTGAATAAAGTAACGGCTATATTGATTTTCTTCATTTCCGTCCCAATTTCGTTCAAAATCGATATCTGAGCGTCCGAAAGGTCACCTAATACGACTCCGAGGTAAAATTTGGAAAAAGTGGCGGCCATATTGCGTTTCTTCATTTCCGTCGCGATTTCATTCAAAACCGATATCCGAGCGTCCGAGAGGTCCCCTATTACGAATCCGAGGTAAAATTTAGAAAAAGTGGCAGTTATATTGAAATTCTTCATTTCTAACCCGATTTCGTTCAAAATCGATATCTGAGCGTCCGAAAGGTCCCGTAATACGAATTTCAGGTAAAATTTGGAAAAAGTGGCGGCCATATTGATTTTATTCATTTTCGTCCCGATTTCGTTCAAAATCGATATCTGAGTGTCCGAGAGGTCTCTTAATACGAATCCGAGGTAAAATTTACGAAAGTGGCGGCCATATTGATTTTCTTTTTCGTCCCGATTTCGTTCAAAATCGATATCTGAGCGTCCAAGAGGTCTCTTAATACGAATCTGAGGTAAAATTTGGCACTCCATACATCCTGCATGCAAAAAAGTTTAATGTTACTATATAGGCGTGTGGGGTATCCATTGATTTGCTTTTAAAAAGGACATAGAGGTTTCCATATTCTTTTCCATTTAAATCAACCTTTCGATTTTTTTTATCGTATGGCATTTATTTACGAACCGTGAGATTTTCGAGATGACAAGTACGGTTGCCAGTTTTTTTGCACTTTAAGCACCACCCAGGGGTCACGTGTAGGGTAACGGTGGGTACTCCCTACGGACGTGGTGCAACTTCGACCCCCCTTAGTCAAGTGAGTGGGCAACTTGACTGTTAGAAGTTCGCAAGCCGCCTGAAGGCCTCTAACTTGGCTTAACGATTGCTGTCGTAGACAGCAGCCGGGATCAACGGCTTAGCCTTGCCTTCCAAAGCACGAGAGCGCTCAGTTAGTCAAAGCTGTCACCCATCCAAGAACTGACCTGCGCGCGCATTGCTTAACCTCGCATACCACACGCGGTAGGCGGGTGGCGCTGGGCCACGAGCGCTCTAAATTCTTGATAGTTTGTGCCAAATTGCAATTTAATCGGTCCAGTAAAAGCAACTCGGTTGTAACAGACGGACTGACAGTAAGGAGTGCGAATGGAAGTAAGGCCAAATTTTCTTTTTGGATGCTCCAATGGGAACTGGCAAAACCTACCTAATAAATTTAATTTTTGGAAAAATAAGGGTTACACGTGATATTAAATTAGCCGTATTTCTGTACTTCAAAGGACCAGAGTTTATGACCGCTGCGCGCTGCTTGGTCGTTATCAGACCTATTGGTGTTATTGTAGTACACAGATACTGTTACTAAGGGCCAGTTAAGGCATGCTTTTATTTCATCGGCCCTTTCCCCTTCGGCCTCTCGGAAATGTATGATTATAGTTTTCGATCCTTATTTTTGCCAAAATCAAATGAAATTCAACAGTTTGCCGGTTCTCAGAATGTATACTGACTTTTCATCTGTTCATCTGTTAATGAATCACAATCATCAAACTTCGTATACCGAAACCCCCAGGATGTAACAACTACTTTTCTGGAGACCGCATCTAAATCGGTTCAGCCAAATGCGAGATAATCGTGGACAAACATACGAACCTCATTTTTGTAGACGGTTAAAAATTACGCTTTGTACGCGGGCGAAGCCGCGGGCAAGTGCTAGTTACTTATAAATGTTCTTATGTACTTAGTTAAAAAAATATTGCTTCTATTGCATAAAATAAAACTATTAAGTACCTATAAAAAAAACACCAAGGCATTTTAAAATGCGTTACCTGGGAGATATTGGAGATTAAAATTAAAAGAAAGGATTAAATTACATATAGTACCTACTTCCACATATAGACACTAGCAGTTCAGTATTTTAATTCTCCTTAAAAACTTAACAGACCAATAGGGAAATAGAAGTGCCAAATAGACCACAATTGATGCTTTGTTTACATTGAACCAATAAAATAGTTACGACGTGTTGTATAATCGCTTCCAGTTTGAGTGACCATAAATTTGTATATCGCGTATTTAGACGAACAAGGGTGCATGTCACGACGGGGCGTCGTCACTTAAGCTCCTCTAAGGCTACGTTTATCATTTATAACAGAATAAGGGCGCATGTATTGACGAGATGCGGTAAAGTTAAGCCTTTTTATGTTGCATTATTTTTATTTTCTAATAATAAGGTCTTATGTTTCGTCGGGGCGCCATCATTTAGGCCACTATTATGTGTAATGTTACGATATTTTTAAAGAAACGCAGTTTGGAGTCAATAAAAGTTTAACGAGCAGGGGTGCCCAAATAAAAATGTTAAGGATTTTACGGGACTGTTTCTCAACTTGAGATTCGTTTTTGAATTATGAGTTTGTGGGAACTAAGTCAAGTTGAATTACGCTATGTTGGTGTATGTTGGTGTATGGTGTATACTTAATACCATAAGTGCGTATTGGACCACGCACAATGAAAGGTTCCGTAGCCTAGTACTACTAACCCTAATTTAAAACCTATACGTGAATTAAAAAAGGTCGTATCTTCATAGGAAGCTCACGGAACTTACATCCTTTTATTTGTTCGTGGCAGTTTTTCAGCGTTAACTTAAAAACTGTTGGACCTATCTTGTTCAAAACGTTGCAAGTATCTGATAAGCACTATATACGTTCATGGACTATTTCATATATATTGATTCCACGTTTGTGACTTTCGGAGCATTGTCTCTTTGTAATCTTACATTCGTTTCTAAATACCTATCCTTTTACATATATTTTTCAGTTATATGTTATGCTTTGTCATGGCTATTAAGTAATTAAATAAATACATAGATTTGAAATTTTAAAATTAGTTTATTATATTTTTCCCTTACCATTCTTCAAACTTCAAGTCCAATAATGTAAGCTTGAATTTGGACAGAATTTTCACAAAACAACTACTTGGTAGAAGAAATGGATATTAAATTAACATTTTCTTTTTAATTTATTTAACTCTTGTGCAGCATTTTCTAAACTATAGGTAATACGAGTTGGATGGGGCCTGAGAATTTTGGTCAATCCTGTATCCATGCATATGTTCGCTCATTTGTTTAGTGCAACCCAGGTGAGTCACGAATTAGTAGTTGCTCATTTTGTTAATGAAAATATATACAGTGTGAACTCTATATATCGAACTTCTATTTGACGAAAAACTCCTTAAAGTGTACAAATTGAAAAAGGTTTGTTCGGTTTACATTGCTACCCTTGTATTGAAACACTCTTTACAGCGTTGCAACTATTCTCAATAGCGAAATAAAAAATAATGAAATAAATTTGAAAACCCTTTGACAATTCAACCTTGGAATTAGGTTAAAACGCCTAGCTGAAATAACATGAAACTTTGTATACACAAAGGGAGCCGCCATATCTAGGCCGAAAATTAGTTTCTGTTGCTAGAAATTGTAATAGAAAAAATACTTATATTAAACCTTTTTCATTTAAAAAACCGACTTAAAGAAAGTAAATAAATAAATGACTTGTATAAGTGCAGTTTTTTATAATTAAAAACATCCACCACCACCACCGTATTAGCCGAAGAACGTCCACTGGTGGCTATGCCTCCCCCAATTTCATGGGGGGTGGGGGGGGGGGAATGTCATAATCGACACGATGGCAACCAAGCTTATGGCGTGCTTGATGGTAAGCAGACATCGTTGCCTATGAATGCATGAGACTCCAGAAGAATCACAAGTTACCAACCTAATATTGACTTAAGGATTCGTTGTGTTGACGGTTAGAGACATATGCAGGTCCCTCACTCTCAACATAGCGTATCCTCGGGAGCTCTAGCGACCTAACACAACACTACGTACCTTTTTTTTCGGGGGGAAAATGCATTATGTATAACACCGCACCGCGGGGACAGTGCGGAGGTTATGTCGGACATGCACCGAATGAAAACCTCCCGACCGTCCTCCTCAACTCATTTCGGATGGCTCTGGGATCTCCTTCGGAACGCACCAGTACCGCCCTAAAGTCACACCTCTGTGGGTCCCACCGTCTGTTTTCATAGACAATCGCAGCCCCAAACTGCGCGACCGTCTTCGACCCCAAAGACCCCCAATTAGTCACCTTTTACGACAGGCAGAGGATACCGTAGCCGTATTCTATGCCCCTGCTAACACCACATACCTAAGGAGCAAGCAATGGTGTTAATATAGCTGCGGTCTTCTGTGAGGTGGAGTACAAGACTTAACTCTGTTCTCTACCTCTCGTGTGCGACACTTCTCAAGTCCATTATACAGGTTGGAAAAAAATATGGGCCCTGGAGGGCAAACTTAAAACGTTGAGATATCAGATTAGAAAGGAAACTTTATTTTATTTCTCCTCGGCATTAAAACTGCATCCACAAACTTTTGAAAAAATGTACAGATAGCAAAACACAGCCATATTTTTTTGACATTTATGTCAAAAAAATGTATGAGGCCAATTTGCCAATCGATCCTATTTCTATCAAGGAACAGAAACTTATTAGAGACTGACCTAGTCTAAGAAACAAGAGAGGCCACAAATAAAAATAAAAATAAGCCAAGAGCATATCGGGCCATGCTCAGTGTAGGGTTCCGTAGTTGCCCAATCAACTTACGTTAAAAAAACAATAACAAGCAAAAGGGAATACCTTCGTAGCATTTCATACGTCTTTTACTATAAGGGAAGACATTATACGATAACTCAAAAACAGCTTTACTGATCATATCCGCTATAGTTTTCGTTGACACTATTTATTTTGTTTTTTTTTTTATTTTGGACTCATAGTTCAACAGGGGGGGGGGGACAGGACACCGTTTATTTTTCTTTTGAAGTGAATATTTCCGAAAATATTTACTTTTCATAAAACGTTTGAGGAGGACATTAATTTTTAACCCTTAATTTTTTTAACATTATATTCAACCACACATTATATTGTCAGATTTATTATTTATATACTCATACCAAACCATGCAGCTTTCTAGCACTAACAATCACAGAGCGAAGCCTCGGACAGACAGACGGACAGACAGACAGAGAGACAGATAGACAGGCAGACAGACAGACGGACATGGAGAAACTATAAGGGTTCCTAGTTGACTACGGAACCCTAAAAATAAATTGTGTACAATTAATATTGAAAAAAGTTTTATTTTTCAAAAATCTGTGAATGGAGTTTTATTGCTTGAGAGAAATAAAATTATGTTTCCTTTCAGCAAATTGAGCTATCTCAACTCAACGTTTTAAGGTACGAGTAGTTTCCCTCCAGGGCCCGTAATTTTTTCCACCCTGTATAGTTAATAATAAAAAATAATGTTTGCTTTTGTCTTTGATTCGTGACATCATCACCTCCTTACAGTTTTATGCCGAATTACATACAAATATAACCATATCTAACAGACAAACGCGAAAAAGTAATCTATCTACGGGCCTCGCAATATCGGTTTCTGAACGATTAACAGAGGGCGCGCGTGCCCTTCGGTTTTACTACCATCTTTTACGACATCGTAAACTCGCCCATATAGGCCATAATCTTTTTCTGCGCTTCCCCACGCAGGCGTTAGATGGCGCTTACAACAAAACTTGAAATCACTGTCACCACTAAATGTTGAAGTTTTATTGTGTGTTTCGCTAATGCGGTGTGAAATTAATAGGCAATAATGCTTTTATGGGCGCTTGTGACGGTTTATAGGGGTGTAAAGGTAGTCAGGTGACTAGCGTATTTGTTTAAGTTGACCGCAGATGTTCCGGTATCTTAACGACATAACGACTTATGATGGTATAATTTTGTAGACTTAAGATCTTATGTGTTTTTCACAGTTGTATTACAGGATGCAATTAACGCAAAGGGCTGTAAATGCAAAGGTCGTTGACCGGGAAGGGAGTATCGAGCGGCAGTGGGGTAATTTTGGCGGCACTGGCTGCGTTTTGATAGTGCCTGCTACTTGTCTGTTGGTAACCCAATAATGAAACAGTTACTCAATATATACATGTTGTATATGTGAGTAAACAATATGAAAGCAATATAGGTAGGTACTTACAGTTCATGTACTTAAGACACTCTTCGGGTTCGGGTGAAAACGCATGGTTTCACATAAGATCAAGCGAGAGATAAATTATACAGATCTTAAGATTTTTGTACTCGCGGATTGTAAAATAGTTGATTAGAAAATGTCGACATGAAAACATAGTAGCTAGGCCTTACAAGGGCAAGGAAACAAAACAACAACATTTCAAATCAAAATTATCATCTCCTTGTTCCGTTTCTGTTTAAAGTTTAGTACTTAGTGGAGGAATATTTCAAAAAAGTTATTGCTTATTTTTCAATTTCATATACCTACTCTGCCTGTTTGCCTTTTCTGAAAACACAATACGTATCCTAAAAAATACACCTAATTAGCCCGTCAGTTAAATGTTAAAAATATGTGAAATACCTTTTTGTTCTTTGTTAAATAAAAAAAAAGAGTAACCCTTTAAAGTTCCACGTGACGTCACTAGCCTAATATTTTTAGCCACAAATATTTTTTATACCCATCCAATTGTACCCAGCTTTGATGCAATATTATTATTATTACCGAAATGTATATATAAAATAACTAAGTGTGGATATGCCGAAAGGCCATTCCAATAATTTATCAACACTATACTTATATAAAACACCCGCGATTCATTTAATGTTCATGTTGAAACACAATAAAGTTCCAAAACGAATAGACAGTCTGATAAGCGCAATCACCAACTGGTGAAATGGAGACAATTTCCCCATACTACCTACTTTTAGCTATAAATTCAGCTAAGCGCGAGCTCAAGTGCCGTTACAATATATTTTAACCAGAACAATAATTTGCAACTTACAACTCACTTTTACTAACTTAACTTTACCGTTAAGCATAGCGCTACTTCCAAACAAAATCACTTATCTACTTGAAACCACGGTAGTTTTACATTTCTCCGCCCGCACATTTAACTTGGCAGCGTTATACCCGTCTAGACTGAAACTATTCTATAGTACCCTCAATTACCTTTATCGGAAGTCCTATTCTAACTTATGCTGGAACCGTTGGTGTGAAAGGAAGGGGAGAAGAAAGGGTGGGCCGATGAAATCCCTCCGATTTTCCACGCAATTGAATAAAAGACGTTACGGCGTGTTGACGTCATAGTTAGGATTTTTATCGAGGCTTCGCTTGCACACGGTGAGGATAGTTTCATTATAATGATATGAGGCAAATAATGCCTTAGTTTAATTAAAAAAACAAGTGCTGAAAAGTTGTATAAGAACACATTGTTGATTTTCTTAAGACAAATAAAATTTCGCATCACATATGGCTTGACTATACCTCTAATGTGTGCGTTGATCGTTGGAATTGCTGATGCCGACATTAAGATACCTAATGTGGATGGTTATTATAGTAAGACAAGTGTTAAAATGAATGTCTCTCCGCCTATATGCCTTCGTCGAATGTTAGTAGAAACAAATTGGAGAGACGTTCAATTTAAGATTGAAGAGGCCTTCGATTTGATAGTTTTTTTTTTTCATTTCATAGAAAGCATTTTTTTTACAAAGGGTCGCAGTTTTAACCTAACCTAACCTACTTTTCTGGTAGACCTAACAAGCCTACTTATTACCGACTTCGATAGAAGAAAGGAGGTTCTCAGTTCGTCTGCAAGTTTGCTTGTTCTTTTTTTTATGTATGTGTGTTCCCCGATAACTCTTGACCAAGTCGGCCGATTTTGATAATTCTTTTTTTGTTTTAAAGCAGGTACCCTGACATTGGTCGCATATAAATCTGGTGCATGTCTGACGATGGGATCTAGGAGGAATCGAGGGAACTCCTCGAATTTGATAGGCACGCATATGCCGATTTCGGTATTTTCTGTAGGTACCCAAGCATTGGCTCACGGAAACCACAAATTGTGGCATACCAAGTACAAAATTGAAGTCGGTTTTTTTTGGTATAAATTATCTAAAAAGTTAACGGTTTCAGAAAATATGACTTCTTTGAAATGAATAATTCTGCGAATCAATACATTCTATGAAACTTTTGTCTGAGAAACAAGAGGACGTTTAGATTTAAACTGATTTTACGTTCAGAAATTCAAGAGTTGGAGTTACCCCTAGGTATATGTACTTGTATTACTAATTTATAAAATGGCGTACCATCATACATACTACTTGAACTGTTTGTAATTAATATTACAACCACATTCGTACATGCACACGATGCAAAAGCTAGTTTATTCAGAAAAAAACCTAAGGGTTACCCAAGAGGTGTCTGCATTAGATATTCTTTTAGGCCGCCGCGATAGGTACTCATGATAAAGGACCGCGAACCGGTTTGAAACATGTCGAGCGATATTCGACTTTAAAGACGTGAGTGACCCGTTTCATTATATTTTAATATGTCTCAAACTCACGGAAGTTTTCTATATAAAATTGTGAAAAACTAGTTATTTTAGTATTTTTTTTCTAATTCATGACATCTTTCTTACTAACTCTGAAAAGCTAAACTTCATAAAGGAGTACTACGTTACGTAGTCGCGAGCAAAAGCTAGTGTAATATTACCTATACTGTAATTTTACGTAAGTACCTAAGACGAAAGCTGTCGCAAACTGATTGAAAAAGTGAATGAAGATATTAGTGCGCCTCAAAATGACTTACACAAATTACAGGTCGAAATATTTCCCTTCGTTCGTTCTATTTGTGAATTTCGTGAATTTGCGATTGATGCAGCATAAATAAAATATTAAATTTAGAGTAATGTAGGTCACAGTCACGTTATTCCAACTACTATATTCAGCGTTGCTCAGAGATTGCGAATTTTCAGAGACCAAAACGTTAAGTAAAATGAGGGACATAAAAGTAAAATATGTCTTGCTGTTCCTTAAGATCCCGGGAGTAAATATGTGAATTATAATATGTGTATTGAATTGTGTTGTGTTGTTGTGTGTGAATAGAGAGTTACACAGTTTGATTTTTGGTAATTACTTTGCTACGAAATTGTAGCACAGTTGCGTAGCGCTGCTACGAAGCTACGATATCAAAATTATCAACAGCCTTTGAGATCGGATAGATGAAGACAGGCTTTAAACGTACCTACTAAGAGTGTTATTTTAATCACAATTACTCCCTTGATATTATATAACAGTATAATATAATTAACTAATAAATTTAATTATATTTTCATTTATTGAACGAACATAACGTTATTAAAGGACGGGCAAAAACTCATTTAGCCTACTGTCACACAAGAAACGGTATCCTTATAAATATTCATTTGTAAACAAATTTTCATTAAAAATGTACCCGCACGTATTCGGAGTAAATAGGCAGATACATTAAATACCCGGCTAAGTAAAGAACCAACCCGATGCGCCGTTATTTTAATACCCTTATCAAAAAACAAGGCACATTACAAAATGGCCACCATTTCCCGAGTTCCCGGGGAAACTGCTCGTGCCAGCCTGGAAAATTATAACAAAAGGCATCTCTACCGCTATCTTTGTAATTATAGTAAATCACCTTGCTACAGGCAAGATAAGGCTGTGTACAGTCTCCCAGGACGCTAACGCCCTACGTGCTACGACCACCAAAACGACTTGCTACATTTCGAATTCGGGGACAGACATTTCCTTTGCACGGGACAGAAAATAGTCTCAACTTGTAATCTTAATACACGACTTACGACTTTTTACGATGAGCGCGTATCTGAATAACAATCAGGTGAATAACGACGTATATGCTGTAATTATTCATGTTTATACGTCGTTATGGTGTCGCGTTTTCAACTCGTTCGTCGAACGGACCCTCGCTTTGTACAATCGCGCCGAAAACGACTTTTTGCCCATTTTATTCTCACGGTGTAATAACGTATTTCAGCATGCTAGAAATGGTTAGTACTATTGATATCATGTTACGTATAGGCGATTTATCGTAGGTACTGCTTATGATAGAATACTTAGGTAACATTATAACCTATCTACACATCTAACCGCATTTGTGTTTAAGAAATGGGTTTTTCACTGAGTTTTTTACGATATTATAGCATTCCTATGAAATTTGTACATTAATGTAATTTGGATCATGAGGGACACAGTACTTAAACATAAAATTTTTACTTTTAATCTACCTCTTAGGAAAGCATGGATAGAGTTGTTTAAAAAATGTTTTTTTTTTTGCATAAGTGTTAAAAACATAAGTAACGTAGGAAGAAATGTGAACAAATATGTTAGACGTGATGTTATATAAAATAAAATAAAAACCGGCCAAGTGCGTGTCGGACCACGCGCAAAGAAGGGTTCCGTACCGACACCTCCTAATCAACATTTAAAACCACTATACATTTAATTACAAAAGGTCGTCTCTTCATAGGAAACTTCCAACACTTATACCCTTTTGTTTTGGCAAGACAGTTTTTCAGCAATAACTCGAAAACCGTTAAACCTATCTTGTTCAAACCAAAAGTCGTTAAAACGATTTATTAATGGATATCATCTTGATTTTTTTCAGAATTTTAAAGTTCATAGTTTGGAAATTAGAGGGGGGGACACACTTTTTACGACTTTGACAGCTAATATCTCACCAACGGTTGACTTAAATAATTTTTTTAAGAAAACTCTATTATACTATATTTTTGTTGATATTCATAAATCATAAATCATAAAATATTTATTTGCGGAATTACGGTAGGTACATAATAAAAGATGGACATAAAACAATACGTTCAGCATAATTCACCATTTTAGAGGCATGCAAATTAAAATTAAAATTACAATTTATTTAAAAAGGCATTTAAATTATAAAAGCATTTTTCTTTAAGCCAAAAACGAAGCTTTGATAGAAACAAAGTGTTCGGCAGATTTCTTAATTCTAACGGAATATTGTTATATATTCTTCCAGACATCATGAAGCAGTTTTTATTATACATGGCCGTCTTATATATCGGTTGTTTGAGTTTAAACAAATCCCTGCTACGTAATCGTGGATGTTGGGTTGGTTTATCAAATAACTCAGGGTTGTTTCTTACAAATTTTGCATGTTCGTAAATATAAATGCCCGTCAAAGTAAGTACATTAAGTTTTTTAAAAAGTGGTCTGCATGAAACTATAGTGATCCGACCCCGCAGACAGCACGTATGCATCTTTTTTGCGTCATAAATACTTGGTTGACAGCGGTTGAATTTCCCCATATAATAATCCCGTAGCGGAGAATAGATGCAACGTAGCCTTGATAAGCTGTAAGCGCATTAACAACACACTTCAACACTGACATTACTTTGTTCTTCTCTCTAGTCCTCTAGTCGAGGCTAACAGGAGGTTCCAATTTCAAATCTACGATAACTTAACCGGTCGTCGAAAAATATATACATTTTCCAATCACCTGTCCTTGGTTCACCTATACTTACACGGATATTGAACGGTGCAGCAAACGCACACATTTTCACTCTGCTTTATACTTGTGCACACATAAACATTAGTGACCAAATTGTCTGGATCCACTTCGCCCCCCGTTTCGGAAGCGAAAACGGACCTCTCGCGAGAGTTGGGGTGGTTTATCGAAGATCAGATTAATTTGGCCCCGCTACCGCTGATGGACTGTTCGCACAGTTTGTTGTGACTTTAGATGCAGTAACTTAACTCCAACCGGACAGTAGGCACTTGCACGATGAAGGTTAAATTTCCTTGACCAAACTTAGTTTGGACTAACTGATCCGAACCACTTTTTCGAACATTTCTTCATCCAAAGAACCTCTAGGTCTTTGAGACTTTAGGAAATCACGACATTCATTTTATCGTTTGACTTCATCTTGATAGCTAGCCCGAATGGTCAAGCACGAATGTTTTTAAATCAATTTTGTAATCGATGCTCGAATTACGATTTGAAATAAAATTAGAATTGCGCATAAAATTATAAATAAACCAAAAATATGCATAGAGTATGTGAAATTATCATTAATTTATTTGTTAATTTGATAAAGTACAACGTTTTATTAGTAATAAATTATTACCCTAAACAGCAGATAAAGGTATTTTGCACGGAACTCTTCACACGCCGAAAACGATCTCGAGACTGACTTATAATAGATTAATGAAGTAGTTTTTAATAATTTTGTGCACATATTGTGCGTATATTTTTTGGCAGAGGGGTAAGTATACTAATGGCGGCTCCTGTTTTAAATGCTCTAAGTTTTTCATGCACAACGAAGGCTAAATATATATATATATTTCGAAGGTTAAATATCTATAATTATTTATTTTTATTTGGGCATATTAAATTTTTTTTGCCAAAATTAATACGAACAATTTATACGAACCAACTTAGAGGGTATTAGGATGAAATTAAAAAGAGTAATAAGGTAACCATTAATTTTATCGTTTGTTCTTAAAGATGTTTGCACATTTGAGCACCATTAAATTGTCGCTTTCCCAAGTTACCAATACACAAGACTGCTTCTCCTTGGCGCCCCCACTGTACATAATTAAATCTAGGGGACCTAATAGGATAGCTAAAAATTTTTCTTTTTTATATAATGCCTCACAACAAAATTTTATATTTACAAAAAATAACTTTATTGTCAAAATTTAATTTAAAAGTGCCTCGGGTGCTGTTTGTCGAATCTGAAATCGAGGACTTTATCACATCTGATGAAAAAAAAGAAAAGGAAGGAAGAAGGAGGAGGAAGGAGGGCGTTCGAAAGGGATCTAGAATATAATAATAACGAATTTTAAATACTGTTTGTTTTTTCAAATTTAACATAGCGTATAGACGTATGTGCATTAAAAAGAACAGCACCAATGGGCTTCAAATTGGTTGCATTCTATCTGTCGAAGTCGAAGATTTCGAAACGGCAACATCTCACTTCCCGGCGTGATATTGGCGAGGTCAAATTGGAGTTGTATATTTTTTTGTTAATTAAATTTTTCCACCCCTTGTAACTTGTTATCTATACGGCGTAAATAATTAATAAAAATACTGAAATTTTGAAATCTTTGTATTTTTCATAGACATCTTTGTCATACGGTCCTATATAAATTAAAACCTTATAATTTGTATAACCTACAAATTAAAATTTGTTTTACCACCTTTTGCAGGGCGAAGCCTCTTTTTTGTCCCCCCTGATTGGATTTTTTGATGATTTATTTCGTTATCGGCGTATTTTTAGTTTTAGTGAATATCCGGGTAAATGTCTCTTAACTTAAAAAAAAACATGTCAGTACACATACAACCGGAAGCTTTAGTCCAAGTTTGAATTTTCACCACCAGAGAACATCTCAAAAATAGGGTTCTTGTCAAACTGTGCGACTAGAATTGCGATTGCCAGCAAGGTACTTGACAGTCAAGTAGGTACCTTGCTGACTCGCTCCTAGTGAACTCGCCCGTGTAAACGAGTCTCAGCTCACCCGTTGCCTGGAACGAGCAGCAGCTCGTAACACTCGTAACTCGTGGATAGTTAGCCGTACAACTAACGCGCTATATCGCCTGCATGTTTTCGCAACTACCTATCTACTTAAATTGTTTTATAGCAAACATGACCGTGCGTGTTATAAAATAAAGTTCATATTTTAATAATTAATATGCTTGACCACCGAGTTCTGACGTCATTGAAATAAATTGACACTAGTTGTACAATAGTAGCTGAATGCAATGAGTCTTTATTCGGTTTTGTTAATTAAAAATAATGGACAGTTTTATTCTATCTCTTTTAGTACCGTAGATCACAAGGATCACCATTTAATGCCCATGCGCTTTCTTTTATTAATGATAATAATACTTGATTAAACTGATTAATTAAGAGTTTGTGAATAAAACATACTGCGATCGCCAACCCGCATGCCAAGCGTGGCATATACCCCCCGTGAATTTGGGGGAGGCCTATGTTCAGCAGTGGACGTCCTTTGGCTGATATGGTGGTGGTGGGAATAAAACATTTTTTTTTAATTTATTTAGAATGAATCGCTTACTATGGGCCTCATAAGAAGGCTCAAAGTCACCCAAAGAGCAATGGAGAGAGCTATGTTAGGAGTTTCTCTGCGTGATCGCATCAGGAATGAGGCCATCCGCAGCAGAACCAATGTGACCGATATAGCCCTCCGAATTACTAAACTTAAGTGGCAGTGGGCGGGGCACATAGCACGTAGAACCTATGACCGTTGGGGCGGAAAGGTTTTCGCACGAGTGCGGTAATCAGCACATTACGTGCATATGTCGAAACTTTAAAGAGCCATATGTACTGTAAAACGTTGTACGATACAAGTGCGAACAGGTAATTCGCAACTCGTGTCGATTTAAAACACTCCCTTCGGTCATGTTTCAATTTATCACTACTCGTTGCGAATTTCCTGTTCTCTGCACTTGTATCGTAATGTACTATTATGTATTCGCCCCTGACAGCCATACTTAAACAATAATGGAGAATATCCAAAATCCAAATAATGCAGGATAATTTTGTCAACTGCACATTTCGCCTTAAAAAGTTGATAGTCTATAAGCATGTCTTAACGCTCGCTATATTCATAGCCACCATATATTGCATGTAGGTGTATAACAAGGTGCGACCTGTAACCCGGCTACGGTATCCCCTGCCTGTCGTACAAGGCGACTAAAAGGGGGTCGTTGGGGTCGAAGAAGGTCGCAGTTGGGGGCTGCGATCGTCCATGAAAACCACGGTAGGATCCACAGAGGTGTGGCTCTAGGGCGGCACTGATGCTTTCCGAAGGAGATCCCAGAGCCGTCCAAAATAAGTTGAAGAGGACCATCGGGGGGTTTTTAGTCGGTGCAAGTCCGACATAACCTCCGCACTGTCCCCGCGGTGTGGTGGTATCCATAACGGATTTTTCCCCTGGAAAGAAAGGTGTATAACGGTATCTTATAAGTGGCATCTATCTCATAAGAAATTGCAGAGATATCGGTATGCCTCTGTCCTCGGTGTACCCAGCACTAATTTTAAGTGTATCTGTTTAGCCCAATGGTTGACTGGTAGAGAATGCCCTTTGGCATTAAGTCCGCCATTTGTACATTGGTTTTTTGTGCAATAAAGCTTAAATAAATAAATAATTCACTCTTAAGAGTGGGTCATATCAAACCATCTGTCTGTTATCTGTGTAATCCGATTGTGTGGAAAGTTCGAAAAATTTCTAAGGCACGGCAGCTGTCGCGGCCATACTTAACGTTGATCAGTCTGTAATTGTAATCGTCAGTTAGTGCAACCCGCACGTAATCTCTTAAAGTGTGTAGTCCAAGCCCACAATAAATGGTACCTATATTAGGTACCAGGTGCCACAGGTTTTCGGTCAAAAATTAGGAATAATCCCGCTCAAGTTTTATAGATTCATTTTACCGCAACATAATTTTTCCCCAAAGCTCGAAAGGGGCAGAAAAATTACAGTTCCATAATATAATAACGATTCCTTTCCAAAAGCGATTCGTCGTCATTGAGCGTAAAGAAAACGGTAGCTTCACTCGAATATACCTAATAATGTTATAGTTATTGTTATATCTGCTCACGACCTAACTTGTAAAAGTTTCATCCACATTTACCATGCTCCGTAAAACTTGACACCCATCGACGGTTTTGAAGGGGAATATAGACTTGGTTGCTTTTGCAGCGTTCTTTGTATAAGCAGCTTAGCGATTGGTTGCAGGTTTCGGGAGAAGGGAATTGGTGTTATATTGCCGGAATGAGAGGTAGGTTTGCTCCGACCTGGCTTCTATCTGCAAAATCAATGTGACTATTAGCACTCGCGACTGCGCACAGGGCGTCGGGCGATTCCCAGCGTTTAGCGGGTCATCTCAATCGCTTTTACTACATCACAAAAATTGGAATATTGTTGTAAGTAAGTATGTTTGAAACGGTATACTTCCGGGTTGGTCCCATTGTCATCGGGTCAGAATCTGATCATAGGGTCCTGGTGAAATCGAGGGAACTCCCCAAATATTTTAGGTGCACCTATAGCGGTTTGGGAATTTTGTATAGTAACTCGTGCATTTGCTCTGGGAAAACACCATTGGATGAAGTTTGACAAAAAGTAATGATATCCCATCAAAAACATAAATGTGAAAATGGCAGCCAAGTTCACCGACAAAAGAATTGAGATCTAAGTGGGCCAAGTTCCGTAGATTACCTATCTGAAAAGTTGCCAAGTTTGGCACTAGATTGTTTACAGTAAAATTATTTACTGCGGCTTAATGCATTTTGAGCTTTAACTTGGCAGTTTTCTTAAATATCCAACAGCTTTTATGGTATTATAACATACTGCATAGAAAACTGCCAAGTTAAGGCTCAAAATGCATTAAGCCGCAGTAAATTAGTTTTACTGTAAACAATCTAGTGCCAAACTTGGCAACTTTTCAGATAGGTAATCTACGGAACTTGGCCCTTTTAGATCTCAATTCTTTTGTCGGTGAACTTGGCTGCCATTTTCACATTTATGTTTTTGATGGGATATTATTCGTTACCAGAGTTTCTTGGTGACATTGTATATTAGGTTGTAAGTAATTGTATTTTATATTATGAATAGATTTTAAAAATAATTATGAGTTTGTAATATGTGCAATTTAATTTCGAATTTAACATGATTTTTATCATATTTGACGGCTAAATTTACTGAATATATATTCCTTAGTTAAGTACATTTGCATGCAATAATTTTTTTTATTGATATGTGTACACCTAATTCTTAATTTGCATGCCTGTGGGCGAAACACAGCGTTCACACACACTTTTTGTAACAACACTTTTATCTATGTTTACAAATAAATTTATTGAGTTTGAGTTTGAGTTCCCAGATATATGCAAGTTTCCACACGATGCTTCCCTTCAACGAAAAATAATTTATTGATAACTGTAAATATCAAATGATATTCCGTCATAATTAATAGAGGTGAACAATATACATAATGTCCCACGGCTATGCCATATGGAGGGCAAGTACTTTAAATATAGACAGACGGTAGTAAATTTTACTGTAAGAAGACAACATTTTTATTTTTTTTATTTTTTTTTGAAAAACCACCTGCCTTAACCAGGACTCAGACCCACGAAATACGTTTTTATTTTTTACGCCACCGAGCGTTCAGCTCGTCATTCACACATGCGTCAGTCGTCAACTCGTTCGCCATTTCAAAGTAATTCAAACTCCATTCGAACGTGCCTTATTCATCATCTAGCCTAGCAGCCAGCACCTTACACAATTATCCAAAATCAGCCAACTGCGTGTCGGGCCACGCGCAATTTAGGGTTCCGTAGTTGCTCACATGATACATAATTTACTGTATGTTTTTAAAAAAAGATTACAAATATATATTTACTGTATGTTTGACACAACTAACAACCTTATCTAAGTAATCAATGATAATTGTACAAATGATTGCTTTTCCAGGTATATTTCTTAATATCGGCTATTACTAGTTGACAAACTAATAATGTCTACTTAGCTCTGATAGTTTTTGATGCGTTGTTGCAGTATATAAAGAATTTAAAAAATCATTCTGTTACAAATTTATGATTTCTTTTCAAATACCCAGTAGCCAACGTATAAGGGGGAAGGGGGCTTCTAAACTCCAACAAATTTTACACACATAGAAAATATTTTTTTTTTTAATTTTATTCTACTGTTGTGTCGGCGTGATATGTATAATTGTATACCTATGTCAAATTACAGCTTTCTAGTAGTACCTAACGGTTACTGAGCTAAGGCGCGAACCGACGGACGGATATAGCGAAACTCCTTCCTTGTTTACTACGGAACCCTAGTAAAAAGTACCAATCACACATATTTGCGTCAACTATCGGGTATTGAGGTGTCAAGCTGATCTGATGATGGAGACAAAAGGGGCCAAATATCAACTCCTAAACTAGGTACAGAAGTATAAACATCATCGTGTTTGGCCTCACTGGAACCGTCACAATGAGTAATTGATGCGTATGGAAAAAAATCCGGGCAAGTGCGTGTCGGATTACGCCCAAGGAAGGGTTCCGGACCAACACCTATTAGTCTACATTTAAATACTAATACTATACAATTAAATACATAGAATCAAAAAGATCGTATCTTCATAGGGAACTCACGGCACTCAGGCTTATATCTATTGAATTTTGTTTTCCTTCCCCGGCTACATGTATGGGGTGCCCCCTTTATTTGTGTATTTAATTCTAGCTGTTACCCGCGACTTCGTCCGCGTCTTCGCTCCTATTGATCGCAGCGTGATGTTATATAACCTAAAACCTTCCTCGATAAATGGACTATCCAACACAAAAATATTTTTTCAATTCGAACCAGTAGTTCCTGAGTAGCGCGTTCAAACAAACAAACTCTTCAGCTTTATAATGTATAGATATCTATAGTAATGTATAGATTTGTTCGTAATTTTACATCCTATAAACCACTAAAGAAATTAGTGGTTTATAGAATACGCCTTCCTACCAAATTTCATAATAGTATAGTGCTTATAGTCTCCGAGTAAATCGGCTGCGACATACGGACGGATGGACGGACAGACATGACGAATCTATAAGGGTTCCGTTTTTGCCATGTTGGCTACGGAATCCTAAAAAGGTATAGTCGGCAATAAAATTTGTATTAAAAATTAAATATTTGACGGATTTTTTCCCCTTGAATTTACCATAGATTTTTAGAACTTTAAAATTTTTGCCATAAGCAGTCAGAATCGCCCTCCCGAGTTACCGGTCAGGAGTGAGGCACTTGCCGGCCACTTCCCATGCAGATGCCACCATTTATATTTGCTGAGTTATTGATTAGTTACGTTTCATTGTCTGCACCTACGGACGTAATGTTACGTTTTACGTCAACGTTTGATGAAAATGATCCTAAACAACGCCATTATCTAGGCAGATAGGCACGTAGGTATTCAAACATTTTCTTCTGTTTAATATTATTTCCTGTACAAAATCCTTCTTTGCTTGGTCCACTATGCCTAATGGACGCTTGCCGACACTTTATTGAATCGAGGATTAACTGTGTCGACCGCAAGAGGCAAATCTCACATCAAACGCTTTTTACATGATCAATATCAAAACACACCTATTTACCTTGAGGTAGTACTCACCTACATTGTATTAAATGTGTACTAAACACATTTTTTTCTAAACATTTAATGTAAGTAGGTTGCTGAAAGTTTCTATATTGGCGTAAAATGGACATACCTACAGAAACGACATATATCTTCTATGTTATATATTTATTACTCTAAAGCTAGCGGTAAAGAATAATGGGATGTTAAAAATTCAAAGACGCCGGTAGTAAGGAGGAACTTCGTCGACGGTCGAGATTTTCATATTTTTAAATAACAGCGTCCACCTTCCAAGAACTTAGGTATACACCGACTTACAAGAAACCTGTATGACAATCGTAGGTAAAGAGGTATGTAGCATAGTCGGAATTTGGTGCTGAAAGTTTACCAGTTTTTATGCCGTATACTCGTATTACGATACTTCAAACTTGACTATTTAAATATTCTGGTTCAGTTAAATAAAGGCAAACTACTAGATGCATATTAAAAATCTGTTCTCGTGATTAATCACGAATTCAGGACTTTTATATGTCCGATAACCCTTCTATTGGACCTATTATTACTTTTGACCCCCTACTTTTCACCCCATACTTTTGACTTTAAAACCTTACCTATATATGAACCTAGAAAAGGGTTCGAGTACTAATACTACGTCTAATATCTAAATTTCATGAACAAAATATCGATTCGACTGATACTAGCAGCACTGTCTATGACTCTTAAGACAAATGGTATCAACTTTCCTATTCGTTACGTTTCAAAATATAGCGAAGTTATCAATGTCATAGTATAGTTTAACAATGGCTATGCTTGTTTGGGCGTGATGGGTCATAAGCACGCTTCAATCGATAGATGCAGTGCGCAGTTACTGCAGGTAGAGCTTAACATGTAATACTATTATACTATTCTGTGGCTTAATTTGCAAATAGGTTTATTGGGGACAGAACTAAACGTCCACCAACTCTGTAAAACCTAATTGTATCGTATACCCTAATGGAACGCAAAAACATAGTTAGTTATTCGCAGAGGCAATGGTGTTTTACATGATTCAGGATCTAGGATTCATTCATTGTTTTCAATCATTTGCCAGACGAATTGAGAATGTTATCGGGAAATAAGTTTAAATGTAGGTAATATGACGAAATGGTTGTTAAAGAAATGTTTTTTTATAGTATCAAGGATTATTTAAAGGAAAAAAAGTTTGACATAATATTCATATTTATCAAATATTAATTACATATATTATTATTTGAAATTAGCTATAATTATTGAAATATTTGTGCGCATGCATGCATTAACATTAACATGTATATTATACTAAAGACCAATTGTAAAGTTACAATTGGTCAACTACCATTCTGACAAATAAAATATTTTAAATTAATCAGAAACAATAGAAAAAATAACTTGAAACTAAAATAAAAAATTAAACTGTTACACTCAAGTACTGCTGTGCCAAAATTCATCCTGAAAAAAACAAATCCCGAATCGTTCGAAACATGTCACCCGCAGTGACATATAATAGCATCCTGAATTTAGCATCCTGAATAGGGGAGGGGAGTTAAAGCCTCTTGCTCTAACATATATGCACGTCCCTCAAGGTTCTAAATTCGGAAAGGTGTAATAATTCCTTTACTCTACCTAGCTGTACTTATCAATTAAGTTGTAACCACTTTAATGGCTAACATAAATACCGCATTTTAAACTTATAAATAAATATTTTATTATTTATTTACATAATAACTAATTAATATTAAATTAACTAATTAATACTTACCTATTAAGCGATTAAGCGAGTGATTCCCAGGTGAATCCCATACACCCCACAAAAATAATAGACTGCAATGTCCTAGAAGCTCACCCTGTTCTAATTTCAATAAAACTCTGTGTAGAGAAACAATTTCCGGAAACGAATAAAAGAAAACCCAAATAAAATAGTGGAATGGAGTTTTCTATCGAACCGAATAGTTTTCAGGAGATTTTCCTGAAAACTGTTCACCATGCGTCGCTCAGACTAGCTCCGTTACTGTCAGAGGTTCTATTTAACTTAAGGTATTAAATTTACATTTGCTTAATATTTATTCCAACTGGTTTGCCTGGGCGCGCGTCAAAGAAATACCTACTCTTAAATTCTAAATCTAAAATCAAAATAAGCTATTTTGTTCCGCAAGTAGGCGCCTTTTTATTTCAGAGCTTACGTACGAGTACATATTACAATTGCAATGATATTATTAAGTTATATCTTGTACACAGATACAGTCGAATAAAGCCCCTTACCTGATGATATCAGAGCCAGTTGAAAATTCAATTCAAATGTAAGTAGGTTGTTCGTCTTTATACTTGAAACTAAATGTATAAAAATCCTGTAATTTTGGTTCTAATTCTAATTTAAGGGGCTCCATTATGATCAGTTTTAGTTGATTTGCCTCCACCAAAACTATAGATATATTTATCGCACAAACGGTTATCGGTTCGTCAATCCTTTATGTAGGTATATTTTAAAGAGCCGAATTAAAAAAAATATTTATAAAATATTATTTTATTATTTATTCAAACATAGTCCTACAAAAGCTAATAATACTTAATAATACTTATATCGAAAATAGTGTAGTATTATGTTGTTTATGCACTTATATACATGAAATCTACATGTACTTACTTAAATTTTCCTTATTTACGTCGCTAACTAATCAAGAGAGATTTATATTTTTAATTAATTTTAACAAATATGACGTCCGAAAAACTGGTTTCCCGGCCTAAAATTGCCAAAGTCCATATATCTCGAAGACGGTGACGACACGAGAAAATGAGAGTTACAGATCGAAGGTCGTCGGGAGCTAGGAGCCCCTTAATATATACAGCAGCTTAAATTAGAAAAAAATATATATCCTTCTCACCTTATATGTGAGAAAGGAAGATTAGGTGCAAGGAATACACGAAGAATAATTTAATTTCTCACTCAAGCTGTAAATTCTTAGGCTTCATTAGGGGTCACTTTACCATCCGACAAGATTAAAAAATCTAAATAAACCTTAACTAATTTAACATATTTTAGATTTACTAAAAACATTTCATAGCACTAAACTTGTAATTACTTACACCTAATTCATAATTAAAACAAAAATATCAACGACTCGTAGGTCTGAGTCTAATAGTTCGGGTGGATTAGAAGTGGTATTCTTGTAAAAGTATTGGCTTGTGGCGTAAAGACGTACGTCTCCACCTCTAGTTATCACCTCAACGCTCGCCCCACCTTAAACGCTCGCTCCATCTGTCATATGTCAGCCAGTACAGTCTAACTCCTATATACGTAACATGGTTTTAATTTGATAAAATGTAGGCTTTGCACTTGATATTTCATACACAAATTTTGTAAAAATAATTTTCTCTTTCATTCGTAGTGTTTTTTTAATCAATAAGCGGTTTATATTACTTGAATCAGGATAGTTTTAATGCATAAATCCATCGATTAGTACGTCGATAACTAGAACATCACTAGAGGTGAGATGGTTTGACAGTTACACGTATTCGCAAAGTATTTTTGAAAAGGTGGGGACGCACGCCACGACACGTTAATGTCAAAAACGTTGTCCCCACCTTACACCTCTAGCAATGTAGGTGTAGTTGCTATGGTGGGTGGCCGTCGCGGGCGTAGTTGCTAAGGCAATTGACATTTGGTGTCAGTAATATATTTCATGTGCTAAGATGTTTAAAATAGACATCTATAATGTAACAAGAAATCAGTATTTCAGTCTGAAAAATTAATTTCCTTTTGTTGGGGATCATTATTTAACCATGCCTTTGGTTCTCCACATAGAATAGATGTCTTCTATTGTAAATTCCAGTGATGTGACGGACAGGTAACCTATTATGTAAATTTGTTTTGCCGAGTGTTTATGAAAATTAACATGTAAATTGGAAAGAAAATGTGCCTAACACTTTGATGAATTTAATGTCCACCTACCTAAATATTTATTTCATGTTAGCTGGGAGAGGTTTGCCGATGATTTAAGTACCAAGTACTAGTTGCCGAAAACATGTTAAGTGTTTTTTTATTGCAGGATTATGGAGAAATTCTACTTGGTGATCATGCAATGTAAGCTGCAAAATGAAACAAATACAGCTGTAAGCAGTACAAGGAAAAATATTTCAACCATTCATAATGATAAATATATTCCGGCTTAGTAAATTAGTAAAATGAAGAACCAGAAGTTAATGACAGTATAAGGACCCTTTCAATGCTTATTCATTATTTACTCTTTCTTCATAGGATAGCATTTGTTGTAGATATTATATTTTAGAATAAAATTAAGAATATTTTATTTTATTTTTTATTAATACATTATAAAAACACCAACACAAAAAGAGAGCCTAGTCAAACAAGAAAACCCCTGTGTTGTACTGGGCGAAAAGGTACCCATCACACTTGCTGCGTTACCACTTTGGATCAGTTGGATGGCGATGGACAACCTTTGCACCAGACAAGAATCAAAGCATCAAACCCTCTCCTAGTTTCGTCGCCTTCCTTCATTTATGAAGGCTAAAGCGTCAGGCTCCCAGCACCCTATATATTTGTCTCGCTTTTAAATAAAAACAGGTTTGTATGTTAGTAACTATTGTTCCCGTTATATGTATAATTGTTGTATAAACAATTTTAGACATACGCACTTATATACACATATTATTATATCATTCCCTGACCGTGATGGCTCCAACATCACCTGTGGCCCTTATGTGGGCCCTGGGTACTAGATCTCCTGTAGCTTATAAGTAAGTAAGAGAATGTATGTATGTAATACAAGTGGTATCTGTGTATCTTCTGAGCGTCCGGTGAGCGATGGACATCTCTTGTTGTGTTCTCTTATAGCCTTTGATTTTTAATTTTAAGATACTGTAACATAGTGTGTAACCTTAGTTCATATCTTGTTTCTATTGGTGAGTTTCTGTTATTGGCTCCATATTTCTATTTAAAATGTCAACATGTTTAAAAAGCTGTTGAAACTCCTTTAATAAATTAATAAATAAAATGCAAGTTATTATAAGTAATTTGTATAGTACAGGTACTCTTTAATTATAGTACAGGTCGCCCATTTCTCTAAAATATAATCAACAAGTATGACAATGCGGCTTGCTGCATGCTTCGTATCTTCCTTTGCAGGTCGTGTTTGTTAGTGCATATGCTGCGCGCTTGTGGCCGTATATGATTACCATTATATCATGTACAAAATTACTGAAAATTAAGAGCATAGATTTAAAATTATATAAAATCAAATAAAATAAAAATAAAAATCATTTATTCATTATAATTTGCCTATCGTTGCTATGCGATGCGACCGAGCGCTGTGTAAGCCGGGAAAATATTCTCATCAAAGACATTGTATAGAACTATACGAGACCGCTATCTTTTAAAACCTTGACAGTTAAAATTAAACTTTATGTCTAAAGTCACAAGACTGTTTTTAAATTATTCACAGATGTAGTGCTAGTGCTTAAAGTTATCAATGCTGCTCTCAAGTGGCGGTCGTGGGTTCGAAACCTGCCTCGTATTAATGAGTTTTTTGGAACTTAAGTAATACGGAGTTTAATTTGATATTTACCATCGGGTGAAGGAAAACATCGAGAGGAAACCTGCATAGATCTTGAAAGCTATTTCTGTTTTGAAAGTTGCGTGTTTACATTTTTGCTCACTAATTCTGTCATCGAGGTCAACGGTCCCTAATCATGAGTACTTATAGCGGCGGCGTTTCTTTTAGCATTAAAAGGGTAAAGGAGGGGGTAAAATGACTGCCGCTGCGATAAGTACTCATGAATCTCACGATTAAGGTCTGCGAACCGGTCTGAAACATGTCGAGCGATAGTTGACCTTAACAACGTGAATGACCCGTTTCATCATATTTTAATATGTTTGAAACTCACGGGAGCTTTCTGTATACAATTTTAATAATATTTCAAATTAGGGCGCAGTTTGACCATAGAAAATTGTGACGTCATTAGGTAAATTTGCTTACAAACAATACTAAGCGAGCGTTTTTGACGCTTCGTAAAAAGTTGCTGATTTGACTATCAGTAAAATACAGTATAATCTTATACGCCCTGACCGACAGGATTTCAGGGCCCTTTCCAGCGCTCGTATATTTTTTCTCTAACAAATTGGACCTTTACCTATTTATACTTCTGAGTATTTAAAAATTTGGTTTCATTCAAGATGTATATATAGGTCGATTCACAAGAGCTGGCGCGGAATGTCTATGAAATTAATGACAGTTACATACATTTTTCGCGCCAGCTCTTGTGAATCGACCTATATAATTCCTTAACTTGTGACTAACAACTTTTAAGTTAAAGATTGTTTTATTCTTTTTATACCACGTCGGTGGCAAACAAGCGTACGGCCTGATGGTAAGCAGTCACCGCAGCCTATGGACACCTGCAACTCCAGGGGTGTCACATGCGCGTTGCCGACCCTTTAAAAGTGTATAAACTCCTTTCTTGAAGAATCCCATACTGTGGTTACTCGGGAGAACCTCGGCAGGGAGCTCATTCCACAACCAGAGCGTCCGAGGGAGGGAGTTCCTCTGAGACCGTACCATACGCGACCGTTTAGGTTCTAAGGTGTGAGGATGAATGGCCTGCCGACGGCGAGCAGTGCGATGATAGAAAGCGGCCGTCGGCATCATGTTAAAAAATTGTTCTTTCACTCTGTTGATTGAAGACCTCCATTACATAAGTTTTATTCCAATGAGTAGGTACTATCAACAATCTTGTGGTTTATTTAATACATAGTCCAATTTTATTTGTAATATATCTCTCAAGTTATATACGTAAATTTTGATCAAAATAGTAAATAAATTTCCTTCGGCCCGCTACTACAGTAGTCTCTCCTTTTATTTAGTATTTTGTACATCTATGATACCAGTTTAGGCATTTGCTGTCAAAATTGACAATCGATGAGTTGATTTTCTTGTAAAGAGGTTTAGTAAGTAGCAAGTCGAGTCAGAAAAGGCAGCGGGTTGTAACGGAGATCCAACCATGAATTATGTATGAGTAAATATTACTTAAGTCTTAATTTTCACTTCTAATCATTCCGTATGAATTAGAGAAAATGTAATAACAAATCTATACTCAATTTACAAAGAGCGGTAATACACGTCTGATTTTTAGGGTTCCGTAGCCAAAATGGCAAAATCGGAACCCTTATAGATTCGTCATGTCTGTCCGTCCGTCCGAATATGTCACAGCCGATTTAGTCAGGGACTATACATATGTTATATATTTTGATTTAACTTGAATGCTCATCCGGTTTTTAGATTATTGTGTTTGTGTTCTGTACTAACTAACAGTAGTTTTGTAAGACTTTTGTAATAATTATTAACACTTTATGGGCAATGCCTGAAATAAAAAATGGTGTCCTGGACCTTTGGAAGGCGTGCGCGGAGCCGAAGTACTGAAGTACCAAGTAACAACCGAGTACCACATAGCCAACACGAAGAGGCCTTTTTGACAATTTAATGAAATGCAAGGGGTACACCGAGCGGATGCTGTCCCTGCCCGTATCATGGGACGCACGCAGAGGAAGGTGTATTCTATGAACCGATATAGAAATGTGATGTGAAATTACGAAAAAAATATTTAAACTGGGGGGCACGCCATGTATTTAACAGTAGGGTCATAATTTTTTTTTCAATGCACTTGTGCATGCTAGAAAGTAAGGGAGAAACAATCAAAATTAACAAAGGAGTAAGACAAGGAGACCTACTTTCCCCAAAGATCTTCTCTGCAGTACTTGAGGCAATATTTAGAAACATTAACTGGGAAAGGAACCCTAATTACGGATTTAAAATAGATGGCACCATACTTACTCATCTACGTTTCGCAGAAGACCTAGTCTTAATCTCGAACACAGCCGATGCTCTACAAACTAGTTAACGAGAGTGAAGTAATGGGTTTGCGAATAAATATGGAAAAAAACGAAAACAATGACTAATTCCAAGAAGATACCAATAGAAGTCAATCAGGGAATTGTTGAGTATGTAGATGAGTACATATACTTAGGACAAACAATATCCATGAACAATCAAATGGAAAAGAGATCGACAGGCGAACAACCAATGCTTGGAAAAGGTACTGGTCACTGAAGGAAGTCATGAAAAACAAGGAAACAAGGCTTTCCACAAAGAAAAAGCTATTTAATGCATGTGTGTTGCCCGTGTTAACCTATGGCAGCCAAACTTGGGCATTAACAAATAGCAACCTGAACAAATTACAAGTATGCCAAAGGTCAATGGAAAGAAGTATGATAGGTGTGAAACGGAAAGACAAAATCCGAATCGAAACAATAAGACGTAAAACTGGAGTGGAAGATGTAGCTGTTAAGGTGAAAACACTCAAATGGCGATGGACAGGACACATAATAAGGAATAAAGAGAAGTGGAGCAAAAGAATAATATGGTGGTACCCCAGAGACAAAACAAGGAAAAGAGGTAGACAAAAAATAAGATGGGACGACGAAATAATAAAAGTGGCGGGTAGACAATAGACAAGGCTAGCGAGACACAAAGATAGATGGAAAGGGATGGAGGAGGCCTTTGCCAAACGGCAAACAGACAGAGCCGATGCTGTCAATAGAATATAAATCATAAGAAAAAAATTTTTGTAAACAATTGATTGAATAAAAGGCTTATATTATTATTATATTATTATTATGTGCTTGCCAAGCATTACGTATAGACAGGTCTTCAAAAATTCCAGAGGATGCTAAAAAAATCCATTTCTACCGTTGTTGGTGAGATATTAGCTGGCTGGATAATTTCCAAGCAATGAAGTTTAAAATTCAGAAAAAAATCAAGATGATGTACATTAATAACTACTTTCAACAATTTTTGGCTTGAACAAGATAGATCTAACTGTTTTGAGTTTTTGCTGAAAAAATGTCTTACTCAAACAAAAGGGCTTAAGTGCCGAGAATTTCCTATGAAAATACAACCTTTCTTGATTCAATATATTGTATTGTGCTTTTAAATGTAGATTAGGTGTCGGTACGGAACCCTTCTTCGTGCGTGATCCGACACGCACTTGTCCGGTTTTTTCTTCGTATAGTCGGAATTGACTGTGGTCATTTTCAATCCTTTAAGTTTGGGGAATTGTTTATAAATAAATTACATAGGAAATCATGGGCGTCATTTGAGTATACTTACTCATAGCACAATAGAAACGATGCAATTTGTCATAACAGCCTGAAATGGCTGAAATGAATTGCTGTCTCATTTTAACTAAACCTACAACTATATCGGTTTTTGTGACAAACTGCAAGATGTGTAATATGTAATGGCCTTATAATGACGATCATAAACGACCATGAATAAGTCATATCTTCAGAACGATTGGAATACATATTAAACTATGAAGCCATAAAAGAACCATGAAGCGCACATATTTTTGAACTGCTTTTTCATACAAGTTTACAATCAAAGAAGTATCCAGCTGCAAAATGCGACTAATTTGAAAAATCTCAAGCTGTTAACCCCGAATTACATAGCAATATGCGCAACATTCTTCAAGCTTTAAAATAGACCGAGACAATACTTTTTACTTTACTGCTATAGATCTTAGTCTATCTTATAGGATGACTGCAGAACTACGTGAGACCGCCTATCCAGCTAACATGATAACACAATGGCAGATTTTATGGTCACGCTTTATCGTCAAAGTCGGGTAAAAATTGACTCCGATAAACCGTGAAGCTAAAGTATGCCGCAGACCTTACGTATGTACTACCTAAAACATGATATGATATACCTAGACAATATTATCGATAAAATAATACCAATGCGGATGAGTCAATCCCTACCACGCCAATGTCTCGGTCGTTCGTCTCTTCTTGCACCCGTCGCAGACTGTCAATGTCAGAAGCATGTGAATTAGGTGCAATGTCAAATAGACGGACGTCTGGTGATGACTCGAGCGGACCAATGCGTTAAACCCCCGATTACGTATTGTTATTATGAGTCCCGGCGTCAATATATATTAGGGGTGGGCTGTGCCGTCATCGGTCTTGGACGTGCACCCCACCTCTGGCTTGTTTTGTGAATAACATAGCAGGAGCGTTAGACCTTGAAATTGGATGTCTACTTGTCTAGTCTATACCGACGCATCGGCGCCTAATGCTGCCATTACAATGGAATCTCACATCCCAACTTCATTCCACTTAATAACTTTAGTGAAATAGTTTTTATCTGTAAAAGTAAAAAAACTTTTAATTATTTGATATTTTCAACATTGCTTCATGCGGTAATTAAATACCATCTTCGAGTATCTGAAGATTTTATTTTTAAGGGAAATACAGTTGCTCAGATATTTTTAAACCTTTGGGACTCACTACTTATTTTCATGAACTCGTCTGAGCTCATCTAGCACTCATTCCGGTCCTATGTTAGCCCTGGGACTTCATAAAAATCAGGAATCATTTTCATGATTAACCAAGAAACAAGCAATATCATCATCATGTAAGCATTTTCCCAGTTCAATCGTGATTTGGCGTGATTTTACGAAAGCGACTACGATCCGACTTTCCACCGCAGAAGAAAAACACAGACCTTGTCGAGGTTAGACCGGTTACCTGACGATGTTTCCTTCATCGAAAAGCGATAATGATCAAATGACACTTCGCACCTACATAGGTAACCCTTTTATTTTAAACTCAGTGATACGAGTCGGGGTTCGATCGTACGACTTCCAGATTGAAAGTTGTGTGCCTAACCGCTCGTCTATGGCGGCTTCAAGAAGCCATATCAATAATTTAAAATATTAACATATGTAACTTAGATGTGTATAAACATTCCGACGGTCTTAACTGCTCTAGTACGTGCTAACTGCCACGTATCGTCTTCTACGAATCAATAGTTCTCTCTGCTTAGTAGTACTATGTTGGTACGAGATATAATTATGAAAACTTCTAAATTACTTACTTACTCTTCATAGAATTAAAACCTCGCACGATAGGTTCGAGTTTCGATTTATTTAACTGCTTGCCGAATAAACAAATATCTTTTTTAATATTCTCGCTGTATCAAAGGTCAAAGTTATAGAAACACTCATAACACTTAACCGAATAACAATTGAATTTGTTTTGGTCGTGGCTAGCAGTTTTAGCTACCTTTAACTGCTATTAGAATTTGCTATGATCGTTCTGTGAGATACCTCGGCAATAAAGGTAATGTCAAAAGATAGGGGTACTCGAAAAAACCACCAACAAAAACTATAAGCCGAAAGTATTAGATGAAAGGTTGGGGAAAAAATTGTTTATCGATTTAAGCGCAGAATTGCTTGAGGCCATCAGCCGTTTCGCGTCATTTTAGCTTTAGGAGCAACATGGATTGCCAAGCGATTTCAGATCTAAAGTGGAATGGGTCGACCTATTGTGAATTCCGTAGGTCTGAAATTTATTGGACAGGGTAGTGTCTGTGGAGAATGGAAAATGGCGGAATGGTAGAATACAATACATTATGGATATAACTCACGGTTTGTTTTTGGCGGGGATCTGACAAACGTTATTGGTATTTAGGGACATTTAACTATTAGGGGGCAATGGCTTTTTCTTTTTTTTATAGTGATATATGAGACATTCACTGTTATAAGAACGACTTGCCGACAGTGTGGTCGTTAGCTATGGTGGGAATTAATTGATGTTTTAGGTGGTAGATTTTTTTATGTTATTGTAAAAAGGTTTTTAATTTTGCACACAGCGGGATAACTGTGGTACCTATCACGAATAGCGGAAAACATTTTTAGACACCCACTTATGGAATTTACCGACTAGGCGAGTGGACATAGACTTAATAAAGGTTAAAGAAAGAAAGGTGTACACAGGTAGATAAATATTTGCCACAAAATTCTCTTTTAACTCAGCATCTAATTGGTGAGTAGTTAAAACCGAGTACCTAATGACCGATCTGTCGACCGTAATTAAATCTAAAAGATCTAAATAGGTAACAAATTACTTAGATTTCTATTGCATCCAGTCAATTTTTCACACACTTCCATCCATCTTAAGGAATTGAAAATGTGTAATGTTTAAAATAGATAGCAATACAATAATCTAAAAAAGCTTGCATCTTGTATAATTAAGAGAATGGGTATAGATTTTACTACTTGAATTGACAACACTTAATTATTTTCAATGGGGCTTTTTTCCGATTAAATCAAATGGAGGATAACAAATTAAACATACTTAATCACATTTGTAATATCTCGAAAATATCGCCATTTCATATTAATAAATCAATTTCAATATTTTCTCATTCTAAAAGAGAGCAAGTGACAAGTAAAGCATTAAAGCGTAAAAAATCATACAGAAGCACTATTTATAAGGCGGATTGCTAAATAAAGTGTCCTGTTCTCTTTTTGTGCGTTATGACTGTCACAATTCAGACTTGTGACGTCATATTTTCGATTAACTAAATTAACGAAATGAGTTAATATTTTACACTACTTGAAAATTTGAAATGTTGTCAATTACTGCATTTTACAAGGTGACTTAGGTACAGCTAAATGGTAATACAAAATATAACAATGTGAATCTGGCCATGATTATGAACAAGTTTTATTATGGGAGTAACTTTGTTCGTGTTAAAAAAAACTGCTGTTTCATATAGGTCTTCAAACGACAGATCAAACAAAGTTAAAGTTGATCAAAATTATGATTAGAATCACATTTTTAATATTTTGTGTTATCAATCAGAACTATTAGAAGTCAGCCTGTAGAGATATACCTAAGTAGGAACGTATTTCTATTATTTTACAAGGGTACCCATCAACTTGATGGAGGATATACATAGTCGATTGTAGTCAACTAATTCACGTTGGGCTGTTCTCAGAGTACCTAGTTCAAACTATTATAAAATAAATGCATTTCATTTCTTGCCTACCAATTATTTTCCATTTCTCTTACTTACTTGGACTTATAATAATTTACTACTCGTTTGGTAGGTGAAACGCCTACCAAATCCTTCGACTTTATACTTCTATCAGATATTTTGCCGCCTCTGTTTTAAGACTCAGCTTTGATTACGATATTAATTTCATCATGCCGATACCAAGTACTAGGTATTATTTATTCTGTATCGATACTATTGATACTTCAATACTAGGTACTCCTAGATGTCAAATCGAATTAGCGTGCTTTTAGTGTGCTGTGATGTAATTAGATCGTAATGAAACCTGAGCGGCGTAAGTAACTACTTATTTAAGGTAATTACCTACTCTTTCTCGTTCCTCATGCTCTCAGAGTCGGTGGTCATATCCGGCGTCAGAAGGGGCGTAATAGCGTCAGACATTGAAAGTAAAGACTTTTTACGATAACTCAGAAACGGCTTAACAGATCATGTCCGCTATAGTTTTCGTTGAAAGTCTTTATTAAGCATTACTTTCATGTTTTTTTTGTATATATTTTGGACCCATAGTTCAAAAGTAAGATGGAGCATTTTTTTTCTTTGGAGGGAATATTTCATAAAATATTTACTTTTTCAAAAAAATGTTGGATGGAGACCTCTATTCATTTTGAAAGACAAACACACAACAACACCAACCATAGGATTGAAGCAAAAAAAAAAACATCCCCACTTTACGTGTAGGGGGGGTACGCTTTAATTTTTTTTAAGTAGTTTTTATTTTACGACTCTGTCAGTTTTATTGATTTATATATCCATACCAAATTGCAGCTTTCTAGCACTAACAATCACAGAGCAAAGCCTCGGACGGACAGACAGACATGGCGAAACTATAAGGGTTCCTAGTTTATTTATTTATTTATTTACTAACCAACTTACATTGACAGATAAACCAAACATGCAAGTTGTAGGTTACAATTAGGTACTTATTACTAATACAATGCTACATATATTATTGAATAGTAGTGGGAGTGGAGTTTGATTCAAGATAGCGTGCGGCTGCAGCCAGGAATATCGGTTCCGTCTGCGAGAATAGGTCCAAAGTGGGGTCGTATAGAAGAATGTTAGTAGTGCTACTAGTTGACCACGGAACCCTAAAAAGACAGCTAAGTGGACAATAATGGCAAGCAGACTAATAAACTTTGTATTTGAGTATTGTCATGGGTTGTACAAACGAGCTCTCTTTTTTTCCAAAGGCTATTAATAAATATTAGACTATATATGGCTAAAATGAGATTTCATAATAATTAAGTTTTATATACATTTGCTATCATTTTCGGCGTTACTTCATGTAGTACTAAACAAACAGCCCTCTATATAGGTACTAAGGAAAACGGTGGATAGCACCAAATCTACTCTAACTTTGCAGTGTAATTCGTAAGCGACGTTTATCAAAACCATTTCAGACCCGAGTGTCCTAAAACTACGACCAAGACCATCGGGGGATGGGCAGCAGCATCCCTGAAGCGCGGTGGAGATACTGCGATCGCCAATACGCATGCCGAGCGTGGCGATAATGGCATTTACTCCCCATGAAAATGCGGAAGGCTTATGTCCAGCACTGGACGTCCTGCGGCTGATATGGTGGTGGTGGTGCATCAAAATCAGATTGTAAGGAATTTTGAAAAAAATATATGGGATGACAACTACCGGCGCCATATTTAACGTTAATAGGTCTGTAAAGTTGGTGCAACTTACTCGTACGTAGATGCTTTTCAATCTAAGTACCAGCATGCAAATAAAATATATGGTGTGCCGAACTATTTGGCCACTTTGACTGCTACGTACTATATGACGCTGAATGTACATAGGTACATAATTATACCTACCTATACCATACCATAGTTGAAATTGCTTTGTCAATTTTACTTGTTAACGTTATTTGTGTAACTCGAATCTTACCTGTACTCGAAAATTGCTCACGAGATTCGTTCAAGTCCACAATAAAAACGTAGTCTATTTGTCATCACTTACACTAATTGAAACAACATTTTAAAGAACCAAAACGGAGAAATATTGCAATAGTACGAACACAGTTTCTTGTTACGAGGTAGGTAGCTTAAGGGATAGACACACGAATACAAATTAAATAGCCATAATTTAATTAACTCTTTATTCTCTTGAATTTCTGAAATTAATATTACAATATTGAATGCGGGTTCCATATACAATCACCCAACTATTTGCTTATTTACCACGACACAGTCACGATGCCTCGCCCGGGGCTCGCCAAAATAACCAGAAACATGTCCTCTTTCTATTACTTCTAATGCATGTATCTTATTATTTTGAATTCCATCCAGTACGAAACATTTCATTACATAACATAAAACAAAAATATAAAAAGAAAAAAAAATTGCAACATAAAACTTTCACGAATATTTACAGTTATTTTAAGACGCTTTAATTATCTACTATTTTCAAAAATATAGATATAGATACATACTCACTACATAGCTACATTTATATTAAGTAAGACTTTATTGAAGTATTTATGTAAAACTAAAAGGGAGTTAAAACATTTAACGGAAGATCTATACACAGATACTTAACGTTGAATAACAAACAGGAAACTTAAATAAAAATAATTTCGAGGCTACAATATTTAACAAAAAAGCAGGAGTAGTAAAGCAAAACTGGAAGATTATCTTAATTGATCCTGCGTTACTAAAAAAACTATAAGTAGGACGTATAAGTCATAAAATATCTTCAACGATATTTCTCAAACGTTATTTAAGAGTAATCAAATATGGAACTGACTCTTAGTTAACATACAATACAAGGTAATTTAAAGGAAACAAAAAACACTGAAATCTAAAGGCAGGTACAACCTACCTACATACTAACGAATACTAGTACATGGCAAGACAGCATTACCGATGGAGGACGAATGTATGTATTGTAATCTATTTAGCAAATTGCTCATTGTTTCACATGAATTACACATCTTTACGAGGCAGAAACAATAAAGTGAACCCGACGTAAATCAATGGACGTACATATACGTTAATATCATTACTATGTTACAAGTTCCACCTATTGTGTCACGGAACTAAACGTACACTCAATACAAAGCTGTATTCATTATAATGGCTCCTAATTTGCACATTCCCATAAAATATCAATAAAACAATTAAAAAGGAATAAACACAAATCGTAACGGCTTAGAAAATGCAACAATTTAATTCGTATACACACGTTGTGTCAAGCTTAGCCCTTTAGTGTGTACGTCCCTTCTGAAGTTATCCGCGTGCATTAAGTAATGGTATCTGCAGTGTCTACGACAGATTAACAACGGACTCTCTCTGACACTTGACAGCGTTACCAAACATACTGTGGCGAAATCCATGCAAGTTCACATAAGGCATGTAGCACCACATAACATAGATAAATCAATTGCGTATCTGTCTTTGTACTAGATCGATGACTGCCCTTGCACTATGCGAACAATACCAAATAATTTCAAGCGTTTTTAATCGTTACTAACCATCAGATATCTAAGATATTTATTATCTATGCATTATAATTTATAAAGCCTACTTATACCGAAGTTACTTAAGTACATTTTGTTCGATTTTCATTCTCGATTTTTAGTTTAGAATGAGATAAAGTTCTATTACTAACGACAACCTTATTTTTATACGAAGACTGGGTTATGTATTGTTGTTCAAAGGATACTTGTAATTATTGCACGTAGGTCACCAGGCTTCGTCTGCATACAAAACTTTAACGATAAGTTATACTTAATAGACAGTTAAGCTCTATATAACTTAAATCCTTGTAAATGTCAATTATTTTTGGCGTTTCGCTAAAGTTTTCTACCAGTTGTACTACCTGAAGACAGCAACGCATTTAATGCAATCTAAAAATAAAATCAATTTTATAATAGGTTAATGAAATAATGACTGACCTTCGCACACTTACATTCTTCCCTCAGATCAATGATCCGAGATTCTTCCAGTCTAACGGCAACTATTGGAATAACCTTTAAATGTACTTACACTAAGGGATGGCTATTTCCAACCAAATATTACTGTACACATTTTACTTTCACACACCCTCGACAAAATAAATAATTAAAAAAGGACTTTGAATTTTGTTCGCTTAATAATTAATTTTACAACTTACAATGTGATTATATTTCAAGTAATACTTTGTATAGATGAAAGCTAAAATTGACTCCGTGCAAACACTTTTACCGTGATGCTTTATGAGTCTACTTCTTTCCAAACAAATAAGGAGGAAAGAGTATAATTTTGAGAATTGCTCCAGGTAGGTTAAGTCGACATCCGTTTCCTAATTGGCCCAACAAGGAAATAAAAAGTAAACTTGACGTCTCCCCATGTCGAAGAACTTACAGCTACTTACCGACGACTTATCTTGTGCTAATGATATCACGACATTAATAATCTGTAACTGCTATTGCCACAGTTAAACAACTTCCTGAATAATACAAGTGGACAGATATTGCGAGATGATCTATCAAAAATTTTGATAAGCGAAGAATTTAAATTCATACAGTTATTTATTCACTATTTTTCATTTAATTCTACCCTGACATTTAATTTACGTATATGGTGTCTATCAATACTAATTTTTTATTCTAATTTTGTTCGGATTACGTATTGAAATTCACAGATATTTTTATGCAAGGGGTTTCGTGAAAAGAAACTCAAGAAGGGATTGGTGTGATGCTATAAATTATTTTAAATATATTTTGGCACAATACGAAATTGTAAATAAAGGGAGAAATGAAAGTGTAATTTTGGACGAGTAGGTATATTATCTTTTTTGAGCTCTGTTCAAGTTTTAGATATAAAAGAATGTTGTATGAAATAAGAAAAAATACTGATAGAATCGGATAAAATGTTAAATAGCGCGTGATCAGATTACTTTAGATACAGGTTTATCAATAATTCATACAAAGTCGGACCTATTATTATCTATGTATTATACACTTATTCTACTCCACTTTTAAAATTACGTGTAAAATTTTATATTTAGTCACATTATTGTTACCTATGTATTATATGTTTCATCGTTACGTATATAATTTTGAACATCAGATGATCCTGATTTGTGGACAACACTCGTATGAAAGTTGATTTTTCTCTTTTGTTCATTTAATTTGATTAACCTTTATTTCGAGTATATGGACAAGGAATTATTGACTATATTTATCAAAAAATACAGCCTAATTCGAATCATTACCAGGTCCTTAGACCAAACACAAATACATAACGTTAGTATTAACTAATGACGAAGACCTAATTGCAATTGTACTTCGATACGTATTTTGTTAAGTATTTTTATTTCACCTTCTCATTGAATATCATGAAGGTACATATAATAAAGTATGACAATATATGTACTATTGTAAACAATTACAGGAATTAGGTATGATGATAAGCAGCAGATCTAACAATATGACCTATAAAAATAAAGTCAAATAAACAACAATTTATGATCCTAACTACTGATGTGAATCACAACTGGTCAAAAACTGAAAGCAGACAACCCTCTCGAAATCAACTGATAAATATAACAAATTTTACAATTATAAAAAAATGTGACCGTCAAAACATAACAGTCCACTGAGAGCGGACAAATAATAAAATATACATCAAAATGTACAGAATATATCTATTAATAAAAAAATATAACATAATGGGTTATAGTAAGTGGTAGTAATAAATACTATGAGATTCACAGATTTAAAATCTTAACTAACAATACCGATCATCACTCTGGCTCCATGTAAACCCTAGAGCGATTTAAACGCTTTTGTAAATTTAGTAAAATATTATTGCAATACAATGTGTGGTTATGGCAACAAAATAAATGCTTAAAGCACATCACCAGCCTGTCCACGAGCGACGCCGCCGCCACGACGCGAGCGCCGGGCCCGCGCGCGTCGCCTCCGCACTAAAGGAACATATACAGAGTCACACGCCTCCACAACGAGGCTAATTCAGCCGCAAAACATAAAAACTAGTGGATACGAAACGACTAACGTTGTCCTCCGTCCTTAGACGCACTCGCATTCATGTATTCACACTATATGATACAGAATCAGTCTGGATTAACTAGTAAGGAGCGCCTTACGTCGGGACCTTGTTCACTTTGAGTAGGTCGCCGGAGCCCTTGTCAATTGGCATCTTCATGGGGTCGTGGTGGTGCGTGACGTGGTGGCCGTGGTGGCCCTCAAGCTTGGCCTGTTTCTCCTGCTGCTGCTGCTTCATGCGGTCCTGCTCCTCGCGCTCGCGGCGCGCCTGTTCGTTTATCTCTTTCACGGCCCGCAGCTCCTTCTTTAGCTTCATGCGCCGGTTCTGGAACCAGATCTTGATCTGCCGCTCCGTGAGGCACAGCGCGTGCGCAATCTCTATCCTGCGCCGACGCGTCAGGTAGTGATTGAAGTGGAATTCTTTTTCTAGCTCTAACGTTTGGAACCTTGTGTAAGTCTGTCGGCCCCGCCGTCGTGGACAACCATTTGGCCCTGAAAAGAACAAAAAGTAATAATTAGTCATGTATATTCGCATATAAAATACGCAATTGTAATTACAGGATCACCTCAGTCCGTGCTGATAACGGCAAACGGGGCTTGAGGAATAACCATAAAATTTCACTTTTAATACCATCTCAGAATTTAATGGCTCATTAATAGATATTTTATTGCAGCACTAAAGTTAATTTTAGAGTTATCGGCTTCTGTGACCGACCGCAATGTAGATCAAATATTAAAGTTTAATAGGCAGAGAAACAGGTAATAAATGACAAGAGGATCGTTTACCAATGCTAAAATCTGAGAGCTAACCGTTAAACGTCTCAAACCGAGGCGCGAGGTAACAAAAACCAATCTGTATAAAGCAAAAAGTAACGGAAAGGGTTAAAAACAAATGGACCATAAATGGACAATGGTGTTCCCTAAAAAGGATGGTAAAGAAGGGTTGCGCAACTTTCTAATGCTTTGTAAGGTGTTCTTTTAGTCGATTCAAGGAATCCGTGAAAGTCAACCCTAGCCATAAATCTGGCAGGCCAGTAAACACAACCGAGTAATCCTTATCCACGATTAAATTTCATCTTATTAATTCTCACGTAGCCAGCTACATAGACAGGTAAATGTTCTCACAAAGGTTGGCCGGACTGGTTTTCGAGTCAGATAATAAATAAGACAAGATAAATGGTCGTCCCGTCGTGTATTAAATTAATAGCGGGCCAACACTGTCCCGGAATGTCTTTTGTAGGGCCTCGGGTACCTGGCTCGCTCGTAGCTCGTAGCCGAGAATAAATGGACACGGCTCTGTTCTAACTCTAATCAACTTTATTAATTACGCTTAGATTAAGAAGATAATTACGACTTGAAACGTGTTGGGAAACACATAATGTCACTAATGCCTCGGACATGTTTTGTCATTGTATAGCGAATCATTTATGTAGCTATCCGCTAACCGTCCGGTATGACTGTTTTTATTTTTCATGCTTGATGCTTTTGAAAGATCCATCGAATAATTTATTGATAGCTTTTCCATAAATATAGATACCGGTTTTGTTTTTCTTGTGTCTGTTTTTGACTTACAGACTGCCAACGAGCTATAAAGCAGTAGGTCTGACTCTTGGCTAAATGAATTCGGTGTTGAAAATTTCGCGTAAAATGTCAAATACCGTCCTGTTCTTTGTTTAAACTCTTGAAAAGATTAGGCATAGGATAAGTAAAGCCGTTCTTCCATAACCAAAAACTAACATTGTTGTAAAAGGTTGCTAACCGACTTTGCAATGTGTAGGTACACGCAACTCGAACACCTCAAAACGCTTTGAATTTCAAATTTGGTTCGTAATTAAAAAAATGTGCAACTGCATATAAATCATGTGACTTGCTCAAACTCGGCTACCACATTTACATGTGCCGTAAATTACCCAAACTGCGTTTTTACTGCCGTAATAACATTTACGGCCCTCGCTTACTTCAACAAAAACTTAAAAACTGTTTAAAATGTCATAAATAGAAAATGGGATAATTATATAAGTGCGGTTAGACGAGCTCGAATAGACAAAACCACGTGAGTGAGAGAGATAGAAAAAGCCATTCTAATTTTAAAAAGCAAAGATGGAACCCAAAACACTCGTTGTCAAAACGCAAGGTCGTAAGTAATATAGGTTGACGTATAAAAGGGATCATTCTGGTTTATGCGGTAGGGTCTAAATCAGTGTGCGATCGAGGGCGAGTCTGACCGTTTTTATGGGGGTTGGTGATATGTCGGCGAGGCAGGTTGGGCACCCCTCGGTCGCCATGGCAACGGCCACTAAGGAACCTCCCGTCAGCTGGCATCCATTATTCTCCACTGTATTGTTGTCGGGGTGGTTTGTTGTAGTTACGAATACCTGCAAATGCTCTTTTTTAATGGGTGCACTTTCCCATAGCCGATACAGATCAGATTGAGCAGGATACAATAAGTTAGGTACCCTTATTTGCATTTGCACGAATATTCGGAATCTGATAATGCGTTTTGTCTGAACAATAGGTGTCTATTTATATTAAACGCTTTGTTTTTTATTGGAGTAATTTAGTATTTCATACAGCAATTATTTGTGGCACTGGAATTAAACGAAAAAGTATGTTAAGGCGTAAACACAATATATCTGAGAGAACGACACACATTAATAAGAGTGGCATTGTCGGGCGACAGCGAGCATGCCCGGCTCTCGCGCGCTCCATCTCGCTTTTATATACAGCTGCCTTTTTGTCGTGGCTTGGACATATTTTTTAGTAAATATACTCTAGAAAAATAAAACGCCGAAATTTTACAATAAACAAGACGCAGTTTAAATGTAGAATTAAAACGGAGAAAGTCTGAATAGTCTTGGTTAAAACTTTTTTTAAGGCGTTTTTATGTAGGAACATGATCAATTGAAACTTAACTTTGTTTAAAATTAAGTACAGATATTACAATATGCCTAGCTTATTAAGGTACACTATAACTGTAGATATATAGCCAAGTAAATAGTTACCTACACCAAACACCACCATGGCAAAACGGCCTGGCTCGCTTTTATCTCAGATATAAATCTCACAGAAAGCCGCTACCTTATTTATTATTTTATTTAACTCGGCCCACCTTTATACGCCGTAGGAACCTGTTTCTTGTGGCCTGATTAATGGTGCCGGATCGGCATTAAGGGTCCGATTTACTAATAAATAATACTGAAGTTTTGTCCAGTAAGAGCATTATTTATTAGCCTTACCTTAACGCTAAGGGTTGGTTTGGAGAACATTTGAAGACTAAGTATTCTTGTAACGATTCTGTGAGGGAAATTAATTAGTGTTTCATTAGACACCTCCGTAAGTTAACGCTGACGTTTATCTAAATATAAAGCCGGCGAGACCGGCGAGGTGACATACAAACGGTTGTTACAGACAATAGATTCTCATACGGCCTAATAATTCGTTGAAATTAAGCTCCGAATTGTATTAGGTATCAATTTAAGGCGCATTAAAGCGTCAAAGGGTTCCATAATTCCTGTGTTGGCGAGCGGTTTATGGGTCATAACTCGCGAAATGTCGTAAATAGTCGGCTATACTCGGCCACGCTCGGGACACCGTCTGAAAATAGTTCGTGCGCTTTCGGAAATGCGGGACAAGCAGAAATCAGTTCTTTTTTATAAAGTTGTTTATCATAGGTAATTCAACAAGAAGTAGGGACTAATTACTTCAGTCTCTTACTCTTACTAAACTAAGTAATTGAACTACTTGATTATAAGGCAACTAATTAGGCGCAGAACTAGTTGTCTGATTTATTACAAATTACGAACGCACATATAAGTAAGTACTTCCGGCGACAAAAGATGTACAACGTTTATAAAAGTAACGAGTACATAATAGTACATTACGATACAAGGGTTGTAAAACAAAGAAAAGCCGATATCGCAGAAGTTTGAGGCCCGAGCCGCAGGCGAGGGTCATAAATAAGCGAGAGAGGGCTTTCTGTTTTACGACCCGTGTTTTGTACACAATTTTACGTCACCACTTGGCCAAAAACTGGGTTTTTCCGGACGCGCAGCGTGCGGAAAAACGCGCTTTTTGGCAAGGTGTGGTGTAAATAATATATACGCTGTAAATGTTTTATACTTGCAATAGCATTATCATCTTAAGTAGGTACCTACATACATATATCTGCATAAGTACATACATAATTAAGGTCTTTGTTGGAAATGGCGTCAGTATGCATTTTTCTGAGATTCTCTTTGTGCCAAAAGGTCCAATCAACATTCCTTAGATAAAACGTAAACCTTAAATAAACTTCAGCTTTTAAAGGGTCAGTTATCTGGATTGGAAAACCCACAGACCATAATCTAAAAACCTTTTCATAATTAAAGAAATAATATGAACACTATGTCGTAAGATAATTATTTGTTTACGTGTTTTAAATTATTAAAATGTTTAATAATGTTTATATTAAACACACGTTAATCTATTTCATTTTAATGGCAGTAACGTAACGGGACCCTATCGCGTTAGAGGTAATTAATATGAGATTTATATTCCAAGTGCATGATATCTTGGGAGAAAGTTTTTTAAGAGAAGATTTATAGGTATGGGTGCAGTTTTTGTAATCTTGATTTAGTAAATTTACTTTATTTTGTTTCGACTTGATATGATTATTGATAGACTATTTATTTATGAAATTTATTTCTATAAGTACTTAAGCTCTAACTTTGAAAAAGATTGAAAAGAAAGATCAGATCGGTTAGCGATCTGATACGGTGATAAATGCCGTGGTTATAAAGAATAGACTAAAATGCCGGCCAATCGCGTGATATCTCGCTCATACCCTCGTCCTCGTAAAGTACATTCACGTGTATTTTTCACCTACACAAGCCAAGCACACAACACAAGCATTTTTTCTACTACAAGCCAGCATTTTAAATTATATTACTTATTGGCGCGGCTTATAATAAAATACCCCACAAAAACAATGTATGTCAGCCGACATGAAAAGCTTTATCAAGGCTTTGTCGTCTCGGCTGAACAACGCATCGGGAGATCGCAGGGATGGTGGATACCTCTACCAAAGATGCCGTCCTGGGATCCATGCCGCAAGAGGGAGAGCTAGACGCTGTTTTCTTTTTATATTTTAATTTAATTTTATCTTAATATTTTATTTATTATGAAGTTAGTTTAATTAGTTTTTAGTTTACCTTGTAAAATTATGTAAATAATTAAGTATTCCGGAGATAAAAATGTATAGAATACAATATAATAGGCAAAGTTATTATTTGCTTTTGAACGTGACACGAGGTTAGGTTGGTACCAAGTTTATGATACTCGATTATAAAGTGTATATAGTTATAGATTATATAGTTAGGTTAAGTTAGGTTAGGTGCATGTCGTGAATTATTTCTTTGCAAAGTGTCCTGTGCAGAGTACAGGTACGTGTATAATCACAAAATGCATTTGATGCAAAAATAAAAGCGGACGAGAGAGTTGCAAGTTTAAAACACACCTACAAAGCTTCTAAGAGAAAGTTTGTAAGAAATTGTTATAACTGGCTTCATCACTCTTCGGGGGAAAAATGTTTAGCTTGTTAGCTGTTATACTACAGCAAAGTGTAAAAATAAGATTATGCACCTCTTAAGCTCAGTCGTTGGTAATAAAAAAACTACATTGCAAACGAGTAAGCTCGTAGGTGCGCGTGAAAGGGCCAGGCTAATATTTCACGGGCTCGTTTGGTCAGAAAGGACTATTTTTTGCTCGACTCAAGCGCAAGTTAAATCATCACAATGTTGTTCTGTGCCTCGGTTGGCTAAAGGACATTGGCTTTGGTTAGGGTTGGCAACGATGAAGAGCTGAGAGTCGAGTATGCTGCATGGGTAATGAAAAGAAAGAGTTTACATATTGCATTTGACACCATTATAAATACGAGTATGTGGTTAAAACATCAGGCACCAAAATGTAAAATAGGCAAACTTATCATTTGTTTTCGAAAATCGTACATGAGGTTAGATACTAGGCACACGTCACGTGGTTTTCAATTATTATGTAAGTAGGTACCTATTCAATTTTCTACCAGTTTTTAAAGTAGTTACTCAGAATGGATTTCTATTTACGATTTAGGTTCAATACGATAAATAACACAAGCGCCACCATTGTGCGTTCTATGGTTCTATGGCGTAGATAGTGTGGTTCTATGGTTGACTCTATAACATTTTGTTTAGGGCAAACAAGATATTTTTAAGTTATTTTGTACGTAACTTACCTTAGACATACGTACAAAATAACGGTCGTTCAGTATTCAGTATTATTTTGACTTTTGCTATCGGGTTAGATATAATATTTTGCTTAGGGCACACAAGATATTTTTAAGTTATTTTGTACGTAACTTACCTTCGACATATGTAGAAAATAAAGGCTGTTCAGTATTCAGTATTGTTTGACTTTTGCTCTCGGGTTAGATATAAATATTTATTTTTAGAGATTTTTTGGAAAACGACATGCTATATTCGACAATTTACACAAGAATCGGTACCTAATGCTACTAGATAGTACTATTTTTCACTGTTACACATTATCATTGTGATGTGACGTTTGGCAACCCTACATCTGGTTCAGCTGGATACATTGGTGAGATGAAGTGAAACGATCTTTGATCCCGCTTGCGCCGGCTCACTGACGTCACGATTTATTCATCCCGAATGTAACGCAAACTACACTCATCCGCAGGCCGGCAAAATGACGACCCGACCGATCTGGAACGGGAATATATTGCAGTCTCCCGTTAATAATGTTAGAAGAGCTAAGTTAGGTTAAGGTTTTTGAACTAGTACTCAAGTGGAGTAAAACCTCTAAATCTATGCATCTCCAGTGTATTTTTGTTCATCTCCAGTGTAATTCTTTCACAACTCACATCTGAAGCGAGCAGATAGGTGAGATGTGCAGAAACTCACACAATGAAATAATGTCAACTGGCAGGGTAGTGCGCGTTTTTGTTGTAATTAATTACTATGTAGTAGGCCTCGGGAAAGTTCACAGAAACCCGCGGTAGTTTGGCCAATTGGCCATTTAATGCGGAGCAACAACGAGCACGTGGTGCAGAATGCGATGACTCTGCCCGAAGGCAAAAAAGAAAGAAGGCGACCCCCTCTCACATGGTGGGCTAGTATGGCCAAGCTTATGAAGAAAGCCCAACTTCCCGACCCGACAATCCAAGGAAGAGCATCTTAGCACCATAGAATAAGGGAGAGCCGACCCCACCTAATGTAGGATAAGGACAAGATAAAGAAGAAGTAGATACAGTCCAGAAAACTGCTTATGAGGAAATATACAGCTGTCTCGACTGTACAGCTAGTTATATTATAAAATCAATAAGAATATCACTTTTAGAATCATATTTTGAGTAGCTAGCTTGACTACAAGGCATTTTTAGCCTCCAAGGTTCCTCTGAACCGTCATACTATTATATACGAGTATATACCCTACTCATGAGTTAGTCTGCGTCATACATCAAATTTATTACCTAAATAATCCAATCACAATACAACTCCTTGTATAGCAGCCATCAATGATAACAGTAACGAGACATAAAGAGCTATATTTTAAGAACAGTGTAACACAGAAGATTGTACATTTATTGTGGTAATAAAACGCTATTTATTATATACAAGCCTATACTTTGTGCATATAAAGGTATTTATTATTGAAATTGATGACTTTATATAAGATAATAAGGTCAAAGGATATCATCGGCGACACATGTCGGGTTTAAAAGAAAAATGGCGTATGTAGCTTAGCATTCATTGCCGCTTATCACAATAAGGTTACGGGAATGCGAATAATGCTTGGTTTAATTAGCCTCAATGTTTCCATTATAATATATAATGGCCTTACATAATACTCATTCCGATGGCGACATGGTTGCTAATTGCAGGTAACCAGCTCACAAAACGAGTTAGGTTTTGTTTTTAATTGAAGAAATTGAGTCATCATCATCATCCATCCATCATACCCATTACAAAATCTAAAATAATGTCAGGTAGGGGCAGATTTTTTTTTCATTATTTAAGAAAATGTCAGTCTGAAGCAATTCTATACAAAATAACTAATTCATACTGTGTATAATTTAGCAATAAGACAAAATGTTTAATTTCCCGCCCCAACCAATAAGAATATGAAAATCTTGTCAAATACGAAATGTAAAAGCTTTCTCAGTAATTTGGAGTATTGCCAAAATACGTTGCCAAATGCATGGTTTGAGAAATAAATGGGCACCTAATCTCCTACCATATATGTTTCACAGAAAAATACAGCTTCTTAATATTTCGCAAAAGAGATGGCGAAAGGTCATCGTAAATCAGGCGCCGCTAATAGTACCTAATTTCGATCTATTGTTTTACCAGAATATAAGTTTTTGGTTTTGAAAAAAAAACTCATCATTGTTATAGAAGAAAAGATTTAGTAAAATGAGAAATGATATACCTACGTTAGCATTATATGATACCTATGTAAATGAAATAATTGACTGTAAGCATGGATTTGGGCATCTTAGTCATATTATTTTCCTGAGGGCTGGAAAAATCGGACATTGTACAGTCTAGGAATGAAAAGGTCACTTTTCGAGTCTATTTTACTGCTGTTAAGGTCGAAAAGTGAGGAACCTTTTCATTCCTCGACTATACCTTCATTGTTTTATTTTTATTCAAATATATGGATAGTTAGCTACTATTTTCTGCCCTATTAAGTTTTAAACTGAAAAGTTCGCTGCTGGGAGGATTTGCTTGTCGGAGGGGAATCTATTTCAAAACACCTTTATTCCTTCTCTTCGCTTACATTGTTGCACGGAATCTTACTTCAAGAAATCGAGTTTTGTTAAGAGTTTTATTTTGCCCTAGGTTTTACATATTTACCACGGTAGGTTTTATAACATGTAGCAAGTATTTGGTCAAAAAATCATTTAAATATTTTATTATTTCTTATTAACCTAATTTAATGTGAAAGCATGATAAATAGTACAAAAAAACAGAATTCGAAAGGCACCAAATACATGTAAAAATGATCTTAACTTGACTATTGCAACAAGGAAAGGTTTGTTACTGACCCGGGTAGGTAGGTAATTGTCGAACAGAAACATTTCCCGCGAAACAGATTTATCTTAAAAACCATGTATCACGGCGTTGCAAAGCGTTCTCGGTAGCAGGGACTGGTTCCGTATGCAAGCCGGGCCGTCACTCGCATACATACAGAATGAGCAATGAACCCCCAACACATCCAGTCAGCAAGACCCCCTAAATAAACGAAAATTCCTACACTAGAGCCCTCAAGATATATTGGTTAGACGAGTCAAAGCTTGCGTACAGCGCAGGACTCCATAATAACTGGCAAGCAATTACATCCTTAATGCTACAGGATTCTGGGTCTACAATCGCGTGTTGAGTCGTTAGAAATGATGCTACTTATGATAATGTTATCGACCGATGGTATCAGAATGCATTGCGAGACGCAACTGCGACCGGCGCCAATTATAGGTACTCAGTAATGTTTGGATTTTCTAGTCTATAGAGTCGTTGTCTGCTTCCAATGAAATCATAATAAAATGCCCCACCTTTATTTAATTAACAAACATGTCACAGTAACCATCAACGTAATGAAAATGAATCACGAAGCTAATTTAAAACACAAACAAGCGAGTAGACAGAAAACAAACAGCAGCCCACAGTGTACTACGTAAGTAATACAGCTAGCTAGTACATTGCGGGCACTATATAAGCACCGATATGTAGCTAGCGCCAGTACTGTGCGTCCAAACACCGAATCCCAGAGGGCGTAATTATACAAAGTCTGCAGCGGATGTGCATTCACCGCGCCGCCCCAAAAGGAACAACGAAAATGTTACTATACTACACTTACGCGGAAATGCACTCTAAACTAATAGCATAGGGCCCTGTTTCCAAAAATGGGGAAACAGAGAATTTTCAGCGAGGATTTTCCCGTTTAATCCATGTCTGAAATACATACGTTAGCGACACAAATAAATAAGTACAGTCTGCCGCCCACTGCGTCGGGATTAATCCACTCGCCTCTGATGTTTTAATCAAGCTAAATTTAAACTCAACTTTAAAAGAATGCGTTTTGCTTTGTAAGCTAGTTTCCGTATTAATACAGCGCAGCGCTTTGATATCTCATAACATTTCTTTGTGATATATGCCGATAGATTCCCAAGAATGCTAGTCAGCTGTTTTGGGCAACAATGTTCCAAAAATAATTGCCTGATGCTACACTTTTTTCGTAGTCAATATTTATGTTAGGAGCCCACGTGTTAATACTATAACAGGATGTTTAAAACTCCAAATTATCGCGCTAAGTACACACTTCATTTCCTATTATTATTTGTGAGTATTCGTGTTGTAGATAAGCGCGAGCGGCGACGCGGTCGGGGCTTAGAAAGCGTTATTTTGATAATATATTAATGTGAAGTGGTCGTACATTCCCATGCGAGACGAGAGGGCGTTTTATTTTTGAAAATGACTCCATCAGTCACAGATAACGTTCCTAAGGCGTCACAAAAAACAGTTATTGTAGGTATCGAGTGTCACGTACCGGTTTGGAGTAACTAAATATTGTTCAGTCGAATTTAGTGGGTATTTCTGTGACTTTATCGCTTGTAGCCGCCGAGGGGGATAGTTAATTTATAGTTAGGTGGGAGATCACACCGGAAAAATCTTCGTGTAAGATAAAGCGAGGAATAAAGCCCTTAGAATAAATTTACTCCCGAAAAGCGTAGATTCCGACAAATATTCAAGGTAATGCGTTGATATAAGACGTACCTGTTATTATCACGACAGTATAAATAACGCTAAGTCGCTTATTATTAAGAAACATATATCCAACAAATCTACTGACAAAGTCTGTTGCGCTGCAGTATTAGAAAAAAGTCTAACAAAAACACGACACCAACCCGCCCACGTCAATTTGGGAAATGTACGGAGACATTGTTGTGGTATAATTAATTGTGAAATTATCATCTCATAACTGCCAGAGGCCGGTGTAAAAATCTTAGGAGCTGCCCAATGAATCACGTTAATGTAGATAATGCGGGTTTATTCTCGTTTCTATACAGCATAAAGTTTAAAATGCAGTATCGTAACTCGGTGTAGGTACCAGTCGCACAATAAAAGAGCTTTTAAAACACCGGGCTATCTTAGCGGCCATTGAGTCGGTCGTGTTACGCGTTGTTTTGAAAGCGCATAGAACGATTACGATTACGTTTCCGACGAACCGTCGACTTCAAGTTACCTACGTATCGTCATTCGAATCTCGCGCTCGGATGTTTGGTCCGAAACGCTCGTTCATTAGCATTTTATGAGTGATACGAGCGATAATGGTGTAATAAGACGCATCGAGTGGGTCATACGACGTGATAGACGCCCGGCCCGCTGGCACACAACGCTCGCCACGCTGTTATGGGCCATAGTCATTCAGATCAACGCATTCACATTCAGTCGATGGTCTTATTGAACGTTTCCGATGTTCCGATGCTTTGACGGCGTTATTGTATTGTTTTATGGGTTTAGTGAGCAATTTACGAGAGCAAACGATATTGCATAATGGGCTATTATAGCATATGCGCCAATATAAAGTACAATTTAGGTATTGACCAGTTTTATCATTGCCTATTTTCAATTCGTAGCACGTCGGCATTGCTTATACTAATGAACTTGTGGGTAATACGTGGTAATACCTTACGGGTCTCTACCTTTACTAAAATAAACGCATATAAAGAAATACATACATAGGTAGGTATTTTTCATACGTAAATGAATGCAACTGCACAGTTATTACTTCATCGTCCCGTTTCACAAACATAAACGAAACATTCAAATGATTTTATGACACATTTCATTAACGAGTTGCCTTGTCATCTCTTCACGAATAAGAAGATCGTTAAATTCTCCTTCACTTCGCACCTCTTACTTCCTTTGGACATAAAAAAGATGAATGAACTGGATCTACGGAATCGCATATCCGGTGATATCGGGGTGTAACGAGTACTGGCTTCTAGTTCACAAATATGAGCCATGTATATAGTTATAATAAATATGTACATAACTATACTCTACTTAGGTATGTTGTGTCATTGATGAATCATATTTACTCGTTGTGTCAAAATTTGAAGCGTTTAGAAGAAATAATAAGCCAGTGGTTTTTTGACTATTAGGTACTTATTATTCAATTCAGTTTAATAATTAACTAATTAGGATTTTACAATAGGCGAAAAATAGTAATATTGTTTTAAGTCTGTTTAACTAGATAATTAGCTGCAGGACACGAGTCTTTGTCATTTGACTTTTTTCACCTCGAAGACCAACTTATGTTCTATCCACTCAGTTACTTTTGGTAACAATAGTTACCAGACATATTCAAGGGAATAGAGATGAACTCAAAAATCAAAGCAAGTGAGTGGCTATTCTTATACTCGATTTTCGTTGACATACTAGTAAAAAATTTGGCTTATGGCAAAAAATTAATAAGTCAGCTAGAGTAGTAGTAGCTCAGGTCAATTTTTCAATAGAGTTCTAATAGTCTATGCGTTCAACGTTGACTTCCTAGCATATCAAACTATATATATATATATACTAATATATACTAATCTGTGGGCAGGTGTGGAATCCGTGTCCCATCTGCTACGGTCCGGCCGGCCATGCTCTATGCTCTACGCTCACCCCCATGCCAACATAAACTCAATCAGCCAGGGGCGGAAGATCGTAAACTTTTTTTAGAACGTCTCTCAACAAAACGCGAATCGTAAAAGTAATTGGAGCCCATTCATATTAATAGACGTTTACGAGGTCTCCTCCATAAAACAGAGATTGTCATCACTATTGCGTAAGCTATGTCTATACGAATTAATGCCTTTTGAATTTGTCGAATAGTTTTTATAGGCTGTAAATCATAGCTTATAGGATTAGAACTGTATAATTAATAAATTCGTTGTGGATTGGCGTTCATTTTCGGCTTGTGATGCTATTGTTCCCGAGGTTACAACGCCAACGCGGTTCGTCTTGGTAGTGTTTATCAATGAATGGAAATTCCGATTGGACTAATTAGTATAAAGTTTAGATATGTTTTATCTCCCAAGCAAATTATCTCAAAATAAGATTTAACGGAATCTCCAAACTATCTACGATTCCAAAACTGTTCGAAAAAATTGTTTATGACACCGTTTTTAATTTAGTAAGACCTATGCTGTCTACTAGACAACATGGTTTTGTGAATAAGCGTTCGGTTGACACCAACCTCTCAGAATTTTTAGATTTTGCATTGAAGGTAATTGACAAAGGGTTTCAAGTTGACGCCATCTATACAGACTATTCCAAGGCCTTCGACAAAATTTCTCATGCTAGTTTAATTGATAAGTTGAAAATGTTCGGTATTCATGGTGATCTGTTGAGATGGCTGACGTCATACCTTCAGAATCGATCTCAGGCTGTAACCGTCAAAGGTCATACTTCCTCCTTTACTCCTGTCTTGTCTGGTGTGCCCCAAGGGTCCCATTTGGGTCCCCTGCTGTTTAACATGTTCATCAACGATGTCGTTGACTGTTTTCATCATTCCAAAGTTCTACTTTTTGCCGATGACACAAAAATCTTCACGGTAGTTAAATCCGTAGATGATTGCAAACAGTTACAGCATGACTTGGACAGGTTGGATCAGTACTGTACCAAAAATTGCCTCGACCTCAATATTGAGAAGTGTTGCTCCATTTCATTTTCCCGTAAGCGTAACCCAATTCGTTTTGATTACTCCATCAAGAACAAAACTCTGAAAAGAGTTACTGAAGTCAGAGACCTAGGTGTTTATATTGATGATGAGATGCAGCTCACTTCTCATATTGACAAAATCACGTCTAAGGCATACAGGATGTTAGGCTTTATTTTTCGACAGAGCAAGGACTTTAAGGATCCACGTACCATTATTTTACTTTACAATGCTTATGTTCGATCGCACTTAGAGTTCGCCTCGGTTGTTTGGAGTCCTCAATATTCGGTTCATATCAATGCCATCGAGAAAATTCAAACTAAATTTATTAAATGGATGAAATATAAGTTTAAATCTTTTTCTAGTGATAACATCGTGAGTCTTCAGCTGCGTAGAGAACAAAAAGATATGATATTTCTGTTTAAATTACTTAATCATTTAATTGAGTCGCAATATCTCATTAGTAATATTTTATATAGATGCCCTACTTTTAGAACTAGATCAAATGCTTTATTTGCTATACCATTTTGCAGAACTAAATATGTCAAAAACTCATACCTAGTGAGAGCATGCTCGACATATAATGTTAAATATTTAGACCTAGATTTATTCAATACGAAATTTGGTAAATTCGTTTCGTCACTGAATATCCGATAAAAAATAATAGTTTTTAGGTTCATTTATGGTGGCGGTAGTCTAAACTGACATTGTATGTACAACTTTCTTTTGTCGTTCTTTTGTTGTTTAACTTCAGTATTTTTATTATTATTTTCTTTATTTTACTTTTATGTTTGTTTTTCCTCATTTGCATTTTTATTCATAGTTCCCTTTGAGCATTTTTTGTTGTAATCCCATTAGTGGAAACTGTTTTGGCTCGTGTATTAGTTCATTGAGTTTATATTATGTATAATTTTTAAGCTGTTTGTTTCCCTTTACAATAAATAAAAAAAAAAAAAAAAAAAAAAAGATTTACTCTTCGCCAGACGGTTTCGTATTGTAGATGCATGTGCCATCTTGTAACAGAACATTGATATTACAACTTATACACTTATGTATACCAATTTTGGTTAAACATGTAACTTACCGATGTTTAATGCAAATAAAGATATTCTTATTCTTGTTCTTATAATATGCATGTTGTAATAGACCAACAAATTTACTACATAAAACCTATGTGTTATGCCCCGATTAATCGTAAGAAAATGTAGATATGCACAAGATATACTCGTATTGTCGATTGCGAACCTTATCTGCTGCGCACGGCCACATCTGCCATAACGAACGCAGGAATTATTTTTCATCGTTCCTGAAATGATATTGAGATAATACGGGGTACGTAGTAATATCGGACCGTTTTCCCGATCGCGGATAAATAGAAAGGAGTCCACATCTGTCGCTCACCTCCTCTCCAGGGAATCGTGCAATTTTCTTACCCTCACTTTAATTCGATCCCCAGAAGGCTGAGGCTATCCCGGGAATATTTATTATTATATCTTTATTAACGCCCCCGTTACGTCTCTCGTTTATTGTGGATTAGATTTGTGCTTACTGCTTTTTATATGCATTTTTACGTCCGAAAGCTATACACCTGTCCCATAAATATTAGCGTCAACATGCTTTGATAGCATTTTTGACAAGTCATAAATTATTTAAGTAAACTTTTATGCTTTCTAAATGTCTTTTTGCGGATTCAACGTGTCAATACAATACAATCGGTATGTCAACTTTTATAGTAAATTTAGGACGAAAATTATCATTAACAATCATAATACGAAAATACATGAAACACATCGCCGAATTAATTTCACGTAAATTTCCTATTACGGAGTATTAAAAACCAGAGTAATAGTCCATTAAAAATACATAAAATCCGCAGATAGATTTTACTAATTTACGACATGTCGAATAAGCTTTTACGACTCAAATAACGTTGGTTGGGGAATAACTGCGGTTTTAATTGTGAAATAGTTCTCAGAAAAATGACGTTTCGTGCCGAAGCAAGTTATATTTTCAGCGATTTTACTGCTTGGCAAGCAAGTCAATCACAATGACTGATGCCAATCTTAAGGTATGCAACAAATACCTACACAGAGCATATCACGTGTTGTTTACACTCAATTCTTAGTATGAACGAGATAACTAAAGATAAAATACCTAGGTACATAGATGCTGTGATACGGGGTTCCGATAAACTAATTAAAGCGAGTGCCTCTAACTAATATTTTATTCCAACCCTCTCCCGCTTGTTTATATCAGCAATATTTTAACTCCCAAAGCAATATCGTAACGTAATTTAAAACGAATTAGTTTCCCCTACAGGGCCTCGAATTTGAATACCGCATAGGTTTGCTCGCGCCCTTTTTCATACCATACCTACGATATACCTTTAAAAAACAAAGGGCGAACGCTGTGTTTTATAATTTGCCCCGCCCCTGCTGTAGCTGTTCGCGTAAATGTATTTTGGAATAGACTCCCTAATGTACGAGAATGTCTAGAGAGCTTAAGTGAGAAAATATTTCGCTTCAAAATGGATGCTTTTATCTCTGGTTATATTGGCATTTTGTCTGATAGTGCTATGAGTTGGGAATTTTGGTACCTACTGAAAAATGTACTGAATAAGATTAAGATGATTTAAGTGGGTGCCTAATTGATTATTTAGTAGGTCTCGTACCTATCTAATACCTAACATGTTTATATAGAGGTACATTATTGATACCCTCTAAATAATTAACCTCTTAAATATCTAATACCTAACCTATCATTTTTAGCCGATTACAGAACTTTTAGAGTTTTCCCGAGAGACTACAGTATGGGGTTCTTCAAGAAAGGAGTGTATACATTTTTAAAGGGTCGGCAACGCACATGTGACACCCTTGGAGTTGCAGGCATCCATAGGCTGCGGTGACCGCTTACCATCAGGCGGGCCGTACGCTCGTTTGCCACCGACGTGGTATAAAAAAGTGCATAAAATGTATATATATATGCTATATAGAAGCCGTAGTAATTTTAACCTAAATCCCTTTAATCAATACAATACCGAAGTCAATCCTTCACCCACCGGTCAGCAACAAAATGGCTGCACTTTCAAACCGGTCTGGGCGTGGTCTCGGTCAAAATGTAGCTGTTATGGGCTATGAACATAAAGCCCGTATTATCAGAAATTTTATGTTTAGTTCGATTATCGCAACCCTGTTAATTCAACATTCCTGCAGTTACGATCTAGATGCACAGCAGTGTGAAAGCCAAGTTCGCAAAGCAAAAAAGGCGACACATCCGCCGTGGTTAGATTGCATGAGCAATTTTGGGCCTTGACCCCCCCAATAACTTTAAATCTGTTTGACCTACATACTACAAAAAACCTCTTACCGTTCACGAGACTTTGACGTCCGAAAATCACTATTTTTACATTGACAGATTGACTCGTTTGTATTTCCGAGTTCATATAACCTAGACCTTTTTAAGGCACGAGTGAATATGCATCTTCTGGGTGAGCTCGCTTCATCGTCGGCCTCATCTTTGCCCTGGCTAGATGCTGGCCAAGAGCAATCCTATTTTTAATAAAAAAAAGACCCACTCAACGAAATGTTTGACTACTTTCAGGTGACATAGAATCTTGAAATTTGACATTCATCCAAAGGGAAATCTAAAAACCTTGATTTTAACTTTTTTTCTTCCACAATATATTTGGTCCCTGGCCGGAGTGGCCGCGGGAGTAGGTAAATTAAGCGCCTTGTAGTAATTTAATAAAAAACCTACTAATTAAAAAAAAAATTATTTGCCAAAAAATAATAATATCCCATCAAAAACAAATGTGAAAAATCTTGCCAAGTCACCCTATTGAGTATCAAATAACATAACAAATCATTTTAAGCAATTGAAGAACGTTAATGCATGACAGGATCTGTGATCTAAGTAGCTTTGAAAGAACTTGGTATCCAGTTAGATTTCTTTTCTTTTATTAGCGAAACCGTAAACAAACTTGGTAATTTTTTCACATTCAGGTTTTTGATGGGTTTTATTCACAGCTCTATTTTTTTTTATCTAGTATTTTTTTTATTAATATTGTATCTACCCCATCTTGCCCTTACCCCTAAGTTGAGATTACGACTTACACATTCCTACATTGACGATTTTATTTTTAAGACCAATTTTTGAGTTCTGGACAACCGTAGTTTCAATATTGTACCTCATCTTGCCCTTTCCAAATATGCCCCTACGCTGAGTATCCCATAGTTACCTTAGACGTTGTTATGGGTATGACCATTTTTCCATGCAGCGCCGATAAATCCAGTGGTCAAGCGACAAAATGGCTACAAAGTGAATCCAGTCAGGGCGTGGCTTGCTGTAGGGGTTAGAAAATGCAAATCTAATTTGCTATGCGTCGCAGGCGGCGGCCGCCGACCGGGCTCGTTAGCCCTCCATTGTTATTAATTTAACTATTCTCCACTATACTGTACTTTACGATGAGCTTACTACGGACGCATAAATTGTTTTAATTGAAAGTTAATGCGGGCATACGTTATGGCGGAATGATAACGGCCGAGCTTAAAAGGCATGCCATTGTAGATTGATTTAGTATGTTACAATGAGACTTTTGAAATGACCGTTGCTTTGAAAAAGTATTTTTTTAAAGTACTTACGCAGACCACCATTGTGTGAATCCCGTTAAAGTATTTTGTAATATCTTAAATAATTACATCAAGGCAAACGCTAGGGTGAATACCCACTCGAGATGGGCATTGGGCAAAGCGATCTTGACAGTTGCAGGTGCGAAATGTATGGAAAGACATCTTCGCACATCTCTATTGGACACTCACCCTTACAAGCAAGATTATGTGTCTATCTCTGAGTAGGTAAGACTCATGACCACAATCTGACTGATGATATCATCATTACCATAAATACCCATCATTACCTATATTAGATGGTATATCCAATCTAAGTTAACACACCATAGTTTTACGCAACTATGTAGCTAAAGGAAAACTCACACTGCGCAAATTATCATTCAGCATGCCTATTTGTTTGATTTTTTTTATTTCATTATATCTTATAGTTATAGCTTTATGTTACTTGATGATCAACAAAGTGGTTCCTATAAGTAGTGGTTCTGTGAGATGTAGACCGCGCAATTTTTTTTTTAATTTCAATATTTTTCAGTACTGACTCGACAAAAAAAATCTATATAATTATCGAACCTGCTCACAAAATTTCACGAGAATCGGTTGAGAAATGCGACCTGTAGACACCCGGACCAGACAGGCAAACGAAAGAGTTTTTGCCGAAAGCTGAAACGAAGACGCTTCGCTCGCTCGGTCAACTAGAAAGCGACCATCTGCCTTAGCTTTATGTAAGAAAAATATTAACTACCCGAATTGAAGTCTAAACTTTCACGAAATCATTAAAAGGTCACGCTTGAGGATAGTAGTCGTAACTCCATTACACAAACAATTCAGTTTTACCGCCTCACCTGTATGAAACTTCATATCTCCCACGAGCTCTGAAAACTCTTCAAGTCTCCGTTGTTACAGTTCAGACTTCATAATCGTTGGTTTAGAACGTTTTAATTACGAAAACCCTATTCTGGGGGCGTAATGCGCCCTTAAGCGGCAAACGGCGAAGGTCCGTAAAGTGTAAACTACACTAAAGTACTAGGAATAGTTTACCGTGCGACATTGTCGTGTTTATAGCTAGCTTTATTAGGGGTATATCTCGTACATGCTCGTTTTGGTAATTGATTACGCTGTTAGAACGTTCTTATTACTGATACTATAACCAGTGCTAGAGTTACGTTTTAGAAACTATGTTCTAGGTATATATTCGCAATCATATTAATTACAATTTTATCGGCTATAACGAAGCAATTTATTCACGCATTAATGAAAAACTTAATAGTTCTCATTTCATACATCTGGCCCAGCCCATACAAATTACATTAATCCCATAGCAGAAAATTTCTAAGCGTAATTAAGGCTCTTATAAGTGAAGAATGCGTTTAATAATGCTCCCCCATCGTTAAGGCGGTAGTGGTGATTAAATCGCGTGTTCCACGCACCGCGGCGCCACTGTGCTCTCAGCCTCGTTTGTTACGAGCAATTATAATTAAAAATTAATCCAACTCGGGGAATAAAAGTTTCATTGCATGTTTCGTGGTAAATTTTTAAGCGCTTAATCAAAGTCGAGTTATGAATGGAGCACAGAGCCGGTTTTGCGGCAAAAACTTAGATACCTAGTATGATGGTCAACGAGTTAATATCATGTAAATTCATAATTCTGTGTTTTGTTTCATCTGCTCTCTGCTCTGCGTGATCTTTAGTTATGTAATCAATCCACCCTGTTGAAATGTGTCGTAAAAATCTTAGTAGTATAAGATCAGAATGTACTGCGGCAATAAAATACATCTCAAGCAAGAACCTCTCCCTAAAAGCCGAATCTACATATCAAAAACTTACACGTACAAACCACCATAAATTACTGCGCATTACCCACACCTAGGCTTCTCGCAGTTATGTTAATGTGGAACCACCCTCACCGGCGAAAAGATAGGATTGCAAATTTGCGGCCAACAATTTATGATGGCCCATCTTTCCCCCGAGGCGTGGGGTAAACCGGGTAAATAGGCCTATCGGCGTTTGGGAGAGCTAGCCGCGCTCGTTGCCCACTAAAATGACCCTAAACATTTTATTTGGTAGCATTGCTATTCCCGTAACGCAGCGGAATGACGCCGACTAATCTTGGGCCACCGTTTAGGGTGTTTCGCGCCTATTCTGTATATAAATATGTCGGGATTACACATCCGTATGGGGTTTCCGACGTGCTAACAACGGAGCTCGTGTTATTACGTTAAGTAAAAAAATACATTTCTGTAGGTATTAACATGAGCATTGGTTTAATTTGGTATCTTTTTTGTATTTCATTTCAGGCAGGGAACTCGGGGTTGGTAATTGTTATGTTCCCTCACTTAAGAAAATCAATTTTTCATCCGAGCTCGTTTTTCTACTCACGTTTAATCCATACCTAACGTACGAATACTAAGCTAGGTTTACAAGCCGGTTTAATTCCTGTACGCAAAATATCAAAATTATTTTGTGTGTTTGTGTATATATAGGTCAATGTGTCAAAATGTTGATATGGATTAGTATTTAGAAATTGTTTGGTTATTCTTATTGAGCATCGGTTATTATTCGCATTTAAATCTTACTTCATGTTGTACTACCTAAATACATAATTTAATAGATATGTATATTCTGTCAAAAGACCACGATTCTTTTGCAGACTATACGCTCAGCATTAATTGCAGTGCAATCAACGATTAGTGGAAAATGCGGCAATTACACCCGACAATAAACTGTAATTGTTAATTTATTGTCTTTGTTTCAGGGCCGCTGTTCCCCGCTGCCCGTGTAAAACAGAATTACGATCGTACCTTCAAATACGATTTCAGTTCAGGTACAACTTAAGGGATGTTTTTTTTCTAACAGTATTTTAATAGTGTCTAAATTAACGCATTTTAATTGCCAGGTTAAAATAATAGGCACCTACAATTTGAATATTTTTTAAATGAAATTTAAACCGATACTTCATATTGGACGATTCACACCAAACGGCCAAGTCGGCGTGCACGCCACCAGAGTCAAAGGAATTCGAACCCTCCATACAGAAGCTAGACTTCGTATCCAAACGGCAGCGGCAGAGCCGGCGGCAGCCAATCGGAGCCGACCGGCTGCCCGCATCCCATTCAAATATATTATGAAATTTAACTTCTGTAACATGGAGGGTTCAAATTCCTTTGACTCTAGTGGGGTGCACGCCGACTGCAGCCGTTCTGTGACAATCGTCCATATTGGTTTTAATTGATTTTAAAGGCCAGATCGAACAATAAGATTATAATTGTATCTACGTCAAACAAATAACAAGTTATAAATATTAATTTTGGAATAAACTATACCTTTGGAATATTTAGTGGAGTTGTCAATAAACGTAAGGTACATCAATATAGTATTGCGTCTACTTACTCAATACGTATTTTCATACGCAAATGAGTACCATAAGCACGCAGACATGTAGATAATACGAGTCCCAAACAACGGGTAGGAATGACTGACGAAACATATTGTTACTTCATTCATATGAGTTCCCTCTCTTTCACTCCCACGAATGTAAATGCGACACCCAATAAACAGAATGTTTTATCGACTCCCGCTGCCATTCCAATTTATTCTGGTCATTTTTGTCTACTTCAGGGGTCCGATTTTTAGGGTGATACTGATATTATTTTTATCGCTTTATCCGTTTTGTTGGTATTTGGTAACACGTTTCTCTTACTTAACTAGGCGGCTATGAATGGGACAATGATATGATATTCGTGCATTTCACCTGGCTGGTTATAATTGTGTGTACAGTCGTTTTTCCGTTGAATTCAATAATGTTTAAATCCTAATACAAAATACCTTTATTACCCAACGTGCATTTTATTTCACGAAATCTTCTGAAATCGGAACGATTCGGGATAAAATAATTTTGGCTGATTTCCATAATCGATCGGATCTTCACACGTACCCTTGTGCCCCTCCCGCATTTGTAATCCGTTGTTTAGGATACAGTACAGATAGCAAACAAAATATTCTGATCTCGTACAGATGGAACGCCCTTCCTTGCCGACCCCCCACTTATACCCCTGTTATTGGCACTTCTTCAATGTCAGACGCACCCGCTGTCCCCGGCTTGCCCCTCCGTGCCTTTGAGTTTGCCCCTGCCCCCCGGATTCCGACATACATTACGCTACACCGCTCGAATGCTAAGGGCTACAATGGGCTACATAAAATTATATCAATTGCAAGAATTTTACGGCTGAATTACAATTCCAGATTTGGCACCTCGTTTGTTATTGTCAGGAACTGAAGGGTTGTTATTGTTATACGATTTTTCTGATTAAAAACAGATTGCATTTTTTTTTTATTCACAACGTAGCTATAAATTCTGTATCTGACATTCAATCATTGCATGTCTAAACATAATAGTGTTTTTTTTCAATTTGAATCGCCTTCACTGCGTTATATTCCATTGTCACAATGACGAAGTTCGTTTTAATACCGACACTGAAACTGGGGCTCATAATCGTTTATTTTTATGAATACAACCGTATTAAGTATAAGGTTTTAATTAAGTTAATACACTGGGTGACACGCATGCGCGTAGGACGCAGGCATTGACGAATAAAATAAACTGTTTTATAGATTATCCAACCTCGCTTTACTAATGTACAACGCCGCGCAAAATGCGAACATTACACATCCGATTGAGTCATATCGAACAAGATAAATGAACTTTTCGGTATATTTTTATCAAAGATCTGAACGTTTCTGAAGCGGATATTACAAATAAATAAACTTGTTTACATAGTTGCCTAGGTCAAAATTAAGAGAAACGAAACGTTTGCTTCTGCATAATAAAAAAAACTTTGGCAACATATTACACAATTTTATTTATAATTATTATCAAAACCGGAATAAAATAATCAACGTGGGTGGCTTGAAACCGCAAGTAGCTTTATTATAATTAAAGAATCCCGATTGTAATTTTCCTCGCCTAATTTCCATAAAACTATGGCGGTATGTGCAACGCATAGATTACGTTCATATCTCAAGGCGGTTATTATGCGCTGGATATTGCGAATGTCATCACAGTATAATGTAGATAAAGGCATTAAAATGTACACCCAGTACTTGAGTGTCTGCGTCAGCGGCACGTTCAAAAGACTTCAAAAATTATTCGCAGCCACAATTAAGCTGCTCTACAATAAAATCACAATTTAATTCTTTGCTAGTGGTAATGAAATTACTTGAATGTCGCCTTAATTAGTCGCAGTAACTTTTTTCTTTTCTAGAGGGCAAATTTTCTTAATCATACAATCGTGAAGTCGCACGAAAATTTTGGTACTACAATAGTAGCGCTTAATATATTGAGAACTTTGTGTATAATAAACTCATTATACTTATTAGGACATGCAGTACAAAACGCGTTCATATTAACGGTAGGTTGTGTTTATTCACAAATTAGGAAACCAGGTCTTACGTGTAGGGAAGTTAGTCTCAGAGCTCAGTCGAGCTTTGGGTACGTGAGCTTCGTGCCAACAAAGTTAATTAAAACTATTAAAACACAATTAGATATTCAATTAAGCAGAAATATGAATTTGTGAATAATCAGCTATCTTAAAAACAACGCAAATGCAATGAAAAAAACATTTTTGTAAAACTCATTAAGCTTATGTATTCAATTGAGGTGGCCAAAAACGTTATTAGGTAAGTATCAAATTTAAAATAAAACTCTTTTCACATAAAAAAGTACAAAGTAAATCGATTTTAAAGCCAAAATCAACAATAACATTTAAAATGCATTTCATTAGGCTACTATAATAATGAAAATGGCATGAAACTTTGATATCATAAAAAAATACTTTAAATTCATTTAAGGTGACACACGTCTAGACTCTAGTGCAACCACGAACTTGATAATATCTCACATTCCTTGCGTTAAAGTGGTAAGAGACAAATAAAGGACTGTGTTACTGATAGCATCTGCGTGTTGGTACTACTGGAGTGGTTTTACGCGAATATTTTACTTTTTCACAGTTACTTTTTTACCACAGGAGTGGAAAAGACTGAACTCCTGTCTAACACCATGTACACCTATATCTTGTTAGCACGATAACATACGAGTATAAGACAGTAATATATTGAGGTATGTAAGTGTTACTTGCCATAAAAGTATATGACGCTTAAACTTACTTCAAAGCGTTTTCCGTTTAAAACTACCCGCACCAATAGATATATTATGTTTAGGTAACTGGAATCTCATTGACACAACGATTCAAGTTAAAACATCCGTAAATGTTTCAAGTGTTAACTATGCCTACCCCAGTCGCATATCGCGGAATCGCCACAGCTCAGCATATCCATTGCATTATCTAACCACACCCAATGCAGTAATGTATGCACCCGCATCGCCCTGCAGCGTGGCCCCTCACTGTCGGACGTATATCGAGATTCGTATCTTAGCCCTGCGCTTGCGACTGCCATCAGATTAACACTGCGCAAGAGTTGCCTGATGCTACAATTTATCCTATAACGACTGCAAAATTAAAATTTAATCTTGTAAGAGTAAAGTCCATATTAAAGTGATTAATTGAAATAAATGTAATTTCATAAATTTAATGTTAAAAGAGGCCAGATGGATATTCTGAATAGCCATGTAAACTATTTTGAATAGCCATTAACTGTACGACTTAATTATCTATTCATATTTGTATTCTTTGGCCAGCATGAAGGACGTCATAATGATAAAAACCGGCTAAATTAATAATTTCATCCATCATATTAATTAGCCATTCGGTTAGAATATATTAATTATCGAATATTATCTTAAATGGTACTGAAGCTAAATTTCGACGAAGTAAATTGAGTTTATTTTTTATATACCTGTTTTCTAAATCTTGATTTAATGTAAAGATAGAAGATATTGAATGGCCTGTCATATCGTCAACACGATTTTTCAGATTCTTTACATAATAATTTTACTAGTTACAGAGTGATATGACAACCTTGTACAAATTATCGTGGCATATGCGTAACCTTAGGAGTCGGGATTTTAGTTTGTAACTATTATAAATATTTTGTCACGAAAATTAATCAAAATTGTATGAACAATCTATTCACAGTTCGAATTAACGTTCGTCTTGTAGAATTAAAACCTTCAGATATATTAAACAAACAGGTTCAATCGAGGTTTATTCATGAGTTGAAGATAACATAGACAAGGGTTGTTTTCTTCCAGTGCAGCACAGAAAACATAAGGTCACTGGCGGTTAGAAAACTTTGAGTAATACCCTGCGTGTCGCTTGGCTTCCTCATACGTGAACGTGTGTAACTGCGAAACTCTGGTCAGCGAGCCAATTTGTTTTTATTGAGACTACCCTCCAGTTTGCATAACTGGTAGGAAACGCTGAGCCCGTTGTAAACAAACTTAAACGTGACCAAATAACGCTGAGCTCCCGAAGTGGGCACCCCGCGTTCGGGCGGGGCACAATGGAGGATCGAGGCAGGCCCGTGGACAGTGGATTGGTGGCCAGGTCTACCTTTAATCTCGGCGAGAATGTTTTCACAGCGTCTGGTGTTTGGCCCCGAGGCCGGTTGCCGACGTGTGTAAACAATACTCAACGTTAATAGAGAAATAAATTGTACGCATTTCATTTATCCCTTTAGAGAGCAATCAGCACCTATAGGATTATGAAATGTGCTGTTATCGGTTCGCAGCAGGCGTTTGATATGTGGCAAACTTGCCGACTTCGTGTTGATATTCCGCGTCAGATCAAACTAGTGAACCTTGTTTAGTGCTGTTCACTACGCGCCTGAGCTACTAATGCTTAGTGCGAGTTTGCAGTCAGCCATTCGGACTACAGTCGTTGCCTATTTCTGTAAATCATGGGTCAGTATTATACATTCAGAATTTAGAAATTTATTTCACTGGGTGTTGCGAATCTTTGCAGGACGCTGTTTTGTTAGGTTCTTCCTCTTTATTAGGTTAGGTGTTAGACCTAACTATGTTAGCCCTAAATGCTTCACTTAATCTAATGTTGTATTAGACCTTATTAATTTTTTTCTTAAATAGTAAACTTGATACGATTATTGCCAAACAAACCTAACCTAACCTAATGACTTCTATTTGATGATATTGAAAAAAAATGAAACGTTTACTGTTTTGAAGAAAAATGCATTTGGTCTTGTGAAACATGAGGGCAAAAGTAAGTTGGTCACGTGACAAGATAGATCCCTTTTTGTTACAATAGTTTAATTTCACTGCAAACTTTATTTATGCAGCAAAATTTTAAACTTAAAGTAACATTTATACCTAGTACGGTCAAGTTTACAGTGACGTTATGACGCATATACCAGAATAAGAACGGAATAAAAGACTAAGAGAATAAGATACACGTTTAAAGTTAACCGTACCTTATACCCCTATATGTGCTTATACCATGGTTTGAAAGTTCGTCGGACTTTCTCGAACAATTCTTTAGTTTCCATCTACGTTAGGTAAGTACCTACCTTTACTTTACGTAAGCATATATATAGTAAAGTTACTCGAATAATTACTAAAGAATGAGATACTTTTTTTCGGTATCTAATGATATAAATAGGTAACTTAATATATAATTATTTTAAGTGTTTAAAAGGCAACATTAACTAAACTACACCGCATTATAATCAAAGCAAAGTAACCTAAATTTTGAGAACATATGCAATAAAGTGGCTTGACAAATAAAGGAAAGTAAGGTTTCTACTAAACAGTGCAAGTATAATATGCCAAGATATAATTTCATATAACATAACACCAGCTGTAAAATATATGTCCTACTAGATTAATTAATGTTAGCCGTAAGCCCGTTGTTTAGAATACGTTATCACTTAGCGTGAAGTGATGGCAGAACAAACGAATTACAAAATAGTATGCTAAACAAGTGTCAGTGAGATTAAATTATTGACGTATTCATAGGACGAGGTGACTGTGCATTCTAAGTGAACGTAGACGATAGATGACTGCATGCCAAGGCACGTAGCGTCAGCCCAAGAATGCAGTAAAAACAAAAATCCCAAGAAGACTTCTGAAGGTCAAACTGCTTGGTATTTCAAAAGGTTGCAGTTTAAACCATTAATGGTTTAGACTAATTTTAATTACTACAAGAGGGTACAACACGTCGACAAAGACTCTCAACCACATGGAAACGTGATAACTCAATAAATTGAGGCAGAATTTTATAAAGCTCCTAATGGAGATGTTACCTGGAAGTTATGTCAAAAATTGTACTGATGTACCAAATTTTGATCTGACATTTGGTCTAACAGATCTCTGTAAAAGCCTTATGATATCAAACTGTAAAAATATTGATACCAGCGGGACGATTACGTAACCTGTCAAAAATAAAGTTGATATTAATGTAATTTTTAGTATGGGAAAGGACATTTAGTCTTTACATACGTTTGAACACCTAGATTTTCATCAAAAAAATTTGTGTTTTCAAGAAAAGTAAAAAATCGGAATGTGTACGCATACGCTAGGCTCCTGCATTTTGCTTCATGCAGCCAAGGCAGTCACATTACACGCGACGACAATTGAACATTTATCCCTTAATCAGACTGAAACGAAGTATGTACAGTCACGGAATGAAAAGGTCCGTCACTTTTCAACTCTATTTATATATGTCATTAAGGTCGAAAAGTGGCAAATCTTTTCGTCCTGCGACTATACTTAATTTCTACCTGAAACGCGCTTACTTAGTCGTATGTGTTAAATAGTGTTCAAAGTAAACTTCTCAACTCTTAAAATACGATGTTGGCCGTACACATGCAACAATTGTTAAGCGCATCCGGTGCAATGCCGTGTGAAAAATTTGCTATACCGATATTCAAATAAATTGCACGCGTCGATAGTCGATAGTCATGCTGAGTGAATAACAACGAAATAAATTTGATGGAATCGTCTTCCTTATAGGTGAAGGAATTTTAATTAAGTGTTTCAATAGTCCATCAGCGGGGGATTGATGTCAGGTTGGAATTGATCTCCATCACAACCAATATAATTATGTATGTTATGTTTACCTATGAGTAAATGTATAGATTGATGGTTAATACCTACCTACAACGTTCGATTGCCATGGTTCTGGTTTTTTAATTAACCTCATCACGTTTTTGACGACAAATATATTGTCAAATGCAAGACAAAGTGTGATAGACCGAGTTTTTATTTTTATTTGTTTGTTATTCGTATACACTTTGACCATTTTTTTGTGAATTCGTCCTATTTTTATTGACATTTTATAAAATAATATGTAAATTTTCAGAAAATTAAATAAATGTTTTGAATGTAGAGATAGACAGCCAATAGCTATTAAGAAGCTTGTAGTAGGTATTGTTTGTTTTCGCCCTGGTCAAAAATATTAAGCACAGCTTATTTTCTTTTATAATATGTATTTAAATAAACTGTATTTATCGTATACCTAGTTAAGAGAAAAATGAATGTAATTAAAGAAGATGTGTTTGCAATAAAAGGGTCAATTACGTTATTTTCATGCATCATCATCATCGTCAGCCGATCGACGTCTACTGCTGGACATAATGCCTCCCCCAGACGCATGCAACGTCAATAAAAGTAGCTATGGTTTTTGAAAGATATTCAATTTTCTATAATAATACTTAAAAGTTTGACTTTTATACAAAACACTCTTGAGAGAGTGCTACAAACTTTTCGGCTGCAGGTATTTGAATAAATGGCAACAACAAAACAGGAATGGGCCTACCCGTCGCATGAAAACAGATAGGAAAAAAAAATTGCAGTTCTCAACGAAACACACAACTGCCTAGGTGGTTTATAATGCACATTGCAGCAAAAATGCCTTGGAATAAAAACAAAAATATCACTAAACTTGTCAGCGACTAAAAAGGCACTCGTAAAATACCTGGAGCAGGTTATTTCAAGAATGCCCTACGCCGGTATAATGTATGTATTTAATCCAATTGGTGTTATCCGGTAGAAACATACAGACATATAGATGAATAGAGAGTGATCGTCATAAGAGAAGAAAAAACAACCATAATGATGGCTGATTAAGATTCAAATTCGTATCAGCACCTTATAGACTTTGTAGTTGGTGTTTTATTTCCGATTTTTATGTTTCCTCGTTTAAATTACGTAAACGTAAAGTAACGGAACACATAGGTAAAGATTACTTTTCATTGATTCTGCGAATGTTTAAGAAAAACATCAAGTAGGTAGTTGTACGTCAATTATTATGTAATATGCCATCCATGCTATAGTGTTGATTATCTGAGGAAGTTCTTTTACTCAGGAGCATGAATTTTGTTGCAAATTAAATATGTTAGCAATGGAATATGTTAATATGTTAGGAATGGCATAAGGAAATTTACTTGCTTAGAGTAAATGTAGGTGTTCTATATTAGGTACCACCACCACCACCACCATATCAGCCCATAGACGTCCACTGCAGGACATAGGCCTCCCCCACTTTCATGGGGGGTAAAAGCCATAATCGCCATGCTTGGCATGCGGGTTGGCGATCGCAGTATCTCCAGGGTATTAGGTACAGGTTTGTATAAATCCAATAAAACTATTTATCTTTCTACTTTTGGACCCTATTACAGTAGAAATAGAGTCCAAATGTGATATTCACGACTGTAGACTACATCTACTCTTCTACCGGGTTTCAGCCCTTGAGCCCCTACTGAAACCGGGACAAAATAACTGAATAATAAAAACTAATTATAACTAAAAATAATAATTGTTCTGTGTACTTATGTAATGTGTTCTGTAGTGAGGGCTTGACCTAAAAAACTATTAATTTTAACTTTTTTAAATTGTATTATTAGAAAAGACAGCCTTGTTTTCTAAGAACCAAGTATAATCAGTTACGTATCAAAACTGCACTAATTTCAGTGTTTTTGAAATTTTGCCCTTGAAGGGGCGAAAATGGAGTTGTTTGTTTGGAATCAAATATATTTTTAAACTAAAAACTTGATACTTCGTTTTGGAAATTTTAGGGGTGGACGTGAAGGGTGTTAAAAGTTTGTTTGGGGAGCAGATATTTTTAAACAGGAAAATTGAAACTTCGTTTATAGACTTAGCATGAAACTAGAAAAAAACTATTAGTAGCTACATAAAATCCAAAAACTAAATTCCAAAAACGCTGTTTTTAGCCGCGTTTTTGGAATTTAGCCCTCTGAAAGTGAAAAAGGGATTAAAAGTAGAAACATGTACAAACACACTTCGTCTAGAGACTAAGCATTAAAGTATAAGTATCAGTGTTTTCAGAAAATTTCTGCCTCTAAAGGGGTATAAAAAAGGGGATGGAAAGTCGGTTTGGGGAGAAAATATTTGTTTTCACGACAAACTTGAATCTTCGTGTATTGAAAAATAAAGGAATTCTTGTAGTATAATTGCCCGAGCGAGCGAAGCGAGCGAAGCGTCTCCGTTTCAGTTTTCGACAAAAATTCTTTGTATATCTGTCTGTCTGTCCGGATGTTCTCCTCTCAGGTCACATTTCTCAACCGATTCTCGTATAATTTTGTGACCAGGTTTGATAATTATATATTTTTTGTCAAGTCACTTTTTGGAAATTCTGAAATTTGAAAAATAAAACATCTATAGGTATTTTTTTTGCGAGGTCTCCAGCTCACAGAGCTACTAGTTTAATTTGTATTAAATTGTCTTGTTACTAACATCTATGGAATCTTGGTCGTAGCCTCATGCCTGAGGGACGTGACTACTATGGGTGATGACGCTTTCAACGACTGCTCTCCAGGCCGTACGGTCTTGAGGCTTTTGTACAGTTTTCACAAAAATTGCGTCCAAAAAACTGGTTTTTTTTTTGCCAATATTGCTTCCGTATATCTCGAAAACAGTGAGTTTTGAAGGAAATATAAGATACTATTTTGGTAAACCTCGTTGTTGTTAATACGATAAGCTATAAAAAACACGAGAAAACGTAGATTTAGAGATCAAAGTTCATTGGGACATAGGAGTCCTAGAAGCTAATTAATTACAACCTCGGGCGGCTAAGATAATCAAAAACAAAGTAAATTTTTACCAGTAGCGAATATTACAGGGTTAAACTGATTGGTATGGTATTTGTTATCTTAATTACTTATACTTAATAGTGTGACTTGGCAAGTCTTAACGCACCAACTTTAATCGTAGTCCGAGTAAACATAGTCTAGGCCTAGTATATCACTTCAGGCAAAGATCTAGTCAAGTATTTAAATAAGTGTGTTGAAGTTAAGGAAGTGATTAACTTTAGTTTTAAGATCAGTCAAGTAGAGAAAATTTAAGAAGAGAAAACCATTACTAGATACTGCTAATTAGAGACGTTATAACTGTCAAAGACTACACATGTTTTATTTATTCTGGGAATGAATACATAAAACAATAGAGTTCTTTAATTTCAACCCATATCTATTTTATCTATTCTACGAGTATGTCATTGTTTAAAATAACGAAAGCTAAGATAAAAATAACTCAACATGCGACAAGTTTACAAATGAATACGAATATACTTATTTGGCATTCTCATCCAGTCCGCTTGTTTGGTGACGCAACTATTTAAGGTCAAAAACACTGGCTAATGACAAAACGGTCATAAAATAATTAAAGAAAGAAAATAACTTTTTTAAGCAATATTGGCGGGTATGAAAGAGGTGATATAACGTTTTTGTTCATAACGGAACTGCCGCGGTCATAATGTGGCCAGTATTTTACAGTAAACCCTTTGACGAATGCAATAAATCAGTCAATTGTTTCCTTAACTCTTTAATGAGTGGAGGAGTTCCGTTGCGCGCCTGCACATGTCGAAACAGCTGTTTCTATGACAGTCACGTCCACGAATCTGGCAGTTTGTTTTACTATACCTACTACAACGAGACCGGCTCGTTAAATTTTTATAGCCACAAGGTCGTCACTTTATGGTCAATTCTCAACTCGGTTATTGTTCGCGAACAAACTTTTTTACAACAGTGTAGCGTCAATCACTTGTTACGATTGACAGTGATTCCGACTTAATTGTTATAGCGCTATAAAATGACTTTTATAAGCTCTAAAAGTGTTAGGATAATTTGTTTTGTTTGGCTAATCAATGCGTGTAATATATGGATAATAAAGGCGTATTAACAGTGGTATAAAGCCGAGCGCCGGCGTCTTATTCATTTTTGATGTTTTATATAAATAAATATACTTGTAGCTTCGAAGCTTCTGTTCATTAGGAATATATTTATCAATGAGGTTTGATAGAACAACCTATGCAAGTTTAAAAAAAAATCCTAAATTAACAGGTATGACTGAAAGCTTGTAGGTATAAATGACCCTTCGAACGTCCGAGAGCCAATGTGATAACAAACGATGTTTTGGCTGCGATTTTGGCAATATCAACTTTCGCAGAACGACCGCAAAGAGCGTAATAAAGCAATTTGCGACCGTGCCAACAAAACAATGGCCCCGGTTCTAAGCCTGTTTTAAACTTATCGACAGCATGATTTAAAACCCTTTGAGTGCCTTTGACTCGGACCTTATTTGTAAACATCTCGTTAACACAAAGGATCGCTATTTTTATACGGGAAAAAAAATTGCGCAACCCATTGCCGTGAACCCTTTGTGCTCTCTGTTTTGTCAGAACGGGGAAAGTCGCAGGCATTGTCTGTTTGTATTTTACCTTAACTTGTTCAGTTTGTGAGATAGTGACCCACTATTTGCTATTGTTCTAAGAGAAAGTCCCGCTTTATTCAGATCTTAGAACCCTTTTTATTATTTTTTGCAATAGCGCAATTGCTTTACAATATTTTTTTGCAACACCGCAGCAGGTACCTTGCTTCCGAAATTCACCGTGACAGTGTTGGCACGCAATTCAACAGTTTTGCGCAAAGTCACGATTTAATAGAACGTAGTAGTTACCACAGATAATAACAGGTGAGCCATTAAAATTTTAAGATGGTACGTAAAATTTGTTACAGGCCAGTAGACTAAAACCTGGTAACAATGTTTTTACTAAGCGTTAATTGCTACTTAAGCGACGACTGGGCTTCAAAACTTCGCTCCATCGTTTTTTTTTCGCTGATAGGTGTGTAACATTTTCGTTTGTTTTTTATTGCAATAAATTTTGAAGCTCTTTCTGGCTGGCCAGGATTAAGAGTGATCCATACTTCAGTTGGTACCTATTTAAAAGTAGACCGATGAAGACATGACAAATGAATATAATTGCAACGGAACGGTACACAAGGCGTCAAACAATTGACACTGTGCCAACGGAATTTAAAAACGCGCAGTGCTTACATTAACCACTAATTTAATGCAATCCTTTTATAACACTGCGATGCACTGCAATATAACACTTTAACGTTTACACTGCATTTATTCTAAAGACCGTTTCAAGTACTTGGTGATGAAATGATTGAGGGTGATAGGCCTGTTTAACGATTAATTGCGAACGTTAATGGTTTAACGGTTCGTATATTTTCATAATTAACGTGTTGTTAAAACACCGACAAATCAACGCGCACGCAGTATTTATGAAACTGACCTGGAAAGTTAATCATTCTAAAGTTACATTAAAATTCCTTTAAAAATCCGAAGCTCAATCGTTTCACCATTTCCAATTAACTAAATATACTTAAAACTAAAAGAAAATAAATTTGAAACGATAAATACCATTGAACTCACCGCAGACCACGCGGTCGAAGGGGCTCATCCAATCTGGAAATGGAAAATCTATTATCAATCGTACTGAAAGTTCATTGTTCCGGCAAGAAGCATGCACAAATATTTTGTTTATCTAATGGCGAGCGCAGACTTGTGTGTGGATTTTTGCAGATGCTATAACTACGTACAACGTGGCAATATTATCAACTATGTTTGAAAATGTATTGCAGATACAAAATACAAACCAGTAACACATGTCTGGGAGTATTGTGAGATTCTAAAACGAATCTATCTTCTATTGTATGTACTTACTGTTTTTTAAACTTAAGGCTGAGAAATAACTTGACTAGGTATAACTATAGGAAATATCATAACCACATAATTTACACAGTCTGAAAAATATAAATGGATCAGTACCTAAGAAAAAGTCAGACATATACCTAACTTACGTATGGTGTCCTTTATAAAAAAAGGTACTAGTAAGTTTAAAACTAAACTACAATACAATATACATACCTAGAAAATACATGTAAAGCAGAGGCGACTATATACACATTAAACACACATGCGCCACAATTAGATGTTGATGTTATAAGCATATCCCAAGCAGGTCATAAAGAGCTCACACAACCTCAATAACAACTTCCACCATTACAATGGCTGAATATATAAGCCCTTTCACAGCGTGCGTGCCATATATAAAAATAAGAATAAAAACTTTGATATTAGAAAACCTTTAAGACATAAAGAATAAGATTAAAACATTTAAGGCGTGTTGTTTAAGAATTGAAGTGAAGTTGATGACATCAGTCCCATCATCCCATGATTCAGTCCTACAATTTCCACGAACCCTCTCTGCTGCGGTGGAAAATCCTAGTAAATCTAGATAATCTAGATTGTAATACTTATTTAATCGTTGCCTACGGTCAATGATTAAGACTGTCTCAGGATTACCTACAAAGTAACACAATGTCATTAGCTATTATTATGCAAATCCAGGTCGTAACAATAAACGAATTAAAATCATTTAAGTGAATACCTTTGCATAAAACAGGCTATTAAGTAAGAACAATAGGACTAATTGTTTTTGGCTTTAAACTAGTTTACTTTTCTGACGTTAATCACTATTATAAGTTTTATTGTAACTTTTTTATAAGAGAGGGTTAACCCTTTGCAATTGCATTGAAAACGTAGAATTTATCGTGAGATATAAATAAGCGAAGTGTCACTAACGTATATGTATATGCCAGTGCCATTGTAGCTCCCAAATAAAAAACGAATGAATATACGTTTTTTTATGAAGCACGAATTTTTAGATAGGTAAGTACAGTACTTAAATGATGATGAGTACAGATTATATTGACACTTTAGAACTTTCATAAGAGTACAAAGATATTATTAATCTTATTGATTAATTTATAAATCTCATAATTATAAAGCATAGAGGTATAAATAAATAATAAATCAATATTAGGGGACAATTTTTTTACACAAATCTAACTAGTCCCATAGTAAGCTCAATAAGGCTTGTGTTATGGGTACTAGACGACAATATATTTAATAGATAAATACTTACATAGAAAACATCTAAGTCTCAGGAACAAATATTTCTGCTCACCACAGAAACAAATGCCCTTGCCGGGATTGTGTCACTACCAACTAGGCTAAACAGGCCGACAAATGTATGGTATGTACTTAAAAATATTAAAGTTCGTTCTAACTAGCAATTTCAGCGCAATGATCTAAAGAAGATCTATGCCTCTGAAACGAGACACCACCACCTTTCCCGACCCTGCGCCGCTTCCTGCCAGTTGTCAACCTGAAGCTGACGTAAAAAAATCGTATCACATTTGTTTTTATTTTAAGTTAAGAATACAAAATACGGTTTAAACCGTAAAAATCCAACGTAATAAGTGAGATTTTTCTCTTAAACATGAAAGTTTAAGTATCTATGTATATACCAAGTCGGCTTCGTATATCAGGTTTAGACAACCGCCTACGTACAAGCATTGTAACGGCACGCAGCTATTGTCTGATAGAGCCATTATATCATTAAGATGATAGCCATTATTTAGTCAATGCGATTGTAAGTTGATAGAGTGGCTGAGAAAATGTAATCAACATTGTAAACAAATAACATAAATAAAGGTTAATCGTTTGCGGTGCCGTTTGTCACGTATAATTCGAACGTTTTATCGCCATAACGTACCTACTTAGGTATTTTTATATGTCGGTTAATATATAAATGCTTAGTTATTGATATTTTCTAACATTACATTACATATTATCTAACAGATTAGTAGTTATGTATTTTTGAGCTAGCGTAACTTTAAAACTATTGTCTTTAAACTATAGCAATTTTAAAAGAATCAATATTTATGAAGCTGCTAGAGATCTCAAATTTATTCTCACTGTGACAGGGTACGAAATGGCTCAGAAATAAAATCGGTTGTCTGTAAGTCCATGACAGCATGTTTACGCCTTATCAATGTTATTGATTTTCGGTCACATTGAAATCTTCTTAAATAGGTACCTAATTCTAAAAATATTTTTTCTTCATCTAATCCAAAGTCATTAAATTTTTTAATAATTCAGTCTAATTTAGTAATATAAGTGTTCCATTAGCAAGTAATGTGTTATCACAAAAAAAAAATATAGCAACGAAACGATATAAATACGCCACTCTCAAGTGCATCCATTAATTACATCGCCTCGCTTCAGATACCAAATGCCCTAACCCTACATTAAACGCCTAAGATACCCGACTACTTTGTTCTCAGATGTAGAACGAATATCACTGCTCTAATAGCCCGAGAGCTATACGGTTTCACTGTATGAAAAAACAACAATATATCGGTATCAGCAAATTTTGTGCATCAAAAATTAAGTTAAGTAATTATACTAAGTATTCTATAATAATACACCTACACTTATTAACGCGACGGTAGAAAATATTAAAAACAAATCTATAAAAAATCCGTAAAAATCTAGCGAAAACACTATAAGAATTATTTTCTTTATGATATACTACTTCTATTTATGTTCTTTGTAATATATGAAAATCAACTTATTTTAGTTACGGTAACTTAATAATACAATCAATTATTAATATCGTAAAACATAAAAATGCATTACGCTAATGGCATATAAGGTATCATTACAGTTAGGGTTTTTATATGCCTTAATTATATTTCTTGACACTTTTTATACTGAATCAACCCAAAATACCTAAAGCTGTAATAACTTTTGGAATTAATGTGGCAGCCAAATGCACTCTGTAGACTATTCATGAAGGTCAAATTAACTACTACTACTACCTATTAGATATTTTTTTTCTCATTTCCCGTTGCATATATTGTTCGATTCTGGTCATAAGTATTAAAATAGACTTAAACATAGAAGTACTCATCATAAAAATACTGATACCCTGTTTGCTGCAAAAATTCACCAGTTTTCGGGCACATCATTTTTTTCCCAACTTCCGGTCTTCAGAATCGGAAATTTTAAAAATATAGGTTCTATAAATCACATAATAGGACCGTATAACAAAAATTGGCCAGTTATTGAATTATTTCCAAAAAAAACGTATCGTTCTCGGGCTATAAGGGCGTGAAACGTATGCAGTTTCATTCTACTCAATCGACATACGACTTTCTGATTATTATAAAAGTACATACTCGATTCGACCGCATTCGATATGCGAGACCCAATTCCTTTGAAGATAAAGTTGTCTCTGGATATTGGCAGCGCGTTTTTGTCGGATTCGTTAAATTTATTTGTTATATAGTTACTGTATACCTAATAAGTAAAATATTCTAAACGTAGTACGTAATGTAGCCATTTCAATTGCAATTATTAAGTACCTAGTTTTACTTTAAAACAAACTAACCGGCCAAGTGCGTGTCGGGCCACGCGCAATGTAGGGTTACGTAGTTGTCCACCCGTTTCTTTATGCGGACTTAAAAGTTCCCTTACTTATATTTATTATGTGTTCTAACAACGTTATCTGAGTAATGATCATAATCGATGTTCGAAAGTAAGATTTTTCAACACTTCTTCAGTTCGGCTATTATCTACTAGTTAACTAGTCTGTATACTCGTAGCTGTGCTATTTTTTCTTTTAAATTCTGAGGTTCCCATAAAAAATATTTTTCAAAAAAAAAATTCTAGCCTTTTTTTGGGGTAGTTGATATGTATACCTAACCTACGCCAAATTACAGCTTTCTACGAGTAGTAGTAACGGTTACTGAGCCAAGCCGCGTACAGACGGACGGACGGATGGACGGACCTGGCGAAACTATAAGGGTTTCTTGTTTACTACTGAACCCTAAAAACGATCGTCGATTTAATTAAGCCCGTTGGTAGCTTTTTTTTCTTTAATTTAGAATTAGAATAGTCATGTTTTTTGAAACAGTAGGTACAGTCAACAGCAAATGTGATGATCATTTTAGTACTTTGTCGCACTAACGTAACAATACTGCGACAATTGAGATGCGTCATAGTAATGAAAGTGACAAGGTACTAAAATGATCATCTACTTTTGCTGTTGACTGTACCAAGATTAGTACAATACATATGTTTTAGATACTGGGTTCCTTGTTACATAGTGAACTAGAGAAAATAGGTTTAGAAAAGTTGGCACACATTTTTCCACGATTAGTAGAAACTCGTTATTTTATTAGCCACAAAACGTGAAAGTGTTATTATTTTTATTATATTTGTATTATGTTATTTTTTTCATAGTGATCATTCACTTCCTTGATTCGAAAGTACAATTGGATAACCTTTGTTTAAATAGTTTATATTAAGTTAAGTTATAAAAAATCTTTGCAAATTAGGCACATGAATTGGCAACCCCCGATAAAAAAATCCTACGTAAGTCCTACCAGCTCGTGTCTAGGTACAAAAAAAATCGTACATAGCTGGAAATCTCATCCCTACGAATATTTTAAATATTGTAGAAAAATATAAGTATACCTATTTGGCGTCGGGCTTCTGATAGACTTTTGATGACTCTAGTTTGCTATTTTCTTACGTTCGAGGTAATCACAATGTTTTCATCACATTTGTAAAGAAATAAATAACTCCAGAACTGATCAAAATTAAAGAAATTGACAACTTCACCCCCAGTATCAGTGCATGGCCGCCGAGAGGACCGCGTAGCTTCAATATTGCAAGCTTCAATCCAATCACAAAGCAGTATTCTTGCGGCGCGCGGCCTTCTAGATTTGACAGCTTCAAAATTTCAACTAATCACAGAGCAGTATTCTTTTCGTGCGCGGCCAACTAGATTTTTTAAAACTCATAACTCCCTAGGGAGTTATGAAAGTCCATAACTCACGGAGGAGGTAAATCGGCTATAACTGCTCTATACGCCTGCGTAGAATAAGACCCTTAACGAGCAAGTGTGATGAAAAGGTAATTCTCACATTATCTGACAGCAACAAGAGCTGAAAATTATCTGACTCTCTAGTATTAATACAAAAATACAAATAGGCTCTTCATCCATACATTTTCGACCTCAATGCTAGCATTTAATTATACCTGCTCGTACATTATTGTACGCTGATTTTTAGGGTTCCGTACCCAAAGGGTAAAAACTGCACCCTATTACTAAGACTCCGCTGTCCGTCCGTCCGTCTGTCTGTCACCAGGCTGTATCTCAAGAACCGCGATAGTTAGACGGTTGAAATTTTCACAGATGATGTATTTCTGTTGCCGCTATAACAACAAATATTAAAAACTGGCCGAGTGCGAGTCGGACTCTTTGCCGTCTTTATAGATAATGGTACGGAACCCTTCATGCGCGAGTCCGACTCGCACTTGTTTGCACTTTATTAAATAAGGATAACACACAATTGAAAATAGCGGTTTACAGGCTATTAGTGACAAACCGGGGCAAAAATAAACTTGCTTAATTGTTAAAACGCATTTTTATGCGAATTTTAACTTGTTAAGCCGCTATCATGAAATTAAACTGGTTTTAGAGCTTTCTGCAGAATAATTAAACTTTCATTTAATATAATTCCAAAACGTATTATAGTCACGTAATTATATACGTAATTTATTTACTTTATTATCAACTAAAAACTCCTTTAGACGCCATTTTAACGGTGAGATAAACTAATCGATAAAAATAAATCTGCCGATAAGAGCTTTCTATCAGTACCGAATAATCGTGTTGAAAGTAACCAGTCAGGCCAAAAGCGGCTTGAGTACCAAAAGATCCCCAAAAAGGTTAACTTAAGAGTGCCATATCAGCCCCATAATTCTCGTACGAAAGATAATGATGTTCTTACGAAGTTGTTTATAGTTTTTGGGAATGTTGGCAACAATGTAAATACGAGTATGTATGTATCTTAAATTAGTACAGTATGTAGGTGTTGGTAAGTGCATTTTATCTCATTTGAAAGATGCAAAGTGTAGTTTAGTTTCGTGTTTTTTTAATTATTAATCTGTTACTAATTGACCGAGTGAAACGAAGGCCTCCGTTTCAGCTTCGGCAAAAATGCTTTCGTATGTCTGGATTTCCGGGTGTTCTGCTCCACAGGTCACATTTCTCAACCAGTTCTCGTGATTTTGTGAGCAGGGTTGATAATTATTACACCCCGTTATCTATTGCTCAATTTGGGGGCAAGTGATGGGGCAGACCACCGGGGAATGGGCAGCAGCATTCCTAGAGTGCGGTGGAGATACTGCGATCGCCAACCCGCATGCCAAGCGTGGCGATTATGGCATTTACCCCCCATGAAATTGGGGGAGGCCTATGTCCAGCAGTGGACGTCCTAGGGCTGATGTGGTGGATGGGGCAGTTGCGATACTAGAGTATTCACAAAAGAATAATTTTATTTTGACAAATAACTCTTTATATGTAGATAAATATGAATCGCCTAATTATGTGAAGCAACATCTCTATTTTAGCTTGCCCCCAAAAATAGAGCATTAGATAAAGGGGTGTAATAATTATATAGTTTTCTTTTATCGAGTAAGTTTTCGAAAAAAAAATGCAAAATTTACAGCTCACAAAGCCACTAGTAAACTAAATAGGTAGGTACATATCCTGCTACCTATAGTACCTACCTATTTCCTTAACGACAGGAAAAATCTCCACAATTTTTAAATTTGGCTAGCATTTTCCATTACCTACTTTAAATCTTATTATACAGAATATTTATCATTTTAATTAAGTTTAAATAAATTATATGCTTAATAGCTTATAAAGTGCATGTTGTATTTTATATAGGTATTTACTAAGTTTTTAATTGACTTTGTTACAACATTTTGTTTTTGTTCTAAACTATAGTACCTGTCTATACTCGTACCTGCATCGATATGATCTTTTAAATTAATTTTACTCGTAGGTAAAAAACGAGTAAGTTTTATTATCTACTTGTCACGGTTACTTTATGTCAGTAAGGCAGAACAAGTCTCAAAAGTAAAATTCAAAACCTGTCCGCGATAACGCAAAGTGAATTTAATTGGGACAAATAGGTACCTATCTCATTATTTTAATCGCATTTCATGTGTTTTCAATACTTGAAATAATCAGTAATCTTTGTTTTATCGACTGCAATAACTCGTTAAATTTCATTACGTAAATAAGTAGATAAATAACAGAATTATCTTAGTTTTTATACTTTTAAATCAGTTTATTTTAACATCAAAAGGAAATCGTTAGGTATTTGAAAACGGGCCAAGTGCGTATTGGGTCCTGTGCAATATAGGGCTCTGTAATTGCCCACCCTTTATATTATACATACATACATACATAAACTCACGCCGTAATACCATGGGGTAGGCAGAGACCAAAGAACGCCAAATACTACGGTCCTTACATACTTCTTTCGCTTCAATCACATCCATACATCTTCTCATACATGCTCTTTATATTATGAGGACTTAAAAGCTCACAAACTTATATTTAGTACATATATGTTTCACACAAAGAACGTTACCTTTTAAGTAATCAATTCGAAATGATACGAAAGTTTGCTTTTTCAGCTAGCTTACACATTTCTTAAGTTTGGCTATTACTCGTTAACTAGTAATGTCTAATTAGCCGTTATAGTTTTGATAGGGCGTATACTGCTGATGACTGCACGATTTAAATATTGTTAAAACCGTAACGTCACATACAGCGTTCTATGATACACTCATACGTCAGGACTCAACATAGTACGTATCTACATGAAAAAAAAATCCTCACAATAAGGAATTTCCGCCTTTCGTTGATTCAAATAAAGTTTATCTATGATTAACCTAAAAACGGAGAGCTATGGTTCGATTGGCTGGCGGGGTCGGCCATGTTGCGCCGCGCGTGCGCCGTGCCCATCCCGCGCACATGGTGCGACGCCACCGTGGTACGTGCACTGCCACTAAAAATAAACATTGACTCACCAAATTTCATTCAAACTAACTTTGTAGAGTTCAAACGTACTACGTTTTATTGTCAAAATTATTATATAAACGTTACGATGAATAAATTTCGACGAGCCTCCATCTCCGCCATTTTAATTTCGGCCGCCGTGTGTCACGTCATAGGCACACACCTGCTCGGATATTTCTGTCTCTCTTGAGACAGATTTTTTCCTGGATCGTTTGGGACATTTTTATACGCCGGCATTAGAAACAAATCAAGTATAATAGTCATTTTCAAAGCAAAAACAAGTCGATTATAGGCCATTTCATATAATTTCAGTGAGCTACGAGGCTGTTATTATGTTACAGTGGCTTTGATCATGAGGTATTTTATAAGCGGTGTAATTGATGGGGGACATATGCCCGGACTGCTGGACGTCTCTAAGCTAAATGAAATGTTTTAACACACACTTCTTCATAATGAGTGCGTGACATTTTCGGAAATAATTCATTAAACGTCTCGTTTTTAACCGGAATATGAAAATAGGAAGATAAAACTTTTTTAAGGATTTTAAACTAATACATATTGTTTGATTGGATTGATACGAACTCTCAAAGAGTTTGATCCCAATGTGTTTTAATTTTATTATAAAAAAAACCGTCAATTTCTGTTCGCGTCTAATTTTCACCAAATTTAGATATTATAGGAATAGGTATATTTCGATTACCAGCTTACATAAAAAAAACATGTTGCTTATGTAACAACTATATGTATGCCTAAATAATGTAAAAGAAACTGTACATACTTACGCTTTATCGCTATTGAAACATTCAAGCAACAAAGGCCCAATGCACATTGAAATTGTCTACATATGAGAATAAGATTTTTTTTGAAGGATCTAAGGTAATATGCGAGCAACGTAACGCTCTGAACTTAAACTATTTATTAGAAGGTAGAGATCTACAAACACTAAGCAACGATGGTTCTTAGTCCCAATATGTATTACTTGTTTTAAAATCTATAAAAAAAAAACAACAATGAATTCGTAAACTTTTTTGTTTCTTATTCGTATCAATTTTGGATATTGACATCAGAAATATATTTCAATTATCTACCTACTTAGGTAGCTACATAAAAAAAACTGTTGCTTAGGTATCAACTACATATATCAGATCTTAATAATGCAAAAGAAACTGCTTGTACGCATTATCGCTATATTGTAACATTTAGGCAACAAGGCCCACCACTAATTTGTCTGGGAATACAAGTTCCAAACCTCATGCAAATGAATTGTTTAAGCTCTTGACCGCCACGGATCTGACAATCTAATATATTATGGATTACTATTACTTATTCTGTGATTATGATCATGTATTGATGATGTTGGTGTGTAAGCCTTTCCATTGGTTGTTTCTACTGGGAGTACGGGATACTGTCATGTGGCGGTCAAGAGGTTAAAAAAATCTTCTATATTATTTTTACTGACCGAGCTTTGATACTTCAGACACCTTTAACCGAGCGGTAAAGCACGCAACATTCAACCTGGAGGTTGCGGGTTCAAAATCGGTGCTCGTACCACTGGCTTTTTCTAAAAACTCATGTAAGTACCTACAAAACATAATTTGATACTTAACAGTTTATACTGAAACTGTTAAATATCAGTGTATACATAGTTGTCTAGTACCCATAGTAGGTACAAGCTTTGCCTAGTTTGAGACTAGGTCGATTTGTGTAAGATTGTACCCCAATATTTTTATTTTATTTTATATTTAATATCATTGAATGAAATAGCTAAACTCGTTTTAGTAACTGCTTTCAATACGTCCTGTATGCAAACGACTTACAGTATGTGAAATCAATGGCAAGAAAATATACACTTATACTAGTTTGACACATCAATGTGACATTCATTAAGGAAACATTTCGGTAGGTAAATAATTCAGTCTGCGGCTTCTTTTAGGCAAAACCCCTCTTTTTGATTCATATCAATTAAAACGATTGGAAACAAAAATAAATAAAAATCGGCCTCCTAATCCAAAACATAGCTTAACAGGAAGGAGACTCCATTACTCAAGAATAATGTGCAGGTGCAAAAAACATTCCGAATGATGCATCCAATAGGTATGTCGAAGATTTAAAACTAATTAAACAAAAACTACGGCATCTTTTTTACCAGAGGAGTTTTCGTTTTTAGGTATCGTAATTAAATTTAATTGCACTATAACAGAAATTCAAGCAAAATGTTTTATAACATTAAATACAAAAGCATTCATTTAACTGTAATTTTAGTATTCACTTCTTTGTAATTTTAATTAAATAAGCTCTCACATTAATTGCTACGATACACCTAGTTACTCATTTTTATACCAATATACCGACCTCGGTTGTGAATTAAAACCGCGTACTTGGCTTTCTATTTTTTTTAATATAATCAAGACTTCAAATTTATCCAAACGTTCAAGGTACCATAAATAAAATAAAGTAATCCGTATGTCAAAATAGCTAACCGGTTATTAAGGCTTAGGTCGTAAAACCGCGAGTCAAATAATTGTACCATTGTATGCAAAACGTACAGGCACTTTAGTTCTGTAATGGACTGATGTTTTTGAGTACTAAGTGGACCGCACAGAAGCCAACGCAATGTAGGCATTAACAGCCTAACTGTAAAGATATCTAGAAATTGTCCTAGGTTAGTTTTACGAGTTTCGAACTACCTAATCGAAATTTAAACTTTTAAGCAATAAATGAAGTTGTTTAATTATGCGCAATTTAAAAAGCGGATTTCTTATTGTAGTGGAACACAGGTTTAGGTCATATTTAACATAAGAAGGACAATCAACCTTTGAGTGAATAATCAATATAATCATGAATAAACAAGAGGCCTAATTGATGTGATTTAATTATCTACATAATTTAGTGGACAATCTTGCACAAATCAACCTACTTGTAGTTCCAAACTAAACAAAGCTAGTATTATGTGTACTAGGCGACGAAATAGATACCTGACCCAGATTCGAACCCGGGACCACTAGCTTCGTAGGCAGGGTCACCACAAATTATGGTAAAGTGGTCGTCATAGGTATATTTGTTAAAGTTACTGTACTGGTGTGGCAACATTGCCCGCTTGTGCCCCGTCCACCGTTACAATACCTTCAACGTCTCAATAAAATTATGATAGTTTTTAGATTGGAAATGCGTGGTTTGGTAGTTTTTTCTAGTATCCAAATATGAAGACAATATTTGCCACGTTCAGGCAAATTTGCCATGCGGTTGATGTAACGCAAGCGCGTATCTATCTACCTTCAAATGTATTTTTTCCATTTCTAATTCACAGGGATATAGTTTTCAGAGTCGGAGTAGATAGATGTAAATAAGTTTGGTACTAAGCAGGTATAAAATGGCAGGTATGGTACCACGAGGGCCCGCCCAAAACACCGACGGCTCGGGCGGCCGACGGCTGTAGTTTTTCAAAACTAAATATTTCATTTAGTTCTCTTATTAAATATGCCGTTATTTTATAATTTGCCAATTAACTGATTCAGAATTGTAACCAAAAATGATTCGTGTTTCATGCGTCAATTAACTTTCTTCTCTTTTGTGTACTTCTTTAGCGAGCAGTAAAGCGTATTGTACCAATCTGCTTATAATAATTAGTATTAGGTGCTGTAGCTGTGTAGGTACTTTAACGGATTGTATAAATTGTCATTTAAATGGGCAATAATAATATTTAATATTATTATTACCCACTTAATTGTTATGTTCAGTAACCTAGTTATAATTCAGTAAAAACCTAAATGTCGATGATAATGCTATTAATTGTAATTTTATGACTTAAGTAATTATATGGCCACCGTTTATTTTATTGTATGAATGGTAATTCGGCACTTAATGCCGTAGATAACAACGTCAATAACAATCAATAATTATGTGTATTGTATGCCTACCAGTTTATGTAGTAGGATTATAGTCTAATACTTATTTGTCTACAGTATATAGCATTTTTTATACAACCAAATATATGTGGGATTTTAGAAGTAACTTTAGTACCTACTTACAAATTACAGTTTAACCTATGTAGGTAGAGTACACAGGATAACATTGAATACCTACCTTGCCATGAAACTTTTTACCATGAAACCCATTAAGATGCCATAGGCGCGTCTTGTTTTAATTTTATATATTGCATACTTTATTGGTGGTTGGTTATTTTTTAATTTACTTTGTGTAGCTCTGTATTTTAAGTTTTTACATGTGCGCAATATATTGATTTATCTATATTTATAACTCTAATAAAACTAAAATAATAAATGAAGGCATTATTTAGATAGCTAAATAATTCTTATTGGAATTTTGCTGCCATTAAACGAGCGTGCCAATAAAACTCATGCATTAGTATATACAACATGAAGCGATCTAAAATAAAATATATAACTGCTGTATTACATCTACGTTACCTACCTACCTAGAAGGTAACTCAAAATAATATAGTACGACACATACATATGTAACTATCTACAAAAATACGACGAATTCTGATTGTATAAATAAAAAATAACGTCTTTTCCAGGATAAGAAGCACACTCTTGCAAGGAGGAAAACATTTACCGGTGATGGACATCCAGGGGTACCGCGGTATGTCCGGCAGGGGCTGCGCCGAGGGCTGCGAGCAGGCGGCGCCCATGGCGTCCACGGAGGCCGCCGAGGCGGCGGAGGCGGCCGACGCCGCCGCCTGGTGGTAGAACTGCGCCGCCGCCGCCATGCTCGCCGACGCCGCCGACACCGCTGCGCCACCGTTGTGCTGCCCCAGCGCGTACATCGGGTCCGCGCCCACCGCGCTCGGGTACCGGCAGCTCTTGTCGTCCGCCGACAGCCCGCCTCCCGCCGAGAACGGCACCGAACCCCCGAACTGTTGGTGATGCGACACGTATGGGTACATCCTCGCCGGCGCCCCGGGCGAGGCTGACGAAGAACTCGATGATCTCTGAGGACTCCCGTTCCCTGGCGAGCCGGCTCCCAGCGCCGCCGCCCCCAGCCCTCCCGACAGCGACGAGCTCAGCGACGTCGACAGCGACGACGACAGCGACGAGGACAACGACGCCTCGATCGGCGACGCACCAGCGCCCGCGAACAAGTTCTGATGATGGAACTGCTGGTGATACTTTGGGAGCATGCTATCGATGATGAACTTGGAACTCATCGCTCGGCGACGCGGCGCGCGACGATCGCCTCGCGGGAGATGCGTTTATCGCCGGGCGATTCGGATCGATTCTCGCGCGTGCACTACTATGGCCGCGAATCGTTTATGACCCGCGTATGAGGCTCTACGACTCCGAATTCCCCGTCGCGTCGTGGCGAGCGTTGCCGCTGCCGCGCGCCATTGAGGCGGCGCGTGCGAGCGGGACGGAGGTAATCGCAGCCGACGCGCCGGAACCCTCTCCGTCTCATTAATTCCTACCTGCGTAGCTTATATTAGAAAGAGATAAAAGCTATTCGCTAACGACTATTCGGACGGCCATTGTTCGTAATGGCGCCTTACTCCCCGCACCCCCTTGCTTTCCTCGTCTACGCCAATAGTGATCCCGTGTAGAACATTCACCGCCAATCACAAACCATTCCGGCACTTCTAAATGTCAAAGTGAATGGCTTTAAGCAAAATTGCACCATTACGTTCGGAATTAGTGATTTGGTATTGTTTTGTAACTGTTTAATTTTCAGGTAGTAAAAGTGCAGTTATTTATAATTGGCACTAACAATATCGTAAAATATTCAAACACTTGATGCATTTAAGTACACAAGACGGCTTACAAAGTATAATTTATTTTCTAACTATAAGTGCAACAAGGTTATTAATTCAGATTTTTTTTTCATATTTAAAAAAAAAGTGGTTCTTAAGTGTTGATGCTATTAAGAAATGCTTTTATATGTATTAATGACTGACTAATTTATAGTATCCACAAAAAAAGCAATAACGAGAATTATACCTAACTTTTTCGTCTATTAAGGTTAATAATATTTTATATTTCATTCCTTCGTACCTCATTTATCTGTAGATACTTCCTTACAGGTTCGACAAAATAATTTATAATGTTTTGTCGTTGTACTGCTTTTAAAAAAAATCATGAAACTTTTTGTTTATTACATAATTATTTAATAAATGTAATCTGACCTGAGAGAAAGTTTTGCTCCAGCGTACTAAACTAACCCTTTCTTGAAAACTGTATATGTTTATAAAATTGAAATAAATATTAATAGAATATATAGAAACAGCAAAATTTTAAAAAAAAATTATTACCTAGTTATATGATGCAATAAATGATCAAAACAAAACACCCATTCATTGACCTGTTATTTTGTTTAAAGATAATCATGTCACCCATTGGCTGTATCGTTTTAAGTCCACAATAAAACTGCTCATAAAATCTATTTAATAACCACTAAACGGTGAAATAAAATCATTCAAATAAGAATTGCACCGGACTGCTTTACGCGGGCCACGTGGCGGAACGGGTATCACTCATCCCGCTCCGACAGACGTCCCGTCTTCGTCGCACATTTCATTCATGCACGTGGGTCGTAACAAAAACGTACGCATGTGCGAGATCATACTTTATAGCTATTAAAATAAAATCGTTTATGGTGTGAAAATTTTATTTATTTATTACCTTTTTGATGGGTCGGTATCTTTAGTGCATGGTTTTTATAGGCTTAAGTTGCCTTTTCAGCTTTATCAGGTCTGCGGTCCGGGCGTGCGGTAGTAGAACATTGCATAAGTATAGGTTTTATGTTGTTATTGTGATGTTTTTGCCGTAAACGTATGGAATGGTTGATATGGGCAGTTAGGGTCATTTTGTTTATGGGAGAGATGCTTGTTACTGACCAGTAATTGTTTATTTGGTAATAAACGCGACTAGGTCATTTATTAGGTACTACTAATAGGTATTAAGATGTCAAACTCGCATTGACTTGTAACTGACTTTATAGGTGGTTTTTAAGTTTTTTATATTACTAACGTATCAAAATATTAGTACTATTACCTAAGTATAGTAGTCAGAAAAAAAAGCTTAAGTAGAAAATTATAAAACCAATTAACCTATTTTTTGGTCAAAAACCACGACATCTTAGTAAATAATATTTAATTGCAAATATATTATATGTTGCAATAATTTATTGAATATAAGGAGATACCTGAATGTCAAGTAAGTTTTTTTTTAAATACCGATGTGGATTTCATGATACTAATAATACGACATATACCATAAAATTAAAAATAAATATTATATATTAAATTTAATATATTTATACCATTTAATAGAAAAAATCTCAAAACAGAAAGATCCTAATAAAAGTACATTTTTAATAAGATAGGTTCAGCAAAAGAAAGTGGGAAGCTACTCTTATTGGATTTCTTTTACCCGGGTCATGACCGGGTTATTCCAATTTAAGCTTACGGTACCCATTTAGTGTCAATACGACAATATAGTTTAGTCTACACCACTTAAACCCTTATTCATAAAACTTAACAAACCTCTGTTTTAATAATATACCGTCAAACTTGCCTACTTTGCCCACTTTTATCGTAAAAACCTGAATTTCTTGTTTTTGCTAAGATAGGCTAATGTTTTTTCACTTGTCGTGTCCATTTTAATCATATACATGCGTTTAAGTATAAAAATAAATATTGTTTAAATCAACATTTGATTCACTCATATATTTTTCGCGGACAAAGTTACCTGGACTTCTGCCAGCAATTATTTTTGACGAAACTATAGATACTATATTTTATAAATGTTTAGTAAAAAAAAGTTCGGACAAGGTTCAATCCAAAATTTTTGCAAGCGTATTAAAAAATGTATTGGAATGCAGTTTAGTTTTTTTAAGTATAGGATGGGTTTCGTTTGTGTAAATTTTCCTATCTACATACTTACTTGGGTGCCTACTTTTTTAGAGCATTTTCCCTTCAAAACGCGATAAAGTTATTAATCCTGTATAATGTGTCTTTTTCTTAAATAGCAACCAATTATAGTTCCTACACCTTTTTTTTAATTACATAGGTGGCTAACGAGCAGACGAATCGCCTGATGGTAAGCGATTAGCGCCGCCCATGGACACTCGCAACACCAGAGGGGTTGTAAGTGCGTTGCCGGCCTTTAAGATGGGAGTACGCTCTTTTCTTGAAGGTTTGAAGGTCGAATCGGTCCGGAAATACCGCAGGCGACAGTTCATTCCACAGTTTAGCTGTGCGAGGCAAGAAATTTCTGGAGAAACGCACAGTTGAGGAATGCCAACCATCTAAGTGGTGAGGATGGAAATTTTGTCGCGTTGGGCGATGGCGGAAGGAAGCGGCAGGGATTAATCCGAACAACCGTGCTTGTACTATTACTTATTCTGTGACCGTGCACCGGTGCAGCACTAGATCAATGTATGAACGAGTGAAAAACATTTTTTTTATGATGTCATACGTTTGTGTTTACGTGTTTTTTTTTTGATCCGACTGACCAGCCATTGGCCTTAGTCTCACCTGATGGAAAGCGATGACAAGGCCTAAGATGTTGCTCACTGATTCAGTAATAGCCTATTCACTCTTGTCTTCTAATCAATCGAATTTTGCAAATGAAGTACGAAGCAGTGTCACCAGCACTTCAAAATTGACATTTTGGTCCTTTGTCTGGTACTTTAGGTAATAGTACTGATATGTCCTATATAGTACCTATAGATATCTTTACTTAGCACTGGGACACTAAAGTAAGCACCAGTTGAAAACGAAATAAATGGAAACAAACAAACACATGACATGTAATATGTCACATTCAATACATTGTTAATTTTTTTTCGTTTTCAACTGGTGCTTACTTTACATACGTATACTTACATCTTAAAATAATATTAATCCTACAAATCTTATGTGAAATATTAACTACAAATTAATGGAAGATTATTGTACTTGATTTTATTTTATCTTAAGTAATCTTGGCACGCACCAGCAGCATTCATTGGCTTGTGAAGATACCACCTAACCCTAACGTGTTCGCTTTTTTCTTAACTTCGTACGAGGTCCGGAATTTCCGAACAGGCAGTATGTAAATGTCTACCTAGGTGGCAACTGAGAAATATTTAGTGCTGAACAATTCTTAAGAGGAAAGGGGTGGCACCAAACGCATTAAGTTGTAAAAATATACATCAATAACTTAACAAAGTTGCATTTACACGTCGTTGTTAATAAAAACTCAGTGTAAACCAGCCAGTAAGGCCAGGGTTGCTTTAAATAGGCAAATTTCCAATCGCAAAGAAAGCCGACAACGCATCACACCCTATTTTATAGACGATCGATGTTGTAAAGGCGGCTATTATGCAAGCCACAAAGTCGCAGGTGGGCGGGGCGCGTCCGTCGTAAAAGTGGTCGACTCCAGAGGAAATTTACAACTATCGCCTGCGAGATTTAACGAGCAGTTTATAGATTCGATGCTTTAAAATTCGAGGACACCGGGCAAGTGTCGAACGGGACAATTTCGGACACGCGATGTCTTTCCGATGCTACCGGAGTTCACACTTCTTGAATATATTTACTAAACTGGAAAACATATCAAAGTCAACATCGAAAATAACTATAACTAGCTATTGCCCGCGACATCATCCGCGTCTTCGCTCCTATTGGTCGCAGCGTGATGTTATATAGCCTAAAGCCTTCCTCAATAAATGGACTATCCAACACATTATAATTTTTCTATTCGAACCCGTAGTTCCTGAGATTAGCGTGTTCAAACAAACAAACTCTTCAGCTTTATAATATTAGTATAGATTAAATTCAATTCCATGGAGTCATATCGATCGAGTTTGAAGACAAGGATAGGCAGAAGACAAGTACATATTATACTGGGTGGAAGTTAGCCTTGGTATGTACTATACTTTTGCCAATAAACTATATTAATACCTATTCGTAACCGTTTTCGAGTTATAGCTTTTTTTACATCATCTAAAAAAACAGCATGTTTCAACCCTACATATAAGAAATCTAAATACTGAAATGGTAATGTTAAAACAATAGTGTGGTTACTAATATGTTTTTTTCTTTCCAACACAAGTTTCTAATGATTACAAGTCGATTGTACTTACATCATTTAAATGACAACACACTTTCAGGAAAGTTCGTGGTATTGTTCCTCCCTGTATATAGGTAAGTACAGTAATGAAAAGAGTACAATATATTTACTCTATATTCGTAGCAATCTTTTTCTCAGCCCCTGTAACATTAGAATTAGAACTATAATACTAGAATTATACGGGAAACCAGTTACTGACACCTCGGTTCCTATCCTAATCTCGGTGACTAATTAATAACTTGTTTCAGTACTACGTATGTAACTAATCATATCGATCGTGCATAAGAATAAGGCTCTGTATTGCCAGGAGATACTCGTAAGAGCAACTTGCCATTAATTCGTGACAATATACAAAAAAAAAAAAATTGGTATTGCACGAAATGGTTCCATCTCCGTGTTGTGCTGGCGAGCTTACCAGCGCTGATCTTCCGATGGAACCATCAAGTGATTTCCCAGCAGGTAACACATAAAAAAATAAAATAAACACTGTGTTACTACTTGTTTCTTGCATATGCGGTACGACAAAGTTATATGCGAATAAGCTATCTGAACGCGACAGTCCGAAAGTCCCCTCTGTCCCCGTAACATTAGAACACCCATAGACAGGAAGCAGTTACCGACACTTCGTACACTGTCAAATAATCTCGTGGCTAACTGTTGTATTAATTGAGGAGCTATTAACGTCAATATAAGAAACGGAGTGCCAATTTTCATTGGAATCGAGTAATTAAAATTCTAGTAAGAACTCATATTTCTTAGTGATAGTGAATTTGGCAGAAATTTTAATGAGATTAAAAATCAATGATCTATTCGATGTTCGTCAGATAAAGATATTTAATCGTATTTAAAAATGAGGAGATAATAAGTAACAGCATAAAACCGGCCAAGTGCGAGTCGGACTCGCAAACAAAGGGATCATCGTACAAGTGGATACAGAAATAATAGTACGAGTACATTACGATACAAGTGCAGGGAACAGGAAATTCGCAACGAGTGGTGATAAATTGAAACACGACCGAAGGGAGTGTTTTAAATCGACACGAGTTGCGAATTACCTGTTCGCACGTGTATCTTACAACGTTTTACAGTACATATGGCTCTTTAAGGTGTCGACATATGCACGTAATCTGCTGATTACCGCACTCGTGCGGTAATGTAGCACCATATGTACTGTAAAACACGTTTTTGTATGATTTTTCGGAATGTTGCTCCTTTTTCATTTTAAATTCAATTTATTATTTATTGTTTGGATCAATCAACTATTTATAGTTATTATTCTGTCGTTACCCAGGAGAAAATATGTCACAAACACATACAAAAAACAAGACATGGACTTCTAACAGGCTTAGAAGGTGATCCATAAGAAATAGGGTTTAAAATATCAATAAAATCTTATATATCTACTGGATTTAAACAAATAATTTTACGTTTTAGCCGAAGGTAATTGCCATTCGGCTTTGCATGGAACCATGGAAACCACTTAGGTACCTAATGGTTCATATAAAACCACAGTAATACATACGAGTACCTATTCTGTAAAAACATCAACTGTCTACCAACGGTTCATGAGGTGCAGCCCGCTAACAAATACCGACGAACAGCGGAGACTTAAGTAACCGGATTCCGTTGACACCCTTTGAATACAACGCGAAATCTTAAAAAAGGAAACAAACCAATCCCAGTATTGAGACAATTCTTTAATATATTTATACCACACCTTGCCAAAAAGCGCGTTTTCCGCACGCTGCGCGTCCGGAATAACCCAGTTTTTGGCCAAGTGGTGACGTAAAATTGTGTACAAAACACGGGTCGTAAAACAGAAAGGCCTTTCTCGCATATTTATGACCCTCGCCTGCGGCTCGGGCCGCAAACATCTGCGATATCGGCCTTTCTTTGTTTTACAACCCTTGTATCGTAAATAGCTATTTCAGCACTAGTATGCAATGTGATGATGGATGAACATGTATAGAGGTAGATAATAAGTTTACAACTAACACCTACGAGTATATGTCTAAAACAAAACTGACACTAGTCATATTCTAGGAACACTTATAAGATAATTTTCTGCTATTATAAAAGTTACGTTAGCAGGGGAAGTCCGGGTACGAGTATTAGAGACCTATAATCTTATTCTGAAATAAATTAAATAACTGTACAACATGTATAGGTACTTAACTTTGCAAATAAAGCGATTTTAAGCCGTTACATTACACGATATCAAAAATTGTCTACTTTGCCCAGATATCCTGGTAAAGCATAGCAATTCCGAGAAATTCATGCATTCATTTCAGTAGATTTTTCAATAAATTTTGCAGAGCCTTTAAATTATTAGCAGCACCTTAAACAACACCTAAAGGAATTAGGTGATTGGCCACTGTTGATATCTTAAATAGGTATATATGTAACTTGGCATATGTCAACTAATCGGGATTCGAAACCTGGACTTCCGGCTTGACTACCAACTAAGCCAAAGTGGTCGTAAAAGATATAGTTGTATATTTATACTAGTCAGTCCCAGTTTTGTACTCAATTTTTATATCTCATAAGCGTACTAAGGGTGTATTTTCAAGGCACGAATGTTACCTAAAGATGTAGCAACATATTTAGGATACCTATTCTTAATGTATCAACACGACCAATCAACATCTCAAGGTAAGTCATGACTAATGCCTGGCATGAGATGTCACGAGAGAGTAAATAATTTGAACTGGGAATATCCTATATTATCCTATATTTTATCCTATATTTGCCTTAGGGTGTAGGTACTCTTTACCCCAACTTCCCCTACCATATCCATCCAGTCAAATCAAAGGTCATTTATAAAGTAGGTGCAAAGCTATAGTGCTATAGTGAATTATAAATTATAATACATACTTATTTATGAAATTAAATTTGCCTAGAGAATCTAAATGCAGAGGAAATTCGATTACCTATTTATGAAAAATGTTCACACAAAGATTTAAACTACATATTGACATAGTAAAATGGACTGTGAGTAAGGGACGTTTCTATGCACCTACAATTTACGGCACGCTTTTGGAGTGAATGAACTTGGAAGTGAGGATGCATATACGAGTATAATAAACTATAATGAATCCAGAAGGCGTGAGTCACTTTGGCAAAGTCGACCTGTATTATTGACACTTCAATGGGACTCGTTGATTATGGATACTTGAGTCACCATACTGCTAATCGTCCAATTGATACGAAGGTCTCCGCTTCAGCTTCGACAAAAATGATTTTGTATGTCCGGATGTCCAGATGTCCGGATTTCACTTACACTCAGAAAATTTCACGAGAATCGGTTGAGAAATGCAACCTGTAGAGGAAAGCAGCTGGAAATCCAAACAAACAAAACCATTTGGCCGAAATTGAAGCGGAGACCTTCGTTTCACTTGGTCAGTTAACCAGATAGGTAATGAGGGCCACAATAGTTTCTTTATATATTGTTAATATTAGATTCGGTTAAATGTTGTATCAAATATCACATGGTACTTACAAAAAAACGAATACCTAAGTAGTTCCATAAAAAACCTTTAATCCAATAATAAGCCAGTCATCCATATCAACACAAATAAAATCAGCCAAGAGCATGTTAGGCCATGCTCTAAAAAAATCAATAACACACAAAAGGCTATTAAAATACTTTCGCAGCGTTTCATACGTCTTTTACTATGAAGGGAAGACTTTTTACGATAATTCAAAAACAGCTTAACTAATCATGTCCGCTATAGTTTTCGTTAAAAGTCTTTATTAGGCTTTACTTTCATTTTTTTGGACCTATAGTTCAAAAGTTAGAGGGGGGGGACACAATTTGTTTTCTTTTGGAGTGAATATTTCCGAAAATATTCACTTTATCAAAAAATGTTTGATGTAGATCTCATTCATTTTGAAAGACCTATCCAACAACACCCCACGCCATAGGATTGAAGCAAAAAAAAAACATCCTTTGACTAACTTAACTATATAGTGCTCGATATAGGCTTAAACTGTAGCCTATTTAGTTAAATTTATTGAAGTATGAAGCCAAGATACTCAAAAAACGCTTCCTTTATGTAATTATTTCAAAGAAACTGAAACACGTGCCAGAAATTTTCGCTTTTTTCCAAACAACATGGGATTATGTTTATTTCTTAAGTGTATGTTTAATTGAAGCCATATTGTACTACATCTAAAATGGTGAATTCACATTTTTGCACATTTTTAAAAAGAATATACGACCAACATATACATATACAGTAGAATGTTTTTATTATTTAGCCAAAATACTATATTTTACTAGTTTATTTTTATTTTGGATGAGACCATGAGGCCCAAAGGCACCACTTTAGTATTAAATTGAAGATAATTTTATTCCCTAAAAATTCTTTTTTCATAACTTTTGCCTGCGAGCAATTAAATTAGTTCAGCCGGTACGAGTCTTAGAAAATGACACTAGCACAAAATTTTCACTAGTTATTTTTTTTTCTCGGCTTTGACTACCTATATTTTCGCTACCAATGGACCTAGAGTACTGCGGTTAAGCTCAAATTGTAGAAAATTTTGTTAGCTTTATTAAATTATAGCAAACATACTTAACATACATAGAGAAGTTTTTTAGAAAATACTGAAACAAGTGCCAAAACTTCCCAGTTATTAGAGCCCAAATATTTGAGCTTTTTACTTCTAAATACCTATACCGATGTTAATGCCGTGCTACCAAGTGTTAATCCCGTGCTACTACAGACCAAGATATACAACAAGATAGGAATGGTTGCTGCCAAGTAATAGATACATAAGATGTTTACTGTCCAACACAGCCGGCCCCTGCGCGGTGCGCGACTAAATAGGGGTGACGACTATGGGCATTGGACCGGCGAAGCTGTGCCAAGTACAATGCAGAGATGTTGCGAATGCAGATTCTTTGAAACCCGCAGATACAGATGTAAGATTAGGTATGTAAAACCAGTATATAATTTCACTCATATACCCTCCCTTTCTCATCCTTCACTCTACAACCCAAAGCCAAAACAAAACAAACTCGTCGCTTTTTGTCAATGTCTGTGTGCCTAAGCGCTCGATCGACGAATCACAACAACGTAACAAGATTTCTATTGGTAAACGGCGAAAATACCTTGCACGTGCCTAGTATTTAATGCGGAAGTACCGCTGTTGCGGATGAGGATGGAAATATCTGCAACATCCCTGGTACAATGTTCCCTACAAATCACTAAGCGTTCACCTCGCCACTCACCCCGAATGTATCTGGCCTCCGGGACACATAATAACAACATCTAGTCGGAGGTCTGACGCATTCGGTCAACTAGGGTGAGGTGAAACGTTGTACAATAAGCGTAGAAAGTCATCTATCACTTTTCGACTCTATTATTTGAGGGTTAAGGTCCAAAAGTGATAGACCACTTTATTGGCTGACTATTCAGATTACTAGAATAACTGCAGTTCCATACCGCCCGCTTGCCGTCCACCACGCAGGAACCGTCTTAGTTGAACGGTAGACTTTTAGTTTGTATTCAAATAAAAGTTAAAGTAATTAATTATTCATACCCACTTGATTTTAATGGAGTTAAGTATAATGTCCTCCACCAGCTCTTGATCTGATTTTTGGGACTTACCCAGTTCTCAGCATTGACATCATCACCTGTAACCAAAAAAATGCTTTTATTCCACACAGCCTTATTTATAATTTTAACTTTTTTATCATCAAGTTGGAATACTTGTAAATGGTGAAATATTGTCCATCATTAGAATGCCAGTAACTATAAGAAAATCTTATTAGATTTTGTTTTCCCCTACATATTCGTCTAGCCATCATCATCACCCTAGAGTTATCCTAGTACAGTTGCATCCTGAAGGATGCCCCGGGTCTGGTCCCAAATGCCAGAATTGGCGTAGGTATGCACCTGTTTTTACGGAAGCGATAGCCATCTGGCCTCCCAACCCAATCGGGACACCAAATGCAGACCTTATTGGGATTAGGCTTGTCAAGTGAATGTGCAACTTTACTTGTAGAAGTTCTTAAATATTAGGTAAGCCGCCCGAAGGCCTCTAACTTGGCTTTACGACTGCTGCTATGATAAACAGCAGCCTACCAGCAGCCGTAGTCAACGGTCTAACGTACCTTTTCGAAGCACTCAAAGGATCATTTGCAAGATAAAATGTATTGATTTACTAATATTTGAGCTGACTTGGGATCTAACCGATCTTTATAAAACCTAATCATTGAGCTCCAAGATCCATAAACACCAACAGCGTCCCAAAAAAAAATACTAAGTAGAAATAAATACCAAACCTTTCTGCTTTATAATACCGGCCTAACTCATCATGGCGTACATAAGCAATATCTTATTTAGCTATTCCTGCAGGGTGGTAAGGGTAGGTAAGTAGGAAATTTTAATTTCACGTCTGGCCCGGCCGGGGCGAAGAATTTGTGTGGCATAATAAGTGAGATTGTTGCAAAATTTGCTACAAGAAAAAAAAAGAGGGCTCGCGGCGCGGCGCTCCGAGCGATGGCTTAGCATGGATAAGCTAAGAATATTTTCCCTTGTATAGATTGGCCTTAGTAAATTTGTATTTAGTGGTTTTGATTCTTTTGTAAATTTTCATGTTATGTGCTATTAAGTGTCACACATACATAAAAAGATTATCATAACGGTAACGTTAACATTACGTTAGTTTAAATTCTAATATCCTTTCTACAAAGATTCTGAAATGGTTTCAGTGTTACTACTGACCCTAAACTTGTATCCACGTGTGATTTAAAATAACCATTTCAATAAACCCATCTACAGTGAATCTGACCTTCGACACAAGTTGGCTGACATATATCCTAACACGAATGTTTACCTGGAGAGGTCGGCTACCTTCAAACGTTACGACCAACATGATACCAAATAAATAAATAAAAATGTATGTATGTAGATAGATTGCATAACCTAATGTGCTTTCAAAATAAATAACTTTAACACATTCAGCGCCGAGAACCCGATTGTCGAGTACTCTGTTCGTAGCTGCTACGAGCTACATACGAGCAATACGTGGCTACGGCCTACGAGCGTAGCGCGTAGCACTAGCCTGCAATGAAAGTGATAAATAATGCTAAACATGACCTCGCAGTATTGAACCTCCCGAACCTTTACCACAATAAAGCTTTTGTGAAGGCCTCTACGCAGCGCTACGCAAAGTTTGCTACGCCGCGCCGTAGCAATAATAGACACAACTAATTGTCATTTCTTTTTAACAAATCTGATAACTGCAATATTGTTATGAAAATATTGTAAAAAATAAATAAAGTGTTATAGACCAGCGTACTTACAATTAACATTTTAGCTAATCGTTTTAGCTTGAGGTTTCACGATTTACATTTTGTTAAGGGCGTACAGTGAAAAATATCGCGCTCTTTGAAACGCCGCGCGCCGTTCGCGTACTGACGATATAAGGAAAAAAAGAAATGGTTATCAGATATATGATTCTTGACTATTTTCTGTGACTAGAGGCAAAACATGATTGCTTAATTTTTATTTGATAGTAAAAAATCTTACGTTTATCTTAGTATTCCTTTTTTCCTGAGACTCAAACAAGACCTTGTTAAACGATACAACCAAGTTAAAATGATGGTATTTTACATCATCCGAAATCTCACAAAAGGCGAAATATAAATAAAACTTCACAAAGTCAAATTTATCAAAATTTGTTCAAAAGAGCCATTTCTGAAGAGTGGTGCATCTTTCCTCCTGCGCGGAACACGCTTGTGTATCTCGCTTGTGTTGTGTATTCCCATTCAGATCGAGGAACGGAGTTTTAAGATGTGATACTCGCACTTGTGTTCAGTATAGCTAACTCTGTAAGTAAAGATCTCACGGTTCGAAAAAAAAAATGAAATGCAAGGGGATGCTGTCCCTGTCATGGGACACACACAGAGACAGCACCTTTCAGGGTGTACAGGGAATATTGCTGGTCTGCCTAATAAAACTGCCTCTTATTTTTATTAGGTAGACGATTATTATTATTATTACTAACCTAATGTTTTATTAGAGACATATCCGATAATTTGGATAAATAAGTTTAAATCTGAAAGTTCGTTTTTGATCTGCCAATTTTGACATCCAATTTGACAAGGTGGCAAAAATATTTGACATATCCTAACGGCCCTAGAAAGTCATGTCAGATATTTATGCGCGTTTTGTTATGGCTGATATTGGTGCTGGTGACTGTAGTATGTCCATGTCCAAACATATAAATCAAAGTTCGACTTTGTGAACCATACATGCCCATCAGAGATTTTTGTAAGGAAAACTATACACGCTTAAAAAGTCGCCGCGTCGTATCCACAGTATTCCAACCCACGTCGGCACCACGTGTAAGTGGCAGCTTCAATATTTATGTTGCAATTTTTCCAGCGCCCGCCCCTCGTCCCGCGGAACCCTCATAAAGGATGCAGCCAGCTCCAATTGCGATACAATAAGTATTTATACACGTAATTATTGCTTAACCTAGTGAAGATGTTAGGCTAATAGGAGTTTATATTGTCTAAACATAGATAGACTAGTGATTTTAACTTTTTTTTACTTAACCTTCCTGTGAACCCAAATGCTTTGTAACTTAGAAGAATTCTTGCTCAATTATAAATTATTGGTTAAGATGGTTAGTTGTGTAGCATTTGCAAAATCTTATAGTAACTAATATACCTCGACCTCATCATACATTTAAAATTTAGTCATTTAGCATTCTGAAAACGTGTATTACATTTATTTAAAATATGTAATTACACTTCTTATTCCTTTTTTGTACGTGTTTTACAGACAATTAACTGTGTAAATACATTTTAAGAGCATAAATTCCAACTAGACAGCTCGTCTAATGAGAGAACGGCATATTCTTATTCGGCTTATATAATTATAACTACGCATTAGAATAGCGGAATAATTCTTAGCAATCATACCATAACTAAGTAGCCCTATCCTTTCACGGGCACAGTAATATTATTCAAATAAAAACAATTTCAATTTGTTTCTAAATTGAAAGCGAGCGCAGGCGGCGTGTTATTACGTTGGGCGGAGGTTAGCGCCGGCAGAGCGTGTAAAGTGCCGATAGAGCCTCCCGCCCAGCCCTCTCATTGCCTATAACACCAGTCGGGCTTTCCTCAAAAGCCTCCGAGAACGCCTCAAATTTAGCGACTTTTCGCTCTCAATACTTTTACGCGACATTTAGAAGCTATGTGTGACGGTAACTGGCTGTTTTTTGGGGTTCCATTGAATGCTTTTACATGTCTTCTCTCGCGAGAAATATCCGTCCATTACTTCAGCCTAAAATCTGGATACTTACTCATATCAATGTTTATTTTGTGCGGTTCCAGATGACTTTGTTTATTATTATTCAGCATTAAATTAACTTCCACCTTGTAGGAAATTGCTCAAGCTTCATGTTCTCATTTTCACAAATGCAATACTAATAAATAAGGGAAAAATCGACTGACCTAGTTTTAAGTGTTTTTCAAGTTTGCTTACTTGGTACAATTTTAATGGTTCAGGCTTGACAAACTAAAGAATAATATACAACTGTAATAAAAGCCACGAAAGCCAGCTGCGGTACTTATGGCCCTAATTAAATAAACCTACTTATCTCTACGCATCTACTCTTGTATCTCTGGCGGTCCAAAATAATCACCGGCTGTCACACCCTTGGCAATATTACATTATTACTTCATATTTTTGCATCATATCTGACGCCAACCGTACTATACAGAACCCTGATGTCACTCACCAGATCCTCCCGCCTGTTTTCAAGGGGGAAATATTATAGTTTTTGATGGACGCACACATTGGCCCACGATGGGCCGATGGTTCACAATAGCCCGATGGCTCATGAGTGTGATTGAGGTATTTCTTATTTAGAAAAATATGCTCCACGATTTTTCTGCATCGGTTTTCGAGTCATTGGTTGCGAAGTTTTTGCGCGAGGGTTCGGCTGGAGAAATTGTGGTAATAGTTAAGCTTAATCTTTACATAACTTGTGGCGAAATGTAATACCTATAAACAATACGTAGAAGAAAACTATTTTTTAGGATTCCGTACCGAAAGGGTAAAAAGGGACCCTATTACTAAGACTCCGCTGTCCGTCCGTCTGTCTGTCTGTCGCTCTGTCCGTCTGTCACCAGCCTATATCTATAGTTAGACGTTTGATCACAGATGATGTATTTCTGTTACACAGTACTAAAACACAGAATAAAATAAATATTTAAGGGGTTCCCATACAACAAACGTGATTTTTCTGCCGTTTTTATAGATAATGGCATGGAACCCTTCGTGTGCGAGTTCGACTCGCACTTGGCCGGTTTTTAAATGGACGTTCCTCTACTGTGTCTTATAATATACAGAAAGTCAAACATTGAAACAATGTATGCTTGCAAGTAGACCATTGAAACAATGTATGCTTGCAAGTAGACCATTGAAACAATGTATGCTTGCAAGTAGAGGGGTGTTCATTTTAAAACCAGTTTTATTCTACTTACGCGTTAGGCTTTTTCTGCGCGTAATTTCGTAATTGTCAGAGTTTTTAGTGAAATTTTTCATATGTAAGAAAATATTCACGAGGTCAATGAACCATTAGACGCAAGCAAACACGTTTATTTTCGACCGTAGGTATCATCCTAACATGCTAGCTCGTATTGCATAACGCCATATCTAACTGGCGCTATTTATATCAGAGCATTCTATTTTCACATCTCGTGTCTCCTAGTGACATCTTTGGATAGCACGCGAAACTCCTTGGGGCGAGCTGCGGGCGGATGGAATCGTAACCTCTTATCTTATCAAACGTGTGCGATAAAAAATGCACACAAAAACTTACTTTGTATTGAAGGCATAAGATTTATTTACAAGATTAATATTTTTTAATCTACATATCGCGACAATATTGCATAAGTATTCTTATTTTGGCGAATCTTCGGTCTGTAGTGACGCCATCTGTGTAAGGGTGAAGGTACGACGATGACACCCCTGTGCGATTTGCAAGTGCAATGCGCCCCCAGATAGTGCAACGTATAAAATGTGCAACTGTTGATGCTATATTATAGGTAAGTAGTGTTTGTTGTGAGCGGAGTTTCTATCACTTAATTGTGATATCTTTTAATAATTACACACATACAATACGTTTTAAATATTAAACCGAATACATGCAATACAAGTAACATAAGTAAATGAAGCTACATATATCTATGTATAAGTACATATATGTGTATCTAACAGTAAATGATTGACAACTTGGTTTTCAGGATAAGAACAGTCTAACATCACATAACACTCAAACGATTTATAGCCCGTAAATAACGAAAATCAATTAGCACGTTCATGACAGCACAGTTTTATGAAAAGTTTAATATCTAAACACTGATTAACTAACATGGTATTAACAATATAAGACTACACTGCACGAACGAATACTTGCAGCTGTACGAAAACTATATAGTTTAGCGCGCTAGGTCACGTATAGGTATCTCTACCTAATACCTATACCACGACTAGTAATGTTAATACCCGAAAACGTATAATACTTAAATTGTGGAAATAACGATTCCATTCGCACGCTTCACGTGATTTATGCGTAACTGCCACTGTCGATTATCGCACCTACCGCAGATATTTTTGGACCTCACAATTTTTTCACACGCAACAATTTAGAATTTATATCACGTAAATTTCCCGCTTGAAAGGGAAACTCCATTGTCATTCCGGACGTATCGCCCGTTTCCTCGCGAACACGTGTTAGCCTTAACTATACATATTTATATACAATATAAAAGTATTTATTTCAGTCACGCAATTCGGTTCGTCGAGTTTTGAATTTTCATAAAGTAAGCCACGTTTGGGGCGGCGGTGTCTCAATTACGTATTTTACGAAATATGAGACAATGACATGAAACGCAAGATTTTATCATCAGTTAATTTAAGATATACCTACTAAATGCCAAAAACACCACAGACGTCCAAAATAATTTAGCTTATCTATTAGGTAAATTATAATCAAGACAGCCATCAGGATAAATCAAATTAATTGCTTATAATTAAACATAATGATAACAAATTTTGACGTTTATGATATAACAAATTAAAGATTTTTGTTCTTTGTTGTCTAGGTACTCATTGCGAATTCATATAAAAATCGAAGAGCTGTACCTAAACTCCTTAATTACATACCCTCATAGCAATTGGTATTTAGATACCGGTTAGGTAATGCTGCAATTGCTATCCCTAAATAAATATATTCGTACTGATTAAATAGTGGTTTTCAACAGCAATTGCAATATTTAAGTAACTGACGACCCAATGCAACATGTACTAATTAAATCCGAAACATTACGTCTGGCATTAAAATTGCATGAACCTCCGAGAACCCAGCCTCGTAATCGCCTGATAAGGAATAACTCTCTTCAGAATACTTAAGATACTAACGAATATATATCTAACATTCCGACTGCGAACTAATAAATACCGTACATAATGCCTTCACGTTTTCTTACATTTACATGGATTAAATGAATATACTGGTTCGCGTTCAGATCGAGGATAAAAAAGGTTTGCTATTTTAAAAGCAATTAAAAAGAAAATTATGGAGTGACAGGTATGCTATCAGATGTTGTTGAGGTACTCATCCTGTGACATTTACGACAAGATCTTAGGTAGGTGCGTTGACATTGAAAATACAAGGACATACATAATTATCTTCTGAAGCAACCGACAAAAGTAAAAGGTTTTAATTAGTGTCGGCGTTTCAAAGACTTAAGTGTTTATTGTGCCTTTTATTTGGGTTAGTTTACGTAGCACAGTAGGGACTGGAGATTAATGAATATCAATAAACTGATATTTATTGCCACAAAAAGCACTGAATCAATAAAAAGATGGTCTATATATACTTTTTTATTTCCCACTAAACGGGTAATTGCGGATTACTTTAAGTGTTTGCCAACTGATTATCGAATAATAAATATATACCTCCTTGTAATTCGCAACTATTAAAGTAGATTATTCCAATCCTGATCCAATAAATTAAAAAAAAAGAAAAAGTTAACAAGTTACTATGATTGCATATTATTTTCGTATTTATTTCGAAGCTCTAATAAAATTGTAGTAATTTAAGTATGTTTTATTAAGTTTTTGGGTATTCCAAAATTTATACAAATTAGAGAATATATTTTTTATCAAGCTAGCTTCTCATAGTAATTCAAAGACTATTGCTAGCGCGATAGCAATAGAGATACTGTTACGTAATAAGTCAGTATTTGTCACCCCTTGCGAAATACTGGGGTGGCATTGTATCGCAGCTCCCGTCCCTAAAGATGGGGCTACGGTAGCTTAACTAGCGAGTTCCACTTTTGGCCACTAGGTGGTGTTTTTATTAATAATATTTTAAAACATACTGTGGACTGATGACCTGGTGAGGGTCGCGGATGTCCGCTGGATGCGTGTGGCGCAGGACCGGTCATTGTGGAACTCTTTGGGGGAGGGATATCCAGCAGCGGACGTCCTTCGGCTGACATGATGATGAAAACATCATTTTTCATAATTCAACGCGAAATAATGTTCACTAATTAACTTTCTTTTTTTTGTAAAGCTATCCTAGGTTGCTGATGGTGTGTTTTCAAAGTAATAAAGTTTTCATAATGCTCAGAATATTTAATGGCAGACTTGAAGTCAAATTAAACTTCAACGTTTTTACGGTAGAAACTTTGCTAGGCCTGGCACGTTTTTGAAGGAATGTTATGGATGCGTTTACCAAGTTTGTCTATCGTGCCTTGAATCATTCACCCTACCGACTTCAAAATTTTGAAAGAACTGGAAAATTACTTGAGCCACAAGTTTATATTTTTATTATTGTTTTCTTTTAGGCCTTTGTACCTATAGCACTTCGGCCAGCGTGTGTTCTATTGTGGCAGCCCTTTAGAGTTAGCCCGTTAAGACCCGTTGATTCCGCTCCGTTCCGTTAATTGAGATACAAGTTAACCCAATAATCCTATTTCTTGAAATTAATATACAAACAAATACCTACACTGTTAAAAACTTCAAACTTCGAGCAGACATACTGTTCAACATAAATTATCTTTTATAAAGGTACTACATACTAGCTAAGCTAAACTAAAATAGACTTAATTTATCTATATTCCCCAAATTGCTACACCAGATCACCAGATAAGCCGTCAGAGAAAATATGAGGTAATAAGAAATATAAGTTCTTTGCTTAAAGTAGCTAAGACACTTTACTTTTATGGACTAAGGCCTAGACTTTCACAACTAAGTATGAATATTTTAGGGATAACGTGGCATTTTTCTGGCGATGTAACCTGACCTTTCGTCCTGGTTACTGCTTCAAAGAACTTTGTAAGTGAACTACTTATTTATTTAGGAGTGTAGAAGATTACAGAAATTCCAAATTGTCTGCCTGTTTGAGGCTTCTCACTATGATAGGCAGATTTCTATGAAATAAGTATAAGTATGTATCAATTTCTAGTTTCCTTTATGATCTAGACACGCGACAAGCTTAAAATGCATTACCTAAGCCGCAGTAAATTAGTTTTACTGTAAACAATGTAGTGCCGGACTTGGCACCATTTCCGAGAATCTACGGAACTTGGCACCCATTTAGATCTCAATTCTTTTGTCGGTGAAGACGACAACCAAGCATCGCATATTCTTAATATTGAACTTGGCTCACATTTTAACATTTATGTTTTTGATGGGATAATGTTTAACCTACCTATTTGACCCTTAACTTTGTGTCAGGATCGTAGCAAATGGATAATAAAAAAAAAATAAAAAAAATGGATAATGGATGTCTGCCTATTACCCCTCTGGGAAACAAGCGTGATTATAAGTAAAAAAATTAAATAAACAAATAAATATTAGAGGACATAGTCTTATAGTAAGCTCGATAAGGCTTGTGTTATATGTATGTTTGTAATTTTCGACTAAACATATTTTTATATGAAACAAATCACGTACTAAGGTGCAAAATATTTTTTCTCTTTGGCAACATATACCTATACGTTTATGACTTTGACCGACAGTTTGTCAAGCAAACGAAGGAAGTGAAATGAGTTTTAATTTGCTTAAATTAAGTACCTACTCTACTATATTAATTTTGGCACTGGCGACCATTTACCAGACAGACATACGAAACCTCAACACGGCATTAAGTCTAGACACCTTGTTCATATTCAGTACTCAGTTTTGCCAAGGAATTTATTGAAATATTTGAACATTGCTTTCAGCCAGCCTGTTTATTTCAATCAATCACTAAAGAATGTAAGTGTACAAAAAATAATTACATCTCTACTAATACCTGTCGTGTGGGGACGCGGGTATGTCCTAAAACTACGAGCAAGACCACCGGGGATGGGCAGCAGCATCCCTGGAGTGCGGTGGAGATACTGCGATCGCCAACCCGCATGCCAAGCGTGGCGATTACGGCATATACCCCCTGTGAATTTGGGGGGGGGGGGGGATTATGTCCTGCCTAGAACTCTTCACTGGCCATGTCTTATATCTATCCCTAAATTCCATTCTATATGAGAAATTTTGAAACCGGATTTAACTTGCTTTTCACCAACGCATACAATCACAAACATAATCATACTCGTAAAAATAGAAGCAGATTTTATGTAATAAGTACAGATTTACTTATTGTCATTAATGAAATCGATCAAACCGTGGTGGCTAGTGTGATATCAAATGTAACAAATCGATTTTAACTCCGTTTCACCTTAACTTCACAAAGTACACCTTGGTCATATAATGTCTTGGCCGTTTCGTTACGACAAGAACTGTTGTATAACAGAAAAGTAATACGTTTTTCATCTTTCGCCCATGTAACGGTATCGAAACGGCCAAGCCATATGACCAAGGTGTAGAGTTTGTGAAGTTAAAGCTCGTAGAGTTAGGGCGTGTACAGTTAGAAACTTGGCTCTACATGAGATCTGATAACTTTTTGACAGTGCAAGCCATTATGGTCTCGTTTTGACAACATTTTACATGAAAATGTGTTTGGTGGGATCTGTACATCATAATCTGTAGTACCTGTATCTACATTAATTAGTTCAAGTTTCGGTAAATTTGTTTTCACAGGTTAAAGTTACCATGAAACAAAAGACGGTTTAGAATGCCAAGGTTTCGAAAGGGTTGGGCGATCCGTCAATACCGCGACGACGCCAAAAGTAACGGCTTGCCTTGTCAAGGCCGTACCTTTGAAAACCCCAAGTACCGCACCTCGCAGGTACCATCGTAACTATGTAAGTACCGTTAATTGCGCATATTACGAATAACCGTTGTAGAGAATGGGTACAGTCAGCTATATTTCTGATTGGTGAATAAGTTGATGAAATTATGTTTGTTTCTGTTATTTTGCACTTAGTAGCAAACAAGAGCTATAACAAGTAATTTTTCGTTAAGTATTCTTGTATATATTTTCGTTGTACATAAATAAATGATTATCCATTAGGTAGGTACTAATTTGCTACAGTACGTATTTAATACAATTCTTCAAAGTGAAAAAGAAAACTCTTTAATTTGACTTTGTAGGTATATTGTAATATATATATATATATTTAATGCTCTGTTTGCATTTTCTTCTACCTAGGCATTTATTGTGCTATACCAATCGCAAACAAGGCTTGAACTCGTGACTTTTTGAAACCAGTGGCTCTGTGAGCTGTAACCACGCGAATTATTTTTTCATTTTTTTTCCTCAAAATTTCAAAATTTCGAAGAACTGATTTGTTAATAACAATCTATATAATTATTGAACCTGCTGACAAAATTTCACGAGATTTGGTTGAGAAATGCGTCCTGTAGAGGAGAACAACCGGAATCATCTGGATATCCAGACATACGAAATCATTTATGTCGAAGCTGAAATCGTTTTACACGGTGGATTAAAATTTAATAAAGGATTAATTAAGTGTTTTATGTTTAGTCACCTATATGCGTCCCACTGCTGGTCATAGGCCTCACCCCACGCTGGCCCAGTGCGGGTTGGGAATAAGGGTTCATTTTAGTAAGATATCTTTTGTAGACTGTTCCTGCTTAAATATATAGCCTGTATTATTTGTTTACATTTTGGTTGCCCATTTGTAGGGCTACTAATTAAACAAGTATTTTTGCTGATGAGACAAAAACAAATAAAATATAACAATTAAATTAACATAAACTCTCTTTTCAGCCGACTTCCTAACAAACCTTTTGACGGAGTGGATAATTACTACAGACTGTACCGCCTTTCATTTGAGATGACGTCCGTAACCGTTTCCCGGTTTGTGAAAGGGTTATAATACAGTTTGACGTGACAATGGCGGATTTGTGAAGGTGTCTTAATGTCAGGTTGACGTCACTTTCTGCAAAGCCAAATGAAACCGTATTCTGTTTGAATAAGGATACTAGCTATATGAAATAGAGACTGAAAGGATAGATGACGCGCAAGTTAATTTCTGGTCAAAACAAACGTCTAGTAAGATGATGTAATCTTGATACTTTAAAAAGTATTTTGATAGTACTTTTTGTTTCTTTAATAAATTATGTATAAATATTTTAATGTACCTATTAAATAAAACGTTATGTTTTTTCCAAACCTGATATGAAATCATTATTAAAATGTATTATACCTACGTCAATGTTGTTGTTAATTTTTATGTATAACCTACCTGTTGATAAGATAGTCTTTTGGTTTTTCCAAATAAAAGGAAACAGTTTTGTTACTACAGTACCGGCCAATAATATATCATCTTTATATAGTTCTTGACGAACATTTTTAAATACTTCCTGTCCTGAAAGGTTTTCATATTAAATGTAACAGCAGTTCGAGCGAAGAACTTATATAGACTCCTTTTAAGACCGACAAGAAGATTTGATGACAAAATTGTTATTACAGAAATTTCTCATGCATTTCAGACCTTGGGGTGATAGGTTTACTATTGGCTGGTAGGTACTGAACTTTAAAATATTAAGGAGCGTTTTTTTCATATCTTAGTATTTTTGGACAAAATTAGCCCCAGGTTCCTGTCATAAATCCTTATAAAAAACATTGATATAATAACAATGAAAGTTTTAGACACATTGCAACATAGATCTATAGTTGACTTACATTGTGTATCAATAATGTACAACGTGCGGTTTAACTATACTCAATGGTTCACAAAGCTTGGAAATTGCACAAGAGCCAAACCATAAAACCATCAACTATTGCACAACCCTTTGAGGTGTAATAAATTTACCTGTCACAGCCCTACGTTCCACAAGTTAGGTTACACTAATCTTCACTCTAATACCATAGTATAGAACTCAAAATGCGTTATGACTCTATAGTGATAGGGTTGTGGAAGGCTGTAAAAACATAACTGTGAAAGTAATTAGCTGACAAAAGAAGCAATAATCATGCGGATTGGAGTTAGTCCAGAGTCATCAGTACACCTTTAGTTGCAAACACGTAGATACGTTTTAGAGTCAGTGATGTTCGTGAGAATAGTGGAAATATGTGTGAAATGTGTGCATGATTTAGACTAAAATATTAGTTTACGGGTATAATCAAATTATAAATGTTATTCTTATTATGTTAACAGGTCTCCGAAAAGGTAGATTTCACTTGCATTGAATTTGCATACAGAAATATTGACTCGATAACTGTATATTGTCGCCAAAGTATATAAGGCAAACCAGCCACCAGACGAGTGTGTGGAACGTGCGTAAGGTAGATGTAAATGTCATTTTCTATACTAAAACTGACAATTAGATCTTTCCAACGTAAGTTTGACACGTTACGTAAATAACTAGCTGATCTTATCGTAACGTAAGTAATCTATGACAGCAAAATCTCGAAAGCCACGAAACTACAACCCGGACATCTCTTTCAACATTCATATGAGACCGTGTGGCGTTTAGATATCGATAAAATCGTCTCTGAGGTTCCACCGCTTTAGTGTCCCATAAAACAGTTTACGGTCTCACGTACACGCATTAAACTGTATACAACAAGAATAAATCATTATTAATATGCTGTAAACAACGTTTTTGTTCAGTAAATAAGTTGCGGACGTTTATTAGTTTGGATTGTCTTTTGCGAATTTTATTGTGTCAATATGTACATCGATGAATCAAATACAGACCTACATCTCATTACTACGTTTGCTGCATGCGTTACCACAACATATGTACATTTGTTGTGACAAGGACGCATGCTTACTTAATAACCCAAATTCAGTCGATTCAGTTAGGTACCTTAAAAATACGGAAATATAATCGGTTCATCCAGTTATGCTTAAAACACCTTATTTTTCAGAATATCAAAATAATTCAATAACCGTAGCCCTAGTTAATACTTGATAATCCTATTTATATATTAAAGTTATAAGGTGATTTTTTGGGTTCGATTGAGTTTTAGATGGTGATAAACCATCAAACATTACCTTTAAAGCTCATCGTTGTCTATAACACGATCGTTCTACTTTGTACTCGTACCTATACTTGCATGTTGTTTTAGAGATCATTTCTTTCCTGCTGTGATAATAGAAACAGTTTTAAAAACTTAAATTGAAGTTAAAGCACCCACGCAGGCGGCATCTGCATAGGCTACAGAAATTTTCTCGTTACTAGTTTTCCCATTCCGTGAGGGTCGACGGTAGAATACAATTTAAAGTTGGCGACCGACCGGTTAAAAAGCAAAAGTTCCCTTTGAAGTTACTTCGAGCCGCAGGCAAGACCTTCATTTTTACTTATTTTACAGCCCGGCCCTTTACGAGCGAGGGCCATGACGCGGCCCTATCTACACTTGGCAATATTTACTTTTTGATCTCTCTTTTGTTTTGTATTAGAATCCATCATATTGTATTTCCACGAAGAATGTTTTGTGTGTATTGTAAAAACCACTGTTTGTTGAATTCTATAGTGTTGTAAAACTTATCTGAACTAGTAATTTAGTGAGTAGAATACAAGAAACAGCCTATTTTGATTCAAGTGCGCAATGCACGCATACAAACCAAGTCCAAGCAAATTAACCCAAACTTCAACATTCGAAAGCCGGCAATTAGTAATCCAAAGTTAATCAACATTCAGTACAATACCTTGAACGTTTTCCATTCCTATATCTTGCGGTGGAATGGGAAAAGTTGAAGTTTCCCGGCTCGCCGCTTGTATGGTAATTAGTTGCTTAGCGCGCGGAATGCGTACTTTAAATCAACAATTAGCAGTCATTATCTAGTCTGAAACCTGCGAAATGTGATAGAGCCAACTTTCTAGGAGTCATTTTGTTGGGGTAGCGATTCAGTTCCACTGTCGTTGCTGAATAGTAGCTTAGTATCTATATTTTCTCTTGAGAAATTTAATGCAGTTAGTATTAGAATAGGATAGGCTAGACGGATTTGAATAACAGGAAGTATGTCTAATAGATCAAACTATATACTTGTACCAAACTACTTAATTCAAAACGTAGGTATAAACTTCACTTGTCCTGACCAAATATTATATGAGCGTTCTGTTGAGGTAAAATACGAGTATATTATATATTTTATTTCAGATAAGGTTACTCAAAGGATAAGGTGAAACATATTTTCACAGTTTCTAAATACGCCGTAGAACTTCCTGCTTTTTGAATTCGGTTAAAATCCACGCGGCGTGAACGCCATTTTCTCTTTTACCTTTATACGGAATTATTAATGTCTGTCTTAACTTCGATTTAAGTGTTACGAGTGGTGTCAATATTTTGTTTAAGTTTGGTTTGATTTTTATGGCCTACCATAATAAATTGATGATATACCTACCTAACTAATTAGGTGGAATACGGCTCGTTTATGGCAATACAACTTCTTAAAAGTAAGTTAATTATCACGAAACAATTGTTTTCCCACACATTATACTATCTAAGAAATCTGTAGGTACCTTATCCCATGAGGATAAGGGATCATTTATGGGAGACATCATGACATGTTAACGGTTGTGTCTACATTTATCAGCCGATATGACTTGTCTAAATTTCACCTCGATAAAAGACGTACAGAAGTGGAAACGCGCACCATTCGCAGACACGATAAGCTTTCGGCGAACTTTCAATTACGCCAAGTAATTAAGTGTCGGCGATAGACGTCGGCAAACTTCGCTTCTATTAAATTGCTTTACTTTTCAACTGTTCACCTTCCCAACCTCATATCTTAATTTGCATAACAGATCAAATCCACCCTTGGTCATCTGAGATACGACTCAATTTTCACAATATCTAGCGCATAAAGCTAAGAGGTTGACAAATTAAACGTTCCTTTATCGTTTATGGAATCGGCTTAATTTTTCTACGCCCTCTGCTGACGCCAAAGTTTCAGAATTTCATTTGAAAAGACGATTCTAGAATTTCGTCTGAAATTGGATTCGACAACTGTGGACGTTTTTAATTCAAATTCAAAGTGGAGTGTAGGTACTACGTGTTTTGCTAAAAGAACAAAATGGACTTGCGGTAAAAGGTTTCGTTATTTTGATTTTGTAATGATTTGTACTTAGACATTTGTGTTGCTTCTTATTTTAAATGTTTTTGATATTTTTCTTGATTTTAATATACTTAGGCACTCATTTTAGCAATGTGTGGGACCAGATAGATTTATCTAAGATTGAAAGGTGTTAATTTGTTCATTAAAGTTTATTTTTAAGTGACTGTACTCTCCTCAAACATGTGTAGATGTAATCGTCTAGTGATCCGGAAAACATAAATAAAAAATATGACAGCTCAACCGACGAATCCCTTTACAGAAATATACCTATACCTATTATATATAAAGATATTATGGAGCTGACGTCACCAACGATCAAGTTTGCGCCGTCCCATTAATCTTAACAGCCATACTGCCATACCTCATGTTATATTCTTCTGCCTTCTATAGACTTCTATTTTTCAAACCAAATTGAGAACCCAAAGGAAATCACACTTTAATACTTAGCAAATAGTAAAGGCGAGGTTAGGGTTGCCAGACTTACGATAATTATCGTACATGTCTAGGTACGATAATTTCTGGTACGTTATTGTACAATAATTTTCAGCCTGCACAGGAATTCAAATAATAGGCATAGTTTTCAAACTCGTATACAGGAATATAGAAAAATCGTGGAGAATAAACTAAAGTAGGTAACTGTAGTTGTCATGACAAATTTCTTGGTGTTATATCTATCCCTTAAACTCCCCAAATTTCCTAACAAAATAGCCGGATATGTGATCACAAAGCCACTAGCAAAAAAAATTTTTTTCGTACTCTTGTTTTTGTCAGAGATAGTACGTGTTTTTTTAGTATTCTGGAGTTATATGAATAACTATTTATTTTAAACACAAAAAAAATAGAAAAAAAAACGTAAACTATTATGACTCATAACTTGATATCTACTACTTCAAAAACTGCATTGGCGCCAGCTAATCTCGTGGTATCAACATATGTAAGTACTTTACTATAACTTTAGATCAAAATTTCTCCGAATAGAAAAAATAACTAAAATAATAGGACACAGGGAATTAGTTAGAGTTAGAGGGCCCACCTTGTATACGAATTGTTTTTGGATTGGTGTCTGTCTGGTACCAGGCTTACGATATTTGTTCACCCGGTATAGGTACGATAATTTAAATACGTTGGCGAGACAGACGCGCCACCGATATTCCAAATTTTCGATTGCATTACCTATCAACGAAACATTAAATAATAAATCTTTATGGACTATCTTACAGATTTCTAATTGTATGGGAATTGGGAACACATGTTAAGATCATGTTTGACATAAGTAGGCCAATCAACCTTTGAGTGAATAATCATAAATAACAAGGGGCCTTATTGATATGTTTTATATATAAAATAAATAAATATTAGTGGACAATCTTACACAAATGCACTTAGTCTCAAACTAAACAAGGCTGTACTAAACAAAGTCGTGGAATGAAAAGGTTCGTCGCTTTTCGACCTTAACATCATGAAAATAGAGTTGGAAAGTAACGAATCTGTACATTCTCCGGCTGTACTATGGTTACTTAGGCGATGATAAATAAACATACTGAGAGATAACACAGAGAAAACACCCAAGACTCTGGAACAAATATTTCGTGTTCATCACACAGATAAATGGCCTGACCGGGATTCGAACCCGAAACAATCAGATTCGTAGGCGCGGTCTCTACCAACTGAGCTAAAGTGGCTGTCAAACATTACGTAATCATAATCAACTACTAATTCAGAACTTCAACTAATTCCAAAGTTGACATACAGCTTAGGTGTAGCTATTTCACCTTAAAAGGAAACACTAGGACCCTTTTTCCATACAAACGTAGTCCCCTGTTTCCGCCCTGGATAATGCTACTAGAGCAATAATTTATGGCCACTATTGCCATGTCCCTATGTTTTCCTTTTTTTCATAAATTAATTATTAAAAGAGATATAAACGTACAAAAACCAAAAAAATTGGCCAAATTTTCCGTGGTGTTCAGACAGCCAGCAAACAAATTTAAAGAGATTATATAACATACATACATACATAAACTCACGCCGTTATCCCATGGGGTAGGCAGAGACCAAAGAACGCCAAATACTACGGTCCTTACATACTTCTTTCGCTTCAATCACATCCATACATCTTCTCATACATGCTCGTCGGTTGCGGGTACTTCTGACCAGGTCAGAAGGTCAGATTATATAAAAAGAGAAAAATATAGGAACACACCAAAAACCTTGTTCTAATTTTAAATGGAAAAAGTAATTAAATCGGTCCAGATTTGGAGAAGGAAACTGGAGACTACGAAACGTTGAATTTGTCTACTTTTCATAGGTAATTTCGGCCCCAGCTGCAGTTGTCCCTATCGCACTCTACAGGGGGAAGCCCGAGGTTGGGCGACGGCAATAGATTTTATAAATACCCATTTTTCAATTTCCAAATTCCGATTTGCTATGTGAGTGTGAATGAGAATGTAGATATATAACACTCCACAATTGAACTTGCAATACTAACTTATAATACATAAACAATTTTAATACTGAATTCTATTAATCAGTATAACTCAAATTTACCCGTGGTGAAAGTAACCGACTTCCACATTGTCTGCTCTCCGCTTAGCAAGTTTTCTAGGCGAACGAATTAAAACCAGTTTCTACGCCGTACTCAAATTTATTCGTCTACCCAGACTCCCAACAATTTAACGTGTGCTACTTTTGCAAACAAATCCTTTTGGTAAATAAGAAACTATTAATATTGAATCAACGTCAAATAATATTGTTAAAGGTACAATAAAAAGTTATATGGACATCGATTAATGTCACCTGTAGGAAGCGAAGTACACCAAAATTGAGCAATATTTTCTCACCAATATATTGCTTCATTACGTGTGTAAACCACATGAAATGCACGCATGAGCCAGAACTACTGGCGATATCACAATGTTCTTGTAAAGCCTTTTCACTCTACACGAAACGCTCGAACGTTCCTTCTGTTCTAGATTACCTAGAGATACTGTTTGGAAATTATATTTCCCGTTTTGGCAAATAATAGGTATTTTATACACATTTAATTAAAACACGACTGCTGTGGATGTCGAACATAGAACTCCCTAAATATTTACCTACTTATAAGGTAAACCAGGCTCCATATCCGTAGGCCATATAGGTATGTAACTGGATCACGCTTTTTAACTTGTGACCCATTACGATTTTTTTTCTTTGCCTTTCTATACAGTTTGATTGTAAGTACTGTCAACCTTAAGGGGGTCCCAAATTCAAGTAAGTGACTATACTACAATTAGTACTAAAATATAGTATCACATGAAGTTATATGGCTAGCTTAATGGATGAGTTTTTTTAATTATTCTATTTTTTTCTTCATCAACCCAAACGAGAACTAGAATAGGCGTTGTCTATATTTGCCAATTAATAGCAGAAACTGTACATACGAGCGTCCGCTACAGATTGAAAAGGCTGTTCCGCCCACCGCCTGTTGTGGAGGGCAAAGCAGGGCAGGGTTTAATTAAAAGAAGCGTCAATTATATACACACTCGTTACGTTACGTGGCATATGAGAATAACGTTTTGAAGAAGGAGGCATTCGGTAATTGTGGTAAAATAACAACAACTGTTTAGTAGTCAAACGATAATACGATTAGATATATAATTAATAAATAGTTGTATACGGATCTCCTGTTAAAACTAAACTATAATAAGATTAGGTAATAAATACAGACAAATGTTGTTTAAATTATAGAACAGCCGTCGCAGTGGTCCTTCAAAATGCAGCCAAAAACGCCATAATGAGGCGAAGCAGAAAATATGCTGAACAATTTAAATGAAATGCTTTGTATTATTATTTCGTAGGTACTAGAATCAAAAATCTAGCATATAAAAGTACCTGTCAATACGTTTAATATTTGATACCTACTTACCGTAGGTATACTCGTATAGCTGTGGAGTTCTGATTCCCGTATAGATAGGTTAGTCCAAAACGAGCAGAACATGACAAAATATTAAAATCGAATGGTATATAGATATATATAAAAAAACCTTGCCAGTCCGTGTCGTGCGATGAACAAAGTTAATAGATTTACCTAATGTAAGCCAATAAATGTCTGTATCTACGGGGCAAGTTTTCCCCTAATTCGGTCTCCAAGTTTCCAAATTGTAAAGCCGAGCGTCATATTGTTCCGACAGCTTTAAATTATGCTCACGTTATGCTCAAACGCTCCTTATTAATATAGCTACGATATGAACATAGTTTGAGCATAAATTGTTAATTTATAGCTTCATTCGAATCGACATGAAACTAGTCGTGAATTGAAAACGAAACGAACATTTTGTAGACGGACAATTGTGCACTTCATAGCGTAGCTTATTTGCTGTGGACTCGAAATAAGGGATACCTAATTACTTTGACTAAATAGTAAAGATATTTTTTGTATGTAAGTAGCAGTAAAATCTACACGTTTTTAAAAATACTATTTATCACTTCTAAGACAATATGCTCGATAAGGTACAACTTTTGTAGAAGCTCTGGTACCTATAGCCGTATCGACGCATTTTGTTGAATCTTCTTATTATTACTAGCTAAATACATAACTAAATAATATTTCATTAAGGCAGAACTTTTATCAAGATAAAAGTAAACTCATATGTGTCTTGACACATGAAGTTGTTGAATATGTATAATGTTCAAGACCAAATAAAATGGGTACACTTTGCATCAAATTTTCTTACCGACCGACTCGTATATTTGCTCTCGAGCGTAGTTTCTATCTAATAAATCGAAAGATGCATTAAAAAAGTCAACATGATTTTTCATACTTGCCTGCATCCTGGGAGGATAATAATTTACTTCAACCTGTCACTTTATTATTTTCCCTTGCAATATTTACAAAACACATCTTGTAACTTTAAAAACCACTGCTTACTTCATTCACTGTCAAACTGGACTAAATAAACTGGCATATTTGACAAACAGTAGCCTTCGCACATTTTTGGGTCAGCCGTTTTAGTGCCCAAAGACAAACCTTTTTAACAACCCGCGACAATAATAACGTAATAAAAAATATTTTATTGTCTTCACCGTTCTATGGCAATGTTAAAATTTATGGGGCAATAAGGAAGTGTCGATTGGAAATATTTAGACGAAAGGGTTGAATGGCATATTGTACGTTATTTTTGTTGCTTTTTAATGCCTCGCCTCCGAGTTAATGTTTGCGTCATTGTTGTATGGGGCCATTGTTTCTTCTAGCGTTTTATTGTTGTTTTTATAGTTTTTCGAGTGTTTTTGTGTAAATTCGAAGCGTGAAATGCTTGTTTAGTCAGAGTATCTCACGAACTTTTTCTTTTAAAATATGTACTCTAGTATAGTAACAAAAAACTTAACTAATATAATTACACGTGTGATCTCCAGATTCCCCAGGAACCGAAACGATATTTCTGTAATAAGATTCAAAAGAGGTAGACCAGTTTCTTGGCTTACCAACTATACTCATAGGTATTGGTACCTGATTGTATAATTTCCCATTTAAGGATACAATGTTGCACGTCGGGGATGTAAACAAGTCTATAGGTGCGGGGTCGGACCCTAAGTTCCGGCAGAACAGAACTTACTAGCGTTCCTTTAGAACACTACATAGATAGGCCGGGCAGCAATGTGCCGAAATAGCTCCACGTTACATCTACCCACTGTCAACTTGACCTTTTTACCAAAATCCTATGGTACAACATAATTGTCAGTTCTCCATGTGATATGACGTTTTCAGTAAATAAAGCTTTCGATATTGGCAGAAAATTGTTAATACGATATAGAATTTACATTATACATATTATAGACTGTCATTAAACTATATTGATATCCATGGTGGTAATATAAACCTTAGTAAAAGAAATGGGCCGACATAGTATGATATTTTTATTTAAATAGGTCCCTACTCCCTACTATGACAAAAAGTGTTAGAGGTGACATCTGCAGATAACATCCACTGTCCAGATCTCTTAAAATTAGTTACCTTCAGCTATCCGCATCACACCTTACGCCCTAGATCTCTCTTTAATATTAGCTTTCTCGCAAGAATTACATATTACCTTTTTCAGACGAGTTACTATAACAAGCACCTATTGGATATTGATCCTTTTCATAATTCAAAATCTAGTCTTAAATTACTTGTAAAACGTAAGTTATTTTAGTACAACAGTTAATGACTTATTGTAGCCTAGATATCAAACTTGTTGAATGAGTATGTTTCCTTGAGTTTTTATTGTACTTTATTTACTTAACACTCTGTTTACACAATTAATATATACAAAGTTAACACTATTCAAAATAATGAACCTCCAGGTTTGTTGTAAATTTTTGTTTTGGTACATTTTTTATGAACTGTGAATTTAATATGTTTATATGACAGTTTTTGTACTGAATAAATTAAAAAATATATATAACATAAGAATACATAGGTAATAAGATTCTGTAAGTACGTACCTTAGCAACGTGACTAAGACCATTCGTATGTGTCAAATTAATTTGTTTATAACCTGGACTATGCATGTATTAAAGTCGTCAAACAGACGCCCCACAGACTAATCCATAGTCACATATTGACGCGACATACCCACGCTCATTTGCGAGGACTGCATGAACTGCATCCGCGTATACCTACCGTTTTATCATTTACCGTGCAGTCAAATTTGGTCCTTATTTCGAAGTAGATAAAGTTTACATATACAACTTTTAGCAATTGATTGTTGACGCATTATGCACTGCATTTCACAGTATAAGTAATATTTCAGTACTTTGACTATACAATTACCTACGGTCTAATATTCTCTTCTATACATACGTACCGTCTGTAGCTTTAAAATCTGCTGGCTGTCCGGCACTGACTTTATTCTGCATTTTTGCATTTTATTTCTAGATTCATGTTTCTTTGTTATGTTTAGGTGTTAGTCACCTTTGTTACTAACACCTGTGGAACACGTTTTCTGAAATAAATATATTATTATTATTATTTAACGCCAAGATAAAAGGATTCAATGATTATGTTTTTTTTATATACAATATAAATTTCACTTTATTGTTGTTTCATGTCTGCTTACATACAATGTACTTGCATTGTAAATGCCTATTATATAACCGTCGTTTCAGCTTGAGGGGGGGATTACTGAACTGCATTTGTATGGTGTTGAAAGTTTAAATCGTAAATATTTATGTGAATTTTATAGGTCCCTTTTGTGCAAGTTTATGTGAGTGTAACGCACTAATTAATAGGACCAATAGAAAAAAAAGCGTTTTAAAATGGACGCCGTGACTCTATTTGTCTTATTGTTCAACAGAATGTCCGGCAATGAACGAGAGTATCGATAGGATAATTAATAATTACCTATCACTTTTATATTTATGTATCTCGGTATAATTTTGAAAGACAGATATTAAAGCGGGGACGTCACATTTTGAAACGCGAATCGGGCCTCAAACGTTTACTACGAAGGCAGTGTACGGGTTTATAAACACAGTACTGTGAATATGCAGTACAGTGATCGTACATCAGCCCATTACCACTGATTGTGGACGCAGCGAGCATTGATTAAGGAAGGCCGCGAGACATTGTGCTCGCGTCGGCCGCGCGATAAATAAATCGCTTTATTGTGCTCTCGGGTTATTTTTATTTTAGGTCAACTTTGTTTGGGAGAGTTATGTTTGCCAAAATATTGAAGGGTTAAAAAGATTCATATTTTTCCGTTCCAGATATCAGCTTGTTTATTGAAAGAATCAAAACGACCAGCGGCGAACGTTCATATTAATTTAATTGAAAACTGATACTTTTCAACACAAATTAGTATGTATTACTTACTCTTAGCACTCTAAAGCTCCATATTTATTTAAAAAAAATAGGTAAATTATATAGTACCATGACCTGCTATTTATTTATATTACATTTAAAACATTTTTCTATTAATATAACGCGATTAGTTTCAAATAAGTACCTAACTCCAGTGGCGATAAGCACTACAAAACGTAATTCCTTTATCAAAGGTAATGAATTATAACGTACCTAACTTGAAACAACTTTGTACATGACTCTTGCCCATTTCTATTCATTCAAACATTTCATATTTCACTTTATAATCAGTAATTGATATTTTTAGCACATTCTTTGTCGATCTGAGCAGTTTTCAACCATAAACTTTATTACTTTAGAATAAAGTTTGAAATTGCATACACGATAGACAACTGCCGGGTATCTACTACGTACTTGATGGTATTTAAGACTGGCGCCATGCCATTCCGATGCCACTTTTATTCATTTTACTCACCACGTAAGCGATTGTACGTGGTATATTTTATTCAGAGTAGTGCTGGGTATTCTCACGGGTAAAATATGATATTTTATCACAGGCAATATTGTGGTACAATAGATAGCAAAATACGAGTACTCGAGTCTGATGTTGATCTGTGGCATCTTACCAATTGACCTGTTAAGAAATTGTAACAACAAATTGACTTTCCAAATTTCCTAAGAATTAATTAATTACTTATTTATACTTATTATAAATATTAGTTTCAAAGATTGTCAAGCAGACTAGGAATATATATATATACATTCATACCTATTTCATTCGTTAATTTCAAATACTACATGAAGCCAAAATAATTCCAACAAAAAAACCTTTGGAAGTCTTTGTATTGTCTATTTTTGTCGCGCTAAGCTCCAAGCAGCAATGCTAGGAATAAACTATTTCCCGACTTGAATGCTAAAAGAGGATAGGTACTTCCGAGATCAGGATATTTGCAATTTTCCGAGCGTTCTCCAAGCTATACTTACACCGCGGGCCTTAATAACCCGAAAGATTTTAACTACGTATTTTTGACAACAATTCGAGTAAATAATGTTATATCAACATGGGTCCAATTATTTATTTTAATTAAACTACTATTTCAGTACAAAATAAACTAAATTAATTGACCGCTTCTTTGTGAACAAATCTTTAGATGACTTCCAAATGGCTTCAAGACAAGAAATGTCAAGTCAAAAAAGTAGTAGGTGGTACGTCACGCCTTTAGGGTGTGGTAGACTTGACATTTTTCAACTTGTGATTTGTCTTAAATAATTAATAACTCTTAAATTATGGGTTATTAGACTATATGTTATACCACATTATATACACTAACTAAGCTTTAGAATCGTTGGTTTAAATCTTTCGGATTATTAGGGCCCACGACCATGACCATATCAGCCCAAGGACTTAGCCGCTGCTGCTACATAGCTGCTGCTGCTGCTGCTGGACATATGCCTCCCCCAATTTATGGGAGGGTAAATGCCATAAATCGCCACGCTTGGCATGCGGGTTGGCGATCGGAGTATCTCCACCGCACTCAAGGAATGCTGCTGCCCATCCCCCGGTGGTCTTGGTCGTAGTTTTGGGACATACCCGCGTCCACGGTGTATAATGAAACTTAACAACCGCACCGCACACCGTATACAGTGATATGTAAATTCTTCGAATCCTTACACAAATATGTACAGAAACTTAAATAAATTTTCCGGCACAAGAGCCAAGTTGTACTAACCGATATTTTTGAACTTATTTTCAACCCAATTGTCTATGTTGTCTCGACTTTTTCAATTAATAATTGATCTTGTCACCACCATGGCCGCTTAATTCAAACTCGTTTAAGCGTAACTTACGTACTGAAAATGGTGAATCGGTTACTTTTTTACAAAGTTTAATAAACAGTCGAATAAACTTAAGCATCACAAATACATTTTCAAAATGTCGTGCGTCGTTTGTTAGCTGCACTATACGGCATCCTGGCACGAGCACTGACATAGATTTCAACTGTACAAATTAATAAATGTTTCACATTTTTCAACAACCTCGCCATGATGTCCGACACTGATTTGATACATCTGTAGTAATTTTGGGTCGTTACAGTAACGTTAGTAACTCTGCTACTCAGGTTAGAGATTTGTGTGGTCGTTCTTGTCACGAGTATATTAAATAGTGACTAGATTAAGATAAAAACATTCTTCAAAACTTGGCAAGTTATCGTAGCCTAGATAAATAGGTTGAAGCAAAATAAACTAGAGATTATCGAGTGTCGAAATAACAGCGGTTCTGTTATCGTTTACCTATATTTCTCAAAAGCAAGTAAGATTATAAGTAAAATATAGGTACCTTTGACCTGTAATTATTATGGGTCTCATTCCCATCCCATGATAGGTACATGTATTGTGTATATATATAGCTCTGTTGTTTCTGAGTATTATCGTAAGGATTCTATTCGTTATTTACGATCCGTACTACCATTGAAAATCAAAACATTTCCCGGCTACGTGTCCGTGCCGCATTTTCCTAGCATTATTATTCAACAATCCAACCTTACACTTACACACATTTATACATACAAAATGCAGCTTATCCTGCGGAAGCCCCCGTCAGCTTGGCGAGATCCAACTCTTATTGTAATGCAAATGCCTCCGTTGTCTGCCTCCAAATTACCCCTTCGGTCAAGCTGGAGTCGACCGATGACCAGACATTAGAACCCACCCTTTTAAAACAAATTCGACCCCGCCATTACGACTCCCCCTTTCAAACTCGCACACAATTCGCACCTTTATATGCCCATTTATAAAAGTTAATATCGCTTGCGGAGCGCAGCAGCGTCATTTAAGGGCATATTTCATACAGATATACTGTTATGAGAGTTGCTAATGTGGTGAAGTATTATCTATGGAGTGTAGAAATGGCGCAGCAATTGTGCGGACAATAATTAAGGGTAGTGTCTCGCGTTACGGCAGCTTTACGAGATGGGGATAATGTCTTGCGATTTTGTAAATGGCTGTTCTCGGACCAACAAGCTTATGGGAATTATCACGGAATTATCTTGATGGTGTTTTTGTCACCTCGAATATTTAATTTTCGTATTATCTCATCATCTTTGTTATTTAAATGCGAACATTAACTGGTTCCTTTGTGCTGGTTTCTTGACCTGAGTAGATTAATTTAGCCTCAGTTTACAGTTATATCGGTTACGGTCGGCATTGAGGGTTCGTTTATTATCTGGTTGGAACTAGTCATGTTGCATACAAATACTGAATGCCTACACAGTTGTGATGCATTGTGGTCAGGTTATTACAACCGAACAAAGATACCGGTTCTTACAAAATCTACGTCTTAAAGTATCTAAGATATCGCTAAGTAAATACCTTGTATTTGCAAAAGTCGCTATGAAACTCGATCTAAGTGTATTGGAGGACATTCACGGCGGTTAAACCAATAAAATCAAGTCAATTATCTTGTTTACGCGTGGTCTATTTACAATATCTGGTGAAAAGCTTTCCGAAGTATAAATAAATATTGGGGGTCAATTTTTTACACAAATCAAACTAGTCCCATAGTAAGCTCAATAAGGCTTGTGTTATGGGTACTAGACGACAATATATTTAATACAATTATATATATGTACTTAAATACAGTATAGAAAACATCCGAGACTCAGGAACAAATGTTTTTGCTTACCAAACAAATGCCCTTACCGGGATTTGAACCCGGGACCTTTATCTAAATAACTAAGTATTTTTCGTCTGGGGATTTATATGGCTAAGGACCCTATGCGTCTATACGAACTGTTTTACTCAAAATGCTGTTCAGAAGCAAGTTAAGATGTGCCTTTAGGGTTTAAAGTAAAACTTGTGTAGGTAGATTACTCATAAAAATATTAAGTTCGGTGATCAGGTCGTCTCGTGCAGCGCAATGCAACTCGAACGCGAATGGCGTAAAGTTATTAAAAGTTCTCGGTCTCACAGTGGGGATCTTATAAAACAAAGATAAAACAGAAACGTGTTCCCAACGAGGTGTTTAGTCCAGACACTCTCCCCTGGGCACGGCGCAGCTTCCTCGCAATTTCACAAAATGCGATACAAACATACCTACCACCCACCTTAGCTACAAAAGGTACCTCCGCAAAACAACCAGCTTTACTTAAACCCCCTCAACCCCCGCAATCAAACTCAATTGCTGGGAACGGAGAGGAAATGAAGGAACAGCTAAATACCTTAGTACGCTGGCTGCCTTGTGTTAGACGGAAATAACTAGACAGAACTAAACTAAATTAGAATATTCCTTGGAGACCGTTTAGCTACCGCTAATGTGTTTCGTGAATAACTAACCAGCGCTGGGTTAACTGAGCTATTTATGAGAAGTTACCTAAATACATAAATTGGCCGATACATGTCATCACCTAGGTACACCATGAGCCGCTTCCTTACTGAGTACAAACCACTAAAGGACTACGTTTACCACTAAGTTTAAAGGCAAACAAACTAAAGGACCTCCTACATTAAACAGTTTCTATTCACAAGCGTATTTTAAAAGAATTCGCTTTAAAACAACACTTAAAATGATTTATACTATAATAGGTACATAAGGTAGGCAGACACACTGGTGAAGGTAATCGATTATAATAGACATCCATATATCAAGGAATGGAGATGAGAAAAACCCATTCGGAATGGCCTTGCATCCATCATTCGTTCCAGCGAGATCTCCCGCGCCGCCCGCTTTCCACGTTAAACGGATAAAATTATATGCGACTCTATGAATTCCTAGGGATCAATCAATATTGGTTTTAACATCGACTCAATAGAAACCTGCGGGCGGTATTATGTAAGCACGCTATATCGATTTATTTTATTCGATACTGGCCGCAATTATGACAATAATTCAGATCATAAAAGCTATACCGACGTTCATATACGTTAGAATCGAATAACTTAATTCCAAGCCGATTCTGCGTGCATGAATGCGTTTTGGGTCGATATCTATATTTTTATATTTATTGGAAACAGGTAAAGGTGTGGGAAGAACATCGAAGCGATTGTGCACGGTTGATCGAGCACAGATAAATTGTACGGAACAGTTGGATGGCCAGGCGGTTTGATCTCCCCAACCTTACATAGATCGAGATACCTCCAACTAAGTACTGTGGTGTGAGGTAGTCCAATACCTACGAGTACAGGGTAATCCAAACCTGTTCGCTCGCCGCGAGGACTATAAGTTCAACATTCAATGCTCGGAGCATTCTTTATTGGATAGGAAAATATTTTTGTGATTTAATTTGCAGTCGCCTCGTCGCGCCGTATCATGGAAATTTTAAATACGGATAATGCCTTTTATGGATAAAGCGATCGAGTACGTTCGAGTAAGTACTTCGTTTTATTTGCCTCTAAATACTGTTATTACTCGTAGGTACCTACTAGGTAGACTTAATTATGTTACAGTGATATTCAATGATAAGAGTAAATGTGTTGGAATTTTCTAGTCAAGTTAATGTGCCTACCTTTAATAGGTCTGTTTCGTTAATATAATTGGTTAATTAATGTAAGAGAGTTGCGTCAGTCACTTGATGCCTCCACACGTACCCAAAAGCGCCATTAACTCAGTAGGAAGCAAGAAAGGGCTGGATTTGTGGCCGCTCGGGGTCATTAACTGACAATCTCTTTAAATCACTTGCAGATCCTCCCGGCGGACAACCCTGCCTTATTACGGAGGGTGGAACGGAATGTTGCCGAGGTATTAAGAAATTTTACCTCCTTGGTATATACGCAGGATCAGCAAATAAAGAATAATTCTCAAAACAGTCGAATTTTATTAACATATAATACCTAACTGAGTTCATACGCTCTAAGTTATCAATTTATTCCGACAAAATAAGCCGGGCTAAGAATTATAAAACCTATATTATACTCGTAGATATGCAGGATTGGCCAATTAGAAGATATGTAACTAATTTTAATAACTATGTAGTACCCAACAAAATGTGTAGGTGCATACCCCTAACATATACATATATAATTTTGTAAGAGTATATAATCATTCGGAAATAATTCCTTAAGTGTGCAATAGGCTACTTCTATTTTACGAGCCTCATGTCTAGAAACCTTAACTGTTGTTCTTGCCCATCAAACTTTGTCCGCTAATCAGCGGAGAAAAGTAGTAACTTTTTACTATCTCGGACATTCTTAAATCCTCTCGATCTTGAGACGAGAGTGCTTACGCATTCATAACCCATGAAACTTTTAGTTAACAAAGCGCGTTCCTAGCTAAGTATCATGTGAACTACATTTACAAGTTGCCTTACGATAGTTCTAACAATATAGTCTTTCTTTTCCTTTGCTGTAATATTTTATGACTGTGAATTTTATCTCGTTGCTTCAGCGCTGTAAATAAATGGTTAGCAAATAAACTTTGCGTGCTGTGAATCTTTTTTCATGCGAACTACAACCTTATTGTGAAAAAATTAGTGAGCAGTGTGTGCATCAGGGTTTTTTCATAGTTGGTAATTGTGGACACATATTGTTGAATATTACAGGCAAACATGGGGTTAGCATGGCGCGCAGTGTTGTGTGAGCTCGCAGTTTTACGACAGCGCTAGATGCAAGTTTTTGCCGCGTTTCGTATAATATGCATATTGTGCGAGTTTTTTTTATAGGGCTCTAGCCTTGTTAGACTTTTAACCAGTAAGTACGAGTACATGGATTTTGGTTCTGCAAATTTCCACATACCTAACCTGACTCAATGATTTCGTTTATTCAATCTTTGTGGAACTCTTTGGGAAAGCCTATGTCCGGAAGTGGACGTCCTTCGGCTGATATGATGATGATTATTATTTTATACAACAGATAGCTAGAGACTAATTTAGCCACACCCATCCGTGCCTATCTATATACTTAAATATCTTAATGAACCTTATGAAATCGAGTAAAATTTGAGTTATGCCTGTAAAATTTTACATTCTTTGATACGTATTATACATTAATTATGTTTTGCATATTAATTAATTTGCTGAATTACGTACGAAATGCTGTTATAGTAAACAATACCTAATTAAATACTTGGCTGTAATTTTTTGCCACCCACAGCTCAGATTTCCCGCAACCACACAACGAACATTGAAAAAAAAAACAACATTTCCGCTTAAAATTTGGTTACTCACGTATTGTTCGACACGCTTCCGATATCCTCTCATCATTATAACTTGAGTAAACCCATACCCTGTGTCCTCCTCTACTCCCGCGAATACTAAGTGCCTAATTTAGATTTTTCAACAAAGCCAATGAGTATCCGGGTTCCACTGATCGATCCGAGTCCCCTCAATTCCGGTCGTAGCTAAAATTCCGGGGCCATTTTTAAAATCCCCAATACGCGACCGACCGGCGTTATTTGACCTGTAGTATTTTCCGAACTTGGACGCACGGATTTGGTCGTATTGGGAGGAGGCGGGATCAAGTTACGCTGGTTAAGTTAACTACAGCAGGTAGCTGGTAGCTAATTGTGTATTCTTTCCTCGCAGCCATAGTCCTTAATCCGCCCCCTTACCCCACACCCTTTACTGACTTCAGGTATTGGACCCCAACTAGGCGGAAAGTTAAGTTAAGAACAGCCTGTATTCTGCTTAATGCAGTTTAGTTGCCATTAACAACACCGTATCGAAATCAGAAGCAGTAAAATGGTCTACTTAGTAAACTTGAATAAATAAAAAAACGCAAATTACTAAAACGTTGTCGTGTATTAGAAAATTTCACACGTTAAATATCTGGCTGTCATAAACCATCAAAATATCAACTTAAATTTTAAATTACAGAATTTTATCAAAATCACAAAATAATCGTTAAATAAATAAAAAATACTAAAAGCTGGTGCCATTATTTTTAATATTTGTTATTATTGTGACAATAAAAATACAAACTCTGTGAAAATTTTAACCTCCTTGTTATTATGGTTCATGAGATACAGCAAAAAACGCCAACAACTATTCTGTTGTATGGGAGCCCCCCTTAATTTTTATTATTATTTTGATTTTCGTATTTTTTATTGTAGTTACAATAAAAATACATAATCTGTGCAAATTTCAACTGTCTAGCTATTACGGTTCTTGAGATCTAGCTCGGCGAGTGGTAGCCATGAAAAAGGGCTAAAATATCACGTTTTTTGTATGGGAGCCCCCCTTAATTATTATTATATTTTTTTTTTAGTATTTTTTGTTATAGCGGCAACAGAAATACACAATCTGTGAAAATTTCAACTGTCTAGCTATTACGGTTCTTGAGATACAGCCTGGTGACAGACGGACGGACGGACGGACAGCGAAGTCTTAGTAATAGGGTTCTGTTTTTACCCTTTGGGTACGGAACCCTAAAAAAAAAAGAAAACAAATTCGAAAAATTATGTTTTATTGTTCATCGTCGAAAAGTACTATCTACAGGCGAACCAACATACTGGCCAACTGATCCAAACAAAGTTCCTGATCTGATAGATTTCTTTATCAGCAAGGGTCTTGCAGATACATTTCTTGATGTTGAAAGCTGCATGGACGCTACCTCCGACCACTCACCAATTATATGTACGGTCAGTAGAACTGCTACCTACAGAGAACCACAGTCAACATTGTATAATCACAAAACGGACTGGACAACTTTTGCTGAATTACTAGAGAAAAAAATAAATCTACATGTTAAACTTAAAACTGACAGTGACATTGATGAGGCTACTTTTTATATAACTAACCTGATACAGGATGCTGGTTGGCGTAGTACACCGCACTTACAAACACCGAGCAGAAACATCAGCATCCCTCTATGTATACGTGAGAAACTTGCTGAAAAAAGAAGACTAAGAAGAATCTGGCAACTAAGTAGGCATGCAGAAGATAAAAGGCTGTATCAAAAAGCGGAACGCGAATTAAAGAATACTATCAATGAGAATGAAAACTATACATTCGAACAAAAACTCTCCTCACTATCGGCAAGGAAATGTGATGACTACTCCTTGTGGAAACTCACCAAGCAATTTAAGAGACCACAACAGGCTATTCCACCACTGAAATCACATGTAGGTACATGGGTTAGAACCCCAAAGGAAAAGGCAGAACTCTTTGCACAACATCTTAGTAAATTCTTTGTACCAAATACAACTACAATGACAAACTTTGAGCATGAGGTGAGTGCCTTTCTAGAAAACGATCAACAACTATCACTGCCAATACAGAATATAACTCCTCGAGAACTTCAGAATGCTATAAGAATGCTGAGCAATAAGAAGGCTCCTGGTTACGACTTAATAACTGCAGAAGTGCTGAAACATATTCCCAGAAAAGTCATTGTATATCTCACCATAATGAGAATACATGCCATAATGAGAATACATTACTACCCCAGATTATGGACCGTATCGCAGATCTGTATGATCCCAAAACCTGGAAAAGCTAGTCTTCTACCAATAGTATCCAAACTATTTGAGAAGCTATTCTTGCGGAGACTAAAGCCAATCTTAGAAGCTGAAGACATCATACCCAACCATCAATTTGATTCCCATTCCACTGTGGAGCAAGTACATCGCGTGGTTAACAAGATAAAACAATCTTTAGAACAAAAGGAACACTGCGATGCCGTCTTCTTGCATATCCAACAAACATTTGACCGAGTTTGGCACAATGGACTATTATCTAAACTTAAAACCCTACTACCAAACTCTTTCTACATGGTTCTAAGATCCTACTTGTAGAACAGAAAATTCCAGGTCAAATTTTGAGAAGAGGTATCCCAACTGTACAACATCAAAGCCTCTGTACCACAGGGCTCTGTCCTCGGACCGGTTCTGTATTCCATTTATACAGCAAACCTACCTAAATAAATAAATAAATATTGGGGGACAATCTTACACAAATCGACCTAGTCCCAAACTAAGCAAAGCTTGTACTATGGGTACTAGACGACGATATACATACTTACATAGATAAATACATACTTAAATACATAGAAAACATCCAAGACCCAAGAACAAATATCCGTGATAAATGCACAAATAAATGCCCTGGCCGGGATTCGAACCCAGGACCTCCAGCTTCGGAGGCAGAGTCACTACCAACTAGGCTAAACAGGCCGTCGAACCTTGCAGTGATGATGTAGTAACCGCTACTTATGCCGATAATACAGCTTGTCTCTCAAGCCACGAAAATCCAACCTTAGCAGCTGAAAAACTACAAAGACATTTTTATAAAATAGACGATTGGCTGGAAAAGTGGAGGATAAAACCAAATATCGGAAAATCAGTGCAAAAAACATTCACACTTCGAAGAGGAGAGTGCCCAACTATAAACCTGCGAGGATAACATTTACCACAGAAAACAAGTGTTAGATATCTTGGGCTTCACCTTGATAGAAGGTTAACATGGGCTAAACATATTAAAACTAAGAGAAAAGAAGCAGATCTACACTACAAGCGTTTGTACTGGCGGATAGGGAGAAAATCTCCTCTCACACTAACTAATAAGTTATTAATTTACAAATGCATAATTAAACCTATATGGACATATGGAATCGAACTATGGGGAACTGCCAGTAACTCAAACCTTGAGATACTGCAAAGGTTCCAGAATAACGTCCTAAGGGCGATCTCACTCGCACCATTGTTTGCAAGAAATACAGAGATACACGAATATTTAGAAATGCCAACTATTAAAGAAGAAGTAAACAGATATTGTGTTAAATACAAAGAACGGCTTCACAAGCACACAAACGAACTCGCCAGGGAGCTGGTTAACGTCAATAACAGCATGACAAGGCTAAAAAGATGGCAGATACTGCAGCTAGACCAGAGACACTAGAGTAGATGGTGAACTATTCTGAAGCTAAGAGGGAGTGTTCGATGGAATACCTCTTATAACACTGACAAAGCTACAAAATCTGATTATGTGTGTATTAACAAAAGAGAAAATATGTAAAAAAAAAAATTGTATGACAACTGAGGAGTGTCTTCAAAAGGGTTATTTTTTTCTGTAACTTTACTTCTGAATTGGACCTTAAGTTTTCTTAGGCATAGTCATCTTTAAAAGTGCCGCTAAGATAAAAATAAACCATTTTGAAAAGGCACTCCTCAATTAGATGTACCTTAACGCCGTATTTCACGACTAAAACAGCAATACACTTATTTTCCCATACAACGGTTAGTTCGATAACTTACATGTGACGTCATAAGCTAGTGTCAATTTGTAGTAGGCGTTTTAGTGGTAGCCGTACAAGCCCGATTTCAGAGAAATACTGCAAATCGATGTACAGTTTAGCCGTTTGGCACACGCATACTAGAGGTCAAAACAAAATTTTTGACCCGCAGTTCCTAAAAAAATTCCCTTAGGGGGGAGTAATGAGACATTTTACTTTTTGTATGGAAAATATTTTTTTTTTCAGAAATCTATCGTGTGTAGGGCTTTTTAAGGCGTATATGAAAGGGCTTTTTAAGGCGATTCTAAAAATATACCACATCATTACATTTACTTTCAGCCATATTGAAATAGTTATCTTATTAGAATAAGTAAACCGTTTTTTTTTGTTTGGTTGAATCCGGCCTAATTACGCTATTTGTCTTTTTTTTATGGTGGCTACATGGGACCAACATTGACAAATAGTGACAAAAATTAGGATCAAACCTAACTCCCCGCTAGCGGCGCCCAAAATAGTGTAAGCTGTACGCTTAAAAATACTGCAAATCGGTGTACAGTTTAGCCGTTTGGCACACGCATACTAGAGGTCAAAACAAATTTTTTGACCCGCAGTCCATAAAAAAAATTCCCTTAGGGGGGGAGTAATGAGACATTTTACTTTTAGTATGGAATTTTTTTTTTTTTCAGAAACCTATCGTGTGTTGTATCATGTGAAAGGGCAATTTTAAGGCGATTCTAAAACTATACCACATCATTACATTGCAGCCATATTTTTTTAATTAAAACAAAAATAATTTTCGAAACATACCAAGTTTGGGCTCATCCAGACACGATATGGCTGATTTTTTTAAATACAATATACTACAAATGATACGTGATATCCTCATATCTAACCTCAAAAAAGCAATTTTGAAAATAAGGTCACTAAGTATTTTTTTTTATTTTTCAATATTACTAAGTGACACAGTTCTACTTCAATACCTATTTTACGTGACTTATGGAACGGTAGTGCAGATACGGTACATATTAATCATAAAATGATACGTAGTACTGCGAGGGAGAAAACCTCTATAAAAAGTTACAAGGGGACCTGAGGGAGTGAATCCGGGGTTTTTCACTCTCTCCTGGCGTGAAGGTCCTTTGGTCGGCAAGTGTGTGGTGTCGCCCTGCACGCTTGCCGTAGGGTGGGGGGCGCAAGCCTGTACTGAGACGGGACAGCTTCGGCTGTCGCAGCTCGCAGCAGGCGGTGTTCGCGGTTGTGTGCCTTGGCGATCCCGTGTCACCGCCACTAATACTGTGTGATGGGCATACCCTGGCGGTTTTAGACGGTAGTCCGGGCGGTTCCCGGGAGTCCGTCATACCTGTCCTAGTTCCCCGGCTAGGCGGGATGCGTAAAGGCATTTCCCCAGGTAAAAAAAAGAAAAAAAAAAGAAGTTAGATATCAAAGATATGACGTATCACAAATGATACGTTATATCTTAATATCTAACCGCAAGAAAGCAATTTTGAAAATAATTTCATCAATTTTGTTTTGACCTCTAGTATGCGTGTGCCAAACGGCTAAACTGTACATCGATTTGCAGTTTTTTTAAGCGTACCGCTTACACTATTTTGGGCGCCGCTAGCGGGGAGTTGGTTTGATCCTAATTTTTGTCACTATTTGTCAATGTTGGTCCCATGTAGCCACCATAAAAAATAGACAAATAGCGTATTTAGGCCGGATTCAACCAAACAAAAAAAACGGTTTACTTATTCTAATAAGATAACTATTTCAATGTTCTCAGTTTAACTTCTTATTCCTGCGTTACCAAATCCAGTCTTAGTAATGTACTGGCTATCTATAAACAGATTATCACTAAGGATTATTGTAAATACAAACCACTTAAGAACGCCTTAATGCATATTCAGTTTTAATTAATCGAACAAACATCGTGTTGACATAGTAATACGGGAACATTACATTACTCCCTAAAGCATGAAATTGTGCATTGCAGAGATTACCCCATTCTTACGCTCGTGAGATAACCATAATTCGATGGCGGGCGGAATTAACAAGGAGATTGTAGGTACTCTTCATACCTATCTGTATACCTATAGACATCCCTACTCCGAAGGGGGCACCTTTTAAGATAGGGAAGTACATCTAGGTGGCCCGTTATAGCGAAAACCCGAGCATTATGTAGTAGAACCCAATAACGAAGGTCTGTACAGAAAGGAAATTGGTCGGGGAAAATTTGCATTTTTATTGAAATTTCTACCTAGTCTTGGGTGGGAATAAAACTATGTTTTCTATGTAGGTAAGGTAAGTAAAGAGCCCTTTAGGCTGAAACAGATATTTAAAATTAGATGCATACTCACACAGTTACCTAATAAGATAAGATTTAACGGAGAGAATAGAGAGAGACTTTGGGTATTTTACGTATATTGTTTTGGGTAAGTATTCATGCATACATGTTCTTTGTACATATGTAAATAAATGATTTCTTATCCATAAGATTCATCGTATATTAGCTACTACCTACTTTAGTAAATCTTATAGGGATGACATAGGATATGTCTTTTTGTAAATCAAATATCGGTAGGTTTTAGACTTATTATTTACCTATTTTAGAATATCGCTATATTTCAGCACTGAATTTTTTTTCACTGTGTATTAATTACAATTTAAACTTGGAATATTTTATAATTTCTGCGTTTCAGTTGGTATTTGTTACTTATATAACAGACCCGGGGCCGTTATTCGACTTATAAAAATATATGACGTGTCCCCGACATCCTGTGTCATGTCTTTGTTATCCTGGAAAACATTACGATGACGTTTGCTCCTAATGCTGCCATTGATTAGGTACTACTATGATATGCTCGACTTGACAATTCTTTTAAAGTTAATCCATGTCACAATCGTATAATAGTTTTTAGATTCACAAGTATTTTTGCAACGGTACTTACCTAATTATACAAAATGGTACTTACCTCCACAATGAAAATATATACTTGTTTTATACTATTGATCAGACAGTAGGTAGACAATTGTACAATTGTGTTGCCGGAGTCAACTCCAAGGGATAAGGGATCATAATAGGAATTTTCCTCCAGCGAATATGCGAACCTTTTTCAATTGTATCGTTTTTATACCTCCGCCGTAATGAAATACTTGTCCTGTCTATATTGCAAATTCAATATTGGACCCGAAATGTTGCTACTTCAACTATTTTTCACATACAAAATGAACTACGTATTGTTTTTTTTTCGAAAAGAGAGATTCTCTCCTGAAATACTCGTTGATTTAAAATAGCTGAGTGGATTGGAAGCTGAGAAACAATGTCTTGTAATAGCTGGATGTTTGTAGAATTCTATAGGTAAGTAGAAATAACTCGGTATCGAGACCTATTTTAGAAAAATTATGAATTAGACACTAAGTGTTAATCCTGCAGTCGATAGGGTATCATTATAGTCGTTTTCTACTCCAACAGCAATATGAGTATATGCGTTCCGCTAACATATCGATTTTAAATTTAAATTTAATGATTTTGCTGTCAGGGAAAAATATTTTATGAAACGTTACATAAGTGGGTTTGACAATTATTTTGTTTTTAATAACAAAACTCGCTGCGCTCTTTTCGTTACAGCGACTTTGTATTTTAAGATCCCCAATTTATATATATGTTGGATAAGATACTATTGTTTCTTCATATGGCTGTAAAATATCGAGTAAACCGTAAATATTTGTATACCTATATTTCCTAATGTAAGTACAATGAGGAGGTAACGCAAGTACCACCATGATTACGATCCCAAACTAGGACATGAAAAATACGTTTTTTGTTCATCAACTGTAAATGTCACCGCAAATTGACTATAAATTCTGCTCTATTAAAATTGATAGTCCTCAAAACATTTATAGTAACATTACATAACTTGGTAACCCTTCCACCATAAAACAATGCGACAGCGTGGGCCAGGCCAAAAAATACTTAAAAGTTCCGTAATCCTGAATTGTTAAGGCTATATTCGCATGATGCTTAGTCGATTTTACGACCAAGAGTCGCAGTGTTTTACGATCTCTTATCGAATCGAAAGCTCCCTTCGAGACAACTGCTTGTATGTAAACAGATTATAAACTAAGAACTAGGCATAGGCACAACCTGTCTTGGCGTAATTTAGCCTACCTATTGGCCAAATGTACAAAGAACTCTCTGTTTTAGGTACCAAGTATAGAATGAGTGTAATCTACCAGGGTCGATAGGTTGGTTATGGTTATCGACCAGGTAATTTGGTGTGCCGCTTTACGACCACTTCCTTGGATGAGTAGATGAACTTAAAGGATATTTTCATGTTTTTTAATGAGTTCTCAATTCAATAACTACCAAATAAAATACATACAGGTCAACTGTTTCTTTAGGGTTTGAAAAGTCACTCTACCTTCCAATAAAACATTTCCTACATTCCAATCAAAATGAAATTATTACATCATCTAATCTCTTCAATTTCGGGTAATTATTGCGTCTTTAGAAATACAAAAGGCTTTATAAGGCTAATTATTAATCCGGCTAGTATAAAGTTTCCAATTTATTTTCAAAGAATGTTAAGTTTAACATAAGCCCTGCAATTTTGTTCGGGTTTACAAACCAACGAAAGGGACAAGTCTGATCTTTACATACAAATCACTTGTTGTAAACTCTCCTGACACGACACGTATCTACCTTCCCTTTTTATTCAAGATAAAGCAAACACCGCTCTGAGAAGATAAAGAGGAGAAATCGACCGCAACTATATAAAGGTTTGCGCCGATAAAAATACCATGTTTATTTGCACGTCCTACATCAGTTATCTCGCCGGAGAAAACGGCTTATAAGCTTCGCAAAAAGTATGCGAAAAAGCGACCCATGTGGAAATGTATAGGAGTGAATTTGGCTCGATCCACGTCACGCGCGCTGACGTTAGCAAGCAGCCAACGAATTGAACTTACATTCTGCCGTATCAGTAAATTCGGATCCCTATCTTGAAGCATTTTTTTTTCTAAAAACGTGATTTAAAAAGCCTGCCAAGCACCTTTCTTGATCCTAGGGGTGTTTTAAAAAACAGGTGGCCACAGCAGCCATGAACACTAAAAGGATTAAACGCTTACGTAGACAGTTTGTTTGGAGCGAATGAATATTTCCGGCCGCCTTTGTTTACTGGGTTTAAGTAAGTATTTATTTTTTATCGGCCCTTAGTTTAATGATACCATGCGGTATTATTTTTGTTTCCTTTTGTTTCGCTCTTGATGTTCTGAAGAGTAGAGATCCGTGTTACCGCATTACGTCGGAAATTATGTACCCACCCGTTTAATAAACTCTTAATTTTAATCAACAACAATAAAATAATCCAGTTTTCAATTTCAACATGAGTAAGATATTGAGCAGGGGTGCAAAATGACACAAGCTTACCAAAAATTAACACCTTGATGGACACTATTCCAGACACAATAGAAATAACAATAGAATTACGCATATAGACGTCTACTGTCCATCAATGCATTAATATTCCGATAATGTGAGCTTTTCTTGTTTTGTAATTTTGTAGTAAAAAGAAGAATAATCTTTGCTTGAATCGATAGCCGCAGTATATGTCCATGTATCAGCCGTAAAGTAAATGACTTTACTATTGCGATTGCGTTTTACATAGGCGCTATAAAACGACTACTGGCTTTTTCATATTCCTAACGGCTTGCGCTTGCTAGAGTGGGACACAAGATTTACATCAACTCTACCTAAAATTCAAAGTCAAGGTTCATGGGTAAATAAGTACTAAGCATCTGCCTCGTATTTCAGTAGTTGTACTGCAGTATTCAGAAACTTTGAAGTCTGCTATTAAAATAGTGTTTTTATCATACATTGATGGTGCCATTCTCTCTTTATCGTGAGCCTTTTCATTCATTGTTTTAAAGCATGTATTAAATGTGAAAATCTTACTATTTTGTACGGGATCATCTGTAGACCTATTAATATTTAGAATACCTAATACCTACCGAGTCTTGCTCGGCATCTTTCGTGTTTTCTCCGGAGAAAACGAGTTTCCCCGAAGATGAGACCTAGCTTGGTCAATTCTTCGATCCCGAAAACCCGCAATAGCAATTTTCATCGAAATCGTCTGAACTGTTTCCGAGAACCCCGAAAGAAATAAATCAAAATATAAGATTTGCTCGTTATAAGATTCTTATTATATATATGTATATGTAGCTTGGATTGTTTAATAAATAAGCTAGTCCCATTTAAGCACTTTGTAGTTCACAGAAACGGTACCTTTTCCGTAATGATTGTTCCAATAATGGATCGTTAGTTTTAATCGGCGAAATAAAAGTCGTCCAAATGATCATAAAGCACCGCCCGCTGAATGCGAAACTCATGCTAATGCCGCTACCGAGCCGACGTAATTGACAAACTTCCTCTCGCATCAGGATCACTCGATCATATAGATAGACGTTAAGCGCGCCAGTTATCAGAGCTCATAAGAAATTCCAATAAAGAACGCCATGAAAAATTCAATAGGTCGCAGACGCTCGGGAACGAAAGTGAAAAAAAAGCGAAAACAATAACGTGGATTTAATCAGTATTCAGAATGCGCCGTATCTGTCCACAGCTGGGATATTTGGCAAGCGGACAAATCCTGAGCCTGCGGACGTCTGAAACTCGACGACAGACCTTTGCGACGACTACGAAAAACGTGGGTTGTTGACGACAACGCCAATTTACGGCGCAGTTAACAAGAATTACGCAAGGAATTAACGATCCGCGCTCTAAATTATGGACAGGATCATACTCTCGCGAGCAGGGCGTTGCGTTCCGTGCCCACAGCTTTACATGAGGTATTTCTGTTTCGACTAAGTTCCGCGTCAGATTTATTCAATCTGGCGTTTCAACTGGCTTTAAATGTTTCGATTGCATCTAAAGCAGGCTTGTTGCTCTACGAATCATAATCAAATTGTCAAATTGAATGAAATTATGACAGTAACTACCTAACTGTAAATAACAGTCTTGTTAACGTGTAGGTAGTTCGCTCAATTGTCCGAGATCCGAAATAATCGTGCCAATAATAATTCTGTGGCCTCTATCGTCGTAAATACTCGTTTCTTTAAACAAGGGTCGCTCCGGTCAAATACCTGTGTTTTAAATCAAATGCAGCGCACATTTTTGGGAGCGATATGTTTGGTCAAATGATTCTCCTTTGTTGGAGACTAATTTCATGCTCTGCTGAATTGCTTAGGGATTCCACGTACCTTATAAGTCTATAGAAGGATCTGAATTAATCAACAAATGTTTCATCCTTTTAAGTCTCAACCTTCAGCTTTGACTTTCAAGATTTAACGACCAAGTACGTGTCAACTACTACTAATCCATGTAAAACACCTATCCTATTTCAAAATAAAGTGTGTAACTAATAACTAGGAGCAGCATCAGTAGGTCAATGATTTTTTTTTCATATTTTTGATCCCAGGGTTTGACAGAAGAGGAGGGGTGGGGCGGGGGGATAATTATTGTAATTTTCGGAGCGATTATCTTTGAATTTTCTAAGAATTTGTTATGTATCAACTCTGAAACATTCGTTTCTAATTACCACCAGTTCGCTATTAACCCTGATCCAAAATAAAATCGTATGACTAACACTGGTAATCTAGGTAAATAAAGTTATTTCGGGAATGTTATTTTTACAAACCTTGGTATTTAAGTAGTTAAGCACTTTTTATCTCGGAGTATTTTAAGACTCGCGGTAGCTTTACCACTATCAGTGTTTATCATTTGATAGGCAATAAGATTAAGTTATAAGATGCTTGTCCTACTTACTTACTCATTCGGCGTGCTTATTTTATTCAGTCATGACTCACCTCTTTACGTTTTCGCATTTTATAAATTCTGTTTCTTAAAGGTGCCTATCTTCTAAGTAACTTGCAACTAATTTACCTCATAGAGAACTTTATCTAACTATCACAAGTTTCATATTTCGGAACACTTTTGGAATTGGGATATTGACTGATAGTAAAACGAGCAACTTTTTAGGAAACGTATCAGTAATGTAAACGTAACCAAACGCACTGATATTATGAAATCTATTGCAACAAGTGACGTCACGACTTTTCTATGGTTAAATAACGTCCATTTTTGGATCTTAATGTATTTAACAATGTTTGAAATTGTAAAACTACGCTGAAGCGTGATGTTTTACTATTGGGGCCGCTAGGCCGGTTACGCGACCAGCGTCAGTTTGCGACCACCTGGAAGAACGAAGTTTTTTTAATTAAAGATATTAACACAGGCCCTAAAGAAACAGTGACCCGTATGCATTTTATTTGTTGGTTGTTGAATGAACATCCATTAAAAACGAGCAAATATCCTTTTAGTTATCCAAGTGGTATCAACTCATCCAAGTGTTCACCAACCGGCACAGTAAATTACTTGATTGTTAACCGACCTATTGATCTATTTTCGTAAGTTTTGATTACTTATTGGTAACTAACTGGGGGAATAATATATTTATAAAAAGTAGTCTACCCGTATTCTAATAAAAAAACACAGACAACATTTTTAGTTCGCTAGTTATTTAAATTAGTAATAAGATCGCGCGCAAAATCTGCTTAAAAATAGACATACCATGTTAACTAAGCACACATTGCAATGTGGCCTAAATTGTAGCTCGTCTACAGGTCATGGGCCCCGCAAGGACGGCATCCGTCATCCGCCAGGTCAAGGTCACACGTCTCAGTCACATATCTGCATCTCTGATCGTCTACATTGATGCTACGATGCAAGAGTAACCGAATATGGACTCTGTGCCGTTGCAGCAAGGTTTATGGTCACACGGTGCTGACCCCGGATAGCTATAGCTTGATTGCGTTGGTTACTTTCGTTGGCATTTTAGTCTGTATCTGTAGGTTAGTTGGTTTTGATTGCCATGGGATCGAAACAGATGACATTCGAATCATATTCAATCACTTAAATGTTATTTTTGTATTAATTAAAAGAATGATTATAAGTTTAAAAAATCTAAAGTAGTGTTAATTTCACAATTTAAACACAATAGGTACGAGGGGAGACAATCTCAAAACGAACGTCCGAATATAATTTAATGCCAACTAACAAAGACTTCGATAGCCCGTAGACATGATTATGGTCATAAAAATGATGATTTTAAATAAAAATTATACATTGGCCCAATCGCATAAATAAGGGCACAACACATGGCACCTTGGGTTTTCATTCCAATTTCGTATTATTATTTTACAACAATAAATTAGTAAAAAAAGAGAATTGTATTGCCGTCGGCTGTACAAAGGCGGGATAGATAAAGTCATTTGGAGGTGGTCTTTGAGTAATTATTTAAGCGGGATACGTAAAAAAAAAGTTAATTAAGCGCGTTCAAGCAGTTTAGGTGGCGATAAATAGTTTCCACGTCGCGATGTCGGCGGGGCAGGCAATGCTTATGAACATTATTCCAAGATGGTAGATTTAGGTACGATTAGGCACCGCTAGTTGTTGCTATAGCCCTTTAATTAACATGTTAATATGTCATGGTCAAGAAGGAAAAACATTTAGGCGGTATCAGGGGCAACAAGGTTAAATAGATTCATTATATTTTTAAATATCGTGCTGCCTTATAATAACCTTTATTTATAGGTTTCCCTGTTTTAGTTAACTAGGAACCCTTATAGTTTTGCCATGTCCGTCTATCTGTCTGTCCGTCTGTCTGTCCGTCTGTCTGTCCGTCTGTCTGTCCGAGGCTTTGCACTGTAATCGTTAGCGCTAGAAAACTGCAATTTCATTTGGCATGAATAGGTACATAAATCTTTAATCATAATCATAATCATTTATTCATTGCTTTGTGTGTACAAAAGATGTTAAAGATGTTAAAGTTTCAACACAACCCAGTAAGGGCACTGCAACAGAATGTAGCAATTCTAAATCTAACAAAGTGGTAAAAAGAAATTAAGGTTGCTTCTTTTACACGTATAGTATAGAATACAGATAACATATTTAAAATGTGTAACAAATAAAATAAGGGCCTATTCGCACAGGCAGTAACTATAATTATCTGTTAATTTAAACTGCTTTAATTTTAAACATTTTTATTCGTATCTCTATTTACGACAGAACAAATAAAACTATAACTAAAGGTATTTTTTTAATGACTTAGGAGGCAAACGAGCAGACGAATTGCCAAATCTACCCCAGATCGCTGCCAGTGCCCAGAAGTCCGGCAGCATTGTATGGCAATCCTGATCCTCTGGACGAGGTAAAAGCCAGCCATCTGTTTGTATACGTGGCAAGTTGACAATTTGTCAGTTTTTGACAAAATTGACGAATTGTAGCTACAAATTCTGTTTCATAAACGTGACAAATATGTCTGATTGCGACAGGTAAATAGTTGATAAAATTGTCAGTGTCAATCGCGTGTCAGTTTTAAAATGTCAGTATTTAAGAAAATTTTCAAGACTTTTTTGTCATGGTAATCGACATAATGGTCGAAAATTGCGACATTTTTGTTAAAATGATATAGTAGTATGAGGGTAGCAATAAAAATGTTTGTCTTACAGTCTTTGTTTAATTTTGACTAGCATTCTAGGATTTGTACGGTATTAGTACTTGCAACAAGTAAAATGGGCAGGAAAATAATAATTATGGGCCTTATATACACGACAACCGAGAAATATTGTTTGGCAAATTTAGTGATCGTTTAACGCACGAAAAAAAATTAACACATCCATTTTTTATAAGAGAATTGTCGACAATGCCGGCTATTCTTCTTCTTGTCCTATTTTAGTTAAGTATTTGACGGTAGTTTTACAAACTCGATTTTTTTCTATAAAGTCAAGCACGTCAAAAGTAAAGTTTGCCCTTGTTCTAAATGCTTGACGACGCCGACGTATTGGATGAACTAAATATTCTTCATCGCTGTTGCTACTATTGTCTGTCTATGTTAGCACCATTTCACTGGTAATAAGTAATTAGTTAGTGAAGCCGCTGACATTGGGTGAGGTCGCCTGTCAGAAATCTTCTACAAGTCTACAAATTTGACAACTTGTAATTACAATTTTGTGTTTCATAAAACAAATATGTCAAGTTTTTCGCGACAAATTGTCACCTGTCGCTTGTCAAGAGATTTTTTTTATGAAACAGAAATATATCAAAATGTTGCGACAATTTGACATAATTGTAATTTTTCCACCACGACTTATTTGTCATTGGTAATGTTTATGAAACGTAAAATTGACAAAATGTCGAATTGTCACCTGTCACCTATCGCCTGTCATTGTCACGTATATGAAACAGGGCCCAGGTCACCTGAAGCGTATAGTATAAATATTTAATAATATTTAGGTACTTACATCACATCCTAAAATACCTAAACATAAATTTAAGCACTATACAGTACACACTATTTATCTTATAAACACAAAGCGTACATTTAATAATATCTCCCTAACAATTCCTTTCATTTTCATACAAAACATGAGCTTGGTAAGTTACTGTTTTTTCATTAAACGAAATTGTATACGTGAATGCGGGATAGAAATGGAAATCCGTGACTTCGCATAACTTTAACAGACTCACACTCACGAGTGATGCAGTAGGTATAAATTATGAATAGCATTGGGATATGTTCTATTTTTTTAACCTATGGCACACTATATTTTAAGCGAAATAAACTGAAAACACACTAACCTTTACTAAAAAGTGTGCCAGGCTTGGTTTTAATAAAAAATATGCATAAGTTTCTTCTGATAATATTTAATCTGATTGAATATTAAGGTAACTGTGATGAACTTAAATTATTATTTTATCATAGTTAACGGTAGGTCGATATTTTTAGGTCTAATCGTACTTAAGAGGAGAGGTATTCCCATTCGCCTTGAGAATTCACATCCCCTTCACTGCCAACCGCGTTTCCCCTGATGTAAACATTAAAGTGAACTGGCCGATTTTGCTTGATTCGATATAGCGTGAGATCCTAACGCTAAGAACGATGTTCTCATATTATTGTTATTCAATTAAGGCCCTCTAGTCCTGCGAGAGTAGGTATTTAGCGCTGTCCTGGCGGTGCGTGAACAAGCCCGCGCGGACGAAGCGACTGTGAACTCGGATGACCCCGCTAGCTTCATACTGGTCACAGTATAGAAATATAACTGTATTTTGACTTAAGAAATGCATTAATTATGATTAAGCTTTAGTATGTAATTGATATCATTTTTTAATAAATCGGTAGTAAATTAATAATTGAAAGTCGAACTTACGGTAGGATCCATTATAATGAAAAAAAAACAGAATTCATAGTACAACCCTGAAATTCGTTATTTAATCTATGAAATCTAAGAAATATGTCTTATACCTCTCTACTCGATTTGTTTAATTTAATAAAATACAGACAGAATATCTTTTGGTGGTTTAATTTATTCGTCAAAAGTTATTAGCTCTCAAAGCATAAAAAACCTAAGAACCTAAGAAATATGTCTTATACCTCTCTACTCGATTTGTTTAATTTAATAAAATACAGACAGAATATTTTTTGGTGGTTTAATTTATTCGTCAAAAGTTATTAGCTCTCAAAGCATAAAAAACATTGCGAAGTTTTTACTTTTTTACTATTTATGCGAAAGATTACCGTATATTTTAAAAATAAATACCAGAAATGATTTTTAAACAAAGATGATAAAAGAATCAATATGGTATATGAAATAATACCAAACTTGCCACAGTAGCTACCTGGAAATGGGTAGATCTTTTAAAGAAGATTAGCTAGAAAGATAGATAGTGTATAAATTTTAAAAGGGTCGGCAACGCGCATGTGACTCCTCTGGAGTTGCAGGCGTCCATAGGCTGCGGTGATCGCTTACCATCAGGCGGGCCGTACGCTTGTTTGCCACTGACGTGGTATTTAAAAACAGACGGCCGGAATTAATGTGGTGAAGCTCATAGCTTAAAAAAATATTCAAGTGCAAAGCAGTACATCTCTTACTATATATACAATTTCGGGTAATAAACATTTCATTTATAATTTTACCAACTTTGGTTCCATTTCTGCAGGGGTTCAGTTCAGTTGTTATACTGTCATTTTCTTACTATGACCATAATTTATTTGCTAATAATTACGACTTTTTTCATTTGGGTTTTTATTGCCCTTCTTAAATAATTTGCAACTATTATATAAATTCGTCAAAAACTGCTTGTTTGGTGCACGAAACGGTCGTGGATAAAACTGACACAGGTCCGTTGTCCGTAAGCGCCAGCGCGCGACTGATCTGGCCTGCCGAGCCTCCGCGCTCGCGCATTTTGTAGGTATTTAAACATATTAATTAATACAATCATTTTATCTATTTAAATTCTGCAAAAATGACTAGAAATACTGAATGGCTTTAGTTTAGTTCAAAAACTTTATTTAAAACATCATTAGTTTAGTCGTCAGATTGTAAATGCTTTACAAAAAGGAGTAACTTTGGGGTCTCTTTCTATCGAGCGAAATTCATTAAATCGTGTAACTGAGTGCAACTTTGACTAGACTAGATCCTTAAGTAGAACATATATTTTTTTCAAATTTTTAAAACCCTTTTTCTACGTGTCAGATTGTTTTTAGAAAACTCGAAAACGCTAACTCGCTTGACAACCTCCCCTTAACACTTACTCTCAACTCAACAAATAAAACAGATACACTGGTATCGAATATCCATACAAAGTGTACCTGTTTTATTTGCTCTTGAGCGTAAAAGTAAGCTAAAAGATTAGATACGGTATTATTTTCGTTTTGTATACGTAACGTTTTAGATTCAAAATTCAAGATTCAAATATTTATTCGTGATAAACAAAAATAAACAAAAGATAAACATAGATATTAAAAGTACCTACTAACAGCAGTGATATTGTCATAAAATGAGAAATCTATGATAATGTTGATAGTTCAATTCTTAAGTGTATTAACTACACATTTTTTTGTTTTTCAAATATGTCACGTAATGTTACACAATGGTGCACTCTACTTTTTTTCAATTGTCACATTCACCTGCGCTCGCATTGACTTTGCTTCAACTCGAGCCGTTCAGTCCTTACATATTTCTTGTATGTCCACACTAAAACGTAACTGGGTTGCACCAAACCGTGTGTAATCGTAAGTGTTTTTTTTTTTAAATCTGTTTATAAACCTAGAGATAGATTGTGAATCACACGCAAGAACTATTCAGCTACCATCACCGTTTACATTATTTTAGAAGTAAGTACCTCTTTTGTATTTGAGAAGGTGCATCATACTTTATGTTGAAAAAATCCCGATTTAATTTTTTTTTTACATTCGTAGTTGCTATTTAAAGTTAAATAAATTGAACGTTCAGATTATTAAATATTAATTATAAATAGGATAACGAACTTTTTCAGTTTCATTCACCGGCAAATTTAGCGTTTCAAAATCTATCATTTAGAGATACTCCGCGCTTTATAGTATAGCGAGCAGCCATTTGAATAAGGAGAGAATATAAATAGAACTGGTTAAGAAGAGAAAATATAGGTGACTAATTCAGAAACGTAATATCACGAAATAAAATAGCATGTATATATTCCGAATATTCATGCTAAATCCCAGGCAGTATTGTAACATTCGCGCTATCCAGATGGGTATAGCGGCGAAGATAGTTAGAACTCCGCTCGTATCTTACACTATTTCATTTTGTTGTAACTAAACACATCGTGACAGCAAGCGACACAGCCACGTAGGTCGGCGCTACACTAGGCCGGCGCCCAAACACGTACTGTCTCGCAATTTTAAATAAAAAATCCTATTATTAAAACGAATGATTGTATCGCAATTACAAATGTTCAGATTTTAGATACATGAGCAATCTTTTTTGTACCTTGTAAATTTTATGTTAAAAATAGCCTTAAAGTCTTTTTGCATACTATCTTTACAAAAAAAAATTAGATTATTAATGAGGGATAACTTTTCAGATTTATTCACTAGCTCATTATAGAACCTTAGCCTTAGCGTTTTAAATCTATCATTTGGGGTTCCTCCGCGCCTTAATTACTTATAATAACGTACCATTATTTATTATTATTATTATTTATTTATACATAAGTAAGTTATTATTATAGACCTTAAATAAACATAATTTTATAAGGGTTATTTACAAACCAAACCAAACAAAGTGCCTAAGATATTAATAATTACTATAAATCATAATCTAATCATCATAACTAATCAGAAGGTTGTATAGCGTCTCTCATATTTAATATCACATTTTGTTACCGTGTTATGCGCATAACAAGTATTTTAATATGCGTGCCATATGCCTCGTACCCACACTAGGTACACTTTATTTTTCTTGATTTTTATTTAACTTAGTTCTCTAATTATTCTCTTATTTTTATCTTAAATATTACCTATTCTTTTAGAAATTATTATGAATGAAATAAGTTTTGTAAGCAGGTTGATAATTAAAAAGCTTTTTTTTCGAGTGTTATTGGAAATTTCAAAATTTGAAACAAAAAATCATAAAGCCACTAGAGATATTTTTTTATTTACCCATATCAAAAACGCCCTATAAGTAATCCTTTCGTTCGAAATTCCCTTTAATCTGTTTTAAAATACGGCACGACGGCGGTGATAAAATGTGAGAAAAGTCAGTTAAGTGAGTACATAACGAGGTATCACCTGAGGACCGCCCACGATTAGGTAATAACGTACCTATCTACATATAAGACGAAGATATCTACAGGCTGTCTCTAAAACCAATGCAAAGACTGAGATGGCTGATAGAACAGACTGTAATCTACTTACTAGATTACGCAAATTTGATATTAGGTACTTAAAAATTAAATATTCCGAGACATTGGCAGCTTTAGTCCATCATTAAAGTATAGCTCTTTCACGGATTTTGATAAAATTGCCAATTTCTTGAAAACTAAGGAATTTTCTCGGCAGTCAAATTGTGGCATAATCTGATAGCTTATGTATAAGCTGCTTTATTATGCCTTTAACGACACTTTTCTGTCAAAATAGGGTATAAATTTTCTATTGTAAATAAATAAATGAATAAATAAAATTAGCATTAATTTTAAAAACACTCTGTATAGTCTACGTATACTTTATACGGAAGAAGGGTATTGTAACTTTCGATTTTTAATGAGGTCAATTCAGACAGGATGATCAATGGAAGATGATTAATCTACATGTGTGATGACTTGATTAATGAATAATAAATTAAACTGGAAAATATTAAATCAAACGGTTTATCTAATCTACATAGCCGCTTTCATTTTAACGAACAGTTTGCCTGGCCCATACGTACTTAGGTACAGTCAATTTTCTCAAAAATATGTCCTTAGCTCGTATGTCGGCGAATTAAGGTTGCGGTACGTATTTGTGAGAGGATTAAATTTTTACAGTTTATTATTATATTATTTAGACACTGTATTTACCTATGCAGTTGATCGTACTTGAGTCGCCTACACAAAACAAGGTTACTAGAATTTGTTAATTGTATACCTACTTACTTATAAAAATACTTAATTAATGTATCGAATAAATAAATACCCATGTACCTAATTAATTTATTGCAGAAATTATTTCTACAAAATCTTATTCATTTAATAACATAAAGTCAACTGCAGCCTTTTTATCGCTACTGACACACATTATTTTAAAGTCAAACAGGATTGTGTCTAAACACTTAATTAAATAGGTACAGTTAAATAGCTTCGGCATTAGTATTTGCCAAACCAAAAGCGGAAAAAATATTTGATACGTCCTTACGGCCCTACAAATAGAGTTGTGTCAGATATTTGTAACAAACATTATAGCAGATATTGGTGTGACTGTACAGGTCTAACATATCGGGAGATAAAATGTCTTGAGTACATACCTATGCCAATAGGAATTTTATAACTAAAAGGCACAGACGCATTTTTTGTGTCGAGAAGAATTCAAACTGCGATCTTTCGCCTGGCCGGAGCGATAGCTGTGGCCCACTGAGCTACCAAAACTTAAGGCCTATAGATGCCTGAGCCGCGAGTCCATGGCTAAGTAGATTGATTTTCTTTTAATTTTGCTTATTAATAAACAGGCTTACTATTAATTTGCCGTCTATAAAAATAAATTGATTTCATATGTTGTTATCAAATTAATAACTAATACCTGGTCTACCAAATTAACAGGCTTTTAGGGTTAATACGCCTGTTAGCGGTTAGCTAATTTGGTGTGCCAGTTTGGGACCACTTGCATGAGTTGATGGACTGAGAGAATATTTTCTCGTTTTTTTATTTAAATATTTCCATTTAGTAATAGAATGCATACCTCTCACTTTTCTCTCTGTTTATTTAAGGTCACCAGTAACAATATTTTAATAAAAATACCTCTTGCTTCAGGTGGTCGCAAACTGACACGTCGCGTATCATATTCTTAGTAATCAAAATAATGCCAATTTTAGTAAGTTATTTTTCTGAGGACTTAATTCGACGATAAATTCTTCAAATAGACACAAAACAAAAAATAGCAGCCAATTAAAATCCTTCAACCCGTTTTGGAGTCACTTGAAATTTTAAAACTCCCTTTTGCCCGATTAGGGTGCATCTTAAAAGCTTCAAGCGATAAGTCCGACATAAGAATGCGGGATAACATGCGTAGGCTCTAAAACCAATTGTAAACTAATTAAAATGCGTTCTATTAGGTTCTTATTCCGTTGTGATAGGTTATATTTTAGAGTGCTTGAATCGTAAAGACAAGTTTGTGAATAAACAGCCATGGTAGCATGCTGTGGCGTATGACGTCACTCGACCAATGAGCGCGCGGCGCGACGGCAGCGCCACAAGATGGCCGCCGCCGGTCCGTCGCCGCCGCTTCACAAGTTTAGGCCTAAATGTCATAGATTTATTAGTTTTTATACCTCACCGGTATCACAAGTGCTTGATTTCGTTCTAAAATCATCTTAATTCAATATTAATTTTTTTTGTAGAGCCTGAACGGTGATAAAGTGCAGTTTTTAACGGAAAAGGTACGTGTAAATCCCTTTGTTTTTCTTTAACCTAGCATCGTTCCGTGACAATGAAGTCGGGTTTGTTTATATAGTTCAAAAATAACTTTTATTTATTTTAGTATGCACCTAGATAATAGCGATAGGGTTGAAGTCATAGATTTTGTTTTAGCATCTATTTGTTTGTTTGTATTAAACGTTGTTTAGCTGCTTCTTTTATTTGTTTTATCATATGGTTTGAACTGTAAGTTATGTCTTTTTAGGCGGTAAAATAAGGCATAGGAATATCTATTTAATAGTTGCATAGTGTAAAAATATCATAGGTAGGTAAAAGTAAAGATTTTAGAGCTGGTACCTACCCTATAGAGGAGGAATCAACAAAATAAACTAATCTGTTAAATAGAAATTTTACCAATGAAAGTTCCAATAAGAATGCTTTCCTTCCGGCCTAATAGGTATAAACTATTTGATGACTTACCCGTTTTATCACCCACTAGGTACATGTTTGTTGGAGCTAGATGCATGGGCATCAACTCCTGCATAATTATATTAGAAAAAATTACATAACTACGAAAAATACATTTTGTATACCTATACAGTAAGGAATTGAAATTAATAAAATAAATAATAAATAAATACCTATTGGGGGACAATCTTACACAAATCAACCTAGTCCCGAATTAAGCCTAGCTTGTACTATGGGTACTAGACGACGATATACATACTTATATAGATAAATACATACTTAAATACATAGAAAACCTCCTAGACCCAAGAACTAATTCAAATCATTTATTGCATATCAATAAATGGCAGGTATTCCCGAAGATGTGATAAGATAATATATAGGTGTATTTGCTAAATAAATATTTGTATTTTTATCTTAAATAGATACCTACCTATGTAGTATCGAGGGTGGTAGGTAGGTAGGTAGGTAAGAACTACTATCAAGAAGCCTCTTTGATTTCCAAAAATAACATTAGCGACGCATGCCTGTATGTCTCTACTGACCACCATAATTTTCATTATACATACCAATATACCTACATGTTCATTTATAAGACAAAACATAATTTAAAACAGTCATGGGCTAGGTGAAAGACTCTATGACATAAAGGTAGTGTTACTCTATTAAGTGTGACACCCCTGAAGTTGCAGGCGTCCATAGGCTGCGGTGACCGCTTACCATCAGGCAGGCCGTACGCTTGTTTGCCACCGACGTGGTATTAAAAAAAAAGTACCTATTTTGGTTATTAATTTAATAATTAAAGTTTGGCTATTATTACCTGTATTAATTTGATTAAAAAACATAAGGATCCTTAATATAAATAGGTAACTAATATAAATATATTATAGTAAGAAGGCTTATAGGCCGGTTTCGCGGCCAGCGAGCGTCAGTTTGCGACTACCCGAAGGACGAGATTTTTTCAATTTATGATATTAATATTTTTACAGACCCTAAAGAAACAGTGAGTGTATGTGTTTTATTTGTTAGTTGTGGATCCATCAAAAACGAGAAAGTATATTTTCAGTTTATCAAGTCACGCAAGTGGCCGCAAACTGGCACATCAATTTAGCTGGTCGCTAACCGATCTATCGACCCTACTTGTGCAACAAGGTTGTCCAAAAATATTCTTCGCCTGGAACACAATTTGGAAAACATGGTGAACTCACGGGCGTTCTAGGTATCTATAAGTAGACCGCTGATATATCTGAGGTAACCTTACGAGTGTTGTAGTCCCTAATCCCTATATTTATAAATCAATTTTAGACAGTAACGTCTATATTTTAAGACATAATAGCAACATACGCTTTAATTCACATGAATCCTTAAATTACTCACCTATACCTAACTGGGAGTGATGATACATACATCCTTGGTCATTAATTATTCCAGGTAGGGTTGCCTTAAACGAAAGTACTTACCTTGCTAGGCCTGTACCTGTGTATGATAATGTAGGTCCACTATCTACGTATCATCGACATGTCACTACCTATTATTTCGACCTATTTATTTAACTCGTTTCAACGTAGTAGGAAGGAAATGATAATGCATCCGCATCTCTCGCAAAAGTGACATGTAATGTAGGTAATTAAATATTAGACTCGTAAAGATTAGAATATATAATTATGTAGGTATATGTTAATGGTTTATATTACTTACATAAGCGATGTTAACTGGTTAACAATTTTACAAAATTTATATTTAAGTATTAAGTAGTACGAGATAACCACCAGGTTAAGGTACTAAGTCCAAGATATGCCTGAACCTTGGATGGGTTTATCGTATTTGTTTCTAGGAATGTTTACGGCCCCCATTCATGTTCTATCATTGCCATCTGATCTATTTGATTAAGCAAAATTATAATAAATTTTCGGTACTATTTCAGTATGGTTTCACAGCGAGATTTGAAACTAGTAATAGATACGAGGTTTTTTTTAGTGCCTAACTAGGAAATATAACATAATAATAATAATAACAAATATATAGATGCTGGCCAAGAGCAATCCCATTGTTAACAAAAATCTATATAAACTTTGAATAAATAGGTACAACCTTCCTATCAAAAATTGCCGCAATATTTCATACAATCATAATTTTCTCATTGAATTAATCTTCCACCTTCTGCTTTCCGACCTTTCCAATTCGACCCAGTAATCCTATAAGAGCCTTTACTATTCAAAAAAGAAGCCCCAAGCTATGAACAACCGATTTGGTTACTCACACAAAGGCACTATTATTACTATTTATTGGACACGGGTTTGCAAATAAATCTTAATTTTTTTGCTTGCAGGGGATGGCACCACCCTTCTTTTTGTGAACGCCCTCCGGCCGGCGCGCGGGTTAGCATTTGACTAGTAGCTACCGAAGTATACGATTGTGGACGAGCAATAAGTATCAGAATGGTATTTGTTTCTACCTTTTACATTCTGGCATCTTTTAAGCTGGCCCTGCCATCTTCTGTAGTATATATTTGTAGACGAGCAATAAGAGGAATGGTCATTAGAAATTTTCACCTTTTAAACTTCTGTTTTTTTTTTGGATTTTTTTCTTTACTAGATGGTAATCACGTCAGAAGTTGACGCTAAACCAAGGTTGAATATAGGTAGGTATCTCAAAAAGGATTACAACACCAAACCTATTCCTAGTGCAACAATGTCAGTAACTATCTCCAACCCATTTCAGAGATCTCACATGACTCCTTCATCTGTTTTAATATTGCATGATATATTCAAAATTCGCTAAATAAATTACGTTCTTCGCTAGATAAGAGTTTTAACACGTGTTTTAAGAGTCTTAGAATGAATAAAGGCTATTTCATAATAATTGACGATGATCGATTACAATTATTGATAAGCGATTATTTATCTAAATGACTGAATATAAATGGTTTTAGATTCACATATTCGTGTTATGTGGAAGTAACAGGAACGTATCTCGAGTGCTTATCAGCCGTTATTGGCCATTTTCTTTTAACTAAGTGTTAGGTAGGCCCGGGCGAGTACAAACAAGTTATTTAAGAGTCGCTTGATGGTTGAGAATATTGTGACGTGTGCCGTTTATTATAAACAATTATTATTTATCATATCAACATAGTACGTAACGAAAATACCGATTACGATAACAAAGATTAGTTTCAAGACTTTCAAGTTAAAGTATGGCATTTAAATAAGGTATGCTATCACTGGTAATGGCATTAAGATAGGTTTATGAACAAATACTAATTAGGCAATATGAAACTACATCACAAAGTGTGAATGCATTGAAAAAAAAAAGATTTGTAGACCATATGTTAGCTGCTAGTAACTTAAATCGGAGAACTGGCAAACTAGTAATCAAAATTAATTTTGGTTAGGTACTACTAAGCACGATTTGGCTATTTCTCAAGTTTAGCTAAACTAGTTGAGCTATATATTTCAGTGTGTTGAAACAACAATACAATCTAAAACTGCAACTAAAATGCAAATTAAGTGAGAAATATTTTAAAACGAATAAAAGCGATCTGCAATAGGGTCAATAGGTCGGTTAGGGACCAGCCAATTTGGTGTGTTAGATTGCGAACACTTGCATGATTTAATGAACTGAAAGGTTATTTTTTCGTATTTTTATGGATTCCCTTTTAATAACTTCCAAATAATAGCCGGCCTAGCGACCCTACTTGCTATGTCTACCAAAGATATGATCCACAGGAACGTACTAATATTAAGTACATACCCATCTTTATTTATTAATTTATTTATAATCCAACTACTTATTTTTTTAAATGAATAATAATGTAGGTAATAGATAAACACTACACATCTATCACCAATCTGAAAATAAAAGTAACAAACAGTAGCACGTAAGTTTCTAATAAAAACAATAACTTGGTTGTTAAAGTAACATGAAGGATCGAGGTCTGTGCATGAAGGTGACTAGACTCGATCTCGTATCTAACAACATTAATAGGAAATGTAACACGTAACAATCTTACACAAAATTGTCTCCTGATATTTATTATAATTTATTTAACAAGTTCATTTTACACATTACGTTCTACTGAAAAAATTATAATACCTACTTAAATCGCGATGATTTAAGTAGGTAATTAGTAATATCACACAGAACACTTAATTACCTAATATACCCTGATTCCAAACCATTTTCCTGAGTTGAAAACGTTTAAAAAATATTGTATTAATATTTTAAAATATGTATCTTAGCATGTTACAGGAAAACAGCCGTGCTGTGCGAACAAAGAAGTTGAGATTGCGAAAAAACCTACCTACAAACCACTAGATTTCAATTCTTAATAAAGGTCTGAAACCATAGGAAGTAAGTTTTCGGTACGGTGTTACACACCCTTGGCTCTGTGTTTCACATTGGACAAGTTTTATTTCTATACAATACCTACATTCCGCTGAACAATTTATGCTATATCAGCACAGTAGTTGAACCTGCAAATACCCTGCTTTTGTCTCAAGATAGCACGTGTCGCCGTCGGCATGCGAATGAGTTTACAAAAGCAGATTGCCTGAACCTCCGCCCAACTTAATAAGACTTTTTTTGCTGAAAAAATAAATACGGTAAAGGCCTCGAGCGTTCCGGTTCACCTGCTAATCAAGGGTAGATATTAGGCCTGACGAGTTGAAGCAAGCATATATTAGAATGAAAATTAAATTAAGGTCTTAAATTAGGTCGTTCAAGATGAGGTCATCTACACGTATAAAAATAAACTCTACACAACTTCAGTTTATTTATGTATTTCATAAAATATAGATATATGTTTGGGTATTAAGGTAAACATTTATGATATTTTTATGACCTGAATACTTAATTATTTAATTACTGTACGTAAAACATACAATGCTGATAACAGATTAAGCAAACAAACAAAGGTCAACATGTTCATCGCCATCGCATCAAATGCGTAGTAAAATTGAAAATGCTCCGAGCAGAATTCAAACTAGCGACGACAAATACCTAACGCTATTGCTGTAGCCAACTGAGCTATGGAAATAATCAGATAACATTTTTTCCGCCTTTAATTTGAACTTTAGAGTTTTCGTGAGCAATTGTTACTGCTATGAAGGGGGTATACCTTAATTGAGTACTATTCAGCAGGTGAATTTTGCGAAAATTTGTGATGTCCCTGTCATAGACGAAGTATTAATTTTTGTAAAATTGTCGACGTTACATGCTGCCATTACAAACGTGCTGAATTGCGCTCTGAAACGGAATTAACCTATAGTATGATTTGTATTGTATGATACTGACAATACAGAACGAAACTGAATATCTCGTTTTTTGTTAATATACCTATGAAGAGTAAATTTTCGATCAGCGTTTTTAAGCATAAATCCATCTTTGGCTTTGAAAAGTGACGAAAAAGTTAGCTGTCTAACAACAATTCATCCATTCAAACTAAACAAAGACTTACTTACAATGAATATTTACATTATGTAGTAAAGGACTCCTTTTCTCCTCCGCCACCCGGCTCAAACAAAGTTTCAGTATTTTATAGAATTTATTATTTATCTAGGCATAGGCGGCGGGATTAAACTTCCGCCGAGATAGGAAAACGCCGCTCTATTTACGCAAATACTTCCATATTATACACTTGAGCTGAATAAGCGTAGTAAGTAGGTATCTTATCTACTCGGGTATAATGTAGGTAAGGTAATTTAATGAACACTCGAGGGGCCCAGGTGGCGAAGGGAGCGTTCTGTCTAATGTCCATCGACTTTTTGTCTCCTGACGTGTGAGTTAGAGCGGCGCTTTAAAACTATGGTATGTTGACATGCACCTATGATAAGTAGTAATGTTGAGGCAGGTTATAAATATGTGAACGTTCTGCTCTAATTCGCCTTGTTTTGATAGCACAGCAGCAATATTGACGCTTAGTCCGCCTAGGTAAACTATCAAAAAGCATTACGGGGTGCAAATAACAACGATCATGGCGTATGTAATGAAATCTTGCATTGGGATTAGTCGTGGGTTGGTCGGCGCGCGCCGGCGTAGCGAGGGCGGCAATCGATGTCGGGCCGGGACGCTCGTCCCGACGCCAGCAGACCGACAGACGCCCGCCGACGCCGTGCCCGCTCACACGTCCCACGCCTGCCACACCACCGCCATCCGTCAACCATCCTTCACTGTTTACTTATCGGACACGCCGCGCACAGCTGACCGACCGGTAAGTCACGTGCTTCCACCCCCAACTTTACTTCGGTCGGCGCATTTTAGTGCTTCTACTCGCGTCATTTACGTGATTTTATAGACACTCCGAAACTAGAAGCTTTCGTTTGTGCATTAGAATCAATAAAACGTTGTTGCGGACCCGGTCTATTGCAAGGAGTCGTAAATTACAAATATAATGCACCCTTGCGCTCTTTCATGGCTTTAGAAATCCCAGACTGTCGTTTGCATCGAGTCAGATTCTTTAGTTATCTTTACGAGTGGTGGTCCAAATGGCGACTCTTTTGTAATTTATCCTTTTATGTGCAACAATAGGCGGTGGACAAAAGACGTGCACCGAGGCGTCAGTCCCACCTCGCTCGGAGTCGGCAAAAGACAATAGCCCTCTTCGCTACCGGCTCGCAACATTGCGAATATAATTTTTGCAAACCAATCCTGTCTTTTTGCGAGCGCCGTGCGCTCCCATTGGTTTTTAAGTTCACAATAGACAGTTTCGCGACAAAGAATGTGTATTTTTAAAACAATTTTCCATTATGTTTTCTATTTACGATGGCACATGCCCGACTGGCTCGAGGCGGTTTCCGATAGCGGAACTTATGTGCTATCAGTGTAACCCTTTTTGCGTTGAAAACCCCAGCGTGTTGTAAATCGGGTGTTTTATTTTATAGGTGGCGGTCCCGAGGGAGGCCGGGAGCTGCGGTCGGCGGCTCTTAACTTATTACCAGGGCCGAGAACGGTGCGAGCAACTTTAGATCGGCTATAAACCGATTGATTTCCAGTATTTCCACCAATGCCAGGAAAATTCAACACGCTTCTATCTTCGTCGGGCAGTTAACACTTGAGTAAGTATGGTCTAACATTTCTTCGAGTGTTGCAGGTTTCAAGCTGAGTAGAGTAGCTGCAGCCCAGAAGAGTACGCGTCGCCTTCTGTACGTATACTGAATGTATCCTGAGTGCCTCATTCTTTCCGGTATACCTTCAGTATACGTAACAGAAGATGACACTTGTCGACCGAAGATGAAGACCTCTGAAGCCTTGAATAATTCTGTGGAAGAATTTTATTATGTCATTTCTGTAATTATCTATGTGTACCTGTTATGCCTTTACTTACCTTTGGTACCTATTTATATTTTAGACATGACCTAGTGTTTTTGACGTAGATACCAACTGATTCTTTCATGAATTTTAAAAGCATATACTATAATAACACATGTACCTAATTTTCATGTTAGTAAATTTAATCTTTGAACTTTTTTGGATATTTTAAGTACCTACTTAATTATAATTTGTAGTTATGCCTACTTAGTAGGTACCTGTAAAAACTTTTCTTATCCGTTTGATTTATAAGTAAATAGGCAAATAGTAGATACTCGTAGGTGTATTTAGTACTAAATACAATTGTATAATAAAAATGTATCATTATTGAATCATTTTTACTTAAGATATTTATTTATATGTTAAAATATGTGATTAACGAAGTACCTACCTAATGATATACTTAATTAAAGATAATTAGTCAGGTATAATCATATGAAATTTGTTTTTAAGTAGAGGTTTTACGATGGGTTCCTACTTGTGTTTTTATACTGTACACTGCATTATTATTTGGAGGTTTTTGGTTAGAAATAAGTATATGTTATGTTATGATACTTTCATGTGACTTATTCGTCCAGTGTGAAATCCTTACACCTAAATACGTTATTATCCCAATAAATGAATAGATCCTAAAATATTGTTTTATTGGTTCTTTTTAAATAAGTATAATATGTCCCTCTAACAGCAATTAGTAATGACATCCCTATGAATTATAGGCAAGTAATAGGTAAAACTTTATGTATAGGTATAATAGACAAAATTAAAATAACCTTCATCTTAGGTAATCTATTTTAATTTTCTCTATAAATAGATATAATTGAGACCAAACGAATAATTTCTAACATATCAAACACTGGTAGTAGCTACAAATAAGTACATACGTACTACATACAACGTATAACTATATATTAGCTATCCATATTAGTGACACAGCCAGGTTCCTATCTATAGAATTGTAGTCCCAGTAGAATACCTAATCGTGTGGTAACGTACCGTGTGGTCTCAATAAATCAGGCATCTAGCGATGCGATCTAACTTGGCATCTAGCTGCGGTAGGTAAGGCATTCGCGGTCTCTAAACTATTTTATACCTATTAGGTAGCAATAAGCAACAAACTTACTAGCTTTTTGTACACCTGACACTGACAATAGAGCGTTCGTGGCCCAGCGGCGCCCGCGTACCGCTTGCGGTATGCGAGGTTAAGCAATGACGGGCGAAGTCGGTCCTTGGATGGGTGACCGCTTTGAGTGGTTACTAACTGAGCGCTCCCGTGCTTTGGAAGGCACGTTAAGTCGTTGATCCCGGTTGCTGTCTATGATAGCCAAGTTAGAGGCCTCCGGGCGGCTTGAGAACCTCTAACAGTCAAGTTGCCCACTCACTTGACAAGCCTAATCCGAATAAGGTCTAGTTTCCCCCTCGGGTTGGAAGGTCAGATGGCAGTCGCTTCCGTAAAAACTAGTGCCTACGCCAATTCTTGGGATCAGGTAGCGGACCCCAGGCATCCTTCAGGATGCAACTGTACTGGGAATAACGCTAGGAGGATGATGATGACACTGACAACAGCCTGCCCTTTTATTCACAAACCAAACCGTCCTCACCTCACACCCCACCCTTTTATTAACCGACTTCAAAAAAAGGAGGAGGTTCTCATTTCGTCGGAATATTTTTTTTTATGTATGTTCAGCGATTACTCGGAGACTAGCCGACCTTCAAAATTTTTTTTTGTTTGAAAGGGGATGTTTTCTTGTTGGTCCCATTGTCACCAAGTCTGTATCTGATGACGGGATCGTGGAAAATCGAAGGAACTCCTCAAATTATAAACCAAGAGGATGGGGTATAGCAAAAAATAAGGAACTCAAACTACCAAGAGGATGGGGTTTGGCAAAGTGTGGAGTCGGTGTTTTTTTGTTAAAAATTTACTTGTATATGGAAACAGTCAAATGTCATTTGTCAAATATTGACAGTTTTCATAAAAAAAACGGGTGAGGTGTGAGGTAGCAGGTGAGGATGAGTCGGTTTGTGAATAACACCCTTGTTTACACTGAGGTACCCCAAAAATTGTAATCAAACCTACGCGACTATGCGACGTATATAAGTAGACGTTGCGCACTTTAACTGGACATGATAGGGTAGACTGAATACACTTAAACCAGGGTTCGATTCCCGGCACAAATTTTGTTTATGTGGACCAAAGAATTTAATATTTACCCACCTACAAAAAAGAGGGTCCAAACTAATAAGCAAAAACTTTATTTTCCTTTATCGAAAAATGGTATTAGCCTAGGATGATTTTGGTACTAGAATGACCATGTGTCACCTTACTCATTATACTCAAGTTGTGTTAAAAGCACTATAGTCTACTGAGCTGCTGGATAGGCACACTACATTTAACTGCATGTATTCTGCCCTAGCCATATTATCTAAACACGAATAAATTAATCACTATCAAACAATAGGGTACGGGAGGGGAGGAATTTCCTCACTCGGACGCTCCGATTGTGGAATGAGATCGCTGCCGAGGTTTTCCCGACAGACCACAGTATGGGGTTGTTCAAGAAAGGAGTGTATAAATTCTTAAAGGGTCGGCAATGCGCATGTAACACCCCTAGGAGTTGCAGGCGTCCATAGGATGCGGTGACCGCTTACCATCAGGCATATACCTACTAATAGTCTCTTTAGAGCTTGTTAAAATCACAGATCATTATATCTACCTACTTATAAGTAAATAGGTACTTACCTAATTTGTATCTTCATGAACAAGACAAGGCTAGAAAAACATAAAAAAATCTAATTTGCCGGTACAGAGGCGATCTCCAGGAAGGGGATTCCTGGAAGGGATCTTTTCCAGTACCAAAGAAGATATATACTAGGTAACGTAAACCAGTACCGATTTTTTTCCATTCGAAGGGGATAGTCTTCAGACCGATAAAGTCGATGGACATACCTACTTACATTTCATGATAGGTTACGTCGAGATCGTCGAGTTGTCACCAAATTCGTGATGTGATGTCGCGCTGACACTATAAGTTGCTGAATTGAACCCGAGACAGGTAAAGTTAAATAAATAATCCAAGTATAATTAGCATAATAGTGCTACGTAAAGAAAACGTACTTGCATAGTAGGTCGGTACTGTCATCATGTTATAGTGGGTTTTAAAGTAAGTACATACCTACTTTTGTCAGTACCATGTAATTATAAAATAACAAGGACCATTACGAACGCACCAACTACCCCGTTCTATTGTTATACCAATAATGAGATATTTAACAAATTTTTTAAAATATATTTCCTGTATACTGGAAAACTCATTGTTATCAAAGTTTTTCGTAGGAATTTGCAAGTCCCGAACCCACCGATAGAGGCGCCATCTCTGCAATATATGCGGAACTTTTAAGAAACTGGTAACCTGACCTGTGTAAATAGAGGTAAATTTGGCTTGTTGGTTTAATTAAGACTTTTAAGTTAGTTACATGCACATATTTAAAGAATAGAATATTAATGAATGTGGATTTGGTTTAAAATATAAGTACTTAGGATTGTAGAGTTGACTCTATCATAAAGTTGTAGAATATTTAAAGTTGTGTAGGCATACCTTAAGTTCAATGTAGATATTTATTTCTAGTTAACCTTATAAATAGGCAAATCAAGTAGGTACCTAAATAAGAAATTCAACACTGTTTTTAATGCACAACACGTATTGATTATAATAAACAGTAAGTCCTATCAGCTTCGTGAACCTTACTGCAACGAGATAAGGTCTACCAATGGTCAGTTGACTGTGCGGCTGACAGTACAGTCAGCGCCAAAAGTAGCTACACATATGAAAAGTTTAAAAGCTCTTATTCCCTTGTAATAAAGACGTTTGACTTATTCATATATTTATGCGTACAGTTACTTCTGATGCTACATTTACATTATATTCGTAGTTCCATTGTGTATACATAAAAAAACATTCATCTGTATCATAAAAAAAATATTTAAAAATATATCGAGTTACCTATTAGACATAAACTAGGTTAACCAGGTCTAGGTACCTTGTTAACCTAGTTTATGGTTTGAAAAATAAATTTTTCGTTACAGTAAGGTTTGTTTTATGACTTTTCCTACTGACCTAAGGTCAGAGATAGGTATATGTAGAATAATTAAGTTTTTATGGTGCATACATACTTAATTATCCCATTAAAAGATTAGGAAATTCTGGAATGATACCATAAGACCATAACACAATGGATAGTACCATTAGTACCTTAATGAGCTTGTTATAGGACACAATATTGAATGACAGACAAAAGTTACGAGTTAGTACAGCCGGGGGTAAATAAATGAGTAATTTACGTTGCCAGCATAAAATCATTTTTTTATTTATTTAAAACATGTGTGTGTTTATTTAATTTATCTAATAAATGTTCTAATCACCCATGTATTAATGAGTTAAGTATAACACCACCACCACCACCATATCAGCCCAAGGACGTCCACTGCTGGACATAGGCCTCCCCCAATTTAATGGGGGGTAAATGCCATAATCGCCACGCTTGGCATGCGCAATCCAGGGATGCTGCTGCCCATCCCACGGTGGTTTAAAGTATAACACATGTTACCAATATTAAAACTTGTTCTCATTTCATATCGTTGGCTGCGCTAAAAAATATTTAACACAATTCACCAAATAGTCAATACCTACTTCGTTAAAACATCTGGCCCTTTAAGGGACCCAAAGAACAATAAAAACCCTTTTGTTTCAAAGTGAAAGTCCAACCCTTCCGCGTTCGTGGTAAAGGTATACAGGAAGAATGCAAACTGTAACAAAACAGAGAAAGTTTTGAGGTAAATAAAAAATGTTCTATTTTAAAAACTGACCAATGGGAGAGCGGATTTTCAACTTTCTAATTTAGGTCAGGATTTTTGTTAGCATTTTTATGATCATTTGCACGGTAGCTTTTTGAGAGTAACAAGTGAGTTAGTTGAAAGCTACATATTATTTTCAAGACGGTGAATTGCATTTGGCAGTCTCTTAAAGAATAAAGTGTGTTTGTAATCAAGAGCATAAAACGTATCAGTGGTTAATTTAACAGTTATTATTACAGAAGTGATTCTCTTGACGTTGACGACCGGTTTTCGTAGACTAACTTATGGATTAGATACCTGTTCTCAAACGGAAAAGAAAAACTTAATTAGGTAATTAATGTGACCTTCTCCAGAGCAATGAATTAGTTACATTAGTAGAAGGATCTCGTTGTGTCATATTTAGTTTTCTGGGTAAGTACTATTTAAGTTACATAAATATTTACCTAACATAATACATACCTATAGAACGTACTAATGTATTTTTTTATTTTATAGTGCATACTTAGCGAGGCAATCACTTATCCAACTAACATTGCTCCCCAAAAGACCATCAAACTAGAATCCATTTCAACAGCGCCTATTCGATAATTTTCTTGTAAGCCAATCGTTTTCCAATCAGTTATGATTGTACGTGTCTGACTGTACAAGGCATCTGCGCTAAGTCGCTAGCTACCGATGCACGAATGAAACAAACGATCACCCAAATCCTGTTCCTGGCCAGGACTAGTTAAAGAGTAAACGAGATAAATATAACTTTGATTGTGCGGCTGTGAGGCGGTAAGTATCGAGCGAGTCGTCGCCATGGCAACAGACAATGGTTTTTGGGTGCATATTTTAGGCTGCGCCGGGGATCGGAGGGGCGGGGCGGGGGTAAGACGAGAGCGGCAGCCATCTTTAAAATTATATTTCCAGTTTGGGTGAACGATTTCAGCTCAGCGTTTCTTTCTTGGGCGAAGGATATGCAAGGGTTAAAATAGGCAATAATACCTATTTCAAATTATTTATAAAATTTAATATTAATGCATATTTTATGTCTTGTATATCTGATAGGTTCGTAATCTATATTCTTAATCTAGATATTTAGGTAGACAATTAGTCAATCCGAAGTTCCGAACACATTATTTTATATTTTTGGGTATGAGTGTACAGGGGGGAGGGGGGTAAATAAGTACATTCTGTTTATTATTTTACCCGAAATATTTTTTATCACTATTTACAAATATTTAGGTACCGTGACGATAAAGATATATATCCTAGCAATCATTTCTAAAAAATACATATAAAATGATTAGGTACATCAAAAAAACTATGTGAAAAGTTATACAGATTCACATAGTCAAGAGGCCTTGCGTCGAGTTTGGGCCGATCGTAAACCGGACGATTAATGTCATCCAGCGTATAGCAGCCGACCGAGGACCGAGTGGACCCACCCGGCGCCTGCGCTCGATAGTTAGGTACTTATTAAACATTGACTTACTTGACTTTGCTGAAACTTCGTTCTGAAGAAATTACGTTAGACTTTTTGTGGCTTGAGAAAAGTTTTAGTAATGATTACCTACTGGCAAATTACTTTAAGTACGAAACTGACTTATGCTCTTAATCCATTGGATATTCTACTTTAACACTAATGTAATAGAGTTTCTATTAGGTACATAGACTATCCAATGAAATAAGAGCATATGTCAGTGTCAAACTAAAGTAATTGTACTGTTGTACAGTCAGCATCATAAATATATATACATTTCGGAACTAATGTCTGGGGAACAAGGTTCAAAATTGTATACATATTTATGATGCTGACTGTACCTATCTAATATACGATGCCTTAGTTCATAATCGTACTAATTACGAGGAAAAATTTCCTGAAATTAGAACTATGGTGCACTAATCATAAAGTCACCTTTTTTTTGTAATTATTACGATTGTGAACTAAGGCATCGATATACGTACCTATATAATGAAAATTGTAGGGCGATGATGAAGGAAAGATAAAACATTAAATAAAACAAAAAGTATGCTCGTATGAATAACCGCATAATTTTCCTATTACCTATTATTAAGTAGGTAGGTAGGAGAATTTGTATGGGTCGTGATATTTATTTTCTAAAATAAATTTACTTACATATGATATGATACTAACTTATCCCCGCGACTTAGTCCGCGTAGAACATCTAATGGCCTTAGAAAAATAACTGCAATAGGTATTTTGTTTAAGGCGCAGGCTCAACTAGGTCTACACACGGACGAAATTTTAATTAAAATTAATAATGTCAAACCAATCATTACCTATTTCGTAATATATCAAACGTAAAGATTTTAGATAAATTTACTATGTATAAGTAAAGCAATCTTTTTTCGCAAGTCCCAAAAAACCATTTAACCTTTTTTACCCCATCAGAGGTTAAATTATTAAAAACGGTGAAATTAGTTTGCTATGCACAATTTCTCATTTAATAGTACATTACTACAGAGGCCGGGACGAAAGGGGCTGCCGGCCGAAGACATATATACGGCCGAGCGAAGCGAGGCCGGATAGGTCTAAGGCTGGCAACCCCAAACTTACCGCCGAGGTATGTATAGTGCTTTTCTCAAACATGCAATGAAATAAACAACAAAAAAAAATCGAAATTTTATTTTTAATACGCATAGTGGCAGAATGTCATGATGCCTGTGCCACAAATTTATGTGGAATGGAATTAAAAAAGAGGACTTTGCCGGCCTAGGCCTGCAAGCTTTGTATGAAATTCCATTAACGACCTCTTGTCCTAGCCGCGCCTGAAACTTCATACTTCGCAGCCTATTATAAGGAACATAACATCAATATTTCATTGCATGTTTGAGAAATAGTACATTACTACAGAGGCCGGGACAAAAGGGGTTGTTGGTAGGTCTAAGGCTGGCAACCCCAAACTTACCGCCGAGGTATGTATAGTGCTTTTCTCAAACATGCAATGAAATAAACAACAAAAAAAAATCGAAATTTTATTTTTAATACGCATAGTGGCAGAATGTCATGATGCCTGTGCCACAAATTTATGTGGAATGGAATTAAAAAAGAGGACTTTGCCGGCCTAGGCCTGCAAGCTTTGTATGAAATTCCATTAACGACCTCTTGTCCTAGCCGCGCCTGAAACTTCATACTTCGCAGCCTATTATAAGGAACATAACATCAATATTTCATTGCATGTTTGAGAAATAGTACATTACTACAGAGGCCGGGACAAAAGGGGTTGTTGGTAGGTCTAAGGCTGGCAACCCCATATTTCCCGCCGAGGTATGTATAGTGCTTTTCTCAAACATGCAATGAAATAAACAACAAAAAAAACAATGTTTTATTTTTAATACGCATAGTGGCAGAATGTCATGATGCCTGCGCCACAAATTTATGTGCAATGGAAATTAAAAAAGAGGACTTTGCAGGCCTAGGCCTGCAAGAATTGTATGAAATTCCATTAACTACCTCTTGTCCTAGCCGCACCTGAAACGTCATACTTCGCAGCCTATTATAAGGAACATAACATCAATATTTCATTGCATGTTTGAGAAAAAAATATTTGCTCCCCGAACAAACTTTTTAAACTCCTTTTTCATCCCTTCCGAGGGTGAAATTTCAAGAACACCGAAATCAGTTTTCTTATACCTACTTTAATGCTTGGTTTATACGTAAACGAATTTTCAAGTTTCTTGTTTAAAAAATATTTAACAAACTTTAAACCCCTTCAGGTGGCGATTATTCAACAACGCTGAAATATGTTTTTAATACTTTAATAATAACTATAGGTTTATATAAGCGATGCTTCGAGTTTCTCTTTTAAATAATACTTGGTGGTTGGTTGGTTGGTGATAGCTTCGTTTCTAAAAGACCGCAAGCAAACCACCTGCGTCCTCAATGCAAGATCTGACCTAGAACCCGTAGGCAGCTGCGCCGTACCACAGGGATCCAGCATGGGAAATAACCTATTTCTCATGCTGGTTAATGATATCACTACCGCTTCCCCCGAAGCGGAGTACGTAATTTATGCAGATGATACCTTTATTATTGTAAATGCAAGCAACAATAACGCTCTTGAATCAAAACTGAATCTCGTAATATCGGAAATAAGCAGGTGGTTTGCTGCAAACGGACTGCTCCTAAATGTAGAGAAGACATACATACTACACTTTCAATTACGGCGCTCTGATTTAAGTCAGCTGAACATCGCAATGAGCAATGTATCCGTCCCGCAAGTAGAGCACACCAAATATCTATGCTTTGTTATAGACTTCGGGGTAACTTGGTCGCCACACATTAACTATATCAGTATATTAGATCCAATCTCGCTAACTACAAGACGAACTGCATCCGCACTGGTAATAACCGTAGGCAACCATTGTTGATTGCTCCAGGAAAACGGCTTGCCAAGCTCCGTAAGTCTCCTGGTGTCATTGGGCCTAAATTATACAATAAGATCCCGGATGACATAAAATCGGTCGAAAGCGACATTGTATTTGCAAAAAACCTGAAAATATTGCTTACACAAAAAGCATGCTACAGTGTTGACAAGTTTCTTCAGGGAAATAATTAACCAGGCGTTCACTTGTTGAACTAGTGTATGACTGAAATACAGCAGTCGTAATGGATAGCACAAATTATATTAGGAATTAAAATTTCTAATGACATTGAAGTACATAATATGCGTATCATATATTTATTTTGTTATTTATTTTTATGTTGTTTTGTGTATATATTAATCTTAGTGCATTGCGGATTAAAATTGCATGTTAAAATTTTGTACTGAATATTAAATAAATTAGATGTTTGATCTTAGTGTGTATAATTGTTACAAGACATTGAATTTGACTCTTAATTATCAGAACTAATATATGTGAAATTGATTGCTGTGACATTGTCTGTATAGTTTTATTTTTGCATTCTCTTGTAAATTTTGACTTGTAATAATATTTTTACCAATAAACCATCTAAATCTGAATCTGGTCCCCAAACAAACTTTCAAGCACCTCTTTCACCCCAAACAAACTTTCACCCTTTCAGAGGATGAATATTCAAAAACATTTATATTCATTTTCTTATATTTTGATGATAGGTGTGTAAGTATTCACGGAGTTTCTAGTATCTCGTTTAAAAAAATATTTGCTCACCAAACAATTTTTTAACCCTTTTTCATCACTTAAGAGGGCTAGTTCTCTATAGTGAAATTCGTTTTCTTATAATCCAATGCTAGGTCTAACCGAACTTTCAGGTTTCACTTAAAAAAAAATAGTTGCTTCCCTAACAATTATTCAACCCTCTCTTCATACATTCATAAGGACAATTTTCAAAAACGCTGAAAACGGTTTCCTTTTATTTTCATGCTTAGTCTGTTAGGGAAGTTTTAAGTTTTTTCTTAATTATTACCCCAAAAAAAATTATTAACACCCTAATACAATAGCTAAAAGTGGCACTGAAATTAATTCGATAATCGTGTGCTCCGACTCCTCCTTTTGGGAATATAGGCATTGTATGTATGTACAAAATTTCCACGCCCTATTAACTCAGTTCAGTAGTTTTATGATTAAGTGGAACATATACTTAGGTAACATAATAAATAAATAAATGAAAATGATTGAAGCTCAAAAAAACTTTACAATATTCAGGCTGGTTTTTTTTAAGCCAACAAGATGCCTGTGGCAAGAGACGCCGCTTTTCCTTAAAGTTAACAATGTATAATATCAACATAGGTGGGATATTTAAATTAAAGTTAATAGAGGAGGGGAGAAAGCATAGTTTCCAAAAATATTGGATTTTTGGTCCCGTAAGTTAGCGTTCATCTTCTCCTGCTACTTTACAAATTGTATTAATTAACTACAGATGCCAAATATTGAACAAGAAATGAGAAAAAAACATCCATCCAAACATCGGCACAAACGTTCACATTAATAATATTATTGGGATTAAATTGATATAGTGGGTACATACATGGATCAGTAAGTATACCGTCAGTCAGTAGGCTAATAGGTACTATACATTATACATACACTAGAGGCCTATACATAGAGATATTTTCTTTCCTATAATATTATATAATATGCAATATTCCGCTTTCACGTGCATAACATTAAAATGAGACAGAGTGTATTTTTATATCAAACATTAATACTACCACTTAATTCCCCGTTAATTGAAAGACATGTTTATGTGGCACAGTATCGAAACGAAACATGCTATCACATAATTAATTTTTATAGTCGACTGTCACTTAATTGGAAAAAAACGTATTTTGACACTGAAGGATAAAACTTGTTTTTTTTTTCAGCAATTTATTGTATAAAGAAGACCCAAAATCAAAAAGAGAACAGCTAACACCGCAAAATATATGTTTTCCTTTGCCAGGAGGTTTCTTCGGGCTAAATTAACTCATAGCTAATTTCATCATGTTAGCTTCTCTTCTGTCTAAAATAATCTAGATACTCATTTATGGAATTTATTTAACATACCTACTTATAACTATCAACCTAGCAAAATACTTAACTAATATATAGTGTTGTATAGTGGTCGGCGGTTAAGAAGTCAATCCTGACACCTGTCATATTCATACAGTTTATAACCTCAATGTGACTTTTAGGTTATAAACTGTATGGAAATGACAGGTGTCAGGATTGACTTCTTAACCGCCGACTACTATAAGAGTAATTAAAACATTTAAATAAACTAAAGTGTACTCTGAATATAGGATAGGGATAGTCCAAAAGTGATATATATCATGAAATAAATAAATGAACTTCATTCTGCAAGTAGGCCGCAATGGCACTTTTACAAGTCAAAATCTACTAGCGTTTCTGCAAAAAAAAACACTGCCGAGAAGAAACGCCGAAAGAAACTCGAAAGTCAGTAATTTTTTCCCAAAAATATGCTTATTACAGTGATAATACTTAACCTACTTAATACAAGTATACGTAAATCTGAGTTTGGAAACAAAAGAGGAAGAATACTTACAATGTGTAGTTCAACAAGACAACATGTGTTTACTAATTTCCTAGTCGTGATACAGTGAAATTAATGCTATTTAGCTCTCTGGTTTGGGCCATGTACTTCTGTCAGTTAGATAGTCCTTGACCCTCTAATAAGCCTTTGACATCTACGATTTTTTTTCATGTAATTTTTAAGGGCTGGAAGGTGTACTTACCTAAATTAGAAATTTCATCAGGTAACGTATTATATAAATAAAAACGGATTTACATGGACCGAAAAAAGACTTGTATACTTTGCGAACACGAAATTTTTTAGTGGCAATTTTATTTGGCATGCTTCTTACTTAACACATTAGCAGGTGTTATAAGCATATTTTATTACCAAGGTTATTCATAGGAAGGTATTAATTATCCTTGATACTTGTATTGGAAAGCGTGCCTACAACTGGTTTATGAAATAAGTACTTTTCGTATTTTATTACACAGTAAATTCCAAAATAATGCAATAAATACTGCCATCCTTTTATAACACGTAATACAATGTTATAGCGTCACCAACCCTTCCACCGCTCCTTCTCCTTCCGTCCAATTTAAACGTATTACATAACACATTTAGCCGTATCTTGTACAGATAACAAGTCGTAAAATAAAAGTATGACGACAAAAACAAAAGTGCTACTCTCCACGACCTATCGTCAAAATTTGATGAGGACGAAACACAAATATTCGACTCTAAAACATTATAATAAGGTGCAGAATCAAAAGAAAATATCTCGGCAGGGGACCTAAACATAGACGTCACTGCGCTAGGGATTGTGTTTTGTGATGGCTAACTCTGAAAGTATCGTTACTAAAGATCATATATACGTATTCTGAATTATTTGACCACTAGGAGCTGCAGTTTAATTGTGTAACGTGTTTATGCGCGTTTCAGATAAAGATCGATATCACTTTATGAAAAATAATTCCGACTGATAAAAAAATTGAGAAATATGACAGGAGTAATACCTCCATTATAAAAAAGTACTTATGAATAAATAAAACATTTGATATTTTCTTAGTTGTAGTATTTACCTAAAATTTAATTTAGTTTACAAGTAAATCATTGACGAATCTGTTACTACTGTTGTACTGTTATCAAAATGAGCCTTAAGCCTCTCACAGGCCTAGGCCGCGCGGTTAGTAGTAAACTTGTCATTAGCTGTCAAATTTACTAGGTATTGGCCGCCACCGCAGGCCGCGCCAATGTGATTCGGGCCTTACCCTCCTTTCAGGTTCAGTTTGGTTCTTTACATTCTTACTATCAAAACCAATTTATAATACGAACCAACCCATCAGTTGGCTCAGAACATATAACCGACAGTTGGTTTCGTCAGTATCAGGCTCTACGCCTGAGTGCTCGGCACATCCGTCAGACTGGATATACCTACCTATGAGCATGGCTCTAAGCGGGCCGTCTAGACGAGCTCCCTGTTCGATGCTCGGTCAAAGCCCGGACGAAAGGTCGACACAAAATTGAAAACAAAATGTCCCAAATCGTCTCAGTGTGGTGCCGCGACATTCTCTATTTTTTCTCATCATTTGTGAGACGAGAAAACCGCCTAACGCATTTTTATGCCGCAGTTCGGTGAAAATTGAAATGTTTCGTGACGACAAAAGTATTTGTTTTCGTCGGAGAAAATAAGCGCCAAATTTTTCTTTATACGTTTGCGTTCCGTGAAAGTACCTATTTCTTGCAATTAAGTATACTAACTCAATATGTACACAAATTATTATTATTTATCAGTGATCCCTCAGGTGGACAGAATATTGACTGAAGTAGCCAACTTGTCATAATTAAGTTACGACCTCGTTGTTATAATTATAAATAACCCATTCTCTTCTCCTCAGTATGTAATGACACGAAGCTAGACAGAACTAGGTATGTAGGTGATAAATCTAGCATGAATTTAACAGGACCTACACAATCAACAGGCGCTATAACGACTTAGATTCCTAACCTACTTATATCTAAAGTGAATATTTGAAACAGTCAGATGGTAATATAAAGTAGTAGGTACATATTTATACAGGCTGGAAGAAAAATCAATGTACCTAATTTATTCCGAGTGGGGAACCGTGACAGTTAGGCCCGGCTCCGGAATATGTTCCAGATAATACCATTCTTTCGGATCACTTACGAACACCTGATGCTCGTTGTTCCGCCATCTTGGGGAGCACAGTTTTTTTTTAATTTTCTGGGATTAGTGAATCTCTTAACAAAATATATTGCCGAGGAATTATTAAATTAAACAGATGGTGCGGGATGCTTGAGATGGGAGAAATTCAACATTAATCAAGTATGCCTTCTTAGTTAGGTAGATCGCTATGTAATATCCATATCAGACATACTTATTGGATACGCTGTTTAAGTTTCAACCAAAATAGGTAGGTAATATATGTTTTTTCACTTCATTAGTCATTAGGTCATTAGGTAACACACAATAAATCACTGCTTACCTATATCTACTTAAGTATTTGCGTTTGATAAATAAATACTTACGCAGGAACTGCTATGCACCTACTTACTTATACATGGACAATATTTTAGATGTAAATATCACTTATTCACAATAATTTTATGTATTGGTAAGTAACCTACTGCAAACAGTCAATATTTATTTATCCTAACGACTTCAAAACACTGCAAAAAAACTTAAGGTTTTAGATTTAATTTTGTTGATGAGATAATTAATCAGCCCGAGATCGTTAATTATTAAATAGGTATACTCGGATAACTTTAGATATCAAAAACTTATTTTCGTCAACGGCAGATCGCCATTTATAAAGTGAGTAGACTTATACAAAGTGGTCTCTAATGTAATTAAATACTCATATTCATCATCATAACTGCAAACCTGTTTTGCAGCTAATGATGATGAGTACTGCTCAAATGTGGTTCCACCCAATTTGGCTCACAGCCAACTGCCAAAGTGGTATTCTTACTCGAGTCTGCTATAAGCTTAACACGGTCAAGTGAAGTTACGTCATGCTCATGAGCATAAGTGACAAGTGTCGACTAAATTAAGAAAAATTTATACAAAGAATGTTGAATATTATCACAAAGATTATTGCTTTAATAATAAATACTAATTTATCGCGTTATCTCTCGGGTGGCGTTTAATAAGACAGTACCTGGGTGACCGAGCTATGCTCGTGTTTTACCGGGTAGGTAATACGAGCTCTCCCGAGGATAAGATCTAGCTAGATATTTTTTTCGTTTCCGGAAACCCCTTTATTGTAAATTTTATTAAAACCATTAGAACGGTTTTCGAGATTTCAATTAAAAATAAATATATAAATGTTACTCGTTTAATAGTATAGGAATTTCCACATAAATATTAGAACCATTGAATTATTATTAGAAATTGTTTATATTATTCTAACAATATTAAGTCAAATAAATACTCGTGCGTAAACCTCATTCATTTTGTATTCAGTTCTATTAAGGTTTAGGACGTTTAGGTATTCGTCCGTCTCAATTAACTCCAATACAAACCAGCAACAATTACAATTAACATTTTATTTGTTTACGCAACAAATGGCCGATTGTGTCCCGAGGCCGGTCCTTGGCAAACAACTCTAATTATGCTAACCTCAAAATAAAGTTATGCCTCCCTTCCGAGGGTCCTCTCGACCCTCCTTATGAAACATTTTGCACACGCGCCCTCTTAGCATACCTCTACCCTTACAGTATAGTAAGCAGGTACTGTATATTTAAATTTTACTAATCCGCGTAAATAATTCTTTGGAAATTTGGAAATTAAAGACAAGAGTCTTTTGAATTTTCAGGAAATGTAAGGTTACAGGTTAGAGTCTAATAACCCTTGATAATTAGGTATTTAGGTACAGATATTTAGCCAAGCTAGCTTTAAGTTATTAAATACTAAGGGTTTAGCGTATAGGTATGTTAAGCGACCACTTTGGCTTAGTTGGTTGTGACCTTGTCTATGAATGGCATTATGCGCACGAATATTTGATCATGAGTTTTTAATGTCTTCTAAATATGTGTTTAAGTATTTGTTGATCTATGTATAATAGTAAGTATGTGTATCGTCATCCGGTACCTATTGCTTGGTTTGCTTGGTTTGGGACTAGGTCGATTTGTGTAAGATTGTCCCTCAATTTTTTTATTTTATTTATTATTATGGCGATTTTTTAAAGTAAATATGCAGTTATAAAATGAAGTTATATTAGGCACTCTTTAGTAACGATCTCAATAAAGTTTAACATGTATGGACCTATGTTATAACATAGTTTAGGTACAGTCGACTTCATGGACACGTATACTGTACGTTCCCGAAGGTCCAAATTATGTGAACAAGGGGATGAGGGATCCATATCAATAAAACAATGTTCACAGTAATTTTTTGACCACGTTGTCCGTGCACATATTTCGAACTCAACTTCTGACAGCAAAATATGTAACGGAGGCGTTGGCTCGGGACTCTTTCGTTCGAATTCGAACATAGTTGGGGAGCGCGGGGCGAATATGAAACAGCGTCGGCAGCGGGTAGCGGCGGGTAGCGTCGGGAAATGAAGAATTCCTACATATTTAAAGTTTTATATGGAATGCGGAGTTCGAATACATAATGAAAATAACCAGTGGTTGAACGTTACTATGATCCACTTTAATATGAATTCATGTTAAGTCTGTAAAAGTAATTTAAGTATCACTAAAGATTAATTTCTGATTGAGAGTTCCCTATATGCTCATATATTGTATCAAAATTATGGGTATCTAAAGAACCCAATGACCATTAATATCGAATTAGGAAGAAGTACAGACTACACACGCAAATCTCTGCATGTTCAAAGTATGTGATGATGATAAAAGTTTATTTAATTTAATGTGACGGGACTGACGGGGTACATATAGAGCCACCGCTTAAAGACAAAGAATACCCATACCCCACCTCACCCACATCCATAGAACAATACCTACCCACCTACCACCCATCATACTCCCATAGAATTAATGATGTTTAACATCTTTACAAGTACTACATATATTAATGGTAATAAAAAATACATCTGGCCACTGAATACTAAGTACCTAATTGCATATTTTATCATTCAAATTCACCTAAATAACCAACCTACTCTTGGGACCCCCTTCCCCTAACCCTTCCTACCTAATTATGAATTGATACCAACATTTTAACAAAATAGCTGAAAAATTGCAATAGCGATAGTGATAACTCAAAGACAAATAATTACCTTCACTCTAAAATACCAAAGTGCCCTTTCATATTAATAGATGCGATCTAAATGCCGACGCTGTACCTATTTACACAACCATACACTACACATAAACAAATATACCTACAACCTAAATGTCAGTCGTGCCGACAGGTAAAGGGCAAGTTAACAAATTATCCAAGATATTTTGCAGGAACGTTATTAGTTGGGTAACTTTAAATACTCGTAGGTAGTGAAGGTAGAAGATATACAAACAGGGTTTATACATTTCGCTCTGCTGGTAAATATAAATATATATTAAAATAAATAAATATTGGGGACAGTCTTACGCAAAACGACCTACTCCCAAACTAAGCAAAGCTTGCATACTAAGGGCACTAGACGACGATATACATACTTATATAGATAAATACATACTTAAATACATAGAAAACATCCAAGACTCAGAGACAAATATTCGTGCTAAATATAGCTACACAAATAATGCCCTGACCGGGATTGGAACCCGGAACCTCTAGCTTCGGAGGCACTGTCACTACCAACTAGGCTAAACTGGCCGTCAAATAGCTTAATTTTGACGGTATTAAAAAAGAAGTATTACATAAGCACCTCACGTGGTCAGGTAGGTACTTATTATTGTACTAGTGGCTCTGTGAGCCGTAGACTAAGCAAAACAGTTTTTTTTTTAATTTTAAACTACAAAAAACTGACTCGACCAAAAAAACGAACCAGCTCACAAAATTTCACGAGAATCGGTTGAGAAATGCGACTTGTAGAGGATAACATCCGGACATACAGACAAACAGACATACGAAAGAATTTTTGGCCAAAGCTGAAATGAAGACGCTTCGATCGCTCTTTCAATAATTTTACTTTAATAGGTTTGGTAAATAGGAGGCGGCTCTATACCAGTTAAAATAAATACCATTTAACTCAGAAACAGTTAAACAACTATTAAAATACCCATGTAGGCACTCATATATTAAGGTTTGATTTGATATGATCAAATTAAGGTTTGAATTGGATAATTGAATTCATGCAAATAAAAAATAAAAAACTCAACCAAAACTCGGAATGTAAGTGAAACAGCTTGTTTAAGTTTTGTAAACTTTTTTGTACTCAGTACGCATTGCAGGGAGATGGGTGCCGTAGATAACAACTATCAACACAAATTTGGTCCCATCCTCCAAATTGGGTGCATTTTCACGTGAAATTTTAACACATCAGCTTTGTAAACACTGCCGTTTGCATTATTTAGTTAAATTATGTGCTCTTGACTAAACAAATTTGCGCCGAAACGCGAGTTGGTTCATACACGTGTCATGTTAACTTTGAGTGGATATTTATTTTAACAGAATCACAAAAATATTTTGTATTTGAAAATATATATAAAATATTAATTTATAGCTATGCACAAAATAGGTAAACTAATTACGTATAGTGTAGCAGCTCCCTCACACCTATCTTTTCTATTGTAGGAAATTCTCTCGCAGTTATTTTTTACGTACTCTATCTAACCAAAATAAACATCGTCGAATGATGAAAATTATAAATAAGTACGTAAAAGACAAAGTCATGGTTCTCGTAATGGCTGCGAACTCCACTATTCAAAGGCACGTAGAAGACAATCATCCTCCTAGCGTTATTCCCAGTACAGTTGCATCCTGAAGGATGCCTGGAGTCCGCTACCTAATCCCAAGAATTGACGTAGGCACTAGTTTTTACGGAAGCGACTGCCATCTGACCTTCCAACCCGAGGGGGAAACTAGACCTTATTGGGATTAGGCTTGTCAAGTGAGTGGGCAACTTGACTGTTAGAAGTTCTCAAGCCGCCCGGAGGCCTCTAACTTGGCTTAACGACTGCTATCATAGACAGCAACCGGGATCAACGGCTTAACGTGCCTTCCAAAGCACGGGAGCGCTCAGTTAGTAACCACTTAAAGCGGTCACCCATCCAAGGACTGACCTCGCCCGACATTGCTTAACCTCGCATACCGCACGCGGTACGCGGGCGCCGCTGGGCCACGAACGTTCCTCACGCCCGCACGTAGAAGACAATGATCATCATTAAAAACAGCTCTAAATATCATGTGGTTAATGTTCAAATTCTAAAAGCACGTAGCGTGGTTTAAGTTTTTTTTAGGGTCGGGTGTCAGTAGTAGCTACACCACAGCTCAGGCTGATGACAGAGAGACCACAAGAATCGCTACGTATAATCGCCGCACATTTTATAGGTCATAATTGTTGTCATAAAATGGTAACAAAAGATATTTTACGTTCGGCACGAGAGACGTGTTTATCATCTCGTAGAAACGACTCAGACTTACACGGCGATTACGGTGGGAATCCACCGCTTTTATGACTATTTAATTGTTTTTAAACATTTTATAGGTGCTATCACACTTTTTTTCGGAAGGTAAATCTTTTTTCAGACACAATTGATAATAGTTTTTTTTAAAGGTGTTATCGTGCGATTATTTTATATTTTAATTAAAAGCCTACGCGCAGACGGAAGTAGATGACCCGATTTAATATTCTGCGTGAGTATTAGATGCCTACGCGCGGGAGTAATTCGTAGAACGGTCGGAATATATTAAAATATTTAATTAAGGTTAACGCGAAACAGACTTCGCGACACAGCCCATCAGGCAAGGGCTCGGCAATGTTGCGCTTCCTCGGAACGGATCACGTCTGGAATAAAACTCTTCTAATCTAAACTTCATAATGTAGGTAGGTTTCCGTAACTACTCTATGCGGGGAGCTGATCCAAGATCAATTGCAAACTTGCTATCAGGTTGCTCAAGTGAAAGTAGGTAGGTATATTAGGGTGATCATAGTAATTGCTGATTTTGCATATTTTGCAGTGCGACAGTTTCCTGAATAGTATCAAAACATTGTCGCCCGACCCGGTTTGCGTAGGCTTCTCAATGTTTATTTAGTACACAAAGCAAAGGCAATATTTTCCGATTTGTAGGCGTAGTTTCGAGTCAGTCCTCGGGCGCCGACTGACTCACCGACTACGGCCGATTGTTCCACACTAAATGTCGATGGAATCAGTAACTCAGGCATTTTACGGCCGCCTTTAATAATATATGGGGCGTTGCGTAATTCTCCTTCGGCTCCGACGTAAGCGAGACTTAGTGCTGATATTGTTTTCGAATGTTGTAAGTTTTAGTCGAGGGTTCCTAGCTTAACGCCTTCGCAGTAGTAAACGTAAATATTTCAGGTCGTTAATTTCATCGAGCCTGCGGATGCTGTTTTTATACTATAAACAATTCTCGGCGCTCGTTAACAAGAAAAATGAGCTCTAACAGTTTGGGTTTATGGACAGTAAAGTCGCGGCACGCGCCGCGCGGCCCATGCGCAGGCGCCGGCACCTGATAAACCCGAATTAACGACGGCCTCGACATCTCGAGGGCGATGACGAACTTTATTACTAACAGGTGGGGTGAAATTAACGGAACTGTTACACTAATATGCCTCGAAAGCACTATTAGGTACCTATGTGCACATTAATAATTTGTTATAGCGAGATGTTTAAAGATTTTAATGAGATTAATGCAATGATTTATATTGGTATCACGAGAGCATATGGTCAACGTAATTATATCTAAAAAAAAGTATTTTTCACGATCAAAAATGTAATTACCAAGCAAGATTGTATCGGTTATAGCTACCTATATATTTATCTTATCCCTGATGTAAAGTCGGCTTGTTTCCCTTTTGGAAAGCGGGCTCGTTCCAAAGAAGATACCTATATATTAACCCGTTCGGTAGACATCTACCTTGCGAATTCCCAGGCATAGATATGTCCCTAATGCTTACGTGAATTCGAGCAGCTAACATTACTTATCTGCAATATAATAAATCATATAAAATTTAATAAGCATACAACGTTAAAGTGTAATAAAGTAAATAAAACGTTAAGTAAATAAAGCGTGTAATAAAGTAAATAAAGTGTAAAAAAAATATTTCTGTCGCTGATAAGTATCAGACAACAAATTTAACCATGCGTAACATTTTCAACCACAAATTGAACTGCCAAGTTTGATTAACTCAATACACGTAGTTGTTCGATTAATAAACTCAAACGAGACTCCCCTTTTGTTTCGCCGTCAATGTGAACATGACTGATAAAGCACATTCGCCCCTACAATTTTCCATTCATAGCAATACCAATTTAGAAAAGCATCGAATGTATCGCGAGAGGAGCGTATGTGACCGGTACCATAGGTACTCTCGTAGGTAGGAAGCCGGGTTGTGATAGCTCGCTTTATAAATAGGTAAGGAGCGTAAATAGCAGCCGTTGTATCGGCCACTACCAATCGATACACCGCACCTCCACCCATAAAAACCCAAGTACCATCAGCTATCCAAGATAAAAACAACTATAACGAGTAAGCTCTTAGGTCGTCTTTTACTTGATTTGGTGCGGGAATGTGAACTTTAGATGCTTGTGGCTGATAGACGGAAGCACACAAACTCGTTATATGTAGGTATGTTGTGATAGTTAAAAGTTAAATACTCACATGTCGGATCTTTCTTAATCAAACTAATGGAAACAAAGTTTTGGGACCGAGACGTGGAGTAGGTAATGGATAGATTAATTACGTTTGTATGGACGCGTACGAGTATAATTAGCTTTCCTTGAGTAAGTAGGTTTTTACAACTTTAATACGAATAGAGGAAAAGCACTACGCACTTATTGTAACATAAGGCTTTGATTACTTGGAGGTTGTTTAGTCCCTTAAACGCCAATTCCCGACCTCCATATCTAAGTCAAAGTCAAAGTCAAAATATTCTTTATTCAAATAGGCCTAGCAACAAGCACTTTCGAAATGTCAGTTAAAACATTTTGTTAAGCTAATTATTTAGAGCAATTTATTGATACTATTACTATTTTCTTAAATAAATATTGAATTGCTAAGTCTTTATCTAAGTTAGGTACGTTCCTCGATTGTTTTTCTCTTCGAAATAAATACTTTAATCGCACAACCTGTGACTAAGTAGTTAATAATTATATTTATTAAGCTACCCGCATTTTGTTATCGAAGTAATAATAATAGGCAAATACACATATACACTACACGTTTTGAAATATAGATGATACTCATAAAATTGATAAATGGCACAACAGGAAATAAATTTGTGATGTAACGATCAGGTACGAGTAGGTCATGTTTATTATACATATGCCTGCATTTTTCTAAACTCCAATTCGAGTAGGTACCGAACAAAGATATCATGATATCTTTGGAACGAAACTTTTGATAGTACGGAGACGGAGCCAAGTAGGATTACGAATATTTTACTCTGGATCCGAGTTGCCCTCGCCTGGCTCCGAGCGGGACCGTTATGGGCAAAGTTACAGCGAAAGGAACGCGCTCTTAAATAAATTCTTAAAACTTTTATCTTTACTTCGATAGGAATTCGTATTGAGTTTCTTTCCAAGATAAGGATAAGGATGGAATAACATTCAAAAAATAAAAAAGTATAGCCTCAAAGTGGCTTTAGGTAGTCTGAAACTAAACGTCGTTTAGGTAATAACACTAAAATTGGTAAATTGGTGTATCTTTAAAATTGTATCGTTGTTAGCACGTTTTCAGTAATTTTATTTGTTTGAACTTAATTTTATTCGACCTGAAACATTTAGTCACATATTTAAATGATAAACGTGGTAAATTGGCCCTTATTCAGCATATTGTTACAGTTACCCTTTACTTAACCATCGGCAAAAAGGCCGTTTATGGAAACCGCTTCTGTTGTAAGGATATAACGCGCACCGGAATGACAATTCTTTTACGATCGATTTTATAGCTTTTTTATGTTTTTTCAATTGCCCTCACTCGACAATCCGGTGCGTGAATTCTAGAAGGGCACAGTACGTGTGAACGTTCCGAATCCTTTAAAATGCTAATTTAATTGAATTTTTTAACCATAACAAGCGTGGTGGCATAGTATATTGAAAGGTATCATATAGGTGATATTCTTAAGTACCTGTACCTATCTATAATTGCACTTTGATTCTTGCAAGCGGGGATGGATACTACAAAAGCGATAGATAGTATAGTAATAATGGCCGGGCCACACGGCTGCGTTGCGTTGCGTTTAGGAATATTAGGTTCCCACGGTGTCGTTATCCTGATTCCATTCATAAACGCAACGCAACGCAACACAACGGAGCAGTGTGGCCCGGCTCTAAGAGGTATATGAAATTGATTAAATAACTTACTACGTATATCAATACATATGATTTATTAATTATTAATCTGTCATTTTTAACAAGTCATGAGAAAATTTATTACAGTTAAAAACATACACACACAAACACGAATTGAAAAATTAGACTTAGTCAAATACAATTTAAGATTAGTCCAATAAGCCCCGCGAGTTGTACCTGGCGCAAAGGCCATCACACTTGCCGCGTTACCACGCCAGTATATCAATATAATACACTAAAAGGTTTAGGTATGACATTTACCAACACTTTCAAAACTTACTACTTAATTAAACACATGAATTGACCTAAAACATTTATATTGAGCTCTATACAGGGAGGAACAATACCACGGACTTTCCTGAAAGTATGTTGTCATTTAAATGATATACAATCGACTTGTAATCATTAGAAACTTTTGTTGGATAGAAAAAAAACATTAAAATAATGCCTTTTACAATTAGTAACAACCCTATTGTTTCAACATTACCATTAAGTATTTGTATTTCGAAGTGTTTGAAACTTATGTGTGAAATAAAGCAAATTGAATTGAATTGAATTGAAAAGCAAATTGAATTGAATGTCACTAGCTTCCTTATAAGATAGGGTTGAAATATGCTATTTTTTTAAATGATGATTAAAATGCTGTAACTCGAAAACGGTAACGAATATTAACATAGTTGATTTGGCAAAAATATAGTACCAAGGCTAACCTATTCCCCGTTTACAGGAAAGTCCATCGTTCTGTTCCACCCGGTATAATAACTCGAATTTATAGAATTTTGAATTCAACTAATTATGTACATTCCACTTATAATGTAAAATGTAACATGTACTTTCAGTTTATACGCTATGGTGTCATTCGAACCAGTTTTTAGAGACGATCAAATATCTATATGGGCCCAACTACAATTAGGTAGAGCACAATAAAGGGCAAAAATTAGGGACAAACTCGAAATCCTCATCCTACAAACTGACACGTAGTAATGACGTCACATGCAAGTTACCGAACCACCGTCGTACTTACGGGAAGATCAATATTTCGCGCGTTTTAGTCGTGAAATATCGCATTAAAAATATTAAAATACATGCTATTTATGATTTTGGTAAAATTTTGTAATTTACAATTGTTCTGATATTTTCATCGTTAACTATCCATCCATAGCCGCTCTACACTACCATAGGTACTACTAACTTTCCTATAAGGTACTTAAATTATACTTGTTTTAGTGTAAAAACATGTAGAACTGTTCTGTAGGTTTTTTTATGAAAAAATTTATAGGCATTATGAAATAGGTACCAAAGTAATATTTTAGTCTTGCTATTTATTACGTTATTTTATGCAAAATATGTGGATTAAAATCCCTAACTGCACATTTTAGAGTTAATAAGAAGAGAACAAAACTCTGGAGATAATAAAAAGTACCTAGTACACTAAAGTAAGTACCTCATAGGTACTAAATACTCATATATTTCCAAGTAATATATAAAATCTGCGCGTCATACAAACATAATTTACACAAACACAAACACATACAATTTATACATTAAATTTCATTTAAATTAAGTATGTAGGTGATGGTGTTTTATCTTACATAAAACTTAAATTAGAGTGTAAATGATTTATGTCTTATACCTAACTACCTACTGAACCGACCGCGTTCACTTCTTTTATCTGTTATGGCATCTATGTTGTACGGTTAGCAACAAAAGTAGCTTCATATGCGAAAACGGGTCAAAAGCTCGAATCTTATTCCATTATAATAAAAACTTTTGAACTTTTCAAATGCGTAGCTACTTCTAATGCTGACTGTACGTATTTTATAAAAATCAATAACATTATAATGTTATTGTAACAATACCTACATTTGTAAACATACCATTGGTAAGTTTTCTAAATAGTACTTAATTAGGAGTGCGTTAGATAATACTTACATTACTTACAGTAAGTAGTAATAAGAGTCCCCGTACGCTCGACCGAACTCGATTCTCCATACAAACGGACTTCCGTTCTCATTTTAAAACGCCATGCTGAAATAACATGAAACTTTGTATACTCAATGGGATCCGCCATGTCTAGGTTGGTCGTTAGTTTCTGTTGCTAGAAATTGGAATAGAAAAAAAAAATACAGCGAGTTTATGAACTTTTTAGGTCTTGTATGAAAACCTTAATAATCGCTGTATTTTTTGTCCATTATAATTTCAAGCAACAGAAACTAATTTTTGACCTAGATATACCGGATCCCCTTGTGTATACAAAATTTTAAATGATTCCAGCATGTCATTTTAAAATGAGAGCGAAACTACGTTTGTTTGGAGAACCGAGCTTACTGCGGAATCTTAAGTATTATGAAGTTATATAGGAACCTATTCATTAGAAAGAAAAGTACCTATCACAATATCACAAGTATAGAGTAAACTATGGTTTTAGTTATCGTATGAAAAACTGGACATTATATAAAAAGCGGATACTTAGAAACTAATACATACCTAAGTAACATATTCCGCTAAATGGTTCGATGGTTAGTATTCCATGCGACGCCTTTATTAAGCATTCTACCCCCAGATCGTGTATTGCCAGATTATAAAAACTCGTCTCATCTTATCTTTATTTGATCCGACATAACTTACGAATGTTTAACAAACCCGATCATTATACAAGTCATTTTATTATTTCATGATTCGGTTATAGTATATATTTATATTCTATTTGGTACAATTTATATCATAGAAAGCGCCATTTCCTCATGAAACATTCCGCTAGGAAATGGCGGTCGGGACGAAAAAGAATATCATTAAGCCTTCAATAAAAATGTTAATAAGGTACCCAGTCGATTAATTTTAAGCTTAAGAACCAATAGCACGCCGGGCGTGCGCGATTTTGCCGAGATTAAATCATTATACACATCTGTGTTTCGTACACTCTTTTCACCGTAAAGCCGAATGTCCATTAGCGAAAAATCCACCGAGACTTAAACGTTTGATAAGCTGAATTAAAACATTTTGCGTAAATCGTGCGATAGATATCTCTGTCGGTAATTAAAATTTATACACTTATCCCAAAGCAATTAAAATTAATTGGACGAAGTTCTCGTGCATGAAAAATCGCAATATCAATATGCTATGCCAACTTTTCCCGAGTACCTATCGATTACTACAGTGTTACTGGTTTTGTAAGGAGCCATCACAGACCCGACTACCGAGTTCATAAAATGCTTGATTTCTAGTTACGACTGGCATATATCCAGGCATTTAATTATTAGCTTTTAATTATCTAACGTGCCTTGTAGATAGGCTTAGGTATTATTAGCTTATATTACCATAAATATCATAATTTTCGTGGAAAATAGTCGTGCTTAGTAAGGAATGTAGCAGATAGTAATTCCATATTGTTTTAAAGTAGGTATTAGTTTAAAATACTTTGTAACGATGCCTACTTCATAACAAAATGGGTAATTACGTTTTCATTTATGCATAACCTACCTATTACAATACATCTTATTCAAATCCTAGTAATATAAACCAGTAAGTTTGTGGGGATGTTCGGAATTCGGCTATTTATTACTCTTTAACGCAAATCTATCTAATATATTTTTATGAAACTTTGCAGTAATATATAGCTTGTTCTCATTTAGCTGCTATTTGCGTTTTTGTATAATACAACGACGCAGATAGCAGCTAAATGAAGTTGTTATATTTTAATGTGTACTTACACAGTCGCCGCAGTGCATGAGTAATCTTTGATAACGACTTGTCTGCTCGGGCCCTAGGTAAGTGGTCCAAACAGTAACTCGGCCGGGGTTGATTGCGTTTCGGTCGCCGGCCATCATTGCCCGATTGGTTACACGTGTTGACGCGGCTTAGACCCCATATTTATTACACCCCACATTTTTCCGCGTCTGAAGTTTTTCTTAAAAATATTTATCCAATATACACAATCAGTGCCGCCTCATCATTTATGAAAAATCGTTTCTCTCCCGAAAGTCCTCTATAAAAAGCTCATTCCAAATTAAAATAAAGGTCTAGCGTAACTAAAGTAAAGAATCTCATATTTTCTTCAAATGCCGCAGTGCGAAATCGACTTTAATTCGAAGAAAAAGGGCACGTTTTTGTTTATTTTCTTGGGCGGTTACGACTTGTCTTGAAAGGCATGCTGTCAAAATAACTGGTTGTTTTTCAAGATCCATTTGTACGGTGAGCTATAAGTACTGAATTATAGAATGTTAAAAGAATAACAACAAAACATGTCGATATTTCGGTCCTGTTAGATAAAGCGTTAATAGCACATTAAGCCCGCGCAGGCCTGATGTCGGGTGCGGTGCGGGGCGGCTTCTATTTTCGTTTCGGTTCAATGAAAAACCTTAATAGATTTCATAACAATTATTTTCTCGATTAACAGTCGTAAACTGTTATTTTTATCTTTAATTTAAAGGTCGACCGAACGGCCGTTTAAAACGTCATATCTTAGCGTTGCGATAAAGTTCACGGTCGTCGTCGGGTGATAAAAAATAAGATTATTAATATTAAAGCTGACATCCGCATTTTACTTTATAATTATGAAAATATCTATGCCACGTAGGTACATTACACTCGCGTGGAGCCCGGATTAACCTTGCCGCTATAGTATCGGAGAAAAGTCTCTGAAAAAGACGCAAACTACCTCCGTCGTAAAGTAACAGAGGCCACATATGAGTTCGTATAGTACCGTAGGTACTTACGCCTGTATAGCTAGCGGCGAGTAATCGGAGGGTTGCCCAGCCCAGTCGCACCTCCATCGGACGGGTCCATTAACATGAAGCGTTATTGGGGCCGTATCTGGATCCCCGGGCATTTGTACAACGCCGATAGCCCCGACGTTCCATTAAAAGGAAACATAAAAATACATTATTATGTGTTAATAATTTCGAAAGAAAGAAACGCCTGCTCAGATTCCCATCGATGACAAATTAAAAATTCATATTTATTACCACTTATTCATCTTTTGAATACGTTACGAACGGTTAAGCCTTCGAAATATGAAAAATAATTGAGTTTCGCCTTATCGAGCGTGAAAGCCCGGCACCTCGAGTAGCTTAATTTTTTGTTCTCGTGCCTGACCTCCCCGTTAAGTGCTTGCGCAATTTGCGATTTCCGAAGAACCTTGTTTCGAGAAACGACTTTCTTAATCTACCCAAATATTAACTCGGAGGTATCTTCTTTATTATCGAGGCATTCTTAATTTTTTGTAATGTAAACAGTTAGCATGTATGAGAGTCGTTAAGGCTTTAAAATCATATCGCGGGAGGTAAATAAGAGAATATCAACAGTATAAGTTAGCTATTTTATAGGCGTGCATGTGTGTCAGCCCAGCGACATTTACTTTGAATAAAACGTAGGTATTTTGAAAGCTTTTTGTGGTACGCTGAGGTAAACGCACTCGGGGTATTGTCGGGGCCTTGTACCACCTAAATAGGGTGCCGAGAGGTGATTACTCCCAGGTATATCGTAAAATTAGTAACTAACGGCAGCTTGCTTATCAGTTTGAAGTCAGAAGTGCCTAAGCAGTGCATCGAATGGTACTTTCAGGACTATTTGTTAACGTAAGCTGAAACCCAATATCTAATATCTTATTGCAATGCCTGCATGATTGTGAAGAATCATTTTTTATTTAAAGATACCTAATTTACTTTATATACATACACAACATTTTCAAAAAATCAATTAATAATGTTATCACGTTAGCCGATATGAATAGTTTCAGAGGAATGCGGAGTGTGTTTCAATCCAGTCTCAGATTTTAATACTAGATGGGAAATGTTTATGATTGACAAATCATTCCTTTTGTAAAAGATAAACTGATAAGTACTAACCTCATCATCATTATCATCCTAGCGCTATTGCAGTACAGTTTCACCCTGGAGCATGTCCCCGGGGTCCGCTATAGTAATCCCAAGAATTGGCGTAATAATAAGTACTTATTACGTTACCTAATCATTTTTAAACTTTATTGTTTTTTTTAGGTATCATTTTTTTCTCATAAATTTAGCTATACAAAATAACTTACATATGTGACATGTATCTAAAGTTACTTTAAGAATGTTAAGTTATTTAAAGCTTTTTATTAAAATAAGTTCTAGGTACCTAATATCCGCTACCGCTTCAAATTTCAAAATAAAATCATAAGTATTATATTTATCAAATAAATCAAATATGCAAATGCACAACATAAATGTAACAGAATAACGTAACGTAAAAAGGTAAGATAAATTAGGGTCCGCGAATCGATATCTACTTCCTAACCCTCTGCGACGTGTTTGCTCGCCAATGAACCCGCTACTTTACTGCACCCGTAGCCAGTAACTTAGAACAACGAGCGCTGCCTCTTCTTAATGAGACATCGTTTGCTGTCAAACGTAACTTGGAACAGTTGGTACGTGCAGAAAAAAATGTTGACCATCTAAGTACGTTTAGTGCCCAACTTCTGTTGTTTTGTTTAGTTTTTATTGAAAAGAGTAACTTGGGTTTTGTCGAAGTTCTCGATATGCTTTACAGTTTACATACATTAAAGTAGTTTATAACATGTCACTTTATTTGGCCATGCTTAAGTAGAAAATCCACGTGAAACTGTTGTGGCTTGATTATTATTGAAGCTAGGTACATACCTAAAGAACATTCTTTACCTTAGATTGTGTGTGAATTTTGGAGTGAATCTCACGCGAGCTACAAACAAAATTCTCATAAACTTTACTTGTAAATGTAAATACCTACATAGTGAAAAGCCGAAAATTTGAAATAAATCTGGTACCTAATGGTTAAATCTCAGCGTGCTTCGGTAATAAAAATTGTGAGCAGACAGGTGGTGGAAACCCTGCAGTGGCGTTTTGATTGTTCGACCTACGCACTCTACTCGCTAAATCTTAAAAATCAAAGGAACAATTTAAAAAAGTGTCTGTATTGCTCCTAAAATAACACGATATGAAAACGAGCCGCCCGTATAAATGAAAAAAGGTATAAAAATCCGGTTACATTACCGTTTCAGCTACATTTATTGCTTGCTGCTTTTAAATGATACTAACATAAAATCAATGAGTTGTATTCATTCTCTTATCACAGCGAAAAAAATCAAAAATCCTTTCAAATCTTGCTACTTCGAGACCCGCTATAAACCTGAAACGCCTTGGAGTACATACCTATCAAATTATATAAATATGTGATGAATTTCGTTGTTGTATCCTGTACTTAATTTCTGTACCCCTTTATACACAACAATAGACTGTCATAAACTAGACGGCAATTTACCACGAAGGTCCATTGCTTCTAAATCAATTGAACTGCGAGTGTCATTTACTCCTGTTATCATCAACACACACATTTCAAATTCATTCCGACACATTTAGAATTAATTTATGCCATTGATATGCCCTGCCAAGTGCCAGCAATAGTGTCTAAATCAATGAGTTTGAACCGTTCTGTATGATTACAGATATGATTTACATTTGATTTATTTGTTGTAAATAAATTTAAAAGTTATTGCCTGCTTTTGCTGTTTTGCAACCAATGATTTAGAACACGAGAAAATAGGTCATTTGTAAAATATTATTAACGTAAGCAGTTTCTATTGGTCTGATAGGTACCATCAACTTGTCGAACTTGGTTCTGTTAATATTTTCCCATCGAAAAACTAATCATCGAATTATGGATAAAACATAAGTACATACATGAACACACAGTATCAAAGAAAATTAGACTAATGAAACAGTCTATTTTTAGTCTAGTCTAGTTTGAGAAAATGTAAATACATATATCTATCTACTTACCTACTTTCTATTTATAGTTACCTAAGTTATGAATTATCAGCCCTAGGACGTCCACTGCTGGACATAGTCCTCCCCCCCCTTTCATGGGGGGTAAATGCCATAATCGCCACGCTTGGCATGCGGGATGGCGATCGCAGTATCTCCACCGCTCTCTAGGAATGCTGCTGCCCATTCCCCGGTGGTCTTGGTCGTAGTTTAAGGACATACCCGGGTCCGAAGTTATGAATTATGAATGGTTGAGAAACGAGAGGTATAACAGTATACAAACCATTACACATAACATAAATAGATAGTCAGCCAAGTGGTCCAGCACTTCCACAACTTTTGAACACTTTAATATACAAATAATAGAATCGAAAGTGTCAGACCACTTTCTTGGCTGATTATTATCATTAGATCTGCATGTGTTAAAGCATTTTTAGTGATACTGTTATTGTGTATTAACCTTTCCCACCGGTCAGGTGAAATTCGATGTCATGACGATGTGATGACTTTGGCAGGGAATTTTTTCACACTTTATCTGTACTACGGCGAATGCATAGAAAAAATACGTTCTTGTTATAGGAAAGGAGAGAGGGCCCAGCATCGCAGCGTCTGCGTACATATTTTATTGACCCCGTGCACTATACATGAGGCGAGAGCATGAGATGGATCCGGAAATATGAGGGATGCTGTAAAATTATTCAACGAAATTGAAGCGTCAAGGTATGAAGCAAACATATTCAAGTGTTATAAATTGACTACCACATACGACTATATAAGTGTTCGTTTGTATAAAATACTTATTATTTAAAATACTGATAACAATCATTCTGCTTAAGCCTTATTAAGCTGAGCCGCGGTTCGAGAATGTTATTTACCGACCTAAGGGCATTAATAATTGTCATAACTGGAATAAGACAACTTAAGATAAAATCCTAAAATGTAAGAATTTCTACTCATCCATTGCAAACTAAGAAAACAGGAATTGTGAATACTAATTTAAGTTACTGTTATCTTATTATGTTGTAAGTAAGCAATTCTTACTTTTAAGTTTTGCGCCACTTCATAGATGGCAAGTTTTAGTACATAAATATTTTCTAACAAGTTTTAATCTTCAAACTGGTCTCATGCCCTTTTCTCCTCTGCAACATCCCTACTTCAGTACTTTACGGGCGTATCAGTCGGTGCGGTATTCCCAAACTGCACTTCAGCGCTCCCGACCGGCACATTCAATATACATATGTGTATCGCGTATACCACGCAGGGCTCATTCGGAACACGTAACGCGCCTATGTTATACGCGAATATCTTATATGTTACGTACGTTTGTTTTCTTGTGTGTAATTTTACGATTTTATATCTTTGCAGGTATTTTGACGACGGAGCCTCAGGTGGGACGGCAAAGTGACGAAAAGACTGCGAAGAAAGATATTCACAGCGAAGTCACTTGGAGATAATAAAGATGCTGAAAATTACCTATGCTTAGTTTACAGGAGCCTGTTCTATAATCTACATTTTATAGTATCAATTAAAATCACATTAATATTACACCTCATATAAAGGTGCTTCATGTTATAATTTACGCATATTTAAGTAGCACAGTTACAATACTTAGTGCCATACAATGTTTTCAATCGAATGCAAATAAAATGTACTTAATGTTGCTCTATTTCATGGTCCATTAAAATTTCTTAACTCCATATAGCTTAGCTCCATATACATATTAAAAACGTTGACTGCAATAGTTTACTGAATGTGGATTTCATTTTTAAATTTGAATTTGAACAAAAGTAAGTAATTGCTTTCTAATTAAATTCTACCCCATAAATGAAGCCAAAACATCCAGTCAAGTTTTTCAATTATTTGTAACATTCAAGATGTTATCATAAAAAGTTGTCGCTCGGTCGCTTGAGGGAGTGTATTTCTCCGATTCTATGTGAAACAGTAACTCGTTTGGACAGACACGATTCCACGAATTTATTGGATTCGTCCCGATCTAGTTCCCTTTGCCGTCAGCGTGGGATAGCGTTTAATTTGCATTTAAAATCATGTCAAACGACCACGTGAGAGTGGAGTAAAATAGATGTATATCTTTTACGAGTATCAAATTTAGATTTCATTCATTTTGTGAAAATAGCTGAGGTGTTGATGTGAGAGTCATGAATAGAATAAGTTTTATGCACATTGAAAATGTTTAACCCATCCACATTTTGTTATCTACCTTACATACGTCTAAAATTTACAGATATCTATAAAGGATAGATAGCAATATTAAAACTTAGCTAATCGAAGCCCTTATTGATTTTGTAACACATGTAATGTACCTCCGAGTTTGTCATAAATATACCAACCGTAAATTTTTACAACGGTATGATTAAATAATCACAAGTAGTAAAAATACAGTAAATAGGTATGAACGTGTCATTTCGTTTACATTGTTGGTATAACGTCTTAATGTAGGGACATTACCTATAGTCCAACATATAAGTTGAAAATGGTTAACTGGTGTTATATTACATACATACATATATATGTCGTTTTAAATATGGTGGGAATAAACATAAGTTTCATGTTTCGTTTTATTTTAAAGTACTTTACACATACCCAAACTGTCGGCGGCTGTGATTTCCACGATGACAAATGTTCGAGATATTTTAATGAGTATAATTTTAGATAGAAGGTATTGAAACGGTTTGGTTTTTTCGTTTGCATTAGATGGATGTTTCCATTGATTATATACTTACTTAAAGAATGTTAACCTACAAATATGGTAACATTGTCCATAAAGCCTTACTCCTAACCAAAAAAAATGGGTGCTTTGCTTTACTTTACATACATTAATGAAACAGGGGCGAACAACTATTTATATAAAAAATACACAGCTATTTTATACAGGGTGGGCCCTGTAACAGGAGCAAAAAATTAAACGGTGGACTATTATTTAGCGGGCTAGCAATTATTTCCAAGTGGTCTCAGTTTTTTACGTGCATATGTCGAAACTTTAAAGAGCCAAATGTACTGTAAAACGTTGTACGCTACACGTTATACGTACACGTGCGAATAAGTAATTCGCAACTCGTGTCGATTTAAAACACTCCCTTCGGTCGTGTTTTAATTTATCACCACTCGTTGCAAATTTCCTGTTCTCTGCACTTGTATCATAATGTACTACTATTCGTGTATTTTTCTTCAAAGATGGCTTACGTGTATTTTTATTACTTTTCTGAAGTGACATTAATGTCAATTTATTTTTATAAGTCAATAAAATTGTTTTTTTAATAAACAAAAAAAACATGAAATTAAAAAATACAAAAACAATTATGACTCATAATTGATATTACCTCAAACACTGCATTGACTGATGTGCTATAATCTCGTGGCGTGATGTCAAGATCCATTACTCGGAGGTCATAACTTTAGATCAAAATTTCTCCGAAACTAAAATTTTCGAACAAAAATTGTATACCAGGTGTTACTACAGATGCCCTAAGGAAGCGTCTTTTTAAATATTAGTTCCAGTTACAGGGCCCACCTTGTAGAAATTGTCTGTATTTTAAGGTAGTCTGAGTTCGGCTTCATAGACAATGTTTCAGCGTTTAACATTTAGCTAAAATAAACAAGTCATACAATTTAAAAACCTAAATGAACCTATAGGTATATAGTTTAGTTTTTGTGGGTTTTCAGGGTTTACACAGCCCTAATGTATATATATCTATACTTAGTCTCGATAGTTATTTATTAATATATTCCACAACTCTCAACCGAAGAGCGGCAACCAAAAACCAATACCTACCCATAAGAAATATTCAAAACTCGCCAAAATCAGAGTTTAAATCGTTCGCTTTACGATTATTGCGTACTTCGATGGTAGGTATCTTTTGAATACAAATTTGCGATCGGGGCACTCACGCAAAGTCGATAACCTGTATGCAAGCTAAAATAGACACTCAACAAACCCGAATACGACGTCAAATACCGAGGCAGTTTGTGAGCACACTATATGGCACAGGTAAAACGTTAAGTTTACAAGATTAGTGAAAGCCATATTTTAAGGGTGAATCGACTATTTGCGTGGAAATGGAAATCATAACGAAACTAAAACGTAAAGACTTTTGATATATGTGGCTACGGTGCGCTGTAAATCAAGAGTTTGCGGTGACAAATAGGTATGCTATTATTTAAAAAAAAAATCTTTCAATAAATTTCAGAGGGTAGTTATTTGCTTATGATGCTAGTCACAGGCTGTTTTAATGTTATATAACAGCAACTATCTTTCTTCAACATCATAGTGTTACACAGCCTTATCCTTATGTGTTATATAACATTTATAACATCTAGTGTGGGAGCACAATCAATATATCTGTACTGTTCAGGGTGCCCAAAAATATCAGTGCACGCACTCTAACGCCTTGACAATAGAGTCGTCTTCAGATATTTGTGAGCGGCTTGTTTGCTCCGATCGAGGTATATCTTATGTTGACTGTACCACATAGACATATACTAATGATGGCAAGAGGTTATCGTGGAACATATCTGCTATTATAGGCTACCTACATATAGCTTGTATCTTATTAGAGTTTGTCAGGTTTTTCGTCCCCCAGTGTACAAAAACATATATTTGCCTACTCTCACGTATAGTAACTAAAAGTAACATCTACATATATCTTTTCTAGCACAATGAAACCACATTAGACCGATACGAATAGCATCATAACAATTAAATTCATCATTAAAGCGATAACCATTCAATTCCAACGTTAGATAATGACTTAGGCATCACTACTGAATGCAGAATCGTTTTTATGGCCGATTGACTTACTGTTGTTTATTGATTTCCAATCAAGGTTCCCTGGGAAATTATTGTAATATCATCGATCGGTATTAATGTGCATTGAGAAAATCATTCTTATTTCTAAAGGAATATTACGTTTAGGTGTTACGTAGATAAACAGCCAGATTTAGCACCTAATGCTCCTTTAGAAATAGGAATTATCTACATATACCCAATATAATACATACCTACCAACAAATTTTCATTACACACACCTTATTAAAAGAAAGTACAGTACCTATCTGTAGATACACACAATAAATACAAGTTAGTAAAGGCGTGGCTAAAGAGTGATCTGTTGCAGACAACTTTAAGGGTAGCGTAAAACAGGCACATAGGTACTGATCGTTTGACAACACATCGGTAGATATTAGCATTTAGTTTTTTTGTAAAGTTAGCTAGAATTTAAAACAGCTGCCGTGGACGAAGCCCGCCGCCGAGTTATCATCTACATCTACGCCATATCACGTTCTGGTGTCATAAGAGATGGGCTCCTAACTAATGTATTTAACACCCATATAGTCAAGAATAGGGTGTCGGCGAGTCCATCTACTGTCACTGCAATAAATAAATAAAAACATTTTATTTTCAGACCAAATTGATCCATAGGTGCTAGTGACAGTGTACCTATATTAAGAACTATGTTAGTGACACACGTTAAAAAGAAAATGAGCTTGGATAGCTTGACAGGGCCAAGCATTGCTTCAAGAAAGGCAACAACAACACACACCCTATTTGGCCCAGCTAATATCCACGTCCCGCCTATACGAGTACGAGTACACTAACAGTTGGCGTTTGTACCTGTGTATTGTAACTGTAATGCTGTAACATTTACAATAATTCGAAATTAAAGCTCTTTGGCGACCGATACTGTTTTATTTTACACCTGTCTCATTGTTTCTTTATTTATTCTTTTGTAAATGCTGTTTTATTATCTACGTAGGTATGTAAGGTGCGCAATAAACAGTATTTATATATTGTATTAAAATCAACAAAGGTTTGGAAAAAGTAAAATGGTTCATAAAACCTAGTGTGTGAACTTCGAAACTTCGATACATGTATCTGAGAATTACCCATGCCCCTACGTAGCCATAGAGAAAAATACACCAATGACAATTAGGTAATATGTTTTCTGATTAGCCTACACAAAGTTTATTGATTTACGCTTAATTTCAGGTAAAAAAAATGTTATATTTTTAACCTAAAATAAAAGGTGTTTAAACTGTGTTACTTACCAATGTAATGAATGTTTTCATCGAACTACTAATTAAATGCCAATACCTAACCATTCATAGCCAGTATACTGTCTAGTATCTACTGTCTACGAATAGGAATATATGAATAAGAAAGGTCAGCCTTACCACATTTTACATCAGTGGATTTATTGCAATGTACGTATTCTGACTCCTAAGAGATCACAACGTGGATTAGGTAAGTCTAACAACACATTAGTGTAACAACACAGATATATATCTGTGGTGTCCTAGTTACCTAAAAATACAAAAAAAGTTACATTATATTATATTAATTTAGTGATGTTGCTTTCGGTACTTACTTTCCATGGAGTAAAGTGTAACTAAAAGTAACAAAACAGAAATAAATAAAATAGGGCGAACACTTTAATTATACAGAATTACTATAACACAGCTCTACAAAAAAAAACTTTTTTTTTGTTGCCCTGGATATCATCGCAAATTTTAACGTTTTCAAGTGCCCAGATTACGAATATATTCACGAAAGCTCTCAATGTGCTTCAAGGTCGATGGGATTGTCACATGATGGCAGATTACTGCTGGTCTTTGAATAGAGATTGTCCCCTGAAAAATTATAAAAGAAAAGCTCATATAAGGCGTTTTCTCCTTTTATTTACTTCGATGTATCCTAATTTCTCAAAACATAACTGGCATTATGAAAATATCTGTTATTTTGTTTCTCGTTTATTGATTTTTGTAATTTAATATGAAATTAAAGATTTTAAAAAAATCTGAGCAAATCTTACAAAATCATTGATAGTTTCATGAATTGTGTGCATAAATAGACCCAAAATCATTTTCATATCTAGGGCAACAAAACCACTGTAGACCAGTGTAATAGACTACACGACTTTTCCAGCAGTATAAGGGATATAAAAAGATACTTAAATACTCCTTTTATCCAGCGGCACTTTACTGGTTGATTTATTTATTTTTAAGGATTCCGTTGAAATTGTTTTAATAAACGATTAATATACGCCACGTCTGTGGCTTGCTTGCCACCGACGTGGTATAAAAAAAAAAGTCTCTTACTACTTAGGCAGGCACCTACCTAACTGCAGCATTTTTTCTTTCGACAGAACCGATTCGCTGACACGCAAAGAATTACGATATTTTGAATTTTAAATGCCATACGATTATTATTATTACTAAGTAGATTGGTATAAGAAGTCTTACAATTTGACTCATAATGTCAATGTGACATGGCGTGGGGAGTTAGGGTTCCATTTTGCCGATAATAACAACGTAAAGGAAACTGATAAACGTGCCATTCTAACCCTTATTGTCATAGTGGCAAGAGCCAAAAAAGTACGCGTTTCACTTTCAAACAACCTACATTTACGGAACCCGAATAAATCCAGCCTTTCTACTCACCTCAAAGCAGTAGCCGTTAGCAGTTTTTACAGCCTGTCACGTCGTTTTATAATTTCATGAATGGGCGAGTTAACTTGTCGGCCGCGGGACACGCGACCGCTATTTATGGTCAGCCTAATGTATCAGATCAGCTATCGAGTCAGTACTTATACCGTCTAGCCATAGCGTCACAATATGACGTTTATTTCAAATATTTCAATTTGTGCGTATAAATTAGTTTAGTATTAATTCAACTAGATGAAGTGGCCTAGTGCACCAAAAAGATATAGAGTAAGTACTTACCTAAACTACCTTAACGGAACCTAATTTTACCACCACCACCACCACCATGTCAGCCGAAGGACATCCGCTGCTGGACAGTAGACATACCTAGGCTTCCCCCAATTTCATGGTGCTGCCCAAAACTGTGACTAATTGTACACACCTATTGCGTGTTCTTGAATTTTGATCAATTTTGCATTCATTTAGCCATAAGCTTAATCTATTTTTTTATACGAAGACGGTGGCAAACAAGCTTAAGGCCTGATGCCTGATGGTTTAAGCAGACACCGTAGCCTATGGACACTTGCGACTCCAGAAAAATCACAAGTGCTATGCGACCCTTTATTGATTGTGTTACCTCATATTGGGAAGATAATATACCTAACTATCTTTTTTATTCTAAATAGGTTTGCGCTTGACCACAGATCAACTAGGTAATCAATTAATCTTACTCACTGTAAGTGGGTAATTTTATACTCTGTCATACTTCTTTCGGATAAAAATATAATTCAAAAACCTTTTTAGTTTCATGCCTACTTAATTTCAGACACAGTACACAGATATCAAGTCAGTCAGTCAGTTTAGAAGTACCTTTATGAGGAGTATAGATTATGACCTATTTATTACTTACATACTTTTTTTAAATACCAGTGGTAAACAACAATAACGAATAACTTTTAGTTAGATCTCAGTCTAATATTAAATAGGTACTGGAATTCAGAATAAAAGTAACAGGAGACAGGACACATGTTAAACGATTTGTACATTTATTAAATACATTAAAATGGGTACTATACCTATTACCTTTAAATGTACGGGTTAGGTTAGGTAATTAATTAGGTACCCACTACCCAGTGGTAATTCAGTAGGCATATGGTTTGGGAGGGCTTGATTCGTTTGGGCTTGTCAGGTGAGATTTTAGTTTAATGTAGGTAGGTAAGATTTGTCCCGGAAAACGATTCAGAGAGCTTGAGCCCCTTAACCCAATGTGGGTTCTCTTCTACAACTCAAGAAAATCGGTAATGATTTGCTACTATTTAGGTACCTAATTGAATTTCACAAATTGAATGTTATAACATCTAACCTATTTGTCTTATTCTTATTAGACAGTGAATTATTATCTTATTGGTAGGTAGGTTCCCTTTGGACAGTCCAGATTGGTTATGAGAACTCCAGAAGTACCTAAGTATGTTGTGTTGATGTATTTATTACCAAATACTAGAAGTAGCTTCCTGCGAGTTGCTTACAGAACTTAGGTATTGAGGCCTTTTTTAAAACTACTTTTCTATAACTAGCTAAAACAAAACTTAATAAGTACATTGATTTTTTGCAGATTACATAATTATACGGTCAACAAATTAAAAATCAGCTGACACTAATCTCTCATTATGGCAGCACTCACTCAGCGCCATCTAACGCACAGTGGCTGGACTACGTGCACATAACACCGCCATCTATACGCAAATTTCTGCACCCATTGCCCACTCACTACTACATGCACATTAGTTTCTGCACTGCTCGCACTTATGCTAACAAGGGAGATAAACAGATTCAGTTCTAAATTAGAATTTTGGTGCCTCCGCGGCGTTGATTGGTCAATACGCGTGGGGGCAAACAAGTTTTAGCTTATTAGACCAATGAAGAGGCGAAGGCGTGTGCGAAATGAGCGGCCATGCTATTTTAGGCGGAGCTTGGCGCTAGATCCTCCTTTATATTCCAGACGTATGCTGCAGTCATTTGAGTTATGTCCTATGGCGCAGAGCTACGTGTTTCTTTAAAGAAATGTTGGGCCGGTTTGTTTTGGTGATAGACACGAGACCGGCTTAGGTTGTTTTAAATGAAATAATTTATTACACAAACGAAGGATATATTTCTATTTGGACAGATAAAACAACTATAGTAATCTATTACTGACGATTTATTAGTAAAAATAACATTCAATTTGTGCATGAAAATAAATAGCACCGACGCCACGCTCGGAACCATTTTTAGTTTGCAAGCCCTATATTTGCAGTTATAATAGATAGTACGCAGCGTGACGTAACTTTTATCTCTTTATTAGGTTTACCTATTACCTTATAGGGACTAATAAATTTAATCCAAGAAGGCTGACAGAGGAGGCATGTTAAAAAATAATAATTAGGTAGGTACCTATGTTAATAGACACTAATTCGTTAACATCGAAACATACATTTAATGATCCATGTTTTTAATTTCTTGCCCGTGTAGGTTCCTAGTAGTAGTAGTAGGTGTTTACCCAATTATTTACTGTAGGTATCTGCTACCTAGATAATTTCATATAGGTAGCAATACGAACGCTAACATACCAAAACCTACGTGTAACAATCTTGTGAGAAAAGGGTCACCACCGAAGTAATAACTCATAAAAATGTCCCTCTAACCGAACATCCCCGCGCGTAAGACAACTGAATCGTCACCTCGTAAATAAATTCATGAATGAAACCGTCCTGAATTGGCACATTAAACCTTTTAACTGGTATCAAATGAGCGCCGTCGACTTTATTGACCCCAACAGGTGACCGCGTGTTTTATGGAAGAACAGTTAACGTGTAAGGACCTCTTAAGTCGAACCTTTATGATAGGGGTTTTCCAACGTTTGAATGGGTCGTAAGAGTTATTTAGCTTTTGTTGAGATTTAATATACTATAGGCTGTTGTTAGAGGTTAAAAAAACACGGGCACACTAATATTAGCGCACGGGCACACTGATAATTTCAAGGTTTTTCGCATCATTGAATAAATTGAGAATACCTAAAACATACAACCAAATCAAATAATTTATTTCACATAATTTATTTCACATAAACATCGTCTTAAAAGTAGTCTTAGTATCACTAAAATTTACCATAAATGGCATGTAAAATCGAGAGGTACTTACAGTCACTATAGTCAGTAGGTATAAAAATAAAATAAAGCCTGTGCGTCAAAATTATCAAATAAATTACGTCATTTAATCGATTTAAATGTTATACATTCATTATTTTTAAAGTACATTCCATTTGTCATATTTATAATCTAAATACTCATGCACACTATAAAAGCACTTTTCGACTCTACCCACTTTTTTAGAGCTCGTTTGAATTTTGTGATAAGTAGGTCCTTTATTGTACTTATCAGGTAGCTTGTTAAAGATTTTAAATACACATTAGCGCGAATAAACACAAATAAACATGCATCGAAAATATGTATATAGGGGGTAATGTTAAAATATTATATTTTTAAAGAAAGGTCTACATGAATCCCTTTTCCTTAATTTAGAGATGGCTCTTATACGCATTTTATTTGCTATTTTTATTTTATCTGCATTTATTCACCTTTCCCATATAGGTATGGGGTATATACCTATACCATGTTATATGGTTGATTATCTTTTATTAAATTATGTAACTTATAGGTAATTAAGTACCTATACAAAATATATCAGGAATCGCAGTAAGGTAACCATCGTAAGAGATATTTACCTGCTCACTATGTGTTTAAGAACGTAATCATAATATATATGAAACAAATCAGAGGGAGAGAGATTCTCTCTCCCTCTGCTTTCTTTTACGTCCCAAGGCATTTGCCCCACATCTTATTACAATTCTGCTGAGCGACCATGACATCACATTTGGGTTCAGTAGAACGGATGACATCAAAGCCATTCAAGATTCGATGAAATGAAGAAAACTAGTGTAAGTAAGTAAGTATATTGTTTCTGACAGACTTTTGAACCTTACAATACAAATAGAGTTAAAAAGTGGTTGACCACTTTCATGGCTGACTGTTAGGTAGCTACATCAATAAAATTATAAAGTGTATAAGTTAGTATAGTAGTTACTAATACCTACGTATTACCTAGGTGTGTTCACGGAATTAGAAAAGCATGGTAACATTATCAAATCTCTGAAAAAATTTACCGAAAAAATAAGTAAGTAGGTAGGTACCTATAGCCAGATACCATATCATATTATTAGTTTTCGACAGATAAAAACAACGACCCAGAAACCTACATTGTAGTTATCTTCTCACTCGACTGTTTTCGGTAGCGAATACCTACTTACCTATATGTATCATGTAGGTAGATATGTGCTTGCACTTTTTCTGCTAAAAGCAGCGATGCGTTGTTAATTTTTATTTGTACGTTTAATTTAATTAATTTAAAAAAGCGGCGGTGAATACTTGGACCACGTATTTAAGTAATAGGAAATTGCCTTCAGACACGCATAGATAGTATAAATAGGCATTTATTAGGTAGTTAAGTACTATAGGTATTAGCATTTCATCACAACTTCTCACCACATTTTATAGCATTATTATGTTAATATTAAGAAACGGCAATAGTTTAACCTTTCGATAGTGTAGGCATTCCAATTATTACGATGTAGGTATTTTACATTTAAAACACTATAAAGGGGCTCAAAATAAACACCCTTACCTTATAGACATCCATATCACCCGTTATCCCGATGCATCTGAAACAAACAACATTGCGTATTAATAATTATGCCCATATTCAGCGTGTCTGCTTAGCATTTTATTCAGACATGTATGCGTAACTGATACCTAATTAAGAAAGCAGTGTACCTAATAAGGTACACGTGAAATAAATACATGTTTAAAGAAATTGCCGTTGATGTTTACTGACGACTTTATTATTTACTGTCGCAAAAAAACACAGGGCCTACACAGAGAAGGATCACAACTAAATTTCAACAACATCGGTGCGACAATAGGTAGGTACGTCCTCAGCGTTTGCTGCGAGCCTGGTCGGCTGTACAGCGCTGACTTTCAGCCCGCACCTAGGTACTTCACAGCCGAAAAAACAAGTAGGTAAGTAGTACATTATAAGCTGCCAGGAAGGGGAACATTCGCTCGACTATTCGACCAAACAGGAACTTAGTTGTAGTTTTCGAGTATAATTGCGAGGTCTTTGACATTAATTACGTTAGCTTAATGCCTGTTGCCGCGCTCTAGTCGATGCCAGAGCCAACGTTGCCACGGCGTGGACACTTGTCAAATAATTGCACGGGAAGCCCGCCGCGTCACCGTAAAACCGTCTGCCTCTAGTCTACTCTTACTTTTACGACCACACCGATACTGATAAATATACCTAACCCCGTATAACATGCACCCGCTATTATTATAAACGATACCGTTTACGATGGTATAATATTTACGTTTTTACTCCCCGTTTATGGGCTGTTGTGCAACTTAACAGCGCACTTGAACTTGCGGGGCTAGTGACACCATTTGATGGAGTTTTATTGTTTTGCTCAATGGACGAACGAATTTTACGAGCGTCGTAATCTGTGACGTCATGGTTTATAAGTCGGATGCGTACGCTACGATTGTGAGTCACGACTCATTTGAATGCGACCGTAACTTTCCATTTCTTAGACGTGAGTTCCTCCAAACACCTGCACGCGACCTCAGCTATTACTGGTTTTGTTATCAAATTGGTGAAGTGAATCTTATACCTTATAATAGTTACCTTACTTTTAATAGTTTTAATTTATTAAGCTACTGTTAGGTAATATAGGTTACACAAATTTGTTGACCTTGTATCCAGTAAGTTATTGTACCTAACAAATTGCACAAAGACCTTTCGTATCACTACCTATCTTTCGAGATAAAGAAGATGAAAGGTCCACAAAGTAGGTACGATCCTTTTCACTGTAGATATCTTGCTCTAATATCATTGCTCCCTGCGGTGTATTTTCATAGATAGAAGGAAGAAAATCGTGCTCGCAAAGCGTTCTTCCATCCGGAAAGTAGATTTGCATTATTTACCTATTCATATTTCTTGAGCAAGGTAACCTTTTCAGGGGAAACAAATAATAGGTAGAATGCATCTGGGTCCGTATTAAGGGACGTCTTTTTATTCGCTTTGAGGTTTGGTAAATATTTTTGTTAGCTATTACGAGTAACCTACGTCTCCCTAGCGAGGGTTGGGGTGTTTTCGTTTTCGAAGGGGTAGGCTTGGATCCGATAGAAAATTGGATAAGTAACCTATCTATTATTGACGAAGGATACCAAAATAAGAAGGATTCTTGCTTCTCACAGATAGCGACGGGCGGTCACGTCCGGGATCAAAAATCTTGTCATATTACTTTGGTAGAAAACAGTTTACGAAAGTATATAGTAAATCCACAACATATAGTAGTTATTTGTAGGCCTAAAACTATCTCATCTTTAAACTTTGGAGCATGTAAGTAAGCACACGTAATTTCAAAAGTCTACAAAACCTAAACAACTTCTTCGAAAAAATATTTTGTGACCTAGTCTGCTACCAAACTTATCCCTGCGTTGCATTCAAAAATATATGCTACTCATTTTAAAAATTCAAACGTCCATCTGCAACTAAAGTAAGTTTTTTCTACGTTATAAGTTCTAACTGTTACAAACAATCTAAAAATAAGTAACCTATTAAAGTGTGATATTACTGATACTAGGTATTAAGATGCCAACCTCTAGTCAATACCAATACAACCGATGCCCGACAACCGCTTTCAAAAGATTTTTCATTAAAATTCAGCAATTAGCCTAACTGGCATTTACGAAAAATCGAGTAGCGATAACTTGAGAATAAATGGTCGATAAGTTGTGATTTGATAGCCGTTACGAAAGGAGGTGGATCTTTCGGACCATTATGGCCAATTTTCGGAAATGAAATTTTAAGCCTGTCGATTTTGCAGTGAACGTTATATCAGTTTCATTATGTAGGTACGAGTATATTATGTTATACAAGATTTCAAATAACATATTTAGGGCTGGTGTAAGATTGGTCTGATTTTCAATCTAATTAAAGAAAACCTATCGAATGTTATGTCTGCTCCACAAAACGTAAAATTTGTTGATACCTAAGTATAACCCTCTATAACCACCGATCTAACTGATAATGCATGTTCAAAATAGATAACATACCTTAGGTACAAAAATAAATAAACAATTATTGTATTTAAATAAATATTATGGGACAAGTTTTTACACAAATCGATCCGAACTACATCGTTCCATTGGTATAGTAAGCTCAATAAAGGCTTGTGTTATGGGGTACTAGACGACAATATATTTAATAGATACATACTTAAATACATAGAAAACATCCAAGAGGAGAGAGTTCCTGAGAGGAACAAATGTTTTTACACACCACAGAAAAAAAAAAGCCCAGACCGGGATTCTAACCCGGGACCTCCAGCTTCGAAGGCAGTGTCACTTCCAAGTAGGCTAAACAGGCCGAGGGGGTGTAATATTATATCCACGTGACACTCCTTGCCGAGGTTTTCCCTAGGGACTACATATATTCTTCAAGAAATGAGTGTACCTACTTATAAATATTTAAAGGGTCGGCAACGCGCATGTAACACTGGAGTTCAAGGCGTCCATAAGCTGTGGTGTCCGCTTACCACAGGCTTACGCTTGTTTGCCACCGATGGGGAATAAAAAATACTTTATGGGAGGTTATGTACCTATCTTGATCGTAACCAAGATTCTCTGAATTGGATCTTCATAAAGGACAGTAGGTGCCTAACCATTAAGAAAATTTGTTGCCAATAACATTCCCAACACGAAACGAGCACGGGTAAGGTAAACCTTAACATTTGACACCATATTGGAAGTTATCCAAATTAACATAATAAAATGATGCATATTATGTGACAGCCGCGCACCTCCTCTGGTGACTGGAGGTAAAGGTGGCGCCCCACTGATTAGATATGTGTGTGTATCGTTTGTTTTCTTTATATTGAAGCTGAGAGAGATCCTTTGTTATCCTTTTACATGATGGGGAGCGGAGATTGCAAGTGCAAAGGCGAGCCGAGTACAGTATGCGGAAAAAATATTCGTAGTGAATAAAACCGGTCAAGTGCGAGCCTGACTCGCGTACCGAGGGTTCCGTACAACGATCGTGTACCCGTCCCGACCCCATAATTCATATAAAAACTTAGTTAAAAAAAATTGATGATAAAAAAATATATAATCTACATAGATATATTATCATATATTTTCTGTATAATTTAGATTGATATTAACGTTTTTTTATTATTATTTTTTCTTGGTAAATTTGGGAGATAAGGGTGAGGGAACGGTATTTTTTTACATTTACCTTCATAAATCAAAATTTATCCACCGTAAAAAAAACAGAATAAAACTGATTTAGAAGGAATGTGCACCCTTTTATATGACACCCCTCATGTATCGGTAAATTTTCAGAGAAAATAAAAATACATATATAATTTAAAAAAAAACATGTTATATGCATTTGCACCTTGTTATAATATTCCAAATTGCAAAAAAAAAGTAGTTCTTGAGGTATTTAGCGATGTGAGAGACAGACAAAGTGGCACCATAAGGGTTCCTTTTTACCATTTTGGTATGGAACCCTAGAAATTATCAGACACTTGGGCAGGGTTGCACCGACTAACGATCACAGACTGATCAAGGTTAAATATGGCGTCGACAGCTGTCATCCCATAGAAACTTCTCAGACTTTCCATACATTCAAATTTTAACGAACTAGGTTCTGGGTTGCACCAAACCGTCTGTGGTTTGGTGCAACCCAGCCTTAGTGTGGTACCAATTTAGGTATCCTAAATACATACCACTAAGCCACATAAGAACATATACAAAATAATTTATGGAATATGAACACAATTTACAGGTAAAGTTATACCACGTAAAAGGAAAAGTTGTTACCATATTTTAATTCTTCACTACGTAAACCAAGTAAACATTTTGAATTTTCCAACTTTTCTTCAATTTTAATGTAAGTACTAGCTTATTTTTAACCGACTTCAAGATTTCAAAAGAGGAGGTTATCAATTCGGTTGTATGTTTTTTTGTTTTTTGTTTTTTTTTAATGTTTGTTACTCCATAACTCCGTCATTTCTTAACCGATTTAGAAAATTCTTTTTTGTTTGTAAGTATATATATCCAAATTGGTCCCGCTTTTGTAAAAACGCAGTTCTGATGATGGGATCCATGAGGAATTGAGGGAACTCTTCAAATCTTTAGGGCAAACATATAGTGATTTTTGTGTTTTTATCAACAAGTCAAGCATTTGCATCCAAAAATGTGACATTGGATGAAGTGGAACTGCTGATGATGATCAGAACAGAACTCTTCAACGACGAAAAGTTCATGTTTGGTGATTCGTCCTCCTAGCTGTGTTTGTTAAGCAAGTTCTATTTTCACCATTCATTTTTGTCATGCTCGAGTTCTGATGATGGAATCCATTAGGAATCGATGGAACTCCTCAAATGTGAAAGGCACACAAATAGTGATTTTAGTATTTTCATGAACTAATCAAGCATTTTCATTCATAAAAGTGACATTTGATGAAGTGGAACTGCTAATGATGATCAGAACGGAACTCTTCAACGACGCGTAGTTCACGTTTGGCGATTTGTTCTCTTCGTTTTGTTTGTAAGGCAAGCAAGGTTTTTCCATGATTCCATGAAGAATTGAGGGTACTTAGTCTTCTACCATTATAAACATACTTATAGCCATTTTTATTTTATTGTATGGAATCTAAGAGTGCACCATCTAAGTATAATAATCTTTCACCGGCCTCCCCCATTGAAGTCGGTTTTTTTTTTTCTTAAAAATTATTATTACAAAGATTCAGAATAATGATGAGTTTGCTTCAAAGTTAATTATGTGTCATGTACTAAATAGGTAAAGCTTCCTAAATCCATGTGGTTGCTGACTCTACTTGAGCAACGAGATTGCACGCAGGAAATGCAGCTCGCCTCGGAATCGGAAAATGAACGATATCCCCGCTCCGGCAACGACAAACGACTTTAGGAAAACCAGCGAATCGTACAGTCATCCACTAAAGTACACTACCACTTCTCTTCTCTATTATTTGTATATTAAGGTTCAAAAACAGCAGACCAAATTACTGCACCAATGATACCTACTCATTGGTGTCGTATTGTACCTAATCACTGTTTAGCATTATAGTTACAACCCCATGTTTAAATGGAAAAGGTGACGCGTGATAACGTATTTCCATAACATCTAGAAGAGGCCGAAATTTAAACATAAGCAAATTAAATTTTAGTTTAAGTAGACTTGTATTAAGGTTGTATTTAGAATGATTTATACAGTGACTTCATGCTGTTCTGTTCAGAGGGTAATAATTGTCAGGAATGGATAAGCTCAGTGGGATAGAATAGGCGTCAAAATGAGGGGTTAAGGGAGTCAAGTGGATATAATATGAATATTTTACCTAATGAGAATTTATGAGATAAACAATGCAAATTAAAGTGAGGGGCTTTGAAACATCTAATGAGATAAGTGAGTTACACTGTAAGTTGAAATATTTCCCGCAAATTTAAAAATATTCGGCCTAAATGAATAAAACCTATTTGCACAGTTGTGTATTGTACTATATTTTGTCTCCGCGTACTTTATAATTTAAGTATACAAAGCACATAAAGTACGCTAAAATTCTATATTTTATCATACATTCCAAATTAACAAATAACAACTAAAATACCTATGTTTTACGAAAATTACAAAATAGTTTCCGAACGCAACTATAAAGCTGCATTTACACATTCGAACGAATAACTAGGCGAATAGCGAGGCCAATAACGAATACGCATGTGTAAACAGTATTTTTTTACATTTCGCATCGCGCTTCGTGCATTCGCGTTGGGAGCGGTTTTTCGGACGCGAATCAAAGGGCATGAATAGCGAACACGAACAACTTCACACATTCGCCATCACCCGACCCAAAACGACGTGTAGACAATGTAGTGGATTGAAGTGCTAATTTTAGACATACATTTTCTTTTTATCAACAGAAAGAGCCCATTTGGATGATGTAGCGCGCATGCCGCTATTATTTTCACGTCCTCCATATTCGTGTGCGAATAAACGCACGAATGTGTGAACTAGTTTGCGACGGCACTCGTACACGAATGTTTGGTCGAATGACGAGGCGAATAGCAAACACGATAGTGTAAATCTAGTGTAACAAGAAAACATGACAGTGACACTGACACTTGATACAATTATATTTTGTCTGTAAACCCCTTATTAGCACTTTCCAAATGTCTATTTCATCAGGGGTGGTTTACTACCGTGACGTCATCGCGCCGAGCAAAGTACATGCGGCCGCCGGATCACACGTCGTGCTGTACCGCTGGACGATCATAAAATAATCCGTTTCGTGTTAAATAATAATGTCACAGCTTTATTGTATTGCAGCAGGTTGCACCAATAATAATAAAAACTTGGACATCTCGTTTTTTATGCTCCCATCAGGACAGTTATCACTCAAAAAACGGACAGTCATTGAGTTTGGTATTCACCAACGATTGACATAAAAGAAAACTTTCGAAAACGAAAATGAAAACGTTGGTTCTAAGAAACATTTTTTTATTTTTTAAAGTGATAGATGCCTTTAAAAATTATATAAAACTTTGTATACCCTGGTTACATGTATGGAGTGCCCCCCTCTTAATTGTATTTGTATTGCTTATAGTTTCCGAGTACATCGGCTGTCACATACAGACGAAAAGACGGACGGACGGGTTCCGTTTTCACCATTTTGGCTACGGAACCTTAAAAGTACTATTCGTAATTCTATTTTATTATTATTATTATAATAAACTCATCATGAATTTAAGAGTAAAACTCTTGTCGGTGTAGCCGATGAAGTATGCAGATCTCTCCACATTATCCTATCCAGAGCCAATTCCTTGGTTTCCTTATACGACACGACTTCTATTTCCTCTTTTATTTGTTTCATGTAGCTTATTCTCGGTCTTCCTCTTCCCCTCTTGCCTTCTACTTTCCCCTCTATGATGGTGCTTATTAAGGAATCGTGTCGTACAAGGTGACCAAACATTTTCCCTCTTCTATTTTCTATTGTTTGTAGCAATCTTCTTTTTTCTTTTACCCTCCTTAAGACACCACCAAGAATAATAAAGTACATATATTAAAATAGGTTCTCGCTGGTGGTAACCCTAGCGCTGAGGGCGGGGCCTCGAAAGAGCGCGTTGCGTGCGATAGAAAGAGATGGCCACGTTTAGGCACGTTTGGCATACCTAAACGGGGGATTTGTTAACAGAGAAACTTCTGTACTTGTACTATTACTTATTCTGTGGTTTCATGACGTTTGATTTGGCGGCACAGAATAAGTAATAGTACAATTGGCGGTTAAAGTTGTGGTCTTGTGGTAGATAAAGTAAACGTAAGTAAAATATATTTAGAAACGACAAAACTTTAACAGGGCTTGTATAATCGAATCAAAAATATGTTACTAAACAAAGTAGTTATTACAATGACAAAAAAGTTCGTGTTTATTTTTATTTTCAAGAACTCAATTTTTTCTAAGTGTACTTTGTAAATTTACGAGACCTTTAAACCACTATAGTACTATAATATAATAATAATCATCATTTATTTCAGTAATATCCATATCTTATTAGTAACAGTGATCCTTTAAACTATGTTAGTAATTAATATTAACTTAGTCTAGGTGACAGATGCAAGGCATTCCAGGCTTGCAAGAAGGCCCCATCCACTCTGTCCGCTACTGTGGCTAGGAGGCTGTTGGTGCTGCCGCGCACACGCCGCAGCAGGGACGCAGCACGCTTGCGCATGATGGCGCTGAAACCGTCGGTGCGCGCCTCCGCAAACATGCCCGACGCACTACAGTGGCGCGGCAGCCCCAACAACATCCTAAAAGCGTTATTGTAGGGCGCTGTAAGCTTTTTGAGTAAAGTTGATCCATAGGCTGCAGGTGTAAAATGACTGGCAGAACGCCTTGAAAAGGGTAGTCTTTACAGAGTAAGTACACCTTGCAAACCTACGTATCAACATATTACTCCTTACTGCCAGCGCCCTACGCTCCCTTTCCAAATCCATGTCATCACTGAGCGTTGCGGTGACCCAATGACCCAGGTATTTAAACTCTCTGACTAGTTTGAGAGGAGTGCCATTAAGTCTGACCGGTGGTATTAGGTTATCCAATTTAACCCCTTTCCCCTTGAAGACTAGCAACTCACTCTTAGAGGCATTGTACCGGAGCCCATGGGTCTCCACATATCGCTCACATACACTAACTAGTGTCCTGAGGGCGCTGATTGACGGACTCAGCAACACCATGTCGTCGGCATAACTGATGTTGTTTATGAAGGTTCCATTAATAGAACAACCGACCATGGTGTTGCTGAGCTCCTCGATCAACCGATTCATATACAGGTTGAAGAGTCTGGGTGATGTAAGCCCACCCTGCCTTACTCCACACTCCAACCCGTACGAATCGGACAGCGAGCCAGTCCATCTAACAACATTAGTTTGGTGGCCGTACCAGAACCTGAACAGCTCAACCAACTCACCGGGCAGTGAAGTTTCTTCATACAGTTTGTTCCATAGTTTACTATAGGACACCAGATCGAAGGCTTTCGATAAATCAAGAAAACACGCGAATATTGGCGTTTTCCTGTCCGTGTAAAACTATATTTGTTAAAAAAAAACCTGGCAACCCTAGTCTCCTACAGTGAAATTATTTTTTCTCAAACATGCAATGAATTATTGATGTTATGTTCCTTATAAGCTGCGAAGTATGACGTTTCAGGTGCGGCTAGGACAAGAGGTCATTAACGGAATTTCATATAAATCTTGCAGGCCTTTTTTAATTTCCATTCCACTTAAATTTGTGGCACAGGCATCATGACATTCTGCCACTATGCGTATTAAAAATAAAACTTTTTTTTTGTAATTTTATTGCATATTTGAGAAAAGCATTATACATACCTCGGCGGGAAATATGCAGTTGCCCGCCTCAGACCTATCCGGCCAAGCAAAGCGAGGCTGTCTATATGTCTTTGGCCGGCAACCCCTATCATCCCGGCCTCTGTAGTAATGTGCTATTTATGGTTTTAAAAGCAGGCTTTAAGTAAGTAGAGAGCAACAAAACTTTACAAACATTTTTACACCCCATCATGACAGTTATCAAACAAGTAGTACCTATACACCAGCGTGTTCTCATGTATCCACTGAAATCACGATCGTGGCGAAGTCATTAACTCCCAAACAGTGGATAAAGAAATCTCCGAAACTCATAACTCAATACTAACCTAAAAGCGACCGACAATGTTCCTACAGTTTTTAAACTTCAAAGGAGGCTTGTTAGTCGCTCAGAACAAGGGGCACTCAGCGTCGAAATAGAGTGGATATAACAAGCCTGCTTGTTAATCCCAGTACTTCTATATTTATTCTTTGAATGCCAGCGTCTCCTCAAGGAGTCAGCAACTCGTACTCGGTGGCAATGCTTGGCGTAATTGCGGGAGAACTGATTTTATAACTCGTTGAAAAGCGTGGGTAGATAGCGGTATCGTATGTCGGATTGTTGTTTCAAGTTTGTTGAAAACGTCTTTTATCTTGGGATATGGCGCCTTGTTACGTCGTCATTTATTGATGCAGGTTGAAGACTAATGGAATAAAATCACTGTCCAAGCAGGCTGCTAAGTATGTTACTGAATTAGAAACTAACATGCCTACTTAGGGTTCGATAGGTCGGTTAACGACCACGGTGAACTGAAAGGATATTTTTAATAGATTCCTATTCAATGTTTCCTTATGCCGTAAGATATCAATATTTTTATTGAAAAAACCTCGTCCTTCAGATAACTATTACCTACTGGTCGCGTAACCGCGGTCTAGCGACCCTAAGTTCCAAAAGTGAATAAAGATACCTTATCAGATTATTGTGCATAATTTTTATGTTACACGAAAAGTCAATAAATTGTGTTGAACGCCAATTTGTCTGTTTATTTCTTCTTTTTGACTGAAATGGCCAATTAAAAAGTTTTTACAAAATTCGTCCTGAATATATTGAGAAAGCTGGCGCGAGTCCAGGCGACTCGACGCCGCGCGACATATGCAACGGTCATATCCGTAATTTATATTTAGCTTGTTATATGTAATACCTAACTACTACATTATAATAAACAAATGAAAGAAAACTTTGACGTCCTAGTTCACGACATGTAATATTTAAATTATGATTTCGATAATTGGCGAACAGAACACGAAAATCACCTTCAGTTGTCAAAGAAAATTTTAATGAAAAACCCAGACAAAATTTATTTCTCAATACAATTTGTTTTTTATTTGTTTAGACACGCACGCTGTCTGGATTCTTTGTCAATTAAGTAACAAAACGTAAATCAAACACATGATATCAAAGTGACCGTTAGACTCTAAACTGTAGAGTAGGTTTTAAGCGTGCATCGGCTCATATTGTTACTTAAGTACTTAAACATTGCCGGATGAAATCAATATTCACTGACCCAACTGACACGTGTTACTTCGCAGATAAGATAATGTAAGTAGTTCGATAATAATTGAATTACGTAATGTGAATGATCAGTTGAACACGCTTAACGCTATTTAGTTACTAACAAGTAGATTAGACAAAAAAATATAAACGATAATATTATTATAAACATTCTAAATCGATAACAAATGTTTTAGCATTAGCGAAACTGCCCCCTGTTTGGATTGTAAACAAGTAATTAAATTTATAAAATGATATATGTTATATTCGCCGTTTAATTTACCTATAGATAATTTTTGAGTCCCATCAGTGCTCATTTGAGGGCCCCAAATGAGCAGTTGGGAGATTTCACTGACAGAAGTTGGCAAGGAACTCTAAAAACGATTCAAACAGAAACTCGCCTATTAGGAAGCTAATTCCAAACTTGTGTTAGCTCCCAGCGGGTAAAGCACGAGGCTGGCAGCGGGCCAGTTCGGCGTTGGCGAGGCGATCAGAAGCAGTCATATTAATATTTAGAATAGGGAAATCTTTTGATGAACAAAGTTTCAGCGCTTAATTTTCACTTGAAATTCACAATTATTTGAGAGGAATATTGGAATCCAATTTCAGCCTCGTGTAGGCATGAATATTCTTGTAGGGTAGTTACTACATAAATCTAGCTTAGCACAAAATGAACGTCATTCTCATATATATCATTTGTGAATAGGTCCGCCCAATAGACATAAAATTAAATGTAGTTATGTTCTACACTTGCAAGCCATCGAAGTCAATTAGTTTGTACGGAAAATCAAAACAAAGTCTACTCGTTTTCATTGCTGTTAACTATAATGTATATCTGTGTGTCGCTTCGTCCTTTTGGTATAAGTTGGTTGCAACAAATATGACCGTGTTTACTTATTTATAATACTTACGAAAGAGCGCTCAGTGATTTGGCTATTACAATAATCCCGTATTCTTTTAGTCACCTTTTAAACAGCCCTGGTACTCTACTAATTATACGGCATACTATTTGTGTGTAATACTAATACTTATTCAGTAAGTTTACAAACACAGCGCCACGCCACGGCTTCATTAACGACCACTCGATCCACGACTCCAGTTTCCCACCGAAAAGGCAAAAACGTTACGTTCACATGAACACGAGCAAAATGCTAATTCGATCATAGTAAACGTGCTTGGTCAACGACAACGGAAGGTTCCGACATCATCAATGGTAATTCAAGAACGTTCTGAGTCCTATGTTGCAAAGAATAATTGTGCTCCTTTAATTTTATGCCTCTCACGTTAGAAGCAAGACAAATTGTCATGGCTATTAGGTACAAATAGTCACAATGTCCACTTGTATTCCCGATTAGTGAACTGACTACGTTCCTAATGATTATGAGCCATGTATATGGTAACGCTAGTAACATATATCGAGATATAAGGAGTGCCAAGAGCCATTTGTTGATGTAGGTAATTTATAAAGTACGTCGTATGTATAAAGTATGTATATGTAAGTAGATTTATCAGGCGAGGCAAAGTAGTAAATTTAGCCCCTAAGGAAAATATGAGTACATAGTTTTGATACTATGTATTTATATCAATAGCAACTAAACATTAACTTTAAGTATGTATAGCCCAGCGCAAATAAAACGCAGCTTAATAGTAAACACAAAACAACTTCAGAAAGAAGAAAACAAATGTTTTTTAATTAAAAATATTAAAATACACATGTCCAGTCATTTAAATAATTTGAAGACCTGATGCTGGGTAAAATTTCAATAAATAAACCGAATGGTTACTTGCTTTAGAGTAGTCTTATACTTATAATATAGCCAAAGTTTTATATAGAAAACTCCCGTGAGTTTCAGACATATTAAAATATAGTAATTAAAGGGTCACTCAAGTCTTTAAGGTTTATAATTAAAAGTTTTAACACTAATTGACTGGATGAAATTACAGGTTCCCCAACCCCGAACCCTCTTTTTACCCAGCACAACGCTGGTGACTAGTTATCATCCGAATTAAATTAAACAACAATAAATATGCCTACATATTCGTACCACTTCGTATACTTAGTTACAAAATCAAGATAATAGAATATGCTGCTTCTGAAATATTGAGAATATATCAAAGGATCAAAGCGATCAGACGAGTCTTACGTATGATAATAGCATCAATATCAAGTTATTTATTGATAGTATCGATATCTACGAGAGCTTTTACTTAGTAAGAATAACGCTAAGACAAAATATTGGATAGACATAATCTTATGTAAATGGTTATATATGCGGGTAGCTCATATCAATAACAATCTACTACAATGCATGACATCCATGTTGATGTATTTATTGTAATAAATTATTTACATAGAAAGCATGGTTCATTTATTTTATTATATTAAGTTACGCGTGTGTAGAATAGAATTTAAAACTTGGATCGTATCAGGTTAACGTTTTATAAATTGACGCTGTGTATATGACATCATTCAAAAGTTCTAACTAGCGAGGTATTTATGGCATATACAAATGTTGCCGTGCTATCTTTAAAGATAATTTTTGAGAATGCTCTTCTTACGTTATCAAAAAAATTGTCGGTACAAAATATTCTCAGAATGACAGCACAAAAATTATCCAGTATCACATGCAAGCTTTCCGGAATAAAAAAAATCTCTATTCAAGTCGAACAAAAGTTGCGTAACATTTCCTTTGTTTCGTGTATATCAAAAAACACCTCAACCCGTCCTTGCTCGGTCCTTTGTTACTCTTTTATAAAGAAATTGAAAGTGTATTGTATGACTGGCCTTTTTAAGTTTTTGCCGACATTTTTAGTGGCCATAAAAATTTGGAGCATATACAAAAAAGTTGAGAGAATCCTTCCGCGTTGCAATTGTACGTGGAGGTGTGCTTCAGTTAAAAATTACAGGTGGGATAGTGAAGGTGGTTCGTTCACAATGTGATTATGTGTGGTTTTGTCTCCAACGTGGTTTTAATTGCTTTCTTTTATACTACATCATTGATTTATTACTGTCACGTTTTAGAGCTGTTTCGGAATAATACAAGGTAAGGTTCAAATTTGTAATTGTTAATGGTTTCAATTTTATTGTGTTTCTCCCAGTTGACGCAGTCATGTTTACGTCGTCTACAAATGCAGAGGTGTTCGCAATGTTTCTTAAATGTGAATCGTGAACAAAAATTGAGGCGTACAGTTTACAAAACAAACAACACATATCCACACACAGTGCCGGGATCGTACGATTGCCAAAACGTAGCGTAATTTTATATGGACGTGAACATTTGCTCTGTATTATGATGCCCCACCGTTTGCTCTGCACCGAGGCAAACGCTCATTCTGAGCGTATTTGCAGAGTGTGTATCACAATATTTGTAGAACGTGTCAACCGTCGTGTCAAATGCCACATATCTAGGCGTGACACGTTGCCTTGCGCGACAATTCCATTTATTACATGTGTTTACTATGTTATTATCCCGTTTTCTTTTCTTTTTCGTGCAATAAAGCGTTGATTACCTAGCATTTCGTGTAAGACGCGGCGCCAATTGACGCTGGGAGCTGAAATAAGGGACTGTGGGGTGCCGATAACGTGAATGTTCATCGTTTGTGTTTATTTTTGTGTTACAAAGAAAACACCAATCAAAATCAAGCCGCGTCAATAGACTTAAACTTCTGTTATTCTCTCTTTTGTGGGTATGGCCTTATTAGAACCGAAGAAGAAAACACGTTGGATACGAACCTAACAAACTTATAAGTAGTTAAAGCAGGAAAAGATGCAAATGGACTCTTTGAAAATTGGACGGGGTTTCAAACTTTATCTACCGAAGTCTCAGATCGAAAAGCATTAGAATCAAATTCGAAAAGCATCAAAATGCGCCATCTACGCCTGGAACGTCGCTGGATAATGGATCTTTTTTCTAAGGTGGTTAAGTTAGTTCTCGGTCGAATTCAGTTAGTTATTTGACGCATTTACCTTTTACAACGTCCGTGTGAAATGTGGAAGTGTCTGCGGGTTTGACATGCACAGCAGCCCTCGAGAGGTGATCTCGCAGATTCAATGTCCAATCTTGTTCGGATTTCTGATACCTAATATGCGCGTCGGTAGGTATGAGGCGAGATAAGGTGTTTTTTCACAGACACTGATCCGAGCAGGTACGATAAGTACAAAACTTTGAATAAACATTAAAACTCGAGATTGCAGCCAATCTCAAGACTTTCCAAGTGCCAATTTCACAGATCACGGGATTAGTGCGTATCCAACGTGAAAAATTGCTGCAAAATTATAATTTCGCGCTTTCGTTAAATTATAATTTCATGGTTATGTAACGATTTATTTCATTGCTTTGAGACTTTGAGGAATCAGGTGAAAATCGTTAGGTAGCTACGTGACTAATTGTGAGTAATAGGTTCATATTTTAAAAGATGCATTAAATGGTGGTCCTTAACTTTTAACAGAGCTCCCAAAACATCCCTAATCAATCACTGTAATTAACGATACATACGTACATATATAAACTCACGCCTATATTCCCAAAAGGGGTTGGCAGAGCAAACGAAAACTAATTTCAGTGCCACTTTTTGTCGGCCTGTTTAGCTTAGTTGGTAGTGCCATTGCCTCCGAAGCTAGAGGTTCCGGGTTCGAATCCCGGTAAGGGCATTTGTTTCTGTGGTGAGCAGAGACATTTGTTCCTGAGACTTGGATGTTTTCTATGTATTTAAGTATCATCATCATTTAGGCCGAATGACGTCCACTGCTGGACATAGGCCTCCCCCAAAGACTTCCACAATGACCGGTCCTGCGCCACCCACATCCAGCGGACACCCGCGATGTATATATTTAAGTATATATCTATTAAATATATCGTCGTCTAGTACCCATAATACAAGCCTTATTGAGCTTACCATGGGACTAGTTCGATTTGTGTAAAAAATGTCCCCTAATAGTTATTTATTTATTATTTTATTTTTTACTTTTAGCAATTGCAGGTTTATAGATGGAGAAAATGCGATATTGCAGTGACCGGTTGCTAGAACATCGCCCACAACACACCTCAACCTGGTTCCCATAGTACCTAGACTCTTACGACACCCAAGGGAAGAAAAGGGGTGGTGCTATTCTAACCCGGCATCCCGCGGGGTAATTAACAATATGTGCCTGATTTTATTGAACATTGTTGTTTATTTTCTGTCGTAGTAAATGAACTACTAGGTATCTTACATAGGTAAATAATAGCGCGGGAAAAGTTGTCTGTAGTTACCTTTATCCTGCTAAGGCCTATGCTGGGCTTACTGGTAGGATTTATTCTCCTATATAAAGGAACTAAAATCATTTTCAATTAAAATGCAGTTGCACTTCTTTAGAGTCGGTCATTTATTAAAGTTAAGGAAATTTGATTTCAGGCTACGGAACTAATAAGTGGTAAAAATTTAATGTCATTTTATATTGTAGGTTTTAGTACTTATTTTTGGGCATTATCTTCGAATATTTCCCTAGTTAGGTAGTATTAATGGTTTCCTTTCATTAAATTATGTTATGTTCAATAAGTAACTCTTTACAAACTCTTACATTTACCTTTCTTTTTAGTTGTTGTATCTACTCTATACCAATATAACTTAAATATAGATGGTACCTAGGTACCTATACATTTTTACCTGTCTATACACGTTGTTTTTATTGAATTCCGTTAATTGCGAGCGTACAATCCTTAGATAAAATAATCTTCTCTAAGACACTAGTATCCCAATTCGTACCATTTCGAAGATATTCAAGAATTCATTTTCGTCAATAATAACACCCCTAGTACATTATGAAAGATCCTTAGCAATTAAACAATGTTTATGTGCGTGTCATTCGAATTTCGAATTGTCATATTTGACATTACCCTTTGCTTAACTCCACGTTAACTCTTAAGGCCGGTTTTCATTCACCCTTGGTGATATAATTAACAATTTTGTATGAAAATATTTTTTTTTTTAAATTTTGAAAAACTAAATATGCTACGTGGTTTCTATGGCTATACACGGTTACATGCTAGAAGGAACGGAAATCAATAAAAACACCCTATATATGTATCCACAGCCATTGCTGCTTATCCTAAAAATGCCAATCTGATCACAATACCGAAGATCGGCGCACGAAGGGCCAAACATAGTCGAGACATGTAACGCTTCAAGCCTCCACCATAAAATGCATGATGAATGGCCCGCGCCCGCGCGCCGCCCCCGCGGGGCGGGTTATGCCATCGGTAACCAATACACCTAAACCCCTACTCGAAGAAGAACCCTTTACATTTCATGAGGAAAAAATGCAGCGGGCCCGGTTGGGGACCTAATTATAATGGACGCTGTAGGACATTGCACTTTGGAGCTTTAAAATATGATTATCCGTACATTCAAAATGGCCGAATTTTTGTGATATCTGCGCGAATCGTTTCGGTTGTCGACAACAGACAAGACACTAATTACAAATAACTGCTCGATACCTTTATAGCATTAACGTTACATTAAGATCGGTTCGCAGCGTGGTACGAAAATGCGTACATACGTTGTCGTTTCAGGACCACCTGCCTGACATAAGCACATATAAACGACTTTTTATGCTCTCATACGACACGTTATTGGGAATGAATCCACAATTTTATTGAAGGTGGAATTAAAGGATTAAATTAAAAATTGCGACGTGAAAGCTGTAATTTTGCTGAAATAAGTATCCTCACCGTGGGAAAAAAGAAATGATACTTACGAGTAACGGGTATGTATATAGTACCAAAACGCTCATTACTTTGACAAACTGCATCGCCAAATGTGTACCGGTAACAATTTGCTTCCTAAGATGGTTTCTTCATACATAAACAACACCTGGCTTTAAGGCTTTCCTATTCGGCCTTGAAATCTGTTGAATCATAACTTTCATTAGGACTCATGAAGATATTTATTTTTGTTTTGAAATCTGTTCGAAGCTGCTTGATAAGTCAAATACCTAATACTATCAGTTTATCGTCAGTTGAAGTAAATCACCATTTTAGACATATGAGGTAGGCAAACCATTTTTTCCCGGAAAATTGAACGTGATTCTAGATATTTAGTACCGTTATAATAATCAGAAAGTGGAGAAGTTTTATGACAATCAAAAGTGATTAGGATATATATTTACAACAAAGTTACAAATTGGTCAATTAATACTGGAATAGGTATACTTATCAGCACTAGACTTCGTCACATACACGAGATAAAATCTGCAACAGGCTTCGACAACAATGATCTTTGATTTAATTAACATAAATGACCGCCCCGGATCGTAATACCTCTAGATGGCTCAACAATTCCCATGATACTGGCTGCCACGCTGAATGGCAATGATTATGATAAAAAAAATTATGATGATGACGAGATTGGAAGACCCCAGGAGAACCAATTTTTTTGATAATACTCATTAATTTATTTGAATGAAAATAAAATTTCTAAAGAATAATTAGTAAATTACGCCTAACAAATTAGAGATGAAAAAATTAGAGACACTTTTGTGCTGCCACATTAAAAAAAAAGATTTAACAAAATGTAAACTTCTGGAAAAACCAAGAAAAAAAATCAAAAGAAAATTAAAAAGCACCGTGGGTGGGGATTTTGTGTTAATTGGTCCAAAAAAGTTTTCCTGCCTACCCACGCTAATAGGTAGTTTAGCACACGACCTGCTAGACAACCTCTACACCTTACCCATACTCATATAAAAGGTTTTAACAGAGTGCTTATTCGTAAATATGTTAATCCGCCCCAAACTTCGGGCTTCATGTCCGCAAGTAGATTTGTTTAAATTGCAAACAGCTATATCGAAGTAAGTACGTTTTGAAATAACGGTCCAAGTTTGAGCCACGTAACTGCTTAACTTTGGGAGACGAGAACTAATGAATTCACGACTTATAATCCTGGCAGATAGTATTTGCTTAATAATCAGTTAATTACAATAAATCGTTTCTTATGCGTTCACGAAACAATATAGAATCCTCAAATCAATAAGAGATCCGCGACGGGCTGGTGACGCAAGGATACACATGGTATTAGGTAGGCCATATGCCTGTTTGCCAAAACCATGATATATATAAAAAAGAAACACGAAACCTTTTTATTATATTTCCCTCCGGGACAGCTCTTCAGTCCCGATAAATCTCCGCATGATTTCAATAGTTTGTTGTCAAAGAAATTGGATACACGTAAGGTAACCCGTCGAGTATCCATTTAAAAATCTCCAAGATTCGAATCAAATGAACAAGTAAAATATACGGAACTCGAAGCAAATAAGACTTATAAAATATCGATATTGCAGATGCACATTATAGCGTTCGTTCGCTCTTAGCGAATTTGTTTAAATGCTTTGAATGTTCGTGAGATTGGTACCTAACTGTTTTTTTGATGGCGAATGCAGTTAGTAACTAGGTAACCGGAGTTATACAAATACATATTCAGGAACGCTTCACGTCACGCAAGTAGTGAATTTAGATATAGTTTTATATTTTATTAATATGGTCTAGAGCAAATAGAATGCGTAAACTTTGTATAGAATATCCTTACAGAATTACCAGTTTTAATGCTCCTGAGTGTAAATAGGTAAAAAATACTTAAGGTAATTTACACAGTGCGTTACTAACACGCGGGCTTTTATCAAAACGGAAGTTTTATTAGCAATTGTTTATATGTATTAGCAAATTATAATTATTTGAATTAAATGTACAATTCAATTTCTGAAATGCGCATCACCTTTAATGTACTAGGTGCACTGCTTAAGGTGACGTCCTAGTAAACAGAACATTAAGGACCGTCATTTGTACTTTCTTGCCAATTTACTTTGCTGTGCATTGCTGGCAACTTTATTAGAAAATAAATCATCTCGAAATTTTAGATTTATAATTAAATTAGTCTCATGATTAGGTTAAGGAACTACGTTTCCATACCCTAATTGAAGAAACGTCCGCATGTCAATAAAACACTGTATAACTTACTGCTTAAGGTAATATAGGGTCGGTTCACAGCGACCAGCTATTTTGGGGTGCCGGTTTGCAACCACTTGGGTGAGTTGATGAACAAAACAATATTTTCAATGTTTTTTAATGGATTCGCATTCATTGAGTAGGTACAACTTACCAAATAAAATGCATACTACCGAGTCCTTGTGGTGGTCGCAATCTGACGCTGGTCGCATAACCGGCCTAGCGACCCTACCTAATTTTAACTATCAATTCTACTGAACCGTTGTTTATTTTGTGATTAGTTAATTCAAGTCTGACGTCTAACCTCAAATGCAGTTCTAAGGTATACCTGTTTGCTCGAACTCAGCCTAAAGGCCGAGCCACTTTGAATGCATGCGCAGCACGTGCGCGTGCGCGTGTGCGTGGCGTGCGCGTTGTATCGTATGAAATGTCATGTACTATAATATGACGTTTCACACGATACACGCCACGCATTCGGTGTGGCTCGGCTTTAAGTCATAGACACATAAGAACGCGGTACGATGCGGAAATGAGATGATGATCTCATCTTATTAGGTTTTGGCCTTTTTTACCTATAAAAATCCAGACTAAACTATGACCAAACTGCATAAACATATACGTTGCTCGATACATTTCAGTCAATATTATCCCTGATTTCGGAGGGCTCAAAGCGCTGCATCGGTAAATCAGCTGTGAGGGTCTCCGACCCTCGCCCACTAATCCCAATAACCCAGTTGGGTCCCTCCCACAGATAACATTTAGAAGATGGCTATTGGAACTTTTGTGCTTACCCATTACCTATGACTGACTTGATCGGATCCCTTGTGAGGTACTATAAAGATTTATTTTATACGTAGGTATGTTATGTACTGTAGAATGATTAAGTTCATAATCGTGTATCCGATTGCATTAAGTATAAGCTGTTTCTACATTTAGGTTTCCATTGGCGTAACCTACCTACATATTTTACTTTACAATCCCTGTACATACAGTACATACTGAAAAGTCTTATAATGTATATTTCGAATAGCTTTGTAGCTACTAGCTATTACGTACCAACGTAGAAACTCAGAATCTCAAGACAAGTAATTACGTAATTTGGAAGGCATGTTGTTATTTACAGCTTAATTTCGGAGTCCAATCCCTTTAATTTTGGGATATCCAATCCTTGTCCGAATAGATAGGTACCTAACGATTTCATTAACTTAAGATCGGTTTAATCTCGACCGGCATCCGAGAGTAGCGTCTCAAGAGGCCAAAATTAATTCAAAGAACAGAACAACATTGAACGTACGAGTAGAAAGCACTGGTATTTTCAATGCAGTAACTACCTGCCAAGCGACTTTAAGCTTTTAGGTTAAAGAACAAGAGTTAACACACAGTTTGAAAGGGTTAATTATAAACTGGCATAATCGCTAAGATCGTCTATCAAGCAGTGGGCAAGAAACAGATGGCTTGAACGAGTTGTGTTATTCAAATCTAAAATTATTATTGGCTAGGTATAATTATTCTGTTAATTTCACGAAGTAGGGCTCTACCAGAGTGCATTCAAGGCGTAATATAAATGTCAGTGGTCTCTGTTTGTTAATTAGTTAATTTGGGCAAAATATCGTGTTTGGCAGCAGACGGGGAACGTTTCGCTTGCGAGATATGAATCTACATAAGAAATATTACTTTAATATTATTTTAAATACTTTCTGCAATGTAATAGATGTAACTCACGCGGATACCTACTCCGTTTTTGTTGTCCGTGTGTAAACAAATACCTTAACCCTCACTTGAATTCTTTCGCTGGGAAAAATGTTAAACATTTAAAGAACAGGAAAATGGAGATTGCTTAAATGCTAAGCTAGTTATAGCTAGTATACATACGTAAGTCGAGACATTTTGTACACAGTCGTCTAGTTTGGGGAGGGCGAAACGCCGTCGGCGAAATAAGTAGGTAGGTAATCACGCGGGTAATGCCAACAGGGGGCCAAGTCATAAGAAATTAGAATAATTCGAAATTCGCATCTGAATTGAGAGAAAGGTTACAAATAGCTGAAACTGAGATTGAAAACTTACTTGCGGAGAACGGTTCCCTTAAAAATAAAATTAAATGCTACGATGGGAGAGTGAGTCAGCTAAAGATCTTAAGTAAATCTATCACAAATACCACTACAAAGAAATTTTGTGCTAACAAGAACAAAGGAAAACGACAAAGCTTTAACCAAAGCTACGTAGAGCTAAATACTCAGTCAAATGATCAGTCTCCTCACAATACTCTCTCTGCGATAGCTCCCGACGAGCGAAGCCTGCTGACTTCTCCTATAAAGAAACCGTCACATTTTAGCACGCCGGCAGCCTCCAAGACAAAACCCAACAAGAAGTGTATACATATTTTTGGTGATGAGCAAATACGGGGACTATCTGCAAGGTTGTTACACTCCAGAGAAAGCGACAAAACTTTAAATGGTATAACAGCAATGGTCATGCCCCACGCATCCAGTAACCAAGTGCTCGAGAGCCTTCACAGAATGTCCAGGAACATATCAAATGATGATGTAATAGTTTTGTCACTCCAAGATAACGATCAAGATCCCTACTCGCTGCTGATTCATTTATGTAATACTATTATTAAATTTAAAGAGAACCATATAATTATCATAAATATTCGTAGAAACAGAAATTTGTCTAATAACATATTGCATCAAGAATTAAAACTATTAGTCAACAATTATAAAAACTGTAAACTGATTAACCTGTATAGAAATTTCTATGTAAGTTCAAAAAAATATTCTGCATCCTTTTTAAGCTGGATGACGGTAAAATTAATCAGAGAGATTGACGTTTTAATATTTAAAAAGAATTGTGCTGACAATTTAGACAAAGAAATTGGGGAAAATTCGGTTAGGGTAAATACGATGAGGGTAAATGACTCTGACAATTTTTTTCGTTCCTAAAGATAATGTAACACATAGTAATAATAGAATACAATGCCCAATATCATCTAGGAGCCAGTCTGACAATGTTTCAATTTTAAATCAAAACATAGCGGGTTTGCTCAATAAACTTGACCTGTTGGACCTAACGTTGAAGGAACTAAGCGATGATGGAAAAGAATTTGACATCATATGCCTAAGTGAAACGTTCGTCCGGCAGAATGCCCAGAAAAATATCAAATTAACAAACTATAAGCTGGCAACGGCATATTGCCGCGAAAAAAATAGGGGTGGAACCTGCATCTTAATTAAGAAACACTTAGAATTTAAAGTAGTAGATTGCATCAACAGCTTGGCTATAAGTTTTTATTTTGAATGCTGTGGATTAGAAATCATTGGATTAGGGCTTATTATCATTAATATTTATAGGATCCCAGAGCAGACAAAGTCAAATATTGGAGTTTTCCTTCGTAAATTAGACCTAATGTTAAACCATCTGACGTCTAAATTTAAAAATAAAAAAATTGTTATATGTGGCGACTGGAATATTGATATTTTAAAACAGAGCGCAGCGTCCAGAGACCTCTTAAGTATCTTGCAAAACTATGACTTTGATGTACACGTTCTGGAACCGACAAGACTTGGGTCCTGCATTGATCAAATTGCGAGCAATATTAAAAAAGTCAGGGTCGAAATCCATCATCTTGGGCTCTCGGACCATGAAACAGCGCAATCAATTACTCTATTAGCGGTTAAAAGGCAAAAAGCTTTCACTACATGGTTCGAGTACAAGCGCGATTACAACCCCGACAACGTTCGTAAATTCTACAACTGCATATCTGCGCTCTCATTTTCAGATGTTACAAACTCAAATAGTATGAGTGAAGCGTTTGATCACTTTTATGATTTGATAAGTTTATTTTACCAACTGTGTTTTCCTGAACTTAAAGTTAAAATTAATAATAGGCCAAAAAAAATTAGTTGGTTAACCAAAGGGTTAAAAAATCCTGTAAAAAGAAACGGATTCTATATTTTAACTATAAAAAGGACAAATCAAATAAGCAGCTCAGTAAAATGAAGTACAAAAAATATAATTTTGTTCTTAAGAAATGTGTGCTAAATGCGCAAAAAATAAAAAATTTAATATATTTGCGCAATAGTAAAAATAAATGCAAAGCTACGTGGAATATGATAACTTCGTCGGTCACAAATAGTTTGTTAGGACATAATATTTTAGATATTAATTTCAATAATGACATATACCATGATCCTCTTAACATTTGTAATATTTTTAATAATTATTTTATAGATTTGGCAGGTTCTCAGTCACACACTGCAAGCGCTTCTTACTCGTCCTATTTGTCCGATGTTAATCCGCATACTATGTTTTTGAGGCCCGTTGACGAACAAGAAATTTTTAAAATAATTATGTCACTAAACAATAGCAAATCCTGTGGTCATGATAATATTACAACAAAAATGATAAAATTATGCGCCCCGTGTTTATGCACTCCGCTCTCGCACATTATTAACCTATCATTTGTTGAGGGTATCTTCCCTCAGAACTTAAAAACATGTATAGTAAAGCCGTTGTTTAAAAAGGGAGATAAGCGAAACCTAAATAATTATAGGCCAATAGCACTAATCCCTATAATATCAAAAATATTTGAAAGGACAGTTCGTAAAAGACTAAACGACTTTTTATCCAAATTTAATCTTCTTTGTTCCGAACAGTATGGTTTTAGAAAAGGCAAATCAACTGCGCTGGCTTGCTTCGACTTCATTAAGTATGTCACTGAGAGCTTAAATGATAAAACCCCAATAATGTCTATCTTCCTAGATATGACAAAAGCGTTTGATTTCGTTAATCACTCTAAACTTCTCCACAAACTCGAAATATACGGAGTGAGAGGAAGAGTGTTGGACTGGATCAGGAGCTATCTAGAAAATAGAAGTCAGTGCACTGAAATCAGTAAAATTTCGGAGGTAAATGGGGTTCTTGTCAAAAAAACATACAGATCTCAGTTTAGATTAACAAACACAGGGGTTCCTCAAGGGAGTATTCTCGGACCATTACTTTTCATCATATATATAAATGATTTGCCTAATGCTATCTCTTGTAAAACCATTATGTTTGCCGATGACACAACGCTTTTATTAAGATGTAACAATAGTTTGACTTACGAACGGGACTTGAATAATTTATTAATGAATGTTATCAATTGGATGAATAATAATGATCTACAGATTAATATAAATAAAACTAAATGTATGCAATTCCTTTCATATAATTCGGCTGACATACCATTGGATATAAATTATGATAATGAAAACGTCGACAAAGTTGACACGTTTAAGTTTTTAGGCATTATGATTGACAAGCACCTGAATTGGAAGTGTCACATTGATGAGGTCTGTTCGAGCCTTAATCGCTTTGTTTTTGCTTTGAAACGACTGCGGGATACAGTCTCGCCGGAAGCTGCGCTCACAGCCTACCACGGGTATGTTTCTTCGGTGTTACTGTATGGTTTGATTTTGTGGGGTAATTCGGTGGACGTAGATAGAGTTTTTAAGATTCAGAAAAAGTGTGTAAGGGTTATTAGCAATGCGTGGTTAGATGATAGCTGTGTCCCAATATTTAAGAAATTGCGCATTCTGCCTTTGCCTTGTTTATACCTCAGAGAAGTATGCGTATTTGTAAAAAACCACCAATACTACTTTAATAAACGGGGGGAAAATTCGCAAAGGCAGACTAGACTTAAAGGAAAAAACCTCTTACTGAAGCCGCAATCTTACAAAGATATTTACAACCGGAATGCATTCAATATGTGTATTGCCATCCACAACCGTCTGCCCGAGGAATTAAGGACGTTGGATGGTAATTTGTTCAGATCAAAGTTAAATAGCTGGCTGTTGGATAAATGTTTTTATAGTGTTAGATGTTTTCTGGAGCAATATAAAATTGTTTAGTTATATACCTAGAACCTAGTATAGAATTAATTATGATTGTATTATTATTATTTTCAATTGACATTAAGCAATGTGTGTAATGTAAATAATTATTTGAATTGAATGTTAGATTTTAATGAATATTTGCACGCCTAGACCGGCTGAATACATGACACTATATTATGTAATACTGTGACATCCCTTTGTACTGTATTCTATGCAAATAAATATTTGATTGATTTATTTGATTTGATTTGATTGAATATCAACAAAATATTATGTTATTTAAGTATTAAAGTACTAATTTTGAAGCCGTCACTAGCCTGTTTGGTTTTTTAAACTATGATGATGGTAAGCAAATATCGTATCCTACATTTGCAACTCCGGAGGAGTCAACAGCGAATTCCCAATAGTAAGATATTGATTATTTTACAATAGAAAGTATGGTAGAACTTATTGATTGACGTTCAAAATATCAGTGATTGGCACCTAGGGTTTACAGGATTGACTCCACTTTAAATAGGTAAGCAGGAGAGCAGTTATCCGAGCGTTTCAACCGCTGTGAATTCGGTGGTCGCATTATTGAAGACATTATTTTTAACCGAGCTATTTAACGATAACCACATGAAGGGTTTTGCAAGAAAAGAAACTGCACAACCACTTTAGAGCTAAGCCGCGGACAGACGGACGGACATGACAAAACTATAAGGATAAAGTGATTACTAAGAAACTCTAAGCATGGGGTTACTAATGAAATTCATAGTTTTATTTGACATAAATGTAACGTTTGTCAATCATCATTTTTCCGAACTCGTTTTTCTCATAAACTGTTAACTTTTCAGGATTGTTATAAATCAAACCTACACTACAGGATTCTATACAAAGTTTAATAAAATTATCCTGAATGTATTAAGATTTAGGAGAAAATCACTTTTGGGTTAGGTATGTATATGAAAATTACCGTAAATTAGAATATTATGGCAAATGAAATCATGGATATCGAGGAGCTCCGAAAATGTTTATTTGCGGAGTTACGGTACATAGTAAAAATGGACACAACACAAAACTTTCAGCGTCATTCTCCATTTTAGTGGCCATTTTAATTTATAAAACAACATCGCGTCGCACGCTAACGCTTATCATATGATCCACACAACCATAGCAGCGTTTGTATGTAGCTGGTCTAAGGCATATCTTTACGTAGGTTCCTTCTGTAGCTGACTGCTTGTCTGGACGAGGCATACGCCTGTAGCTACTTATCTACATAAATATATTGTGTACGATGAGCCTGGTTTAAAAGTCCATAATGGAGCCGCCAGTAGAGAGCTAAGAACGTAGTTAGAAATTCGGTATACAATGAAGCTACGGTAATGTTAAAATCCACTTTTCATTAATTTATAAAATTTGTATACCTAAGTGCATTCAGCAATTTATGATAAAAAGTCTACCTTCTTGGTATTCGAATTAAGTAGGTACCTACCTAACTTTGATTTTTTTTCCCAGATATACTTTTACGCATTTGCCTTCAACATGATTCTGAACTACCTAATTATTACACCCCGTTATCTAATGCTCAGTTTGGGGGCAAGTGATGAGGCAGTTGCGATAAAAGAGTATTCAAAAAATAAGAATTTTATTTTTACAAATAACTATTTATATGTAAATAAATATGAATCGACTAATTATGTGAAGCAACATCACTATTTTAGCTTGCCCCTAAACTGAGCATTAGATAACGGGGTGTGCTAATCATTATTTTCATAATTTGATACAGTGAACACTGAACTAATACAAATAAAATTAACCGCAATCGATTTCGCAAGCAGACTCAGCGCGCGCGCTACTCGGGCGGGCTGCTTTTACCTACCCTAACTGAAAATTAATTTCCTCCACCTTTTTACCAAATTCAATTCGTGATAAAGATCATTATTTTATTACTAACATGTATTTATTACAATAGGTTAATTAAGAAGTGTTACAATAATACAGCAAAATATATTTCATGAAACAACATACCGTCTACTTCATACTATAATTATATGGCCACACTAAAGACAATTTCGTAATAAGTTGTTTTTTAAAATCGTATACTGAAACCTTACATGATTTTATTCTTTGAAGAATTCTAATGAAAAACGTGTTCCAAGCCACCATTAGGTACCAGTCACGAAACCAAAACCTCAGCTAGATTTAACTCGAACATAACTATGCATAAAATGTCTTCTATCAAAATCTCATCTCATGTCTGGCTCAATGATCGGATCCTAAGTAATACCTATTCGTCAATGCGAGTATTCGCATGCAGGTTTGCATGGTGCAATGTGGGACCTTGTAATGAATGCACCCTTGGGCGAGGGGTGGTGCCACCCCGAGCCACCCCTTTCCCCCCTCGGGAATATCGGAGATGTCGCTTGTTTGTTTATTTCGGACTGCCGAAATAAGCCAGCTATGCTACTCACAAGTCTCACAACTTCTTTTACCGCGCTTCAGCGCTCAACGCTAGTACATCTTGGCGCCGGGATTCATAATAAAATAACAAAGTTTAATCGGAGGCCGGCCTTGCACTGGTCCTCGTGAGGCGAGTTGAAGGGTTGTGAATAACAACCGTGAAGGTTAATTCCGTTTTCTACTATTCTCTTGGATCGCGTGAATGGAAATTTAAAAGGTGAACGTTGGGGCATAAATTTGCCGAGTGCTTGCGTTTGTATTTGTATGAAGTTTCGTAAATATCTTCTCGTGGTGATTCGCGTTATGCTTCGTCGCAGAAAGCATGGGCTAATTATATCAATATCTGAAGTTGTAATAAGTTTCGGTAAGCAATTTTAGTAAAAGAGTGAAAAAAGTTAAAAAAAATGACATAAGGGTGTATATACGTGTATATGTATGTATGTGGATAAAGAAATAGAGTCATGTCAATTATTTGTGTCGTATGTGCGGTTGGCTGTAGCAAATATAATAATGATATTAATGATGGTAACTGTAGATATCTGCCGGACCCGGCCTGACCCGGGTATGTCCTAAAACTACGACCAAGACCACCGGGGAATGGGCAGCAGCATTCCTTGAGTTCGGTGGAGATACTGCGATCGCCAACCCGCATGCCAAGCGTGGCGATTATGGCATTTACCCCCCATGAAATTGGGGGAGGCATATGTCCAGCAGTGAACGTCCTAGGGCTGATATGGTGGTGGTGGTGGTGGTAGATATCTGCACGGGACACAGAGACCGCGGTCGATAGGCAACTTACATAAAAAGTTAGTATAGGTACCTGCTCAGCACCAGGAAATATAAGTATTAGCCCCAACTTCGTGCGGTATTACGGTATATTATGGTACCAGTCTCCCAATTAGAACATTCCTTTATTATTATTACTTGTATTTAAATATAATGAATAACAACATGTCGAAAACATTTTACCGGACCAACTGTCCACACCATTTTGACGTAGGTAGGGTACAGTCAGGATCAAAAGTAGTTACGCAAATGAGGTCAAATGTCTGGGAATTCATTTACTTATTTATTATGAAGGTAAGCACACTTTACAGACATCATAACAATAGATGATACAGATTAGCAATATATCCTAAGCTAAATGCACACAGCTTAGTAAAATAAAATAAAGGTTTAGACTTGTTCATTTTTCGTCCTAAAACAGTTGCATTCTTTTACAAAATGTTACGTTTGATAGCAAGACGCGCTTAGTTTCTAGGCCAGGAGATAACTTAACCTTTTTTCTTAAATACATAAGTTCTCAATAATTTCTAATTCAATGGCTTTATTATGAAACTTATTTTAACCAAAATGCCGTTCAAATCCTTTATCTGTCCCCCCATGACAAATGTACCTAGATATATGTGTAGCTAATAATTAACCTATATATGTGTAACTTATGATGCTCACTGTACCTACTTAAGAATAAACCTTCCAAATGTATTTAAGAAAATGGCTAGGTACCTTAACAGACCTTTCTCCCGGCCATTCCCAGGGCTCAGTAAGTGGTTCAGAAAACACACATAGCATATGTAACATATAAGTACCTCATGCGTGTTTTTGGTCCATTAGTGTATCGTTGTTTATCTGGAGGGTGTAAATCACCGCGATAGGGCCGTCTCGACGGTATTATCTCATTGAAATATTTGACGATAGTGCGCACTGGGCAGGGTTGTTTACCGTTGGTTTGGAGATTGTTAGTGCGTTAACCCTGCATTATTAGGTACCTATGGGTTTGTACGGGTCATGTATAGGTACCTACTTTAGCTGTTCTAAATTTAAGCAAAACAAGTCATGAAAAATGCCGTTACATCATCCGCTGAGGGTCTCAAACGTCATATTAAATATGCTACTCTTGGCAGTAGCTACTACATATTTGAGGCGTTTGGGGTCGAATCGCTGGTATGGGTTGTTGAGGGCCGAATGCGTGCGGCATATAGAAGAATTTATCGTCTCGGTTAATAGATGCTACAGGTAATCAAAGGGCTGGCCAATACTTCGAGCTGAGGGTAAGCATTGCCATACAACGTGGCTATGCGGCCAGAAGTTTGGGCACACTTTTTATACCACGTCGGTGGCAAACAAGCGAAAGGCCCACCTGATGGTAAGCGGTCACCGCAGCCTATGGACGCCTGCAACTCCAGGGGTGTCCATGCGCGTTGCCGACCCTTTAAAAATTCTCACTGCCCATCTGCAGCGATTTTTGATTTGGAATTTGGAATAAGTGTATTTGTTTTGTGTATCGAACAAAACCAGTCATGAAATTGATGTATGTTTGAAAGTAAATATAAGTGTGCGAAATTAAATTAAATCCTATTTGGGATAGAATTTATAGAGATCCGTCAGTTTACATCAAATCAAATTTTAGTGACTCACTACTACAACTTATGACAATAAGTACTTAACATTAAGTGAGCTCGTATAGTATGAATTGCTTTATCAAAAACAAAAAAAAACCATGTCATATATAAACAGGAAGGGTTTCGCGTAGGATAAGTATCTCAAAACGCTTCTGTATATAATTCCCGCTAATTAATAGCAGTGCCCTTTTAAACCTTCAAGTTTTGTCTTCATTTTGCAAAAATTATACACAAACGTAACTGGATACCACAAAAAGCTTTTAGTAGTAACCTATTCAGATAGGGATCTGTAACAGACGAGAACATGAGGACTTCGTATATTTAATATGAATGAGGAACCAAGGTGAGATGAGTACAATTTCCACAGATTGAAGATAACCTACCAGCTCAGAGATACCAACTTAACTATGCCGCTATGAAACAAAGGCTCATAAAATTTAGAACTCAATGCCTCGGGGTTAAAGGTGCATATGTGAAGTTACTTACAGTTTTTGTAAGTTGGTCGAGTTATTATGATATACCGACAGCTTCTATCAGTATAGTTGTTGGAGTGTAGGCGGAGGTGCGGGGTTTAAACACATCTATTCCGAGATCGTGATGAAACGGTAATGTATTTAGGTACCCATAACCATAATAACCATAAAAATTTACAGTTTTATAGTTGCATAAGAACAAGCATAGCTTTGGGCGCAATGCACTTGCGAGCAAACGAAAATGGGTATAAGGTCTCACGATAAATGTAGGTAATTAATAAATTAAATTGTACTTGCTATTAATAAGAATATAACCTTGGGCTTATATTTAGTTCAGAGCAATAATTTAAATAACTTTGTTATGTTAGACATGAAAATATACCTATATTTATAATTGAAACGAATCTCCACAACTCCCGATTCGCGTATTTCGTTGTAAGTAGTTCTACTACTCCTGAACCATACAATATAGAATAACCAATTTGACACCGTGATAGACACTACACTAACGCGTAGGCTTTAAATAAAAATGTTTTTTTCTCAAACATGCAATGAAATATTGATGTTATGTTCCTTATAATATTTAATAGGCCAAGAGGTCGTTAATGGAATTTCATACAAATCTCGCAGGCCCAGGCCGGCAAAGTCCTCTTTTTTAATTTCTATTCCACATAAATTTATGGCACAGGCATCATGACATTCTGCCACTATGCGTATTAAAAATAGAACTTTGTTTTTTTTTGTAGTTTATTTCATTCGGATGACCGAGCGAAGCGAGTAGTAGTTTCGTCCCGGCCTCTGTATAGACAACAGCTCGCTCCATTACATCAGGCGCACCCTGCTTACGAAGTAGTATTTTTGAAGCCTCATATGAACGTTACCTTACTAGTCGCATTTGCAAACTTATCATTATCACACATTGTTCGGTCACAAATAGTCCCACGCACCCACTTACATTGCCCTCGAGTGTAGGTACTAGCTCGTAACGTTACCTACTTCGTACGTAATTGAAATAGGCAACGCTTCTATTTTACGGCTTGGTATAATTTAATATGTTTTCATCGGTATTCTGACTGAAGAGTTACGCCTGATTTATATATATATATATATCAGTTTTCGACCACCAGAACCACGACCAGGGAAAAGTTTTCTTTATGAAAAAAATTAATCTGCGAACCCTAAATAAACGGAGTCAATTTAATAAATCGCGAAAATGTACTTTCTGTTGACCAATTCATCCAAGTGGCCCCAAGCCGGCCCACTGAATTAGTTCATCGCGACGTATTGAGCCACTTACAGAAATGTTGTTCATTTCCATTAAGATATAATTAGAAGACAAGTACCTATAAAACAATAGGCATTATCGGGAGACATTAATAATATCTTATAAAAAAATATACCTACTAGTACTTACATATTAACAAACATTACTGTAGAAGTGTAGACTGTAGGTAGTATGCGTTACACTGTAGGAAATAACAGCATTACAATACAACTATAGCATTCCCCCGCGACTTCACCCACGTGGAACTATACCGTCCCTGGTGTCTTTCTTTCCTGCATTTCCTCGGGATACAAACATTTTAATCAGTTCAGGGCGCTTTTATGTCTAGATATAACAATTATGACTAAGTACTAAAAGATGTGACTATTATTACTACTATAGGAAGTACTACAGCCACTACAGGTAGTGAATAAGTAACTAAGTGTATACCTACCTAAGTTTTTTAATAATACAAACAAACTAATTATTATTTGGGATAGGTACTCAAACTATCAAGCCCGTTTACAGCAAAATAATTAGTAGTCCGCCATTTAAACGGCCAAATTGATAACCATATACTTAATTGATTAAGTAATATAATAAGACTTCAATTATATTAACCTGATCTTACACTAATATCGACCAATACCACCCTTGTTTATTTACCAACACCGCTTCAAGTGCGCATGCGTGGTCTATGCGTGAGTTAGTGTGTGCATATATGGCGGTGTGTTTGTGTAGGAGCCTATATAATACCACACAGTGGCGGGAACCACCCTTAGATGATGAACTGGTCTTGAAACATCTTAATTTATTGAGAAGTTGTTTTTCAACCAAGAAATACTAAGATAACTCGTTTGTTTGAAAACAACATATTTTTAATTTATTTATTCTCGATGTAGATGGGATATTTTCGTCTATGTACCTACATTTAATTCAATGAAACATACGTAAACTTATCGATTTTGAAAAGCTATTAGAGCTGAACGAAATTCTAACAAGACAAGAACTAGTAATAGACTAGGCATTACCTACTGAAACAATAGTAAGTTTATATCAAAATAGGTAGATTTATTGGAAAATAAGTTAGGTAGGTAGGTACAAAATACGTTTCGTTATAGGAATGGTGCTTTAGAAAGAAGATAATAGAAACTCTTTAATAAAGAACCTACTACCTATATTAGGCAGGAGAAATAGTAACTCAATCCACGCTTATATTTTATAACAGCATACCAACTCACCAACTCATTATCATTTATCAATCAGTAGGTACCTACCTTCAGACACACGCGAATTCCAATGAGGAGATTCGTCAATTCGATATTTAAATTTATTCAAACGAAATTCCCCTTCGAATTCCAGATTAGCATCGTATCAGCCAGCGGGTTTAAAAATAAACTATTTTAAAAATTGAATTATTTGCTTTTTTAAAGATTAGCGAAAATGTGTGGCGTGGTAAGAAGGGCGCCATTAAGTGGAGCCTAACGCCATCTATCCGTGATGCTCCGAGGTTCTACCAAACTTGACCGAATGCTACGGGACGCAGCGATTGATTTCGAGCAATTTATTTTAGATGTCGGTTTATTTAGTTTTGGACTAAGGTGTGGAAAAGATGGCGTTAATGTAGAGTATAACAGACCAGTTATTTATGTGTCTTAGTAATTGAAGTCGAAGTTTTTATTGATCTAAACATATATAAATATATATAAAAGTGTTTGAACAGGCTTATGGGAATCTACATAAATGTCTTTTTTTTTCATAGTTGAATGATTACAACTTTATTCTTTAAATTTAGTTGAATTTAATGCTCTCTAAAGACTAGAAAATACTATACAAAAGATGAGATTAGGTGTTCCTATTTTTTTGACCCACGCGTATAAATTGTGTGTAATACGTACTCTACCTAACCTGTCTATCTAGTAGTGTGCCTTAACCTTGATTAATTGGCACGGTTATTGAATTTGTAAAATACAAGACACGAAATAAAATAAATAATGTGCCCAAATATTTCGCGGCGTCCCGTAGCATTCGGTCAGAAACCAGTTTCCTTGGTGAAGCCGTTTTAAGGACGCGACAGTGCTTTCTGTATGTCTCTCTCTTCATTATCGATTCGAACTAAGGAGAAGAGAGACAGAATATCATTACGTAAGCATTTTGGTCTTCTATTTTGAATTCGCATTTCCTTTGAGCATTATTATCTTCCAAGGATAACTTTTTCTTTTTATTAATTAGAAGCGGTTTTTTACCTAAAATTATGTTAGAGGTGCCTCGAAAATAAGAAAGAAAAAGTGATTCTTATGTCCTATTCAGATTTCATTCATTCCTTATTGATAGTGGAGGTTCGTGTGTAGGTATTTGCCGGTAGATCTTAAGACGGTATTAATTAGACTGCTAAAATAACAATAGTATAATTTGCGTAAGTAATTTAAGTTACGATGCAATTATTTAATTTCTTTAGATTTTTATATTTACAAATCAAGGAAAATTACCTACAGAAAGGTTTCTGTAGGTAATTTTTTGTGTGCTGTTCTTTTTGATATGACGATCCTATCATATCTAGGAGCAGTTTAATAGATGTTACATGCTATTTGAAGAATTAAAAATTACTATTAAACTACCTAAGTAATAAACTTCAATAAAATGAATGTCATATCTATCTAAGTACCTTTGAATTGAACATACTAAAGGGAAAATATTATGTCAGTATCATAAGTCTTTACAAAAAATGTTTACAAATTATGTACCTTCCTTCAATAAATATACATAGCCATTCATATACCCACATAAACTTAGCGTTGGTACCTACATTACGCACCTAATAATGACCTGCGTACCATAAACAGTGCAAAGAAAAGACTTGATAATATTTCAAATCCCAAGACAAAACGTCCTTTCGTCAAATAAGAATTTCAACCAAATCTCAAAAGTCCTTCAAATGTTTATTTTTCAACCTTCAAAGTTCAAACGTCGGCCGACTAAACGGCGATAATTCCCACCTGCTACCATGAAACGCTGGCGACAATTTGCTCTACTTTCCTTCTTTTCTAACCCGCATGTTAAAGGGGGACACAAAATGCGTACCCTCTGTCTACGCGAAATGTCAATGAACTAATCTGGCTGCGATACAAAATCACAGCGGACAGTTTTAGAACAGTAGTGTAACTAGACCTAAAGGTAAAATGTGCATTTTCACATGTGAGACGGTACGGGTAGATTGCTATTGTAGTGTAGTAGATGGCACATCTAAAACTCGCAACCGTCAGTTAATCCTTAAAATTGGCGATTGCAACAGTGCTGTAACATCGGGAACCCAAAAACTAATATAAATGATAATTCTTACTCTAGTGAAATGGGGATTCTACATTTTAATGTTGGTTTTTCTCATAGATTATTTTTATTATTAATCGTAGTAATTTGTTTGCAAAATATTTTCGTCTTTATTTTTATAGGAAATAAACAGTAAAAAATTCAAAACCAAAGCTCAATTTTGTATTGCTTTATTCAAATATGAATTCTCGTGTTTTTGAGAGTTGAAAAAATCTCGCTATGTCAAATATTTACCTTGCTTATAAATCCCGCAATGTCCGCAGCAATATTCCGCAGTGTCTCAAAACGAGAATCTATGACCAGTGTATTGTCAGTACAAAATACCTATATACCTACCTATGGAACTAAAACGTGGTCGCTTACTATGGGCCTCATAAGAAGGCTCGAAGTCACCCAAAGGGCAATGGAGAGGGCTATGCTGGGAGTTTCTCTGCGTGATCGCATCAGGAATGAGGCCATCCGCAGCAGAACCAAAGTAACCGATATAGCCCTCCGAATCGCTAAACTTAAGTGACAGTGGGCGGAGCACATTGCACGTAGACCCGATGGCCGTTGGGGCGGAAAAGTTCTCGAGTGGCGACCGCGTACCGGAAGGCGTAGCGTGGGCTGGTGACCTAGTGGACTGATGACCTGGTAAGGGTCGCGGGTGTCCGCTGGATGCGAGTGGCACAAGACCGGTCATTGTGGAAGTCTTTGGGGGAAGCCTATGTCCAGCAGTGGACGTCTTTCGGCTGATATGATGATGATGATAAATCCTAGCACACGAAACGGACAAAATATTGCAAAAGCAATCGTGGGTTTTATTATTATGAATGGCTAAGTTCTGCATATGAAAACGAGCTAAACAAAAGGGATGGCACTCAAGTGAAACTATTCACTGTGACAAAATGTAAGCGTGCCGTACCAAGCAAAAATGTGGACTTGAGATTCATACCACGCAGTATCTTTATCGAGCGGCGCAAATAAATTAATATAATCCCTTTAAAATATTCCATACTTGCTTAGATGAATGTACCAACCTCGTATTTTGCTTAGATGAATGTTTTCAAACTCACCGCTATTTAATATGCACTACAGTTTATATTTCAACAACTTGCTATACACTGTTGCGAGGTTATGGTAGTGAGTGATCGATAAACTATCGGTTTCAATGTCTTGCGTAACGTGTTTTGGAAGTATATTGTTCTTATTTTTAAATTTAGAATGTGAACGTTTTGTTTGCGCGTAGTTTCGTATCCTATGTTTTACAAAACATATGAGCTATTATTATTAGATCGTTGACTTTTTTTTCTTTATCTATACGTATAAATTAATACTGGCCAGTAAGAAGTATCTAGAATTATCTTTTTTATAAGTTTAGCTCTGTATCAGGGCTAGGAAATGTGTCAGTAGTAGACAAATTGAAATATCATTACTTTCCCGTGGGTATTGGGGGTAATGCCATGACAGAAAGAGACAGGGTTATTTTTAGTTATTATTATATAATACACACAGATGTTGATACAATACATGGACTAGTAGGTTTTCAGGGTCGAGTATTCATCGCATTATATCCATAAAATAATTAAAAAAAAAAACAAGTATCTACTTAATAAGTATCATATTTCCATAAAATAAGTTACCTGTGTACATAACATGGAGCCTGCGTTTACTTTATATGGTACGGTGTATAACTAATTCCTACATTAACCTATTTAAATGTATATTTTAAGATTTTCTACTTCCAACTGCTGTCAATTTGAGAGATGGGTCCAGTGACCGAGTTTGAAGTAACAAATAGCATAAATCAACGAACCACGTGACACATGTGGAATGCGACCTACTAAAGCGAGACTCCAGACAATGAGCTCAATCAATGGGAATAATATGAAGATGTTTCTCATTTACCCTTCGTTTATATATATATATATATATAAATTAAAAAAATATTTCGGACTTCGTGATCCATAGATTGTTAGTTAGTTATATGTATATATATATATATATATATATCCGAAATATTTTTTTAATTTATATATATATATATATAAACGAAGGGTAAATGAGAAACATCTTCATTCACCTCATCATTTATATATATATATATATATATATATATATATATATAACCACGCCTGTATTCCCAAAAGGAATAGGTGAACCACATTAAATTTTATTTTGAATGTTCTATTCTGACTCAACATCACATATGCTTAGTATAAATATCAACATATTTGGGTTATAAATATAATAATAAATCAAGTACTATATTAAATGTACCTTTATAAGTTCTCCAATATCTATTCCAACTCGATCCGGTTTTCCTGCCAGAAAAACTGCAGTAAACCTATTAAGTATTTAATTCTTTATAATTAAGAAGAGGTGATTCTTTATGAAGTACAATATGTATAACGCGTATAATGCAAATTAATATGTATATTAACTGGCATTATAAGGTTATTGGCTAGCCGTCCGACCTCGGCTTGATAAGGAACTATTTCGGGCGGAGCGACGCCCCAGACGAATAAGGTTGCGCATGAATTTTTTCTAAGGATTTTTTAAACATTTTAAAATGACTTATTTTATGCAACGGTGTAAAAATATTCGTTACTTATTTTGCTGTACGTTTTTACATCATTTGATGCCAGATTTCGTAATATTTTTATTGATTTACAAAAAGACTGACATATTTTCTTTTAGTATCCACGAAACGGGTATTTTGTGTTTCTTCAGAATTATAAACTTTGGGCATGTTTCATAATGCAAAAACTACTTCAATGGAAAAGCCAAGAAATTGACAAAGGGCAAACAAAAATTACAAGGTTAATTTAACAAACACAATTTTCTTGTGTTAATACGTTCGCCCCATTTATCGATGATTTGATTTTTTTACATCATTCCGAAAAGTTTTTATAGAATTTGTATATTTTTTTATATAATTTTATTTATGATTTAAAAGAGAAATCGATTGATAAATACGCTGGCATCGTGAGGGCCAGTTATATAGCACATTAAAATCGCAAACATGTTAGTTACGTTTTTAAAGTACATTACATTGGCTATAATTAGAAACTGGAACCAACTCTGAAAGGACTATAATTACTAAAAAACAGCCTTCCATAAATTTGTAAAATTACTTGTTCTCCATACAAATCTTCAATACCTTTTTAACACCCTCCGGGATGAATTTCGAGAAACGCTTTTATTGAGTTTTCTTGTGTTCGAACAAAGAGTCTATTAACTTTTTTTATCTGAATTTAAGGAGCTTGTTCGTTTAACGAAAATGTCGCTCCATACGTCCGCTGTTAGAAGCTCCTTAAATTCATATTAAAAAAAAAACAACCTTTCTAGTCTCTCACTTTTAAAAAACTTCTAGTACATATTTTGAACCCCTTTTTAGCTCTTTTAGGAGATTAATTTCGAAAAACGCTGAAATCGATTTATCGTATGGAAACAAAGACTAAATACGAAATTTCGAATCTCTCACTATAAAAAGATTTGCTCTTCATTCAAAAAGGGTCGGAAACGTGCTTGTGATTCATCTGAAGTTGCAAGCTGTTAAAAGCTACAGCGTCTGCTTACCCTTTTTGCTTGTTTGCCACCGTTGCAGTAAAAAAATCATTGACTGTCCTTCCAAAGAATTGAGCTAAAAAAATCCTATAAGTACTAGGAGTAGTGAATAATCTAATTAGAAAACATTCTTTAAAAATATTTTATCCAATCAGAATTTTCACTTCATTCCATTTGCAAAAAGCGCGTCGCCATTTCCTTCCGAGGCTTATTGCTAGATGTCGCTACGGGTACCGTTTCATCGGGGAAACTCCTCGCCCATGTGGGAGTGCGCTTTACTCCTCTACACGTTTACACACACCAGTACTGTAAAGACGTCGAAATTCTCTGTACAACGCAACACGCATACACGGGACTCGCGTGATCATGCACTAACACAGCTAAGTAAACCAATCTGGGCCCTTGTGTGGGAGTATGGGAACGGTAGTACTGTAGTAATGTAAGCAATACGCGTATTTACTCGCACAGGCAGACGTGTAATAATAGAGTCTTGAATATGCGATAGATGGCGCAAGTGACGCAATTTGTTGCTTACAGTTAGTGGTAAGATGATTTAGGTGATGAGACTATCTAATTTCTTCTGTCATGAATTTCTTCTAGGCCTAATTTGCTAGTGGTAGTGTAGTTATTATTATGACTTTACATTTTACATGGTACGAACCTGGCCCTTTAACTTTGTTCTATTTTTATTAAAGTTAAAATTCCGGGTATAAATTTGCAACTGAACTGACATAATGATGACCCCATAAATTGAATTGTGATAAATTGGCATTACCTAAGGTTTTAGTTACTCAGTAAACATACAAATTGGTTAATAATGCAGGTACTCAGTTTTATGCAGAACTATTTTTTTTTAAATACCTGTTTAATTGGTATGTGAGGGCATTAACACCCGCCGCCGCCGTATCACTTGTTAGCACTGTAAGAATAGCAACTAATGTTGACAGTCACCATAATTGTGACAGTTTTATATCTCTATTCTGCAACTTTGAAAGTGTGAAGTGTGCCAAAAAATGTTCAATGATCTGTCGTGATACTGTCAATGTTATTTTTTATAGATATATATAGGTATCACCTACGTATTACATTAAAGAGTAACCTTGCCTCAAATCCAAGTAGGTACAATCAACTGCAAAAACACATAACGGCTATGGGAATGGGACAAAAGTGATATGGTCGCGCAGTACGGTTTCAGAGGAATTTCCAACCTCGCTCCTGTTGTAGAATGAGCTCCTTGCCGAGGTTTTCCCGAGGGACTACATACAGTAAAGGTTCTTCAAGAAAGGGGTGTTTAACTTTAAAAAAAAAATTGCAATGAGCACGTGACCTCCGATACATGTGACATGTATATAGTTGCAGACATCCATATTTTCCAGCGATGTGGTACCTATATAAAAAACTATATAGTATAATAATAAAATAAATAAATATTGGGGACAATCTTAAACAAATCGACCTAGTCCCAAACTAAGCAAGGCTTGTACTATGGGTAATAGACGACGATATATACATACTTATATAGATAAATACACACTTTAATACATAGAAAACATCCAAGACCCAAGAATCCGTGCTAAATGCACAAATAATGCCCTGGCCGGGATTCGACACCGGGACCTCTAGCTTCGGAGGCAGTGTCACTACCAACTAGGCTAAACAGGTCGTCACTATATTTACATTTGACCGAACCTAAAGTTAAGGTAGGTAAGTACCTACTAGGTAAGTAAGCGTAGGCCTGCGGGACCGGAATATATCCGCCGTTTGATGTGTTCCGTCCTCCATTTGCATCTCGGGTAACCAATGCTATCTGAATCAATTTGAGATCCCTGAAGGTCAATGCTCCCATTGTATTTTAAAAGAGGGATAAAACATTTTATTTTGGTATGTACTTAATACTGTTTTTAACGGTATTATTTTGAATTCATGTAAGTGGAAACCGTACTCACGTTATGTTTAATTGGTTGGTGAACTATTTAAATTTATAAAAAATAGCGGATTGAGTGCTCTAAATATTTAAGTAGGTAAAATATGTATAAAAAGTATAGACAGGTACATGCACTTATAAATTACCTACAAATTATAAAGGAACAACAAAAGTTTTTAGTTAAAACTGTTAAAAGTAACACAGTTTTGTTTGTTTTTTGAATACCGATGACTTGAAAGAAACATTTTTACATTATGTATTTTATTGGCCGAATTTATACGTATTACTCACTTACCTATTATTTTTTTTATATTTTATTACTTTAAATATTTTGCAAAATGCGCTTTAATTAAATATCGGCATTTTTAAAACTAAGTAGGTCAGTTTGCAACCATCTTAAGTACGAAGATTTTTAATTTAAATTTACATTTTTTCAGACCTTAAAGAAGCAGTGAATTGTATGCATTTTAATTTTAACAGGTAGTTATTGAATGGCAATCCGTAAAAAAAAACACGAACATTCTTTTAGTTGAGCGACTCATCTAAGTGGTCGGAAACTGACTCACTTAACAAGCTGGTCGCTAACTGACCTATCGATCACTAATAAAATTATGTTAGTATAATTAAACACCTATCTATCGACCACTAAAAACACCTAAATTAGTGATGTCTCAACTAATTCTGCATGACTACAGATAATTGATATTTACACTGCACTGACCTTTAAATTATTTATTTAAACTTTATTGCACAAAATGAAATTGTACAAATGGCGGGCTTAATGCCAAATGGCAATTATTGGGCATTTAAAAGTTAAGGTTGTGTACACATCGCTTCACTATACGTTCCACATAGAAATGTTAGTAATAAACTAATAATGTAATGGAGTGACGTGAATGTTGTTCCATTCGGTAAACCTCTCGGAAATACGACACAGAGCAGACGAGTTTGCGGGCCAACTCAATCCATGGGGCCTTGGCTGCAAAGCCTCTAATAACGTCTTGGCAACATTTCGCTGAAGGCTCGCCAAATATCACCACTTCGGCTGAAACTAACGGAGTTCGATATTCATTTATCGAGAATGGGGATAGATGATAAATAGGTTAGTGAAATGTATACTACTTGTAGCTTAGTTAATTAAGATTATGGTAGAAGTCATATGGAAGGGTCGCTGCGGTTAAGTGAACATAAAAGTTTATTTAATTAATTTTTTTAACATTATTACAGATCCTACAGAATTTGAATTGCATTTTTTTGTTGGTTATTGAATGGAAATCCCCTGAAACTTCCTAAAAATAACCTTTTAATCAACTCATTCAGGTGGTCACAAACCGGCACACTAAATTGGCTGGTCGCTAAGCGACCTATCGACCCTACATTTTTCATACTGCCATTTTTTACTTATTGATATGCTAATGCAAAATGTACACAGCCGCTTATAATACTCTTATAAGTATTATGGCGATAAGTATACAAGTAGGTATCACAATCGCAAGAAACATCAGGATGGAATGGAATCCACACGAGCACACCTGACATCGGTTCGACATTAAACGACATCTAAGCTTGATATGAAAAAAAAAACAGATTCGCAGCCATTTTGTCCCACTATATCGATTGGCGGAATGAACCCATTGTTGGGGATAAGCATTCCCCATTGGCCCAGTTTTTGCATGAGGGTAACACAATGGGGACACGCTTTCCCCATTTTTTGCTGACGGCCGTTTTAAATACGAACTCTTTGTGTTAAATCGAGCAGAGTTTCTCGTTTGCCTGGGCATTGCGGAGTTGAAGAAACTTTATATTTCAGTAAAGTAATTTTAACTGTGAAGGATTTGTGCTTATTCATGGTAAGAAACTCTTTACGTTACAAAGGTACGTTTCATATTGTTATATTAAAATATTTGTGGATACAGGCGCTTAATATTATGCAAAGTAGCTCCATTTTCTGAAACAAATTATTTGAGTCTGTTGAATTTGATATGCTTTGCAATCCAGTTAGCATCAAATGTGTCGGAAAGTACTTTGCAATAAAGTTCATTATTTTATCGGTTAATGCTCAGTCTTATAGCGTAATATGCTAATACTTGTTTCTTCTTTTCCATTGTTTTTATAAAGCGGAGTTTGTAAACCAACTTAGTGATGGCTCAAAGCCTAATAGTCGCACATACCACAAGGTGCTACAAATAATAGTGTTTACTTCACTTTTGCACAAAAATAAGGTTAACTATTACCTAGTTGATTATTTTATGTGTCAAACTAACGCTAGGTACTTAGATCTCACTGTCAATTTTAGTATAGAAAATGACATTTCTATCAACCCTCAGGTCAACGATACGAGTATATGAACGATATCAGCTAACGTTAATACAACTATAGTAACTGTAAGTTTGTATATTATTACTTCAATCAATAAAAATATTTTTTTTTTTACATATTTACCCTTAATTTTTAACTCCCATCATATATATCTACCTATACCAACAGAGCTTGCTTACGCTCGATTATAAGTCTTACTACAACACATATTCCCGTCAATATATCTGTCTACACTTCTGCCTCGCTATCTCAATACTGTAGCTACAACAATATTGTACCGCAGCTAGAACACCTCTATCTGTACGGCGATATTCTGGTTAAAATACTCTCAAGGTCCCTCTCTAGACCACCGTTGTTAATTGAAATGTTTCAAAATGACACCTAAGTCCAACGACAAGAGCAACGATTTTATTGCCTGTTCTTTTTATTGATGGTGCTAATTTTAAATATTAATCTAAGTATCTCTAGACAAGTATTACTTTTTATTACTAGATGTATGAAATGACTGGCCAAGTGACTGTTGGTCGCGCGGAATTAGGGTTACGTAGTTGCCCAACACGTTTGATGACTTGAAAGCTCACATATTTATATTTACTTTAAATCACGCAAACAGATTCCAGAATCAAAAAAATTGACAGCTACAAAGACAAAAAGGTCTGGAGCTATTGACTCACCACCAGGATTTAATTCCGGCCTAATAAAGTTATATGTGAATCGATTTGGTTCATCCTCTCCCTCTTACGTAAGAGGATAGCGTAAGACGTAAGAGATGTGTGTGAACAGGACGCTCTCATTTTGGGACGGGATTGAAATAAAATTGTTAGTGGCTTTTTTTAAGGAATCGTTTGACTGGTCACCGTATAATGAGTTTTACAGTTTTTAAGGATAATTTCACGTTAATCTCAATTTGTCGCTGATGTTATTGAAAAAATACGGTGATTATAACTGTCCGAAGCGGTCCCAATAATGTGAAGAAGTGATTTTACTGTAAACGAAAATGATAAAGAAAGAATTTGTGATCAAAGATGTGTAGCGCCATACGTTTTGTCGCCGCCGCAAGGCGTCAGAACAGCGGTCGCCCGCTTCCCATGAAATTACTATTTTCACAACATTATTTCTATAATATTAGAAATTAACAGCTCAACCTCATTTTAGAGTTTTCGATAATCTTTCAGTGCTCATGTAAAGATGTAATTTGTTAGCATATTAGGTTATGCTGAATGAGGCTCGTATAAAACCTTCATACGATGTGACATTTTAGCATATTTCTATTTTTTTCTCCCGTGTAATGATTTGGAGGACCACCTTACCTTTAAATGGCATAGCATTTATGACCTTATCCATATGGTTAGGCTGCGGTTCTATTGGTAAGAATCAAACGAAATTATGCATACTTACTTAATAAATAGTCTAAACCAACGATAATAATTACATAGAAATGTTGATTTTGAAATGGCTTTAAATACTTGATTGAAATGTACGATTTATGTTCCAACATAAATTACGATTTTTACATACATTATCATCATTTTTAACTAACAAGTATATTTGAAAGGACACCAAAACATTCTGCATTCGCTCAATCCATAAAGAATGATTAAAAGAAACAATGCATAATAAACAGCCGTTTTCTTACGAAATATAACCAAAACCATGCCAAATTAAAACACAAATTCTCTTTCTCATCATTTTCCTTTAGCACTTCCAGTTTTCTTACGTTCTCCGTAGGCTGGTCACCCATTGCGTTGTTCGGCCATAATCCCGGCCGTACGTTCGGCAAGTGAAACCCGCGCCTAATAGTCAACGGTCGAGCAAACGCCCGCCTAAGTTGCTTCTTCATTTATCGCCAGAGTGTGGTGTGGATGACCGAATGCACTTATCCAGTGGCGAGCACATTGTCTTACCGGTCCGTTATGATATAAGGAGACGTGGGAGTGCATTGGAAAATTAGGTGATGGGTGATGGCTTTCGGGAATATTTGGAAGGTAACGTCAAAATTGAGTAATGAGTTTTATGGGCGGAACGTAAACCTTTTTATTCTTATGGATATTTTTATATAACGGTATCATTCATAACCATGAATGGTCGTAGTAATTGTAATACCGACCTAAGTGGGAGTTATAGTTCCACTTTTATCGAACAGTTATTTTATTGTCAAATTCCTACCTAAATAAAGAATGACAACTTGATAACCTATCTTTTCTTGTACGCAATATTCAAATAAAATAAATGTTTTTGAACAATTTGACAAAAATCGACCTAGTCCCAATCTAAGCAAAGCTTGTGGCTATCGGTACTAGGTAACGATATAGGTACATAATAACTATGATGCAATAACTTAAAGAACATATAAACATCCAAACTCAGGAACAAAATTCAGAAAAGAAAAAAGAAAGTATTTAATTAATAACGTAAACTAATTTTGCATGATGGCAGTACCAATTTTATCCTAGTATAACATTTGTAGTCTAATCAAAACGCGCATTCATAACTTAAAGGACAATGACCAAATTAGTATGGGCCCGTGCCCTGTCAAAAACTGCCGATTACAAAGTTAATTTATAGTTTATTTTATAGTCTTTTGGATGCAGATTTAGCTTTTTTATCTTTTATTTCATTTAAACTTGGGAAGATCTTGTATTTTTGAAATAAAAAAATACCCCTTTTAACATTAATAACTTCTCAAACATTTAAGTATTTTTGCCCCTATATGTTTCGTAGGCGTTCTGTGAACAATTGGTTCCATTTGAACAGTTTTATTGAAAGCATTTTCAACTACTGAAAGGCGATTAGATGCTCTCTAAGTATGTATCGCAAGTACTGGAGGGCAGATTGCGTCCAATTTAGCAGTATTAGAAGAGTATTGAAGTGGTTATGGATACATAGGGCAAAACAAAGCTAACAGCCGAGTTGAGTCTCTAGCCGCCTGTGTTGGCCAACGTACCCGTTTGTCCATAAAGACGACCTATTCCTAGCCTTACTCAACAACAGAAAATACAAAACATTATGAAAATGTAGTTGTGTTACTATGGCTGCGGTCTTCTGTAAGGTTTCCCAGTTAGGCTGCGCCAAATCATGGATCAAAATCTATATCACACTGTTGTGCTCTTTCATGGCTCTCTTTCTAGCTCGATATGTTTATCTCGACTATACGCTCCCCCTTACTTATGTGCCAAGAGTAATGTCCCAGCTTCATCGCCTGTATAAAAATATTGCTTGTGGCGTGCAATTGCAGGAAGCACACGATTTTAATAATACCTACTATACATACCGGCATTGTAATGTTCTACTGAAAAACATCAATTAACGGGTCATTCTGCGCAAGAATATGGTGTCTTAAACGAAGTACGGATGATCCACACCCGATGCACACATGAGTATGTCGAAGCGTTCTTTCTGGATGGGCATCATGTATATATATTCGTCTATAATAATATAGCACGCATGGCATATGACCGCATCACCAGGGAGCTAGAAACATAGTGCCTGCATATAACCAGATAGTATTACAGCATGGACTATTTTGAAGAAGTAGTACTTAGGAGGAGTGTGGCCACTGTAGCCAAGCGGTAAAGCACGCGATGTTCAATAAGGAGGTCGCGGGTTCTAACCCCGACTTGAACCACTGGGTTTTTCTTAAGAAACTTATGGACGACAATATTTTATATTAGACAGTAGCTATTCAGTGAACCAAAACATTGTGAAGGAATCGGTCTAATCCCGAGGTCTAGTTTTCCCTCTTGGTTGGAAGATCAGATGGCAGTCGATTTCGTAAAACTAGTCCCTACGGCAAAACTTGGGATTAGTGAAAGCGGACACCAGGCTCCTCTGTGACACAACAAGATAAAACACTAGGTGGATGAGTAGGACTCTTCTACTCGTAATGTGAGCCATTCTAATAGAATACCCTGCATGCGCAAAGGAAGCCCGCTTACTGCGTATCTTTGTATTCGTTAGACATGGAGAACGCAGTTCAGACATCGCGATATTTTTCTGAATTAAAAAATGCTCTCTGTGATTGTAATGTCAAATGCAATATATTGTACTTTGTGGTCAATTACATCTTCAACAAAGTAGAAACCTTTTTTCACATTTTCATAATGAGCTATTTAAACCTCCTTTAGGTACATGAACTTAAAGGAGGTTTTAATAGCTCATTAGTCCACAAAAAATATGTTTCAATATGTCAAGATTAATTGGAAACCGGAAACGCGTTAATTATGTTTTATCGATGAATAATAAACCCCAAGTTTAATCAGTCCTACATTAATCCCAAAAATCGAAGTCGAATTAATTAAGTATGCTTACTTTTTGAACTTAATGTAATCGTTAAGATATGTCAGGGCAGAAATGGTCATTGTCCTTTGTTAACCGTTTTAACACATATTAGCAAAGTATTGAAGCGGGTAAGATTAACAGGGTGTTAACAAGAAGTGTCGGCATTTCCCGAGTTTATTAAAGCACAAGCATAAGGCGCACGCAATAGGTATTCGCGTTTTAATCCAACACATTTGGAATACATGTAAGTAGGTAGGTAGATATTCCGAGGCACACGGCTAAGGAGTCTTTGGATACGGCAAAATTTAGGAAACATTTGGAAAATGAATCAACGTACCTACAGAGCTGGCATTTGTCATTTGCTTCGATAAAAAAGACAGATCATGTAACAAAATGATGTCTATTCAACAAGTATCTAACGATAAAGGTACAGAGAAAACACTGACCTTTCAAGTGTTTTAAATAGGTATTCCACGATTTTTATTCATTGGAAGGTGCTTATCTATAAAGTGATCGTTTTCTTATGAACAGGCGGGCCGTACGCTTGTTTGCCACCGACGTGGTATAAAAAAAAGAACAGATGCTATAGTTTGTATAAAAATATACCGCCCAAACTAATCCTGCAGTACTATATACATCCAAAAACACAAATACTATGCTTAAAATGTTACGTTACACCTAATGTGCAAGCGTGGCAACTAACTTTTGTCTCCCTCAACATGCATCATCAGGCGCCAAATCCGCTTTCCTTGTTTTTCCCTGTGAAACAAAAATAAAGATAACACACATATATTTGTTTGTTTACGCACTCGCATTTCGTACTCGGTGTGCGAAACGCAGGCTTTTAAAGGGGTGGATGGTAATCAAGCCAAGGCAAGTCGGGATTGAAGGATCCCGACCAGGGCTAAGGTAAAAAGCCTTTAAGCTCCATTTTCCCGCGATTGCCTTTCACCAACATACCTATGTAGGTAGAAGAAAACCAACGCAACCAAAAGGGTGCACTTTTAACCCATCAGAGAAAAAGCCACGGATAACGTCTTCAGTGTTTTTATGCCAGATTTTTGATACGAAAATAATGACTTTGGTCTTCATATTTGTATTAAGATTTTTACGAAAATTACTACTTGTTACGCAGCCATTTCTCTTAAGTACAGTCAACAGCAAATGTAGATGATAATTTAAGTACTTCATCGCACTTTAACGTAACAATATATACTGGGACAGTTGGGATACGACAATTTAGTGAAAGTGACAAGGTACTAAAATGATCATCTACTTTTGCTGTTGACTCTACTTAAAAGAAATGGCTGCGTAACAAGTAGTAATTTTCGTAAAAATCTTAATACAAATAGGAAGAAAGAATTTAATTACGCGTAAGGAGTAAACAAACATTGCTCACATTATTCTAGAAAAACTTTTAGAGAAGATCACTGTGTAGGTGCCGTGTAGGGTAATTTTAAACCACACTACATTTATGTATGTAGGTAGGTTCATGTTTATGCGCACGAAGAGGCTTCAAACTTCTAGTGGACCTATGTAAATAAAGGCCGCAATATTTGTCGTCTTTGGCGGCCCCATCATCCCGACAACAGTTTGCGCGCTCACAATTTTACAAAACTCAATCCTCCCACGAAAGTAAACCTTAAAACCGCAATGGATGGTCCAATTCTATTCGATGAAGAATACTGGTATCTAGTTTAATAAAAGATAATAGACTCTGGTTACAGCAAAATAGAATACGTTTTCGGAAAACAAGTTCTGCCACCGCGGAGCACAGTTGCATTACGCTTGGGTAAGCAGTCTTTAGGATGGGATCCAGTTTTTGGTACCCATTTTCTTCGTTTTGTTCATTTAAAATAATTTGTCTTTTAATGTTGTCCGGCTAATTAAACCTTACCCAAAAGAAATGTTTTCCGTTTAATAATACTCTTTATAAGGTGATCATTCTCGTACGTCCATGGAATTGCGCCTTCCTAAATACGCGTTCCGTATAAATTTTACTTTTACGTGCGTGTCAAAAGTGTTTGAAGTTAACACGTTACCTACGTACTGATTAATAAATGAACACGTTTATTTTCTTTTGTTTATTTCAGTTGCGCCCCCTGTGCCGCTTCCACCGGCCATTGCCATTCAATTTTCCCAAATGCAGTACATATCGGAGCCATACGGGGGATAACCAAACCATTTGGGAATCGGTACCTTTACGCCTTAATACAGCTCAAGAGATTTGCCCGTGTCCATTCCATTCCATATATCCGTCGGATCACGTAAAACGTAGCATACCGTAGTACCTATGGGTTTCCTTTCGACAACATTTGTCGGCCCCAGAGACTTATTACGCTGTGTACTTACATGCGAAGCGAGATATTTTGTTCAAATATAATCAGGGATGCGAGACGTCCAATTTCTCTTGTTTTTATCCTGGGTTATACTATATGGAGGACCGAGCAACGCAAATGTTTGACTTCATATTGGATTGGGTAGGGTATGGCTGATTTATGTAGACAAACATGTAGGTATGCCAGTGTAACCCGCTCCGTGGACTTCGGGCGTAAATCATGCTTACTATGTTGCGGATTCAAATACTGAGCTTCTGATTAAATTTTGACGTGCAGCGGTGGCTATTAGAGGTCAAGTGAGTGCATTATTATGTTTCTGTCGATAGGCTCAGAAGGTAATTTCACGTTCGTCTAGATCGGCAGTTATTACGCATTTTAAATCCTAAAATACGTTTATTTCTTAGATTTTTCTATAATGGTCTGTCTTTTCCGCAAAAGCAGAAGTAAAATAAATGAAAGTTCATATGAGAAACTCAGCTCACAATCTACTAGGTATTGAATAAATAATACAGATACTAAAAGTATTCGACGAAATGTCTATTTATATCAATCGTACCAACCCAAGCGAATTAAATTCCTCTGTCAAACCTAATCCGAAAAGCGCTCCTTATCTCCCTCATTACGCGCTTACCTTTGCAAATTTCTTTAAATTCCAGAAAAGCTCCCGGAAAATAGACGTACGACAATATTCCGTACGTGTGTAAACAAGGTGAGGGTACCCACGGGCGGCCGTTGGGGCCTCAATAATATAAAACATGCTCATATCGCTGCGCCTATATTTGAGCCGCCCTATCTCCGCCCGTTCCGTTCCACGTGTGCGAGCTGAAAAGAGCCGTGTTTTGTTTTTAATAAAAGGTAGACAAACATGAGTAGTTCTGAACAAAAATATAAACATGCTAGATATACGTTTGATACAAAAAACAAAGTGTTAATTTTTGTGATGGTCACGTGTCCCCTCCCCGCTGCCAGCAATATGGTTGGTTACGGGGTATGTGAAAAACTTAATGGTAGTAAGTAGTATAAAAGGAAAATTAACACAGCTAAGTAGATATTACCAGTTAACCAGTAATAGCCAAACTTAAGATTCGTCACTTACACTATTAAAAGGTTCGTCACTTTTCGACCTAAAAGGCATTAAATTAGAGTTGAAAAGTGACGAACCTCTTCATTCCTTGACTGTACCTACTTTGAAAGGCAAACTTTCGTTAAATTTCCATTGATTACTTAGATAATGATGTTAGTTGTGGCAAACACAGTAGGAAAGTATAAATTTGTTTATTTGATGATAGCATAATATTGCTAAGTATAACTGTAGTACTCAATTTGTAAATGGCTAATTAAATATTTACAATCAATTACTAAAACAGCTAATTTATTTTGCGATATAAAAAATAATAATCCAATATGTTTTAAATGGTAGTGTTTCAAATTCTATATGGGTATGCCAACACTTGGTTAACCTTAACGTTCAATTACATACAATGTTGTTGAAGGTATTACTTAATTATTACATCGAGCGATGATATTATCATAACCTTTATTGCTTATGTGTAGTCAATAACCTATCGATAATTTACTAATAATACTGCTAAGCTATTATTGAGGGCAAATTATGTTGATAGACATAAACAAAAATCTATTTTAATTGTGGCTATAAATAGTGGAGTTCTGGGTGACAACATTAAAAAGATAAGTCGAAAAGAAAATACCTTTTCGGAAGGTCGAGTGAAAAATAATAATGAATACTAACAGTAGGTACTAACATATCACGACATAGGTAGGTACAACTAATATTGTAGCATCCTTCAAACTCATTAGAACAGTGTTGTGGTCAATTATTCAACATCCGATTCAATTTTCACATTCGATATTTCATATCTAACCATAATAGTAAAAAGAGAAATATTGATTGACGCGAATAAAAGATTGACCTCTCAGCTGTCGTAACTTCAGAGCCGAAGGTCACGTAGCCGAGGAATGGTCGGTATAGCCGAAATGATACTCCCAGTTAGCCGGAATAACCGACCGCTGCCACAGAATAAGGGCTGGCAGAGTCTGCACGTTGGCTCCTTAATTGCATGCGGTACACGCACCACCGGCTGTGTATCTTGGTATTTCGTTATCTTGATCGAAGGAATATGTGAAGGGATCTTTCTTTTTGTATGCACTAGTGGTGCGTATCAGTTTTAATAACTAACTTATTAAATGAGAAGATTATAAGTGAATAATTATCATCCTATTTTTGTAAGGTAGTACAGGAAACAACTGTTTGGAATAATTTAGAAATACACTTAAGTGATTGTTTGTCAAAGAGGAAAAGTAGGTACTTAGTTTAAGAAAAATCACCAAGGTTATAGTCACAAACTGCAACTCTATCAACTACTTACGTATATCACATGACTCTACCTTCTATCGTTGAATATTATAATTATGGTAGAATAAATTCATTGGTCGCACTATTGCGCTTGAGTTCGTATGTATGTATGTATGTATGTAAACACTTTATTGTACACAATTACAGGTTGAAACATAAAGAGGTCACAAAGCGTCGTCTTGTGAGAGTGGTATTATCCAAATTTCCCGTTACCATCTATCCAAGATATCCGAGTTTAGAAAACCCACGTGACCTAAAGTAACCTATATAAGTGTTGCGTTAGAAGTTGAAGGCAGACGGTATTATTTTCGGTTGCGTTTCCAATTTGAGATGACCTAAGGCTATTTTTGCGTTTTTTGGGTTGCAGAGACAGCGGTTCGGCGGGGGGTCTGATTCGGAGAAAATTCGTCAAGGTAGATCGTATTGTTTTAATATATTCGCGGAAAGAGGGCTGCCTTTGATAAGATGCCGATTAGATCAAATTCTACGTAATACGAAAATAACATTTTGCTAAAAACAAGTGCAACGCTTAGCCCTACGTAGACAGAGATATATTTTTACGAGTAACGTCCTTGCCGGGCCAACACGTTTGGAAGCTGGAAAGAAACTATTTTACTTTTAATCAAGTTTTAAAACGACCAGTCAAGTTAAGACATTACAGGCTACGAGCACTGGAGCGTTAGATTCGTCACACCGATGGAAACCAATCGCTGATCGTACAATCGGTGTCGGGGTAATTGAGTTGTGGCTCGAACTGGCATCTTTTTCTGTAGCACAGAATCTGGGAAAGGGAAATTACTCGAAAATAAAAATAGTAACTAGTAACTATAAATATTTTTCCGTAGACAGGGGTTACTTTAGAAAAAATGGAGCTACTTTGATCATTAAGAATTTAGGTTATAATATTATAGAAGGCAATAAGGTAGATTTCAAATAAATGCCAAGATGATTTCCTGATATTTCCACTGCCACGGCTCATGCGAAAATGAAAAGAACAATTTACGAGAAAAACCGAGTAATTAAAATATTCCTTCGAATCAAAGTATGAGTTGACGTTACTAACTTAGATGCCGATTCATATGATCAATTATTATACTATATATGTAGGTCCCATAATAATCAACGTAAATATTTATCCAATTAACCTAACTCAGTTAATTAGTTAAGGGAATGTGCGTCTCTGCAATGACTAGCAAACAGTCTAATTCTTGTAAGTTGTAAAGTTATAATAAAAAGGGAGGGTAGGATAATTAGGCAGCTGAATACTTGTACCGTAGGTCATCCATAACAGATTACAGATCAACTAAGTCATCTAGGTATGACATAAACAAACAAAGATAATTGATCGATATAAAAAAAAACAAAGATAATATATCGTTTTATCAAAATACGGTTAGGGTAAGGTAAGCTGATGAATGAATACTTAATTTAACGGGAACCATGTCCATCTAAAATCATCTTGAAATACTCTTTGACTCGTAAGTCAAAAATATCGATACCCTGAACGTATATCGTTACGGACTAACAAGCCATCTACGACAATGGGATATTCTTTGCACGAGCGGCCAACACGTTCAGCGGACGTCGGGCAATAGGAATATTATACGAACTATCCACTCGCTTTTGATAAGCTGCCGATTTGAACGACTGCCGGCTAGATGCGGACTTGGAAAAATACTATTTAAAAATATCATATCATAACGCGTTTGATAAGCTGCCGATTTGAATGGACGCCGGCTAGATGCTTACTCAGTTCTAAAATTGGGTTGCAGAAACACCGCGCGACACACCAATGGCAAATAGACACGGATAGGTTAAGGTAGCTATAAAATTTTGATATAGAAAACGTGCATTCAGAGAGGAAAACTGTAGTTTAATCCCAATGGCGTATTGACAAGTAAGATTTCAATTACATACTTAATTCATTTACCGTAATTATTTTATTGCAATACGTGCATTGTTTTTAATTAATTTAAAATCGATATTCTAGGACACAATGGCTTAAAAACCTAATTATAGTTAGATTACTGCAATGTATGTCTTTCAACCTAAAATACAAGTCTCGAAACGCTTTACCAAATCTACAAGATTTAATTAATCAAGCGTCTTTCCTCTTGTTAGTATATCTCTATCTTTGTCTCACGCGCCGTTACATCAGAGCAGTGACGTCATTTTATAGTCTTGCCAGACAAAAGTATCATGTGGCTACGGGTGTCATTATTACATGTGACATTCTTGTACCAAAAGTGCCGTTTTATAGCTTGTTTCGAATACAATGGTCACACTCAGATATTCTACGGATGTGCTAATTTTGGTTAGCGTCTAATTATAGTTGAAGATTTTATTTATGACTTTTCCATGAAAACTATGAAGGTTATATTATACGTTAAGAAATTTCGAAGTAATAGGTACATATTGTCTCATTTATTGTTACTACTAACTACATTCTGTGACCCTAGGGAAAAAGGGAAGTGCCGTACAATTGTATACCTAGGACTTGTACCCCTTTTCACTAGAGCCACAGCATTATTTTTTAACATTGTGTACAACTTTTTATAAACCTATTTCATCATGGGAAAATTTAAATGCGGGCTTTTAAGGTTCCGTACCCAAAGAATGCTAACGAAACGAAACCTTATTGCTAACCGTCCGCTGTCCGTCCGTCCATCCGACCGTCTGTCAGCGGGTTGTATCTCATGAACCGTAATATTTAGGTGTAGGCAGTTGAAATGAAAAGAAGAAAAGGTTTTATTTTGTCATACAACGTTCTAGCAGGAATAAATAAAAATCTACCCAGCAAATATTTATGTAGCCACTATACCCAACAGGCCAACAACAGCGATAAATAAGTCAGACAGCGGCAACAAAAGCCTGTGTTTTTCTGTCCTCATCCTCAAATCATTTTCATAGCAAAATCACTAAGGCTGCAAGTGATTTGCGTGTGAAAGCCAAACTACACCCACTTTACTAATTCTATTGTTCTACTTTGTATTAGGATTGATATTCATAGAGCTAAGCGTCATTGAGGTTGTAAAGTACATAGGCTCTTTCGCATACCACGGACGCGATGTACGTCGCAACTTTTAATTCCCAGATAATCGTACACACGCCTCCTGTCAGGGTGTCCATTTTGTACCTAATCACTTCATTTCAATTTCATCACAATGCCCAATGTCAGTCAGTGCGTCGCACTCTCACACACACTCAACTATGCGCTGAAGCAAAAGGGAGCGCACGGGCTAAGACAATCCTCATCCGCTTACAAACTTCAAAAACGCGTTCCGAAATTGCCGCAGGTGAGCTGCCATTATCCTGCCTCGCTTTCCTCCCCCGCGGCCCATTGACATGCAAATGAGAGCGGAGCGGGCTCGCGGACCGGGCCAACGGTTATTTATCTCTGATTGACTCCGTTTATTCCACTTTGACTGACAGGTTCCAATACTTCCAATTTCAAACTGAAACTCGCGCATGTTTTATGTAAATTCGCGTGCAAGTTAATTCCATGCTTCGTTCTCAGAACAAAATGCTGGTTAAGACAGAAACTACATATTTCTTACGGATACGGATTATAAATTTAGGAAATTTCTATTTGGTGCGATGCCTTCCAAATTGGGGTCCCAAATGATTGAGTTGATTATTCTCAGTTTATAGTTTTATCAACCGGTATGAAATCGTACCAAGAAAAATGTATGTATGTACGTTATAACACTTTATTGCACATAAAAAACAATTACAAAAGATATAAAATAACAAAATGTAAAAGCACAAAGGCGAACTTATACCTATAAGGGATCTCTTCCAACTAACCTTCGAGAAAATAATTTTCACTTTTACTAATGATTATTAATACCTATTAATCCTTTAGTTTTACTAATGATGGGAACAGATTTACTTTTACTAATGATGGGAACAGATTTGTTCCCATCGTGAAAACTCGGAATACGACTAGATCGAAGAAGTGTCAATTAATTACCGTAGTAGTTAACCTCTGTCATTTCAAATGGCAAAATACTACCAGTTTTCAGTCTGAAATTTGACATTGACTAATAAAGTTTCACATTAATAAATTTAATTAATTAATAATTAGCATTGATGGACAGTAGACACCTATAGGCGTAATTTTATTGTTATTTCTATTGTGTCTGGAATAGTGTCCATCAAAGTATTAACAGACATGAACGCGTCAATCATTTAATACGATATCTGATAGCCACTTCGGCTCTAGTCGATATTCCGAGATTTTACGAAGGGAACGGATTATTCACTAAGTACATCTTTCTAACGAAAGTACAGTTCTGTTGCCCGTAGAGTAGCTATACAAAATTTTGGCGTGTTTTCTTACCAACCAAGGGTCCATCCATCAGTTTAAAATATGTAGATTTTTACATTTTCGCAACTTTATGTAGAGGACTTTTCTCGTTGCCTTGATACTTTCCTAAACTTGATTAACGGATTTGCCACCGAAACGGCGAACTTCTAAAGTACCTACTCGTACTTGAGCACAGATACCGCGCTCGACCTACTTCCCCAAGTATAGGTAGCTAGAGACAATAGATTCGTACATACGTTAGAGTTATGTAATGATGTTAGGTTCAATCTAGGTAAAACCACTGAAGTATGGTATAAAAGTGTACCATTTTATTTATCATCAAAGCTGTGGAATACGTAAAGGATAGACGATACGTGAACTAGCTACATATTATACTGATCCGTCCTGCGTATTGAGTACGGATCGGAATGGCGGCGCGGAATGACTATTTTTCACAAGTCACGTCGCCGCACGAGCTTATCTGGCGTTAGGTTTGATGATAATAAGCGATACCGCGAGCACGCGCGTTACGCGGGCTAGATGCGGCCGTGATATATATGACCATCAGGTATATGACCACAGAATGTATAATACTGGCCACGGAATATAATACTTTCTATTGTGACTGCAAAAATTTTGATGTGTTTAGTTTTATTTGCGTTTATGTCTGCGTTCTTAATAAACGTTGCTGTAAACAATGTAGTGCCGGACTAGGCACCATTTCAGAGAATCTACGGAACTTGGTACTAGTTGGTACCCATTTAGATCTCAATTCTTTTGTCGGTGAAGACGACAACCAAGCATCGCATATTCTTAATATTGAACTAGGTTCCCATTTTCACATTTATGTTTTTGATGGGATATCATTACTTTTTGTCAATCTTCGCCAAATGGTGCTTTTTAAGAACGAATGCACTATACAAAATACTCAAATCGCTATGGGTGCACCTCAAATATTCGAAGAGTTCCCTCGATTTCTCCAGGACCCTATGATCAGATTCTTACCTGATAACTATGGGAATTTAATATCTCAATAACTATTAAACCTATATTTATACATGTACCTAATTTTATTTTTTTATGTTTGATAGATTTGGAGTTATTGGGAGGTCAAAAGTGGCTCCAAACGGTTCGTGTAAAATAACACACGGCTGCTGTCCGCCAGTTCCTGGGGTGAACTTGGCTGGATACGCTGCCGCGTGTCCAGATAAGTATTTATTTCGATCAATGCTCTTTCCAGAATAATGATAACTATTTAAGAAAATGACTTCTTAATTAAAAACTCTCCCTGAAGTTACAAAAAGGAGTTTAGTTCAGACCAGTTTATAGGTACTTTGAATATGGGGATATATTTTTAGCAAGACATAAATCTAGTTACAATTAATTAGTAAAAAGTGCATCAAAGGAAGTCAGTTAACTGTAGGTACTTTTCCAGTTCACTTCTAGTAGTGTATGCGATACCAGCATTCACGAGGCGTCCTCACCGACTCAATATCAATAAATGGAAGTTGGGAAATTGGATGTGTTCGGCTCGACGACACGGGAGCTCCGTAATAACATAGTAATGAGCTTGCTACTCGTAAAAATATGGCTGCTGTATAGATGAGGTCAATACCAATTATAAAGTTTGGGAAATTATCGAGAAGGTTGAATAATTGAGACGTTGTAATGCTGCCACTGATGAAACTTAAACAGTCGAAGAAAAAGTATGCATTCTTAATAAAAACCTCCAACAAAGGGTTACCTTTACAATAGTTATCTACACAGGAGTGGCATATTATATTTTACGAATAACAAAAATTAGCTGTAAGGTAGGAAATAAAAAACAGGCCGAGTGCGAGCCGGACTCCCGCACTGAGGGTTCCGTATAACTAAAAAACTAATGTAATTTTTCAATATATTGGTATTTGTTGATAAAATATACGTAATAATAGACTATCACCAAATTTCAAGATATAGATATATCATAGGTCAATAGGAAGTTAAAAAATCTTTGTGTGACAAATGACAGACGGACTCGCGAGTGACAACAATAGGGCTAGTGGCACCTATTTCTATATAAGTACAGCTCTTCAAAGAATATACGTAATTAAAATTTATTATACAATTAGTTTTCCTTTCCTATGATTTCATTCTCTACTCCATTGAATTATAACTACTAATTAACATACCGTTGCCTCGTTCGCACCCCCCGTCCATCCAATGTAAATCCTGCAACAAAACAATGTCATTAATCAAATAGAATAGTTCCACCAATATTGTGAACCCGGTTGCATCAGCCTACAAGAATTGATTTGACATTGACACGGGACGCATGCGTATACTGGCCTAATTCAGACCGCTAGCATGAGACAATGAGATGCAACAATCCAAGCATAAGAAAGAGACGGATATGCAATTGAAAGTTTCGTCTGCTGACGTCGATTTAGAACATGGCGTGTATTGCAACTGCATGCATTTTCGAGGACCTATGCGATTTATGAATTTAATATAGGTAGACAGTTTGAGTTTACAGTTTACATAATTTAACATTGTGAGCAGGTCTTCAGATAATTTATTCACATGCATTATTGGTGTATATAAAGATACAACTTTATCTATTTGAAACATAAGACGGCACTGGACTTAATTTTAGATTACGTAAGTTTTGAGTTGTTAATTGAAACGGGTCTAAGAATGTCGATTCATTACGGCGCTACGAGCACTTTTGCCGCATAAAATTGATTATTCGGTATTGTTTTATTTTCTTTATGAAATAGTAACGCGGGTTAATAGAGTTATTTTCTAAATGAGTAGGTATGTTTTTTTTTTATTACCTAACTCTACGGTGGTATGGGCATGTTATGCGGGGGGATGAAAATCATGTGACAGGAAAGATATTATGTATGTATGTATGTATGTATAATAATTTATTGCACAAAAAACAATAACAATCGAAACAAAATAACAAAATGTTAAAGTACAAAGGCTAACTTATCCCTATAATGGATCTCTTAAGCATGAATGTGGAGGGATGTAAGAGGAGGGGTAGACTAAGGAAAAGGTGGATGGATTGCGTGAGAGAGGTAAAAGAAAGAAACATGCTGTGCCGACCCCAAACAGATGGGAAAAGGGCACGCGAAATGATGATCGATGATGTTTTGGTAAATACTCATACTCATTTTATTGATAAAATATAACATTTTACATGTCAAAATTATTAAATAATTAAAGTCTAACAAAATAGTCAATGTTCGCATATTATTAAATAACTAGATGAAAGCCCGGCTTCGCTCGGGTGAAATAAATAAGAAAGAAATAAACAAAACATTTATTCGTGACAGTTATGCAAACGACGAAAGAAATAGTGTACAAAAATGTATAAAATAAAAACATTACAACAACGGATTATGATGAAACTTCGAATCGTATAGAAATATAGTCTGTAGTCTGGATTGGGAATAAAAGTATGGAATGGAATTATATGGAATTGGGAGTAAAAGATTACGCAAACGACGTCACGGGCAAAGGCTAGTATCTTTGCAAGTTAATCCTAAGCATTTTTATAAGGGTAGTATTTAAAGGCACATAAAAAATTTGACACCGTAATCAGTACTGATTTGTATAGCTAAAATACTAATCGTTCATTAAAATTCAATTCAGATGTGCATTGTTAAATATTGATGTGCCAGTCAGTATTTTTGGTGCGAAGTCAGAGCTGCTAACGCGAAAAACAAATGAAGTTCGTGCATCTCCCTCTCCGTCGCACTTGCAAATTCGAGCGACACAGAGGGAAACACACGATGTTCGTTCGTTTTCGTTTCGCGATAGCAGCTCTCTATTCTCCGCCAAATTCTATTCAGTGGGGCCCTTTACACTCAATATTATCGCGATTTTTAAAATTGTATGGGGTCTGTTAAACGCTTAATACTATCACAATACAGGTGTGTTAATATTATCGTGGTTTTCAAAATCGTATGGATTTTTCTTCAATATTCATTGCACGTGATACGGATCGTGATATGAGTATATCGCGTGATAATAATAATCATGTAACAGGCCCCTATGGATGTTGCTTCAATATTCAGTGTTTCACGTGATAATAATAACAGTTGGTAATATTTTCTCCAATTAATGGAAGCTATTTAACAACTTGTTCCGTTTTGCCAAAGGTATTTCACCTTCCGATACGCGCACCATCCAAGAATAGGAGCCGTCAGACCAGAGGGCCTACCACGATCTGAAAACGAAGTATTTCCCTCTCCGCGCTCGAATATGCAAGTGCGACAGAGAGGCATATATATTTAGTTTTCGGTTGGTAGCACCTTAGTCCGAGCGTGGCGGACGGTCGAAGAAAGTCAAAGAACATTCCGTGTGTTGTCTGTCACACATATAATTTTGTAGCTTCCCATCGACCTATGAACTTGAAATTAAGTGATAATGTTTATTATGAAGTATATTTTACCAAAAATATTAATATATTGATAAATCACATTTGTTTTTTAGTTGTACGGAACCCTCAGTGTGCGACTCCGACGCACTTGGCTGGTTTTTTATTACATTTTGAATTTTATTTCTCTTATAGTAAAATACCCTATTCGTTTTAAAGTTGACGCCTGAGGGCCTACCGCGAACCAAAAACGAACTATCTTCCTCTCTGTCGTTCGAATATACATGTGCGAGAGAGGCAGATACTTCGTTTTCGGCTCGCAGCAGCGCCTCTAGCGTCCGAGCGCGGCGAACGGCATGAGCTGAGGATCCACTCCGAAACTCAAAATCCCAACCCCGCACGGTGCCGTCCCTCTCACTCTCCTGTCATAGACTATATGAGTGAAAGGGACGGCACCACACGAAGCCCGGACTTCGAACTTCGGAGCAGTCCCCCAGTACCACTAAGTTATAAGATAGAGCGAGATAGGGATAGAATTTTGCTAGACGTTTAAAAGCCATAAGTCACCTAGTAGTTTGTCACAAACAAAATAGAGACGCAGCTTTAAGATGGCGGACAGACTCAGCAAACATTCAAGTGGTGTCCTTTACACGATTAATATTATCATAATACTGGGGTGTCAATACTATCGCAGCTTTCAAATTTGTATGGATTCTGCTTTAATATTCACGTGATACTTATCGTGATATGAATACATGTAACAGGCCCCATACATTCGCTTTGAAGGCGGTTGTTGTGACAATCAGTCTAGCTAGCACGATAGATTACACCGTTACGTTTCATGTGACGTTTTAATACATTTCGCCCATATAACGTGACGGAAGTTATCGTGCTAGCTAGGCTGATAGGTGTATAGAACGCTTGAAAACTACAAAAACAAAACGCTGCAGACGCGGCTAGCCGAATCCACACAATGGGCGATGATCACCCAGAACGCAGCCCAGCAACCTGGCCAACATACCGGACGCAAAAATAGTTCACGATTTTCGAACGTAGCCGACACTGTCAACCAACAAATTTAAAATAGCAATATAGTCTGTGGGCAATATGGCCGACGTTTTGTCATCAAATTAACACTTTTAAATGCAAAATACGCGACAATCCGAATTTTGCGGATACATATGTTCAACTCAAAAATCGTTATTTTTATACGTTCTTCAATTTGAGACTGGTCTCGTTCGGGTCTACCGTACCCCTGCACGAAATTATTAATATAGATATGCGAACATTGTTTTAATAAAAATACACGGTATATAATAATAATAATAAATATAAATATTAGTGGACATTTTTTACACAAATCGAACTTGTCTCACAGTAAGCTCAATAAGGCTTGTGTTATGAGTACTAGACGACGATATATTTAATAGATATATACTTAAATACATAGAAAACATCCAAGTCTCAGGAACAAATGTCTCTGCTTACCACAGAAACAAATCCCCTTACCGGGAATCGAACCCGGGACCTCTAGCTTCGGAGGCAATAACACTACCAACTAGGCTAAACAGGCCGACAACACTATATATACTTATGAACTAGGTACTAGTTTTAGCCGCGACTCCGTTTGCGTGAAACTCGTTATCGCCTTAGGGAAATAATCGCTATTAAATTATTGTAGGCGCAGGCTTAATTATCGCTCTCCCATACAAATTTCCACTGCTCTTTTCACCCCCTAAGGAATGATTTCCGGGATAGAAACTATCCTATGTCCTTTTTCGGGACTCAAACTATCTCTATACCAAATTTCATATAAATCAGTTAAGCAGTTTGAGCATGAAGAGGTAACAGATAGACACACTTTCGCAATTATAATATTAAGTATGGATAAAGCATTTGTTAGGTAATTAAGTAGCTTTATTTACACTTAATAATTAGTTAAATGTACTATTAGTCATCAATTTATTTATTTGTAAGCAAAACTATTTAGTTAACACGTTATATTTGAAAATAAATGTATAGTTCAACCGCAGTCTTTCAGAAACCGGACTAAATTCCTGAAATAAATCTTGCGTTCTTGTGTTATGACTTATATGAGGTACCTCCAAACTAGATCTATGCCAATATTTTCAGAGCTGATAGTACTCGTCCTTAGAAGTAGACTTAAGTATAAAACTAATTTAAAGTTTATGTTACTTTTTGGACAAAATTAGGATAACAACTGTGCAACGTAATAACACTCTGTTAATGAGATAATCAGTATTCAATGATTAAGATTTCTTTGATTATCGTATGAAACCTCTTGACTGTCACTTAACTGGCCACTTCAACTAGCATCCAATGTGTCGTTCTGCACTTGACAGAAAGTAATAACCACCGTGGCAGTTTAATGCACTGGATGATTATGTTTCGGCAGAATATTAACTTAATTATATTGTTCGGAAAATGAAAACAAAATTTTCATATAAAAAGTTTTAATAATTCATATTTAAAGTTAATTATTTTGATGTAAGTTAACATATCTTAAAGTTTTGGCATCTAATTTGTAAGCACCTTATATGCCTAAGTTACAACATGAATGTTTCCTAATTAAGAACAAAGTTAAACAAACGCATTAGTGTTAGGGGCCTTCTGCTAATCGCACCAATTTGGCTCAAGTAAATAAAAGTTTAAACAGATTAAAGTGGGTAACGAGCCTCGGGAGCTCGGGGGGAGGGAGGCACAATTATCTCGTCCTATTTTCCCTTCTAATTTCGCGTTAGGTTTGCCTCTAAAGAACAGAACACACGGGAAAGGAACTTTAAATAAGACTCAGTTTTATTTAGTCCCCCCTCCGCGCTTTGCCCGAATTACAATATAAATATAACGCATGTGAGAAACATACATAAATTATACACCAAAACCATTTGGAAAAATCACTTTATTTTACATAATAGTCTAGCAAAATTATTGTCAATGATTTGGTGTTTAGAAGTTTTTAGAATTCGTTTTTATACATCGTGGCATTTACGATTAGGTACGAACAACTTAATTCTCATAGAGCTCTTCGAATAGAATTAAAATTAATAGATATTTACGCAAATGCAAGAACCACACTACACATAGGATGTAATAATTTGAACTCCAGGATAACGTTAGAATAACATTCTCATCTCTAATCCTTTGTTTAATCATCATACCTGCATGTTACTTCCATGCGGGCCCGAATCGCATGGATTAGCATATGCTGATAAGCTACAAGTTCAGTATGACGACGACTTTATACATACATACATATAATATGTATAGGTAGGAACAAATACGTGTGGAGAAAATAAGTGTATAGCATCCTACCGGTATGAGCAAAATGAAACTTATTTCAATGATGATATAGGAGTGAGAATTTATGAAAGAAAGATTTCAACTTCACTTTGGGCATGAATATTAGGTGAACTACGGGGTAGGTTATGTTAGGTCTACGTCCACATCTCACCTACCACTTAAAAATGTATTTTACATATTGTATATTACATATAAATGTATATTACATTGTACATTACGTGCATATGTCGAAACTTTAAAGAGCCATATGTACTGTAAAACGTTGTACGATACACGTGCGAACAGGTAATTCCCAACTCGTGTCGATTTAAAACACTCCCGTCGGTCGTGTTTTAATTTATCACCACTCGTTGCGAATTTCTTGTTTTCTGCACTTGTATCGTAATGTACTATTACAATTCAGTTATCTATTGAATAATTTCTTATTACCATGGCACTTTATAGTCATTAAGAAGGTCTTAGTGATTTTAATCAGTGTCTATGGTTTGGTCTGTCGATAATTGTACTTCTAATAAATTGATTTACTTTATATTGCATAATTTTAATTTATTATATTAGGCGTATTTTTTTACCAATAGTTCGCAAACAAAACGGCGCTTATAGACGAGTACGAGAATTCATTTCCAAGCAAGGTATCTTATAGTCTCTCGTGTGAAAACACCTTTTGGTAGTTTACCTTTAAATTCGCTTAGCGAAATAAGGTTCGTTCCGAGATACCTATTACAAAATATACAAACAAAAATAGAGTAAGTACCAAAGTACCTACCTATAATAAGTACTTAATTCTTCGTGAAAAAAGACGACTAAAATTACTGAATAATTTTGAGCGGTATAAAAATGAAATTTAACAAAACTCCACTTCATGATTCCCCCAGTTTTTCAACTCGGAAATGTTTACTACATTTGCACTGAAAAGGGATAAAAACCCGTGATTATTACTTCCTTAACACAATTCTCTCAGTCGAAAATATTACAAGAGCAAGAGTTGTCCGAATTTGCATAGGAATCTGCGTGACATCAGAGGAGCTGTCATAAACACCTCATGTTGATTCGAGCCGTAATCCCTTTGGGATGACAACTGGTGCACTCTCGATGGAAAGTTTATAAACAATTTACGGGGGTTTAGGAATCCAAATTGCAGGTAATCTAATGGGATGACGCAAGTTTTTAGATAAGAGATAAGGTTGGTAGCGTGATTGAAAAAACATGTTTGGTGCATGGAATACTTGTACAATAATAATCTGTGTTGTAATCCCGACAATAAGTATCATAAAGTAAGTAAGTAGAAACCGTGCCTGTATCGAACAATTTAGTTAAACAAATAAATACAAGGTAGCATACGCTTTTGTCATTGGTCCCTGAAACAATGGTATTACCGAACCCTTGAATTCGAAATGAATATTGGTGACGTAATTCTAATGAAATCAATTTTGTCCCACCGTTAGGGGCTCGTGTGGATGTGATACACATACAAACGGCTCTCCCACAATTACGTATCTATTTACCATGTTTTTCGAATCTCCGCTTCTATATTCAGCCAAGCCGTGACTTGCATGTCGTCTGGCTTATTATTAGATAAATTTAGTGGCAGGCGGATTGACTCAATGTAGATTAAAACATACATTTCCATAATGTCTCAGACAAAGCGACGCCTAGCTTTTTCCTCTCTAGAGAATCTTTTGGAATTGAAACTAGTGTGGTGGGTGTGGTGTAGTAGTGGGGATTGGTGAGCGTTTTTATAAGATTAGGCTTGGAAAAGGAACAAAATAAATAGTAACTGATGGACATCCATCATCACTGTTGATGTTTATTTGTTTGTAATACCCTCTCTAGCATCATATAGAAGCCATGACACCAGACAAATAAACATTCAACTGAAACAGCTACTTTATTACATTCTCAAACAAATTACTCAGTTGTCTAGATACACAATACATTTAAACATTCTAAATAGGTACTCAAAACTAGTACCAAGAAATATACCAGCAGCTTGTTTTATAAGTCTTTGTGCCAAAACTGCTCTCAAGTTTATTGCTACCAGGGGATACAGAAACAAAGGTATTTATCTAAACAGCTGAAAGTTTGCGGTTGTATGCACCTGCAAGGTAGCGTAGTTGGAGCTGAAGGCAATTGTTGCGCAGATATGTCGGCTCGGTTCTAACAACTTCACTCGTAAATTATAGGCTACATGTGGGCCATTGCATGAGCGGTAGCGGGGGAGCGTTACCTCCTGGTTAAGAACGACTGAATAGTATGATAAATATTCTGCGTTTCGTATATAGTGAGAATTTGAAATACACATTGGTTAATTTTAACTACCTCGGTGACCGAGACTTGCTCGTCGTCTTTCGAGTTTTTCCGGAGAAAACGAGTTTCTTCGAAGATCGAGAAATCGGCTAGATCGATTTTCCGCCCCCAAAAACCCCTGAATTGTAAATTTCACCGAAATTATTAGCGCCGTTTTTGAGATCGCGGAAATAAATTAATTGCTAATTTAAAGATATTATAATATTATATAGATTAATTTATTCATATTTATTGGTAAGGAATATAAAATTCTCTTATAGGTAAAATATCATCAATAATAATCATCATTCGCGTGCTCTTTTCCTATTTACTTGGGTCGGGGCAGCCCGTTTTTTTCCATACCTCTCTATCGTCCATCATTTCGTCACTCACATCCGTCCCCTTAATATCGTCTCTCACGCAATCCATCCATCTGGAGGTAAGGAAAAGTCCTTGGTCTACCCCTCCTCTTACATCCCTCCGCATTCATGCCTAATACCTTTCTTGTCATATGACTTTCATCAGTCCTCACAACAAGCGATTATATAGCTTTGTGCTATTCTCAGGGGTTCTCTTATACCTATATTCTATTCAATTTTAATTTTGCAAAACATACACAAATGGTATACAATAGTCATGTCAGAGGTAAACAAATTTTATAAATGCGTGTGCCGCCACAACTTGCATGCAAAATTATTAAGCTAACTTAACTATCCAGTATTAGAATATATCTTAATTTCAAAATAAATAATTCATTATAGTTAGAATTAATATTACACTGTGGATTTATATAAAAAAAAATTGAAAAAGTTGTTTTTTAAGTCAATTAAGCATTTTTTCAAAATATTTCCTTAACGTATATAGAATGGTTTCATCAATAAATAATAGCACAATATGTAGCACAATGTTAGTCTTAAGTTTTTGTAACCTATAACTTGCATGTTTGGTTTATCTGTGAATATAAGTTGGTTAATAAATAAATATTAGAGGGTCATTTTTTACACAAATCGAACTAGTCCCATAGTAAGCTCAATAAGGCTTGTGTTATGGGTACTAGACGAAGATATATTTAATAGATATATACTTAAATACATAGAAAACATCCAAGTCTCAGGAAAAAATGCCAAGTGGGGTGTTATATGAAAAGGTTTTAAATTGAACATTCTAAAACAGTTTTTTTTACAGTGGATGAATTTCATTTTATGAAGGAAAATATAGAAAAAATGCCGTTAATTGGTCGAATCGGTCTCGGTAGCAATAAATCCTTGTACCTACTGATCCATTTAAAATACTTGTACAGGATGGTATAGCATTTGGTTAGTAGCAAGTAATAGAATTAGTCTTTTTTTCTATTTTCAGCTTGAAACACAACACCCTCAAGATGACCCGAAATCCCATACGTTTTAACGAAGACTTAGAATACTGCGCAGACCCGTGTCAAATCTACCCTATTTACACCAAGTAAGTAGGTAAGTTATTGTAGTGGTGTCTGTCAGAATTGTATCTTGTAGACATATCTCTCTTGACATATACAGGGAGGTAGTATACCACGGACTTTCCTGAAATCATGTTGTCATTTAAATCATATAAAATAGACTTGCAATCATTAGAAGCTTGTGTTAAAAAAAAATCATTCAAATAATATATTTTATTATTAGTAACAACAATATCGATTCAACATTACTGTTTAAATATTTACAATTTTAAGTGACACATGTCACTAGTTTTCTTATAGAATAGGGTTGAAACATGCTGTTTTTTAATTGATGTTTAAGAAGCTTTAACTCGAAAACGATTTAGGAATATTCACATAGTTTATTTGACAAATGTGTAGCAGTAAGGCTAACCAATACCCTGTTTGCAGGAAAATCCCTCGTTCTGTTCCACCCTGTTTATGTCAAGTTGACGCTAAATACTGGATCCTTTTACTGAACTCAAGTTTAAAAAAACGTAACGTAGCTTTCACTTTCAACAAAAAATAACGACCTTGAAATAAGTTTCACTTTCGGTATCATAAAATAACTGCTACCGTATCGGAAGCCAGGTAGCATTCATTTAAAAAATGGGTTACAAACAATGTCATGTTTTAGAAACACGTCATTTTATGAGCGTAATAAAGCATTGTGCAATTCAGAATGATGAAAAAGTATTTGTTTTTTAGCAAAAACGCTTTTAAACTTTTTTGTGACAATAAATAAATAAATAGGTAATATTACTTACTAATTCAAATGATTTCATTTTTGTTGTTTTTAGGTGGAGACATGAGACACGATTAAGTAAGAAAGGCGGATTACAACGAGGGATAATGATACGGTACACAACTGGCGAGAGGTCAATAAAGCTCAAGACAAGGGTGTCTTGTGACATATATAAATAGGTATAATGTTAGACTCTTTAATTTCACTAAGCAAGCCTAGAGTTTATGTCGATTAGTGCACACAATTTTGATGTTTAGATATAGTCCTAAGGCTTTAGTTCAGTTCGAAAAATCGTTTTAATTTTCTTAGTGTTTTAGTATTCGATAAATGGTTTGTATTTTATTTATATATTTATAATAAACTTATAGATTACTAGATTCAATGATTGCAGAAAATTGTGGACCCGTCCGTTTGAAATAGATATGAAAAATATTGCTTGTATGCGTTCTCCATATTATTATCTCTATTAAGTACACTGCTTGTAACCTGCACCACACGCGCGGCCTGACCGCACTGTTTAGACTTGTCTATAAAGCCAGGGCTTTTAGTTACCGTCCATTTATGCAGCATTCATCCCATGCCTTCAAGTAGTGTATACAACTTTTTACCTCCCCGGAGATTAGCACAGTTAAGCTGTAGTTAGTTAAAGTGAGCGTAATTTCGGTTAATTTGAACCTTCGTTTGTTGTTTTTTGACCGCAAAAGTAGGCACAAAATGTATTTCAAGGAACATGATGTTAGAATAAAATAAATTTTCTTCTAAAAACTAAGTGACCAATGTATATAAGTAAGTACATTTAGCTTGGGGCGCATTACCGGGCAAATGCCTTGAATATGCTGATGCTGAAATTAAAACGAAGAGAATTCTTAAGGGGACGAATAAATTTAGCAAAATTAAGTCTTACTGGACCTTCGAGAGAGCGATGACTTTTTGGATGGTCGGAATATTAGTTGAACTTTGAGCTCTTTAAATGGATCTAGAGTTTATGTACCAAAACAACGCTGAAAAACCGTATTAGGTCATGCATAGTTGGGGCATAGCGGTATCGATGCAAAGCGAATATAATGTAGACAAAAAAGTTGGCTTTGTTTTGTGCATTTTTTGTGAACATCTGTTATTGGCTATTGTTTTAGTTATATAAGTTTTGTATTTTTTATATTATATTGCTGTCGATGCCCCAAATAAAGTAAGTAAATAAAATTTAATAAAATGTACCTATAGTAACTATACAATTAATTATTTGCCACAAAAACTAAAACTATCTACCTACTACCTTTAATACTACTAATTTAAATTAAACCTTGTACAACCTACATGTGAAATATTATTGATGTTGTTGTGTTGGTGTTGTAGTATTTTGGATTAAATCTTAATTAATCATGTTTGAACTTTCGTAGGCTGTTTATAAGTTTAACACGCGTGTCGAAGATAAAACTAACAGAAAAAAATCTGATAAAAATTAATTACATTATTGTTTAATTGTTTTGTTTTTGGTGAACAATAAAGAATAATTGTATTGTATTGTATTGTACATTGTCAATAAATACAATGGGATTATAGTAATTTCATCGGACAAATCATTATTAAATTTAATGTAAGTACACATTATTAGGTACATTTAATATACAATTATTAATAGATATATCTGGTTATATTACATAAGGCAAGGCAGATTAGAAAAAGTATTTTTTACGGAAGTCAGCATTGGCCAATACAAGACACAAAAAAACCTAAAAAATATTAATAAAAACAACAAGTAGTCTGGGAATTACAGGGTTGGAGCTGGCACTAACGACTGTTTCCAAAGAACGAGTTGAGGCGGCTAGGAATCTGGATTCTGGGGTTAGGAAGATATGCAGTTGGCAGTCGTTGTCCAGAATACTACTTTAGACATCGATAGAGTCGCGAACGTACTTACACTACCGTCAGAAGGTTTTTTGTTTTTTAACACAATTTTTTGTTTAATTTTCATAAATTATTACGCAAACCAAACAAGGCAAAGAGATTGCAATGGGCTATTTCTCACAAGGATTGGACTTTTGCAAACTTGTTAAGAGTACTACGGACAGATGAATCAAAATTGAGTGGACAATCAATCAATGTTGATTATTTGCATATTTTGTGTTTGGTCTTAAACTTTCTTACGGTAGTGTAAATCTGTATGACCCACCACTATAAGTAGAATATTTTCAAACATTATACAAACCAGCAAAGCCCGCCACAATATCATCGATCAATTTTGAAACAATGTCAATGATACAGTAGTTGTCGTGCAGCCAAAGGGGTAGAAATAGCCCGGCATAGCATGTCTCGCCTCCATGAGCCCGGGATAAATATTGTTTAAGCCTGAAAACCTGACTGGGTTTTATCTGATGACGTACCAGGGGACGACAAGTCGTAGTGTTCTCGAAAGCGAGTCGGTTGGAGGGAGATCGAATTGTTATGGTAACACTGGCATCATGAAACGAGTGCTTGTTGATTAATAGGTAATATGTATGGTCTTATTTAAAATGTTGTCTATCTATATTAATAATTTCGTGCAGGGGTACGGTAGACCCGAACGAGACCTGTCTCAAATTGAAGAACGTATAAAAATAACGATTTCGAGTTGAACATATGTATCCCCAAAATTCGGATTGTCGCGTATTTTGCATTAAAAAGTGTTAATTTTATGACGAAAGGTCGGCCATATTGAATTCGTTGGTTGACAGCGTCGGGTTGGGTACGTTCGGAAATTGTAAACTATGTTTGCGTCCGGTCTGTTCACAGACATCAGAGAAAAGCAGACTCGCAGTATTAAGCCAAATGATTTTCCATATAGTTGTCTCTTTAATCCTTATGGTGCACCAAAATGAGTTAGAATGCGACAGATAATACAATCATTTTCGGCTGTTAACAAGTTGTCTGGATTTGCGAGCACACCAGGATGTCAAATCCCATATAAACTTAACACACCATAACGTCAGTACAGTACAATTTTCAGTTATGAAGACGGAGACACTGACAGGTGAAGACGTGTCAGATGTCACTTGTCTGTCTCTCTCAAACTTTCTGATTTGTACATTAGTGAGAATAGATCAGACGTACAAAAATCGTTCAACTTAAATGAGCGGATCTGCTTTACTCTGATATCTGTGGGTCTGTTGGCCAGGTTGCTGGGCTGCGTTCTGGGTGAGGGGCCATCGTCGCCCATTGTGTGGATTCGGCTAGCCGCGTCTGCAGCGTTTTGTTTTTGTAGTTTTCAAGCGTTCTATACACCTATCAGCCTAGCTAGCACGTTAACTTATACCGACACGTTATATGGGCGAAATGTATTAAAACGTCACATAAAACGTAACGGTATAATCTATCGTGCCAGCTAGGCTGATTGTCACAACAACCGCCTTCAAAGCGAATGTATGGGGCCTGTTACATGGTTATTATTATCACGTGATACATTCATATCACGATAAGTATCACGTGAATATTGAAGCAGAATCCATACAAATTTGAAAACTGCGATAATATTGACACCCCAGTATTGTGATAATATTAATCGTGTAAAGGACACCACTTGAATGTTTGCTGAGTCTGTCCGCCATCTTAAAGCTGCGTCTCTATTTTGTTGTGACAAACTACTAGGTGACTTATGGCTTTTAAACGTCTAGCAAAATTCTATCCCTATCTCGCTCTATCTTATAACTTAGTGGTACTGGGGGTCTACTCCGAAATCCGAACTTCGTACTGTTCCGTCCCTTTCACTCATATAGTCTATGACAGGAGAGTGAAAGGGACGGCACCATACGAAGTTCAGATTTTGAATTTCGGAGTAGACCCCCAGCTCATGCCGTTCGCCGCGCTCGGACGTTAGAGGCGCTACCACGAACCGAAAACGAAGTATCTGCCTCTCTCTCGCACATGTATATTCGAACGACAGAGAGGAAGATAGTTCGTTTTTGGTTCGTGGTAGGCCGTCAGGCGTCAACTTTAAAACGAATAGGGTATTTTACTATAAGAGAAATAAAATTCAAAATGTAATAAAAACCAGCCAAGTGCGTCGGAGTCGCACACTGAGGGTTCCAAATATACTTAATATACTTCATAATAAACATTATCACCTAATTTAAAGTTCATAGGTCGATGGGAAGTTAAAAAATTATATGTGTGACAGACAACACACGGAATGTTCTTTGACTTTCTTCGACCGTCCGCCGCGCTCAGACTAAAGTGCTACCAACCGAAAACTAAATATATATGCCTCTCTGTCGCACTTGCATATTCGAGCGCGGAGAGGGAAATACTTCGTTTTCAGATCGCGGTAGGCCCTCTGGTCTGACGGCTCCTATTCCTGGATGGTGCGCGTATCGGAATGTGAAATACCTTTGGCAAAACGGAACAAGTTGTTAAATAGCTTCCATTAATTGAAGAAAGTATTACCAACTGTTATTATTATCACGCGAAACACTGAACATTGAAACAACATCCATAGGGGCCTGTTACATGGTTGTTATTATCTCGCGATATACTCATATCACGATCCGTATCATGTGCAATGAATATTGAAGAAAAGTCCATACGATTTTGAAAACCACGATAATATTGACACACCAGTATTGTGATAATAATAAGCGTGTAACAGACCCCATACAATTTTAAAAATCGCGATAATATTCACACATAATATTGAGTGTAAAGGGCCCCACTTAAGAGAATTTGGCGGAGAATAGAGAGCTGCTACCGCAAAACGAAAACGAACGAACATCGTGTATTTCCCTCTGTGTCGCTCGATTTTGCAAGTTCGACAGAGAGGGAGATACACGAACTTCATTTGTTTTCGTTTGGGTTAGCAGCTCTGACTTCGAACCAAAAATACTGACTGGCACATCAATATTTAACAATTGCACATCTGAACTGAATTTTAATGAACGATTAGTATTTTAGCTATACAAATCAGTACTGATTACGGTGTCAAATTTTTTATGTGCCTTTAAATACTACCCTTATAAAAATGCTTAGGATTAACTTGCAAAGATACTAGCCTTTGCCCGTGACGTCGTCAGCGTAATCTTTTACTCCCTATTCCATATGTTAATCCAGACTACAGACTATATTTGTATACGAAGTTTCATCATAATCCGTTGTTGTAATGTTTTTATTTTATACATTTTTGTACACTATTTCTTTCGTCGTTTGCATAACAGTCACGAATAAATGTTTACTTTATTTATTTCACCCGAGCGAAGCCGGGCTTTCATCTAGTATTAATGTATTTTTGAGACCAGTGAACGTAAAGCTCCACTTACCTTCATACGAGTATTAGATGAACATAACATAAATAGGTGCTGATACCTAATAATTGTGCAAACTTTATTCGAATTCGTGGCTTTGCATGCCACCTGCTTAAAAAAATATGTCATTATATTGTAACAAATTTTGTTACGGATATCAAATAGGTAGATATAGATCACCTATCGCCCAAATAAAACATTTAATCAATAAATGAAAGTGCAGTTAGTTCTATCTATATCTACTTTTAACTGGGTACTTTTGCTATTTGAAGGGTCCACGAAAAGTATAAGTCCAGTCATTTTTTTTTCTCAAAATGTAGAGCTAGTAGTCAACTATTACGTGTCCTTAGTGTAATCGGCAAAAAGAAGTGACTAGACATTTTTCTGTGGACCCTTCATTTGCATTACCTCTTCTATTTCAATGATATCAAAAACACGAAATTGAAAAGTTTTTAACTATATGGCATTATAAAAAATTAAGTTTCATGCTTATCCGGTCCTCAGGTGACCGTAGGGCTGGCTCGTTCCTCGCACAGCGAATTGGCATTGCCATTCAGCGAGGCAACGCGGCCAGCCTTATGGGCACCCTATCCAGTGGCATCGATTTAGGCGAAATATGTACATATAGGTTAGGTTCAGATAATTTAAGTTAGGTTTAGTTGGTTAGTTTTGTTTGTTTGTAAATTGTATTGTGTTTGGCATTATAAATATATCATTACTATCATCATTATTAATGTATCATTATTATTTACAAGGCAAACATCAGCATCCAATAACTACCTACAAGTACACGTAGTGTAGGTTACCTACACGTGGAGTAAAAAATATCAAATTCATCACGAAGGGCCCGAGCAGAAACTATTCCCCCTTTGATACAAATTTCACGAGGAACGTTCGCGTCCTATACATTTTGCATGAACCGCCGTTTCCAAGAACGGGAGTTGTCGAACTTCACGAAATTCCCCCTCTAGACGAAACTTGAAACTATTTTTGTATTCAAGCGCTCGCTCCGAAATAAGTTTTTTAAACGTGCTCTTATCCCAACAAAAGAATTGAACAACGAGAATAGAACGTGGCGCGCAAGAAATACAAGTTTAATGTGCCTATATACTCAGGAGCATAAACCAGACGTTTTCAATTCTTATGTACAATTCTACATAAGTAATTAATATTACACCTGCCCTTTAATTATTACTAAGCAGATGTTTAGTTAAAAACACATTCCGTTTAGTATCTAAATTGTTTGCAAATAATAAACCAACATTGTTACATTGTAAAACAATAAATTTCTATTATGACAATGGCTACTTCATTGGAGACGTCTATAAATCTTGACTAGACTGCACGGTTTTTATTTTTACAAATATGGATCCTATAAATATGATCAGCGACGTTAGACCACCCACAGTCGTTTCACGATCCAAATATTTTAGGGTTCCGTTACTCCAGGGACTATTGAATAATGATAGTAGGTAAATAGGTGGTACTAGGGTGTTATTTCTAGATAGGTAATAATGACTACAGGTTGCCATCGTGTCATACAAGTACCTTGAATATACCTAAATTAAATTAATAAGTATAATTAGGTGCTTGTTTCCAAATTAAAGCTTTAATATTGCCTTCTAAAATGTACGCTTTTTAATTAAGTTAATTGTAGCGTCTGAGCAACAAACTTTCTGCCAAACTAAAATACATTTCATCCAAACAATAACAAATTCTGTTTATCCAACTCACGCTTGCCTTATGTTTGTTACAGATTGTCCAAACTCCACACATCAGTGCAACAATGTTGCATTTGGCGGACGAGTCATGTTTATACGCAGACTAACGGCCATTTCTGTCGCATTGAGCTCTTGGGCTTAATTAAATTGAAAAATTTATGAAAGCACTCGCCGTATGCATTTCGGGACTTTTGGCAAGTTTTTGGGTAGTTACTACGTTTGGAGACGCTCAATGATTGAAAAAACGCTTTGACGTTTGTAAGTACTGCAGAAATATACTTGAGCCAAGCGATCCTGAATCACGAGTGAAAACATTTCAATGTTTCTATGAATGAGTATCGATTATACCTTAATGTTTTATTATTCACATTGAGATCAGGTTTTTTTACAATATATTTAAACAGTAAAATATAAGATTAAACTACAAATGATAAAAACACCATAAAAAACGTTTCATGTCTTATTTATTAGCTATCGATTGTTGTAATTATTTGACTTAATGCTTTATAAAGTAGAACAAAATAATAATTGTTGAACATTTTTTTAATAATTGTTGAATAATTGGTATTGTAAAATTAGACATTATTCATTGAAGTGTACCTAATAGTACAAATAATGTTGAAAAAGAAAAGTGCGTGCGTGTAAAAGAAGTATTTTTTTTTTTCATTTTTGTACCTATGTATAGGAAGTGTTTGTAGTGTTTATATGTAGGTAGTGTTATTTCCTATTTTATTAAACGACATCCATATTTAAACATGACTGTAATGTATAGGTCGATTCACAATGTCTACGAAATTAATGACAGTTACATACATTTTCCACGCCAGCTCTTGTTGAATAGATAGATATGTAAAATGTACGCAACTGTTTTTTTTGCTACCACTAAGCAATTTGTATTAGTAGGAAACTACATTGCTACTTATTCCCTATTAAAGCATTTACTTTGTTCAGAGTTTTACTTCTCCTATTCTCATTAAGTCCCGCAATACTGCATCCGCAAAATATATGTAAGTATACAGGCATTCAGAGCCATCTATGCGAAGTCATCCAGAAAATATTTCGTTTGTGTCCCGGCAAATGGGCAGAGTTTAGCTGCCTTCATATATTGGCTGATATTGCTCTCGATGTTTGTATTCTGAAGTGATATCGTATATTGGCACGCGGCAATTTGCAAACATGTGTGTTCCTTGGTGATATGTTATTAGATGGAACTGGTAATGATTGATGTTGATGTTGTTTCCTTATTGAGAGAAGTGCTTGCTGTGATTATTTTGAAAGAATATACGTAAACAGTTTATGGATGAAGATATTATTTTAAGGGCGAGTTGTTTTGAATTTTACGTCAATTTTTTTGTTCGGGTCTTATATTCTGACAGTGGGTCATTGTTCATTTTAATGGTGTGCTGGATTTCTGCAATCAAAAAAGTAATTTTAAAAAGTACATGAATTTTAGTTACATATATATATTGGGCAACGGTAGTACCTATAGTATATAGTATAGCAGGCATAGTACGATTAATTGTTAATTAATAAAAAATACGAACGTAATATAAAAAATGGTTTTCGATATTTTATAAAATGATGTTAACCTAATGTTTGAACATTTATTAGGTATTATGACTCGCTTTCAAGGAAAGAGGCATTAATATGTTTCAATAAAATTATCTCGTTCAATATAACCCTTTCGGAACCGCTCCCAGAAAATGGTCCATACATAAACAGTATAAACGTCTGTCAACAGTACTAACCAAAATGATCCATACTCGTATTCTAAATAAAAAGGCAGGGCGTTAACTCAGGTGAAACCACCCATTTCAGTGACGAACTAAGCAAGCTCGAGGCAAGCGCCTAAATATTTCGTCTGACACCCATATCAGAAGCTTTCAAGTCTTGGTTAATAATCGAACTACTATATAAATAGTCATTTAGGTAAAGAATCAAATAATGACTATGAACCAAGTGAAAGTAAAAATTAAAACACCGTAGTACCTAATAGATATGTTTTGTCGATTTGTGTAAAATTTTGCTTATGTTATGCTGTTGTTTTTTTTTTCTCAAAAAAAAATATTCAAATAGCAGCTAATTTTATTAGGTTGTAAACATATTATAATTTCTTAGCATTTTTTTTAATTAGTGAATTATTTTGGCATCAAAAGTTACATGACCATTTTAAAATTTGCAAAGCTATCTAAACTACTCTCTTTCAAGGTTTTGCATATTATTCATTCATTGTTTATTACCCCATATACCTAGTAAGCTAATTGTTGAGACAAAATTAGATATAATTTTAAAGAACAGTTTATTTAGTTGACTATTAAAAGCCCCAATGAAATCACATTATTAACAACACATGAATGACAAATAGTGTTTTGCTAAGTACGCGTATAACCTAAATAATCAATTAAATAAACAGGTCTTTAAACTTTCTGTAACTGTCGCAACAATCAGCAGTTCACCTTATCCTTTAAACCAGCACAATCTGAAGCCAACGAACTTATTGAATATCGCTCAGCAAAGAAATTCCATTTTTCTCCCGTTGATCAGGGAATTTGAAACCTGGCTGGGTCCGAGTGGCCAGACGGTGGAGTGGAGGGAATAACGAACGTGCTCTGTGAACGTGTCTTGCAACTCGATAGGATAATATTGTAAACTTACAGTTATGGAGAAGTGAGCAGACAATAGTTTATAATATAAGCTTAGTTATTTGGTACACAATTTTGTAAGTACTCACGATTTTAATTGATCTGGTAAAATAGGTCATTTTTATTTCGAGTAGGCACATACACAGTTAAAACCGAAGGTTATTTACCTATCCGTTCGAATAAAATGGAAAATTATGTTATGATCAATGTATAAAAATAGTTGCCGTAAGTTACCTACTTTACTAGGTCTGTCTACGGACTAGCGGATGGGTATCGAGTGGCGGAATATGAGAAACAGCTAAACGGAATTACCATTTTGCCGATATCGTAAGTAGATAGTGACTTGCAAGTACTGTTAGAAAAGCCTCGGTAAGAATAGATTTCAGAAACGAATTTATCTATACTCATATTATAAAGCTGAAGAGTTTGTTTGTTTGAACTTGCTAATCTCAGGAACTACTGGTTCGAATTAAAAAAATCTTTTTGTGTTGGATAGTCCATTTGTCGCGGAAGGTTTGGCTATATAACATCACGCTGCGACCAATAGGAGCGGAGACGCGGTCGAAGTCACGGGAAACAGCTAGTTATAATATACAATTACCTAAAAAGGCTGGACTAACAACACAAAAAAAAACATTACAAAAAACTACCACCCACACATGAATCTATAGTTTATTCATAAACATAAATTGAACTCTGAACTCATGTGGACTTTACACTAAAATAGACTAACATTTTGCGAAATTTGAGCGCCATGTCATGTGTTGAGGAAAAGCAAGGCAATCTTGGTGGGGCTTATCCGAGGGTATGTGGACGAAATGCCACGAGACCTTATTATCATACATATGAGCCATTTCTATTCAATGCTAAGTAGGTACACTACATCTTCTTTCATAAGAGGTTAGCTTCCGATCATGTTTTTGTTTCTTAACAAATATGTTAAACACTTACAAATTAATATAAAGAACACACAAACTAATATATATATATACAGGGCGTCCCACGGCTATGCCACATGGAGGGAAAGTACCTTGAATATTGTAGATGGAACATTTTACTGAAAGAAGACATTATTTTAATTTAAAAATCAATTTAAACTGCATTCATAGATTTTTAAATAATTACATGGTTGAAACGGGAATCGAACCCTCTAAACGAGAAAAAACATACCCTGTAGCTTTATCATACCGATCGAAAGGCTTCATCATAAGGATTATTTTTTGCTAAATAACATAGTGTCGGGAATGACCGGAAAACCATGAATTTTAACATTTTTAATTCAAAATTAATCAATTTTATTTATCAAATGCTTAAAATGAGTCCCATTCTGTTGAATACAAAGTCGCACTCTTTTGATTATTTTGCTCCCTGTCGATCATGTTGTGGTGGATATTTAGAATAACACGTCTAAGTTCTGCTTGTAGCTTGTGGACACTTTCATACTAGTTCTTGTAAACTATTTTTTGTACATAACTCCATAAAAAAAATTTTTTGTCCATTTATCCCGATCCAGGAAAGTAAATTATAATAGGGATATGATGCGTACGTACTTCTCAAGTGGGTACTGATTCTTAGTACTTTAAAATGATAATGTCAGTTGTATGTCCTTACGGCAATATCAGCTTTTAATTTTTCTGAACAAAATTTTACATCAAATGTTATAATTCATGGTCTTCCTTTTATTTTTGACACTATGTTATGCAGCAAAAAATAATGCTCATGATGAAACCTTTCGATCGGCATGATAAAGCTACAGAGATTTTTTTTCTCGTGTAGCCGTATACGATATATATATATATAATTGGTACCTATACACGGGTATCTAGATGCAAATAAAAATCACCCAAGAGCATGTCGGGCCATGCTCAGTGTAGCGTTCCGTAGTTGAAAAAAACAAAAACAAGCAAAAGGGAATACTTTCGCAGCGTTTCATACGTATTCATAAGACTTTTTACGATAACTCAAAAACGGCTTAACTGATCATGTCCACTATAGTTTTCGTTGAAAGTTTTTATTAAGTTTTACGTTCATGATTTTTACATACACATTTTTTTTTCTTTTGAAGTGAAAATTTCCGAAAATATTCACTTTATCAAAAAAAATTATAAAGAACTTCATTTATTTTGAAAGACCCATCCAAAAACAGCCCACACCATAGGGTTGAAGCTAAAAAAACATTCATCCGTACTTTACGTGTAGGGGAGGTAACCTACTTTTTTTAGATTTATTTTACTCAAAATCAAAATCAAAAAAATCAAAATCAATCAATCAAAATCAAAATCAAAATCAAATATTTATTCTGCAAATAGGCCACAAGGGCACTTTTACAAGTCAAAGCGTGAATTTATACAATTAAAAAAAAAACTGACAATCTTACTTAATAATAATGATTAAAAATATATATACTGATTAACAATTATATAAAAATTAATTTACAAATATTAAGGACGTATTGAATACGATCTGTCCGAATAAACAAAAAGTACATAAAATTAATTTAATATCTCAGAGATGTATATGGTCTCTGAGCGTCCAAATACGATTAATAACAATTATTTAAAAGTCCTTAGAGATGTAAATGATCTCTAAGCGCTAAAATTAAAATAAGTAAACTTAATATTGTTAGAGATGTATAAGGTCTCTAAGCGTCAATAACAATAAAACTAATCCAGAACAGGATTATGTCTCACGTCAATCTACATACAATAAAATAACACTAGTATTAAGGTATTTACTTTGCCCTTGCAAGCATGAACAGACCGGACTCCACAAACAGCACCCGATCACGAGTATGACGCGTATCTCAGCCACTACTTTGTCAGTTTTATTAATTTATATATCTATACCAAATTGCAGCTTTCTAGCACTAACAATCACAGAGCGAAACCTCGGACAAACAGACAGACAGACATGGCGAAACTATAAGGGTTTCTAGTTGACTACGAAACCTTAAAAAGGTGAAGGAATATAATTTTTTTTGTATATGTTGGTACCTTTGATTGTTTCACTACTCGCAGGTAAATAAATAAAATCATATTTTAGAACAAGTTCTCAAAAACAATTAATTATTGGACTAAGCAGTGGGTAAAGAATATAAGATATCTTAAACTTTTCTCACGTCTAAGAGCAAATTTAGTGTCAGTATGAAAATAATTTCGAAAATGTTAGTAGAGTCGATTCAGAACAAACGTGCAGATGGAATCATAACAGTAAATAATTACGAACTGAGTAGGTACCAACTCGTGAGTGTACGTGAGTTGGTACCTCGTAATGATACAAAATTATTAATGAGACATGACCTTACAAAATGATTAATTACCCAAATACTCGTGTGGTGTGGCACATTGATTCTCTTCCTAATATAGTGAAGACAGATAATGCACCTAACTTTATCCAAATTCATATAAAAGATATGAATACCTAATATTTATTTTGTAAGAAAAAAACGAATTACCCTGATTCAAAATCAAATGGAGCTACTGAAACTTTTTTATGGTTGTGGTAAATGCGACATATTTAAACAATAGACTTTTACAACCGCGCTACCGACTGTTATCAAAAACACCCAAATGTCTTTATTACTTGTCAACTATTTAGTGGCTATAAAACTAAACATCCTTGTAAATTGGTGTATAAGAAATAAAACTGTAAAACCGATAGTAAAATATCACTGAGTAGTTTTATTGATATCTAATCAATTGATGTTAGCTCTGCTGGTGAGATCGTTAAATTTATGTTTTTATTGCACTGCTAATTTTCAATATTTACTTTGACTGTGGTGAGAAATATTTTAAAGATAATATATATTTAAACAGCTTTTAGGTGCAATTTATGAAACCTTATACAGTCGACTACTAAGATGTGTATCCACTTTTTCGCCTTATTGCATTTTAATAAGGTCCAAAAGTGTATACATCTCTTTGTAGTCGACTGTACCTATTTGCTGATTACTAGACGGACTCCATAAAAGCACACACACAAGACAAATACTTCTACGCTTTTAAAATATGTATAAAAAGTTAGTCTAACCAATTTAGATTACGACCTCTAGTGGCTTTAAAACCAGCCAGCTACCTCATTCGATCCGAGCGCGAATATGCGGCGCGACCATAGATTGCGCCATCAGCTTCAAATTTGAAATTGGAACGAATAGAAGCCTCGGTAACGGCCCAAGTTAGATGAGAGGGGGAGGGGGGCACATTCTATTGGGTTGGAACTTGATCTTAGTCCCGTCTACGGTCACTTTAGAATGGGGTGTAAAAAAGATGGTTTGCTTCTAATATGGCGTTGGGTGAACTGATGAGTTATGATTGTTATGAATTAAGTTATGTAACTGAAAATAATTTCATGTAAGGAAAATAATTAAAAGTAATTAGTTATGTTGTAGCTTTATCTTAAACGAATTTAGCTGTCTTATCTTTTTAAGGATTAGTAACGACGGAATGGTGATTTTTATTTTTTTAACAAATATCCAAATACCTATAAGAGAACTAAACATTTTTCGAAGTATATAAATAATAATGCAAACAATTTTTAGCCACCTTCATCTATATTAATAATTCCGTGCAGGGGTACGGTAGACCCGAACGAAACCTGTCTCAAATTGAAGAACGTATAAAAATAACGGTTTTGAGTTGAACATATGTATCCGCAAAATTCGGATTGTCGCGTATTTTGCATTTAAAAGTGTTAATTTGATGACAAAACGTCGGCCATATTGCCCACAGACTATATTGCCATATTAAATTTGTTGGTTGACAGTGTCGGCTACGTTCGAAAATCGTGAACTATTTTTGCGTCCGGTATTGTTGGCCGGTTGCTGGGCTGCGTTCTGGGTGGTGGGCCATCGTCGCACATTGTGTAGATCCGGCAAGTCGCTTCTGCAGGGTTTTGTTTTTGTGGTTTTCAAGCGTTCCATACACATATCAGATTGTCACAATAACCGGCTTCAAAGCGAATGTATGGGGCCTGTTACATGGTTATTAGTATCACGTGATACGTTCATATCACGATACGTGTCACGTGAATATTGAAGAAAACAGAAACTATACAAATTTTAAAACTGTGATAATATTGACTCCCCAGTATTGTGATAATATTAATCGTGTAAAGGACACCACTAGAATGTTTGCTGAGTCTGTCCGCCATCTTAAAGCTGCATCTCTATTTTGTTGTGACAAACTACAATGTGACTTATGGCCTTTAAACGTCTAGCAAAATTCTATCCCTATCTAAACTTTGAAACGAATAGGGTATTTTATTATATGAGAAATAAAATTCAAAATGTGAGAAAAACCGGCCAAGTGCGTCGGACTCGCGCACCGAGGGTTCTTTACAACTAAAAAACAAATGTGATTTATCAATATATTGGTATTTTTGGTAAAATATACGTCATACTAAACATTATCACCTAATTTCAAGTTCAGTTAAAAAAATATATGTGTGACAGACGACACACGGAATGTTATTTGACTTTCTTTGACCGACCGCCGCGCTCGGACTGAAGTGCTACTGGGAACCGAAAACGGAATACATGCCTCTCTGTCGCACTTGCATATTCGAACGCGGAGAGGGAAATACTTCGTTTTCAGATCGCGGTAGGTCCTCTGGTCGGACGGCTCCTATTCCTGGATGGTGCGCGTATCGGAATGCAAAATACCTTTGGCGAAATTAACGGAACAAGTTGCTAAATAAGTTCCATTAATTGAAGAAAATATTACCAACTGTTATTATTATCACGCGAAATACTCATATCACGATCGTATCACGTGAATATTGATGAATATTGAAGCAACATCCCTACAATTTTGAAAACCGCGATAATATTGACACATAATCTTGAGTGTAAAGGGCCCCACTGAATAGAATTTGGCGGAGAATAGAGAGCTGTTACCGCGAAACGAAAACGAACGAACATCGTGTATTTATTTCCCTCTGTGTCGCTCGAATTTGCAAATGCGACAGAGGGAGATACACGAACTTCATACGTTTTCGTTCGCGGTAGCAGCTCTGACTTCGCACCATACTGATTACGGTGTCAAATTTTTTATGTGCCTTTAAATACTAGCCTTATAAAAATACTTAGGATTAACTTAAAAAGATAGAACTAGCCTTTGCCCGTGACTTCGTCAGCGTAATCTTTTACTCCCTATTTCATATGTTAATCCACACTACAAACTATATTTGTATACGAAGTTTCATCATAATCCGTTGTTGTAATGTTTTTTATTTTATACATTTTTGTACACTATTTCTTTCGTCGTTTGCATATCTGTCACGAATAAATGTTTTCTTTATTTCTTTGTTATTTATTTCACCCGAGCGAAGCCGGGCTTTCATCTAGTGCATTTATATTTGACAACTGTTTATTTTGCTCCATATAGAGCGCAACCGAGGCTTGCACCCACGATTTTCTTTAAATTTTGGTAATTAAATGAATGTAATACTGGTTCAGAAACTCCCAAAAAAACCTAAGTGGTCCTACGAAGTATAATTGAATAAAGACATTACAACAAACGCTGCTGTCTAACGGAGAGACGAAAAACTTATCGCATAGCATTTAATTGGTAATAGGTAAGTACTCTACTAGGTAAATAGAATCTAAACTAAATAATCCCAAATCAAGTTATTATACAATCCCAATAAAAATCTATAAAACATATGAGTGTTAATCAATCGTGTCTATCTGTGAAGTCCGCCATTTTACGACTATTCAAAATAATCATGATTTATGGCAAGCAATTAGTTAATTAAGTAACTACTTAACATTCTTTACAGTCTGCGTGCGAGTTGCTCTCGACGCTAATAACACCGTAAACACACCATTAAAATGATTTATTGGTCGACAGATAAGTTTAACGTGCCTACAAAAAACTTAAATATGAAAATTTACTTGGTGATTTCTTATTGGAATTTTAGTTCTCATATGTTAAGTATAATTGTTTCTAGTTAGGAATTTTCTAAATAACCGTGCTGAGAACTAAGTTTTTTTTTTGTTTGAATCCCCAAAATTTACTTAATACCTAATTTGAATATAATGAATAAAATTTGTATAACCTTAGGTTTGAATTATTTTCTTGACTTTACATGGCGGGATAGAAATGAGTATTAGAGTTCATCACCGCTACCAGTATTCTTAAATAGCGATGATATACCTTAACATATTAGGAGGGTCTCCTTACAAAATGTAAATAAAACATTAAAATAAAAATACTCTCAAAATGAAACGAAAACATTTGTATGTACATACAAAAACAAGATACGCTATCCACATTTAAGCTCAGTCGCTCGCTAGTTCCATCAAAAGATCTCGCAAGAAAACTAATTTAAAACTTTCTCGCAGCACACCAGCGCCAAATGCCCGAAGTTCGGTCGCTTCGGCCGAGATACGAACCTTCGGGACAGCGCCACCGCGCGGCGGACGGCTGAAGCTTTTCAATTGCTCTTTTTACGAGCTCGTGCGTGCAAGCCTTACGCACACTACCACCTCGGCGATAAAACTTGTGCGTGTGGTGAATCTTTAAGTGTGTTAGTGAAGACTCGTTTTATGTACAAATTGTACTATTGTTGCACGTCCTATGTTATCTATTGGTTAGATAGCTTTGGTTAACGTAACGTCACGCGTGCACATGTTACGCGTGATAAGGAATAGCACTCACCGAATGCGTTTCACACGTGGTCGCTGACATCTGGACGCTTCGGGACACGTGTAGTTTCGGGGGCATACCGACACAAGAGGGCACATTTAATTTAATTAAAACTGCAAAGACGTGTTGGCCTGAGCGAGGTTTTCAAATAACTGTGATATACGGCGTGAATGCAAAAACTAGCCACGTAGAAATGTGGAGCGATACTGCGTAGGCCATTGTTTAGTTTGCCAATTTATACGGGTCGGTTACACTAGCGACTTTTATTGATGCATTACCGATAAAAACTGGCCATAATACGTTTTATAGGCAGATTTTAATGGCGATATGTGGAGAACTGATTTACACTTTGCTCACTAGGTTATGAGGACTTTTGATTAGAGACTACCCGTTTTTTTTTATAAAAAGGAGATGCATTCCAAAAAAAGATCTACAAACACTAGCTTCCACGAGAGCCTGTGGTACAGTTGTGTCAAATCACTGCTAGGAACCATAGACGCATTGAATTTAGAAAAATCTAATTATAAAAACCTAACCTCCTGCTTATTTCATAACGGTGACATACACTGAATAGCCAGCTACCGACTTCAAAATACAAGACAAAGATCCTCTCTGCACTAGAATCAACTGTCAACAAACCAAATTAACTCTATCACATTGAATCCTGATTCGATATTCCATCGACTTTCAATCGAGATCTTTTGATTAACGTTTTCTTAACAACAATGGAGTTCCTTATCAATGCTTTATCGGGGTTAATACGCGTAGAGAGCCGTTATCAGCAACCTATTCCATTTCTTTATCGAAGTTGCGTTTGAAAATTCGTTATTGTGTTTTTTATATGGCCTGTGAAGTGTAAGAGTTATCACAATAAGGGCTAGAAAAGATTCAGCACAACAGGGATCTATATAGTACAGAAACGGATGTTCAATAGCAAAGATATAAAAAAGAAACGTTGGCTAAACAATCGCCAAATTGAGACTCAAATATTCTGAAGATCTATAATAAAGTTTCCAAGGTGTCTGTGAGACTTCTTTTGGCTAGATCATCGTCATACAGATTTTTCTATTTCATATTCAATCATAATCATATTCAATCAATAAAATATTTTTATTGTTTCTTCATATACCTAACACATTGAAAAAGGTAGTACAACAAATATTTTCATTTGACTCATAGTTAAATTTGAAAAAAATAACTGTTATATTCGTATTCCTCTAAAGCAAACGACCTCCTTCCCCAGCTGATCGCCGCCGTTAAATGTTTACTGCCTATGACGTCATATTTTTTTCCGAAACTGATTTATAACCAGTCTTAAACCTCCACAATAACTGTGCCGATTGTTTAACAGCTAACCGCAATAGGCCAAACCTTCAAACCCTTTACAAGTGACGGGTATCCAGCTTTTTGCTCCAGTTTGCTTTGTCATTTAAAATTTGAGTCCAGGAAACCGTTTGTTATGCAATCATATGCAAAAAAGGGTTGGAATTTTTGACTTATCGACAAAAGTTTGCGGACCATTTTAGGGTAATTACAGCTTGCCATTGTCAATGATGAACAATACCTCGCAACAGTTTTAAATTTGTTTAAAAGGATCAATATGCAAGTGGACATACCATGAAGTCGTCCCAAGCACTACGGGATATAACATTTTAGGAATATTACCGTATAGTTACTTAAATATTACCAATCAACTTAGGTCAGGTCAACGAACCGCCTTGCAGTCTCGTTAAAATAGTCATGCCTTGAACAGCTACCTAATAATGAAACAATAAGACTTCTATAGGAACCAGAATATATCACTCATACTCATACTTATTTTATAAATAAAATATAAAATTTTACATTTCAAAAAAAATTATGTACGTCGTAGGTAAAATTACAAAAATCATTATAAATAAAATAGAATAATATGAAACAAAGTCAGCATTAAAATGTGTATCAATACACTGTATAACCTGTCTTTTTCACCTGAATAAAAAAAGTTGGGCATGAAAAATAATACAAAATACGAATCGCTGAAATAATCTTGTGTTCCTCTAACAGAAATATAGATACCCGTAAACCTTGAAGTAATATTATTTCCGAGGCGATGAACAAAATGTAAATTGCGTAACCACGAAGAATAAAAAAGGAAAACAAAAGAACGTTTTTGTTCTTCCTCCAACGATAAAAATACCCGATGATGCCCGAGTATTTCTGACAAGGGCTACAATTAGGTACAATCACAGGAAAGGAAACGTCTCCAGCGGGAACTACTTCCATATAATTGGCCGTAAAACTGTAATGAGGCGGATTTACGGCGAAAGAACAGCAATGGTAATAAGTAAAAGTACATAATATTAACCGCGATTTTGTATAGATAAATGTAGGTACCTAGTCATGTAGTTTTTTGGACCAAATACTTGTGTTTTGAGAATCTGGAAGTTAATTATTTTATTTTACGCTGAAAAAAAGTGTATTCGCATCCATATTTTCGCATAATTCCCTGTAAAGCAACTATTTAATTTCTGCAATTTAAATCTTAACAACGCGTTAAGATTAATAACGCTTTACGGAATTTTATACCGTATTCTGCTCATAAGTATAGTAAATTATAAAACTCACGCCTATATTCCCAAAAGGTGTAGGCAGAGCAAATGAAAAGAAGTACTTTATTATTAGAACTATAAAAGGAGAAAATAATAACTAAATATTGTTGCAGGCAGTATCTATATATTCATCGCATAACCCACGGAGATGTTCATCTAGTAAATGAATAAAAAAAATGGTATTTTATGCAATCGTTATCCGGGGGCACGGTAGTGCCCCCGCCAAGACAATCTAAGCGAAGCGGCAAGGGCACTACCTACCTTTTCTCGAAGCGCTTCAGCGTTTGTTGTTTTCTGTTTTACGAACGAACGTTACATCTCATAACTTGGGTTTGGATTATACCAGAGAAACAGAATTCTCGGGACACGATGTCAATAGTGGACTCAGTAAACATATAGTTTCAATTGCATAGCTGTTTAGATTTTCTGACTCACTCAATGACTGACAGAAATCCATGGGCCCAAACCAAAGACCTAAATAGCAAAATAGAAAAATACATTTATGAGGATTTTAGCTAAATCACCCCCCCCCCCCCCCACCCTTTAAATTAGGAAATGAAAGTTTGTATGGGATTGAAAAATTTTTTTTGTTATAAGCAACTTACATAAAGAAGTGAAATCCGAAAAAAAAAACATGTAAACTTTGCCAAGACTAGACCATATGACTCACACAGTTAAAAAGTAATCAGATCTCAGTGTAGAGCCCATCTTCTAACTCTACACGCCCTAATTTTACAAAATCAAAGTATGTGGCTTGGCTGTTTCGTTACTACAAGAACCATTTGTATAACAGAAAAGTAATGAACAGTGAATAAATTATTCCCCTTACGCCTCTGTAACGGTATCGTAATGGCCAAGCCACATATTTTGACTAAGGTGTAGAGTCTGTGAGGTTAGGGCTTGTAGAGTTAGGCCATTGCAGCCATATAGTCTCGTCGTGGGAACATTTTACATGAAAATGTTTTTGGTATGCTTTCTTAATAATGAATGCTTTCTTAATAATGAATGCTTTCTTAGGTGGGTACCGCGTTTACACCACGAGGCTTGCAGAGTGGTTTAAGTAAAGTACAAGACTTAAAAGCTAATTATGTAACTATTGTACGTTACAATACTTCTTCTATGAGTCAATCGAAATTAATTAAACAAACCGAAATAATTAAACAAACTACCTGCGGAAACGAAGTGCAGGCCTAACGGGTCAATAATCAATGACATCTCTTGGCGCGCGATTGATACGATACGTGATAGGCACATTTCATTATAGTTCACTAACAGCGATACATGATTGGTCAATTTCATTATAGTTCGCTAAAATGTTGTTTTAGAGTTCCATAGAGAAAAAGTATTTGATTATAGTTTGGTCTATTTAAACATTAAATGAAAGTTGACAAGAAGAATAGTACCTACATTATTGCCTAGGGTCGGAAAGTAAGAGATTGCCTGGCGATGTCTTTGTCCGACAAAGAGATCGAGCTCAGGCAATCCCGGTTTCCGCCAAGGTAAATATAGACATAGTGCTTTTTCAAACAATGTGAAGAAATAACACAAAAATTGCAAAAAAACATTTGGTGACGTACCTAACAACGCGGTGATATTTTGACTTTCCTTCACAGTTTTCTTTTCACTTCACATGACTTCATTCAAAGGCGATATTATTTTCTTCTTTTTGGTTTTTAAATTAATAAGAACACACCTAGTTAATTTCATTTTCATATCCACCATCCACCATATCAGCCCTAGGACGTCCACTGCTGGACATAGGCCTCCCCCAATTTCATGGGGGGTAAATGCCATAATCGCAACGCTTGGCATGCGGGATGGCGATCGCACTATCTCCACCGCACTCTAGGAATGCTGCTGCCCATTCCCCGGTGGTCTTGGTCGTAGTTTTAGGACATACCCGGGTCCAATACCCGGGGTCGGGATTTTCATATATGAAGTTGGAATTGGAATTAAACTTTTAATTTATTTTTCATAGGATCATAGACAATGAAGATCAAAAAAAAATTGCACACCCCAGAGAACTAGGGTTGCAGGCGATTTTCCTTGGCTGAGTGCCATTTTTCTTTAGTCGATTTGATTTAATATGGCGATGACAGAATCTTTAAAAGTTTAACGCAGCGGGAAATAAATGGTTTTGGTAGGATTATTATACTCAGAGCAATACTGTTAATAACGTCTTATAATAATAACGTTTTAGGTGGATTAAAATTAGGCACATCGCGTGTTCGTTTTTCAAACAAAATATGACCTTTTTCCGAGCATGTTAGAGAAAACACTATTAGTCTAGTCTAGTCTTATACTGGTAGTCAATTGGGCGTTGCAGTAGCCTAATCCTTAGATTACTTATTCTGTTCCTGTAGGCCAATTCTCGGATCATTCGAAAATAGTTCGAGAGGTAATATGGATTTTAGACCAGAGTTATACAATCTATTTTCACTTCGATTGCGAGAAAATAAATGAACAACAAGTATCCTCCCAATTCCACACCGAACCGAAATCTATAATTTGGCGGCAATGGTGGTATGTTTTTTTAAGATGCTTTGACACAGTCACATACAAAATATAGACACGCTTTGATTAGATAAAGACACCGCGAATAAACGCCACTGGCCTGTCATTGAGCGCTGCAAAGCCTTGCACAAACGATGGAATCACATCTATATTAATAATTTCGTGCAGGGGTACGGTAGACCCGAACGATACCTGTCTCAAATTGAAGAACGTATAAAAATAACGATTTTTGAGTTGAACATATGTATCCGCAAAATTCGGATTGTCGCGTATTTTGCATTAAAAAGTGTTAATTTTATGATAAAAAGTCGGCCATATTAAATTCGTTGGTTGACAGCGTCGGGTTGGGTACGTTCGGAAATTGTAAACTATGTTTGCGTCCGGTGTGATGGCCGGGTTGCTGGGCTGCGTTCTGGGTGATGGGGCATCATCACCCATTGTGTCGATTCGGCTAGCCGCGTCTGCAGCGTTTTGTTTTTGTAGTTTTCAAGCGTTCTATACACCTATCAGCCTAGCTAGCACGATAACTTATACCGTCACGTTATATGGGCGAAATGTATTAAAACGTCACATAAAACGTAACGGTATAATCTATCGTGCTAGCTAGGCTGATTGTCACAACAACCGCCTTCGAAGCGAATGTATGGGGCCTGTTACATGGTTATTATTATCACGTGATACATTCATATCACGATAAGTATCACGTGAATATTGAAGCAGAATCCATACAAAATTGAAAACTGCGAAAATATTGACACCCCAGTATTGTGATAATATTAATCGTGTAAAGGACACCACTTGAATGTTTGAAGAGTCTGTCCGCCATCTTAAAACTACTAGGTGACTTATGGCTTTTAAACGTCTAGCAAAATTCTATCCCTATCTCGCTCTATCTTATAACTTAGTGGTACTGGGGGTCTACTCCGAAATTCGAAATCCGAACTTCGTATGGTGCCGTCCCTTTCACTCATATAGTCTATGACAGGAGAGTGAAAGGGACGGCACCATACGAAGTTAGGATTTTGAATTTCGGAGAAGACCCCCAGCTCATGCCGTTCGCCGCGCTCGGACGTTAGAGGCGCTACCGTGAACCGAATACGAAGTATTTGCCTCTCTCTCGCACATGTATATTCGAACGACAGAGAGGAAGATAGTTCGTTTTGGTTCGCGGTAGGCCTTCAGGCGTTAACTTTAAAACGAATAGGGTATTTTACTATAAGAGAAATAAAATTCAAAATGTAATAAAAACCAGCCAAGTGCGTCGGAGTCGCACACTGAGGGTTCCGAACAACTAAAAACAAATGTGATTTATCAATACATTGATATTTTGGTAAAATATACTTCATAATAAACATTATTACCTAATTTAAAGTTCATAGGTCGATGGGAAGCTAAAAAATTATGTGTGTCAGACAACACACGGAATGTTCTTTGACTTTCTTCGACCGTCCGCCGCGCTCGGACTAAAGTGCTACCAACCGAAAACTAAATATATATGCCTTTCTGCCGCACTTGCATATTCGAGCGCGGAGAGGGAAATACTTCGTTTTCAGATCGCGGTAGGCCCTCTGGTCTGACGGCTTCTATTCCTGGTTATGGTGCGCGTATCGGAATGTGAAATACCTTTGGCAAAACGGAACAAGTTGTTAAATAGCTTCCATTAATTGGAGAAAATATTACCAACTGTTATTATTATCACGCGAAATACTGAATATTGAAGCAACATCCATAGGGGCCTGTTACATGGCTATTATTATCACGCGATATACTCATATCACGATCCGTATCACGTGCAATGAATATTGAAGAAAAATCCATAAAATTTTGAAAACCACGATAATATTGACACACCAGTATTGTGATAAAATTAAGCGTTTAACAGACCCCATACAATTTTAAAAATCGCGATAATATTGACACATAATATTGAGTGTAAAGGGCCCCACTTAATAGAATTTGGCGGAGAATAGAGAGCTGCTACCGCGAAACGAAAACGAACGAACATCGTGTATTTCCCTCTCTCGATTTTGCATGTTTGACAGAGAGGGAGATACACGAACTTCATTTGTTTTCGTTCGCGTTAGCAGCTCTGACTTCGCACCAAAAATACTGACTGGCACATCAATATTTAGCAATTGCACATCTGAACTGAATGATAGATTAGTATTTTAGCTATACAAATCAGTACCGATTACGGTGTAAAAAAAATTATGTGCCTTTAAATACTACCCTTATAAAAATGCTTAGGATTAACTTGCAAACATACTAACTTTTGCCCGTGACGTCGTCAGCGTAATCTTTTACTCCCTATTCCATATGTTAATCCAGACTACAGACTATATTTCTATACGAAGTTTCATCATAATCCGTTGTTGTAACGTTTTTATGTTATACATTTTTGTATTTTTTATTTTTTTTTATTTTATAAATGTTTACTTTATTTCTTTCTTATTTATTTCACCCTAGCGAAGCCGGGCTTTCATCTAGTTTTTAAAAATTTTGAAATATGAACGAGAAAATATTAAAGTTTTGACTAATGGATTCTGTTTCCTAGTTGGTCGATTTCAGTGTAGCTGTTTTCTGGTTGGTTGATATCAAACACAACGGTTTTTTAATAATTAAATTGGTGTATTGTGATTGGTTGATTTTAATACGGTGTAGTGTTTTGATTGGTCAAATTAAAATGTTTTATAAATCATAAATAATATGTATAGGTACATATTTTCCCTAGGGGCTAAATGTTCTTACTCTATTACTGTGTTACATGTTGCTCTTTAGCGATAAGGCCTCCAATTGTTTACCGTTAATTTATTATTAATTACTGTTATTGTTTTTTTTGGTGAAAAATAAAGAATTTTTGAATTGTACTGTACTTACTCCTTACTTTAGCCCCGCTTGATTAGCCTAATACAAGACACTTTTTTAGCATGAGAATTGAAATATATAAGTGTTTGCACGGTCATATAGTTACGTAAAACGCAGCTATCTACGACTACTCTCAATATTTGTAAGCTATTTTCCGCCATTCCGGCACTGACAGATGTAGGTAACGTCAAAAGTTAGTTATACCTAATATTATAAAATCACCTCGATCGCTACCGATCACTCATTGCATCTCGAACGCTGTGCGTAAGGACATATCTTGTGTGTGAGATTTCGAGATTACAGAAATCGGTTTTCTTTTTGCATCCGCCTTTTTTTCGAGATATCTCTATTCTCTAACCAAAATAATCGAAATGATGTCTAATATTTACACAACAATTCGACCGTCCCTAGAACTAGCCTCCTGAAACTTCCAGCGTAATTAACAAGTGTAACTTGTAAGTAAACAATCGGCTATAAGTACCTACCTACTGCCTATCCAACTATCTACCATAGGTAGGAATCAAAGGTTTTTATTGTCTAGTTACGAAGATCGTTAGCCCTGTTTGTTGATAATCGTGAGATCCACATGTAAAAGAGGAACAACTACGTGCGGTGCGAGTAGTCAACTGCTTTTACCATTTACAATTCTATTGACGCCTTAAAGGAAGTTTGTATTCAAGTGTGTATGTATCGATTTCACATAGTTTTGTACGTAATGCACCATTATTGCCACGGTTCTGGCCGTTACCTTAAGTGATCGGCCGGCTTCCCGCACGGCGGCGGCCATTAGGCGACGCCCGTACGAGACATTTCTGCTCTAAAATAGAACCAAATCGGTAATGAGGACTAATGATGCTGATTTATAACTTACAGAGAAAGAACATCGCTGGTGACGACGTCTCTCTAGCGTATTTCTTGGGATGAAGCTATTCAGAGACGCTGAAGTTGATACTTTGAAGTGTGTAACTCAGATCATCTTGATGATGCTAGTCAAGATATAATTATTACTATAGGCTAACTATCTCTGTAATAATTGCCTTGGTAGAAGATTTGTCAAAGACAACCAAAACTGACCATATGTAGAAGTTTTTAAATTCTAAACATGTTTTCTTATAATTTGAATGGGCTTTAGGTATATAAAGTCCATCCAAAGTTTCCGTTAATCAATCACTCCACTCACAGATCAAAAGCATTTTTCCGCGAGCAATCCATTCGTTCTTTAGGCACGCTGTACCTACCCTTGCGGTCATTTATATACTACAACATCATCTACCCACATACAGCCGATATAAAAAAAACGTAAAAGTGGTTAAAATAATCGCTCTTATCCTTACGTGTATTAGGGTTGTGTTTTATTTTAAAGCAATACAAGTGAGGTCGACTGTACTCATCGTAGATACATAAATCATGCACTCGTTACAATTTACGAGCTCAGTCAGCCGTAGTGCATGGCGCGATTGGAGCTTTACTATAGGCCGGGTACACATTGACGGCTGTGAGCGATTTAGAGGTTTGGCTATTTTAAAATTATTGAACGCGTCAAGAACGCGCTTTTAAAGGTGGAGACAGGCAATCCTGCACAAGCGGTACAAAACTATATAGTCTTATTGAGCTTACTATGGAACTAGTTAGATTTGTGTAAAAAAATTGTCCTCTAATATTTACTTATTTATTTATTTTATTTATATACGTACCTATTAAATATAAGGTTGATTTTTAATAACTTAAGGATAAGATGGACAGAACGAGTACCCAACGAAGCCGTCCTAAATTGAGTAAAGGAAATGAGAAACTTAATAAGCACAATCAAAACCAGAAGAGGAAAAATTATCGGTCACCTACTACGACACGACAACTTCATTAGAAATACTATAGAAAGAAAAATAAATGGAAAAAGAGGAAGGGGAGGACCGGGGAAAATTTGTATGAACCAGATAAAGGAGGATGGGGGTTGTGTCGTATGTACCAGAACGTCACGTCAAGAAGCTGGTATTAGGACCGGCAGACATAGAGAGAACAGAGAACTGCACCGACATGAGCCCAGCTCTTAAGATAATAACGATTAATTACTTACCTACTACATCTAAACACGCAGTGTCCAGACAAGTTTAAAGAAAAAGGAACGGCAGACGCAGTAGCCGTGTGTAATTTATTTATTTATTTATTTATTTATTTGATAAAAACGTTTACATGACATTACAGAGTATAACCAATGCGTCACGAAACTTAGACTAACAAATTATCTTTTACAATACATAATAGGTAACAGAAACAAATACATTACATTGGAACAGTTGAGCACCTAGCATCCATCACCTCACAGAATCTCAAGCATTCACTACACACTGCCGTCCATCGCCACGCAAACAAGTCGCATTCAGGTGTCGATGCCAGGAGTGCATTGAGTTGTTGCAGGACGCGGGGCAGCGGCGAGTTCCTGCACGACACGGTGCGCGCCGGCGGCACGGCCAGCAGGTCGCGTCGTCGTGGCCTGAGGGGTATCCTAGGGACATCCGGGAGAAACAGTCGCACGAGACGCTCCACAAGTTCGGGACAATCCGACTCACCACGTAAGACTCGACAAGCTGTGATCACAAGTTGATAATTCCGCCTGACCTCTAAGGAGTTGTATCCAAGGGAACCGAGAAGATACTTTGTTGGGTACAGATATGGGTAGGTGGACGAAGTCTCCAGCTTACACCTTACTAAGGCATTATAAACCATTTTTATGGCCACCGGGTCACGAAAATTACGGAGGTTTCGGATTACGAAACCCAGTCTCCGAAAGCAGCTCGTAGCGAGGGAAGAAATATGCTCGTGAAAAGTGAGCCGCGTATCGAAAACTACGCCCAGATCCTTGACGGAGAAGACACGATTTATCGGCTCTGACCCCAGCATGTATTGGGCATATATGGGGGTACGAGAGCGGCTAAATGAACACACACAACACTTGGCTGGGTTGAAATGAAGTTTGTTCTCCATACTCCACCGAAGCACCAAGTCGATGTCCTTTTGTAACGTATCGCAATCGGCTCTTTGCTCTATCCCGTATACTAACTTCAGATCATCAGCACACAAGAGACACTGAGCCGCTCGAAGAACCGATTTGAGATCGTTGAAAATTATACCGAATAACAAGGGCCCTAAAATGGAGCCCTGACTGACGCCAGACCGGGTATGGTAGGGCGCCGAGACAAAACATCCATGTCGGACGAACTGCTGCCGATCGCGCAGATAGTTGGCAAAAAAAGTTAGTAACTTGGGAGAGAAACCAATTTCATCAAATTTCCTAAGCAGCACATCGTTATCTACGCGATCGAAAGCCTTCGCGAAATCGAAATAAAGGACATCGACTTGAATACCTCTATCAAGATGCATAGCAATGTTGTCCGTTAGTATTAACAAATTCGCGTTTACCGAGCGGCTAGGCCGAAAGCCATGCTGAGCGTCACTCAAAAAGGGCCGCACCTGAGAGGATAGAGTCCGGTGAAGTATGGCTTCAAACAGCTTGCCAAGGGTGGGAAGAACGGCTATGGGTCTATAATTTTCAACGATAGTAGTGCCACTCGACTTCGGGATCGGTCTAACTCTATACACCTTCCAACTTCGAGGATATGACCCGGAAGAGAGCGCCATGTTAAAAATATATTGTATCGGGATCTTTAGAAACTCCATACAACCCTTTACAATATACGCCGGCAAGTTATCGGGTCCAACGGAACCATTGGCCTTTAGGCGCCTTATACCAGCTTCAACCTCCTGTAATGTTATCGATTTGATGTCAATACAGTTGACGCTAGGCTTCTGATCAGTATTTCTCGACAAGTTCGGATCAAGAAGAGGAATGTCAGGTAGAAAAACTTCGGAGAAATAGTTAGCAAAAACGCTAGCCACCTCCCTACCGACAAATTGTTCGTCCTTAAACTTTACCTGGGAAACAAAACCACCATTTGTCTTGAGATTGCCTATGTGCTGCCAAAAAGCGCGGGGATTAACTTTAACTGTACTTTGGATTCGCCCAATGTAGCTATCGTAAGCAGTTGCCAAACGCTCCTTCACTTTTGACCTCAACACAGCAAACTTTTTGTAGACGTCTTTATCCCGTGTAGCCTTCCATTCCCGATGCAAATTACTTTTCTGTTTGATATCACCGATGAGGTCTGCCGTGAACCACACAGGATATCGTCTACTCGAACTGGAAGGTCGTTTCCGCTTAGGTACGCAGAGGTCAAAAGTACCATATAATATTTTGTAAAATGTGTCCACAGCGATGTCGACATCGCCAGCACTAAGAACCTCCTGCCAACTTATATCAGAGACTAGTTTATACATAAGTTCAAAATTAGTCTTAGTAAAGTTCCAGTCCCGACGTATGTCCACATTGCTGGGATCTAGACGCTCCGCAGCTGGTCGCCGCGCACTGCTTCCCACGGGAACCGAAATCTCCAAAGGTGGATGGTAGGCATCAGATCTCGGGACCAATCCCTCGACCTCCATCTCTGATACCACAGCAGCAGTGACGCGCTCCGACACCAACACGACATCTAGCTTACTCCCGTGTGCATTCGTCACTTCGTTCATCTCATTCAAACCACAAACAGATAAGAAGATAAAAATTAATATACGTGTTAATTTTGACCCCTTCACAGCTTGAAACCTATTTAACATACATACATGAAATTTAGAACATTTATTAAAACCCCTAAGCTTGTCTAGAATCCAAAATTTCATAAATGGAGCGAAATCAATTATTGATACATTTAAAAAGAAACCGGCAATTTTATGATTGACCAACTTACTCATAGATCAAAAACCTTAACCCACTTTCAAATGACCTAGAAAGTTGAAATTTGGCGTCCAGATGGGTAATTGTGCATGTGCCAAGAAAAAAAACAGAAAAGAAAAGAACATTCATCTGGAAATCAAAAATTGGGCCAAGTTCGTAAAAAAAGATTTAAAAATACATTTTGTATTTAGGTGTCTACAACTCAGCTAAAAGTAGTTTATGATATCCCTATCACCAAAACAAAAATGTGACCAAATAGGCCAAAATCTCATGTTCCACCAAAAGGAGTGGTATCTGAAAAGGTGCCAAGTTTGGCACTCTATTGTTTAGGTACAGTAAAACCAATTTATTGCGGATTATGTTATGCATATTGAGCTTTAACTTGGCAGTTTTTTTAAATATCCAAAAGTTTTCATGGTATTATATTAGAACATACTGCATAGAAAACCGCTAAGTTAGGGCTTTAAATGCAATAAGCCACAAAAAAATGGTTTTATTGTAAACAATTAACAAAAAAACCAAACAGTGTGCCAGACTAGGCACCATTTCAGATACCCTCATTTTGGTGGAACATGAGAACTTGGCTTATTTTATCAAATTTATGTTTTGGTGGGATGATTAGTTACACTTACACCATCACCAACCTACGCTAGATGTAGATGAAAAAGCAAATTAAATATGGAGTATGGAGCCTCAAAAAATTGATTGGTACCATTTTAGAGCACTGGTTCCCAACCAGCGGTCCACCCGACCACCGGTGGTTCGTAGCATACAAAATATAGTCCGCGAACGATTTCTGATTTCACGCGCAATGTCAGTGTATTGTCGCTCTCATGAGCCGCTCAATAGTTAAATTCATTGTTAGCTAACAGCTAGCTAGATAATACCCAATTTTACCTGTGTTGTTATACTCTGTTATTTATTAAGCTTAAAAGTATCAGGGATTTTCTATTCAGATGGCCGTGCATACAAAGAAGTGCATCAGTACTGGACTGGCTGTTGTTCTATTTTGATTTTACCTACACTACCTAACTCGTCGATTTCTGTACGGATGGCGCTCCAGCAATTTTGGGATCACGCCCCGGTCTGGCGACGTTAGTTAAACAGAAGAATGCTACGATAATAACAAGGCATTAGCAATGTTTGATCATTCTACGAGCGTTTTAGCATGATCGTGATCCCAATATTGACGGAGTTTCTGTTGATTTCGGTGGCATTTTTGGTTATATTGTAATCAACCGATTAGAGTTTAGACTCGATTTTCAATGACAAATAGGTGTTTCTTAATGTTCTTTACAGTACATATGGTGCTATATTACCGCACTCGTGCGGTAAGCAACAGATTACGTGCATATGTCGAAACATTAAAGAGCCATAAGTACTGTAAAACGTTGTACGATACACGTGCGAACAGGTAATTCGCAACTCGTGTAGATTTAAAACACTCCCTTCGGTCGTGTTTCAATTTATCACCACTCGTAGCGAATTTCCTGTTCTCTGCACTTGTATCGTAATGTACTATTATAACCCTTGTTTCTGAAACTATTATCCAATTTGTAACATACCAATTTTATTTGAATTAAATAGTAACGTCTGCAAACGAAAACTCATATTTCTTCAATGTTTTCCTTTAATTTGAAATCTTTAAAGAACCGGTCGTCGTGCAACCTGTGACCTCCGCTCCCGCTCGCGCAATAAAACCACCACAGAATCGCTTTCAAGGGCTTTAAGCGGCCATGACCCGGCGTGCGCGCCGGCCCAGGGATATATCGTGATTGGATGCATATCTTACGAACATACGCATAACAAAATAACGGGCTTCGCTTATGTGACTATATCGCTCGAGATGAGCATCTATTGAAGACTAAGGCGAGGGTCGGTGAACGTAGCTCGAGTATTATGACATCAGATCGATTACTGATATAGCTTCAACCTTTTTTTGTTGCATTGTGATTGCTTATTTAACTTTTGGAATCACGGGGAAAGTCGTGAGCTAGTTTTTACGTTTTTAATTAAAATCATAATGTAGTTATTTTATTTTATATTCGTGTATACGATAAACGAAATACGTAACTACAAATATAGACAACCATCTACGTTGTGAAGAATATAATAATTTATTGATTAGTATATTGTTTTTCACATCTATTTCCATCAGTCAATTGGATCTACTGTACAAATGTCCTCTTTAAAATTCTAGGTTAGTTACTTTTGAAACAAAAGCCGTTCTTATTTTCTGTTAAGCGCATTCAATTATATTGTGTCATGATTATCATCATCAGCCTATATAAATTCCATTGCTGGGCACAGGCCTCCTGTCATCTAACGAGAGAGTGTAACTTATCTTTTTATGTTTTATTTTTGTTAAATTCCTTTCCTCATTCGAGCAAGAAACAACCCAAGCTTTATGTATACGACACTCAGTTTTTGGCAGTGTCACGACATATATGAATATTTAAGTGAGCCATGTAGTGGTCAGCAATCAGGAAGCTTTCACCATATCGCGAGTGACACATGAGGCCGGCCGTTACCCACCGGATGGCCGGTCGCCCGCGAGCAGGGCTGGGCTCAGTAATAACTGGCCCTCGTAAGTCTATGAGACTGTTACATGTGTTATTCAGACTGAAGAAGATTCTGGCTCCATACATAAAAAGGAAAAATTAAGTAATTTCTGGTTAGTTAGCCTAGCGTTCGAGGCTCAAGAATAGAATGGTCAAAACCCTCGCGTCTTCTTTTTTAAATGAAGACGGGACATTTTTTAGCGGTTAAATAAGCCATTTAATATATACAATTCATTTTAATTTCATTCCTTACAGAATTTGACGTTCTTAATAGCTACATATTTATGCACAGTCGCGGAATGAAAAGGTTCGCCACTTTTCAACTCTATTGTAATGCCGTTAAGGTCGAAAAGTGACGAACCTTTTCATTCTGCGACTATACATAGTGTGCCATTCATAATAACCACGAGGAATTCTGATACTTGAGGGAAGTAAATCATAAAAATTGATGTTCTGTTCTGCGAGTCAGGTAACATACATACTCGTATAGTGATTTACCTATCGTAAAGAATCACCTAGCACTTATGTATCAATAAGCCCCATACTCTCAAAGTTCTCAAACCAATTACATATTTCAGCGACCGCTCAATTAGCGCGAGTAAGAGCCAGCAAACACGTCGTAAATTAGACACTCACCACAAACAGAGCTAATGAGATAGCGCAAACAACGGAAAGAGCCCTTGTACCCAATAAGGGATGATCGGCTCATCGAACGCGTGTCCCGCCTGTCGGAATGGGGCGTTATTTGGCGGTTGCGTCACCGCGTCTTGTTTTGTTAGCCCAGCATGGTGATGTGATGGAGTATACTTGTGGGCTTATATGATAGTGAATTACTAACACTTCAAGAAATATTTGGAGAACAAGTATAGGAATAGATTATTTCATGTCAGTATCGTTACCAGCAATTAAAAGAGCATTGCTCCAATACTACCTCGACAGTATTAAAATATACTTTAGCTACCTATCCACTTTGTGCCACAACATTTAAAGCCATTTTTAGGGTTCCGTAGTCAACTAGGAACCCTTATAGTTTCGCCATGTCTGTCCGTCCGTCTGTCCGTCCGTCTGTCCGTCCGTCCGCGGATAATCTCAGTGACCGTTAGCACTAGAAAGCTGAAATTTGGTACTAATATGTATATCAATTACGCCGACAAAGTGGTAAAATAAAAAGTGGAAAAAAATATTTTATTAGGGTACCTCCCCTATACGTAAAGTGGGGAGTGATTTTTTTTTCATTTTAACCCTAACGTGTGATATATTGTTAGATAGGTATTTAAAAATAAATAGGGGTTTACTAAAATCATTTTTTGATAATGTTAATATTTTCGGAAATAATCGCTCCAGAAGTAAAAAAAAATGTGTCCCCCCCCCTCTAACTTTTGAGCCATAAGTTTTAAAAATATGAAAAAAATCTCAAAAGTAGAACTTTATAAAAACTTCGTAGGAAAATTATTTTGAACTTGATAGGTTGAATAGTTTTTGAAAAAATTACAAAAATAATTTCTGAACTAAGTTTGTAATTTAACCGTATAAACAGGTGTTTATTGTACCTGTCATTTCTACAAAATGCTTGCTGCTTTCAAAGGTTTTGTGTTTCTGTACTTAATATGTCAACTTAATGTGGCGGATGGAAAACTACGGAACCCTACACTGAGCGTGGCCCGACACGCTCTTGGCCGGTTTTTATTATTATTATATAGACTCATGAACCCTACAGTCAGACTGTGCAAATAGTTTTGTGGGACGATGTATTTATTTTTAAGTTCTATTTAATTGTTTTAAGAATAAATACCTTTTTTTTTTTCGAGCGCTTTAGTTCTTCCGTTTAAAATGTATATCTAATGTGGTTTGTTATTATTATTAGGTGCCTATTAAGATTATAATTAATTCTTTTACTTGGATTTTTTCGTTTTTTGAAGTTAATGATATCGAGGGTTCCGAGCGTTTCAACCGCTGTTGTTCGGTGGTTGTATTTATTATACGACGCAACAGCAATGAACAACCGCTACTTAAAGAGGTTGCTGTGGTCCATTTTGAAAATATGGAAGCATTCCCGCCTGCTATACTATAGCACAAAGTCGGCTCCTCCTCTTTAGAAATGCCGTCAATAATGTGACCACCGAAATCACAGCGGTTGAAACGCTCGGAGAAATACCCTCGAGATATCGCCATTATGTTCGCATTTTATAAACCGGGAAGCTAATGCTTTCTCGGCCTTTGCAGCACTATAGTTTACTAAACTAATCGTACTAAGATACAAGTAATTATTCTAGTTGACTCAAACATACATAAATAACTAATTAAGCTAAAATGAAAAGGTCTCGTCTTCACAACAAAGCGAGAACCTTCATTCCAACTTTATTAAAACCATTCGTAAACAATAGGTGCCACTGTAGTCTTTCTTCAGAACTTTCTAGACGAATCAACATGTTTGTTCACAGGAGAGTGCACAATGTAACTTAAAATACAGCCATTCTAAAGAGATCTGTAAACGCGGAGTACGTTTCTCCGCAGCGTTGAGTTACAGAGCTCTGGATAGGGCAGTTGTATCTCTGGGAATACTTCAGTCGGACAAATACACGGGAGGGAGAGGTGAGAGGTGGGTGGGGCTGTTACTGTACTCTGGGGAAGTGGCGTAGAAATGAAATTGGCAGATATTTTGGCTATGTGACATACACGAGTGCAGTCCGCGTCATGAAACTTTTGCGATGTCGAAATTGGTACGTAACGTACATATACTAGAAGTAGATCGTTGCGATAAGTAAATTAATAATTCAATCGGCTCATTGGCACGACAAATGCGAAAAAATATTTTTAAGATCCTTCGTGAGCTCTACTTTTCCACGTAGAATAAAACCTCTACAGAACTGTCTAAACATAAATAAGAGAGTATTTTGGAACTAAAGTATATTTATTCAACTTTATCGACGGGAAAACCTCCATCATATACATGGCTGGCACATTTAAAAAAAATATTATGCTCGTAAACATCACACACAAGACATAAGTGCTTGTCAAGACGCTTTTTATTACAAAGATAAATTATTTCTGCAACATATTAACGAAATGAGAAAAAGTTTATTTTATCCGCTGCTAAATGTGGAAAAACATTTTCATTGAAAATTCCTTGCAACAATGTTGTTCTTGACAAATATAGGAGGGAGTGTAAGCCAACATTATGGTCCTGTTTGTCGGTGCCAAGAGTAATATATTATTACGTTCTTGATCCTTTAATATAGAACTTAGAAATTATATTTACCTAAGTACCAGTAAACAAACAAATGATTTAATTTTGATTTGTTACGCTTACTTATGATATAATGAAAACATACTTAAAAGAAGGTTATTTTCGAACTCTCCCAGACTCTCCTTATTTTTTTTCTACATAACTATTTAAAAAATGTATTACAATGATATCTCAGAAACTATATGCATCTCCCACACAAATTATCGAATTGTTATTTTCGTATTAATTTCCCTGATAAAATTACGAGTAAACAGTTTTACTGCAATGATTAATTAGTTATTAGATATATAAATATAAAGACAACGGAAGAAAATCACTATATAACCAACAATGTTACATTACAAAGAAATATTGCCTAGCTTAGAATTAAATGGTCACTTAAACTGCATACGTCCTACCTTACGCAAACGTCCTGCTGCTTACCGGAACATGGCATAAGTAGCTATAGAACCTATACCACATGGTACATTACTGAACCAAGTAAGGCTTGTTGTTATAATCATATTTCAAAACAGACACTGCTCACAAAACAGCTTGGCTATCAAATTGAATGCCGTTCGTTTCATTTCCTTTTTGTTACGAACTCATTTGCATTAGGTAGGTACATGAACTTACCGATTGTTATACGGCTGCCTGCCACCTTCCGAGGAATGAACGATATCTGTACAACTTTATATGCCTGCTTGCACTGCTTCCTACCAAGAAAAATAAATAAACAATAATTTTTCTTTTTTTTTGGTAGTAATATAATTAAGGTTTTTCCTGGTAAATTAATTTTGATAAACATCTTGATCAAATTATTAAGAGAATACTCATCATCTAATAAATTACCATAGCCTATCCAAGTAGGTACCTATGCTTATTAAAATAGAGTACAATACCCATTTCCTTCCATATGAGAGGAAACTTGACAATACTGCAATTGTAACTACCTACGCTAATCATCATCATCATATCAGCCGAGGGACGTCCACTGCTGGACAGAGGCCTCACCCAAAGAGTGCCACAATGACCGGTCTTGCGCCACCTACATCCAGCGTTACTACTACTTAGATACTATGGTAGTTATAAAAGTGACCCACGGCACTTTACTCTAAATAGTTTAGTCTCCCTTAATTAGGATGTCGGCATAATACAATAAGCAAGGCACAAACATCCGCGGCTTACGTAGAGCGCCGGCAAGCCCACCAACCACCATCCCACCATGACTTCACATTTAACGACCTGATTATACTCCAATGGATGCGAAGCATGCCATTTCATCAAAGCTAGCCGCTTCCTTTCGCATCGGGCAATTAGTGCAATTAGGAGCACGAAACTAGGTCGCGCCCCGTGTGTCATTTCCGGGAAGCCTTCAAATTCGCACGGTTGTTAGTGGTCACTTAAAATTTCCATCATAGCTTGTATGTCCAAAACTATTCATTTCCATCACATCATAACATTCATAATACCTATGCTCATGTGGCGATTTATCTATTGAATTTTGAACCCACGACGTAACTCAATATTTGATAGGTACAGAAGCAATATGCACTAAATCTATCACACCAACCACATCCGGACGAAGAAACAAAAAGATCAGAAAATGACGCAGATGGATATGTAAAAAAAAATTGTCTCGAGTAGGTGTATAATAAAAAGGGGTGCAATGCAAGCGTACACTTATAGGTACAAGAGGAAATTTGTTCCGTAGATACGACAGAGTAGGCCGTATCGGAAACGAGTTAAATAACAAACCTCTTTTGTTTCCTTTTGTTTTGTTCGAGTGTCGGGGAAAATGATGGAATGAATAACAGGGCGAGAATACTGACGAGCTGCTTAGAGACTTATAGATATGTATCTTTCGTGATCAAACCGTTCTTACAAGAACGAGAAGACGTAATCGATATGGGTACATCTAATCAATAGACTCAGAATTAATAACGCTATCGATCCTAGAAGAATAAAAAAGTGTCTCCAGTTTTTTTTTTTTACTTTTCATACATTTATGTATAGCAGTAACAAACTGACATCGAAATTTAGTATATGTAAAATTGTGGACACTTTTTTTCTTCTAGGATCGATAGCGTCTAACTGACATAAAAATCGAGTATATGTAAAATTGTGGACACTTTTTTTTCTTCTAGGATCGATATCGTCTAACTGACATAAAAATCTAGTATATGTAAAATTGGGGACACTTTTTTTTCTTCTAGGATCGATAGTGTCTGAGATTCTGTCCAAAATGTCCATACCTATTTTGAGATAATATTGGAATGCTCCATTTTTTTTATTCCCCTGGTGTTGCACAGTATGCTACATATGGTAAGTCCAGTGTGTATGACTTATATGCTGGACCTTTACATAGTTCCGTTAGTGCAGAAGGGTAGAGGTTGGGTAGCGTATAAAAGGTTTCTGCCGACATATTTAGGAAGGGACATTAAATCATCAGAAACAAATTTAAGGAACCTGAATGGTTTATTGATAAACATACTAGTAGACCAACATTAACTAGGTCCCTACTGCTTTCCACTTAATGTATTACGTATTTGCGATATATAGCTGCATTACGTAAGCATATAATTAAGTATTTAAGAAAGTATTGCGTTATATTTATAAATCAAATAGTGTATTTTCAGCTGCAATGCGCAAGATTTTAGAGAGCGGCGCCGGCGAGTTCCGGCGTAACATCGGCGAGTTAATGAAACGCATTTGTATGTAACGGGCTTAAGCGAGCTTCCTTCGAGCAGAGGCCAGTTACGTGTCAAGGGGATTCCTCATTGCTATGGGATTTAAATGTTGAAAGTACTCATAGTGCAGATACGCCATTCATTTCGGATATGATTTAGGTGTTGCGTGTAATTGCATGGCTGGCATGGTGTGGCTAGCATGTGTTCTGTTTTTGAATAAATAAGTCTTACCTAGTCCACATCATGGTACTAAAAAGCACTAAATTGTTGTCGTGATTTCGGTGTGAATAAGTATATTTTGTATAAACCTAACGCTTTTCACTATTAGAGTACCATGGGTATATACGCGTGTACCTCTATAACAAAGGAGAAAGTGTATTTTCTAGTGTAGGTAAATATCTAGACGGTGAATGAATATTTCATGTTTCGGTCTGAAACTCGTTTAGTGTCATTGCTATGAAAACCCGGAGTAGGGTTTCAGGACGTTCATTCCGCTGGAAACGGCCGGCCGTGGCATTTGCCGGGAGGTGGCCATTTGGCCCGGCGATACTCCTCCGCCGCCGTTCCTTATAAACCGAGTAAGGCTTCTAGCGAATCCCTGATCCAGCTCATTGCCGTGAACGGATGATACGACGATGCTGTCTCGCTTGCCCGGACATATCCGTAAAGGACAGGGCTACATAGAACAGGAGATTCTCGACAAAAGTTTTAAAATGGAGCGGCAAAACACCGTCGAGAGCAACGTTTTAGCCGGCGTCGTAAAGCGAAGGTTGTCGGAACCCGTTGCCACGCGACTCGAAGCTCGACATCTAAATTCAAATTTTTCTTTCGTTTCTTTAAAACTCAGGAGTAACCTCAGGTTACGACCCCGATCTACATAGAACGAGATGAATTTCATTTTATAACTTACGTTTTCACACTATTTTAAATGCTCACTGCAAATCGATTTGAATTAGATCTATTCCAGGAGTTGTCTGATGGTATTTTCATGACGGGTGGTAATTTCATTAGTTTTCAATATTCATGAATTTTAAATACCTCAATCGAGTGAACGATTAACTGGGCTGTTTATTTTCAATTATCTGGTTTATATACCTATGAAGCGGCTGCAAAAGCTGCAATGTAGTAGCATTTGTTGTGAAGTCGGTAATTACGCCTAAGCAGTAGCTTTCAAGTTGCCGTGCGATTATAATATTACAAAGTAACTTAACGGCTTTACTAAAGCTCACAGCGTAATCGTTTGCGATAGTGAAAAATTACGACTACAACTTAAGGTATGTACACTACCTAACGCATGTATATATAGAACCACCTGTCTACACGATTTCTCCATAGATATAACTATAATATTACTAGGCGAATAATCATTGCACGTTCATTCACTATAATTCTTACTTGCAATACATAAGAGACCCGAGGCTACGCAAAAATAATATTCCTCTAATATTCCATCATCCTTACAACACCGCGTTGGCCTTTGTAACTACACTATGTATTTTTCCTCCAGTAAATCTGTGCTGCGCTCCTAAAGCATTGTGAAAAGACGCGTAAAACAACGAACAACCATTCATTTAGGGTTCTTCAAGTTACGTCAGAGGCTTATGAATAAAGGCCGGCTTGGAAAATAAGGGATTCTCCTGAATAAGGGAGTTATTCAAAAGGAAAAGTTTTTCACGTAAAAAGTGGAGTAAGCGGCGGATTACAGTTGATCGCTGACAAGAGTTTTGTGGATCAGGGGTGGACAAGTGCTTTATATCTTATTATCCGAGGTTCCGAGCCGCGTTTATTTACAAACATTCAACGACGAAAACATCCTGAATATCTATCGTACCTATCACAATAATTCGACAGAGCTATAGCGACCTGTTTTCGTTTCCCTTGAGAACTTTGGTTTCTACTCCGTAATCGATTATAGCAATCCTAAAATGTATCAAATGGCTCAATCAATTCCGATTTGGTTTTGTAAAACATAATGCCCTCACGTTTGTTACCTGCCTAATTAAGGCGAGCTTTCGTATTAGCCCACGTACCCAGGCGTATTTTCAACTGTGCCACAAATTGTTTTTTAATCCTTAATAAATAAGCGATTTCTGTATGGGCTACAAGATTCCCATGAAACCTGACAAGTCTGAGCGGATGAGTCCGTAATTATTTTCCATATGTGCCCGGGCGATTCGTGCCGGCACATTAGCGATGCCCGGGGAGCGAGACTGAATCCCGGCCGGGTAACGAGCTCTCCGACTCAGCGTGAAATTGTGAAATTACCGGGACGCGGCTAATACGAAACCTACCTTGATTCCTGCCTTAGTTTTAATCATTGATTCGATTTTTCTTGTTCGTGTAGGTGTTCCTCGTATGCCCCTGTTTAATGTATCATTTTGTATACTTAAGTCACCATCAAAACTTAAAAGCTTCGCTGTTGTTGATGGACTAAGCGCTAATTTTCTCTGTTCATTGCCAGTTTGGCACTGCCAAACGGACAGTACTTGTAAGCATATAATATTTCTTCTTACTCTACTTAAAATAAAAACTCCCTGTTAAGTAGTATTAAATGAATTGTTTTTTGTCTCCTTGTTGTTGCTTATAACATAAAATTATACTTATGAAATGTGCTACCGATCACAGTTAAATTACACATAATCTTGTGATATATCTGTACCATTAAGTGGCTTGTAATTTATGACATACATAAGTCAAACGATTAAATTATATTAATTATTTTTATTTTATTTTATTATTACTTTGTCATGTTCGCATTGTATTATTACTTATGGATCAATCTGGTCTGAAAATAAACGATTTATTATTATTATTATTATATTAAAACTTGATTTAAGTTGATTTATACCATTACGGATCAGGTACGAAATATTATTTTAAATAAATATGCACATTTTTATTGAGAGTGATAAACGTGAAGATTGAGGTACCCAAAACAAACCCCAATCCGTTTCAGCAAAGTCTCTTGTCGGTGTTTGGCATCGCGCAGCCATCGCGTTGTTGGCTGAATCTCCGAGATAATGTTTTCGCTCCACCAAGACCCCCGCCTTAAATGTCTCGAATTTTTTGTCTTAACATAAAGGAAGGATGTCTTAAACTATATACATATTTTATAATACATATAAAAGTCTTAGAGCTGGACTTAAAACTTAAATTTCGTAAAGCCGCATTTCTAGGATATTGTGTGCTATGGAAACTAAAATTATATGGGAACGTAAATTTGTTTATCACGTGTACAAAAGACGTTTATACAATTTTTAGCGTTTAGTGTTGTTCGTGTGGGGATATCGTTTCAAAAGTTTGGCTGTTGGTCTGATGCATGAAGTTTAACAAACTTCTGTCAAAACGTGTAGGTAGTAGGCACCTACTATAATTTCAAGTTTTTCAATAACGTAACAATCTACATTATGTAATAATTTCTCATGTCAGTAACATATTTCGCAAGCTACCTACTTATTGTTTTTGCTGATAACTACCCGACCTAGTAAAACTTTTATCAATCTTGGCAATAACATTTATTATCTACTTAAGTACCTACGTTAAATTCTTTTCTTTACTGCATCAAAAATAATTTAGCGGTAATTATGATTACCAATGCAAATATAAACTTCAAACCCACTGGTTGAAGTTTATATTTAAGTTCACATCCCAAAGCTAAAATTTTTCAAGTCTAGATAACGGTCAATTGATCATTAATTATTAATCAAGCGCATGTCAAACGACTCAGTGGGTGTATGATCATAGCTATTTTATAACTTATCGTCGTGGATAAGATACCCGTCACTCTCGCTCTCGCATAATTTTCAGATCGTGACGAATATCTTATCCACGATGATAAGTGATAAAATGGCAACCGTCATACATCTCCAACCTAGCTAGCACGATAGCTTTTACCGTCACGTTTGATGTGACGTTTTAGTACATTTCGGTCATATAATGACTAACTTCGTCAAACCGACGCCTGGAGGTAACCTAAGGAAAATTTAATTACAATGGGCTATATTTTCAACTGAAATTAACTTACATCCTGTATGATAAATAAATATAAATGAATAAAATAAATATTGGTGGACAATCTTACACAAATCGTCCCAGTCCCAAATTAAGCAAAGCTTGTACTGTGGGTACTAGACGCCGATATACATACATATATAGATAAATACATACTTAAATACATAGAGAACATCCAAGACCCAAGAACAAAATCCGCGCTAAATACACAAATAATGACCTGGCCGGGATTCGAACCCGGGGCTCTAGCATTGGAGGCAGTGAGTAATACTTACATATTACGTCGGGTTTACACATGGTTTACACATTACGAAATGTCTATTGAATTTATCGGAAATACAATACAATAGGTATAAAACCCGGGACCCGGGTATGTCCTAAAACTAGGACCAAGACCACCGGGGGATGGGCAGCAGCATACCGGATGGAGTGCGGTGAAGATACTGCGATCGCTAATCCGCATGCCAAGCGTGGCGATTATATTGTGGTGGTGGTAAATAAATATTAGGGGACATTTTTTACACAAATCTAACTAGTCCCATAGGAAACTCAATAGGGCTTGTGTTATGTGTACTAGACGACGATATATTTAATAGATATATACTTAAATACAGAGTAACATCCAAGTCTCAGGAACAAATACCCTTACCGGGATAAGAACCCGGGACCTCCTGCTTCGTAGGCAGTGTCACTACCAACTAGGCTAAACAAGCCGACAATGAAATGAAGAAATACAGGATGTAATGTTGTTATAGGTACCTACGAGTATAAACCTATACCTACTCTTATTTAATCACATTTAAACACACTTTGAGATAAGTAATTATATGACTTCGATGGAGGAAAACCAAGAGGCAAAAAAAGGCTGGCTGAAGGTTAGTAGTGGTGGTGGTGGTAGGTTCGGTTCTAATCTCTAATTACCTACCTTGATAGGTACCTACCCGTACCTGCCAATACATGTTAATTGAATTATTAATCGAGCTTCATTATAGGTACGTATTAACCCGCTGGCGGCATTTCTTAAGCGCCGTATCTGAATGCCAACAAAACGCACAAAACAACCCGGCGAAAGAGAGAGCCTTATCAAAATGAAATATCTTTATGTGTTGAAAAAGGACGGTGCACTCGATTTAATCTCCATGTAACAATGTTGCATCTCAATCCAATATAGCTAATATCAATTTAAAAACGTTTGAATTCCATTTTAAATCCATGGCATTTTAAAATTTATTGCTCTCAGTCAGAGTTGATTTTCTTATGCAGCCTTTGGGCGTGTGTCAAAAGTTGACTCGATTAGGCAACTTCGTATCTGACAAGATGCTTATAACCGATGTACTTGTCAAATGTGTAATGAGTTCATTTCGTATCATATAAATTGTACGACATTGCTAAATACTAGTGATGGGCGACTTCTAAAACTTAAAAAAAAATCAGTAATAAGAAAATAAGAGGAGTGTATCAACATTTTAAAAACAGACTTTTGTTCCGAGCAAATTATTTTATAATTCAAAATATCTTCCAAATGTATTTATAATGAGTATAATTACGTATGTATCAATCAATTAATGAGTAGAATAGTAGGTATATATGCATCAGTTACATACATAGGTAATAAGGGTCCTTCAAATTCGAGAGTCGCTGTATAAATACTCGAGAATTTTAAGACATAATTATGTAACATTGAAATTCTCGAGTCTTTCTCGCTACGCTAGTTTTGTTACAGCAACTCTTGGTCTTAAAATTCAGACCTAAATATGTCACGTTGCATACAATATTATTTCTACGACAGCAAAATTAAATTTGATTCGAAATAGTGGCATAATACGGACATTGACGCGTACCTCTTTTAAAATTAATAAAAATAACAGTTGTATGGAAATAAATTATGATTCTCCCACCAAATAGACTTGCATTGATATGTAAAGTTTATCTTTTTAATACTGCTGTTAGTCATTTCCTTGACAGATTACAATTCTGGAGTAGAAAACTATATTTGACGACCTGTTTAGCCTAGTTGGTAGTGACTCTACCTCCGAAGCTAGAGGTCCCGGGTACGAATCCCGGCCAGGGCATTTATTTGTGAATTTATCACGGATATTTGTTCTTGGGTCTTGGGTGTTTTCTATGTATTTAAGTATGTATTTATCTATATAAGTATGTATATCGTCGTCTAGTACCCATAGTACAAGCTTTGCTTAGTTTGGGACTAGGTCGATTTGTGTAAGATTGTCCCCGAATATTATTATTATTATATTTAAATTTTTACTACAAAATTAACAAAAAATAATGGAATATAAGTACAATTTTTCAATAGCTAGGACGATTTCCTTGTCTAAGTTAGGTACCTACTCACTATTAAGGATTAAATCATTTATGTAATATGTACCTATGAATTCAAATAAATAAAGTTCCGGTTTTGCATTTAACTCTACATAACTACCTAATGATGCAAAGATTTTTTTATTGCTAAGTGTTATATTTTTATAAAATTTTAAATGTGTAAGTGGTCATCACATTAATAAATAAGTAATAAACCAAATAATAAAAGGAGAGGAACTTCAGGTAGGTAACCTACAATGTAAATTATTATTTTTAGCGACATAGAATAGAACGTAAGTACCCACGCTAACCGCATTTTAATTGAGTAGATGAAGCAGACGTTTATTAATAGTACTAAAAAATACCTACTTATAGGAATGACTATTCCAATTAATGAAACGATTGAACGACGAACGTGTACTGTTTATTAAGCCACTTGAATAAAATTGAATAGGCACCAAAGAGATCCCGAAATAATTTTGCCGTCATACAGTCATCTTGAAATAACATTGCAACTTTATCTAAATACTTCCCCACGGACTTTTATCAATATGCATGTTATTCAATCCCTTTGCCGAATCTGACGCTAGTACAATCGGACGCAAAAAATGGGCAACATTTCCAAGCGTGTCACGCTTGTAACAAAATAAATCAACGGGAACGCACCGCCCCCCGGCTGGATCCAAGATGGCCGCCGCCGCCCGCTCAGCTGATTGTTCTCTGACGTTTTTTTTTTGGAGCCCAACCATTTTGTTTTCAATCAAACGGATCAAACCGGATATGTGGTGTAAAAATTAAGACTACCTATAGCCAGAAGGATTTTAATTAGTTTTATGGTATAAATAAGTCATAATTTTTACTTCGGTGTTTTTCTAACACTGTTTCGGAACGGATGTAATTGACTAGGTACCGGTCATACTTTTATATTTTTTTAGCTTTTCGTTTAAGAACAACGCACACGAAAGTTTCATCCGATATTGCCTCCGTTGCATAAACAGTACCGCCTAAGTAGCTACGTAGGTACGTTAAATTGTACGTAAAGTAGCGTAGATACGTAGATATTAGACGCCCACGTGACTTTAATACCTCTTTAATCTTCTCCAAAGGATAATATTTGAGTTCACTCTGTACAAGTTGCCTTGTTCCATCTTTATGATATTAGGTTAAGTTCGCTTCAAAAGGATTAAACCCGGTCTTAATTCTACGCTCGCGGGCCGAAATAAATTTAACCCCTCAAGGAGCTTACGAAGAAAAACTGACGAGCGAGCGGTGTGAGCCCAAATTTTTTTATCAACAAAATCGTCAAGTTAAAAATCCATCGTAAAAAAATGAGTTTGTAATTGCGTCTGATTGTACCTTACATTGTTGTTTAATGTATTTGCACAATCACAAATTAAAATGCATGTAGCCGTTTCATGGTCTGTAATTCGAGTTTTTATGTTTTTAATTCAGCTGCATTTAACTTTCTGTCAGCATATTCCGGGGCGGTAGATATATGTGGACGATTTAATTTGTACTTACGTCGAGCGAGTTGTGGGGTCGCTAAATTGTTGACATCGTACGAAAAAGGCGTGCCTACTGATTAAAAGACAGCTGAAGAAGTTTCCGTTTAGAAACTATTTGTCCATGTTCTCAGCTCAGCACTCTCCTGCCAAGTGTCTGTGTTAAATTGTCGTCCCCCAGAGCAAGGCGGTTTAATTTTCGCCCAAAATGAGCGAGCAGAGCTATAACATGCATGTACGCGAACGGCGAATTTGCCGATATTTTATTTTGTGCCTCAATTTACTTTCGACAAAAGCCTCTAGCTGAATGGGGGGTAATTGTAGGCTGCGGCGAAGGGTTCAGTTTGGGGAATAATTGTGCGAATATAGCGGAGCCCTTGGGAGAATTTAATGCAAGGTAATGTCGGCGTTTTACTGGGCCTGCGCGTTATGCGTAATAGCCACCGGACCAAGGACGGAAATTATCTCGGGAACGAGTTTCGCAAAAGCTCCGATGGGAACTAATGGGCCCATGGATGGAACCCGTAAGTTGTGTGAATATTTTTATGGATCGTTAACTTTCATTTCAATTACGGGTTGGTATATTTCGGTGGGTACTCACGCGGTGTGATAGTTTCAAACCCGTTCACACCTATATTAGATTTTAAGAATTTACAGTGAAATGGCTGAAAAAGGACACGATACAAAATTAAAAAAAAACCTGTATGGAATTACAAAGTAAAACATTACTCACCGATCTCGTAGCAACACCAGGGAGCTCTGTTCAGGCCACACTACACACCACTGAATATTTAACATAATGAAAAGCCCGGACAGGCGGTTCCAGGGCGGTCCGTTTTAAAAATGCACTGCACTAGTTTTACTACACTTGCAGGTTGGTCGGTATGCAAGGACTCGTAAAGGGTCTGAACTGGCGATCTTGGCGTAAACACCTCCAGTTCAGTTCAGCTAAGCTCTAGAGGGTGAGTGTCCAACAGATATGCTAAGCTGTGTTTTCATATGTTTTACACCTCCAACATTGTCTCTTGAATGGGACCACGGCTTAGAATAGTAAGAACATCTCTGGTGGAAGCGCAGCCTTAAACTGAGGCAATGAGCATCAGACAAACGGATGCATCAGCGGATGAATCAGGACATTTTAATATAAGCTGATAGCAATTGTATGTGTGAGACAAGTGATTTGCTTTTTGGGGTACCGGAGTTCATTGTTCGCGCTACCGCTAACTTTGAACATACAACGTAGCTAATCTAAAATCCTTCGAAAAATATGTATTACACTTTTTTATCGATTTTTTTTATGATATGAGTACCACCATTATGATAACTTTAATCATATAATAACTATATATACTAAAATAATTGATCAGTTAATGTACTAATGTACCTTTCGTATACTCACCTTTTCGTTATTAAGTAACATTATCACAGTATGATTCCTCATGTACGTTAAAATATTAATATATAATCTACGTACCCAAGCTATATATTTATTATAGTCGACGGTGACTAAATATTATATATGGCAGTACGAAACAAATTAATGCTATAATTAGTCAGCTAAAGAATGAAAAACAAGGGAGGGTTAAAAAACGTAAACGGCAATGTTCCGTAGCCTCATAATCAGTTCCACCGGGGGATAAAAGGCTTACTCCATTTGTATAATTTTCTCGTTTCATTAAAATTCAATAGGTTACTATATTTTGGATAGCTGGGTGATTTTCACTTGATTACGCCACTTTTTCTACCTACACCACCATTAAAATTACTATAGTACCTATTCGTATATAGTTGTAAAGGTAAACTTACCTTCAGACATTAGGTAAGTATCTATAAACTCATAGAATTTACCTATCTAAACTCACAGACAGAAGGTTACGTACCTAATAAATCGTGTAATAACTTAGGTAATTCATGCAGACTGGTATAAAATTGCAGAATTTCGCTTCGATTCTTCTATGAACGACGACGTCGAAATCATCATTCCGCTTCGAAGTGATCGTTTTCAAATTGACTGAGAGCTTTAACGTCGGACTGAAGAATCTTAGGAAATCCCAACCCAATAACGTAATTCTATGAATAAGTAATATTTTAAACCCGGTATAAGTACCTATATTTTAAATCCGAAGTTTTTAAAATCCAGTCAAAATATAATGTTATTCAGGTTTAGTTATTGATGCTATGCAACATCCTCAGCGGTTATTGTGCTGTAATGGTGCTCCCACACTAGCTGTTTTAAATTTTATATAACAGCAACTATCTTTCGTCAACATCATAGTGTTACATAGCGTCCTTCGCTTCATAGCGTCTTCGTTTTAGCGTCGTTCGTCGTGTCCTTATTACACTATGTTATATAACATTTATAACAACCAGTGTGGGAACACCATTAGTGTAAAATTTACATAGTAAGTACTGAATTACTTGCACTGTCAGTAGGGACAACTTAATTGAATTTAACACTTTCGGCTTGTAAAGTCATATAGTTAAATAAACTTATTTTCCTAGTAGCGATTAAGAATCATTGCTGTGTTAAGGTTATCTATATAGACTTACGTCAAGTACCTACATACATATAAGGTTAGCTTTATCTCAATTATGGGTTTGGCAAAAATAGCAAGTAAATAGGTACCTAACAACAAAGGTAAACAATGTACCTATATCAACCCAAAATGGCAGGCCAAAATCCAAGTCACCATTATTAACTCGGTATTTGCTAAAACAACCCTAACGGCATGCAAATTGTTCATCAGGTCGGTATTCGCAGTTTCGCCTGCATAATCAAGTTAATGCGCTTTTACAATGCAAATGGCAGCCACTGGAAATTTGAGAAAACAACGCATAGGGATGTTATATTAAGGAAATCGGTAATAGTGGTTGCTTGGAGCAACGTTATAGAGATTAATGATGCTTTTTGATGCTTGATTTTACGTATAAAATTACGATAAAAAGAATGTAAAAATAATGCGTTTTTAAACTAGGTATGGTAAACAGCCTAAAAAAAAGTTGTAATTATAGACAAACAACAAAATAGTAGTGAAAAGCGTTATTAACGTTAATAATAATAAATAATAATAAATTATTTATTTCGGAACACAAGACTCCATAGATGTTAGTAGACAAGACAAGAAAAATAAACATGAAATTAAAACTAAGTTAGTAAAATACAATTTAAATTTACCTTATACTACATTATTAAATATATTATTTGTTAAATCGGATGACAATATTTAATTACGACTTGGAATCTGTCGTATCGTAAGACAATTTTATTAGCTAGTTACATTTACCTTGAGTTAAATTTAATTAAGTTTAAGACAAGCTAAGCTTGGCTTAATTAATTTACTTCAATCATCATCATATCAGCCCTAGGACGTCCACTGCTGGACATAGGCCTCCCCCAATTTCATGGGGGGTAAATGCCATAATCGCCACGCTTGGCATGCGGGTTGGCGATCGCAGTATCTCCACCGCACTCTAGGAATGCTGCTGCCCATTCCCCGGTGGTCATTCATTTACTTCAATGCAATGTTGAAATGTAGGTACCTATCCATTTTTAATCCGTCTGTGAGACTAATCTAAATTATGTACGAGTATGTACGTACGTATACTTACCGATTTTTATTAACGCTTTTAATTGTTATTTTCAGTAAATAAGATAGTTGTTTGTTTTATTTTCGGTTTAAATCAATGATTGACTATGTTCAGTCTATGATCTACAGTACCAGCCAATAATACAGGATGATTCGGGAGACGTGAGCAAGATGAACACTACGGATTCAGTAGATCATAAGCTACTGCTTCGTACCGCTATTAGTGAAATTCATTTATCTTTGGTGTTGATAACAAAATGTTTTACATTATTTACGAAATTCATGGTCACTCTACAATCAGAATACTTCAGTCAAGTGATACGTGTCAAATTGAATGTCATCTGAGTCCGATTACTTTTGAAATATCGTATCTCACTCAATGTGACAATCTACTTTATTCGTAATCAAAGTGCTGTCATAACAGTTAGAGGTTTAATCTTTATAAACCAGTTGTTGTAGGGTGACCATGATTGTAGAGAATTAAACTTTAACTTAACAAAAATTAAAATACAGGAAAAAGGTATGGGTGTTTCACATGAATACAATGGTGAACGATTCATTGCCATTTACTATGTATGTAGTGTTGGTCCTGCTCACGTCTCCTGAATCACCCTGTATATCACCTTCATGTTGTCTTTGACTAACTTTTTGAATACTTTCTGAACAATTTTCATATTATAACATTACTTGGTGATTTAGACTCCGTTAGAACACCAAGACTTATTAACACAACACGATTTATTTTGGAGAATTTTCGTGATTTTTCAGACATAAAGGTGATATATGTATTATTGGCCGGTACGTACCTACACATGTGTAACAACATGTATACATACATATGGTCCTGCATGTAAATAGTTTAGGTACCTTAAGGTACGGTTGCTATAAAAACTTTCTCACGACATGTCCATAAAAGCGCGTGCGTAGGTTAGAATAGAATCGGTAGTAGAACGCTCACATCTACGACAGAATTTAAAAAAAAAGAAGTGTCGTTATTATCAAAACGGCACGCCAAATGCCTACAAAGTACAGTGAGGTATAGCAGAATTTTTCATAAATTCAATACCGGATCAATTTTTTTGCAACATTTTACACAGGATGGAACGGGGATAGTGTGTAAGTAAGTACTTACTTACGTTTAGGGTATGAAGTTATGGGTCCACATCAATGATACCATTTATCTCCCAAATCGCGTGGCTTGACAAATATAATAATATAGGTACCTATGCCATTTGAAACCCAGATAAATTTAAATATGCGTTGCCTCTGCGACGATTATCTGCTGATAGGTTCATTAAATTCATCATCATCAGGTACAACTATTTAAAACCATTATTAGCATTATTCTTTAACCAAAGTCAGTTAGTTATTATCTTGTACTTAAGCTGTTTTAAATATAAATAGGACTTTGGCTCAGAGTTCGAAACAAAGAGAGTTGATGTACTCGTAGGTATCCGTCTGTTTTTGTTTTATCTTCAATACGTAGGTATGGAATCGAAACGCGTCGACAGCTATTGATAAACGGCGAGCAAACGCGTGCCGACTGACAATCAGTATCGGATTGAACCGACTAGTGGGGCAATGGAGGAGAGAAGAGCGTAAAAGTACCATCCGTAAAATAGAACCCTGATGTGTTAGAACTGTGGTAGCTTTGCATCATAAGACAGACGGACGGAGTGATTGCATAAATGTTCCATGTTCTGCAATGATCACCGCAAAACTATTCAAATTAGTTTTGCAGGGAATCGTTTAATAGAATAAAGTCTTTTATATTTAGATTAATAAAAAATAATTTTGAAAAACAAAAAACCATTTTTGATAGCAACTTTGATATGGGTTGCATTGCAATAAAAGGTAGGGAAAAGATCCAGAAAGTAACTAGTTTGCTTTATTTTTTACATAATCTACGAGTGATGTCGGATTAATCATGAGTATAATCAAATTAAACTTGAGATTCGTAAAACTTGCAGGTGTAGGTAAGTGTCGCATACCTAAACTACGTTAAACAATAAGCACCCTCAGGTGGCATCCGAAAGGTTCACTTTTTTGTTTATTATATTTATTTAATAATTACTATGTTAATTATATTAGTAAATACACTGCCCCACAAAACTGTATAGTAGCAACAGTTTGACTGTGGAAACCGCAAACTCTTGGTAAGGCACACTGATAATAATTGAATCTAGGTACTACGGTCAAAGGGTTACATACTATGTAACTATTAGCTATACTACAGTACTACTAGCTACTTACTATTAGGTAGGTGAGTAATTTGGTATTATATATAATATTATATTAGGGAAGTCTAGATAGTGTAGATAGTGCTTCTTTAAGACGCTGAATAGAGCTAAATTGCCATTTTTTAAACGGTGATTCAACAAAAACCATTTACATTTGGTAAAAAAATAAAAAAGACGGTAATATTTATTATATTTCAAAGGGTGTGGAAGATTCCAAAACACGATTTAAGAAAATCGGCTAGTTCGAAAAATACGCAAAGCTACGTGTTAAAATAATCATAATGTCTATTTTCAACTGAAACATCTATAAATAAAACAACATACTCAAACTTAAAGTAATATAAAATCGTCTATGGATTTATACTATAGGTACACATGAGGTGAATATATTTAATTTTATGATTAAATTTCTAATTAGCTGCTTGTATAGCAGGTATATAGTTTCTCTTTCACTCCGGCGCAACTAGACGCAGACAGACATAGCCAAAGTCATTGGCGCTTGTCAGCCTCTTAAAATCCTCCGAATTTATTTTCTTTTACTCACATGTAACGGCTTCCGGCAAACTAATGAGTCGGTATGGCATGCGTTTTTGGAGAGTTCTGTCCCCGTAGTAATTATTTACTCTTTCAACAAAGCATAGGCTTACTAAGGTTAGCTGCAAGATATCTCTTATGGGGGCCAGTTCGTCTTAGTACTTCGATCTTGTGCGACATGGCCACATGTTTAACCTGTTATTGTGTTCAGTAAAGTGCTTAGATACATACATAAATGCACACATGTTTGTGGCAAAGTGAATTAATTCCAAAACCGCGCCTCTCTTTTATTAGCACCGCAGCCAAAAGTTTACGTGGAATTTTTACGTAAGCTCTTCACTAAACTTGAAGGGAATTTATTTAGACAACGTATCTCAGAAATGGCTCGATACGTCTCCGAAATAATAGGGCGTCCTAACCGCTTACTCGAACGAGGTGCTTTACTTTAAAACTAAATCGACGACGGTTTATATCCCTCATCTCATCTTTTATTTAAGTGTTGGCACTTATATGATAGGTTATAATTTTAATAAAAGCTGTAGGTACCTAAATGCATATTACCTATTTAAGTAATAGTACAAGTGTCACTGTCTTTCTAGATTAGATTAGCTATGACTATGTTTAGATACATATCTTATGTGAATTTCGATGTAAGTTATACAGGGTGACATCGGAGACGTGATCAGAAACAATTTGACTCGATGAAGCAGGGCTCGGAAACCGGTATTCTGTCCATACAAAAATACCGGTATTTTTTTTAGTTCTTATCGGTCTTTCGTCTACTATTTCATGTTTAATCAGGCAATCTAACAATATGAAGTAATAACCCAAATACATTATTGAGTTCTACATACAGAGCATAAACTAATTAAAAATATTTGGCTATTTCAGGATTTTGAGATTAACCGGTTCCGAGCCCTGCGATGAAGTATTGAATGACAAACTCAATAAAGATGAAATCACAGTTACTACTTGCAATATTAAATATTATTTCTCAAATTATTAACAGAAAAAAAAATGTTACATACAACTTGGTCACCCTACACCACACGACGTCTTGTCATCCTTCATACAACGTGTGTCAAAAGTGATAGGGTGACCATGATGTAAGTATGGCGTTATTATTTTTCTAGTAAAAGTTTGAAAAAATAAACTTGTTTTATTCGAAGTAACAACTATTGCATTTCAAACGCGACCATGTGTAGAGTCTGAAAAATTAGTTAGAAAAATTATAAATATAAATAAAAACCGCACATACCTCCCTACCTTCTGTCTAAGACTCAGAGAGCCACAACTTTGTCAAGTTTGCCTTTAGCGAAGAAATGGTGAGTGGTTATAAGTACCTACCTACTTTAGCCTACTTCATTACTTAAGTTAGTTGTCTCAAATAGATAGATAGACAAAATCAATAGCTGCGTCGCCTGCGTCTAATAAAAATATTACCTATACTTGAGTGATGGTCACTATAAATCCACATCATTTTTTTATTTTTTTATGACATAGGAGGCAAACGAGCAGACGAATCGCCTGATGGTAAGCGATTAGCGCCGCCCATGGACACCCGCAACACCAGAGGAGTTGTAAGTGCAGTGCAGTGGGGGATGGGAGTACGCTCTTTTCTCATCTGACTAAATTTGAATTTGAACATCAATTGTCTGATTGTACTTTACGACAAACTTACGGACTTTCTTTAGGGTACCTATACCTATAACTAATCTATATTAATAATTTCGTGCAGGGGTACGGTAGACCCGAACGAGACCTGTCTCAAATTGAAGAACGTATAAAAATAACGTTTTTTGAGTTGAACATATGTATCCGCAAAATTCGGATTGTCGCGTATTTTGCATTTAAAAGTGTTAATTTGATGACAAAACGTCGGCCATATTGCCCACAGACTATATTGCTATATTAAATTTGTTGGTTGACAATGTCGGCTACGTTCGAAAATCGTGAACTATTTTTGCGTCCGGTATGTTGGCCAGGTTGCTGGGCTGCGTTCTGGGTGATGGGTCATCATCGCCCATTGTGTGGATTCGGCTAGCCGCGTCTGCAGCGTTTTGTTTTTGTAGTTTTCAAGCGTTCTATACACCTATCAGCCTAGCTAGCACGATAACTTATACCGTCACGTTATATGGGCGAAATGTATTAAAACGTCACATAAAACGTAACGGTATAATCTATCGTGCTAGCTAGACTGATTGTCACAACAACCGCCTTCAAAGCGAATGTATGGGGCCTGTTACATGGATTCATATCACGATAAGTATCACGTGAATATTAAAGCAGAATCCATACAAATTTGAAAACTGCGATAATATTGACACCCCAGTATTTTGATAATATTAATCGTGTAAAGGACACCACTTGAATGTTTGCTGAGTCTGTCCGCCATCTTAAAGCTGCGTCTCTATTTTGTTTGTGACAAACTACTAGGTGACTTATGGCTTTTAAACGTCTAGCAAAATTCTATATTCTATCCCTATCTCGCTCTATATTATAACTTAGTGGTACTGGGGGACTACTCCGAAATTCGAAATCCGAACTTCGTATGGTACCGTCCCTTTCACTCATATAGTCTATGACAGGAGAGTGAAAGGGACGGCACCATACGAAGTTAGGATTTTGAATTTCGGAGTAGACCCTCAGCTCATGCCGTTCGCCGCGCTCGGACGTTAGAGGCGCTACTGCGAACCGAAAACGAAGTATCTGCCTCTCTCGCACATGTATATTCGAACGACAGAGAGGAAGATAGTTCGTTTTTGGTTCGCGGTAGGCCCTCAGGCGTCAACTTTAAAACGAATAGGGTATTTTACTATAAGAGAAATAAAATTCAAAATGTAATAAAAACCAGCCAAGTGCGTCGGAGTCGCACACTGAGGGTTCCGTACAACTAAAAAACAAATGTGATTTATCAATATATTGATATTTTTGGTAAAATATACTTCATAATAAACATTATCACTTAATTTCAAGTTCATAGGTCGATGGGAAGCTAAAAAAATATATGTGTGACAGACAACACACGGAATGTTCTTTCGACTTTCTTCGACCGTCCGCCACGCGCGGACTAAGGTGCTACCAACCGAAAACTAAATATATATGCCTCTCCGTCGCACTTGCATATTCGAGCGCGGAGAGGGAAATACTTCGTTTTCAGATCGTGGTAAGCCCTCTGGTCTGACGGCTCCTATTCCTGGATGGTGCGCGTATCGGAATGTGAAATACCTTTGGCAAAACGGAACAAGTTGTTAAATAGCTTCCATTAATTGGAGAAAATATTACCAACTGTTATTATTATCACGCGAAGCACTGAATATTGAAGCAACATCCATAGGGGCCTGTTACATGGTTATTATTATCACGCTATATACTGATATCACGATCCGTATCACGTGCAATGAATATTGAAGAAAAATCCATACGATTTTGAAAACCACGATAATATTGACACACCAGTATTGTGATAGTATTAAGCGTTTAACAGACCCCATACAATTTTTAAAATCGCGATAATATTGAGTGTAAAGGGCCCCACTGAATAGAATTTGGCGGAGAATAGAGAGCTGCTATCGCGAAACGAAAACGAACGAACATCGTGTATTTCCCTCTGTGTCGCTCGAATTTGCAAGTGCGACAGAGAGGGAGATACACGAACTTCATTTGTTTTTCGCGTTAGCAGCTCTGACTTCGCACCAAAAATACTGACTGGCACATCAATATTTAAAATTGAATTTTAATGAACGATTAGTATTTTAGCTATACAAATCAGTACTGATTACGGTGTCAAATTTTTTATGTCCCTTTAAATACTACCCTTATAAAAATGCTTAGGATTAACTTGCAAAGATAACCCGTGCCCCGCCGCGCCGTGCGTGCTTTGCCCGTGACGTCGTTTGCGTAATCTTTTACTCCCAATTCCATATAATTCCATTCCATACTTTTATTCCCAATCCAGACTACAGACTATATTTCTATACGATTCGAAGTTTCATCATAATCCGTTGTTGTAATGTTTTTATTTTATACATTTTTGTACACTATTTCTTTCGTCGTTTGCATAACTGTCACGAATAAATGTTTTGTTTATTTCTTTCTTATTTATTTCACCCGAGCGAAGCCGGGCTTTCATCTAGTGTATATAAAATCTCGAGCTAGCTCTAGACATTCAAATGACGCAATTGAAGTGATAACTTTAAGTGAGGATCGAGACAGTGCGTCACGTAAGTGCTCAGGCTACGCGTCGGGCACCGCCAGCGCGACCAATCTAAATAATTGACCGACGACCACCGACTCCGCTAGGTCTTATAGAGACTAAGATGGATGGAGACGTATGATGACAACAGGATTATATTTTGAAATTTGGAAGATATATTGTTTTGTGCAATACATATGTTATGTTATAAAGTATGTATAACACCTACATCTGGTATTGATTCAGCTTTCATTATGTAAATCAGTTAGCGGCCTTCGATTTGGTAGAGCGCTGTGCTTGTAGGCTTTTCGAGGATGATCCGGCGGTTGAATCTAAGTCACAGAGCATGGAACACCGCCGTCGAGTCGCTTATCTGTCTGTGTTCTATTGGATACATTTTGGAGAGTCCATGTGAACAGGAATTACATGACTTAATTCCGCCATGCCCGTTTCATAACCGGATTTTCAGGGATGGTGAGTGGTTGCATCCTTACGTTGTCAGTCTAGTAAGGAGTGGAACCAATCGCTGGTCAATCAATCTTAAATAAACTGGTAAGGAACAGCAGTAGTCAAACAAAGTACTTATAAATAAATTAGGAAATCAATAGTAGGTATAGGTAGGAACATATTTTGACTAGGTTTATATATAAATAAATAAATATTGAGGGACAATCTTACACAAATCGACCTAGTCCCAAACTAAGCAAAGCTTGTATACTATGGGTACTAGACGACGATATACATACTTATATAGATAAATACATACTTAAATACATAGAGAACATTCGAGACCCAAGAACAAAATCCGTGCTAATTGCACAAATAATGCCCTGGCCGGGATTCGAACCCGGGACCTCTAGCTTCGGAGGCAGTGTCACTACCAACTAGGCTACACAGGTCGTCTATATCATATGTAATGCTCTTAATTATTTTACCGCTGAAGTATATTAAAGAAAACTGTAACAGTAAAACTTACGTAAGTATTCCGTAGAATTCATTGCTAAGCCAGTTGATTCGGAAAAGCCATTGCGGTAAAATACGCCTCAAATTCGACTCTATTCCATTTCGTTATCTCATGTAGGTAGCAGTAAAGGGTGGGAGTAAAGAAGTAAAAAGAGGAAAAAGTGTATTATTAGCCCCGCCGAAATGGAATTGGAACATTCCGCGTAGAAATACCCTGAAACTTTCGGTATATTTCTGCGAAAATTCACTTGCATCCCACTTCATTTCACTTTACTGGCTAAAGGCATCATACTTTCACCGGTTACACGATTTAACTTTATTTCTAGAAATGAATTTTCCTTTTTACGGACTCACGCAAAACGTAGATAGATCGCAAAACTAAGAAGTTGCTTTCAAACTTGTAGCACGTTCCTATAAACTTAATACCTAATAAGTAGGTAGTTCTTTATCGTATCACTTTAATATTTGGACGTATAGTTTATATGTTAATTTTGCAAAGCATGTTACCTGTAGCACCTAAAAAAATTAACCCTACTTAAGACTAGCCGTCCAAATTTATAACACGACTTGCCTGATGCTGATTTTCAAAAGGCTGCACACTTGATACTCGTATGTTTGTCATTTTTACGAAACTTAAAATATGTCATTTTTAAGTACCTACTTACTCTATACTGAGTATAAAACTTAAAGCAGGCACCTCTTAAATTTTACGTGCGCTTGAATATTCTAAAAGTTCTCAAGAACTTAAAATTCTTAAATAAACGCATTATTTAATGGATATCTATGCGGAACGATTCCCAGAAAATTAAACTATTACCTACCAATCTTAACTACTTGAATTTTGATAGGACACTGTAATTAATTTTATTTTTCTAATTTCTTCATCCACGTTAATCCCACCAACACCCAAAGCTGTTGAGGAAATCGAACTGTCAAACGTCAATATAATGATAATTTTATTTAACTTTATGAGACCTTTGATGGTGCCGCCATAGTGACCGTAGTTTAATGCACCAAAATATTAAGGTAAGAATGAAACACTTTCAAGTTTTTGTTGAACATCTTATCGATATTTAGAAATCGATACTCAAATTATCAAGCAAAAAAATAAAAACAGAAAGACGTGTGTAGCACGAAGTACGACTGAAAAATCTATTAAGTCGTTAATTGTATTCGCAAATCGTAAAACGTCATCAGGTTGTCATGATTCCATTTAGGAAATGTGTTTAACGTGCATCAAAGAAACATTATTAATGGAAGCACTCATTACTGAAACCAATATATTCAGGTCTTTTTACTCAAGTCCTCCTTATATTATGCCACAATGCCGCATGCTACAGACAAACAATAACAAACTACGTTAGTTGCGGGTCCTCAGATGTGTGACCCTACACCCCACGTCATCTCGGACAGTTGTAAAACGACGTTAACTTCGAGCCGATGTGGTACTGTGTACCGCTAGTATAAGCGGGCCTTAATAGTGCGGAGTATGGGGCAGGGCCGACCATCCTGAGGCAAAGTTACGACCGCGACAGGTGTGATGCCGAATTAACTTCTTATATAAACTCGCTTTTTATACAACACCGACTGCTTAATGAACCCGAGGGATCATCGTAACGGAGCAATGAGAAATCTTAGGAGGAGTTTTGTTAACTCTGACCTCTACTACGACTTAATTAAGACCTTTTTTTTGGCTGGGTGCTTAATATTAAAAGTTGTTTTTTACGTTTCTGCCTCCCGGGGGCTTCGGTGACCCGACCAACCTGCGAGTGTATGCCCGCTACACGATATCTGTAACAAAGAAATGTTATTATTACATAAGTTTTATGATATTGGTAATTTAATTGAAAAATTAAATTCAGGGTAGGATATTGCATTATGATATTAATATATTTAGACACAATCAATTATTAAGTATAGGTAAAAATAAATGAAGTCCGTCATATATGTAGTTTATCGTTATTTTAGTACCTAACTATACTTTATTTATTTGGTAATAATAACATGTAAGGAAAAAAAATTGTTGGTAATAATTCAAAGCAAAAGAAGTAATATATTAACGTACCTACGAATAAAAGAATCAAAATTAGAAATTGAATACTTGCCAATTATAAGTAGTATATTTAATATTAAATTTTTGTACGTTAAGCTATCTTATGCTATGTATGAGCATTGTCTCTTAAGAAAGTGTCTAAAATACTACACGACACAAGTAGGTAAAATAGATAAGAGATATCTTCCTAATACATTTAAATGTTTGCCACTACTATGTTAAATATGCCTATTAAATGGATGGGTATCGAGACTCCATTACATTGTTATAGCGGTTTTATTATTGAATTAAAAAGCTATTACTGAGACGACAGCAATGTCTTTGGCATTTTGATTAGGCTTTATAGTTTTCAATTTATCTTGTTCCCTATATTTACTTATATGGTATTTATTCCGGAATATCTATCTGCAATACAAATTCTGTCCTAATACGGCTTTACAATTATATTTACGAGGGTAGGTACCTACCTACTCAACTTAAACAAGCATAATAGGTATTTTACCCTTCGAGTCGTTTTCTGCTAAAATGCTCTTACATTTTTCCCCAAGCAAAGTCAAAAAGTGATCACCAAAATAAAATCTGGAAAAACTCTTACAATAAGGTCAATAAGTTTTAGTAACATGGACCTTGCCCAAAGGGCATTCTGCGAATGTCTTACCAAATCAGTAGGTACCTACACAGCGAAATTGCTTTATCACTTTATCTGGAAATCCATATGAATTGTCATGATAGTGTCACTTGAAACTTCCTATCGCATAAGTAGCATCCAAAAACACGTGGGTACCTACAAAGAAACGTTTCATTATTCCATTCGACAGAAGTCCGTCAAGTCTTCCGATCAGTGGGCAATGACCCCTAAAGCCCGGTACACACGGTCGCACTGGCACGGAAAAATATGTCATATAAATGACAGATTAAGAATTCAACGCCTAAAGTGTAAATACTTAAATTTCTTTGCATTCTTTCGGGTGGTAAAAAATAGTATCTACTAAGTTTTATATTATTTCTAATGTTGTTTTGTTACTAATATTCGTAATCGATATGTAGTTTTATACTTATAAAAGAGGTGGATATTTTGGTTTTGGACTATCCCATCGTATATATAGATAAAATAGGTATATATATATATGTAGTGCGACCTCAGCTTTACCACGGTTCAATGCAGTTGTCAAATTGAAAAGAAAATATTGTGACACAAACGACGGAGTGAAAATAAAGAACAGTGCCCACTAGACCACAAACTTACGCAACAGTGTCGCTGCTACGTTTAATGTAAATTTAGTAGGCAGAGTCGGTTCACGGCCACAGGATCAAATAACTTTGTCACTATATAGCATATGGATGACACCACGCTTATTCAATCAATGGACGAACGCCTTGTTGAGCCACTGACCTTTAATGTGATAAATACAGTCAATAACCCAAGTAACAAGCTTTGACTTCTGGTCGGTAAGAATTTTTTTCAAGCAACCTGCGTGGTGGCCTGTCATGGTGGATCGATTTGTAGCCCGCCTGCGGCCTATCAGCATAACAACAGTTGCATATTAAATGTTACATTTGATGATGATACATTTTGACATTTATTTCCACTACACGACGATTACGTTCTGAATATGCTTAAATCGTATTACTGTCTACATAAATATAATAAGATAATGATTGTGAAAGTGTGCAGTAAATAAACGTACAAGTTTGTGATAAACATTGTTTGACTTTTGAATATTTGCCAAGTCTGTACCTAAGGTAACATAACAATGAAGGAATTATGCCTGAAATTTAAACTAAGTCTGTGTACGGAGCCACTTTTAGCTACAATGGATGACAGTAAATCAATTCTCGTGCGATCATCTGTGTAACGGATTACATATGTACGAGTATTCAACATTATATTATAAGGACTGCTTCAGAATAGATATCTACCTATAGGCTAATTTAATAAATCCTGTCAAATCATCACACTTAAACTAATTAATTTAACAAAACAATCCCTCTCAAAGTATAACAGAAGAAGCTTTGTATTACGCGAAATACCTGAGAACACATCGTTTCGACATAAAACCTAATTGGGCTGCAGGATGCCATCGTATCTATAAAATTACAATTCATCGGGCGCCAGATGTAGCACGTTTTATTGCAGTCGGCAAATTGGAGCTACCGTAGACAATTGCGTCAGAGTTATTGTTTTACTATTAAAAATTTATGGGTTTTGTAAACACAGACCACACCTTTTTAATAATGGAAATATGTACTGCTAGAGCCTTCCATTCGTTTCTCGAATACTAATGATAATTACCTAGGTATTATTTTATTATCAATATTATCATCAATACCCGAACGCTACTAACCTATTAAATGTACTTAACTCTACAAACACTTTCATCATTGATAGTGTCAGCTTCATATTTTCGCAGATTATCTCGAAATGAGATTGTACTTATATGTTGCGCGAAAAGTGCATCCTTAAGTAGAGAAGTTACTTAGAGAAAGGCTACTTTAGGCAACTAATTGAGTCAGTAAAACGCGTAAGTTATTGAGTTATACGCGAAACTCGACATATCGTGCCATTGCGATCTTATCGGGCTACCTACATCGACGCTACTTGCTGGGGATTTTGTATTAAGTACAGTCAGTGACATATAAATAATTGCATATTTTTATTTGGCACGTCTATGTTAAAAGCTTCGATTAATAATACCAACAGATTCGTAGTGTTAAGCAAGATGATTTTTCATATAGTTATCTCTTTAATGATTATTAGTGCAATGAAAGAATGGAGGTCCAATAATTCTAAAGTACTTACTAACTAATATATATGTAATTTAAAATATTTTACAATATTTGATATACCACGAACTAAGTATATTAAGTATAGTTCACATAGTGAAAGTGCGGAGAAAATTAGGTACCAGATTTCTGTTGCCGCTATAACAACACATACTAATAAAAAGAATAAAATAAATATTTAAGGCGGCTCCCATACAACAAACCCTTCGTGCGCGAATCCGAGTCACACTTGGCAGGTTTTTAATTTATTTAAAGTAACTATATTTTTGAGTCCTAACAAACTTCGTTTTATACGCCGCCGACTGTACATAACTTAATCGTTGATTCTCATTTGAATGACGAGCGGTCGGACATCGCAGACGCCCACGGCGCTGCAACTAAGTATTGATTGGCCGAGAGCGAGATGAGAATACCAAGGCGTTACTACGGTTCTCATTGACGGCGAAACTATTTTTTATGACGATGGTAAACATGCATACGGCCTGCCTGATGGTAAGCAGACTTCTTAGTCTATGAACACTTGCGACTCAAAAACTATAATAAGAGCTGCCAGCACTTTTTTGGATGGTTGAGAAGGAAGATAGGTAAGGGAAAGCGCTGGAAAATAGTTCCTATATTCGTTGGTATTTTAATGCAATTTTGGAAGAGTCGAATAATAACAGTAATTGCAAATTATTTAGAAAGCTAAACCTTAGAAAGAAAGATATATTGTTGGCACATGGGATTTTCAGTATGTTTTTTTAAAATTCTCGACTTCTCTTTCGTCCTAACTATGAATCCCACATGGTGGCAGGATCAGCTTTCCGAGCTAGTATTCTCCACTTCGTTCTGTCTTCGAATGCCTGACACTCTTTCATGTTTTTTAGGAGTAGGTACTTGTTTTAGTATCGGGTAATATAACATTCGAAAACATAAAGTTAAAAAGTGAGAATATTATTTTAAGAGTCGCAATAATCCACTAATCGTGGTCCAATCTTTCCGTTCGAGACTATGGCGAGATGGTCACGATACCGCGAACGCAAACCTAGAGTAACGCTTCGAAAAATGCCGCCGCGGTGAATATAGACGACGGTCTATTTTTCGAATATAACTCCATCCAAATACAGAATTATGCTTCATATGAGGTAGCTTACAGTGCATCGCACTCTCTCTTATAACAAGTGATAGGTAACGGTCTAAAAACTGAACCAGTTAAACCATCTAGTCGATTAAACGTTTCAAATATAGTACTTTCGTATTTAGGGAGATCTAAATGTAATTTTCCCATACAAAACATGATACAGAGATATCTAACTTACGTACATTTAAAACGCTTTGTTTAAATGATTGAAGCGCCTAAGTAATATGTAGGTATAATACAGTACTCTGGTTAACTTGGATTGGGCGCAATAAATCTATTTTTTTGGTTATTTAAGCATAAATAGTAATAATAAATATTGGGGGACAATCTTACACAAATCGACCTAGTCCCAAACTAAGCAAAGCTTGTACTATGGGTACTAGACGACGTTATACATACTTATATAGATAAATACATACTTAAAGACATAGAAAACATCCAAGACCCAAGAACAAATATCCGTGAAAAATGCACAAATAATTGCCCTGGCCGGGATTCGAACCCGGGACCTCTAGCTTCGGAGGCAGAGTCACTACCAACTAGGCTAAACAGGCCGATGATATAGGTAGTACACAGGGCAAAGCACTTTTAGTTAAATGTTTGATAGAAGATTTAGATTAACATTGGGCACGGGCAGTATGCTGTAATGTTGTTAGAACATGGACGAAAAAGATTTGTATCTTTTCGGGCAGACGCTTCTGCCTAAAAATAAAAATATCCGTGTTTCTTTGACACAAGGTAGTATGCTCCCAGAAAGTTCTTTTAACAACGGTTTCTATAAAATTTCATTGTTAAAAGAGAAGTAGAGGGCCATCCACATATTACGTTACAGCGATAGGGGAGGATATTGGATCGGTAAAAACGTGACGTAGGGGGAGGAGGGGTTCAAAGTCGAAATTTTGCGTGACGTAAGAAGTACCTATGAGCACGGCCATTGGTACTAGTAAGTACAGTCAAGGAAGATTAAAGTATTACGTGTTTACATGTCCTCTAACTGTACCTAATTTGTGCACCTACTAGTCTTTCACTTAAGTATCTATGTAAGTACCTTGTACTAGTTGTACCGACCTACTCAAAATAATTATTGATCATTTTATAAATCTTAATCGCGTCATAGAAACTGAATGAATAAATAAATAAATAATAAATATTGGGGGACAATCTTACACAAATCGACCTAGTCCCAAACTAAGCAAAGTTTGTACTATGGATACTAGACGACGATATACATACTTATATACATAGATAAATACATAGAAAACATCCAATACTCAGAAACAAATATTCGTGCTAAATATAAGTACACAAATAATGCCCAGACCGGGATTCGAACCCGGGACCTCCGGCTTCGTACGCAAGGTCACTACCAACTAAGCCAAAGTGGTTGTCCAGAAATAAACCAATCTACAACATTTTATTATCTGGGAATGTTGTTTGTCTGCGTACAATCTAGGTACTCGTACACCATAAACATAAACATGTATACATTCTAGCACTTTATTGTCTAGAGGTAAGGTCGGAAAGTGTATACATATTTATGAAGCCGACGTACAACTCTTGCGATATTTTTGCTCAGCAGTAGAAAATGCCAAGAATGTGCGTGCCAAATGGGCGTTCCCGTTTGCAACAATGTAACGTCAGATTGCATATGCATATTTCTCGTAGCGATTGGTCTCATGAATAACAGACTAATCTACTCAGGCTAACAGCTTATGTAAATAAGATATAAGTATATAAATAACTACTTAGTATGACTACAAATACATCTAATATAGGTATGTAAATATCACTTAAATATCAGTATAAAGTAGACAATAAAATCTTACTTTTTTATTAGTAAGTATAGTTTGTTTATGTTTTAGTTTACATATAAGTAATAAAATTAAGTAAAAAAATAAAGATAGAAAGTAGGTTATCTTCTGAATTAAAGAAATTGTAAAAAATACTTAAACCCGAAGTACCTACTATCGAACTGTTTTTACGATCTCCTGGATTTTATTAGCAATAGGTAAATAAATGAAATAATGTGTTGAATATATTAGGTACGTATAATTAATAAGTAGAATGTAGATTAAGTATAAGTAATTTGCAGTGCCCTTGCAGGGTTTATGTGGAAAGCTTGTAAATATTTTTAAGATACATGATGATATGATGTACATACAACATAAATCAATAAAGAGCTATGAGTAAGTATAAATATCTATAAATTAATAAATATGGAAATAATATTATATTAATTTGCCCAGATTTCATCTACCTGCTGAAATTGCTGAATTCCCTCTAATCGAATTATTATAAGAATGATTAATAGTACTTATAGGAAGATAAATAAATAAAAACATACCTACATTTTTTTTACTAGTAATAGGTAGGTATATTAGTAGGAAACACGCAATGTATTTTTCGAACAGTATTATATACCTACATTGCTCCTAGCTAGTTTTCAATTCAAAAAGTAAAGGAATTATAGCATATGCTTATATTATAAGATAATATACTTGGGTACCTGAGTATGTCTCTACGTCATTCATCAACATGTTTTTCCTATGAAACAGTTTAAAATTGCACTTCCATGATTTATTTACATATTTAATCAGAATGACGGCCGTAAAAAGCTGAAGTTATTTATGTGCCCGCAAGGCTTCATTTGGTCAATTTGAATCGTAAATATATCACAGAGATTTCAATCTTATCGTCCACCAATCTTGTTCGTTTTAATTAATTGCTTAATGTAATGCAGTAAGTAGTTAGATATTTAAATTTCAGAGTCTTGAGGGAAAAAATACCTACGCGAATAAAAATATGTACCTACGCAGGTACAAAATATCTTCTTATCTGCGAATAAAGAGAAAATGGTATACACACGAACAATACCTATAGTTCGGTTAATTAATTACAGCACTGTCAGCGAAAGTGTTAAATTAGACAATGTTTAGGTAATTTGACAACATTAAAAAGACTACGTGTCACACCTGAGGGCCTACTCCGAACTTCGAAAATCGAACTTCATGTCGTGCCGTCCCTTTCACTCTCGTGTTATACACTATATGACGGAAAGGGACACGACACGAAGTTCGGAGTACGCCCTCTGGATGAGACTAGCAAGAGACCGGGATGAGTGGCGTACTCGAAGAGAGGCCATCATGCTCAGCATTGGGGATTAAAGGTTGGGAATGATGATGATGATGATGATGAATGCTTCATTTGTGTTAAATGTTTGTTTTAAAGTACTGAGATGTCCACATTGGCCACAACTACCAACTACGAGTGTCTTGTAGGTTAACTATTCTTCTTCTTTTGCCTTTACTTATTACCTACTTAGGGTTGGCTCAGACATTGAATTGTTCTGTAAATATTTCAAACATCCTAAATTTCATAAATGTTTCATTATATTTATCTATATTTAAAACACCTGATGGGAGTGGCAATTAAATTTTCTTTTGTTCTTTTGACAGTTGACTATTCAACTTTCAACTCTGTGTGTCTTCAAAATCCCCACTTTTTAATATTTTTTGCTCTTAAAATAAACTGAAACAAATATGTGACTTGGCGTTGACCGGCTTATTCGTAGATTAACAAATTACATAAGTCTACACAAAACGACGTGGATTCATTAACAATGAAATTTGGTCTTCATTACCATTGCACAAGGTCCTTGTCAGGTACGAGGGGCTTACGGGTAGGTACAGTTGACGACATTTAAATTGTCATCAAACGCTAAACATCGACATTTGACGCCGTCCCAACGATGCCTATTACACCTAATTAGATAGAGGCAGGTCTACGTAGCAGATATTTTGGTAAAGTAAACTGTACACTGAGCTGGCATGTATAACCTACGTACGAGTATAGTATTATTCACAAACGTTCATCAAACTCATTTTAGAGAAATGACATTACAATTAGTTAGCCTCTATCTGTCAATTTGACATTTATGTTAGCTATTCAATCTATTAGGCCTAAAATAAAAACTGCGCCGAAATCACTTATTATTCATTAGTATTATTTATTTATCGTATGGCATTTCAGTCACTGGATATAATTTGAGGTAAGTATGAAGAAAATAATAATACATAACTAGAGATTAGTTTTACCATCTGTTTAGAATTTCACGTCTAACTAGTTGAAAATTCCTTTATCGAAACATGTACTGACATCGTAAAGGCCGGGAACTATGATTACTATTTGAGTAAGACGGGAAAACATAAAAATAGATACACATTTTCATCTTCATTTAACATCATATCTTATAAAATGTCCCAGCGCTGCGCCCTGTATATATTTTCGTATCTTTATTCCAAGATGGCTGTACGTTTTCCAGTTTATCTCCTGGTATTACTAGGCTCAGCAGCCAATACCGATAGCGGAAGCAGCCAGATACCGACGGTTAGCAATAACAATAATGCGGGAACGAAGCTGGGCGACCTGCCAGGGTTCTATCGATCCACCACCGATATATACGCCACCAGCGCGGCCAGACCCCCGGGCCACCGACCACCCCCTTGGCACGACCAAGTTGACTCCTGACACGAGGAAACGTGGAAGCTCTATACAAACTGGTTTTGCAGATACTCAAGTAGGTCAGAGGGAAAATCTACAAACACTACTCTGAGAGAATGTGGATTTTTTGGGAAATCAACTGGGAAAAGGCTTTCGGGTCAATGCAAATGAGGATGTTTATCTGATGGAGTCGGAGTGGAGCACCTAGAGGGTAGGTATTTTAAATAAATGAGAAAGGAAAGGTAGATTTGTATCGAGTCTCTAGGGGAGTATAAATTTTTGCTGGTTGAAGCCGCCCCTTGTTTTATTTTTCGTTATAAACTATATTCTACTACATACATACTGGGTGTATCTAACTTAATTGTTAAGTGTAACCAGGCGATTATTTTGTATCATATATCAAAAAGCTTTAAATTGATATTTTTGTCCAATAATATTTTGGATATTTCTAGTTTTATTTGTTAAAAGTTATTGATGTGGTTTTTCTCATTGAGTAACGCATTTTCGATATCAGCTTAAAGTTTTTTGATGTTTGTTATATTTACGGAATAATCGTCTGGTTGCACTTAACTATTACATCCTGTATATGTATATTATAATAACTCTCTTCAAATAAAGCGGCTATAAAGACAATTAATTCATACATTGCAAAAAACATCTTAAGTATTTGTTATCAAATACAAAAAAGAATCAAGTAGATATAACATGCTCACAAATTCTCCAAAGAAAGGCAAAAAGATAATTAGACAGGCGTTGAAAGTCATTTACATTTCAAATAGAATATAGTAGGTAGATTGTGTCTCAAGAGAGCAATATGATATAGGTATTTACGGCGAGGGCGGTATATTGAATCCTGGATGAAGCAAAGGATTCTAAGTCAAAAAATCTTGAGGAGTAGCTAGGGATTCAAGTGTTTACGCCCAAGACGAAAATACTTTTGCTACCGTGTGATACATACTGCTTTTCACACCGCCGATGAAGCCCGCTACTGAAAACATGAAATGTCTTACAAATAGTTTTGCTACCGAGTGGCACATACTGTACCGCACTCTCTTCTCACGGTTCAAAATGATTGCCATACAATAAATAAATAAATACAGCTTTTCTCACCTCTCTTTTCAGGGCAACAATGACTCTTTTGTGAATAGCAGATATGAAATCAAATTGAACTGTGTGGTACTTTTTTGTCTATCAGCAAATGCTATGAAAATTCAAGCATATTCATGCGCCAAATCATCTTATTAATTTATAATAGGACCTATGTATCAAAGACATATTTCAATACCTAATTACGAGTAGGTCCACAAATGTGTAGTGCGTATAAACAAGTACTAGGTATTTATAAGTAGGTTCTAAAGCTCTAAACAAATTCTGTGTAAACAACAAACGAAGCCAGCTTCGTTATTATTCACAATAACGACTCAATTCAAAATAACGACGTCTAATTGGTGGAAGGCCGGTTCGCACTTACCAGCTACATCACTACTATGCTATTTATTTTTAGGTTACCATGTCATGTTTTCCTTTACCCACATTACGTACCTATAGAAGCGTCGTCCATTTTGTTAAGACCCCTTATCGGTCGTTACCCACGACTGTTTGTGTTCCTTAAAGGAGCCGGCAGATGTCTTGTTATGTTGGGAGTATGTACACTCGAGAAGGGCGGCCGTGGGTCGGCGATCAAGCGCACTCCAGATAAAATATGTAAAGGTTACGGAGACTGGGCCCCGAGGCTCGAAACATGGCCGATTAAAATTCTTCGCTTAAGTGCGCTTAGCTAGTCGTTATGAGTGACAACCCTCGAAATTAACGAATAATTATCAACTGGGAATAAGTCCGTGTATTTTTTTATTTATTACCTTCAACGGATGTTATTAGAAGTCGTTGTTGTTCTGGACCGTTGAAGATGGCGGCTGCTAATTAATACCTAACATAAGTTGTATGAAATTTATATGTATTCCAACGGCTTTTAGATACGAAAGGAGATTAGTCTAATTATACCTACACGAATAATCGAATATTTTATAATTGTATAAATGTACGATATGTTATGTAAGTACAATAAGTGACGACTTAAGGGGATGGACCTAAATATTTAAATATATTCCTGCGTGCATATAAAAATTTGTCTAAAGAGCCTAATGCCGTGTCGCAGTGATGGAGATATCATCAGATTACCCAATATCACAGCTGACAGTTATTGTAACTTAACATGGAACTACGAAACTTTGCCTTTAAATTACCGTATTACAGGATTAGAACAGCATTATAAATATCACAGGGTAGAGGATTTTTATGATGAGTTTTGTACAAAGTCGTGAATGACAAATAAATTTTCTATACAGAATATTTTAGCAACAATGATAGCATATCATATTTAGTTTGTGCGTAAAGTGTATTGTACAGTCAGCTGCAGAGAAACGTGGCCCCCACTGCACAGAAGTTTTGTATGCAGGGGGTCAGGTTTCTCTGCAGCTGACTGTACATTCAAGGATTTTAATTTGGGATCCCCTTAAGGTTGACAGTCCTGTTAAACTCTATCAAAATTCACAGAAAATTTTAAGCGAAATGGGTCTTCTTATTAGAATAGATTCTAGGGAAACAATAAATTTGTTAATCTTGTTATAGTGCTTCTAACCTAACATGGGCACGGTGACAGACAGCTGTCATCCTAGTACAAATTATGACAAGTTTGACGTTCTCTATAATATAACAGAAAACAAGACAATTTGAAGACAGACGCCTCTAGGTACCTTTTTAGAATTTCCGAGAAGATCTTATCTTAGCTTAATTTATATTGTCACTTCCATATAATCTATGTTATTAATTTTAAGCTAAAACAGTTAAAATGGTTATTCATGCGAAAACAATTCGTCATCCGACTAGAAACACCAATTACCGAGTCCATACAGTTTTACATTTATACATAGGGAAACTCTACCCTCACATAACCACGTTACATTTGCTTCTAATTGAGTGTGGCCACTTGAATATGTGTCTTTTGCTGCGGACTGAAAAGCTGGTTTGTTTTGTAGAAGTTTGTGTAGCTGTAATGTTGTTTGTTTCAGACATGGGCAAGTTTGCGTCAGGTCTTGAGAGCCGACGGCACGCGAGTTTGCGTGTCGCTAGAGGCCCAACCTTGTGGCTTGCGATTGAGCTAGTTCCTATCCCGCTACGACAAAGATGCAGATACCTATCTAACAGTATATAAATGTACCTACTCGCTGTGTACTTAGATAAATAAGCCAAGTATACGGAGGTAGACAACATTTAAAAACCGACTCAAAATCAGGACTACATTACTCTTAAAGCAAACTACGTAAGAAACAAAAATAATTTGTTAAATTTAGGTATGCATTTAATAATTGTTTTTAATATCAGGTTTCTAAGTAAGTCTTTTCTTTACTGAAACGTAAATTAATTTAAGAAAAGGAAATTTAATTTTCTATTTTACAATATCATCGTCATCAGTCTAAATGTACGTCCCACTGCTGGGCACAGGTCTCCTCTAAACGATGAGAGAGATTGGATAGTTATCCCCACGCAGGTCCAGTGCGGGTTGGGAACTTTAGCATATATTCATTAGGTATATTGACTTATTCTGATTTAACGTATATTTAACTATGCACGACGTGTCGTCATAACGATTAACTTTAATGCGTTAGTTATTTAGCAATTAAGAATTCCCGCAGCGTCTTGTCTACGTTTAGGCGTGAATATAACCACCTAGTCAATAGACGTGGATTTTAGCTACTAAAATTAGAAATGTATCGTCAAGAGTTTTAGCTTGGACAAAGGCTATTCTGAATAAGGAAAGGTAGATATTACGCTGTATTAACGCAGCGAGGTGCGTCGTGCCGTGACTTCCTGCATTATCTGCTTACTAGATGATGCCCGATATCCTAAAATGTCCTATTCTGATGTCTAAGCTAGAACGTTTCACCAAAATCTGTTCTGTAGTTAAGATTATCTAAGAGGAACAAACTTCCTCACAAACTATCTGCACGTTTCTTAAGACCGATATATTGGTATGTACAAATAATGTATACAGGGTGTTTTTATTGATTTCCGTTCCATCAAGCATATAGCCGTGTATAGCCACAGACACGACGTAGCATATTTAGTATTTAAAAATACAAGCTTTTTCTTTCATTTTCATACAAAATAATTAATTAATTATATCACAAAGGGTGAATGCAAAACGGCCTTAAGAGTTAACGTGGAGTTAGGCAAAAGTTAATGTCAAGTATGACAGTATTCGGAATTCGAATGACACCGCACGTGACGCACATCAACATTGTTTATTTGTTAAGGATTTTTTATACTATACTCGTACTAGGGGTGATAATTAACGAAAATGAATTTGAAATGGTACGGATTGGGAAACTAGTGTCTTAGAGAAGATTACTTTATTTCATCACAGGAATGTGCCCTGGCAATTAACGGATTTCAATAAAAACATCCTGTATACTTAAAAAACTTATTCCCACAAAAATACAAAGTCATAGTACAGACACTACCTATACATATTATGTGTGTATTAAATATTCTATGATATGATATGATATAATTTATTGATACGATGATAAAATAAAACGCACCGTCACATCATATTTAGAAACACTATAAAATTACATTTGTTAAAAAAAACTTGTACTAAACTTTGAATAGTTTCATAGCAACTCCTTAACTTATAAAATCTTTTATAATTTAAGATTAAAAGTTAAGTTTTTGTCTTAAACTGTATATCTTTTTCTGGAATAAACAGTTTAAATTTAAATTTAATTTATTTATAATTTAGGTTAAAAACAACAACTAAGTACACAGTCTAAGGACTGCAAGGCCCGCTAGTAAGGTAAAGACCATGCCTACAATGGAATTGGAATAAACTTTCTGATTGATCGAATCAACTATAGATTAAGACATACTTAACATGGTTGTTCTGATTATTGTAGGTAATGATTGTAAGTAAATAGGCTGCAATTATTTAGTCCATGGCCTTAGACAAAGTTGCACATTTCCTACGTAAGTACTTCAATGCTTGATAAGGCAGAGGAGACATGTGTAGCTGTACTAAGATATTTAAATTAATAAACCAACCCAAGTTATAGGTAACATTATAAAAGACCTAGGTGCCTACTTGTACAAAGTAGGTTAACACAGGTACCTATACATATGATTTAATGTATGTTGTATGTTATTCGTATTATATCTACCAAACTAGTTACGTATTTCATGATGCCAAGGCATGATTTGCCTAGGTAGATAACCTATGATCATAATTGCATGTTGACTATACTACACTAACGTAGGTAGGTAGGTACTAACCTACGTACTACGATTGGTTACCACATTTATTCTCAATCGCCTTATAACAATGTTGCTAATTGTTAGGCTGTTATTTTTTGGATTGCCAACTTGCAGGAAAATTATTATGCTTAAGCGAGCATAAAAGTCATGTTTTTATTTACCGTTCTATTACAACACGCAGCATTTACATAACTTATTCTGTTAGGTATATACTTTTTATATTCAATTACTTAACCTAACATACTTAACCAGCTTATCTAAATTACCTTATCTTAGTCAGACTTATCTAAGTTAGACGTATCTAAGTTGAATATTATACCAAATGCTCTTCATAAATGTTTCTTAAACCCATTTTCACTCAAATTTTGTTAAATTTCGTGTTTTTATATGTAACCTTAATATTAGTTTTTGTGAGAAAGGGGTCAAACTCACTTAAAAAGTTAGCAGGGGTTTGTTAAACATAAGAATAAGGGGGTTATTAATTTGCCTCTCATTGCCATATTCAGTTAGCAAAACGGGCTAGTTATTAATATAATTTATCTGCATACTTAGGTAAATGTAACGAATCAAATTTTAAGAAAGATCACGTACCTACCACATGCGTGACAAAGTGTAGGTAGGTGTCACAACCCACATATAACTATCACTTAAACTGGTGAACCCTTGCGATAACACTTTGACACTGACACTTCCTATCAATTAAACATATTAATTATCACAATCGTAACACTACGAAATGTGACTGGACTGCCTCAGCCAAAACTTCAAACTAAACCTTGTACGAAAACCGTTGCGTTATTTTTATAGGGCATTAAAATCCAATGTCACACCGGCTTTGTATGTATATTACCCTATAAATGACTTGTCCCTTAAAGTATTGTAACCCTTTATGGATAGGTTAGTTTTTGCATGTTGTTTTTGCTCTACTTTTTACGTTACCACAGTTAGGAAAACAAAGTACTGGCCATTATCGCGACGCAAGCCTTGCGTTTAGGAGTGCAATAAAAAAATAAAAAGGTTGGTGTTTTAGATGAAAACGGCCAGCACGTAAGTACAGTGAAGTTTTTCTGTGTTCTTTTTAAAATAGGTACCGCAAAAACCGGCGTAATGTTAGTTAGGTAATGATCATTCGATCGGTGAGACGCGACGAGTAATTTTAACGATTTACATTTTAATTCCTGTAGGTGTTCTTCCGTTGTTTGATGTTTCCGTTTAAAATATGGTAATGTTTAATTAGATATTTAATCCACAATTCCACCTCTTCCCGATGAGTCCGTAAGTATTGTCTACGTTTTTTCAATAAGTACAAAATGTAGAAAAAAACAATTCTATACACCTCTAAAAAAATAAGACTTTAACTGAAGCATTCAAAAGAAGTAGATAAATACCTATAATGGATTTCCATAAGCCCTACTCATGCTGTTAGGTACTTCTATAGGTAAGTAAGACAAGTTTAAGTAAATGTAACAGAAAGACCGTATTTACTCGTAATGTTACCTAATAAGAAGATTCCTCTTAGAAGTGAGTGCTCCAAGAAAGGGAGAGCAACATTAGGTTTGGTCAAGTGCTAAGAAAACTATCGAAACCTTAATTCATCGACATATGAGCCATGCGATATATTTTTTATTTATTTTTCACTGATGTATACAGCCTATAATTATAGCCTAATAGGTATCGCTAGTTCACTGCAAGTCACATACCTGCCTGTTCCAAAACGAAGGGGTGTTATTTTACGAATCTTAATTTTAGGTACATAAGTAGCGGTACCTAATGCATAATAAATTAATAAAATACTGAATTGAAATTTTTGATGTACCGATCATCGGAGAAAGAAGCTAAAATGTATTCTTGTTACCGGTCAAAAGAAGTAGAAGTTGTAGTAGAGTTCAATTTAATTTAAATTCTAAATATTTATTTAAGTATAGGGTAATGAAATTAACCTGCAAAAAATAATGAGTCTTAATTTGACAACTACAGAAGACATTTCTAGCATTAGTAAATAAATTAATTCGTATTCTACTTGTAATAAACTACCCAATAATTAAATATTTTATGAATTACAAAAATAACAGAACTTCGATATTCTAATCGGACAATGCGGGAACCGGCAAGTTGTCATAACGAAAACGTAACGTATCAATGTAGGGGTAAACCACGTACGGACAGGGTGGTGGCGAATACAACACAGTGTCGCTGTTTGAGTGCCGCTTTTGACACAACGAAGTACTGCCACTCGACGCTAGATGGCGCTGTCCTTATAAACGTACAATTTGTAAATATTATGTTTATTTTAATACTAAATGAAAACGGGTAGATATAAAATATCAAGACATAAATTACTGTTACTTTTGTTATGAATTTAAAATATTTAAAAAAAAAGTTTATTCAAAGAACAGTGCTGCCGTTCTAAAGGTGGAAAATGTCGGAACTAAGCTATCTGGCCTTTAATTTTACGACTTAACGTCGGGCTGTTGGAGATAGTAAAATAAAACTTAACATAACTGTATAAAGTATGTTTTGAAGATATCTTTGTAGTCACTTACGACCAAAACGTTGAAGTAGCTTGTAGTATTTGAACTTTGGAGTGAATTTTTCACCGAAGTTTAGTGATAATTTGTTTTTTTTTGTTTTTATATGAAAGTTTTTGAGAAGGCTACTTTTTTAAACTTTTCTTCTTTTAATAGATACGATACCTATGATTAAGTAAATACCTAAGCTACGATTAAGAAAATTGCAAAAAGTAGAGTCCTATTTTGTGCCTGTTTTAGCTGTTTATTTCGTTTTAGTACCTAATACCACGGTAGCAACGAATAGATAACCTCTTATAGCAACTAATGCAGTCCTCGTCAAATATATATTTACTCCTCAGACTGCTCATAAATATTTAAACACGTACTCTAACGACTTAAAAATAATTTGACAGCACTTTAAAAATTTCGATATATCTGATGACGATAGTATACATATAAACCCAACTACTAATAAATATACTTACGCCAATTCTTGGGATTAGGTAGCAGGCCCCGGACATCCTTCAGGATATAACTTTAGGGGTATAACTGATGAAGATGATGATGATAGAGTACTAAAACTAAGTGAGGGTATACAACAACATTCTGCAACCCATGTAATTCGGGGATGTGATTTGCATTATAATATCTGCCACAATATTAAAATCGCGCCTGCATAAAAATCTAACGGATACTGTGACTAGGGCTATACGATGAATCAGATATTTTACCAGCCGTATTATAGCTGATATTAATGGCTGGTAATTGGTATAATAACTTGCTTTCAGAGGTCTGCAACTAATTAACCAGTTCGCTGACTGTGCGTGACTCTATTACTAACTTGTACTGAAAGATAATTTAAAAAAATAAACGTATAAAGTTAATTAAGTTGTTTCCTTAGCAATAATAGATGTTCAACTCTTTAGACATTCATTGTTAAACTTACTACCAAAGTTGAAAATAGATAGTTATACTTTCTAATAAACTACTTGCAGTTTAACTTTCTAGTATTACTTTTTTTTTTCATTGAGGCTCTATAATTGGTATTGCATTTGTTTTAGAAAGGTAGGGCACAGAGAAAAGTCATCTCCTTCAACATATTTGGATCAACCCAACTGAGAAGGTACCTACATCACAATACATTGCAATAAAATCGTTTATAGGTAAAAATATAATTTTACACGTCAATCTTACAAATTATGGGTCACATAACTAAATCGAATTTAATTTTTATAATTCTTGTATATATATATATATATATATATATATATATATATATATATATATATATATATATATATATATATATATACTATTTTTTTTTTTAACTTAGTACTATCTTCTGCCAGCTCCTCCTCCACCTTACCTTAGGTACTGTAAAGCCTCGCTTGTACTGCTGAGGTATTGTTAGGGGATCTTAGGCGTTGTAGCTGTAATGAAATACTTTACGACTTTATAAGATGCTATAGTATTTCTTACTGCTCTGAAATACAATTACAATAATACAGTTAAATAACACGTGTGACTCCAATCGAGTCCAGATGAGGAATCAACTGGAAAACCAACTGTTTTCTAAGGAATGCTGCTTGACAGGCATTCTAGAACATATTCAAAATATGTAGAATTGTATACATTATGGTACTAGTTCCACATGGCCAGTCTCATAATGTCAAACAATTACACACACACAGTACACAGTAGCACTGTAGTGTCTACAGTACTGTCAAAGAATTTGATTTCTGGGCCAGTTCGTACCTTGTCACAGTGACAATAATATGAGATCTCTAGCAGCTTTCATATTGATTTTCACTGTGACAAGGTACGAATTGGCCCAGAAATTACATTAGTTGACCGTACCTATATGGTGCCTAATTCCTGGTGGTACTGGTGTTAAGATCACCAGAGCTCCCGAGGATACGCGGTGTTGAGACTGAGGGCCCTGCATGTGTCTAGCTGACACCAAAACGAATCCTCAAGTCAATAAAGTGCCAGCAACGCAGTTGTTTCTTCTGGTGCCCACCGTCCATAGGCTACGGTGTCTGCTTACCATCAGGCAGCTCATAAGCATGTTTGCCGTCGCTGTACAAAAAAAAACGTAGTCTAACTAAAGCCTAACGTAGCCAATGGAACACTTGGTGTTTTATTTTTATCAAAGTACTAAGCATTACCTACATCAATTTTATACCAATTCCATTTATTCAATAAATAGTACGTTGCGCGCAAATACACCTAGGTAGATGCGATTGTGTAACTTTGAGCAATAATAACCAAGACGATGATACATGATTTTGATGAATTCGATATGTCAAATATGCGTTCTGAAATAGGAATTTTATTTTTCTAGGAATATCCGCGTCACAGAAAAGCGAAGCGTGTAATGCATGGTTTGGATGGATGTTATCGTATAATCTGATAGGGTTTTTTTTTCTATCGGAGCTCGTCCGGATTCCTTGCATTCCTCAGAGCCCCATTTCCGGAATGCGATACACTTGATATTAAGATGATATCAATTTGAAATGGAAATTTGGGACCAAAATCATGGCTTGAGGTTTTCATTCAACTACAGCAACAAACTTTAATAAAAAAATCTTAATAACTATAGGAAAACAAAAACACTCAAAAATGCTCATTACTTTTAACTTCTTACGAACTTTCATATCATTATAAAAAGATAATAACTGTAAGCGAATGATTTCTATCGTATTTAGGTGAAGGGAGAGACAGGCCAAACTTTCCTGTTTATCACATTAATTTGGACGGAGTAGGGCTCTATAAACTTCACACAAATTATGAACAATAACTTGAAGAATTAAAATTGGGTTCGTGAATGCAGCTTGCACATGAAATGGCGCTTGAGTGTACCATTAGTAGCTAAACATGACGAAACGCTAGTCAGTTGTAGTACGAGTATGTCGTATGCTAATATATGGTCGTGTGTATCGTGACCTTAACGACTTACTTTATTAACACAGACACGTTTCATATCTACATACTTATAATTATGGTGATATAATCAAATAAGATCTGTCTATTAATAAATAAACAAGGGTATTCCGTGATGGAATCATATTTTAGTGGTGTGTCACACACGGTTTGTGTGATACCACTTAATCCGTGAGCATCCATAGATTACTATTGCCACCTAAATACCTAAATTATTGTGGTGCAACCACCCATTAGGACATTATTGGTCCTTCTTACCTACCCTATTATAAAGACGTACATTTCCTAACACCTTAAATATATTCTACAAACACAGGCCACGGGGCCACATTTAGTCACACATCATCATCATAATCATATCAGCCGAGTCGAGTCCATTGCTGGACATAGATCTTCCCCAAAGAGAGCCACAAAACCGGTCCTGCGCCACCCGCATCCAGTGGACTCCCACGACCTTTACCAGCTAATTAGTCCACCTTGTGGGGGCCCACATTGACATGCCATTATTGGTCAATCCTTTAGAGTACCAAGACAGAGTTAGGCTTAAGAAACGTTTGCACCAAGCTAAGCTACAAAGCTATGCCACTTAAACATAAGTGGCTGTTTCTAGTGGAAAAGCTCCTCCATCAGATGGGCCGAATTTTCTCTGGTTTGCTACCAAATGTATTTCACGTTTACCCAAGTAATGCAAGGAAATAATAGTCTTACCTTGGTAACAGTATAGGTATAAAGTTGGCTGGAATTGTTAACTTGGAATTATTCTTTCTTCTTTTTCTTTGTTCTGGTATTTGTGCTTATTACGCAAATTTTCCATTTAAATCAATGTTATTTTCTTTTACGGCTCAGTCACTGACATTGATTTTTTAAATGTCAACTGTCATGGCGTAATATTTGAGAACAAAGACTAACCTATAGTACCTATTTAGACCTAGGTACCTAAAAGCGGCGAGGAACCGTGCAGTGCTTGTTTTCTGAACAGATGTGAATAAATAATAAACATTATAATAGGAAGGCCCGAAGGTAAATTAAAAATAGTCTTTACCATCATCTAGCTGTTGTAAAAATTGCTTAGCCACGGAGTAACCAAGGAGTCGTCATGTCCTGGCTACGTTACGTCAAATCATAGATTAGGTACTTAACAGAGAAAAGTGTATTTACAAATTCGTGTGTCAAATAGAATTTATCCCCTTTTTTGTAATATAAGTACTAGCAAGTTTATAGGTTTTATCGAAAAGAGTGCAATCGAAAGACAACGCTGGTTGGTTGGTTGGTGGTGGTAAAGGTAGGAACCTTGGGTTCATCACCCCCTAGCTCTGTTCGGACAAGGTGAGTTATCTACTCTTGAGAGCATCGCTGGTGTGCTGTCTGGTGACTGAGGTATCCGATTTTAGCAGTGAACGTGCGCCCACACTCGTTGCAAGTCACCAGCTCTCCAACATAGTTGATGATTGGTGGTATCGGTACCTACCCTGCCCTGTGAACCTGCTCCGAAACTAAATCAAGATTTACGGCCGTCGTTGCTTTCTTGTGTTACAAATGCTGCACACTATAGATACGTAAGTAATAAATAAAAAATACATACGTAAACATTGGGTGACAATCTTACACAAATCAACCTACTCCCAAACTAAGCAAAGGATACTAGATGACGATATATATACTTATAATATGTAGATACATAAATAAATACTTAAATACAGAACAAACATTCGTGCTCACCACACAAATAATGCCCTGAACGGTATTCGAACCCGGGACCTCCGGCTTCGTAGGCAGGGTCACTACCAACTAAGCCGAGGTGGTCGTCCAGAAGTAATGTTTATGTTAGGATAATAGGTACCAAGAATACAAATATTCTTAGTTCTCACCAGAAATAAATAGCACATTAAGGAAATCCGTATTAAAACTTAAACAACGGTAACGGACAGGAACCGAGTTTCTCAGAAAAACATGTTATAATATAGACTTCTATCATGCTCAAGCTAACCTAAGTCAAAATAGGTTTATAATTATCGCTAAAACTCATGTTTGGTAGATTTAAAACCTATAAAAGTAGTGGGTCTGCAAGCTGTAGACCACGCGATTATTTTTTTCATATTTCATAAATTATCATAATTACCAAATAGACCTGCAAAAAATTATATATATCTAATAACAAACCTGCTCAGAAGATTTCACGAGAATCGGTTGATAGATGAGACCTGTAGAAGAGAACAGCGGGAAATCCGCCGGACATACGAAAGCATTTTTGCCGAAGCTAAAATGGAGACATTCGCTTCACTTGGTCAATAAATAAATCATCATCATCATATCAGCCGAAGGACGTTTTGCTTAGCATACGCCTCCCCAAAATAGTGCCACAATGACCGGTCCTGCGCCACCCGCATCCAGCGGACTACCGCGACCGCTTTAGCAGGTCATCAGTCCACCTCGTCAGCCCACCCACGCTGCGCCTTACGGTACGTGCTCGCCACTCGAGAACGTTTTCACCCCAACGGCCATCGGTTCTACGTGCAATATGCCCCGCCCACTGCCACTTAAGTTTAGCGATTTGGAGGGCTATATCGGTTACTTTGGTTCTACTGCGGATGGCCTAATTTTTGGTGCAATCACGCAGAGAATTCCCAGCATGGCTCTCTCCATTGCCGTTCGGGTGACTTTGAGCCTCCTTATGAGGCCCATAGTAACCGATCACGTTTAAGAGCCCTAGGTCATCACTCGTGAAACACTGCGGAGTATTGGATGAAAAGATGTGCCGTATAGCATCCCGAACGCTGCCCGGCCGAATCGGATGCGAAGATTTTTAACCTCTTTCTCGAAATAAATAAATACCTATTTGGGAACACGCGTAGATCTTACACAAATCGACCTAGTCTCAAGCCAAGTTATTACGCAAAGTAATAAGGGTACTAGGTTACGATACCTAATACATAATTGTATTAATTGTTAGAAAAAAACCATAGAAAACATCAAAAACTCGGGAAAAAAATACATATTCGTCTTCATTACACAAATAAATGCCCTAACCGAGATTTGAATTGGGAAAAAATGTAGTTACGAGCTATAATAAAAGAAATAAAAGTAGGTACTTATTTAATCTACCTTTAAATATATAAATATACTCAAATAATACCTAAGCAAAGAATTCCACAACCGAACACCTCGGAAGATCTAAGTTAAATGAAATACCGCACACCAACATCAACACCACACGATAGATATAAGAGTCAAAGAGAGTAGAAGAGGGAACTAGATAAGGATTTCGTGCCCGAGCTTGATTGTTCTGATAGCTCAGAGGCTAGAGCGATTGGCTGCGTATGCCCGATGTCGCAGGTTCCAATCCTGCTCAGAGCGTAATTTTTTTGTATTATTCCCTTCAATTTGAAATTTAGATATAAAAGACATTCATTTGCATGTATGTGTCCTGCTACCTTTTAACGCAAAAGTGTAACATGTGTATATGTGTTTGTTTGTTATAGTATCCCAGCACAGTTGCATCCTGAAGGATGCCTGGGGTCCGCTAACTAGTCCCAAGAATTGGCGTAGGCACTAGTTTTTACGGAACTCGCAACTTCAGATCGCACTAAACGGTCAAGCTTACAAAAAAACTTCAATCAATAAAAGATGCTTTTTTAATGTCTCCTTTAAAGTTTAAAAAAGAAAACTAACAAAAATACAAAAATTCAATTTTTGGTCTGAATATTTTCAAGTCCTAAAATCGGGCCTATTTTGCTATACCCCCCCAACCTTAGACCTCATTGAGATACACTCAACACTTCAACAGTTACCGCAAAAATGGTCCATATAGATTTTAAAATGATTTCAATAGGATTTTAGTGATTCAGAAAATGGTTTTGCACTTCAGTAATTTTTTTAGTTTCCTCGTATTCGAAATGAGAAGCAGAGTGTTGAACTCGGGTGAAACCACACCCCATTTCTCGAATATCTCGAACGAAAAATATCTCGTCTGGTGACTTTCAACCATTGGTTAAAAATCTATTATTTTATAAATTTGATTGTCATAACTTATACATAAACTTATTGGAATTAGGCAAACTACATTTAACTTAATAATTAGTGAACGAGGGAGTCGAACAACAAATATTGAGACATGACGAATCAGGAAGGAACAATATCTATTAAGAAAGGGATTATTTATAGAATACGGGCCAAAGGCACTGACTGAAAACGAACAAGACAAATAAAGGATGAATGACGAATACAGAATGAGACGAAGTAAGAATGAAATGAAAAACGAATAAGACGAGCCTAGACGACACCGGATAATTATAGTTTTTGTCCATCTGGAAGATCCATTTACAGCCTTGCCCAAAACTATTGAGTAGGTATAGGCATTTTTCATATAAAAGTCAAAAATTTAAATCAAGTATTTTATATATTTTATTAATTTATTATAGAATACAAAATATTATAGAAAACACTAACTATTCGTTGACGTTAAAAATTAATGCACGGAGAAAATTGCAACTGGTCATTTTATTGCAAACCCGTTTGTTTTTAACTGACTTCACAAAAAGGAGGAGGTTCTCAATTCGGTTGTATGTTCTTTTTTTATGTGTGTTACCTCAGAACTCCGTCAATTATGAACCGATTTGGTTTTTTTAAGACAGCATTGACTTCGCGGTTGGTCCCGTTGTTCGATACCAGGATCTAGTTCTGATGATGGGGATCCATGAGAAATTGCGGGAACTCTTTAAAAATTCAAGGAAAATATAAAGTGATTTTGGTATTTTCGGTATTAAACCAAACATTTACATTCAGAAAGTAGCATTTGGTGAAATGGAACTGATGAAATAAAACCACGCGCAGATGGTTATCCAAAACTCCAAGTGTTTTATTTGTGGCGCTAAGATATTTTGATGAAGATACTGAAGCGATTATGACGAAGTAAATTTAAATTGGCCTGATGTAATTTTACGACCAATCTGACCTGATGATTGAAGCCGGAAGGTAGGCAATGGAACTCCCTCAAAAAACAGTGTAGTTTATCCATGTTTGGGCGCACTGGAATTGTCATGAGATGCAGATTTCTGGAAATGATTCAGTAAAAAGTGTAAAATAAAAATAATTTAAAATATAAGAAAAAAACATCTTCAAAAAAACTAAAAACCAAAAAGTAAACTGAGATTTCCAATCCAATAATGACATGAAATGACATGAAATACCTAAGCTGAAATACGTTTTTATTAATTAGCTACCTAACAAATACACGATTTCATAAAGTTTCAAGTCAACTTTTGAAGTCGGTGCCGCTTTCCATGAAATGGACACGAACCAAATGGGATTAAAATGTGTGTTGACAATTCGTAAATAAGTAGCTATTATTACAAAAAAAATTAAAAATATTTTTTAATTTATTTTATTCCCTAGGGTTATTTTAATCCCTCTATGCAATTGATGGTGAGGCACCTTCTATCCTTACCAGCGACGCGTCTATCCTCAAAAACATGCCCTCGAAAAACTTAATTCCTGCAAAAACTGTAATTATTAGGACAACAGGAACAAGTCGTAAAAAAAAGAAAAAAGATTAGACTAGCTTAATTAATTTAAAATTGTTAAGTTTTCGCAATTATCAGGCAATTACAAAAACTGAGGAATCTGTCCGGGTTTTAGCCTAATTTAGTGGGCCGGTTTGCGACCACTTGGATGAGTAGATGAAGTAAAAGGATAAGTAGGTTTTTCATTATTTTTTAAGGGATTCCTATTAAATAACTACCTACTAAATAAAATCCATACCTACGACTTACTGTTTCATTAGGGCCTGTAAACATGTTAATATCTTTAATTGAAAAAAAAAAACGCTAACTGACGCTGGTGGCATAGGCACATAACCGGTCTGGCGACCCTGCCTATTTGTATTGTATTTTCAATATAAAGCTAGTAAAAAAATAATGCCAGCCGTCTTCTCATTCCATTCTTCTCTAATTACCTAATTAAGTATATATTTGTTACGCTACCACATGCATTACAACCATTCCAACAGACACAGACGTAGGTACTGGGCATTTTAAGAAATAAGTGTACCCAATAAGTGTAAGTTGTTAAATAAAGTTATCGATGTCAATTTTGTGACGATAATTAAGCATGGACATTTAAGAAAAATTAACTACTTACCTATTTTCGCGTAATTGTTTTGAGATAACGCATATATAATCTATGAATAGTGTGTATAAAAAAGATGTATACAAATTGATAGCTTAATTATCGTCACCAAACTGACATTGATTAACTTTTTTACTTCTTTGAAAAAACTAATCAATGTCAGTTACAACAACTCACGCTAATTAATTACACCTATTACTGAAAATGCCCAGGTACGCTACCTGGCCACTTGACAGACAATTCTGTAAATATTACGTAATTCCCACCACACACCCACCATTTATTACGTTAGTTACCCACGTTTAATTAATTTTATAAAAATATTGGTTGATGTGGTTGATATCAATCAACCTACGCAATTCATTAACTTCGCTGATATTAGGTGGGATAGACATACTTATTTAACTAAAGTAGGCTGTAACTAAAATTAACCTTAATTTTATCTTAATCATTAATCACAATCTGGGGTAAACTAAATTTAGCCCCACCTCTATCTCCTAGAATGATTCTTAAAAAAACATTATAGGTATATAATTTATTATTAACAACTTATATAGCTGCAGATAAATTCACAACTGAGGTAAAGGTATCGATAAAAACAAATAGTTATTTGACTGATTTAAAATTCAATAAAGCAATCGACTGTGCCAGCAATCGTGCTGATATAGGAAGTAAAGTCCACGCCCCGCCTATTTCATGATGGAAGTACAACTGTCTTAACTCAATCTCATACAAATCGTCACAACTAACAGACATCAGCTTATCTCCTGCCGAACGAGATATCTATATATAAACTAAGATAAACCAAAAAGAGACATCCGATGACGCGCGAGCGAGATAGCTATGATTTAAGGTGCACTCAATGGCGGCAAGGTAACATACACAGGGGCAACTAAATACTATTTGTTTGCATTGCAATTGCAACCGTAACGCATTCATCTTAGGGCTCTATTTAGATTGTTTGATTGCACCGGCTATGACATTCCAGTAATTCTACCATAGAAGAGAGGAGCAGTATATTTAGTGTGCAAGTTAAAAAGGGAAGGAACTAAACTGAATGCAATGGGCACGTTGTTAAATAAATGCTCTCTATGAAGTTTACAGTCTCCGCAAGAGATGGCGCCACCAGTGTTACGCTGCCAGTACTTCGGACACATTTTCTTTTAAATACCTATCTGTCTACTGTTTATATTTTCAAATGTCAAATTAAGTTGACGATATTACGCATTCAATTACCACTGTGTTATCAATGTTATCATCGATAATGACCAATAAGCCATTACAAAAATGTGTTAAGAATAAATTAATTTTCTTGCAGACATTTTAGTTGTAGTTAGTTAAGAAGGTAATTTTATCGACGACGATCCTTATAGCACCAGCAGCAGTTAGCGCATAATTATCATAATTTCAGTGATGTGTTAATTTTCGTTGGCGTATAGGTCGTTCGTTTAGTTAATCAGATTTCAAACAGTTTAAACTTGTATGCAATAAAGATGCTGACTAAAATTCATGGCAAACATGGATTTAGTTTTAGTAGAAAACTATTTAGGCACCTACAATTTAAAAATTTGCGACAGGGTTTTGTATGGATTAGTAATATTCTTCAAAGCTTACTAAAATTAATTTGGTTAGCTTCGTTATTTTCCAAAAAACGGTTAAAAGCGATTAGGAGCATGCCTCTTTGATGAACCAGGGTTGTGCTTTTATCTACAAGCATCTTCTAAACGGGTGATCAAAATTTAAAATTGCCGATGAAGTACTTACGGTATGCGCGGGCTGGAAACGTCAAAGCTGCGGGAAAACAGATCGCGTGAGGCCGCGGCGGCGGCGTACGTCGGCCGCCACGCCAAATCACCGACAACAACCGTTTTTCCACGAAAAAACACAAACTTTCACACAAAAAACACTGTCTAATTTCGGTAAAAGTACGGAGCGAACCGAGATGTGTCGTCCGTGGCCGCGTTCGCATCTAAACGGCCGGAGTTTTATGTTAGATTACAGACGTAACTTTTATAGATCCTCGGTGCTATATAACGCGGTGGGCGTGTTCTGGGGATAGTGGCCTTTATATAGTGAGTATAAGGGCCATAATGGCGCGCGAGGGCCGTTGCACGGGTGTCATTAAATGTCGCGTGGCGAGGGGCTCGCGGGGCGAGGTGTGTGGGTAAAGTTTTGGGTATTGATTGAATATGAGGCGGATTAGTACTAATGATCAACAATTGGGTGCCAGGATGGCAATTGGACGCGTTTTCGCGGCGGGTTGCTGATAACTTTATTTGAGGAAATAGGAATTTTGGGGCCTGCTTTTGCAGGCATTGAGCGGCAGAATGCGTAGGCTGTGCGTAGGTTGATAATGTTGGTATTCATGAATGGAAGTCACGAAAAAGAGAAACGAAATGTTTGTGGGAGCCAATTTGAATAAGTAAATAAGAGGCAGTAGTTAGAGCACTTATTTAGTAGGTGGGTCAATCAACTTTTCCATGTTGCTCGTTACCATGGTTACTTCTACTCAGTCACTCTTTAATACCGAGATTTTATAGGTTCAAATCTACCAAACATGAGTTTTAGCGATGATTACAAATCCATGCTGAGGTGGGTAATCTCTGGAGTACCTATGCTAGAAGTCCGTCATGTTATAACATTTGTTCTAAGAAACTCTGTTGCTGTTGTCTCCTCGCTGACGGGAAAACGAAGAAAACAACAAAGAAAAGTAGATTGACCCAGGTATACTGAGTAATGGTCTGGTCCAGGACCCGGGTATGTCCTGGACTCGGGTATGTCCTAAAACTACGACCAAGACCACCGGGGGATGGGCAGCAGCATCCCTGGAGTGCGGTGGAGATACTGCGATCGCCAACCCGCATGCCAAGCGTGGCGATTATGGCATTTACCCCCCATGAAATTGGTGGAGGCCTACTCGTATGTCCAGCAGTGAACGTCCTTCGGCTGATATGGTGGATGGTGGTGGATACTGAGTAATTGCAATCTAGGCACCACGGCTGACTCCTACTACGTTTATACACTACCTCGTATTAAGTATTTAGGCACGCATTGTTTTTTTCCATACAACTGTAGACATAAATAACTTCCAGATTTATTCTGTCGAATTAGAACCCATGGATTCTTTAGCATTTTTATTTTATTTAAGATATTGCGCCTGATATTGGCACGGGAGACATCCTTTTTAAATATAAAGTTTTCTTTTTACAGCGATTAAAAAAACATTATTTGCTGTTTCATACAAAATAAAACAATTTTGTACTAATAATAGGTTTATGGAATGTTTTAACTCGTCTGCTGGTAAGTAGAATATTTACAAGGTTACCCTGCATACCATTTTGAAAATCAAATTGCGTCGAAAACTTTACTGTCGAGTGACCCCGACTTGGCAGTCTAATTCTGAAAGTATTTTTTGTATTAGGTAGGTACAATTGGATGGAAAAAATTATGTGCGCCTAAATACATTAAGCATCCTACCTATAGGTATGCTATCCTTATAAGACCCAATTATTTTTGTTTTGAATTAGTAAATCATAAATTTAAACTTTATCATATTTATGCAATATTATGTTAAGAAGAACCGGGAAGTCTTAAGAGGCAGCCTATGTAGGTAAATTGAGGTACGAGTAGGTAGAACTCCAATGTATCAGTGCCCAATTGAACTATTCTCGTCTCTACAACGAGAGGGGACGTACACCTCTACATTGCAACGCCCTCGTGTATTTCAAAGTGCGTTTCGGCATAACCCGGTCCACTGGCGGACAAGTGAATTTGACAAAAGTCTAATATTTTTTAAGTCGTGATCAGGAGTAAAAAAAATGAATTGCCAAATGAAACAGATTGTAATGGGCAAAGTCCCATGCAATATCATCGCTGTTTAGTAAGTTAATTTTAATAATAATGTTAAGTATCACTAATATCCACTAAATTTATGTATGGTCAGACTACATGCATTTCTTGAAGTGTCGTGCATGCGTCAAATTTCATTACTTTGGCTGGAAATTTAATAGGTCTTATGTCAACAAACTCATCCATCCATTTGTCATACATATGATAATTGACAAGTTATTCAACATAAATTAATTATTTGACAGAAAAAGTTTTTGGTTGGCTTAAAAATGAATCATGATAGTGCCAAGGTGTCATAGTTTATAATTATTATAAAATAAACCACGGGTAAAGTGACAAAGATTTTTAATTAGATGCTAATTCCCGTTAGAAATTTGTGCCAGAAAAAAGTATGTTTGTATTGTTTGTGGTTGGTAACTACAATTTAGGTGAATATGATTGTGATCGGTTACTGAATTAGTATTTCTGGTTCCTGATCACCACTTAAAAACCACCGTGCATAAACGACGGTAGCGAGTTTTTTTACAGCGACTCCCGAATTTTAAGTACCCTTATTATGTATTTGTTTTTGTAAAACATTTTAATTTGATCAATCTAAAAAATTCACCATATTAAATCCACCAATCATAATACATTCATTTCAACTCTTTGAAAAAATCTTTGTAGATACCTATACTACATCAATCAACCAAAATATAGCTACACTAAAATCGACCAATCATCAGGTAACAGAATTCATTTTTCAAAACGTTAAGTTTTCTTAGTCCCTATTACATAATAATTAAAAATGTGATTCAATCATCTGACCAACGTTTTGAAGCGCTCAATGGCTTATTTTAGACCCTCATCATACAATCTGCTATTTAATCACAATCACATTTTTCACCTATATTTATTGCGATAGATGACAGCAGTTAAAATAAATTACATCTGCATTACTAAGACACAAATCTAGCGAAAGTACTCAGAAAATTTCTCGCTTCAACTTATTTCTGGCATTTTAAAGATTTATCTAAATATAATAATAATAAATAATAAATATTAAGGGGCAATTTTTTTTTCAAAAATCGAACTTGTGCCATAAGTAAGCTCAATTAGGCTTGTGTTACGGGTACTTAGACGACGATATATTTAATAGGTATATATGTTTATATACTTAAATACATAGAAAACATCCAAGTCTCAGGAACAGAAGTTTCTGCTCACCACAGAAACAAATGCCCTTACCGGGATTCGAACCTGAGACCTCTAGCTTCGGAGGCAGTGTCACTACCAACTGGGCTAAACAGGCCGATAAAATATGAAAAGATGAAGGTTTTTTGACCGTCAGACACCATGAAATGAGAGAGCGTTATAGAGGTTTTATCAAAAGTTGGTGATTTAACAATCAGTCATCATCCCGGATGCGGCACAGCTCGGCCGGTACGGGCGAAAGTGTGAGGAATGAAACTATGCTTTTGCTTGTGTATTGATATCTTAATACTGCTTTTACTGCATTCGTAGAAATAAAATTCATATATAAATATCTGCAATTCTGCACTCATTATTTACCTTCCTTATCAGACAGAGTCCCATTGTTATTGATTTTTGATTTGGCATCATGACATTGGGTATAAAAAGCCATGCCTACGAGTATATTAAAAATTAATGTAATCGGATAATTCTCATTTCCTAACAGACTTTTTTTGTGTTTCACACATTTCAACAGCAAAAGTAATTAATTATGCAGAAAGGACGCTCAGAAATTAAATCAATCTGTGCAAGTCTGTAAGTTCTTTCTTGACAATTTATTCGCGTATAGATAAATTGGATACATTTTTCTGCGTTGTTTTTCTGCAGTTGAGTGTACTTGGCTATAACGTGATAGTTTTGCCTAAATGTCGACAGCTCTGGGTCACGCCTCGATATCAGGGGGGTTCACGCTTCGATATCAGATCGATGAATGTCGATGCCTATACGGAGGTAATACGCTCTCGTCAGTATTCCGAACAGCGATGAAGGAACACCTGATGGCTACACTGGCGGACAGTTTTTTAAATATATATTTTTTAAATATTGTTTAGGTACAACCACGTTTTTTACAAAACTGTTCCAGTTTTTAAATAATATGGGACTGTAGCAGCAGATCTCTGTCACAAGTTCGGAGCCCCGGTAGAGTAAGTACCTATGTCCATGAATAAGATATATTTATTATTTAATCGTATGGCAAAATTATTCACAGACTTAGTAAAATGATTTAAATTGGAAAACGATTTACCTATAGGTATTTTATAATAATAAATATATCTTTATGTCATTATCGTTGCACAAGAATGTGTGCGAGTAGGTACTTTCAGTATTTTTATTTTGTTAATGCTTTTTTATTCATTCCTTTTGCATCATGTAAGGTATGTTCATGTATGTTCATTCTATATACCTATGTATTTTCATTGCATTGTATTTATTTAATAATTACAGAATTTTAATAACAGAATATCCATAGTACAAGCTTTAGTACAAGAATTTTAAGAACAGAATATCCATAGTACAAGCTTTGCTTAGTTTGGGGCTTTGTCGATTTGTGTAAGATTGTCCCCCAATATTTATTTTGTGGATAGTAGGTACGCCAATGACATACTCAATGTTATATTAAAAAAAAGCCAAACAAATTTCCAATCCAGCATTTCCCTTATTATTCATTAACCTGACGTAACATTATCATTGTCCGCCACTGCTCCCCCGATCTCGGTAGATGAATTCCATCGTTTTTTAGAGAACTCTGCCCCATACGAAATCGTTCGTGCCTGACGATCATCTACCTGAATTCGTATTCTGTAGATAGGTATACATATACATATACTTATAGTGTGTAGAAGGACGAATGTGTAGTAGATTTCGAATGTCGAAATAAGTCTTTTTGGATCTCAACGAGGGATTTCTATAGCACGGGGCTACCTGCTTCGGCGACATACGAATGTTGAATAACAAAACGGTTTTTAAGTGGGAGTAACTTCGATTTATACGTACCTACATAACGTAAGTAATAAAATAACGTATGGAGGTATAAAAAAGTTCTTCGCGTAATAAGAGGTGTTTTTAATAGTCTCAACAAAATATAATTTAAGTACCGTTCGCAGCTTATTAGTACCTAACCACTTGATTTCTTGGCTGATAAAAGCCATGGATATTACTTGAATTTTGTATAATGAATTAGAGAAAAAGCCAGGGAGAATAGGCAGGTTAGATACATAACATAACCAACAAATATTCATTTAATGAAATTCCGAAGTAATAGGTATTCGTAAGCTTAAGTAGAATTAATTCAACTACGAAAATATATATTTAGGTATTTAACTAAATTGCTAATCCTTCCAGTTTTCTCTTTCATTTCACTCTTTAATTAGAACCGCAGTCATTATTCCGGCTTTAAAACCTCTTTCGGTACAATAGACGAAATTTCCTGCGTCCAAAAGACCATTAAGAGGTCTTAAGACCAACCCTGTACCAAAAACAATGGCCCAGACGAGGGGGCAAGTGGGGTTGTGGGGGGCGGTTGTAACAGTTTTACGATCCGGATACGTACTGCACATGCGCGGTGTAGGATGTCTAGGATTTGCATCGGCTTACCGGGTAGGTACCTATTTGAGGTGTCTAGGGTATGCGAAGATAAGGTTTTAAAGGTATTTCAGCTGAGTTTGGAATTTCGTGCGAGGAATAGTAAAACGTAAAGAAACTTAAGGGACTATCACAATAGGTAAAAATATTTGTTTTCGTGATTTATGAAAAATGTAACCTACTTACATATGATACTATTATACGAAGTAGGTCCTTAGGTTTTAATTGTAAGAAAGAAAACGAATCAAGTAATTTATTTATTTAGTAGGTGATATAGCTTTTGCTTGACTTCAAATAGATGAAGACAACACATTAAGTGTCAATTTTTTTTATTTAGGGTATGTAGTTACATTATAATATATATCTTAATGGGCGGTGATAGTCACCTATACGTTAACTAAACGTTATTTGTTTTATTGTATCTACCACGAGAATAAAGCATAATTTATTATAATCAATACAATTATACATAAATAAACTATTAGATTGAATGAAAATGGCTCATTCAAATCAAGTGATAATGTAATCGCTTTACATATTAAAATATTTATGATACGCAAGTGGATTAGTTATATAAGTATGGCTTGCATATGAGAATATTTTCAAGCAGTAAATCATAATTTAATCATTAACACTAGACAAGCTAGTCGCGTTTCAATTGTTCATCATTGAACTGATATCATAAACGTCAATTAAAGATACATGCGTGCGAGTTAATTTATCAATACGTCAACGGTCTTCTAAACAGGCTCCATTTAATGGATGCGATGGGAATTATAGAAGGAAATCAACTACAGATAATATTTTGAGAAAAGTGTTTCCTTGTCAGTCTTTATGCCATTGACATAAGATTGAATTTCACCTGAATCGTGAATATGGTTTTTTAGCTTTACCTGTATGGTTAGCCAAGAATATGAGACAATTAGTCATTGTAACATAATTGTTTATCTGAAATTATTAAGTTTAGGTAGGCATCACAAGTATAACGTATTTTTAGAGAAATCATCAGTTCGACTTTCATATTACTATATTAATTACTTTATACTTAATTATTAATAGGTTGATCATTTGTCCATTGCTTTGTGTATTTGCCAAAAAACCTAAGATAGATAACTGTAATGGTAGGTATATTAGGTATGTATTGTTAATTATCCACTAGAAATAGAAAGAAAACTTAGTTGAGTTGCTATTAGGTACCTACAACTGATGCAAGGTAACATGCTAGCCTATACTGTATACCTTGTAGGTAAGTACCTAAGATATGAGAGCATAAGGTAGTCTAGTGACTAGTGAGATTGCATGCCAATTTTTTTTAATAGTAGGTAAAGTGAACATTTACCTACTATTAAAAAAACATATTATTTAGATTAAATTTGACGCAAATATCCACTTACCTCAATGCACCTACATGTCTTACAATGTAGACAAAATACGATAAAATTGCAACTCGATTTCAAAAGATATAAACGTAAAAGGTCTGTAATTGACACCGTATTTCTTTACATATTTTATGTTATGAACAGACCAGGCAATGTAGAGCTGGAAATATCGTTTCAATGCTGATAGTTGACGCCTACGAATTTAAACATTATCTTTAAACCTATGTAACAAGGAATGCACGTAGGTGTACCTTTAGCGTGGCAACAATGTAATAATACCCGCAAGTTTAATACGAACCAAACCAACGGAAACGCTAGATCTAGTCTTTCAAAGTTCTCAGGATTTTTATAACACATAAGTACCTAGAAAACAACTTCGCAGGACTCCTATAGGGCTGGTACATCTATGACCATTTGGTCCGTATTTTTTATGAGGACACTATTTTTTCAATTTAAGGAATGATTGAATATGGAGTAGGAGTATGAGAATTTTGTCGTAAGCGTTCATCTACGAAGTTAGTCAATTCAATTTGATATAAACTAATCCAAAACTTATGTTTAGAAAAGAGCCGGACATAGGAACAGATACTTTAGATGTCTTCGGTGCTGCTTTGTAATATAATTTTTAAATACACTATTTATATTCATACCAAATAAGCGATATGTTTTTTCGCTTGACAGGTTGTGTACTCAAAGGTCATCGTAGATTGTATAACTAGGGTCTAAATTAAGCCATACTAACTCTTCTTTTGATATTGATTGCAAGATAATTAATGAACTAAGATTATCCTCCCATAAGGAAAAAAAATGAATTCCACAGCGAACATATGACTGACTCGGCGGCAAAGGCGAGCATGGCGGCATTTAAAAAAACGCTTCGAGACAAGCAAATATATTTAGACACCGCTCGTAGTAGATAAAGACACCGCGAATACACGCGAGCGCCACTGATCTTCCATTGAGCGCTTCAAAGTTGCTCAAACGATTCAATCAGTTTTAAATTTCCCAATATGAGAAATGAAATCTTTTCCCTAATTGTTTCATTGGCTGTGTAGTATTCTGGTTGATTTATAACAAAAACAATGCTTTTTTAAAGAGTTAAATTAGTGTATTGTGATTGGTGAATTGTTTTGATTGGTCAAATTAAAATGTTTGTAAATCATATATATTATGTTTATTTTCTCTATGGACTAAATGTACTAATTTAGCCCTGCTTGATAAATATGAGAAGTGAAAAAATATTTGACCCTAAAAGAATGTTGTAGGGTATTAAATTAAATTTACCTGCATATTGTTTTGATTCTGATCTAGATTTATTCAATTCATTTTGTTGCTCTATGTCAAATATTTTTAGGCGCCTTCTGCAGTCCCATTAATAAGCACTTAGGTGTATGTAAAATACAGGTCAACATAAGGAAAAATACTTTAGATACAGGTATTTTGGTACATATTTTCGCTATTTGATATGTATCTTCCATACAAATTTTTATTTTCTTTAACTAATGATAGTTTTTAGTGTTTTTGGCAGTTTTATCTAAAAAAATATAGGTACTTAACAAATAATATACTCTTGATAAATTAATAATAAAATAAATATTTATAGTTATACCTATATGTACAGGGTGTTTAGTAACAGGATGCAAAGACTCAGGGATGATAGAGGAGGTCATTAATAATAATAATAAATATGCTTTATTGCACCACACAAGAGAACAATGTTACACAAAAAAACTTACATAACTAGTAATGGTAGCAACAGGCGGTCTTATCGCTTAAAGCGATCTCTTACAGACAACCTTTGGGTAGCAGGAAAAGTTACCAAAATAAAATTATGAACAGGTAGTGCAAGAGTACAGGAAGAAGAGTCATACATACATCTCACAAGAAATATAAAATAAATACATATTAACATAATATATAACCCGCATGCCAAGCGTGGCGATTATGGCATTTACCCCCCATGAAATTGGGGGAGGCCTATGTCCAGCAGTGGACGTCCTAGGGCTGATGTGGAACATAATATATATAGATTTATATATAAATATACATAAATACATACTTATATAAATATATATAATAAAACTTAAGGGAGCGACAAGTAATATTGTTTCAGCTGGTTTTTAAAAATAGGAAGAGATTTGGCACATCTTATATAAGACGGTAAAGCATTCCATAGTCATTTTTGATATTTTAGACACAACTTGCTTTACACAAAGTCTCTTAGTTTCCAAGATATGCATCATTTTATTTTGAAAATTGTATGTTTTTCATACTACAAGATAAAGATTTTTTTTAATGTTCCCTTTTTAGGGTTCCGTAGTCAACTAGGAACCCTTATAGTTTCGCCATGTCTGTCCGTCCGTCTGTCCGTCCGTCCGCGGATAATCTCAGTGACCGTTAGCACTAGAAAGCTGAAATTTGGTACTAATATGTATATCAATTACGCCGACAAAGTGGTAAAATAAAAAGTGGAAAAAAATATTTTATTAGGGTACCTCCCCTATACGTAAAGTGGGGAGTGATTTTTTTTTTTCCATTTTAACCCTAACGTGTGATATATTGTTAGATAGGTATTTAAAAATAAATAGGGGTTTACTAGAATAATTTTTGATAATGTTAATATTTTCGGAAATAATCGCTCCAGAAGTAAAAAAAAATGTGTCCCCCCCCCCTCTAACTTTTGAACCATAAGTTTTAAAATTATGAAAAAAATCTCAAAAGTAGAACTTTATAAAAACTTTGTAGGAAAATTATTTTGAACTTGATAGGTTGAATAGTTTTTGAAAAAATTACAAAAATAATTTCTGACCTAAGTTTGTAATTTAACCGTATAAACAGGTGTTTATTGTACCTGTCATTTCTACAAAATCACAATGAAATGACGTGCTTTTTAGGGTTTTGTGTTTCTGTACTTAATATGTCAACTTAATGTGACGGACGGAAAACTACGGAACCCTACACTGAGCGTGGCCCGACACGCTCTTGGCCGGTTTCTTCTGGTTTATCGTATTTTTTCAGTAGCTGTAGGAACTAAGGAAGTTTTTGAAATCAATTGAATTAGGACTAATAATGGCTTTTTACTGCCTGTATTCGCATGGTACTCGTATTCAGATGGTACTTGTACCTACATTTCCAAACGTTAAATGCGGCTTTAATCAAATAATATTTAACTATTGGGCATTTCTAATCTTCCTGCAAGAATATTTTGAGTCGGTTTTTTTTTGTTTTTGGCTAGTTTTACGCCAAATTGTTATAGTCAATATATTCTATTATTTTATATTGTAGTAAGAATTGTATTCTACTTAACTAAAAAGTCATCAAGAAACCTTGAATATCTTATACGATTGTTTTTTCATAAGTCGTATTTAAGGTTACGGTTTGTCTTCAACCAGTAACTAATATTTAAGAACCGGTGGTAGTTTATTGACGTTCATGAACAGGTGCATGTAATATGACTAATTTGAAGAATAAATTACTTTTACTTTTAAGTTAATTATAAGGTTTCCTATATTTTCATGCGTTGTGATGAACATAGGTAACTATATGGTGAAAATAACTAAAAACATTATTTCAACAATAAAAAAAAATTGATGCTCAGAATTTCGTTAAACTTATAATAATAATGATAAAAAACTAAGGGGACATGTCTCAAACTGGACACCTTTGTAACATAACGGGCGACTTAACAAATAAATTTGTATGAAAATTTACCATATATCCATTTGGTGACAATGCATGTCCGTTACATGTTCTACGATAAAATGAAACCAAACGATTTCCTACATTCAAAATTAAAATAATTTTAAATTAATTTTAAATTTACAGTAATAAAATATTAATAATCATCGTATGGAATTTATTTTTCAAACCGAGCTATCTTCGAGAAGACAGTATTGTTGCCAGTTTATTGTAATGTTCAACTTACTTGTGCAAAAATCACTCCATCAAACATCGTTTTATTTATTGTATTGAAAAGTTTTATTAATTAGCTTATAGTCTACATGAATAGTTGAAAAAAAATGACAAAAATTCGTCGTAAACTGACCTGCAAGAGAACCCCTCTCTCCTAGTCGGATTTTGACTGAATACCGTTTTTTACATTATGAAACAAAGTTTGTCTATGGTCAGTGAGTTAATAGAAATCAAATAAGCCTAAAAAGTAGACAAAAATATTTGTCTGAGAGAAGAAAAATCGCGTAACCACCCTGGACAATGTCCTGAACGCGATTTCGAGGGACCAAGGTTTCAATCTAAATTTAACTTTAAAGAATATTAGGTATATTGTAAGCTCTTTTTCCAAAGATTTGGATTCTCCAACGTCTCTTTCAATGCCAGGAACCCGCTAGGTGGGTGCTTGTCTCGTAGGCGCTTTCCGCTACATACGGTTTTTCGCATGTTATCGGCTACGAGCGTAGCACTACGAAATCTTTGGCAGCGCAAGTGCTGCTGTTTCGAAAATATATTAATTGATGTGACCATCATAGAAAAAAAATTGTAAACACCATTCAAAAGTTGGGAACTGAGGAACGATTTTAGCAAATTTCAAATCTGGTTTGTTACGCGAAATGTATGTATGTATTACTTTACTAGCTTTTGCCCGCGGCTTCGCACGCGCAGAACAATATACTGTAGCCTATATTATTGTTAAAAGGACATACCAAGTTAACAATAACTAAACACAACTCGCTAACACTACATACACACATCCATTCTGGTAATGCGAAAGAAATCGTAGTTATTATGTAGATACTCGTAATTACAACTACAGGTAGGGTTAATTTTTATTGTAGCAATTCCTTATACACTTTATTAGGTTCCACCTTCGGGTGAATTTCAAAGAAAGCCAGTAACGTCGTCCGAGGTGGATTGTTTAGTGTTTATCTTTTCTGAGATGTTTCTTGGAGGTGAAGTATACGCGCTGACCATTTTCAAGTTGAACAGTTGAGGTGTACCACACAGGAGGAAACCTTCCATGGATGGAAAATTTTAACAGAGTTACATAACTCTGCATTAATATGAGCAATGGAAATACGTGACAGCACAGGATTGTAAGGCATTACCCAGCGGTTGTCCATCTCCAATTCTTCTCCAAATCTTTATGGTGTGACCTCCTATATTGAGGATATTCATCGTCTCCCATCTGGGTGTCTTGGAGAAGTGGTCGAGGGTACCTCCGCAAGACCGTCGCAAGGACCATATTATGTTTCTTTCTATCTTAAGATTTCACAAATTTTGAATGAGGATGTTTTTCCTTTGTCATCAAGTATATTTTCACCAATTTTCATACGTGTAACTCATGGATTATAGGAGTTCCATACAAAATTCAACCCCTCTTTTAACCCAAATCTGCACAATTTTTATAGCTTAAAACCTGACCGGGTATTTACTCGACAGATTAGTAAAGTTTTCATCAAAATCCGTTCAGCCGTTTTCACGTGATGCGCGTTCATATAAACAGACAAAAATTCTAAAAACTGTTGGAACGTGTTCTGTTATCGATTCTAAGTACGAGTATCCCCTGCCAACTTTTTTTCGAATATCTTCCATGTACAGACTTTCGACCCTCTTCAGCTTTATTATATGTATAGATTGTACATAAAACACGAAAAACTGATAAACGAACAAAAAGTAGACTTACAAAGACGAGCTTATCCCATCAAGGTATCTCTTCCAGCTAACCTTTGAGCAAATGACTTCATTAAATACAAATGGAGGATAACGATAAACAACCTGTGAATTATGCACCGAACCAAATTTAAAACAAAACAAATTACTTTTCAAATAATTAATGTTTTGTGCATTAGATTTAAAAAAATTATGTTCCGGAATCTAAAGTAAAAAAAAAACTATCATTCAATCATATACGAAATTCGTGTAGAGAGAAAATCTCAAAAACCCAAGGAGACATCAGAAAAACTGGTGGTTACAAGGAAGAATATAAATTAGCTTCTAATACTGCTAATACTTAAATATGTAGCTGACGGCGTTTATAATTTAATCCCTACAGCAAATGAATTAAATTCCAACAGACAGCCTAAGTTCTTTCGTAACTTCGCCCACGCTGTAAAATTATCTGGACCAATATAACTAAATAATGTACCTGCGTATAAATAATACAAAATACCTACGACCTCGGACATTACACCAATGCAACCCAAAGCCGCCTTATCCTGCAATTTAAGAGACAACTGTTACTTTGTCAACAATCCGGATCCATACAATGTTGCATATGGCATCGCCTCCGACCAATATAGCTTTTATGTTGCAGTTGATATTAAAGTATCTAACTTGATATTCATTCGATACTTGGAAACGGAATCGCTTATTTTGTTTTGTTTTCAGATGGCATGCTGTTGTTTTTAGTATATGTTGGTTATGTTTTGTGGATTTGCTGGTATTATTTGGCGATTGACCCGTTGCAAAAGTGCTCAAGGTGAACTGAACTTATCTGATTATTGAGATTTGTACATTTTCTTGGTTTTACATAGTGTGCGCATTAGAAATATAACGTATGCTATTATTACATCATGCATGGATAGGGATGTTTGGCAGTGATAGCGTCCTGCACGGGTCGCTATCACTGCCATCGTATCGCGAAAATATGTTTTCTACTGTAGCATTGTTATTTAAATTATTTTGTAGTAGCTAACACTGTAATTTTATATTTAACTATACAATGTATATTGTTTTGAAAAAATGACACCTCGCCGAGTTTCTTACACCAGTTCTTCTCGTGGCAGAGGTACATTTTTCCGAACCAGTGGTAGTATATTGACGTTCATAGGATGTAATATGCCTAATTTGAAGAATAAACTACTTTTACTTTTTTTTACTTTTTTATATCTACTTTGACAAGTGCATGAGCCTAAATTAGGTGTGTATTATACTTATACCTATGTACAAATATATATATATCAAACATTTTACTGTACATTATAATATAGTTACCTATTTAATAACTTAACAAAATATACGTTTTATTTGTTTTCGAGTGTAAGTAAGCTATGTTATGAAAGTAGTAGGTATTAGGTATAACAGTTTCAACCGTGTATGCCCGTTCAAGAATAGGTCTACTGTCTCACCGGCCTGTCGTAAGAGCCAACTAAAGGGTGTAAGTGGGGTCGCGTGTGTTCTAGTTGGCTGGGGCAATAGCATCAGCAAACTCACGATCCCAAGGAAGACGGCAAAAATGTGTCAACAGCTAAGTTAGGAACCTGGATGAGCTAAAAACAGCTTGTAGGTGCAGGGAGGACTATAGTGCGTTTAATTTGAGATCGTGGAGTTCTCTGCATGGAAACGCAGATGGCGGCCGCGGTGGACATTTTCGTGGGTGGTATTTCCACATAACCCAATCATTCCCCGATCGACTGGGTATCTAGTTCGCAGGTTTTCTCCACAAAGAAGAAACAATCAAAATTGTACCTTACCTACTTTCAATTGTTAGGAGATAAGATAGAAATAAAAATAGATTAGATATTGTTGTGTCGATTAATCAGATAGTAAGTAAAATTAAACACTTATTGGTCCAATGTTAGGTACACTCATAGCACGGTAGCACGGTAGCACACATTTCAAAAATCTGAATCACTGCTCACTCATACTACACATAAGAAACTAACACAGCACTATGCACTCGGTCCACTTAAACTTAACTAAAACCCCGTCCGTGTCGTTTGCAGCTAGCTGTAGAGGTTCAGGTTGATTTGCATCAAAATGGGAGACCCGCGCCCAGCGAAACAATGGGCGATGCGACCTACTTTCCAAATTATCCCTTTGTTGGCATGCAACAACACAAGGAAGTATGGATGTTTTGATACTTTCTACTTCCTTTTTAATGCAAATAAGAATTTTACTGCTCTTTTGAGATTACTTATTTATTTGTTTGCAGCGCAAGATGAGGAATATTTTGGGTTGGATTTTGTCATAAGGTACCTGAGTGACTAAATGTAAGGATAATTTGCATTACTTGCATTCTTCGTTCAGTCACAGCAGAGCGGAATAAATGTTTGATAATATCCTTAGAGAATTTATTTAATTACAACTTGGTGAGTACATATATACCCAACTAGTTTTACATAGGTGGCAGACATAAGTCGGTATTGTGATAAAGTCTGGCAACGCTAAGTTTGCATTGAAATAATTTGGCAACACAGCCATAACTGTCACAACACAACACTCCATGATTATGATGTGTGTATGTTTAATGGACCCGGGTATGTCCTAAAACTACGACCAAGACCACCGTGGGATGGGCAGCAGCATCCCTGGATTGCAGTGGAGATATTGCGATCGCCAACCCGCATGCCAAGCGTGGCGATTATGGCATTTACCCCCCATGAAATTGGGGGAGGCCTGTGTTTAGCAGTGGACGTCCTTGGCCTGATATGGTGGTGGAGAATGTTTAATGTGTAATATGAGTTTAAATACACATATATAAAATCATAGCAATAAATAGATAGCTCATCTCTGTAGTAAAGTTACCAAATAATTAAACTATTGAATTATTGTTTTATAAGAGTTCAACTTATTTTTTTTTAATTATTGAACATTAATATAGTACACAAAACATTGACACTTACATTACCCATCGTCGGCAAAACCTTGAGGTTTGTACACTGACGAGGAGTTCTAATTTTACTATAATAAAAAAACGAACTATAGTTATAATACACTAATACATATTAGGTACAGGATAAAGCTGAAGTCTCTAGTAGGTGCATTTTAATTAATCTTTTACTCTTTTTTCCGTTAATATATATATTTCGTACATCTTTTGACAAATGATTTATTATTTTAAGCAGTAAGTGAGCATGTAGTCTGGCATCAGATATAATTTTATATAGGGTACCTAATTTTCTCAAACTTTTACACCTCTTAATGACTTTTAGATTTATAACGTTTCTCTACTAAGATAGCATGCCATACTTTATTTTTTTACTGGAAGTACATAACAGTATTTAAACAGTTGTGTATAGTCATTTACGTGTTTCAGTTTAATATGATTTGGTATAATTAATTTTGGTATAATTAATTTCAGTTATTTGGAGATTATATATTTTTTCTAGGTAATTATTGAATGTTCTACCATAAGTACTTAACGCTTAACCGATCACTGAGTCAGCTAGGGCTAGGTATACTTGTGAGGATAAAAATAATACATGAAGTTTAAAGTCATTTTTTGTATAAAGGTAGCTAAAAAAAACTGAAATCCTGCTCATAAATACAAGTATTCCCGTTTCTAATAATAATAACCAAACTACTTATCATTTGAAATTCGTGGTCCGAGCCAGTCACGTCAGGCTTTACTTATGTTCCAACCAATATTCCGGCACTTCGGGCCACATCCTCCGCGTTGTTATGCTAATGCAATGGCACTATTTATACAGATAGACATTCCTAGTAGGATATTCTATTATGAGCACTTGGATATCCACACTTTCTCTCTGGTTGTGTAAGTTATGGGGCAGTTTACATGGACCGTGGACGGGGTTTTTGTAAGCTGAAATAATGGGATTCCGAGTCCGGGATACTTGTGGACCTTAGATTTTTATCTTGCGTTTAAGGTGTAAGTCGAGTTTGTGTGAGACACTGTTTTCAATAAAGTATAGAGTGTATAGATAATATTACAGTGAATACAAGGAACTAATATTATGTTAAGATACCCAACTCTATATTCATTGGGATACGTCAACGTGAAATCGATATTGTCTTGCAATGTAATTTTGAAACGTGATACTCGTGGCTAAATGACTTTCTATAAACTCACGCGAAACCTCATCTGCAGACCTGTATAAATTGAATATTATTTGAAGAAACATAAAAGCTAGATTACCGGACAAGTAAACTGAACATAATTATAATATATGCCTGAGCAGGTATTACTATTGTTAAACATCTAGGTAGTTGATGTACCTACCTTATGGTATGTTGCTTGATATGGTGTTTGTTTGTTGGTAAGTACAGAATGCTATAGATACCTACCTGTATATATGTTTTTATTATTTACAACTTTCCACTATTTAGTACTGCTGAAGATTTAATATTCAAAACTTATAGTTGTAAAGCGCTAATACGGATAGGTACCTACGTATACCCATGACAATACGTAGTATATCAAGTCAATATACTTGCTGTAGTTTCCACGAAGCAGCCTTAAAAGTAATAACAAGTATAATAATATAAGTCTAATTTTCCTGTCTCGATATTCTCGGTTTCCATCAAGCAACCGGTTAACCTCTGGCAAGCATGCCACATCTACATTAAACTGAAATGAAACTCAACATTAATGCTATCAACCAACGCAAACGTCATACATATCAAACTACAAGTACTTGTATTCGTATATATCCACATATAGGGTGAACGAACCTTTCCAAAGCAAACAAATTAGTTTGGCGCCGAGTCAATGTCACTCAATGATGCATTTTAATCTCACATGGGCAGTTATATGCGAGGTTATATTGAAAACTGGTCCAGAATGACGCCTACATGGCTTCAGTGTGTCTTAGTCGGCCATGGCGCGATGACGTATGGTACTCTATGGCAGATAGGACATGCAGCCTGCGTCGGTATAGTGATCAGATAACTATAAGTAAGTACTCACATGGCGGCGCAACAAGTCGGAGCACGCCAGGACTTCAGAACACTGCACTTGCACCACCAGACCTTGTCTTGGCACTATCACTCGCGTATCTACGCTCGCGAATGCGGACTGATTTTTTTCTCGCGTAACGGCCCATTAAACTTGTAGATTTCTATCTCACTCGCAGGCGCGATAACATTAGGAGGCGAGACAAAGAAAGGTTGCGGTTTATGGGTTGTTGATAGAATTGGTATCCGCTCCGTAACGTACCGCCGCCGTGTTGCATATTTTTATACGATATAACCTTGCAGTGGGGTGCCAAGATTAATGTACATTTTCAACAAACTTAGGTACTTACTCTTTATAGGTAAGATTTTTTTAAATCCAGTATATCTGTTTTTCAATGTGTTGAATAATTAAGGATACGGAAACGTATTGTCTACTTTCGACTCGATATTTGAAACGCTATTTATAGAAAAAAATATAAAAAAGGCTAATGATTAGCTGGACCTTTCTGAAATTCGGAGATCTTTTTGACCTTTCAAATAAAAAACTTGAGATAAGAATATTTACAGTTAGTGTGGACAGAAAGGAGCGATAAAAAGTTGGCAGCGCGCCTTGGGTATATGCAGTGCCTTCTATGGGCCCATTTTGTTAATGAGTTGCGCGACTGAATAACGTAGTGTGTATGTTGGTTTTTCAAGTATAATTTCTTTATCACGTGAACCGATTTAAATATCAAATATCAAACATTTATTGCATATCACATTTATACATCAGGTGGGATTACAAAATAAGTATATAGACACATGTGACAATTTGAAAGAGCTAGCAATTGAAGATAATGTTTAAATACAGGAATAATAATGGCTCACGAATACAAAACATAACAAGATGGCAATAAATTGAGTTCCAAAACTTTATGGACCATGTTATACGAATTATTTATCTATTCAATATCCTATTATATTATAATCATTAGTATTTTCTTTAAAATAGTCGCTTAAGTTATAGAACATTTACCGAGGAGGAATGAAAAATGAAAAAATGAAAATAGTTAATTCAGGTCATTGACATATTTTTTAATATTTGGTAAATAACGTTGTTTTCTCCAAGTTTTTAATTGAGGAAGGTAGATGGTTATATATTTTGATCATCATGCGGTGAGGGCTGGACGTGACTATTTTCATTCTAGAAAAAGGTAATTTAAGCTTATTAAGATTTCTATCATTTCTCCGAGTGTCTGTTGTTGGGGAATAAAGTTCAAAGTATTTTTTTACAAATTTACTGGATTCCAAAATGTACATAGAAGTTAAGGTAAGCATTTTAAATTTAATAAAGTAAGGCCGACAGGATACCATTTGGTCGATATTGGCTAGAATTCTGATGCACTTGTTTTGGAGTACGAAGATTTTATTTACTTCAGAAGATTGTCCCCCCAGTACTAGATCATAAGACATTCTTGAATAGGCAAAAGCGTAATAAGCTGTGAGAGCTGTCTCAAAGTCTGTCACTTTTTTGAGATGTTGGAGCGCGTATGTGAAAGAAGAGAGTTTATTAGCTAATTTTTGAATGTGTGATTTCCAGCTAAGATGTGTGTCCAGTTCCACTCCTAATAAGGGAGCAGAATGAACAGATTCAATTTTTGTGTTATTATAGCTGTATTCTAACGGTTACTGGGGTTTTTGATGGGGTTTAAATTGGATAATATTTGTTTTATTTAAGTTAAGTTTAAGGTTATGAATCCAGTCTATAATATTGGTTAAAGTTATATTTAATTTATTTTCTGCTTCTATAATGCTAGAGCAGGGCAGAAGTACAGAAATGTCATCTGCGAAGAGCAGAGCACACTATGGTTATCAAGTATGTTTCGGAGATCGTTAATATATATGAGAAACAGGCAACACCCTAAGACGCTTCCCTGAGGGATAGAGCCATTTATAGGGATTCTGTTGGATCTAGTGCGTTTTAATTTTCCTGTCTGGAAGTCCGTGGATTCTACATATTGTGCGGGATTACTAAGATAAGATTTGAACCAATCGTGGGCCATTACTCTGACTCCTGAATTATGCAATTTGTACTATAGAGTTTTATAGCAGACTCTATCATATGCTTTGCTCATATCGAGCAAGAGCCCTATCGCTTATTTTTTGCAATCAATTGCCTTAATAATTTGTTGGACGTATTTATATACTGCTAGTGTCGTTGAGCGGTTTTGCCTAAAGCCATTATGACTGTCATACAGAATATTAAACTTTTCATAAAAAGGATAGAAGCGTCTCATCATTGCGGTTTCAAATATATTTGCAGATGTTGGTAGAAGTGCTATAGGCCGGTAGTTATTTGCATCGGTATTTTTTATTTTTATTTTTTTGATACAAAGTATTTTCATCCTATTCTCATTCGAGTTTACGTAACAAAATACATGCAAAAGTGATTAAATTACAACCACAGCTTAGAAATGTTTTTAGATGATAAAAATATTTATAATCTATACGCGATATTTTTATATTTTTCCTGTTAAATATACAGTAACATTTAACGTTATATAATAATTTAATTCTTTTTTCTTGGTAAACTTCAGAGTAAAGGGGTATTTTTTCTACATTTTTCTTCATAAATCGAAATTTATTCATCGTAAAAAAAACTGCTTCAGAATGTGCAATTCAAGCCCTTTCATATAACACCCCACTTGACATTGTCACTAGAGTTTGAATTTTTGACCCCCCTTTGTATCGGTAATTCATCATCATCCTCCTAGCGTTATTCCCAGTACAGTTGCACTCTGATGGATGCCTGGGGTCCGCTACCTAATCCCAAGAATTGGCGTAGGCACTAGTTTTTTTAGTTTTTTACGGAAGCGACTGCCATCTGATCTTCCAACCCGAGGGGGAAACTAGACCTTATTGGGATTAGGCTTGTCAAGTGAGTGGGCAACTTGACTGTTAGAAGTTCTCAAGCCGCCCGGAGGCCTCTAACTTGGATTAACGTGCCTTCCAAAGCACGGGAGCGCTCAGTTACTAACCACTCAATGCGGTCACCCATCCATGGACTGACCTCGCCCGACATTGCTTAACCTCGCATACCGCACGCTGTACGCGGGCGCCGCTGGGCCACGAACGCTCCCTCTTTTGTATCGGTAATTATTCACAGAATATAATAAATATTTAAAAAAATATGTTCTAATCTGGGTCTTCTTTATAAATTTAGTAATGTGACAGACAGACAAAGCAGCTCCACAAAGTTTCCTTTTTTACCACTTTGGTATTTTTTACATAGCAAAAGATGGACCCTTCTTCGTATACAGGGTGATTTTGGGGTCGTGATCCGAAATAATTGTACATGGTCAAAAATTTTAAGTAGACAACATCACAGTCCGTATGAAGGTTTATAACTCAAATAATTTTCTTTTTTTTACAATTTTTAATGGGAAATAATACTTTTTCATACAACTTGGTCACCCTACCCCACGTCAACTCCCCATATCATATATCATTTTTTTGATATTATATTTTTTTTTTCATCAAAATAAATTAAAAATAAAATGCGTTTGTTTCGTGTCACTACATATTTTTTTAAATGGCTATCAGATACCAAGTCTAAAAACTGGTTCTTGATCCACGACCCCGAAATCATCCTGTATAGTATCTATCTGATCTATAAATAAATATACCTATCTTCGTATTTATTTATCGTGATTAAGAGACCACCGTAATTTATTATGGTTAATTTAAGCAGCTGGTTAATTTATTTGTAATCAAATCAAAATCAAAATTATTATTTTTTTTAACAACTAATACAAATCTTATAGTGAGTAATGTCTCCATACATTTACGAATCGGCAAAGTACGAGCACGTGCAAACAGATTGATATCATATTGTTACGCGACGGGTTGAGTCAGTTGGATCTCTTGTTATAGGGCTCACGACCTGCTACGGCCTACGGCGTAGCGCTACAGGCGAGGCCAACTACAGCAGTAAAAGATTTAAGGGGCTCCTATGTGCCAATGACCTTCGATCTCTCCATTTTCTCGTGTTTTTAATGGATTATCGTATTAACAACAACGAGGTTTACCGAAGTAGCATCTCATATTTCCTTCAAAACTCACTGTTTTCGAGATATACGGCAGCAAATTTTGGCAATTTTAGGCCAAAAAACCAGTTTTTTGGACGTAATTTTTGTGAAACAAAGTTAAAAAATTAAAATCTCTGATACGTTTTGAGAGACATCAATAAGGAACAGTTATGTGGACATTCCATATATATAAGTGCATAAACGACATACTTACTTATATCGAAAAGAGAGTTTATTGGACCATGATTGAATAAATCATTAAAAAATAAGTATTCACATTTTTCCAAATTCGGCTCTTAAAAATATAGAAATAAAGGATTAAAAAATTTAGTTTTGACGGAGGGATATCAAATCAAAACTCGTCAAAAATCGATAAAAAACGTTTGGAGCCCCTTAAAATAAAATGTGACGGAAAACGCTCTACTAAATAAAAAGTCCATAAAAAATCTCAACGTTTTGGTATATATAATACCCCGTACCTACTTACGTGCTCATATGCGACTATTAGGAAACCTTAGTGGTAATTTTCCCATGCTATCGTTCCGGTTATTTCCTCCTTTGTTTTTAAGATTAATGTTTTTTTTTGTTCGATAAGATTGATATTGGTGTGGTTTTGGTTTTTACAAGCTTTTATTTAACTTGCACCGTTTGTGTGTAAATGGTAAGTAAATATGCTAGTTGTCATCAAAATTTGCAATCCATTTTTCAGCCACTTGCCGGTATCCAATTGAGCTGAACTTTGGCATACTTATGTTATTTTGGTGAGAATGCAATATTATAGTACGGTCGAGGAATTTGAATGTACAAATTCGTCTACTGTACCACCGAGCTGATTTGATGATGGAGACAGAAGGTGGCCATAGCAACTCCTAAACTACACAAAATAAACCGGTGTTTGGGCTCATTGCAATCGTCTCAACGAAAAATCAAGGCAAGTTGAGAGAAAAGTACCGTACAGTCGGCAATAAAAGCTTGTACCAAATATGAAAATTTTGACCGAAACTTATTTAAAATTCATATAAGAATTAATTAATAATACCTATTGGTTAATTCAGCCGTGCTAAAAAACGCCCAATGAAGTGGTACCTATAAGATTGGTATAGATAATTGTTAAGTTCATCTTTGACATAAAAATTCCAACTCGAGACATAACTTTGTGACCAACTCAGAATTTTCATATTTTAGGTTTTTTTCATCTCTATTAGGGTCGTAATAGAGATAGAAAGTGCCTAAAATATGAAATTTTACTTATTTGCTACTTAGCTATTGCCTGCGACTCCGTCATCAGCGTGGAATTCGTTATCGCCTTAGAGAAATAATTGCTATTAAATTATTGTACACGCAGGTTTCTTTATCTCTCTCCCATACATTTCCTACCCCTTTACATCCTCTAAGGAATAATTTCCGGGATAAAAACTATCCTATATCCTTTCCCGGGACTCAAACTATCTCTATACCAAATTTAATCTAAATCGGTTCAGCGGTTTAAGCTCGAAAAGGTAACAGACAGACACTTGTTATTCTTAGGTTAGGTACCTACACAAAAACATAAAATGGAAGACTTTTTTTCACAATATTGCAACCTTTAATACTTAAGAAAACAGAAACATTAATTTTCACTGTTGTAAAAAGACCCCACCAGCCACTAGTTTACTCACGAACTACATAATTTGGTTGCAGGATCGACATTTATGGCCCTTTAACACGCCATTCAACAATTGTTATGTAAAATCTTGTCTTTCCCTAATTGTCCATGAATTCCCCCCACAGATCGCCCTCAATTACAAGGAATGCTCTTTTAATTAAACTGTGAAAAGATTACTAATTTAAATATCAAAGCGAAAAACAAAATAGAACTTACTAGTTACTTAGGTATATGCTTATTTATTTATCAACAATAAAACTAATTAAACTACCTTAAAAATAAATAAAATATTCAGATAAAATTAAATGTAAATTATAAAAAAAACTGCGTCTAGCTCTCCCTCTATATGCTCAAAAACTTCAAATAAATGTTTGAGAACCTGTCAACCGTAATTAATTAAACATAACCCCACAACAAGGCCACAGCCGTCGGAATTATAACGCCGAAAGATGTTTAGGAAATATAGGCGTCGCCCAGAGCGCAGCCGTACATCTTGCTTTATATCGTCTCGGCTAGCATTGGAGAGCAGACCATCAAACGGCGTTATGGCCCCCGGACGTGCGGCGCTCCGCGCGCCGACAGGGACAGAAATACACGTTAAAGAAAGCTGACAACATATTTTTGCGCTTTTATTATTTGCTACATAAACAAACAGTCGGGTCGAAGCGCGCGACAAAGTTTGCTAAGTTTATGGATTACGCTAGACTGGAGATATGCCCTATGACGCGTCTAGACGCATCTTTTATATTTCGTCTGGATTCTGTAAGCGAACACGTAGCGAATCAGAACCTTACTTAAGCGCAATGCGGATACTTTAAATTAAGGTTTTTGTAATTTGAGGAGGCATATTTTTTGGATCTAATTGCCTACCACTGAACTTTATCTTTTTCCCCTATAAATGAACCCGGGTATGTCCTACTACGACCAAGACCACCGGGGAATGGGCAGCAGCATTCCTTGAGTGCGGTGGAGATACTGCGATCGCCAACCCGCATGCCAAGCATGTCGATTATGGCATTTACCCCCCATGAAATTGGGGGAGGCCTATGTCCAGCAGTGGACGTCCTAGGGCTGATATGGTGGTGGATAGCCAATAATTGTATTACTTTACCTTACACATGGTAAAAGATGGTGGTAGGTGGACTGATGACATGGTAAGGGTCGCAGGCATCCGCTGGATGCGGTTGGCGCAGGACCGATCCTTGTGGAACTCTTTGAGGGAGGCATATGACCAGCAGTGGACGTCCTTCGGCTGATAATGATGACCTTACACAGTTCTTAGTTATGTCTACTTTATCTCGTTACATGTTATATCATAAAGGATAGATAGGTATATATTTGTTTGTTGATCTAGTTATTTATCTACAGTGAGTTTTCTATACTTATTTAACCACTCACAAATGCTTAATGTCTATTCAAGGATTATTCCAATTACTTACCACGGTTTTGGGTATATAATTCCAAGGAACGTTGTATTTTGTTTAGCAGCATTTTACTTTAATTAACCAACCTTTCGGAATACTGAAGGCTAGCAATAAATTGAATCTCACACTCGTATGCGCCGGGCTTTTTATTTACATTCGTCCAAATTGAATCGTTGGTTCCTCGCCAAGAGGAAGCTCGTTCACATATCATCCGAGGCGAAGGGTGGGGGGAGGGAGGGACGAGATTCGATTTGCCTAATAGCCGGCGTGAGGGAGGCGCACTCAATTACGTAGAGTGAGTCGAGGTGTCCCGGAACACTCTGTACATAATTACATTATCTGATAAACGGTTACGGGAATTTTCCTCTCTACTTTCTTTTTTCGAATTTACGGCAAGGAATTTTTATTTTTAACAGTCTGAAAGTGCCAGGTCGGCCATATTGTCGCGCCCTTGGTGTTTGAGGGTTTTTAAAAAGGACATTTTATTAGCTGACATCCAGAGCTATTTGTACAGTAAAATAAATTATTTTTCTAAAGGGTATCTCTACCTTTATTGGGATAAGATGATATAGTTGGATTAGCCAGACTTAATTCAAATTGAACTTAATTCAATTAAACAACCTATGTTATAAAGAGGCAGTTCCTATATCTCCATTTCTGCCATAACTCTGCTTACACCTGTATCGCTGGTTGGAAAAATTGTCCTCCGTAAAGTACTCTAGATAATTTTATGTACTTTAATTAGGCAAGACAATTTTCTCAGACTTTCTTTTCTTTGAAATTGAGGTTTTACAACCGATTGGCTCCTATGTGAACAAGATTCGACGCAGAATACTTAATGCAGAGGCTAACATACCCATAATGAGCGGGCCCAATAACACTAAACCACTGATTTCATTGCTGCTGCATATTTACTTACTTTATATTCAAGTCGACTGCAACAGTGTTGCCTTAATATCACTGCTTAAGATATCAGGACAGCAAAAAAATCAAAGGTGTAAAATTGGCCATATTTTACAGTAATTGTCGACGACGCGCCAGCGAGCTTTTAGACGACCTCGATTAAGGCTCAACCAATGACATTCAAAACATTTTAAAGTCTTCCATTCAAAGTTGTTTGATGTTCCACGTACCGCCATGGTAAAAAGGAAAGAAACTTTTAAAATGGCGGATTAATATAAAGTTGTCTCACTTTGGTTCATTTATATGGTAATGAGCGAGGAAGGCGGCTCGCTCCAGAATAACCGGTAGACGCAAGCGCAGCGAAGAACGGACTACAGTAATTTAACCCATTCGAAAGCATCTATTTGTATCGCCAGAAGGTCTGTATTTGCTTGAATTGACCTCCTTTTTGTAGTTTTCCTATACGCGCATAGGTACCGGTTCCAGCGCAGGTACTTTTAAAAGTACGTAGGCATGGATTGACTTGACTGTTTTATAAAATCAGAGACCACGTATACGTATCACATTTAATCTTTGGTTCCGTTTGCTCACTCTACCGCTCTACCCTCTCAAATTGAAATGTATTAATAGGAAATTTCAAATTAAAGGGAAAAACCAATAATGCTCCGAGCAGGATTCGAACCTGCGACATCTGGCATACGCGTCCAATCGCTCTAGCCTCTCTGAGCTATCGGAACAACCAAGCTCGGGCACGAAATCATTCACTAGTTCCCTCTCACAACGCCTTAGGGAGATAATACCTATTCAATGAGCAAAATTGTATACCTACTTATTTCTTTGTTTGTAATAGAATCCTCAAAAACCGCTCTACCGATTTTAATGAAATTCGTAATATACTCGTACCTAAGGTTTTTCGGTGTAACGATCCCCCAGGGGAGGCCCCTTGTGTACCTTTTAATTAAATATATATTTAATTATTTAATCGTATGGCATTTATTTACGAACCGTGAGATCTTCGGGAAGACAAGTACGGTTACCAGATTTTGTTGCACTTTTAGCACCACCCAGGAGTCACGTGTAGGGTAACGGTGGGTACCTGCTCCCTACGGACGTGGTGCAACTTCGACCCCCCTTTGTCAAGTGATTGGGCAACTTGACTGTTAGAAGTTCTAAAGCCGCCCGAAAGCCTCTAACTTGGCTTAGCGACCGCTGTCGTAGACAGCAGCCGGGATCAACGGCTTAACGTGCCTTCCAAAGCACGAGAGCGCTCAGTTAGTAACCACTCTAAGCGGTCACCCATCCAAGAACTGACCTGCGCCCACATTGCTTAACCTCGTATACCGCACGCGGTACGCGGGCGCCGCTGGGCCACGAGCGCTCTAAAAATAAAAATATATAAATATATATTAGGCTGTTTAGCCTAGTTGGTAGTGACTCTGCCTCCGAAGCTAGAGGTTCCAGGTTCGAATCCCGGCCAGAGCATTTATTTGAGCATTTATCACGGATATTTGTTCTTGGGTCTTGGATGTTTTCTATGTATTTAAGTATGTATTTATCTGTAAGTATGTCTATATCGTCGTCTAGTACCCATAGTACAAGCTTTGCTTAGTTTGGGACTAGGTCGATTTGTGTATGATTGTCCCCTAATATTTATATTTATTTATATTTATATTTTCGAATATGTGATTTTATTAAACTAACTACAACTTAAACTAGGAAATGGCCAACGTGAATCTTCTAGGGTAGAACGCAATAATGTTATGAACCGTAAAACCGAAATTATTTTATGTGAATACTTGTCAGGTTCTGGACTTTGTCTTCCTAATAATTGAAACCTAGCTTACCCTAATAGAATAAAATTTCTAACGATCTTGGCTAATATGTTTATTTATCGAAAGTTAAATTAAGTTATTTTTAATATTTTATTTGGTAGAACGTCACCAGGCCTTACCGTGATCCGTTACCGCATCAGTGGCATATGTTTGAAATAATCCTAAATACACGAACCTCATCACCTTTTAAATGAATACTTAAATAGAAATTCGAGTGTCACACTAATTCAGCCCTAGCTCGCTCTTTAGGTAAATTGTTTGTATTGTACTTACATACGTACTTTGCTATTGAATACGCCTGGGTGGGAATGGGAATTGATCGTCTAGCTAGCCTACCTAGCCTACCCAATACCTATTCATTCATATCCTATAATCCTATATAAATAGGTATTCCTAACATAATACTCTACCCGTGTTTCGGAACCTAGTTTCTGAAAAGAAGAAACACCAAGAAACTCTTCAGTCTATGTTAACAGTATTTATTATTTAGTAGTCTTGCTAACCATATCCTAAAACTCGTATAATCAGAGAATTGCTCAGCTTGCCTCATAATTAGACCCTATTAATGAACGGCTCTGCTTGTCACTAATATAATTTAATCCGGAGAACTGCTCAGTTCGTCTCATTGGAAAGCTAAATTCAATGATCTGCTCAGCTTGTCACTAAATTACCTTATCCCAGTGAACTGCTCTGCGTGTCACTTTGTAAAAGCCAACTTTAATGTTCGGCTCAGCTCGTCACTAACTTTACCATACTATTTAAAGTATTCTATTAATTTGACTAAATTTAAATAATTTAGCTAGAAATCGCAACTCTAAAAGAAACTATCATTATTTATACCCAAAAATGACTAAGCATTCCCAATACCCCAAATTATCGGCAAACCTAAACAAAAGTATTAAACCCTACTTCCCAAATAAATGTGTGTGAACCCTACTGTTCCCCAGTAAACTCGCTAAACTGAAAGAGCATAAATCCCTTACCAGATTCAGCTCTTTTGACTGCGATACAGTGAGTAAGACGCCCTATTGTTTATATAAGATTTAAGTATATATATATATATATATATATACTCGTATATATACATATTTTTATTTAACAAGACCGTTCCTCAAATACTGAACAATTTCGACAAGCGAGGTATACACCTCTATGCTAAGACCCCATATTGGCATCCATGTCTACGTTGTCAGTTGGGCATTAAAGGAACGTAAGGGATTTGAATCGCCTCCATTTAGGTAAAAGGTAGACGCCAGACTACCCTTAGATCTGGTAGCAAAAGACTCTGAATCCTGCTCATTGACACCGTTAGGCGAGCAAGACCTCTCAGGCAAACTGGACAAGATTTTGGTCATCAAAATATCTGAAAATCTACAAATCCCCATAAAATAATATATACATTGTCTAAGAATGATTCCTCATCATGAAGATAACTCCTCATAACGATGAACCATCCCTAAGTCAATAATTTCGCCCACCAAATATTTACTATTACGTGGACCAGAGACCTTGTCAGTCTGAATGACGAATTCTAAGTGACTTCCGCTAAAATTACCGCTCCTTACATACCCTAATATCGGTTACATCGGTCACATCGGTAACATCGGCAACATGGGTTATATCGGTAACATCGGTTACGTCGGTAACATCGGTTACATCGGTAACATCGGTTACGTCGGTAACATCGGTTACATTGGTAGAATTCGATATTGCTAAAATTTTATTTTCATGAAATTATCTTATATCACAAGTTCTAGTAACCTCATTGCGTTCCTTTATGCTTATAGTCCAATTGTGTTCCGTTACACCGGGAATGAAAGAATAATCTAGCTAGGTCTTATCTTCTGGAAAATTGGTATTACCCGGGAAAACATGAGCATTACACACACTGTATTTCGTGAATCTGGATAGCGGCTCTACCAATTTCGATGAAATTTACCATATTTACTGGGTTTTACGGAGACGAAAAATTGTTCTAGCTAGGTGTCAACCCACGAAAGATACCGAGCAAAGCGCGGTCGCCCAGGTACTAATCAATGGAGAAATTACACTATGGGGAAATTTATTTAAGACGTAGATACGCCTATCTTAGTTGTGAGGAGTGGTGCAAATAAATTAACACTTAGGTTAAGGTTCTATATTCTCCATACAAACGTAGTTTGGTTCTCATTTCACAACGCCGTGCTGAAATAACATGAGACTTGGACAATGGAGATACCTACACAATGGAATCCACCAAATATAGGCCGGAAATTGATTTGTTAAAAATACAGCGAGTTTTTGAGTTTTGTAGGTCTTGTATGAAAACCTTAATAATTGCTGTATTTTTTATCCATTATAATTTCTAGCAACAGAAACCAATTTCTGGCCTCATTATGCATACAAAATTTAATGTTAATTCGGCATGGCGTTTTAAAATGAGAGCGAAACTACGTGGAGAACCGAGCTTCCTGCAGACTCTTCAGTCTATCCACTATTTGTCGCATTGCCTAAGGCCAAAAAGATATATCGTCTGAGTTCAGAACCAAATAATTATTCCCCAATAATTTTGTTGGATTAATAACAATATAAGTATATAAAGCTTACCTTGGTGTGTCGTCTGGTTACCATCATTAGTTTATTGACCATTTTCTGCCCACTCCACAGAATAAGTAATAGTGCCCACTCCTACTTCTCGTCAGTTTACCTATAAAATCAGGCCCTTAACACATTCACTGACACTGATCGAGATTGAGACATAACAGAAGTGAGTACAGCTAGTACTTTATACAGATGAGCAGTGTTTGAACTAAGTATTTCAAGGCCCATACTTTTAAGGGGTTCCTAAAGTTAGCACCAGTTGAAAATGTAAAAATGTAAACAAACAATGTATTGAATTTGACATTTAATATGCCAAGTGAAAAAAATATAAACAAACAATATACATTGTTTGTTTACATTTTTTTCGTTTTCAACTGGTGCTTACTTTAGTTTCCAATGACTATTGATCTGTAACTCTCCGTTTTCTCGTATTCTTTATAGCTTATCTTATTAACAACAATGAGATTTACCGTTATAGTATCCCATATTTACTTAAAAACTCACCGTGTTCGAGATATATGTCATCAAACTTTGGCAATTTCAGACTAACAAAAGAGTTTTTGGACGAAGCTTTTGTAAAAATTATTGTACAATTTAAATCTGTCTTACGTTGATACGTCAATAAGGAACAGTTATATGTAGATTTCATATATAAGTGCATTTTTGGACCATGTTCGAATAAATCATAGGAAACAAATAGATATTCTTTATTTTTTAAAATTCGGCTCTTGCAAATGTAGATAAATGAAGAACTGATAACTGTTTGTGCCATAAATATAACTATACGAGTAGTTTTGACGGAGGAATATCAACACAAAAGTCGTCAAAAATCGATGATTAGCGCGTGGAGCCCCGATTCGCTAGTCGTCTCTAACCCGTAGGTCCCGTAGCATCTAGAGCGGCTAATACTGTTTGCCAACCGTCAGAAGTTGTCATTTTTCTGTATAAATGATGGTAGATTAAGGTTGTTGGAAAGAGAGGATTCATTAAGATCACGTCCTTGTTTCATTTTCAGTACTATGTAACGATTTTGAACATGACAATAACCAGGTTTAATAAGCTTCGGTGTTCTGCTGCTGCAGGTACGTTTTAATATCTTTTTCGTATTTAGTGAAGGGTGATTTCCGTTAAACTTTACATATGAAAAGGAGACGTGAAATTTACCAATTCGCAGAATTTTCACCCCTTTAATATTTATCTACTTAGTACAGTTTATCGATGTGAAAATACTTAAAGGTTCAGTTGAGCCTATAATCACCCATTAAAGGCTAAATTACTTTTCACACCTGCTATTCATAAAAGTAATTGTTGCCCTCGAATGCAACGATGTTGCAATAACGACTCTTTTCCTCATAGCAGGTATAAAGTATGTGCCAGTTGGTAGCAAAATTACTTGTAAGATATTAGCACCGAACCTCATAGGCAGTGTGAAAAACAGTATGTGTCACACGGTTGCAAAATTATTTCCGTCTTTGGTGTATATAAACACTTGCATCCCTCGCTATATACACTCAAGATTCTACCTTAGAACCTTTACCTTTCGCTTCACTCAGGATGCAATATACCTACCGCCCTCGCCGTATATAACTATATCACATTGCTCCCTCGAGACACAATCTATTATTTATATAGGTACCTATAATATGTCCCAGAATCTGTAAATTTTCTAGTAGGTATATTGTTTTTGAGCTCATTCAAGGAGGAGCCTCATTTAAGGTCGTTTATGGCCGTATATATTTTTTTACTTTTTCGTACAAAAAGTGATGCTTTATATCACCGCTAGCCGTTAATGGGTGGTCAATATAAATAATAAGGAAATGTCCAGTATATTTTTGCTACATGTCATTTTAACATCAATTGTAAGTATTATACCTAGATATTTTTCTAGCAGGAACGACATTTATTTAGTGCTTGCCACAATATTATAAAAATATCGACAATCATGTTATCGATAAGTACCTACATACTATTACAGACTTACATATATCGGCTACCTACCTAGACGCCGCGTTTACCGATCTTGTACAAATTGAACGTAATCCGCACACTTTTGATCCAATTTACTTGAATAATTTGAAATGAATAGTTCTTTATAAAAACCAGCCTACATGAATATTTCAGGGTGTATTGTCTGTTTTGTTTATCTTGATTATAGTATAAAAAAGAGTTACAGAGTTATTTCTTCATAGTTGGGCATGTTAGCTGACGTACACATCAATGTACTTGCGGCATGTACTTCATTATAAGTCTGTGAAAAAACATGCAGTATAGCTATTTAGAAATATTCACATGTCATCTAACTCATCGAAGTAATGATGAAGAGGAACAATCGTAATACACATTTCATTTAATTCCTCTGCTTATTACCAACGTCAACAAGTAAACAAACTTTTTTATATTATTAGACGTTATTCATTAAAAAAGTAAATAATTGACATACAATGTGACGTTTATTCACATTCCATATTAAGGCAAATATATTGTAAACACAAGACTGAATACAAAAAAATGCCACCCAGAAAAACGTCCCGAGAAGAGAAAATCACCTCGTTTATTGAAAATTTACCAGAAATCTGATTTCGTGGTTCAACATTATTTTGCACCAAATGTGAAGTAAACATCGCCCCAAAGAAACATAACATCACATGTCACATTAACACAGATAAGCATAAGAATATTCAGGAAGAGAAAAAACTATTTCATATGGATCTAATAAAGTTATGATCAACTAAGTACAACTGCAATGTGCCATGGTACCAACTATACAACCCCAATTTTCGAACATTTGTCTATGACATTGAAGTGGTACTTATCGATAATAGGAATGTCGACGTTTATTATATTGTCAATCACTTACATCAAGTTGTTCGTGCTAGAAAAATATCTAGGTGTAGTAAGTATCTACATAAACTAATAAAATGATTACTCATGTAATGGAATTTCAGAAATTAAATTTCACTTTCAGCGATAATGTTAGGGAAATGGGTACATCTCGGTATACTTATCTAACTGCGAGTCGTGTCACAATAATGCGGCAAATTTGAAAAATCTCATGTTGGTAACACGAACACACAACGATGGGATAGGTACTTATAAATAACTGACAGCTTATTTGTTAGGTGAAATTGTTACCATATATAGGAAAGAAGTTGAAAAAAACTGCCTATGACACGACTCACTGGTCAGACTCTAGTTAACACACTGTCAGCGGGAAATCTTATTCAAGTAGGTATAGGCTTACGGTTCCATGAATGTCCACTGGCCTGCAACACACCTGATATAAAAACTTACATTAATTACCTACTTCCAAACTTGACATGTTTGGAAATAAAATACATTTTCTCAGAACCCTTGAATATTCACTTGGGATGCGTCGACTTACGGTTTGGGAAAAGCATGCATATGCATTGCCCCAGATAAAAGGTAAGTATAAGATCTGAAGGTTGACGTAAACCGCAGCCGCTAATCGTGTCTATGCGGGCTAACTGACGCAGTAATTCGCGTAGCAACTGATCGTTGCATAGTCAAGTCAGTCCTAGTCGACCTGACAAGAATAATAACTTAATCTGAGGTTACACATGAAAATAATATGGCATTATCTAGAAATAAACTCTATTCGTGTTTGGCTGAATTGACAGAAGTTTGGTGTATTTTATTAAATTGTAGGTACCAACCTAAAACCACCAGAATAATTAATAGTACGAAAAACTTAGTAGTGGACTGGGTTATTTATTATGTCCGGATTTCCGGTTGCTTCCTCAACCGATTCTCGTGAAATTTTGTGAGCAGTTCGATAATTTTATAGAATTTTTATGTCGAGTCAGTTTTTGGAAGGTTTTTGCGAGGTTTACAGCTCACAGAGCCATTAGTTATTAGGCGCCTTCCTAATTTGTCGATGCGGAGGCGGTACGATATGCTGAGAAAACTGTCAGCTGTCAGTTGACACCGATACGAAAGCACTACTTACAGCCCCGCTTCTGCGCATGGCATAGCGCAAACGTAATACTGACAGTATTTCGTAAATTTGAGAAAATCTTGCATCAGTAAGCTCACGTCAAAAAACAAAATACGTATCACATATCGGCCAAGTCAGGAAGTCGCCTTAAGTACCTAAACACCAAGATAATCTATAAGTACTAATATTATAAAGCTGAAGAGTTTGCTTGTTTGAACGCGCTAATCTCAGGAACTACTGGTTCGAATTGAATAATTATTTTTGTGTTGGATAGTCCACTTATCGAGGAAGGCTTTAGCCTATATAACATCACGCTGCGACCAATAGGAGCGAAGAGGCGAACGAAGTCGCGGGCAACAGCTAGTGTACTTATAATTTTACCGCCACCGGTCACGTGAAAATAAACACTATAATTGACCTATGAGAAAAACTGGTTTGGTCACACACACTGACTACAGCATGGAGTTCTTCAAGAAGTGCATCAGAATTCTAGCCAATATCGACCAAATGGTATCCTGTCGGCCTTACTTTATTAAATTTAAAATGCTTACCTTAACTTCTACGTACATTTTGGAATCCAGTAAATTTTTAAAAAACTTTGAACTTTATACCCCAAAAACAGACACTCGGAGAAATGGTAGAAATCTTAATAAGCTTAAATTACCTTTTTCTAGAATGCAAATAGTCACGTCCAGCCCTCACCGCATGATGATTAAAATATATAACCATCTACCTTCCTCAATTAAAAACCTGGAGAAAACAACGTTATTTACCAAACATCTAAAAATATTCCTCCTCGGTAATGTTTCTATAACTTAAGCGACTATTTTGAAGAAAATACCAATGATTATAATATAATAGGATATTGAATAGATAAATAATTCGTATAACATGGTCCATAACGTTTTGAAACTCTATTTATTGCCATCTTGTTATGTTTTGTATTCATGAGCCATTATTATTCCTGTATACATTATCTTCAATTGGTAGCCCTTTCAAATTGCTGTGCCCTTGCAGGGCGGCACATGTGTCTATATACTTATTTTGTAATCCCACCTGATGTATAAATGTGATATACAATAAATGTTTGATATTTGATATTCAAGATGTATAATTTTTAAAGGGTCGGCAACGCGCATGTGACACCCCTGGAGTTGCAGGCGTCCATAGGCTGCGGTGACCGCTTACCATCAGGCAGCTGCACGCTTGTTTGCCACTGACGTGGTATTTAAAAAAAAGTTACCCCAGTTTATCGGTACATAGTCCTACTCGTACCATTATGTAAGCGTACAAGATACCTAAAAGGCAAGGATATATAGGCACCAGCCATGTCCCAAAATTAAGAAAACTTAGCAGTCAGGGTAGAAAGCAAATCAAAAATAATCCAGGACACGACGAAATATTTAATTTTTTCCCCTTTCATACATTCTTTCCTAAATTCGTCATAAAACTGTCGAGAGCACATTCATTTTATTTTTAATCATTACATTATACTTAACAAAACCTCACATTTTCTGGCGCGATTAACTACATTAATTTAACTGTACAGTAATATTACGAGACCTTTATTTATTACAAGGTAGGTATTTTATATTTTATGTAATATAAGTAGTATGTAGTAACTACTGAAATCGCTGAATGTTTGTATGTATCAGAGAAGCAAATTGTGACATAAATAACATTTTGTCTGAATAACTTTCATAAGTATATGGAGTCAAAAGCAATAAGCTTGCGACAATTCTTAATGCTTTTAAAAAATATACAAAGTAAACTTCACAAAAGTCGTTAATAAATGAATGAATGAAAGTATTTGGTTGTAAATAGCTGCCAGAGAAACATTATACCTTAATAGAAGGAATAGAATAAGAAAATAATGTTTATGGGTAACTTGGTTAGTCAATTTTGAAAGATTTTCAGACAAAATTCAAGCACCTACTTATACAACATTAACTTTTCTCTTAATCATTTATACAGGACATGAGCTAAGTTACTTAGTCGTTGTTTCGTTCTATATGTAGGTATGGGTATGCAGGTACAGGTATCGATGAGATGCCTTGCAATAAAAATAGAAATTCGGTTACCTAGACGAGGTCGCCCTTTTGTACAAAAACACCTAATTTATTTTATTTCCTACAAAATTACGACAATACAGATTTTATTAGATCAGAGAGTACTAAGTTTACAATAAAACATTTATTACATATATAATAATTATAGTTGTTTTGTAAAGTAGGAAGAAGTCGGTACCTAAGAAGTATTGCGATACTATCCTAAAACTGGGATCATTCTCTTTGCAGATATTTATGGAACTTACAATATTTGGAAAATATTTATTTATACATAACATACAGTTAACATGAGAGCAAGACACGGTTGAAAACATTACATTAAATATACGGTCGGTAGTCACAATAATGTATAAAATAAATAATAAAATATTTAACTAAAACAAAAATAAAAAGTAATAAGACAGGCTAAAGCGAACAGTACAATTAATCAATAGAGGACAATATTAATGCACTTGCCCATATCACCTAATTTTAATTGATTATAACATCAACTTCAATATTTTAAAAAGTCATAACAGTAACTTAATGTATAATTCTACTGGAACCGAGTTAAAGCTTTGTCAGAAATCCATAATTTAAATAACAAAATTTACGATTTATGAGATAAGAAATTAAACATTAATAAATATTTGATCATGTTGCGGTCTCTATCCTTGCCTAAGTATAAAATAAATAGAGGATTGTGACAATTAGTCGGTCATGCAATAGCGAGCTGTACGCGGCTGTAGTTACGGTAGGTGTGTGGCTTCGGAGCTGCCTGCCTCGACAGCCGAGGCTTAACAATTTGGTAACAAACTAAAAAGAACACCTGAACAGCAATACGAATACAACAATAAGCAGTCTCACAAAATATTTATACAAAAATTCACTTTCAATAAACTATCTAGAAACTAGTATAATTCATCGGTGACGTCTTTAATAATCGTAATTCGTAGATACTTAAATAATTTCAAATACATTATTAGCGCTACACTAGACATTATTAATATCAGGAATCGTTATCTACTCACGTACTTAGTCTCGTTACAATTATCGAACATAACTTTGTAATTTAATACTATACACAAATCGACAACACATTATGTTACTAGAGTAGGAGATTCTCTGGGACCGCGGCGCGCCGGCAGGGGCCGGGTAGCGTCCAGCGTGCTTCACGGCACTCCGCACTGCATAGGTAACGAACATGGACGTAACGGATCTCTCGAACCTTAAGTACAAGTCACTTCCACACTAGTCCTATGGAACTGTCCCTGCTTCATTTAACTGGCTATACCGTGGTGAAGGGGGTAAGTCCCAGAGAAAGGCGCGGGTCACTGATGGTGTTTGGCGGGTGGCGCGTGGTGCAACGCTGAGTGGTGGGGCGCCAGGTGGTGCCCCGTATGGTGGTTGTGGTTATTCGCGTTCGAGTTGTTGTTGTTATTCTGCGCCGCCTGCGCCGCTTGCCTCTGCGAATTCTTCTTGTTCTTCATCCGCCTGTTCTGGAACCATATCTTCACCTGTCTCTCCGTGAGGTTCAGATTCCGCGCGAGCTCCCACCGTTTCTGTTTCGATACGTAAGCGTTGAAGAGGAACTCTTTCTCTAGCTCGAGAGTTTGGAATTTGGAGTAAGGTTTGCGTTTTTTGCGCACCGTCACTTGGCCGGTCCAGTCCAGGGGGTTCGAGGAGCCGCAGCCGACGCCCACGCCCACCGACATAGACAGGGAACCTGCACAGAAATATCCACACTTTATCACTTGCTAAGAAACAGCCTCTTCAAACAGTTTCTACAAACTTACGAATAATAATACTACTATCGACATATCTGTGTTGAGGACGGAAATATCTTTTGGCACGATTTTCCGCCATAGGGTTCTAGCAAATGGTTCCTAGAACGCTCTACATATTCCTAGCCCCTATTACAACGTGGTATCAAAGGATTCTGAACTCTGTTTCATAGTTGTGGTAGAGAGATTCTGCAATGCTAATAATTCCAATGAGTTCGTTCGCTAGGAAAATTTTAATCAACTGTGAAGTAGGGCAATTCCAGTGCAGGCCTCGTAGTTGATACAGTGGGAGTCGGTTTTAACAAGCTATTTCCATACGACGTTCATAGAAACAATAGCGGCCGGCGAATAGGCGTTAGAAGTTAGATATAGCGCGATTTATGTCAGCGGTCCCTTTGATGAGATCACCGCCGTAATATTGTATGCAACCCGCGACCTTCTCAATACTCGGTGCGTGCAATAGCTGCACTATTTCCTATTGTGCCGAACGGCCGGCGAACGTTGCGAAATAGATGCCTCATTGTCTAGCGGACGAATGCGAAAGCTGCTGGCGTAACGTGTCTCTTAAATGAGCGACTTACGTAAAATATTGATAAATGAATGGTTATTTGACAGGAGGATTTATTGCCACGAGCAGACATTTTTACTGCAAAACTGTTGGTTGGTTTAGAAAGGAAAATCAACATAATTTATTAGGTAGACGTTGATGTCTTGATCAGGATAAATACAATTTATCTTCTTTAGTAATATTGTCTCCTCCACTTCTTTTGTCTTTTTACAGCTGTATACTTGAGCAAAAACTACGTAACGAACTGCTAATTTATTCAGAAGCCTTCTTCTCAAGCAAGCATTAGTTGCACCGAGTAAACCACATAAAACTAACCTACCACAACTTTTATAAGTGCGGCGTAGGTACCGCTTTGTGGCTTGTGGCACATTTTTACAACCCAAGTGTTGTTCAAAAAGGCCATGGTTAGAATGGTTCTGCTTAACTGAATGTAAAATGGCTGTAATGAGAAATAAAGTTAACTGAACAAATTGGGCCAATCAGTGGAGGCAGCGTGTGGGGCTGCTGTCAAAAAACTAATTAATTAGTTTGGCGCAGATAGCCAAATAACTAACTCAAACTGTAACCGTTTTATTATGCCCAATTGTTTTAGTTAGACCATTAGGAACATTAGGATGTGGCATTTAGGTAAATCAGTAATTATAGGATTTAATAACTAAATAGCCTGTAATGATGTGATACCCTTTATATGAAAAAAAAAAAACTAGATGTGTCAAAGCTATTTATGAGTAGATACGTAAAACAGATATAGGTATGTCTCGTCGAAATGGTTGGGAGTTGAATGGTATAAAAACTATAAAATATATAACTGTAACCATCAGTGGGCAACAAATACGGGAAATCAAAACCTTATGATATCAAATGATTTTATCCATAAGAAGTACCTGACCGGGGAACAATTGAAAAAGAAAAAGAACTCGTAATTATTTTTATACTTTACACGTAGGTACAATTTTTTTATCCTGCCACTTCCAGGCTCGTCTACTGCACGTCAGCGGACGATTGTTTAAAGAGAACATAATGACAAGCCGAGTTGTCAATTATGAGGGGCCGAGGTAGCGATCAGTAGCAGTAGTGGCCGTAAAAGTGCGGGTTCTTCGCCCATAAAACTTTACCTACCCGACCGCGGGCTTTGTCCATTCGAGGACTTCCCGGGCACTTTATTTGTAATACAATGTCATAGAGTTCAATTTCCAATGGATAGTTCACGCTTTCAGGAACTTATGAATGAAAATTAATGATTTGATAGTTTGAAAAATCTAAGTGAAAAAATGTCGCACCCAAACCAAAACGTTGTAACTACTTAACTCATAAAAAGAGGCTCGTAAGCTAGTGCATTACTACCGGCGATTACTAACGGAGCCATTTCTCAAACCGTTTACTAAGCCGTAAATTCACAAATCAAAGTCAATGTCAACCTCAGGTGGCCGTAAACACACAATCATAAAGTGACGCGAACACTCGTATAACTTTTTCAACAATTGTTTCCTTTTAATGGGCCATTATATGCGCGTTTTACGCAAAATTATGTCAAGTTACACCTCTGCCGTAACAGTGGTGCGATAAACCCATCTTTATGGTTAGGCTGCTATCGAAAGTGAACCTAGCGCCCGCCTTTATGAATGGAGCCTTTTTATTGCTCTCATAGTATTGACATGGCCTGGCCGTAATTACTCAACTACTTACCGGCGCGATTTCGGAAAGAAACCAGTAATATTGCATGTCTATGAATGTCGTCGCGGTTTTATGATATCGTAAAAGTGATATAGGTCTGTAGGAGACGCAATGAATCAGCCGCATGCAAGTCAGCGCATCCGTCCCGCTCGCACCTAGTTTTTATCGTCTCATCAGCGGTAATGTGTTTATTGTAGCAATATTTCGTTTATTGCTCTTCAAAGATCGGTTTATTGTCTCGAAGCTCAGGTATCGTGTTTATTTATTAGTTATACATTTTTATTGGCGCTTTATTTTACGTAAACTTTAATTTATTGTCGGTTGTATAGCGCCACCGTTGTACATTGCCTATAAAACGGTGCTTATGGTTCGTTTTTAAACATTTGTAGCACGTGTTTCGTTCATTCATCAAATTTATGGTGTGTGTGGGAAAATGTTTTGATTGGACGCGCGCGCTGTGGAGGCTTCGGGAGTTTGTTTAGCTTACCTTTGCTTTATCGGATCTTTATGCGGCCGGCAATCGATTCACTCCACTATAGCAACTCTTACATATATCTACGGGACGCGCTCGCGTCGACGCTATCTTTAGAAGCACCGAAGACTCCTCGCAAGAATTTTAACACCGTTCTATTATATATGTAGCTCGGATTTTAAATCATTAATTAACCAACATATTTTTAACGCAAACAATAGAATAACTAACGTGATAAGAACGGTATTTTAATGAAATTATTACATGAATAAATTATTGTTCTGAAGAAGAAAATACATTGCCACGGACGGCTTACGGAAATTACCGGCGACATTGGATGTTAATTATAAGAACGAGTTGTTTAAAAATGAGCTTTCTAGACCTGGAAACACATTACAATATCCGCTTGCAGAAATTGCAACCGTGAAATTTCTCACACCCGCAAACGGAGGAGGTGGCGCTGTGTGCGAGCTCACGCACACTCAGAGAGGACTCGTAACTGTGTGCGCTGTACATCGCCATCTAGCGGCCAGTGGCAGCAAGTTATCACGAAGTAAATCGTGTTGCACGTAAGAACTGAAATATGTACATATTTCTAAACCATTTTTTTGTATAGTAATCGAAATAACTAATGATATGTAATGAAATATCTTGATTTAATAATTAAGACCTCAAAAGCCCAAAAACCACAGTTGACGTAATTTTGTGTTTATAAATTCCTTTTTTTGTATCACGATGTTTGGGTCTCAAGTCGCCGATAAGTTCTGTTAACATTACAAACAGCTGTTACAGCCGGACATTGAAACACGTGATTATTGGAGTAGAGTATTTTTGGGCTCATCTGATAAGAAAATACAATATAATACTGACCTGGTAGGGAGCCAGGAGGTGGGTAAGGTGCACTGGATACAGATTCTCCGTAGTTCCGGAGGCCGTACGAGTCGTGGGAAAACCCGGAGGCTTCCGACACCGCCGTCCGCCGCTCGTCTCCGTAGGGCAGGGGCTGGTCTCCACGTGGCGCCCCGTACGCGTAGTTCCAACAGGGTTGCGAGAACCCCTGATGGCAACCACCATCAGTGTAGGGTTTGTATTCTCCTCCACCCGCCGGCCAAAAAGGTATCGCCGATTTACGCTCCCTTTCCACGGGGAGGTTGTAGTAGGTCGGCGCTCCAGCACCATACTCGTGGTTGAAGGAGGTGGGAGCGTCCGGGGGGTAGCCCCAAGCGGGCTGGGCGTGCCGGATGACGCCGGGCTCGAGGTCGTAGCGCTTGGCGGGAACCTGCAGCGGCTGCGGCGGGTTGGAGCCGACCGAGGCCGGGGAGGCGCTGGAGGCGGAGGGCGGCGCGGCGGCTGGCGCGGACGGCGGCGAGCCCCCGGGCGGCGACGCGTGCGACTCCTCGTACAGCGGCCCGCCGACGCCGTTCATCATGGTCCACCACGCCGGCCCGGCGGAGTGCCCGGACGCGGGCGCTGGCGACAGGGCGGCCGCGTCGCAGGGCACGCCGAGGCCCCCGACATGGTTGTCAGGGTACAGGGTGGCGGCCGGGCAAGCCACGGGGACAGCACACGACACGGCCGGTTCACGCGCGACGCGGGCACATTGCACCGCGCACACACGCGTACACGAGGCGGCACATGAAAATTAAAACGCGATTCCCAATTTAGCTAGCTCGCCGGACGAGAGAAACCGCAGGAACAGTCCAGGCCGACAACACCGTCGAACTTCGACGGATATTTTGAGTTTATAGTTTAAAAATGCACCGAACAGTCATTGATATGATAAGTTCGTAACCTCGAACTTTAAGTATGTTAACGAATAAATATTATTTTAACGCTAAGCAGTTCACTTGTAGTCCAATTTAACAGTTTCAGTTGCAGGGAGCAGCGTAATGTTTTCTTGTTATTTATTTAGAGTATCGCGTTACGTTGTTATCGCGAGCGTGTGTATCGAGATAGCGGCAGGCGACGGCACGGGCAACGCGCGATCTGTCCCGCGATCCGGCGCGGAGTGGCGGCGGCTGTAGCAGTGTTGAGTGTGGCGAGTCAACGACGCGCTGCACACAGTCACAGCTCCTCGCTACTCGCCGGAGCACGCCATCTACCGGCGGGCGGCGGAACCGACCCCGCGCCTAGCAAACGCCCGCCCAGCGTGCCCTTTATTCCCATACTTTCATGAAACTACAACATTGTCGTCCCGAAATTTTGGGCGAACTTCAAACGACGATCCTAGAACTAATAATGAAACTGAGCGCCGTAATGACAGGGACAGCCCAATGAGCGGGTTTGGACCACCTACTCTACTCCTTATTAATTTCGTATAGATGATTATGGTTATCTTTACAAAAAAATACTATAAAACTGTTTTAATTAATGGCCAATTTCATTGAAAAGAGACTACTTGAGTAAACCCAATAATAGCCCCAAGTATCAAAAACTCAAAATGAAGAGTCATTAAACGGAAACAACATCATTTTCGATGCGACACCCACACAGGAATAAATCCTGGGGCGAAGGGTTGAGGAAGCGGAGGCGCGAATGCGTAGTAAAGCGATTAACAGAGGCAAAATAGCCATAAACTGCCGTTTAACCAAACTGCAAGCGTCACTCGGCCAGTGTTGCCACCAATAAAAAACGCGAGACTTTATGACGGCAACTCACTCACATTTTATTGTGAATATAAACTTAATTTTATCGTCTGTTAATTTCACCACAAATAATACTTGCCTATTAGATTAAATTATGTAATGTTTTATTGCTAATGTCAATGACACGGCCAAGTTTTACTGACTTACATTTAAGTTTGTGTTTTAATTGCTTTAAACAGAAAGAAAATAACTTTCTGCTTTGATATTTTAGTTAAGTAGATAGGAAGATTTTACAAATCGAAATCTTTTGAATATACAGGATGGAACAGAACAAGGGACTTTCCTGTAAACAGGGAATTGGTTAGCCTTAGTAGGTACTATACTTTTGTCAAATAAAACTAGGTAATTATGTAAAGATTCATAACCATTTTCGAGTTACTGCAGCATGTTTCAACCGTATTTCGTAAGAAAATTTGTGACATATCTTAAATAGTAATGTGGAAGCGATAGTGTTGCTACTAATATTAAAAGGTTATTTATTACACGGAAAAAATAACCACTATACTACCAGAATGTTTAGTATACGAAATTTGGTTCTAATAAATTTTTCTGTGCAGCCAAAAAAATTATGCGTAATTATTAGGTATACAATTTATTTAGTAATAGTAATGGATAATATTTAATTCTACCTAGTACCTTGTAGTAGTAAGTGTAAATTACGTGTTACTGTCTAAATGTTATAACAACAACAATTAAGTAATACGAGTAGCTACAATAGTATCGTTTTGTTTACCTACAATTTTGAATCCTACTATAGGTACATATGGATTGCTATTCTCACTATAATAAATATAAATAATTAATAATATGTATACTTAGTGAGTTGGAAGTAAACAAGTGAGCCGAAACCAAATTCTTGTTTCGGTTACCAAATTTTTTCCGTGTATTTTAATGGTTTTTTTTTAACACACGCTTGTAATGTTTAGAAGTCGATAGTTAGTATACATAATTTGAATGACAACAAACTTTCAGGAAAGTCCATGGTATCGTTCTTCTCTGTAGCCTGTGCCTTATTTCATATTTCATTTTTAATGGATAATTGACTACGTAAGCCAAGATTTCTAACTAAGATCAGCTTGGATTCAGTATTAGGATTAAATGTAGGATTAGGCATCCGAGAGAAAGAAATATTATATTTTTTCTTGACACTCTTGTCCTATATTGTAGCCAATACCGGCATACCCCTCGAGCAACACCCTTCCTACACGTTCGCACCCAGTCAAAGGAAACAATGCGTCGTACAACCAATAATGCTATACAATATTTCACACCTCTAGGTGCATTCTATAGACGTGTTGTCTGTTTACACAAGACACGGCAGTAAAACGTATCAAACGGACAAAAGAAGAACATACATAGCATTACACGCTAAGTAATGCTTTTAACAAGGCGACAAATCAAAATGATAATAGTAACCGAATTGTCAAAATATAATACAAAGTGTAACATAGGTTAAAAAGCTAATTTCCCACACTTATGGCATAAAGTGCGTTATCATAATTATCGAACGACAAAAGACTTGAGCGATAAATTTGCTTCAATTGTGTACGTGTCAACGGAATTTATTCCTAGCTTTGCTACTCAAACAAGGTTCTTTTAGTTGCTTTGAAAAATGTATAAATAACAAGTATAATGTCGCATTCGAACAATGTATACACATGTAACAGAGGTTAACCGTATTTGTAGTTGCTTCAAGTTATGCAGTTCCGCCCCTATAGAGCTATTATTTTCATGAAAAAATATTGTACCTAATAATAATATTGTAATATTGTTTTATAATATTGTAATTGTAATATTGTACACATTGTACGCAACCTAAAAATTTTATGGGGATACATTTTTATAATGATCAACGAAAATTGATGACGAATTTACACCCGTTAAAAAGTTAAAGTTACTTAATCGGACTTGGAGCCAGACTTATCTACAACTACATAAATCAACTTGAATTTAGGTCACATCCAAACACATTTTCAGCAACAATCGAAATGCCTATGTGTAAATCGCATTGACCGAAGTAACTATTCTACAGTACATTAATATATGTGTACTGTATGTATACTACAAGAAAAATAGAAGCAACGTTTTAAAATGAAAGTAAAATGATCTCCAGCGAAGCAGACGAGATTCAGGCGTGTTGAATGACAGAAACAAACATAGGAACAAGTGTGCGCCTGGGCTCGGCGCGTCTATAAATATTTACTTTAGGAAACTTCAGGCCAATGGTCTGCCATACGACCGGCGCACCTAAATAAAAGTACGCTTTCTTATCTCAAACATGTGTGCTGTTGCGCAAACAGGATTGGAGCCGTACGTATATTGGAAAAGTTAATATTATACGAATACGAATTGCTCAAGACTGAGTCAGAAACGTCGTTGTGGAAATGAATTTATAACCAACAATATAGTGCATTTCTCAGCAGGCAAATCGCTTGTTTTACAGTTAAAATATTTCGAATAGTGGAGATAGACTTATTTTACACCCCTAAACCGCATGCCTTATACATTTACTTAATGGCTTCATTTGTAATCAATTAACTTTTATAAAGTTCAGATTAATTAGGTAATGCGCATTAAAAATCGCTGAAATACTCGTAGCTACGTTGGTAAAGTATGATTTTAAAGAGAAAGCAAGCATTTAATTTTTTCACGAAAATCGAATTCCGTTAGAAAATACAATGCCCACAAATAATCCATGAATCTCAATTCTCAAAGAGAGAGAGGTTTAAGTCTCAGACATGCCTCAGACATAATAATGCCTCACTGCATGTGCATGTCAGTATAATGAGATCGTAGGCAGGCAACATGCTTGTATTGCATGTCCCTATTCAAAAACTCGTCGGCGCTTAAACACCGAAGGCCTGGCTTTCTCTTAACTGGACTCTGGTTGTAAATAATTGTCCTCGGGCTCTCGCAAATCTGAATATTACCGGTTGGATGAAATTTATAGCTTCGTGGAAGGACATAACTTTGATCACGTAGCGGTTTTATAATTTCAAAAATGTTTAACAGTTACTTGGTAGGTACATTATTCTGGTTCGCTGTGGTTCGGTTTACTAAGAGCTATTTGGTAGTTATTAATTATTCAGGGGTTAAACGAATTTAAATTGTAAATTGGACAATAAAATCAATGACTGATCATTATACGTTTTAAGTGTCGGTGTCTGATTTATAACCAAAATTTTGACAAATCAATAAGCCATTTTAGGGTGATAATATATATGCACAAGGGAAATAAGATCTATTTAATTTTAGTCGACCGTATTTATTTATAAAGTTATCGCCTGGATTGTTCCTTTCATTATTTTAAAACAATAAAAAGAGCGTTAGAAAATTAGTCAAGAAAATTATGTAATAATCACCTTGTCGTAAACTGGCTAAAGATGTCTGCGTAAAGGGACACGGCAACCTGCAAATAAATTACATATAATGTAAATACCGACGTTAACATACAAACCATATAAGTTAATGTAAAATACGATAATGCAGCACAATGGTATATTTACGGGCGGGGTCAGGTGTGTCCAATCAGTGGAAATAAGGCCCGAGTGGAAATCTGACTTAATTAATACGTTAATTGCTTCGGACTGGGCGCTGAACATGCGGCAATTTTATGAACAGAAAGAAGAATATTCCCAATAGTTTATTATAATTACGCAGTTTCACGATGGTGGATATTCTTGAAGAAATAGACATATAAAAGCCTCAGAACATGTAGATGTCTGTGATCTGGCCTGATCTGGTATATCTATGATGTTTCGTTGGATATTCAGGAATGGTTCCTGCTCGATGAATACAAAAGTAATAATACAGCAGGACGGTTTATTTAAAATCTTGTAAACGGATCCTGAAGATTCAAATGTAAGGCAAGTACATAATTAAAGCAAGAATGACGTGCCTAACAAGCCCCCGGTTGTCGCTTAAATCATTGGCCGGCGTAAACGCCACCGCCGCGCACATAACTCACTTTATTTTTAAAACAAACCCATACAAGAGAACCATTGACAAACTCTACAGTTTTATTTCGTAGCCCCAGTCGATACGTATATAAATAATCCTTTCTAAGTCATTCGATACGGCGCAAAGTCACGAAGTTTACATAAAATAGGTGATTTGAACCGAATGCCACGGTTTTTTCCTGTCTCTTTTGGGGCGCACTACCCCCGAATTATGAAAGCAGAGAAAAAAACATGTTTACAGGCTTTTTTCTTGTAACGTTAGCGGCCGAGATCTGTTGGGGATCATAAATTCTGTTTTGTATTACGTAACAACATTTCCTTGCTACGCCATGATTGATTTTGAATAACAATAGGTATGTTGTTCATATATAGTACCGAAATATAAATAACAACAAGCGTTCTTATCTAGGTTACTTCTTTATAAAGTACTTTGCTAATTATTACGAGTAGGTACCTACCTATTCAGTAACCATTCAAATCTTGAGTATCTTGACGACAAAATATATAAACGCAATGTATTATGAACAAAAAATAAGGAAATAGGTAGATTTAGGTTATATCATTTAAAAGACGAAAACTTCGTAAATTTTCTATTCCGGAAGGCGAGTAGTCGTCGAACGTTTTGTACAACTTTTTATTTCGACAACTATGAGTAAATAGAGCAGCAAAATGATGGCGGAGGGCACTCGAATTGACATTTACGACTCAATCTTAACTTCCCAAGCATAGGATGGCCGAACTGTTTCCAAACACCAACTTACTTAGACCCGGCCCTCCTCCCTGCGGCCTCTCCGTGTAGTAAGATCGGGAGGGGCTGAATCGTGTTTCGGGAGGTCTGATAGTTTTGGTCGGACAGTTTTTTCAATAGCCTCAGTGACAGGGCGAGTTTGGACGCACATTACATGCTGTCAAGTCACGTTATCGGTGCTACAAGTATTTTGGTGATAGTGGGGACCGACTCCCACGGTTCAGTAAAGCGACGCCTCGGGATCCGATACCGATATTTATTGGGAGTCAATATTACTAGTCCTCGTATTACGATAAAGATATAGAAAAAAAATAACTAATACTCAATTTCAAATGGTTTTAGAACAGGTCTATAGGTATGTAAATAACGTGAGAATTAGAGAAAAAAGCAAAATTCTCACGCGTTATTCAATAAAAATCGCGTTAGACCGTGAAACAAATATTTTAAGTAAATGAAAGTACATCAATTTATTTTTCTAATACGTCAATGAATTAAGTAGTTACCTAGAACATTTCTCGAATAAAGCTTTTTGATGTGCCTTTTTCCTTCATATAGGTAAAACATCATCTGATGCTTTGGTTTGGAATAATCCATCAAGTGAATCAAGCCTAGGCCCATGCATAAATGAATGAGCGCGCGATGTCCATGTTGATATACATTGCACATAGTATTTGCCTACAACAACAACCCTCGGGAGTGGGAGGAGGTCCAAAAGGTTAATGGCGCGAAAACTGACTGGATCATATCCCGGGGTTTACGACACGGACTAAACTGCCGATTCATTTGCAATTCTAACTGCGACTTACACGGGGCTGCGATTGTCCGGCGTCAGGTCCTATCTACTTATCGATAGGCATTTATCGCGCTTTTATTTACTTCCAGACTTGTATGGCTTCCAGGAATAAAATTTAGAGTATCTACCTTGTTAGTTTTAATTGTTATATTAGATGTAAAGTTATTGTTAGTTTTTTCCTATGTTCATTCTGTCATGTTTGCTATTGATTTATGTATGCCTACCTGCCGTGGTCTCGTCCATGGTTCCAATTCCAACGGAAGACCATAGCGCTGGTGGTCTAGTTACGTACTAAGTTGGGCCCATTTCATGCCATTTTTTTGTTGTTGTTGTTTTTTCTGTTACTTACCTAACTGTGTGTGTCACGAATAAACATTTTTCTTTATTCTATAGCGATGTGTCGTTTATAGGTCCTACTTAAGTGCTTGAGTTGAGAAACCAGCAAATACTTAACGAATAAGTTGTTGCTTTTCGGGACGGTGTATGGATCCGATTAGTTTTTAAACATAGTTTACGTTTAAACTTCAGTCGTTGGGGGAAGAAAGATTTAGATAATTAATACGGTGCACCGGTGTCAAATAGCCAACTCTATTTTGCAGTAATTTAGTTCGAATAAATTATAATTCAAATTTTCGTTTGTTATGAACTTTGACGTATAAGTACTTACTATACCTAAAGCCAGCTGAGACTGGTTAATGTAAATAGAAAGACCAACTGCTGTTTCTTACGGCACAATATAAAGGCCGATGCTATTTATGAATATCATTGGATCTGATTAAAGATAATATCACATATGTGGCTACCTATGGGCATCTGGGTGGCACTGACCGCTATGATAGATTTAAATCTAGCGATTGGTTTTCTGTCATCGAAATATTCAAATTCAATAGAAACGATCTGCTACTGAATAATAAATTTCTTAACTTGAGTAGAACTGAGCTTAAGTTTCTACCTATTAGGTATTCGGAATGTATATAAATTTGAAAATATTTAACGTCTATCATGAATGACTGAAGTACTATCGACTTATATTACGCTCATTGTGTATCTTTTTTGCTTACATGCTGATATATTTGCTTGGTAAATATTTATCACATTGATAGGTTATAACTTGGTAGCGTAGCTAAAATACTTATAAAAAAAGGTGACCGAAATTAATAAAAATCACACATTTGTTCGATATTTTGATATTGACATTGATTGAAAGAAGCAGTTTCGAACATAACCAGAATTATAATATTTATTTTAAAGGTTTTTATTTTATATAGGAACAATTTATTTAATTCCTATAAACCGTGTACGATGAAACTTTGCGTTAGCTAACAACGTTGTTTCCCGTGGGAATATCCACTGTGTTCGGGACAATTGAAGGCTGTATTCCATTTCAGTTCGACATTTAGTTCGCCAAAGTAGGCCCTTAAAGCATTGAGTCACGTCTCACATGCGAGTTGGTAGTTCGATCGATCCGAGCCCTTTTGACTTACGATCTCTTTGCGTCGGAACGGAATGTTCAAGTTCCTGATAAGCCATTTCACACGATTATGTATGTATATATGTACCTCTACCTATCAGGGTAAGTATGTGAATTTCTACGTACGTTAACGTTTAACTTTACGTTCGATAAGTATGTGCTATACGAAAAATAATCAACAATTAGAAAATCCAGGCCATCAAATGTGTTCATTGCTGCCTATTTATAAATTTACCAAAATTGACTTGAAACAAAAAAAATGGTTAGGTACTTTCTAGTACCTATATGACGACGATACCGATACGGAAAAGAATCCAAAATGGGTTGTATTTCCCATTTTGGATTCGGATCTTCCTAAAAATGTGTTCATTGGACTCTTAATGTCATATCCCAATTAAAAACTTCTTGGAACAAAGCAAATTCGTTTATATCGTCACGGGAAATTTTGAAGTTCAATGCTCGACCATTTCTCTGTAGCTTTAAATATACCCTTTCTATGGGCATCGCTTTCCTCTAGCACCGGATCACGTAACGAGCTGATCGATAGGTGGTCTGTCATTGTGTATTCGATTGGGCCGGTGCTATCGCCAAGGACATACATTGTGATTCCGCGCCCGCCCGGAATAGATCGCTCGAAAGATAGACATACATATACCTACCTATTTTAGACACGTACTATGTATTTAAAGAGTTTGGTAGCCAACGCTGTTATGTAAAGATTATTGGATACGTTTCGGTTTGAAATCGATGTTTCAGTTTTTCAGTTACTGGTCCAATTTCCTGAAGTCACTTTAGAGTGTGTTCTATTTTTGTTAACAACATGCGAGGCGTAGGTAGGTAGACCTTACTATGCTTTGATGGGCAAAATTTTCGAAGATAGGTAATCCTACCTAACGTGTAGCATATGCAAGGTGCCTAATTTAAAACAAATTAAATAACACATATACCTCACAGCAAGCCATTGCGCTGCGATCAAAGTAATGTGTAATGTAATTTCACATCATCACACCCTTTGTAAGTTATGTAACGCATTAATTTGTTCGAATATGAGTCCTTCACCAATGTTGCAGGTTAAATTAGGTATACAAACGTGGCAACGAATTAATACCGAAACAACATTGTAGTAATGCGACGTTTTGTATTAAACAAGATAATTAACAGCTCAATAAATAAAGATATGGAATTTATTAACGTGACGTGGAAGTGACTCAAAGGGCCCGGTGCAGGTGTGCCATTTGAAAATGGCGGTCGTTGAGATGTAACTTTTTTCACAACCGTGTTATACCTACTTGTGTGTGTTGCAAAAGGGCGCATGCCGAAGGTCTTAGGGAAAATTTAACCAACTATGAGCCTTATTACTTTATGGACATTAAGTTTGTGTCGTAAGCACCTTATTGATATGAATCGCAACGTTTTATTAATTTCCACAGTAAATTTTGACACTTTTTTATATCAAAAACGGGCGGGCGGTCTTACGTATATTTTAAAGTTAGCAAATCTTTTCGATTATTTAACTACAGTATGGGATTCTTCAATAAAGGATTGTATAGAGGTACATTTCTAAAGGGTCGGCAATGCGCATGCGACACCCCTGGAGTTACAGGCGTCCATAGGCTGCGGTGACCGTTTACCATCAGGCGGGCCATACGCTTGTTTGCCACCGACATAGTATGAATAATAAAATTAATAAATTACCATACACACCTTCATTTGGAAGCAGGGTTGTGGGTAACCTACCGTAGGTACATTATACATTATATCATACCTACATATTTACTACAATCGGTCTTAATATATACTCCAGTTGTTGTGGATTATGAAGTAACCGTTCAAATTGCATAGAAATGTAAGTCAGTTTACTTGTTTCTGTATTATTATTTTTTGTACTTATATTAATTGTCATGAAAAAACAATGATTAAATTAAACTAACTACACACTAGTACACTTGTGTATACACCTAAGTATACTAATATCGCACACCTACTTACCAAAACCATCTGCGTCGGTGCAATTATATCAATTTTATAAATTTGAATACCTCGGACTACATGATCTCGTTTAATTGAACTTTTATCCTTCTGTGATACGAAATAAAGTCGCACCTTCAACAGGACTAACTACTCCGACACGAGTTTGCAAAAGTGCAGATAATATGCACATTTCACCCGGGCAAGGGCCTTACTATAAAAATGAAGAGAATAGAAGAAAAATGTTTATAATTTTCTCTATTTGAAAAAGGAAACAGGACTTTATTGTGTCTAAACATAAAATAAAAATTGCCATAAACATTATGACGCGTATACGGTAGTTTTTGTCGAGAAGCCACCTGACGTTAATGCATTCGAGACGGTAATCGCGAATGCACATTGTGTAGCATATGACCGCTTAATATCCTGTTGTCGCATTGCACGTAAATCTGAACGTGAGAAAATGGAAAATGCTGCATATTACATGGTTTTAGTGATTATTTATTTATCTAACAATTTGGCCGAATACTATACCTACAAGTACGGAATCCTAACTAAAAATGAATGAAATACGAAATGACCCCATTGGTTCCGACTTAACATGTTCATTGACTGTTAAGAGACAGTGGATTTCTTAGACTAAACGAGAGAAAAGATGACTCGAATGGTATAGCAACCATGACCATAAAAAGATAAATAGAAACCACTTATTATTATATTAGTAACATAACGTAAGGCTAATGTGATGTCGTAAATAAACATATTTTTTAAATAATAAACAGAGGAATCCATCATAATATATAGGCACATAACGTAAGTGAATTGCACAAGTGCATGAGTATGCAAAATGACTTGTTTATAATTATATCAAATTTTACTAATTACTTGTAACAGGGGGAGCTATAATTGCAATTCTATCTATTAAACGAGATCAAGCAGCATCCACTCAGAAGTTTTCTTATTAGCAATTTACTAAGCAAGCGATATAATACTTAATTCAATAAAGAATAAAGTTGAAATTCAAACCTTAGTAGCATGTTCTGCGTGGCGTCGCCGCCTCACCTGTTTGTAAGGTCGACCGCGTTAAGCCGCGCCCGAACCTTACCAGCTACGAGCCTGGAACAAAGGAATATACCTACATGTTTAAATCGATCGAAGCTAAAATGAACTTAAAGTTGGTACGGAAGTAAAGCTATAATTGCCTGAACGGATGCTGTGTGTAACGGAGTAATAGTCCACAAGTCTACAAAGGTCAATCATCCATAGTATCTGTTCTAGTCATAAGTATGTCTACCTGCCTATGATGGTCTAATAAAGGCAACCTCACGGCTGAACAAAAAAAAAGACTGGTGTCGATTAGGGTTTCGCAATTGGATATATATAGACGTGTTTGTTATGCTGGCTTCGCTACTGTGTTTCACTTCCTTCTGAATTCCTGTCGCGGCGTTTACTCTATACGCTCTGAAATGAGTGAGCTTGCAAAACAATTGACATCAATGTGTGATTGAGAGTGGCAAACGTCCCGATATCTACACAATAAAAAGTCAAACATGATCATTGATACCTCCTACTCTTTAACCTAAAACGTAAGTTTACTTGTCCGTAAAGCCACATTGAGAACTTTTTAGTAGGTACTGTACTTACCTAAGACTGTGTTGTTAAGGTCGATACACATAAAAGTAAACAATCCCACTACTAGTCGCTCCTCCTCTCTTGGTAAGTACTTTTTTTATTTAAAAAGGTATTTTACTGAACCAGTAAAACAACAGCATAGATCGAAATAAATATTTGTAGTTATTGAGTTGTGAGGTGCCTTGTTTTACATTGTATGTAATTGACAAATATTCAGCAATTGCCTCAATAGCCGAAAGTTTTATGGTTCCAGAAAAAGCGAGACATAATCATTTCGTTGTTGAGTTGAGACCATTAAAGTAGATTTATTTTGATGTTATTTATGTTTGAACTACCCATTCCAAGTAAGTAGGTAAGTAGAAATAAAATAACACATAATTTTTAAGAAAAAAAACCGACTTCAATGGGGGAGGCCCACCACCACCACCACCATATCAGCGGGACGTCCACTGCTGGACATAGGCCTCCCCCAATTTCATGGGGGGTAAATGCCATAATCGCCACGCTTGGCAGGCGGGTTGGCGATCGCAGTATCTCCACCGCACTCTAGGAATGCTGTTGCCCATTCCCCGGTGGTCATGGGGGAGGCCGGTTAAGGATTATTATACTTAGATGGTGCACTCTTAGATTCCATACAATAAAATAAAAGAAGTATGTTTATAATGGTAGAAGACTAAGTACCCTCTATTCCTCATGGAATCATGGAACAACCTTGTTTGCTTGACAAACAAAACGAAGAGAACAAATCGCCAAACGTGAACTACGCGTCGTTGAAGAGTTCCGTTCTGATCATCATCAGCAGTTCCACTTCATCAAATGTCACTTTTATGAATGAAAATACTAAAATCACTATTTGTGTGCCTTTCACATTTGAGGAGTTCCCTCGATTTCTAATGGATCCCATCATCAGAACTCGAGCATGACAAAAATCAATCGTGAAAATAGACCTTGCTTAACAAACACCGCTAGAAGGACAAATCGCCAAACGTGAACTTTTCGTCGTTGAAGAGTTCTGTTCTGATCATCATCAGCAGTTCCACTTCATCAAATGTCAGATTTTTGTATGATAATGCTCGATTTGTTGATAAAAACACAAAAATCACTATATGTTTGCCTTTAAGATTTGAGGAGTTCCCTCAATTCCTCATGGATCCCATCATCAGAAATCAAGCATGACAAAAATTAATCGTGAAAATAGAACTTGCTTAACAAACACAGCTAGGAGGACAAATCGCCAAACGTGAACTTTTCGTCGTTGAAGAGTTCTGTTCTGATCATCATCAGCAGTTCCACCTTATCCAATGTCACATTTTTGGATGAAAATGCTTGACTTGTTGATAAAAACACAAAAATCACTATATGTTTGCCTTAAAGATTTGAGAAGTTCCTTCAATTCCTCATGGATCCCATCATCAGAACTGCGTTTTGTCAAAAACGGGACCAACTTGGATATATATACTTACAATGAAAAAAATATTTTTCCAAATCGGTTAAGAAATGACGGAGTTATGGAGTAACAAACATTAAAAAAAAACATACAACCGAATTGATAACCTCCTCTTTTGAAATCTTGAAGTCGGTTAAAAATAACGTTTGTATTCCCAAAAGGGGTACGCAGAGCAGCACATGAAATACAATGTTCAGTGCCCCTTCTAGCAAATGAAGGTTTAATGATTGTAAAAATAAGATATTTAGTAGTGATAAATATGTATGAAAAAAATCATACTTGTAAACTAAGCAGTAGCACAAACAGGTATCCCACATAACTGCTTACTTATCTTTCCGTAAAATATACTGTGGGAAAAAATTGGCTCAAAATCGTAACACAATGTATAAAGACCGAGCCAAATTTGCCGCTGAGTATACTTATAGTTTACTTAGTACGAGTATGATTAATGATTATTGATTATCTATGCCGTAATCATACACAACCACACGTTCGTATATAGGTATATACCTACGAGTATGTTGGTGATGTGTCGTATATGTACCTGAATCATATCTATATCGGAATCATACGTATTTTCTTATATGTAGGTGGTATCGATAGCTAACCAATGTAGTGATTAATATTCAAATCAGCGATTAATAAAGGCCCTCATATTATTCATGGATTACTTCATTTACTTGTATAGGTAACTAATAAAATAATAATATTCATAATTTAGTTAATCTATTCAGATTCCCGGCGATTGGTCGTGTCGACACCTCGTAGTACGTCGAGATAACAACGTAATTTACTTGATTTGTGTTACTGACTGTAAAAAATCCGAGGCATCCCAATTTTTAGCTTCCCACGCACGGTGTTTTTAAAATATTTTTAGAATCAGTTTGATTTTCGTTTTCTAAAACGAATTCTTTTCAAATAGACTGTTCAAGAATTCCCAGAACGTGTTTGTTAAAAGCCAAATGCATGTGTGGAGGGTTCCGTAATATGTTACTAAGGATTTTAGTATTCTGCAGATGTATAGGTATATTTAATGTAACTTTTTATATTTTTTCACCAAGAATTTTCCATAAATAGAACAATAGAAATTCACCGCATATAGCAAGTAGGCAGCACTTTAAAGAGGTTCGTCCTCATTCAATCCTCCCCATTGCGGGAGGAAACACTCTGAGAAAGCTCTAGAAATCTCGGCAATAAATGCCCACAAGCGCTAAATTTATTTTCATCGCTTGTACCACTTAAAGAATAAGATTGAAAAATGTACCCGATATTTCCCGGTAATACCCTGCGTATTTTTTCTTCGGCAATAAAATATTTACGGGGTTCGGATGAATTCAGGAGTGGAGGGCGTCCTCGTTTTTCCACTCCGACAAATTAATTCATTTTCATGTACTAACCTAACAATATTTCAGATGTTCCGATTTGGATTCTAATAGGTGCACAAAATTTTGATCAGATCCATTTCAAGCAGATAAAATGTTTATTACGCTTTTATAATTCTATTAAACTCTACTTAAACAGGAAATTGGTAATAATAAAACAAGAGAATGGTTTGTTTGAAGTTATGTTTTTCTTTAATTGAGCTTACATCATAAATAATCAGCAAACGAAAAAAACTGTTTTTTCCCGTTCTCTGCATTAAATAGTAAACTCCCAACTGTTTCAATATCATTATTCGACCTTAATGAAGTGAGTTACTCGCTTCATTATATTCCAATATGGGTTTACAATAATCAACAGTATACACTGCCGTCAGAAAGTTTAAGACCAAACACAAAATATGCAATTCATCAACATTGATTGATTATCCACTCAATTTTGATTAATCTGTCCGTAGTACTCTCAACCAGTTTGCAAAAGTCCAATCCTTGGGAGAAATAGTCCATTGCAATCTTTTTGCCTTGTTTGGGTTGCGTAATAATTTATGAAAATTAAACTAAAAATTGTGTTTGGTCCTGAACTTTTTGACGTTAGTGTACCTACATTATTGCGTCTTTTCTTTTCTTAGCTTACATAAAGACAAATAAATATAATACAGCAATGCAAAACGCAATCCGTGCCGCACTCGAGTTCTAAGAAGCCCAATATCAGGGATCTTGCAGGCAGTTAGCCGGCGGATGCAACGATGCACTCAGATACGCATCGTACATACCGACCAACTTATGTATACTTACATCCATGTAATGAGACAGGTTAGGAGATTTTATCGGGACGGGCCGACGACACGGCCATGACAGAAATTTGATACAACCGTTGGAAATAAAAGAGTTCGAGCATTTGTGAGGTAACATCGATGTTTCCGGGTTGAATCTGTTCAATACGGCTGATGGTAATTCTTTAGGCTATTTGGTTTGTTCACTACAAGTGAATATACATACGGATACATAGGTATTTTCTCTCGAAATGACAAGATAACATAAGTATGCCTAGTAAATTTAGTATAGTTTCATTGACGTATCCCTAAGTAAATAAAGGGTTGGCAACGCACTTCTGATTCTTCTGGAGCCGTCAGTGTTCATAGGCTAAGGCGTCTGTTTACCATCATGCAGGCCATAAGCTTGTTTGTTACCGTCGTTGTATAAAAAAAAAGTTATATCACATAGATTACAGAACAATTACAGATATTGACGTTATAATTAACCAAGTCGACTGTAACTGTGGTATTAACCAATACCGTGAATACACTTCAATGAACGATCCACAATAATGTATTGTCCGATTATAAGACAAAGGCAGGGCTATAGTAGTTTAATAACCACTGGAACGTAGGCTTAACTAAACAGTATTGTAATATTGTAATTTGAATATTAATAAATTACCAGTATTTTTTATATTATCATAAAAATTATGGAATTAAGTTAAACAGACGAATTATAAAGTTGTTTACTTTAATAAACGGTTAATTTTACGAATCAGCGGCGATCATCAAAGCCTTGGGTCATATTTAATGATGCCCTGCCAAGGTCGACTCACGATTATATTTTATGTTTTGACATATGAATATGACGCGCGTACAGTCCAAAAATATGTACTGAAACATTAATTCGCCGATATAAGAGCCATGAGACATACACACATTTTGGGCACGATGTGTGTACCCGTATTTTTGCACTTGACTGTACTACCCGGTCATATCTGTGCACCAAGCCGCGTGGCGTCACTACGTCGCTTTAAGTACAGTCAAGGAATTAAATTCCCAACCCACTTCGCAAACGTTTTTAAAATTTCTATACAGTTTGACATTACTGTCAACCTTAAGGGGATCACAAATTAAATTCCTCGACTGTACAGTACACCTACGGTGTGTACAGTCGTCGCATGCCGGAGAATGCACAGATCTGGGACCGGGTAGTATTCTGCCATGTAAGCGCAGTTGTGTGTAGTTGCATATCATAATTTAGGGAGGTGATGCATCTCTTTGTTTCGCGGTTTATGTCTGTTTTATTGCTCTACCCACATATTATGACAGATAAAGGTATGTTAGTGGATACCTAGGATGTGAGGTTATGGTAGGGTATGATACTGAACGAAAATAAGTTTTAAACGGTAGGTTAGGTTAGGGTACGAGTTCCTACCCATACGCACTTAAGGGTCCCCGGCACGCTCGACTGAACTCGATTCTCCATACAAACGTAGTTTCGTTCTTATTTTCAAACGCCGTGATGAAATAATAGATATGAAACTTTGAAAAAAAAAATACAGCGAGTTTTTTAGTTTATTAGGTCTAGTATGAAAACCCCAATATACGCTGTATTTTTTCTCCATTATAATTTCAAGCAACGAAAACTAATTTCCGGCAGCTAGATATGCCGGATCCCATCGTACTATTTACCACAAGGTTTCATGTTATTCCATCAGCATGCATGCTTTACGCAAAATTGCTGCGTTGCGGCATGCCGTTATAAAGTGATATTGAAACTACGCATGTATGGACAACCGAGCTTCCTGCGGACTCTTAAGTAGGTACTATATGCAGCATTGCTATGTTGATATAAAATATTGCTTACTTAACTATAAATAGAAAACAGTAAGTAATTTAAAAATTCATTATTTAATGTCGCTAGCACGTTTTTTTACGCCGGTTCTTCTCGCGGCAGAGGTGTATTTTCCGAACTGGTGGTATTGAAAAGAACTGGCTTATTCACATCCATAGGTGCATATAATATGCCTACATTGAAGAATAAATAAAAAAAGACGAACACAAACAAACACATTAACTGCCAACAATTTCGTAGCACTACGCTCGTAGCATTCGTAGCCGATAGCATGTGAAAAACCATATGTAGAGGAAAGCATCTATGAGACGAGCGCCCACCGAGCGGGTTCCTCGCACGAAAGAGTTAATACATTATAAAATGTTACAATATTGACGCGTCTAGATACCCTCATCAAGCCATCAATTTGAAATAATTGGTAGGTTTCCAAGAAAACAAATGAAAATCACACTGTCGCCAAACATACTAATTTAATACACACGCAACATCACTATCTAAACCATTATCAGTTCAAGCAAAATTAGACTTACTATCAACGTAATAAGGTCTTTAACAATGTCAAATGTGAAATATAGGATACATTCGTTGTTTTTCCGAATAAGCGCTTTTAATATAAGTCCACATGTGACATAACTCCGGACATATGTCGAGTCGGATTACACTGAATCATTGCGGTGGGGAGGCTCCCCCTGTGTGGTCGTGGCTTTATTTGATATTGCAATAACTGAAATGGGACGAAGCTGCTTAAGTGAAAAAAAACACTGATTGAGTTTGTAGATATTGACTATTGTTTAAAAAATCCCAAGTTTCATTCCGGATTCAGTGGTTTCAGTCAGTGCAATACTGAATAATATCATACCTATAAAATAAGAAATATATTCTTTAGTGGTGTTGTCTCGGTAAAACTTGATTTCCAGCGGCTTACTTTTTTAATGACAAAAAACCTCCCTCCATATTCTTGTGCTATTGAAAAGAAACGTAAGCCAAATTTACTCATTTGCCTACGGATAAGCTTGACGCCTTGGACGATGATTATTTCACATTGATATGAATTATACTTTCACCAAGCCTTTCTAAATCAATCAAAAAACAAAACGAAATCATTTTAAGCGGGTAAAATCCATATGACACGAATTTCATTAGTCACTTAACCTTATATTAAGTATTTCTATGTCTTTTAGTCAACGAGTAAATATTTCCGTGTCCACTCGCAAAGTATTGACGGTTATCTAAAGAAAAAAGTATAGTTACATTTTTCTTTAGATAACCCATCGTCGCTAGTATATGACGCGTATCGTCAGTATAATAATAATAATTATAAGACAATTATTCAACAATTTGTTGGTACATGCATCGGTTTTGCAAAACAATTTCGATTTAAACTTAGTTAATTTAGTACAAAATAAACAGTTGAAAAGGAAGATGGCTCAGCTTGTGCCTGTGCAAACAAGGCCTCAAGACACAAGGTCTTAAGGACTTTGGCTGACAGACGCTGTTATTCTGCCATCCCCGTGGTTAGCTCCAACAAGGTGAACCAGAGCCGATTTACAAAATCAGATTATATAGTATGTAGTTGTAACGTAATAGTCATACGCTATACGATACGATAATTACACGATAATTAGCGAAAGAAACAAAAATAAAACACAATCAATATGTTATAAGTTAGCCTAATGTAAATATAGTTTCTTTTTGGATATTCAGTAGATAAGCCTTACATTGTTTTTGAAAACTGACAGAGTATATGCGGCGTATACGAACACATTCGGATATTGTTTCCGTAAGGCACGTGATTGTAATATCAATCCCTGACGTGATCGATACCGGGAACGGAGACGGGTTACGTTCCTACATAAGCGGTTACAATAATATCTAAACTATTTCTATTCGTTTGTTGATAGTAGTGTTTGTTCAATTTCGTCTTAATATCTTCAAACAGGCATTCAGTACAGTAAGTGGTTAGTTTTCTTTATTTATTAAGGTTAATTTGGTTGATAGGTAATACGTATAGGTTATTTAATGTTTTGTGCGTATCCTTAAACATATCGTTAATATTGTAGGTACATTATGCTCTATCTGTTTATAATTTAGGTATTATTTACTTCTCAACTATTCAAAGGTTAGCTGTTAAAGATCACTTACCTATAGGTATGGATAGCTTCGCCCTTGCATTTGATATGCCTGATCTGTGCATATTTTGCTGCATTTTGCATAAAGAGTGACATTTATTAAATGTAACAACACACGGTGAATTTCAGTTGTCAATATATTATTATTATTGTACCTACATACCTAAGTACAGTTGTTATTTTAGTTTAGTTGAGCGCATCGCCAACAAACTGTTTTTCAGTTTGGCGAAACTTTAACTATAGTACTGTACTTACATTACGTATTCTTAAATAAATTAAAAAAGCCAGCATCTAGCGATGGGGCAAAGATGAGGCAGACGATGAAGCGATCTCACCTAGAAGATGCCTATTCACTCGTGCCTTAAAAAGGTCTAGGTTATATGAACTCGGAAATACAGACGCCGGCAGAGAATAATATATAAGTTATTTAATTTCTGGAACAAAAAATCAAGTAACAATACTAATTTCTTGTGAATAAATCCTTATTCAAAGTAGTGCAAGAGAAAACTTCACACTTGTCACAAATGTCAAGTGGATCAGCTACGTCAAGTTCTTAGGCTGTGTTATACTTAAGATTTTTTAACTTGTAAATTTCTTGTAATAGTAAATATCTCGAAAGTTAAGCCGTTTCGGTCTATTACTTACCTATGCCACTTTTTTACTCCATTTAGGCTTTAGAGCAATGGTTAAAATTTGTCGGGTTACTGAAATTCACCGTGTACTGAAATTTACCTAAACGCACGCCACGACGGCGAGACTGGTAAAAGCAAGTATTTTTGCTCAGTAAAAAAATCTGTTGGTGTAGGTATAGCAGTGTTTATTTCGAGTGCGTTGTTTATGTATCCAGTACAACCTCGTCGCATCTGCGTTGAAAATTATTTTAGCCGCGCCTCTAATTCTGGTACATTTGCGATGAGCTTAACAAGAGCACAGCGGCGAGCGCTTTTCATCTCCGAAGCGCAACATTTACATTTTCGTCTCATTTATTTGCTATTTCGGGCCACCCAACCCTCCTCTCCGTCCCTCTCGCAACCCCTCCGTCGCCCGCACTCCAATGAATAAGTCTCAGACGCGAGAGTAAAACGAAATTGGGAAGGAACGCTCTATAAAGTCTAATTAAGTTTGAAGTGAATACAGAGACGCAATGAAATATAAAAAGGTCGGGAAATGACAATTTATTTTTTGTCCGTCCGTTTTTTTAATTTATTTCAACAGAAATATTTAATACGCGGTAAACTTCTGCACGTAGAGTATCCTTTTAAATGGACATAAGCGTAAATCAAAACAGAAAATCTGTTGACGTTCGGAAAGGCAGGAAGCCGAAAGCGCATGATCAGAATTAAATTCGTAATTCCGACTCGTATGAAGATATTTTACGAAGAAAATCCGGCTGAGTTGTTATTCAGAGGCCGTGGCGTATAAAAATAACGCGTCCCTTAACGAAAACCTTTGTCTCGCGTCCCCGCGGCCTAATGGGCATTATTTCGTTACCACCCTCTTGGCATTCGGGCCCTGTGCCGCACAGGATGCAACTGTTCTGCGTGATTGAAAATTTAAGTTTAGAACGCAAAATGAGCATGCAACTGATGCAACATCGTGGCACCCATATACAGATGCCCAATTAGGTACGAGTACCTATTATTATCGTGTAATTGTTTCCTACACGCGTTACATTACAGCCTAATTACGATCGCTTTGACTGTCAATGGCCATAACAACCTATTTTTAATTCTAATTTAGTTGAATGTGGGACGAATGGCGATTCACAAATCTGATAAGTAAGTGGTTCTCGTTAGAATCTTGTAAGATAATGATCTTTTATTGAAGATATTATGCGATTTCCGTGGTATCCTACATAAGTAAATTGCGATATATGGAGGGGTTTGCTGATACTTAACCTACCTCCTGTTTGCAGGTACTTAAATATCAAATACTACCCTACATATACAAACAGAGAGCATGAGCAGAAGTAGGCACAGGTGACTTAAAACCTAGCTATTTTGAAAATGTAACAAAACGTAATCTCCTAAGGCAATCGAACTAATTCCACATGCTACACATATCCCCAATAAGGCCTTCTATATTTTACGGTGGGCAGCTCCAGATTTCTATGATAGAAAAGCGGCCCCGGCCTGGGTCGGAATATAAATCGGCTTGTTATATTTTCCGGGACATTGGGATTCATGGAGTTTGTGAGCCCTGACGACGTGAAGGAAAATATGCGCTCGCAAAACTTTATTCGGCGTGTTGAAACGCACGTGCTGACTTCCGATACATCATTATGAAAGTGTATTTTTGGATAGAAGTTAATTAACTTCTAATTTAATGAAGGCATTTCGCCACTGTTAGCTTATAAAATATTTAAGGTAGGTAAGTGATGAAGCAACGTCTGCTGAGCGTTGCTTATTGCCTTCGTAATACCTACCTAAGTACCTACTACCTAGGTACTTATATATGTATATATTATGTACCTAGATGTATCAAGTCACTGATGAAATATTTCACACCAAACAGAACTTATAATCCGTAAATATTCAAAAATATCTACACCATAAAACGCACTGAAGTACCATTAATTTATGAACTCAAAAGATGCTCCCGAGTTTATTTTGTCGAAATTCTACGATATTTCGCATAAATTCAAAGTAATATGAATCTAAATGTGCCCATCCCTGGCCGGGGAGCGGCCCTCGCTTTCTGCTTTTATAATTATAATGCAACGAAACGTAAATTCTGACTCCACAAAATATGTTAAAATATCCCAAGCACTCATTTTTAAAATAAATAACAGTTCCCCCCTATCTTCTTTAAAAGCTACCTAACTAAGGGCAAATGTTGAAATAAGTGCACAAAATGCATGCACGTTCGAGACGCTCTGGTCTTTAGAGAAATTTCCCTCACCATTACTAATATAATTACAAATATACCACCGTTTTAATTATGAATTTGTCCAGTATAAAACAGAGTCCATCTGAAAACATCTAGACTGCTATTAACGTGCATACCTGGCTTGATATAAATTTATTCTTATCTTGGGCTGCATTGCCGAGCTTGGCATAATTGTCCGAGTTAATGCGTCGGTCGTGGGCTCCTAATAAGGGCCACGTTTGTATCGCTGTAAGTACTCGTGACTATACAAATACATGAAGTCCTTTACTTAGTACCTACTTCCTTAAGGCGGCGTGATAAGTAAATTTTACAATACTATAACTTCGTAGGTATATCTCCAAAAGCCGTGACTCTGTATAAGCCTTAAGTCTTAAAACGAGTCGCAGGGACGTCTCGAGAGTCCTCAGATCAAGTTATTAACATTAAATTTGCATGTAAATCAGGCGTGTTCGAAGTATCTACTCAGCGCGGGGCCTTTATCTATTTTCTCGTAAAATATGAAATGAGAGTTTTTCTTGATAAAGTCATCTACTCATTACGATTCGCGGTCGCAGAATATTGAATAATTAAGTTGAAGCGACTGGTTCTAGTGGCTAGACAACTAATAAGTAGGTATCCTACTTAATAACTGTACATCTATTGCAATGGAGCGCATTATAGTGCACTTAGGTAGATGTCTTGTATTTAAATAGTAGCTCCAATATTGCCATAAAATTTAAATAATGCCAAGCAACTACTACCTACTGGAGTAGACCTAACAACACATGAAAGTGTCTCCTTTTAGTTTCTTGACTTGTAAAAGTGCCATTATTGCTATAATTGCACTATTTCATTTAAACGATTCATTGGCATTTGTAGTCATACCCACCACTTGCAAAGTCTTCATATTACTATTGTGTTCATTCAGCATGATATTATAGGTAGTTAGGCAGGCAAGGTAGCCAAATATCGTAACACATCTCTACCTATAGAAGTTAGGTACTTATATTTCGGTGCGGGCTGTTATCACTTATATATGAAGCTGACTGTGCGTGCCTACAACTGATCGGTTGAATTGGGATAATATTGTAGAGTTAGAAGTAATACAACTCACATTTTTAGGATAATGTCAAAAAGTAAACTGTCCGTCAGGCGTTAAAGTAAAAACAGCAGCAGGGTGGATAAAATTTAACAAAAAAAACAAAGGCGTCGCTGTAGATGGCGTTGCGTAGCAGACAAAAGGGTAGGGTATGAATATGAATGGGTTGTTTGTGAAATTGGGCCGCGCCAAAGGAACTTATTAACATATTTTTTTCTGTCCTTTATATTTCTATTGCTGGAGAAATTATTCCGCTTTCACGGAGATGGCTGTGTCATGTTAATTTAGTTTGAAGAATTGTTAAATGGGCTTAACGAATATGGTTCAATAAGGTTTTTTATGAACTTGCATTCTTTTAAAATGGACAATGTCATGTCTGCAAACTCAAGCTATTCCTACGTAAGAAAGTCTAACCCCCTTATTCATAAAACTTAACAAGCCTCTGTTAACTAAAAGTTGTTTTGTCCCTTTCTCAGAAACTTAAATGTCTAAGTGACAGATAAGGACAAACCAACTTTAGCGGCTTGTTAACTAATAGAGGCTTGATGGACGTTTATGAATAAGGGGGTATGACATTACCCATTTGACGGCCTGTTTAGCCCAGCTGGTAGTGACTCTGCCTCCGAAGCTAGAGGTCCCGGGTTCGAATCCCGGCCAGGGCATTTATTTGTGCACTTATTACGGATGTTGGTTCTTGGGTCTTGGGTGTTTTCTATGTATTTAAGTATGTATTTATCTATATAAGTATGTATATCGTCGTCTAGTATCCATAGTACAAGCCTTGCTTAATTTGGGAGTATAGGTAGATTTGTGTAAGATTGTCTCCCAATATTTATTATTATTATTTATTACTAATTTTATGCTTTGTCTACAAACTGTAGGTAACTTTATAAAAAAATGTATAGTCGCGATTAAATATTATAGTACCTATCTAACTCTTGTCTTGACAGCAGAGTCGTGTTCAAATGTTTCAGACCACCTTAAATGCTGTGATATAATGGCGACTGTACAACAGTTCAAAGTTTCGTCCTCACATCCAAAAACAAGTTCTCCGTGTCAAGTAATTCACCGCTCCCTGTGGTTTCCTCAATTGTAGCCCGGGGCTACACATAAAATTACCTCGCAAGGGATCCTCAAACCGGACTAAACCATGGCTACCTAAATAGGTAGGCAGTTTCCCTACCTAACGCTTATTACAGGTCGGCTTATACTAGTTGTGAACACAATATCACGTATGTTTCCTTTGTTTACCTTCAAGATTTTTTTTATAATTGCACTAAGTATAAAGTTTTATAAAAAGTTAGACTTAGATAACTATATGAGTCAAACAAAATATGTTCAGGTTGTATTGATTCATATTCACAGAAATGAATGTTTTTTTTTTTTATTTCAGGCAATAAACCCATTACAATAAAGAAATAAAATAGTGGATACAATTAAATAAAAATAATACTAGAAAATCTCTACCTAGTCATTTGGATGGAAAATGACCTTAAAAGATTTTAAGAGATTTATACATTTCTTTATATTTTTACCAATAATTTTTCGGTTTTCCCAAAGTGATCAGGAACTGAAAATTAAACCCATGATTTTACTTTGCATTTAACAATAAGCTGGATATGTAAATAAAATATTAATCACACATACGTGAAATTGAAATCGCAACAAAAGGCATACCAACTCCACAGCTCCGGAAACGTCATCTAAGCCAAACTAAATAACTTACTCCGAACAAATACTATAACAACTTAAAACCAACCAATCAGGTCATGTTTTACCATTGAAAATTAAAGTTTATCGTTTTCGGAATAAGGTCGATATTGGGTCACCAATGGTAGGTTGAAAAGGGCGTGTTCAGCGTAAAAGGGGAAGGCAGTGCTGTCTCAGTAAACCTCTCTGTGACGAGTTAATCCGTTACCGCAAAACTGAAACTCTGCGAATTACTTTTGCAGGATATTATACTAGAATTGGTTTATTTATCTCAGCAAACCTAAATGAAGTATCCACCTATTATTAACCCCATTTAAGTGCCCGCTTCGGCAAAGTGATAGCTAGTTTACTGGCACTGGATATACTACACAGGTAATATCGCTGGTGCCACTGGTGTATAATTAGGGTTGCTAGGCCGGTTACACGACCAGTGTCAGTTGGCGAACACCTGATGAATGCGGTTTTTTGAATCAAAGATATTAATATTTTACAGACCTTTAGGAAGCAGTGAATTGTATGTATTGAATGCACTGGAATCTATTAAAAATACATGAAAATATCCTTTCAGTTCACCACCTCTGCATGTCCAAGTGGTCGCAAACTGGCACACCAAATTAGCTGATCGCAATATAAGTAGAATAGCGATGCATCATTTAAGGTCGCAACTCACATAGGTACAATGTTTTATTTTTATTTTTCTGACAACCTAAATACTTAATTAATTTAATTAAGTAATTAGGTTAGTGGTCTCCAAAATATTCCAAATATTATGTTTCAAGACCCATTTTATTTCTAAATCTTTCACTAAACAATTCGTGAACGTTCTTCGCACTGGTTACATTTCTGTCTTCGCCTTCATCTAAGCATTTGCATAGCCAGTGGCATTGCACCGTAGGTATAAGAATATTCGCAATCCTTTTATTCAAAGCACAATTGGCAGATATGTTTGCGGGATGGAAGTGCTGAATTGCCGAGCGTCCAAATTGCTCGTAAATCTCGGCAAGTCGCGGGATGAAAATACGCCGCGCGACCGCTACGTAAAAAACTTAAAGTGAATGCTCTTTAAAAATATTTTGAGTCTGCCAACGGAATTTTCTTGGAAAGTAGTTGATTTGAATTTTATTCAACTTAAAAAATATATTTTCTAGTAATTTTCTGCCAACTCAAACATCTTGTTTTTTATTTTCATCTTATATTTTTATGTCTGTCCTGAAAGTTGAGTCCTACATAATAGATAGACTAACTGTATCAGTCTGTGATCTATGATCGTAAGTCGGTGCAACCCAGCCTAACCCATATGATTCTATATAGCGACCTTTGCATTGAGCATACTAAGTTTAATTGAAACGACAGATTTTAAAAAGTTCCTTTATACATGTAGATAGGTACGTAATTAACTATTAATTTCATTCCGTGTTACTATGTTATTCATGCCATGAAGTTTAAATGTATAGTTTTTAAATAAACCACCATATCAGCCCTAGGACGTCCACTGCTGGACATAGGCCTCCCCCAATTTCATGGGGGGTAAATGCCATAATCGCCACGCTTGGCATGCGGGTTGGCGATCGCAGTATCTCCACCGCACTCAAGGAATGCTGCTGCCCATTCCCCGGTGGTCTTGGTCGTAGTTTTAGGACATACCCGGGTCCGGGTTCTTTAAATAAACATTTAGATATATTTGACAAATAGGTAGGTAATTCATATTTTTTTTCGACGCTACAATGGAAAGACAGATAGTTTTTCCCAGCAAATCCTAGCTACGATCCTACAGAAGATAACTTAACAAATAAGTAAGAAAGAGAGCAAGCATCACGCACGGAATCAATATGCGTAAGTACTTATATATTATATTACAACAAGAACTATAAAAAAAAACAAATTCCATTGTAACTGGCCACTTGACTTTGGAGTTTGAAGACTGCACGCCAAGTTCGGAATACAAATATTTTTTTACAAACACGTGGCAACCATGTTGTCCAACCGACCAATCAGGACGCGGTAATCGTCTGAGAAAATATGGCGGATAACTAGCGGGTATCAATCCCCATTATTATGTCTGCTGGCGGGGAGAGCGGACGTACGGTATATTTAGACCGGGAATCGATCCGAGCTTAGCGTAAACATAGTTATTATTAGATATGATTTATAGCTGGGCTGCTTATTACGAAGATTGAGTCGGTGTTAACTGTGAAGAAGCTTTTTCTGTCTGTAAATCGTATACCTACAATCTACAATGCGATCTAACGCTGATATATCTAGCACCTCTGTCATTTGGGAGTTTAATGAAAGAGAAAATATAAAAAAACTGGTTCAAAATCAATGTTATTTTTGGATATTAGTCTAGAGATAATAATGTTCTTGGTAGAGTAACTACCAAAATAGTACATATTGACTACACCTACTTTCTCAGATATGTGCACTAACTGAATAATGACGATAATAGTGTACATCTCAAATCAAAATAAATCTATGGATATTTAATATTTGTGCTATGGTCTGTTGTGCTTCCTTTGCCACTGGTGACTAATAAATATTAAAAAAAAAACATCAAGTAAACAGTTGTAAATGACTAAGCCTCCCTATAAAGACAAACTGAATGCGAAAATTGGTGCATTAATGATTTAGGTACACATCAAAAAAGACATACATACTTAACCAAAAAGTTGTAAATTTTCTCAAGGCATTACCTATACAATTTACTAATTTAAAAATTAACTCAAAAGTTAACCCATGCCGTACGACGCGAAGCAACATAGGACCTCTCAATTTAAATGCACTATAAATTGTTAAACCAATCTTTTCCCAATCACCACTCAACTTGTACCGCACACAAATGGTTCGAATTGAATCTCATTACCAACTAGTAGATAACATGTCATGTCGCATACGATATTTAAATTCAAGAGCGGCGATAAGTGTGCGACATAAATATGGGAACAGATGTTCGGGGTGAACGACTCTTTCATGGATTCCGTCGATTGATTTACTTTAGCCCGTGGCTTTGCTTGATATATGAAGCCCGTATCCTTAGTGGTAGTAACTTATTTCTTAAATACCTACACCTGGCGTTACATGGGTGTAGGTATGTTTATGCATATAATCACCTTATATTTAATGCAAAGTACCGACCTGTATTAACTTTGTGGTAATAAAAGGTCGAGTAATTAATTCGATAAAGTTCACTAGGTTTTAATTAAGTTTTAATGCCTATCATCTATTCTTACCATATATATTTTATTTACCCATTTAATAAACTTTCCTTAATTTACCTTATTAAAATTACTATTTATTGCATACCTCTCTTAAAAGAACTTTGGGAAACATTGGATATAAATCGATAAAGATACTCTATAACTATACAAGTAATACAAGTATGATTTGCATTTTCATATTTTAATGTCTCAATTTTCACTCCAGTAAAGCACAACGCAGGATATGTAAAATGAGCCAGTAGGGGTAAACAAAGCATATATAATCTTTATCGTGCATCTATTCAACGACTTTCATTATTAGAAGCGTTAATAAATAACACTATTATAATTAAAATAGAAATGTTCATTTGGACACGGCCCTAATCGCTTCCTGTTAATTAGGCGCTTGCGCCTCAAAATGAGCCGCTTCTACAAATCACGCTACGAGTTCATTAAAGAAACGCATTAAATATTAAAATATGGATCGAACAATAGGTGTTCACTATACACCACTGCAGCTCAATGGACGGTAACATAATTAATTGCTAGCCACCGGGACTAAACTGAAACTTGTGTGTTGCGAGTGAAGACAAGAGCAATAAAAAACTAAGATTATAAAAACATCTACACTTATACAATTGCCTCGTTTTCATTTTGTTATTGCGTGTAAGCTGTCAATTTAACACAAATCGAACTAGTCCCAAACTAAGCAAAGCTTGCTATGCATAGGTACTAGACAATAATATACATACTTACATAGAAAAATAAATACATAAAAAACCATCCAAGACTCAGGAACAAATATTCTTGCTAATGAATCTAATGATACGCAATAATGCCCTGACCGAGCTTCGAACCCGGGACCTCCAGCTTCGTAGGCAGGGTCACTATCAACTAAGCTAAAATGGTCGTAAAAAAGTTTGAAACAATATTACGTTTTTCAGGATCACGCAAACTGATCGTTTAACGCAGTAAATTATTGACGTTGTGCGGGCATTTGACAGGCGTCTTTAAAAAACAAAGTGTCCGGTTTGATTCAGGATCCAGGCGGACTCAACCAGTACCATCAGACGGAATCAATTCTATACCTTACTACCTATATGTCGTTGATGTGTCCCGGCCGATTTCAGTTTACAGTTAATACACGAGATACATGAACTAAGATTATGATACTTTCCTACTGTGTAATTTTAACCATCAAGATACTTATGTGAGGTTTAAGTTCACTAGATAATCTTATCATACTTCTATCTAATCTCTACAAAAATGGCTTTAAAAATACAATAATAATGCTTTGTTTTTCGCCACAAATGTAGGTATAATTCTACGACAATGGGGAGCGCAGAGGGCCAAGGTGATTTAAGAAAATTACATTATAAAAAGAGTAAAAGAAAACCCTGGGGCAAGGGAGCGGCTCGGCTCAAAGACATTATTATAAAATGTACCCATTTAAATTCAAACATAAACTCGCTGCCGTATTGAGACCGCGGCGGATTATATTGTGCGGGCCGGGTTCGGAAATTATCTCGCGACTAGCTGTGTTATTATGTTATGCACTGGTGCCTAAGGATTTTCGATGAATTAATTCGAGTGTATTACAATTGGTTTGGGAGTCATAGCAGAAATTTCGACAGGAATAACATGCATTGTCGATAAATCCTTGCTGGATCTTTGTTGATTATACGAGTAGATAATACTTACCTATATTATAGTTGACCCTAGTTATACGTAGTTAAATATTCGTTTGTAATATTTTTATATTTAAATATTAATCTTGTTTTATGATTCCAGTGATTTGTAGATGTTACATTATTAAAGTTCTCGTAAGAATGTGCTACATCAAACCTATTTTAGCAATCTAAATGCCGTGTTTATCTGTCACTTTGATATTGGTATATTTGTCAGAAATCGATATGGACAAAACAAATGTGTTCTGTCCATATCTATTTCTGATACTCTTAACCGAATAAAAAATGAAGTGATTCTCAATTCATCAAAATCTTCTTTAATAGTTAACAGAGGCTTACTAAGTTTTATAAATAAGTGGGTAAGAAAATTATGTGTTATATACATTTGCAACTTATTGTAGAAATTCAATGTACCTAAGGTCTATTCGTTGCTATGGTGCCACAGCTTTCTATAAACGGAAGATTTAGTACACGATATAGTCATTCTACTTGGCTGCAAAGCCAGTTTATAGAGGAAAAACTGACAGAGAACCTAAATTAGTCTGAGCAGGCGAAGGGTTGCCGTAGCGAATGGGAACTTCATTTTGCTATGGCACGCTATATGTTGAATCAAACGCAGGCAATGAAATTCAAACCTTCTTCCTTCAACAAAGAGTTCAATAGCTATCTAGGTATTGTAATCCTTGTAAGTACGTGATAATCCTTGTAAGTAAGTAGGTACCTAGACGGAACATTGGTTACAGTCATATGTGCAACCTAAGTAGCTAAGTATCTATTTACTTATACATAAAATAAAGCCCAATCTAATACCCGTTGTTCAATACCTACTGCTAAACTAATGGGTAGATTTTACTATCTTTTTCTTAAATTGGAAAACGCAGACGCCCGTATCCGCCCGGGAATGAGAACTTGTACAATAAAAACTTTCTTTGTTACCAGCCAGATACTATCGGGCAGGGAACTCTTTCGTGCGAAAGTCTTTCAGACGAGATTACTGCTAACTCGACGGATAAAAGGACATTTATACGTATCTCTATGTAGGTTAAAATTGTACCCTTTATCAAGGAAAGTATTCTTCCTTCAAAGTTTTAAGGTTATATAATAAAACTTTTGAATTCAAATTTTAATTACCTAATCACCGTCGAAAAAGCTCCCGGCGTTTGGGTCACTATAGGCATTCGCTATAAGTTCGCACTTACATTCGATCGACCTTTAGATACAAACACTAACACCTGATCTTTTAAATTGCTAAAACAAATAAAATAATAATCGTATGGCATTTATTTTCGAACCGTGAGGTCTTCGAGAAGAGAAGTACAAATGCATAGATACCTAATTACAAAGTATAGCAAAATTAAAACTTATCAACTTATTTAGGCCAGCTGGAAATATAATTAAATTCTTAACCAGGCCACTGTAAGTAAAATGCCCGCGCCGGCGAAATTTACTGCTCTGTACCTTACCTACATTTAATTTAACCAGTGACGTTATCACAATAATTCCGCTCAGTCACGGCACGCAATTACAAAATATTCTCGCGAGGTTGCAATTAAAACATTCATCCGCAAAATTCCGGCTCGAAACTTTCGAGATTCTCCCTCCGGGGTAGCAGCCGGTAATGGCAGCCCGCATTCTTCGGATGTCGCCGACTCAAAAGTTTTCTTATTCACGTTCGAGCGGGACTTGAGCTCGAGAGAGCTCTGCGGTTTTTATTTTACAGCCGCATAAAATGACATATTATTTAGTTATAAATTGGAAACCATTCCCCTCATTATCACCCGTAACCTCCTTCTGTTAAATATCTATCTATCTAACTATATAAGCCTTTTATCCTGAACATTGACATTTCAAGGTTTATTTTTCTTTCTGTTTCTTAAATATTTATTTTCTTTATTTATTTATGTTGTTGTTCTTCCATCTTTATCAGTTTTTTATTATATATAGTATGTCTCTGAGTTCATATCAACCATAACATAACTTTTCCTAAAGGTTTTATAAATAAGTTATAAGACAATATAAGAGCAGTGCTTAAGAGTTAGCTCCTAAAGCTCGCCCCGAGAATAAATGGATTACTTGTGTCCATGGCGTGCCATCTAGCGGGGGTTCTCGAAATTATATGAGTTATAGTTATTGCATGGATTTCCCCGCTTCCGAACATGTTTTCACTTACACCCCTCTTATGAAGAAACGCCATAAAAATCTGGCGTGGATATTCTTATTAAATTGGTCGCCGTTTTAGAATAATGTTGAACCGCAGAATTTCCGCTAGTATCGTTAGAAGAAACCGGGAGGGTGTAGTGTTTTAAATGAGTCATTGTATTAAACAGAAATCGGTGTGGTTTTATAACTCATATTAAAAAACTCACCTGTGGTTAAAAACAATAAGAGTTTGTAACTATACATTACGTATAGTTGGTACACTTGGTACATATAGATTAGCACATTCAGCGCCGAAAACCCGATTGTCGGGTACTCTTTTCGTAGCAGCTACGGGATACACACGACGATTACATAGCTCCGGCCTGCGAGCGTAGCGCGTAGCACTAGGCGGCAATGAAAGTGGTAGATGGTATTATATTATACCTATGTATTTAAGGTAGGTACATACCTACCTACTACATTGCCAACAGGTATATTTCATTTATGTAACAATAGCTATTGCCCGCCACTTCTTCTGCGTGGACTTACAAACTTCCACCCCTCTTTTCACCCTCTAAAGGGATCACTCTAATTGATCAAAAATACAAAATCATTATTTATTTCTAACAAACCTCCTTTTAAAGAAATTATTCATTACCTTTAAAAAATTCACCCCCCTTTTACACCCTTAAGGGATGATTTCGGGAATAAAAACTATTCTATGTCCTCACAACTCAAACTAATGTCAATACCACATTTCATCTAAATCGGTTCAGCGGTTATTGATTCCCCATACAAACTTCACTCACCTTTTCTCCCCATAAAAGGGTGTTTTTGTCGGATAAAAACTGTCCTATGTGCTTTCCCAGGACTCAAACTATCTCTATACCAAATTTCATCTAATTCGGTTCAGCGGTTTAAGCGTGAAGAGGTAACAAACAGATAGACAGACAGACACACTTTTCGATTTATTATTTAAGTATAAATAATATAATAAGCACAAGTCTAGACTAAAGTAACAAGAGAATTATATAATACCTACTTATATAAAAAAAATTACCGCTCTATCGAAATATCCTATCCCTATCAATGAAAAACTATTCACCGAGTGAAGAGTTCTGGTGGCCAGTTCAGTACCTCTAGTATATTTTTTTCGAAACTACGAACGAATGCGTTTGCGTTTAGTCACGTTTAGTCTCAATTTGTATGGCAACGCGAACAGCGCCTCTGGCGGCCTTTGGTGTAACTATTTGTTACTTGAGACTAAACGCAAAAGCGTTCGTTTGTGTTTATGTTTCGAAACAAATATACTAGAGGTACTGGTCTTCGTCATCTTCACTCCACCACATGGTACATTTCGAAAGCAAATGCACGTGCTACTTTAAAAAAATCCGAAATAGCTATAGGTACCTATTTCCTTCATGATTCCGTCATTAGATTCTGACTAACTAAAGAGCAGGAAACCCTTTCAAACATTATCATCAATAATTCATTTAAACTTGCACGATTTTTACACGTTATTCAGCAATTTTTTTTTAGTGTGTCATCTCGTGACAACGGATGTTATGATACATTCGAAACGTCGGGCAGACCTGAGGTGAATATTTTTTGTACGCGATTATATCCCGTTTACCAATAAGAAAGAATAAAATTATTTCCGAAATCGGTCTAATAGGCAGTCTCCGAGGGTGAACATACGAAAAAAAAGATACCGACGAATTGTAAACCTCCTCCTTTTTTTGAAGTTAGTTAAGATAAAAAAACCTTGCAATACGGACTTTTACTCGGATATGTATTAGTATAGGTACATTGGGGTATAAGTATAACATGTAGGTACCGCCAATTATTTACCCCTCTTTGCTATTTTACGCATGACGTACCAGATTTTTCATGTTTTGTGAAAGGAAGGCTTGAGAACTTCGTGGCCTTAGCCGCAACGCGGGTGTTCTGCAAGTAAATTACGTGCCTGCTGCACGCCGCCAGCCGAACGCATTAATTGCCTCGTTGGTACTAATGAGCGAGTTCAATCGCAATACTCATTTTGAGTTCGTTTATTAACATTATTTCAGTCGTCAGGCAATTTTTTTAACTTAATATGTATAATAAATAAGTACCTAGTTTGTTAAGGGATAGAAAAAGGCAAGGCATGCAATATATTTAATTCACATCAGCTGTCACATTTAGATGCAAGTAAAAGCTAACTAGGGACTTTCTGAAGGCATCCAAGCGCGTCAAAGTAAGGCATCATCATAATCATCAGTCTATATAATATGTACGTCACACTGCTGGGCACAGGAAGATCATCTAGAAGTAGAAGGCATCAACGTGCATCAAAGAAAATCACCATGTTTAGAACATTATCTACAACCCACACTCTCTTTTCTACTTACTCTCTCTACTTTTAATTTGAAATTTAGAATTTTACTGCTTAATACAAAATTAGTTGGCTGTCTACTCATACTCCACCATATCAGCCCTAGGACGTCCACTGCTGGACATAGGCCTCCCCCAATTTCATGGGGGGTAAATGCCATAATCGCCTCGCTTGGCATGCGGGTTGGCGATCGCAGTATCTCCACCGCACTCTAGGAGTACTGCTGCCCATTCCCCGGTGATCTTGGTCGTAGTTTTAGGACATACCCAGGTCCACTCATTACTCATCACTCTCTACTCATACTCATTATTCGTAATCACACTAAAAAGATAACGTGTGTAGCCTTGCTTGTCCGAATCCCCTCTACTTACTCGTATGCATTTGCCTCTTTAATAATTAGCGACGCACCTATAATCGAATAAACATGTTTAAGTCTGCTAGGTTATAGACTACCTGTTATACTATTCTGTGATTCACATATCCTTATCCTTGCAATCACTCAAAGAGTGTCAGAGATCTGAACGTCTGTCAAATTAAACCAGCTTGACAGACCTAGTTTTCCACGAGGCAGCATGGCCCTGGCCTGATCGATTTTAGGTTTAGAAACGTAATTAATTTTTTTTTTGCTTCGTAACCTTAATTATCCCAGGCACAAGGCCACTAATCTGATACCTAAACATAATTTAGGTAGTTAGATACTTAATTAAGGTGACCGAATGTTTTCATCTCAGCTCGTATTTTAGGCGTCTCTTAGGTATTTATAAACCGGCTAAACACCTAAATAATCGCTTGATAAGATTACTTTAACATCTTAAATAATTAAAAAAATGTTGCCACGCTGAGGCAGGCATTCGCGATAAATTAAGTTGCTATCATTAAGGCTTGGTTTTGCTGTAGTTATTTTATTTCGTTAATGTTCTGTGGACCACACACTGTGAGGCAACGAGCCGTAGCTACCTTTTAATATTATAATTAGTTAGAGAGAACATGTCTATGTATCTATTACTTACGTTGACTTAATTAAAATTTGAAAGTTAGATAAATACGAAGATTACAGATAGGTTTATATAGGTTAGACACGAATAAATGTGGTTTCATGGATTAAAATAATCTTCATTCACGTTACAGTACCTTTCAAATACCATAAATAAATCAATCAATCAATCAATATTAGGGAACATTTTTTACACAAATCGAACTAGTCCTACAGTAAATTCAATAAGGCTTGTGTTATTGGTACTAGACGACGATATATTTAATAGATATATACTTAAATACATAGAACACATCCAAGTCTCAGGAACAAATGTCTCTGCTCACCACAGAAACAAGTGCCCTTACCGAGAATCGAACCCGGGACCTCTAGCTTCGGAGGCAACGACACTACCAACTAGGCTAAACAGGCCGACAAAAAAATATCTTAGTATAAATAATTACTACTTATTTTATAGTACCACTAGGTATGTATGTGTCTTGGTTCAAATAATTTCCTCTGTCTATACAACGAACTCGCTCAAAATAGTCTGCAAAGACATAATGTTGAGTTTTCAGTTTATGCAGTGTATGGAAGTCGTCCGATGTCCCTATCTTTATTTCATATAATGAAGATCCGCTGGATGTGAAGGTAAGTATCTATAATAGTGTAGGTTAATTAATGCATAATGTGAATTTAGCGAGCAGTAATCATTGTTCTTGTACGAGGTTTATTTTATTTATTCGTATAACAAATATCAATATACAACCTGAAAGATCTGCGAGAACGGAACTAGATCCTGAGTAGTTGAATATAAATAAACGCCGATTGAATACAAATAAATGAAATATCTATACCTTTTAAGACATAAAAAATACTGGCAAAATTCAAATTTAAATGCATTGGTCGTAATAATAACATAATATACTTGTACTATTACTTATTCTGTGATAATACTTACTTGAAAATTCTCACAAAGGTTTTCCAACGCCATCTGCCTCTTTTGCCCGAAACTAACAGCAGCAAGCGACGCGAACACTTGCTTACTCGCATTTTCAATTTCCTAACGGATTTATTCATAATTCGAAATTTAAACATATTTGACACTCCACAACACTACTTTCTTGGTTTGGACCTCGCACAGTACTGGCAGTGCAATGTGTAAGCTGTTAGCTTTCTCTTGGCAAAAAAACTCATTTGAATTTTTATAGAAAACTGGGTCAGTTGTTGTCGATGGTTCCGAGAAGCGAGTAGACAATCAAAATGCTGTGCCGTTACGCTTTGCCCAAAGAAAGGACTGTTTTCATGAATTTTAATAAGTTGTTTATTATACTTAATTTACTTTGTTTATTTGGATAGACTTTAAAGTTAAAGTAGATAAAAGTAGTTACGAAGCTATGCTCTTAGATATGCTCTTGAGTAAGTATCTATCTTAGAAGGTATGGTACAACTATGTCTCTTCATTATTCGGTTAAACTTAAGGTATGAACAACAATTTTAGTATAATATGTTGGGATAGTTTTAATTAGGTAATAAATACCTAAGTTCCGACACCCGAACTCAATTGGCAAACGCTGGTAGAAGATAGCAATTAGCAAAAATATTAAAACCGGCCAAGTGCGAGTCGGACTCGCGCACGAAGGGTTCCGTACTGTTATCAATACAACATTAGACACTTTATTATAAACTTTTTATAATTTAATTTAATAAATAATTCTTTTTTATTTTTTTTATCAGCAATAAGAACGTTAAATAATATCAAGTAGAATTTTGGTCAAGGGATCGGATCATCGGATCTTAGCCCATACATTTTGAGACCTAGCGCCTGATCAACACAACGACCAACTTTTAAACTTTTTTTTTGTATGGGAGCTCCCTTAAATATTTATTTTATTTTGTTTTTAGTATTTGTTGTTATAGCGGCAACAGAAACTACTGCAGTCTTCTTAGATGTAAATATACAAAAAAATTACACCAAAAACAAAAAAAAAGTAACTACAATTTTTGTATAGGTAAAATTATAAAATAAACCGTAAACCTGCAAACTTTGCAGCCTTTGATAGAGGTTTCGCTAAAAGTGAATTTAAAATGCCAACATCCAGAAACGAGAAATCCCAAATTGTCTTTTAACTTCTCCCTTATACAAACTAACAAAAGCTTTGCTGCTTACCAGAATATTGAAATCAGCGCCATCTACTGATGTCCCAATGAACTATAGCGTAGAGGTACAAGCTTGGAAAGCTTTTGCTTAGTGGGACTGATGTTTGCTGAGAGCTTTGTCTTGCCTGGGTCAAGATAGGTAATAAAGTAAAATATAATATTCTATGAAAACAGAAAAGCGAAGACGTCCAAGTAGTTTACAGACAAAACAGTTATGAGTGGGCAATACGTAGGTAGGTAGTACAATTATTTAATCCGTGGCAATACGTTAGGTATTAATGATGTTACCTAATCGTAATTATAATTGAGTTAATTTTAACTACTTAAATTATCCACAAACCAATAAAAGATTGATAGATACGAAAGAAATATTCAGATAGCTAAGGTTTTATTGAAAATAAAATATGAAAAGTGTTGTTTTAATTGCTTAGTTTATTTAGATATGGATTGCTCGGTTCAAAAACGTTCAACTTCAACTGTCTGTTTCGCTTTTATTCTGATAATAAGGGAGCGAAAAAGATAGAGCTAAAGCATTTCGATCTTCGGAAAGAACCCTAGTCTGCAAAGAGCAATGGATTATACAAAAATATTGTCTTCAGCGCCATCTTTGCTGATGAGTCGAAACTAACACTCCCTGGAATTTGGATGTCATTGGTCGTCAACCTTGGTACTAAGATTATTATAATAGAGATAAATAGATAGATACTATTGTTTACTTTTTTTTTAGTTCGGTTTAGATAGACCGAAAAAGGGTTTTATTTATAATCTTTAAATAGTTTACCTTCTAAAATGTCTTTTAAAAATGCTAGGGTGTAGATAGACGAAAAATGCCCAATTAAAAAGGTCATGATATCTTTTTTACAATAAGTTTATTAATGCAGTTTTTCATTCAAAAACATAAATAAATAAGTGATCTGAATAAAATTTAAATTGTAGTAATTTGAACATCTAAAAAATAAAACAAAAATCATCTCGGACAAAGAATAGGCATCGCCATTCAACAGGGGAATGCAGCCAGCCTTATGCGCACAGTTCCGCAGGGAACAGACTTGGGAGACATGTATTATTGCATTTATTTTGTATACGTAGAGTGTAGTTTAGTTTTAATTTTATTTATTTTGATTATGTTCTAAGTTTGTTACATTATTATTAATTGTTCGTAATAAATATTCATTGCCACTAAAATTATGTTTAAGATAAGTAGGTACATTGACGTAACTACAAATTAACAATGAGATATTTAGTTACTAGTAAGATACAGACACCACTTTTACAAGTTTCTGTTTGGCCCTATGGTTGACTGGTAGAGAATGCCTCACGGCATTAAGTCCGCCTTTTGTATTAATATGTGCAATAAAGTTTAAATAAATAAATAAATCAAATCCGTTTATGTATAAAAAAATACTCTTTTTTTTCAAATTACTTAATAATCTTAGAGAGCATTTTTTAAATTACTTTTTTACAACAATAGTTTTCTTATTCACTTCAAAGATAGACAAGATGTATTCTTAAAATCTCCTAATCTTCTTAATTCGAAAAATTGCTTTAAATAAAAGGACATATCACAATCATGTTTACGATTATATTTGTTGAAATTAAATTGTTTCTATATTTTGGTGGTCGTAAAAGAAGTCATACGAATCACAATTTATAGGGTTCCATACTAAATAGGTAAAAATGGTGCCGCTTTGTCTGTCTGTGTGTCTGTCACATCGCTAAATATCGCAAGAACTACTTATGCTATCGATATGAAATTCGGAATAGTTATAAAAAAGGTTAAATGAATGGAAGGCATCTGAATGCATTAAACTTGGTTTTGTAATATTTTTATTTTTATTTCTGTGAAAAATTACCGATACAAGGGGAGGATTAAAACTTCAAAATCTAGTAACTTTGTCAAGTGGGGTGTCATATGTAAGGGCTCGAATTACACACTCTGAAACAAAAAACTTTTCTTAGGTTGGATAAATTTCGAGTTTTGAAGTATAATTAAAAAAAAATACTCCGGCCCGCCCTTTGTCTCCGAAGTTTACCAAAAAAAGTCATTTAACGTTACTATGAATATAATTTATACGGGAAAATTATAACTATATCGCTTTTAAATTATATATTTTCTTATCATCAATTTTTTTTTCAACAAGTTTGTAAATTAATCAGCTTTGCATGTATTTTTGTTATGAAAACTCGTATGAGAGCATGCTAAAAGTACCTTCTTTTAAATAAGAAACGAATTATTGAAATCGATTTACGTGATAAATAATAAAAACCGTCCAAGTGCGTGTCAGACCACGCACAATAAGGAAACTTAAGACACACAACAACAATAAGGGTTCCGTACCGACACCTCCTAATCTATATTTAAAACCACTACACAATCACACAAGGTCGTATCTTCATAGGAAACTTACGACACTTACGCCCTTTTGTTTTGTCAAGACAGTTTTTCAGCAATTACTCAAAAATCGTTGAAAGGATACTTCAAAAATGAAACTACATAGTTTGGAAATTAGACGGGGGGACAAACTTTTTACGACTTTGGCAGTTAATATCTCACTAACGGTTGACTTAACTGATTTTTTTTGTAGAATTCTCTATGTCATTTTTAAAGCCCTATTCATAGATACCCCACACCTATGTACATAGAAAAAAAATGTTTGCCCCCTGTTACATGTAGGGGGTGCCCCCCCTCCCCCAGTTTATATTTTTTTTCGTAATGTCACATCATATTTCTATAGAGGTTTATAACATACACCTTCACACCAAATTTCATAATTGTAGTGGTCATATTCTCCGAGTAAATCGGCTGTGACATACGGACGGACAGACAGACAGCCAGACATGACGAATAAATAAGGGTTCCGTTTTTTGCCCTAACCCTAAAAACGGCAAAGCGCCCTACTCGCACTTGGCCAGGTTTTAATATTTGTTGTTATGGCGGCAACAGAAATACATCATCTGTGAAAATTTTAATTGTCTAACTATCGCGGTTCTTGAGATACAGCCTGCAGACAGACAGACAGCGAAGTATTAGTAATAGGGTTCCGTTTTTACCCTTTGGGTACGGAACCCTAATAATCCTTGAAAAACCAACATACGTAGGTACTACGTTATTCAGTAGCGTGAATTTAAAAACAAAATTCGCTGGTAGATGACGTTGTACCCATGGCATTCAATTTCTACATCGCGCTGTTAAGATTTTTCCTGAATTGATGGGGCCGGGACGGGTTCAACGGGGACGCACAGGTACAACCGACGGGTACGCCTTAAAAAACATGACACCTGGACTTGAATATTTGGGGGTACTTTTTTCGTGCATGAGGAAAATTCGGCGTTAGTATTAACTATTATGAGTACCTAATAAAAACAGAAAAATATTGAAGTAAAAATAAACTTAATATTAGTTTTTTTTGGAAACGCTCTTACCCAAATGTTGACGACACCTGGTAACTGATACCCTTTTAATCCGTACACGAAAATACACACACTAGCTCACATTTTGAATGTGTGTCGGAGCTTTTTTAGTTGCTCCCGTATCAGTCACACCGCATGTTTGACGCCATGTTAGTTCATTTGCCATCTCTGTCACTCGTGCGACAATCGCCGCATGCAGTGTGAGAGGGTGTCTTATAGCTATCTCTTTTATACTAACGGAGAGTGAATTGCTTGGGAGAGGTGTTAGCAAATCGCGAAGAAGGGGAATGAAAAATTTAAAAAGAAGTATGGCGGGTTTTGGGCGGCCAAGCCGGTTTAAATACTTGGAATAAAATTGTGACTAATAGAAACAAAATTACATATCCCTACATTATTGAAACTGGTTTATAAAATTTTTCTGCTTTATAAATAAAAATTGGTAAGTAGTAAAAAACTATGATTTTCTATTTTAACTTACCTTTAGGCTACGTTTTGAAAAAGGCAGGATTTTTCTGATTCACACCATCTTGGCGAGATCTGTAACAAGAAAATATTTAATGTGAGTATACCTAATTTGGAACAATTGGTTTATAGTGCCTACCCAGCCATAAGTTTCCTTCCACTTAAATAAGCCACAGACCAATCTTCAGACAGTTTAAAAATAATTAAATAGACTATAAAAAATTGACGAGCACCAGGCGAACAAACTACGTTCCACAAAAAAAACAATCTGTCATCTTTCTTACCATCCTTAATTAGCTTAAAGCACTCATTAAAAAAATACAAGTAAGTAGAACATTAAACTTTGGTTACAGTTGCGCTCCTGGCCTGGCGAGCTTTTATGTAGTAGGTAGGTACCTACTTAAGGAATCGTAAATTATTGTGAAGTGCAGTCAGGTATACCCAGCCACTTCTATGTGCAACTTGGTACTAAGTTGCAAAAAGAATGTAGTAGGTAGGTAGGCAGTCGACGGTAGCAGAAGAAAGCATTACCTAGAATTTGTAAGATAGGTTTAGTTTTTCAACAAGTAGAAGTAGTTAGGTATTTAGGGTCACTAAATAGGCCGATTGCGCGACCGGCGTCAGTTTGCGGCCACCTGAACAACGAAGTTTTTTCAATTACAGACATTAACATTTTTACAGGCTCTAAAGAAATAGTGAGTCGTATGCATTTTTTATAGGTACTGAATGGGAAAAGGGGAAAATATTCTTGAAGTTCATCAAATCGTCTAAGTGGTCGCAAACCGGCACATCAAATTAACTGGTTGCTAACCGACCTATAGACCCTATTATTCTACTTCGTAAAGAACTAGACTTTAGTTAGGTTGTAGGTGTATACAATTATTGCGAATACAAACAGTGTAAGTATTTTTTTGAAATCTGGGGTCCTAACGCAAGAATCTAGGTAGGTCGGTATACTTACCTATACTTTTTCATCGACTAATAGCATGAGTCATAGGTACTTACAGATTTGATAAAACAAAAATCGTGTCTCTCGTGGTCTAATTATGTCGATGTGCTAAATACCAAAAATTAACCCTTTTACTATTATTAAGCCCTTAAATACAGACGCCATCACACATACACACAGATAGGTGTTAACTTTATATATCTAAGGGATGTCCTCGGGACCGACGAGAGCCTAAATCTGTGTCATCACGGCTTGCAAGTACATACACTGAAAAAAAAAGGATAGCTCAACTAGTTTGGCTACTTGAGAAATAGCCAAATTGTGCTTAGTAGTAACCAAAATTATGCTAATTTTCAACAACTAATTTGGTTACTAGTAAACTCTCAGTTTGCCAGTCCTCCGATTTAGTTACTAGCAGCTAACATTTGGGCTACTGTTAACAAATCTTTTTTTTTTCAGTGTACCCTACTTCGACTGAGATAACCTACTTGTATTTAAATTGCTATCTACCTACTCATACAACTACATATCTATAACTGCATCAATAACACATAATTGAAATCCAAATTTCACAGAAATATAATTAGATAGCATTTGCCGCATGTCGACTCCTAATAATTAGGTTCCTGGTTGCATGCAATAAAATTATTAGTTTTAATTGAAAAGCCAGATCTATCTGGCACTCGCAGCATACGGGGTAATTTAATTTAACCTTACAATATTAACTAGTAGGTACCTAACTATACTAGTACTTACTCTAATAAGCAGGCCTATTTAAAGCTCAGCTCAGGTCATAGAAATAATTATTTTATGTTCTAGGTAAGGATTGCCTACAGGACATGTTGAGAAAGGTATAAACTTAGATCAATAATTTCATGATGCACTTAGGTAGGTAGGTATGATAGTGCCCTCCCGCTCGCCTGATAGTGCCCTTACCTGGCTGATATTGCCCTCCCCCCTGAACATCAGCAAACAACAACAGCAAATCATGTATTCGCACCTGACACGGCCGGCTCTATAGGATACAAGCAGCGGATAAATCGGCCGCTCTATAGGATAGGCGTCAGGAGCTTAAGGGACACCTAAACACAGAGAGAGAAGGAAAGATGACATTTTGGAAGCGCCTTTTGGCACGGAAAGAATCGTTCCAACCTGATCTAGGCTATACGGTTGGCGTGAAAAGTTCAGGTTTAAATTTGAACTTACAGTTCGGTAATCTCGTGAGTGATAATGTTACGTTTAAAAACCGCGATATATCTCTACATGCAAACTTCATGCATGATGGTGTGTTACTATACAACCTAATATACACCTACGCCTCAGCAGAGTCCGTAATAAACTTGTGTTGGGTTTCGAGCGCTCGACTCGGCAACAATAAACGTAGGTAGGCATAGTTTCCGTGAGCTTTCAATATGTAGGTACCTACAGCATACGCATTCTACATGCGCAGCCATGCACATAGTTGCATATAATTTACGCCCACTCGCTAAGTACAGCGACGCATTAAAACCATTAACTTAAAAGCGATAAAAATAATTTACAACGCATTTGCAAAGGTCAAGCGTGATATTAACGCGTGCCTTCTACGTAAGTACCCGTGATTGATTCCTAATAAAGATAATTTATTACAAGGAGGCTGTTAAGTCACGGTGAATGAATTGATTGAACGCATCGACATTGTCAAATAATACTTGAAACACGGGATAAAAGATTATTACTTACTAAATATAACCTATTATAGGGCAGATTAAGCATTGGGCCCTTTGCTGGTTGGGCAACTTTAATGGGTTGACAGGGAGGTACTTATGTTTAAAGTACTTACTTAAAAGGGGAGTTTCTTTAAATAGGCAGTTTTGTCATTCGTAAATTGTCGTAGAAATTAGTTAGATGCGCAACCATTTTATTCATAACCATCACCACCATGTCACCCGAAGGGCGTCCACTGCTGGACTGAATTCCATTAGGGGTAAATGCCATAATCACCACGTTTGGCATGCGGGTTGGCGATCGCAGTATTGCACTTCAGGGATGCTGCTGCCCATCCCCCGGTAGTCTTGGTCGTAGTTCTAGGACATACCCGGGTTATTCATACCGTTACAATTAAGAATGACGTGGTTCTACTACATTCAAGGAAAATATTTTAATGAGAATGCCTAAAAATTTTATTTATCCGTGATTTGGTGCCATCTATTAAACCATTATGTTCCGTTTATGAATGACAAAAACCGCACCCAAAAGAGGAAATTTTTGACTTCGAAAATGTATGAATCCGTGTCGAAAGTCTTACGTATAGAAAAAATAACAGGATGGAACTAGATAAGGAAATTATATTACCTAAGTACCAGAATTATTTAGTTAAACACACACGGTACAAAAGATTAAAAAACTTAGACGTCGATTTTAGAATCTCTACCTTTTTCTATTTTTCATGTATAAATGTCCCCTCAAATTATTAAGAAAAATTCCCATTGTAGCATTCATACCACCTCGTGTATATTTCAAGCTCCAGGTATAAAACCCACTATAAAGCCGTCTTCATATATCCTTAGTCTGGTACTAAGTCCAGACAATTTGAGAGGATACCTCTACCCATTACGTTTAATTTATTTCAATTAAGAGAATAGACAATTCGTAGTATTGCATGCAATATTAAGTATATATTAAAACTTACTACACGAAGCTCGTGTAGTAAGTTTTAATATATACTTAATATTTTACCGTTGTAAAGTGTAGAGACGGGACCAATGACAAGATATATGCCCAAGGTTCTAAACCTGAATACCTAGGCTGGTAAGATAATATATTTAATCAGGTACCTACACAGGTATAGGTAAAATTAATGCATAACGAGTAATACCTACTGTGAATATTCATTAGTTTTAGTGTGCCTTTATTGCCATGATCGATTAGCTACAATGCAATAATAGGTATTGAGCTTTGAGCGATATTGTGCGACAACCTCTTATTTTATTATTAACTTAAGTGAAGCCATAATACTGGTATTTAAAAGGATTTTATGAAAATCAACAAATATTGTAGGGGTATCACTTACAGTTTCCCTAGGATAGAACCAAGAAGACACAAATAGGGACTACAGTATGTGGTTTTTCAAGAAAGAAGTGTTTAATTTTTTAAAGGGTAGGTAATGTATGTACATGTGACACCGCTGGAGTTGCAGGCGTCCATAGGCTGCGCTGACCGCTTACCATCAGGCGGGTCTACACTTGTTTGCCACCGACTTGGTATAAAAATAGTAAAACAGGTAAATTATTCATAACTAGTGCATTCATCATCATTCATCAGCCTATATATGTCCCACAGCTGGGCACTGGCCTCCTCTCATAAATGACAGGGAATGTGCAGTATAAACCCCACGCTGCGCTGGTGCGTAATGGGAGACTTTACATACACGTTTGAATATCTTCGCAGATGTAAGTGCATGTTCCTCGCGACGTTTTCCTCCACCGAAAAGCTAACGGTAAATTTATATCAAATGATATTCCGTACATAAGTTCCTAAAAATATATCATTGGCACGAGCCGGGATTAACCCACGACCACCGCTTAACAGCCACATGCTTAAATCAAATAGGCTACCATTGCAACTAGTGCATTACCGAACATAAAAATGTACGAGTATTTAGCTTACATATAATCTCGACAAGCGTATGGGAGCACTCACGTTACAATCAACAACTGCATAAAACGCGGAAGGCCGACAATGCTCCATAACCTACCGCAAAAGTTTGTCATTACAACTGCAATTGTTTCTTTGTTTATCGTATAAAATTTATAGGTGCCGTTTATGAGTGAGCCGTTACACGAGCGTTGAACCCTAAATCGGATAATTACGATTTTTTAATGGTTCGCGTATGGAACCGGGCTTGTGCGAGCACAGCGTGGCCAGCGTGCGCCGGCGCCGCTGACGCGGAAAGGCTTTTGTTTCAAGCCTTTGTGATATTGTACTTACCGTCAGCGTCAGAAGTAGCTAAGCATGTGAAGAAGTCAAAAGCTCTTATTCCCTTACAATAAAGACTTTTAGTTAATAGAATCAGGCGTTACTTTGCGGAAATCCATGACAAGCTTCTTGAACAATATTTCTTTGCTATTGCGGCGGGAGGGTGGGAGCATTAACCGCGTGCAAGAATACGCAAGTGGATACATCAACACTAATAGACCAACACGTTTTTTAGCGGAATAGCAAAGAAATATTGTTCAAGAATAAAGACTTTTGACGTCTTCATGGGCGTGGTACTTCTGATCCTGACTGTACCTATGGCTGTGTGCTTTTACGCGCCGATAAATTGTCCTTTAACCTGTACTGGGAATAACGCTAGGAGGATGATGAGGAAATTGTCCTTTAACCCTGAGACTGAAAATTAAATAAATACGTCCTAGTGAACGAACGAATACTCGTAAAATAAAATAATTGAACAATAAAATATACATACACTACCGCTCATAACTATTTAGGCACCCATACCTTTTTCCATACATCTGTATACAAAAATTACTTTCAGAAATACACTGCCAAGTCAGAGTCCCTTGACATTTTTGCGTGCATTTTGCATTTTTTATTTAACTGACTTATTGAGCCTTAAATCGGTACCAAAGACACCCCTTTTTAAATGGTAGTTTTCTTTTAGCAATGACTTAAATAACTACTAAAAGCTGGTTCATAGAAAAGTGTAGTGTGTTTGTATTGTTTCTTAGGCGCCTGCCTGACTTGTCAATGCGGAGGCGGTACGATATGAGAAAACTGTCAGCTGTCAGTGTCAACCGATATCTATGCAGTACTGCCCCAATTCTGTGCGCATGGTATTACTACTGCGCAAACGTAATACTGACAGTATTTCGTCAAGTGAGGAAATATCACACCAGTAAACTTACGTACACCAGTAAAGAACAAAATACCTATCAAATATCGCACCCGCCCCGCCAAGTCAGGAAGTCGCCTAAGTTCAACAATCAGAAACAGTTCAGAAATGTAAAAATTTAATTATTCTTTAAGGCTTCTTCTGAATTAAAAATCTAGAAAAATTGATGACAAACCATATCCACAGCGCAGTGAAATCCAGGTAAAGTAGGTAACATACAGGTTATAAAGTAAACAGCAGACAAAGGCAGGGAAGGCATTCCAGTTATCAGGATATATTGATATTATTCAAAGGAACATATCGCGATCGCCTAAACACCGGTTGTTTAGTGCAGCTGTAAATCAAATCATCAATTATCGACAAGCGTTTACACTCGCGACGCCACGGTGTAAACAATTCGAACATTAAAACTGCTGCCTACATTTTACGACTATTCAATTTGGGGGAAAATCGATTTTATTCGCTTGCTTTCCAATCGATTCACAGGCAAAGTTGCTCGCTATGGTATTCGATTACGCAAGGCGGTACTGCTCCGATTTTTACAGGAAGTGGTTAGCGGATACGGCCGGACGAGAATGGTGGTAAACAACGTTCGGTGTAAACGCTTGTTTATCTTTTAAATAGGAGCTTAACCTACCCGTGATCGGCTGATGGGGTGAAAATAAGCACCGTATCGAAAAACCACGTCGGCAACAACAGAAATACTAAATATAAGACATGAACGTAAGTATCTTACTTATAAGTATTTAGCCTTGCTGTTATCAACCGAAGTTTTTAGGAAAAAATATTTCAATACGTTATAAAAAAGGCCGTAGTTCTAATTACCTATTACAGGTAGGTACGTACTACATGGTAGTATGTTATATTGCATACTGCCTACGAACATTGCACAGAATTAATTTCATCTGCAAGGTCTATCTGCCGGTGAAGTAACGCCACCACATTGTCCACATTAATTGAGGTTCGCCTTCACTTTACATTTAGGTATTTGGTAGGTACTGTACTAACCTTTAAGACTGCATCAACATGAGACACTCACTGTTTATCAAACTATGATTTCATGAAAACTAAAGCATGGTATTAAAGTCACTCTCAATTCGACCCCAAGTGCGGCCATCGGAGTCATCAGGCCAACTGAGTCCACATACGACCAACAATCACTTCACATACTTAACAAAACACTAACAAATTGATATGTTTATCTACAAAGAACTATAAATTCATTCAGGGCCCACCCTTTAGCGAGGGGATCCACCCTTCTGATTCAAAAAATTGCAAAATATTACATAAATAATAAAAAGTTCCCCTATTGTAACCCCCTGTGATATAATTTCGGCTGGTCCATAGTTCCGAGGAAATGGTCTGTGGCTAAAGTTTCCTATGGCTTTTCATGCATTATTCATTATGGTATGTATGAGAGCCTCTCATCTTTTTTTATTGTGTAACTATTTTGACTTTATGATACAAAGTCAAGTCATGCAGATAGTCTAAAACAGGTATTAAACTAAGTACCTACTATAACTTTTTAAATTATGTCATCTGTAAATATTTACTAATACGAGTATATACTTACAGGTAATATTATATTTTTCAGGAACTTCAGGCCCTTTGGACTGAAGTAGTAGATTCTTGATGGAGAGGGTTAAAATAATTACATGGCAATTAGAGTTCATTACTGAAATGAAATCATACAATAATGAAATTACATTCTACTAATGTAAATACATTTCATACCTACCTATGATTTCAATTGTAATCAATAATAATAATACGTAGGTAATATACTAATATATTACCTACGTTATTTGCTCTAATTACAATAGACATCATAGATATACGTTTGAGATGTATTTTCATCAATAGATCTCTAATTGCCATGTATTTTAACCCTCTCTATACCACGGCATACAAATCACACGCGACGTCAAAGGCGGACACGATAGGGGTATCCTATGTTTTAATTTAACTGTGATGGGTTGATGGGAAAAGTTTAAATAGGCCGGGTGCGTGTAATCTGTATAATTGGTCGCCAGAGACGGGCGGGGAATGAAAACTCATTAGCGTTTTAATTGGAGGCTGCAGAGATCGTTGTTACAACTGAAGAAGTAGATTAGAAATTCAGATGAGGGTGCTATGCCAGTTGATTAAAATGATAGCCAACATTTACTAGCCTCTACTATACCTAGCTTCAAATATTCGTTATTAATCACAGAATCGATTTTCGATCAATCGTATATAGAACTGTGTACGACATAATATTAAATTACACTATAGGCTTCTTCATTGCACATTGCGCGGTCACCCGTACGGTCACTGAAATAGCAGGAGATTATTTTTTCGCTGTCTTCAAATAAACGATAAGACAGCAATAAATTTCATAAACGAACATACTACATCATTTGTAGCATTACTATTGTTGATAGCTCACACAAATTTACATTATATCATATGTAGTAACCAGCATGTTGTTTAGTCTAGCAAGTGGTTTAGTCAAAACAGGGTTTTATTTTATATGAACTATACTTATACTCACCAAGTTGATGCGATTGGATTACCCAATGTAAGAAACGAAATATGATTTCAAAGAGATTTCGAGCTAACCTTAACTTGCAGTCTTTGAAATGCTAATATCCCGGATCTATCAGACCGCAGGCCGCAGACTAGTCTAATTTTACCCAGTCTTCTCCCGTCTAATTCCGTCTGTTTACGACTCGCACGCTCCCACGCCCGGACCCTATGTGTGGGATGGACTTTAAAAAAACCCGATGCGGGGTCTTAAAAACCCCTGTTTATTGAAGTTTTTTTATTAATTGTAACTGGCTGATAACAGTTGCAAGTCCGATTCGCTTTCATACCTATATTATTCGTAAAAAATGAGTACGTAACTCAATGGCTGAATACGCAATAAATTAAATATGGATACTTACGAGGACTGATTTGAGAGTACCCGAAGTATAGTCAGTCTTTAATAGTTTTTGTTTCATTACCTCTACCTTACCTACTATTTCTAAATAACGTTATTATTTGAAACAAGTAGTGCCTTGTCATTTATTGAATCTACCGCATAAATAGTCACATATGCGGTAGAATCAATAAATGACATGGCATACTTTTACTTTAAAAATAATTTAGCCACATACCAACCTACTGCATGGTCATTTCGAGTACCATAAGTACCTAACTAGCTGAAAAAACAAATTCGGGGATTTTATTCTAAATTAGGTATACTAGCTCAAAAGAAATTGCGCTATAAATAAATACGCCAGATACTACATACAATTATTAATTCTTAGGCTGGGTTGCACCGACTTACAATCACACACTGATCAACGTTAAATAAGGCGCCGGCAGCTGTCATCCCATAGAAAATTGACAAACTTTCCATACATTCAAATTTTAACGAACACCGCTTACGATTACAGACGGTTTGGTGCAGCCCAGCCTTAGCTGGCTGTACTTAATACAAAAACTATGCACGATAAAATACAATATGAATAGTAAAGTAACTGATTGACATAATAAATTCGCTTTCTTTATAATTCGCATACCTACTTCGGGTAATTCCTGCCCCACTTTTAGAAATAGCTTCACACCACAACTAAATATTTCATCATTTTATAGTAATGTGTTCTATGCGTACAATAACTTATGTGATATGTCCCTTAATCTATTACTCTACTTGTTTTGATAGTCTTATAGAGTTTCTGTAAATCGTACTTTGGCCCTTTAAAATGCGATAGGTGAAAAGTGTCCATAATGCTAGCGGCTTTTACACTTTGGATAGGGATGGACAACTTTTTCGCCAGAAACGACTCGGAGCGGGCGTCATCTACATAGGTATTCTAATTTAAGTTTATAGAAGTTTTTCCCTACTTTGCTACTTACCTAAGCTAAGTAGTATAACTAATTACAGCGTATCTATGGGACGGCATCCCGTATTGGCAATGTGCAAAGTAGGTGGTGGGGGTAAGCTAAGCGATCGCAGCGCACACCATGGTAGAAATGTGTAGATTCCGGGGACATAATTATATGTAAAATTTACCTACTTCGACGTTTCCTATTTATTGGTTTCCTACGATTCGTTCCGTTTGTATTTATTTATTTCAGTAAAATTTCCAGTAAGGGGTCCTTCTCGCTTACTAAAATAAATAAAATATTCATGTGCCATTATTTGACATCTCTTGAGTTTGACCTTGCCCCGGGACCCATGACGTTTGACGTTTCTGACGTGCACATAGCCAATAGCTCTAATATAGTTTATAATAGAAGTACATACAAATAGCAATAAATGTATTATTTAAAACAATACAAATTTAACGGTGAAAAGCAAGTTATATTAAGGTAAACTTAATTTTTGTATTTCATGACGTCTTTCTTCTGACTCTAAACGCCATACAGGAGTTCTACGCGGACGAAGTCGCCGGAAAAACCTAGTTTTTTATTTTTTTATTTTAATTTGAACATTTTAATTAGAAACATGCTGAAAAATAATTACACGATCAATCCGCTTTCTTCAACACAGGCCTGGCATGCGTAAGATAAAATTAAAAGCGGTATAACAGGTAATTACAATTACCAAGCACCATTTGTGCTACCTGGCGCGTAATGAAGAAAGTTGGCACGTGTGATACAAGTTTCACTATTAATTAAACCTTTCGCCACAAGTTTCACCGTACCATCTGTCTCTTTGCTTAGAAATCGTAAAAGGCGGTACATTTTAGTTGTTGGTAACTGATGTCGAGGCACATGTATGATATAAGTTGTACTTAATTGTGTACATATGTATCTGTATGTATCTCTATGTATGAAGATATGGTATAATACTCTGGCATCATGGCAGTAAGTTTTAAGGGTTCCGTAGCCAAAATTGCTAAATGGAACCCTTATAGATTCGTCGTGTCTGTCCGTCCGTCCGTCCGTCCGTATGTCACAGCCGATTTACTCGGAGACTATGAGCACTACAATTATGAAATTCGGTAGGAAGATGTATGCTATGGACCGCTATAGAAATATGATGTGAAATTACGAAAAAAATATTAAACTGGGGGGCACCCCATACATGTAACAGGGGGGTCAAACATTTTTTTTCAGTGTCACATAGGCGTGTGGGGTATCTGTGGATAGGCCTTCAAAAATATATATATATATAAAACTTTTCCATTTAAGTCAACCGTTGGTGAGATATTAGCAGTCAAAGTCGTAAAAAGTGTGTCCCTCCCCCTCCCCCCTCTAATTTCCAAACTATGAAGTTTAAAATTCTGAATAAAATCGAGATGATGTACAATTATAAATACTTTCAACGATTTTTGGTTTGAACAAGATAGATTTAACGGTTTTTGAGTTATTGCTGAAAAATTGTCTTGCCCAAGCAAAAGGGTGTAAGTGCCGTGACTTCCCTATGAAGATACGACCTTTTTTTATTTACTGTATTGTATAGTGGTTTTAAATGTAGATTAGGAGGTGTCGGTACGGAACCCTTCTCTGTACGTGACCCGAGACGCACTTGCTCGGTTTTTTTATGTGTTCATATAACTCATGGAAAGTACCTAAAAGTTTTAATTTACACATCGATAATTTATGTAAGCGAGCTTACCAAAAGTTAGGAATGCTCCTTCGGATCGAATAGCCTTTCAGGCGTCCAAATACTTATAAAGTTTATCAATAACAATAATAATTAAGGTAAATGTAACTTTTCAGGTCTAGGCAACTAATATAAATTTCTAAAACTTTTAATGTTGTAACAGTACACTTAAGTTTTAATTTTGTTTTTTTCTAAATTATTTTTAAGCACGTTTACTTTTTCTAAAATATGTAAGCAATTTAGAATTAATATGTTTCCCAGTGTTCGACTCTTTTACCTCCTATGATTGACGCATGTTGGTATGCTAAATCTTATTTATTTATTTATCGTATGGCATTATCACTGGATATAAAATATTTAGTTAGTATGTGTACAGTTGTTAGAAATTAAATTAAAATTGAGCTCTACTCAGGTAAGCCGAGGCTCCATCGGTCAGGTTCACGAAGTCGTCCAAGGGGCCTGAGTACTTCGTGAGAGGACATTCCAAGACCATGTGGTTTATGGTCTGGTCCACGTGCCCACAGTCACAAGCAGGCGAGCCGCTCCAACCCCATTTATACCGGTGATGGGCGCAGTTTCCAACTCCCGTTCTTAGGCGATTGAGGGCCGACCACACCCGGCGAGGTTCCCTGAAACCATTTGGTGGTATTCGGCAGGAGAGAGAAGAGAAGGGGTTTGTGGGGTCCCTGTGGTATTCCCAGTCTGTATGCCAGGCCTCATCCAAGCTCCAGTTGGCGGGTAGGTTAGACATCAACATATATTATCAAGCACTGATACTGCGTCTATCAGTACTATCATTTTATTTTGGTTTTTAATAGTTCGTCTCTTAACATTTTGTTTCCGTTTCTTATTATCTTAATATTTTGTATAATAATGTACCTCCTGGTTATTATATTTTATATCTGTTAGTACACTATATGTAACCGGTATCTGTACGCGATCTTACCTTATACTCACTTAGGTACGTCAATCATGTTATTTTTGACTAAAAATACGTGAATCTAATTTTTTATTAAACGTAAATTTGAGTAGTACTTAAAATTTTCTAGTATTATCCAATAATTTAACCGCAGGCCCGCCAGAAGTACACATAAAGTACCTACATATTAACTACCGCACCTGTTTTAAAGTAGGCCTTTTTACATCTCGTTGGCCCACGCATTCTTACATAGTAGTTAGAAGTTATTAAAGTAGAGTAGATAATTTATAGATACACGTGAGTGGCTCCCTAATGAACCTCTGATTGGGCCGGCCTTCCTTAGAGGAAAGCTATTATGAACGAATGAACCTGTAAGTTACTGCCCGCGGCAACTGGAAACTCGATTTATTTTAAACGGATTTATTCAGCTTAACGCATAAGGCAATCGTTATCTACCTTTAAAGGAACCGTCATCATAAATAACTTTAAATGTGGACAGAATTTTTATATCGCCCGGAAAAATGTAACTGTAAACGACGATTAAATATTTGCTACATTTAATTAAAACGCGCATTACGATCATAAAAGCAGCGAATTATTTGCATAAGTCATTAACTTTGTGACATCATAATAGCAAAGAGCCAGTGAAAGTCAATGAAACTTAAGCATAATTTTAATAACACTGTAAAACTGGCACGTTCCGACCAATCATAATGCGCGGCCTAATCGTAGTAAATCTCAACTTTTTATGTACCATTAAAACGTTTTATTGATTATTAACACGTGTTAAAATACTGAAACATTTGTAGAAAACCCCCGATCATTAACACATTGGTGTGATGAACTGCTGTCCTTACTGGCTACAGTTATGGCCATACTAAAATCTGGTTACGTTTGTTTTATAATGGGTATGATGGTGATTAGTTTACCGCTTACAGGTTTCCCTTTTAAATGTATCAACCCACACTTTAGTAGGTAACTATTAGGAGCATAGCGTCTCCGCTTGCGGCGACTGGATACACATTGTGATAAGCATCAACACACAAAAATTCTAAAAGCTTTGAAAATGGTTAACAATAGTTATTTGTTATACAAGGGTGCAAAGTTGTATTTTACCCGCGAGTGTGGAATTGAAACACGAGCCAGCGAAAGGATTCTATAGTTGAACCACGAGCGAAGCGAGTGGTTCTTAAATAGAATCCTGAGCCTAGCGAGTGTTTCAACACACGAGAAGTTAAATACAACTTTGCACCCGTGTGTAACACAAAACTTTTTTTTTTTTTTTACGATATTATAACAGAAAACTCTGAAAGTTGTGTATAATATTTACGCGAGTCGGAGTCGGTGACAAGTTGTGTATATTTTAGTTGACATTGACAAGATGACATTTCTGACGATGCGTTTTGAAATTGCATCGACTCAACTTGTGCGTTTACAATTATACTCAAAGTCATTATGAAAAAAATGTTACTTATAGAATTTTAAGGTTTACGACTTAAATCATTAAATAAAGCTAAATTTGGTATTTTTTATTAAATTCTCAAATCATTTATTTAATGATTATTGATATCAAACGAACCATTAATATGAGCTTTTTACGTTTTGTTATCTGTCAAAAGCTACTTAAACACGCTCCAAGGTCAAATTACTTTCCCCACTTGTGGATAAAATGCGTTTTTACCCGCTTGTTTCAAAGGATAAAAAACGGCTTTCCGAGCTAGTGAGGGGAAAAAGAAGTAACAAATTAGAATTTCTAGACCTTTCGACAGTGTTAACACATTATTGCTTAGGTTAAGATTGTGATTTGACTCGAAGTTCCGATATCATTTTTCCCCTGCTCCATCGTGTGCACGGCGGGTTGAAATGCCGTCATATAAATGCTGAACGACCATTTCGCTTACGAGTCGCAAATATATGTATGTATAAATACTGTAGCCGAATGAAAATCGGTATATTATTTATGGAAATTCTTAGTACACTTATATACAAACTATCTAAAAATTTTGAAGAATATCGGCTTTTATTGTAATATATTAGGTACTTTGCAAAAAGTATGAATACACTTTAGAGGAGATATCATAGTGATACTGATACCTATGTTTAAAATGGCAATGTAATGTCAAGCGGTGGTTGTCAATTAAATGTAGGTATACATATATGTTTTTTGTTGGAACACATGTAATAATGTTACCTAAGTTCAAGTGGTTTTAATTAAACACAGTTTTGCCTGAATTGAAATGAATTTTAGCGTATCGAACATGCGGTCTTAAATGACATCATAAATTTACTTTCAAATGAAATATATATTTTAAATTAGGTATATAAATTAAATATATTTTAATTCATCACAGTTGTCAATCAAATACACATTACCTACAAGGTAAAAGTTTAGCTTGCATGGCATTATTCGCGTGCACCAAATCATTTAATATGTTATAAAATTATGCTCTCTACATATTATATTTATTATATTCAAACTAATATTAGTTGTATAGTTAAATGGTCAGCTAACGTCAATCATAATCTGACTACTCAAGTATAAGCGATATCAAATTAAGTATTAATAACCCGCATAAATCAATTATTCGTTTCAAACAGTCGTCGACTTTTAAATCGTAATAAAATTTACAAACGGTAGTCAATTTATTTATTGCCTTAAAGTTGTAAAACGATATTACACGCTATAATGACGTGTGTTATTGGCATTTATTTCAACCATCAATGACCATTGATTCAATGTTTATGATTGTAGTTTAATTAAAACAAATTTGTCACACTGAAACACAATCACTCGCGGGTTCGCAGTAGGTAGAAGTATACCGACCGCTTTGTCATGACCTCACGACTATCGATTTTCAGTAAGGAAGCGAGGCGAGTTTTCTGAGCCTATTTTCTCATGGTTTTAAACATAAATCTTTGTAAAGGTCAACATTTAATAGTATATATTTCCTTTGTCATACCTGTTATCTACATAAACGTCAGCTGTACATTATCACGAACCTGTTTACATAAACGACAACAATGTAAGCGATAGTGGCTACACTGTCTTGGACCGTACAAATTTGGCTTGATTTATTTATTAGGTACAGCAAAAAAATACAACAATGCGAGCTTTAAAAGTGAAACGAAAAGGATTGTTCGAAGTCCGCGCATTGTACGCACCCTTATGCAAATGGGTTCCTCTGAAACCGAAAGTGTAACTCCGGCCTAACAAAAGAGACTTGCGTAACCTTTACATAAATTATCGATACGCATTAGGCAAATTACAAATCTTTTTGTGTGAAAAGGTTTAGTTCGACAAAACCAGTTTGTATGCAAAAAACGAATGATTGGCCCGCATTGTCCTTCATATCGGGTTCTGATTTCAAAGGGTGAAATTTGCATAATTTAGAAATAACTTCGGGACAAATATTTTGGCTTTTGCGGTAAACGTTACTTTCCATTTTAAATCATCTTAGTCCCAACTGAGTGTTGGAACGGAAAGGTTTTATTTTACCTTTGTATTGCGTTAGGTTTGAACCGTGAACTATTACGCAGCGCAGCGATCGTGTCGGGCATATTTTGATAAGCACCCACAAGTTATTCTGATTTATATTCAGGTGTTCGTGTTAGTGGATAGTTAACTTTTTATGATCCCGATAGAGTGAGTGGAGTCGACGATTTGTTTATCGCCGCATGTCGGGCGACGACAGCCGATGACGCGGTATCGCACTATGTACCGTCGATCTCTTTATGTTAAGGTAAGTGTTACGTTTATTGCCCTATTTATTGCTTTCTGTTCCCGACGTGGTGACGGAGCCTACATATAGTAAGCAGTGTAAAGACACGCAACGTGACTGTGTACCCATCTATAAGTAGGTACCTACTACTCCAAATTTATCGGTGATTTTATAGTTAAAAGGTACCTTTAGCTCTGAAGTAGTCATCTAAGCTAGCCTTTAACGAGTGTCGGTTTCTAAAGAACAGTATAATTAATTTCTTTTGGACTTTTTATTATACTGTTTCAGATAAGAGGGTAATTAAGTAATATACATATACTTATCATACTCTACAAGTTATCCCTGTGAGATTGCATGTGTCGAATTGTCGATATGCCAGGCATGTCGTTACAAGTGTTACAACATGGTTGTATCACTGTTGAGTCACGCTATGTGGCCCAGACCTGCGACCCATCATACATTTAAATATCAAGACATACGGATAAAAGTATTTCATTATTTATCTTCATCAAATGAATTACGAATAAAAAATAAACATTGCCGTTATCATTAATACTCAATTATGCCCAAGAAATAATACCTAAAAGTTCTGCATGGAATACTGCATACATGACTGCACCGATTAAAATAATGCCGTAATGTATATTATATAGTTTTAAATTAATAGGTAATATTTATTTATGTGGTTATTATGAAAATGATCAAAGTAGTAACTCTCTGTGCGTGACCGTTGGCATTATATCAAAATCGTAATTAGGTCCACATCTACTGGTTTTATATGTTATACTAAGGTAGGTGGGCTGTTTAAGTCTATAATTTAAGTATATTACGTGACAAGTCCGAGCAATTATGTCAGCATTCAAATATTATTCAGACTTTCAAGGAGTACAAAATTAATTGATACTTACTCGTAGCATACTCTATTGATAAAAGAACTTCAAAACTGCCTTCGAGTTTGAGGTAAGTACCGTATACATGTAGTGGGCAAGTGAGGCATATACCTAATATTAATAAAAAATATTTTTGGGTTAAAAACAACCTATTTATTAGGTACTTAGTGGCTCTAAGAGCTTCGTTTCACCTTCTTCAAAAAAGCTTTCGTATGTCTGGCGGATTTCCGGCTGTTCTCCTCTACATGTCGCATTTCTCAACCGATTCTCGTCAAATTTTGTGATCAGGTTTGATAATTATATGGATTTTTCTGGCACGTCATTTTTTAGAATTTCTTAAACTTGAAAAAAAAATTGCGAGGTTGCAGCTCACAGAGCCACTAGTATTTTAACAGCGCAAATGTTATCGTTTACAATTGGAATGTTATGGTGGAAAATTAAAAGTACAACACTTTTTGTTTATGGTTTGTTTTGTCTTTAAATTGCTGCTCTTGGTAGGTATATCCGAACCAAAATGAATCCGAATCTGAACTCTTTATATTGATGAATGTTACAAAAAATAGATAAAACTATGTACATTTATTTATATAGGTGTGTGCGAGATTAAATATGCGCTTGTATGAAAGGAAACAAACCTTTTTCGGTTGTCATTCTATAAATAGTACATTGACATATATTTTTTATATTTATATTTTGTTGTCCTTGTGATGTGTTCAAAAATAACCCAGTAGCCACCGCCGACCGCAATCACCTACCTACACAGCTAGCTCAATCCAAGATGGCGACAACCACACTCATTCATCAGGGCCTGACATAAAATAGAATTACTCTGACGGATCGCAGGCATGATTACTGCGAATCACCATAAATCAAGACCCGCAGGGCCCGCACGCTGCTCTAATTGCTAGATCTTTTATAATCGTAAATCATAGAATTTGGAACGAAGTTCTGTTGGAGTTACTGAAGAATTGTGGCGTTTGGCATGGAGACAAAAAAAAATGTGGGAATAATATTTATTAAGCAGGGAGTTTTTTATTAAGACTTCGCATGGTTTAAAGAAGGGCACAGCTATCTACTAGTACTACATAAAAACACAGATTTGTGGATTTATAATGGAAAAGAATGGAATAGAGATTACGAAAAAAAGGTTAAACTTTATGAAAAGTCGTCCTAGAACAATTTGGCAACGCCACCTGGAGCAATAGTAGGTAAAAGACGCCTCAGGGAAGTAATGGCCCAAATAAAACTGTCCAAGATCCAAATGGGAAGAGTTAATTCGATAGTCGACCCAGGGCAGGTGTAAAATAATTGAAACAAACGTTCATGTCGCGCTACACGCCGCATCACCAGTTACCAACCAGGGCCCCGTTTCCCAAAGCGTATTAATCTAATAATATTAATGTTTTGTCGCACTTTTCAGTTTTATTTACGAGACAAAACACTAATAAGTACTATAAAACTTCTTAAATAACATAAGGTCAGTGGACCCGGGTAAATCCTAAAATTACGATCAAGACCACCGGGGGATGGGCAGCAGCATCCCTGGAGTGCGGTGGAGATACTACTAGTAAGGTGTCACAGTGTAACAAATCATACAGAAGCACTGCTATTTAGAAAGATTTACTAAAGAAAGTGAAGTGCTGTTCTCTTTGTGCGCTGTGCGCTGTAATTCAATTTCATAGTAGTGACGTCATTACGACGATGTTAGGCTTTCTTCACATTTTCGTGAATATTTAGAAAATTAAGAACTATAAAAATAATGGGGTTTCTTGTTAACAAATTAAAGAAATAAAAAAATTAAACTGTTTATTTTTACATATTTATTATACATATTGTCATAAAAACTTAGCTAAATTTCTACTTTTAGAAATTATTTGCTAAGCAAGTGGTTTTTAAATTTAGTTACAATTGTTCTATTATAATTATCATTTATTTTTAAGCAACTAAATGATTTCATACTACTTAAAAAAAGTTAAATGTTGTATTCATAAAATAGGAGCGTGTTATATTTTTTTTGTAAGTTTCCGTTGCATGGACTAGCACTAATCACTAATGTGTGAAAAGACCATTACACAGACTTAGGTTCCCGTCTTTGGCCGCGGCCTGTACGCCAGCTGGCAGCGGGGCGGAGAGCGGGCGCCCATATATAAAACCCGCTCAGATGTATGAGCGCCCCTCGTAGCCCATTTGCTCGCTGGCATCCAGACCGCGGCCTTCCACAGGATGGCCACCGGCTCATGATCTAAATTAATGGCCATATCCAAATATTTTGCTGTAATTATTGACCGAGCGAGTGAAGCGAGTGAAGCGAGCGAAGCGTCTCCGTTTCAGCTTTCGACAAAAAATTGATTCGTATGTCTGTCTCTCTGTCGGTCCGGATGTTCTCCTTTACAGGTCGTATTTCTCAACCGATTCTCGTGAAATTTTGTAAGCAGGTTCGATAATTATATAGAATTTTTGCGTCGAGTCAATTTTAGGAAATATTGAAATTAAAAAATAAAACGTTTTTGCGATGTCTACAGCTCACAGAGCCACTAGTTAAGTAGTCTGCTTAAACGGCGCCTCCATTTCTATAAATCTATATGTTTTTGCATTTGTATAATGACCCAGCCTTAACAAGAATGCGGACTAAGGTGTCTATGATGATTAATGGAATATAAATACTTCATTCCAAAATTCTCTAACAATATTTCACTACATCTCCTCCAAAAGTCCTTCAATAATCGTTATTATCGTGTAGGCGCTGATATGCATCGCTTTTAATTTAACGCTCGATTAGATTTCATTAACGTGCATTTGCATTGTAATATGTACGCGCGTATTCGTTTCACTATCAATTCAATTTCGTTGTTTAATTGCTGTAACAACCGCTTATTGGCTGTTCCTGCTAAATCAGCTCCATAAATGTTCCTTACATAACTATACTAATGTAAATATTATCGGACAAATAGGTACTCTGTAATGAACTCTTTCATAATGCGCACTTCTAAGGTTTGGAATTCTCTGCCGCGTCTGTATTTCCGAGTTCATATAACCTGGACCTTTTTAAGGCACGAGTGAATAGGCATCTTCTGGGTGAGCTCGCTTCATCGTCAGCCTCATCTTTGCCCCCTGGCTAGATGCAGGCCAAGAGCAATCCCATTATTAATAAAAAAAAAGTAGCCTCTGTAGCCAGGCTTTAGGTTCCCCTATGCGAAATAAAAAGTGATTGATGACTATTTTTTATTAAGTCTTTTTATTTTCCATTTGTTAGTTCAAGGCAATGTCTTGCTATACAGAAATCATTAATTATAGTTAACAAAGTGTGACTAGTGCGTCGGTGAGCTGTATACTTTGCAAAAAAAAAATTCAAATTTTAAAATTTACAAAAACTGTTCGACTAAAAGTCTATATAATTATCGAACCTGCTCACAAAATTTCACGAGAATCGGTTGAGAAATGCGACCTGTAGAGGAGAACATTCGGACAGACAGACATACGAAAGAATTATTGTCGAAAGCTGAAACGGAGATGCTTCGCTCGCTCGGTCAATTAGTGACCCAAATTAGGCCTATTGTAAGAATTTCAATATTTCATTGATGTAAAAGGCTGATACACCAAGGTAAGTAGGTATAATTCAATATTTTTCGCCGAGTTCTAAGTTAATAATAGTAGCAACCATGACTTATTAGTCATACGAAATATTTTTCGTAGCATATCACTATTTCACACTTGTACTCATTGGTAGAGTTAATCTAAAGTAATTGCCTCTCACTGAGAGAGCAATAAATGGCTATTGAGTGTGCCGATAAAGTTTCCGTCGTTTAGTTTCTATAAATCGTATATGTGGAGCTCCGCTATCCGTTAGCAAACTTCCGTGATATGTTTAATTCATTAGCTACAGATAGGTACTCTTATTTTACTTTCCATTACTGTGAGAACATGCAACGACGCGACGCTGTACCTACTCGAACGCGCATTCCGCAAACTCCAAGCTAGTTGACTTGCCTACTGGCCTATTCACATTTCATAAAGGATTCCCAGAGGCACATATATGTAATAGGTAACTTTTAAATAGAGTTGTTCCTGCGTTTGGTGAGCACTTCAGATAACCACAATCTCGCCACATGTTACGAAGATTGACATGAGGTGTTTTCTACGATTAGACACTTTGCGTGGACCTATCGGCGGAAAATATAATAGGTACAACTAAGATAAGGTTACTAGGTATTTAAATATTACGAAATTACATGTATTGCCAAATAAGATTGTATACAAATTCATGTCGGATACTAAATAAACATTAAAATATTCTTTTTTTTTTATTTATTATGAATTTTTAAATTTTAATATACAACAAATATATACAGAATCAAAACAGACATAGATAAAAAAAACACTTAACTGAATACCTAAGACTAGAAAAAAACACAAAAAACCTACATCTCGTTCTGCGGTGTACCTAATCCAGTGTCAAAATATTCGCTATAGCAATGGAGACCTGTTGGACCAGCCATGTCTCAGAGCGGAGGTCATTACCTCACTCCCTCAACCTTTTACTAAGGGCTATAAAAAAAGTCCGAGAGCCTCGCTACCCCAGGGTCTTGCCGTCTCAACGGCAACTGGGACGAAATCGTACGCAGATTCCAAGTATTTTTACGCGGGCTTTTGCTGCCGCTGAACCTGCTGCCTTAGTGTCTGCTGTCTCAGATTGCATGCAGCAAATGTGCTAATGCTAGCACAAGTGTCACCTGGTAGTTCTAAGACGAAATGTATAGGTTGTATGTTGGCGGACACTCACGGAAATCGTGCGTCTAGAGCTACGCTTGACGCACGATTTCATTGATGGAGTGGTGCTTCGACCCGCACATCTCTGGTATGGTAACTCAGCCCATAGTGGCCGGTTTCTTCCACCATTGTGCCACAAATGTACCGATGCGCTTCGCAAACCTTGCTCCCCGGCCTTAAGACATTGCTACCGTCAGTGAGTCGTTATTGAGTAGTGTGCCTAGTTGAGGGAAAGGCAAGACATGCAGCCACGTTTCGGATTCAGGCTTTGTGAGTGCGTAAGACGCTTAAGTAGGTCCCAGAAGCAACATCAATAAGCAAATGATCAAAAGTGTTTTTGCAGAGAATGTCGTCAGTGTCGTCACCTTACCTATGTAATCAATTTTATACGAGCATTTATGGTCCAACAACATCAGTTTTGTGTGCACCAAGTTGTTGCAGTTATATTTATTCAAGTCCAACATATTTAAGCATGAAATACCTACCCTGTTTAACTATTGTTGCTATTGTATGCATAATTGTTTTAATTTTAAAATATATAGATAATATGAGTGGGTATCCTCGTTCAGGTTGCCTATTGCTTTTTCTATTGAAGATCCCGGAGTATAATTCAACGATAGTCATTATCTTTCAAAGGTGCCCTCGACTGGAAACACGGCGGCGGCGTTGGCAAACCGTAAATAAGTCTGGCGTTTTGAGAACCCGCCTAGCATTTTACGTGCATTGGCAAATACTTAGGTACAATGCGACAATAAACCATGTTAGATTTGAAATCGTGATAAATAAACATCTTGGGACACTGAAAATTAAACTTTAATGCCGCTGGGAATGGTCTGGTTTTGTTTGGAGGGCGCTGGCAATATCGGCTTGCAGTCGCTAAGGCAGCAATGGCGACTCACGATTTGAAAACAGATTTATGATCGACCACGATAACGGGCATGCGATAAAAATTTTGCCATTCCAAGGAGCGTATACGTAGAGGTATAGGTACCTATGGTATGCTCGGCTCCAGGCTGGTACATTCTCGTACCTGCCAATAATGGCCCAAATACCAACACCAAGTGGTTGAGCTATTTAAATTCCTTTTTAATCCAGTTTCGAATTGTACCTACACATGCACATGTCATTAGGTAGATATAATAAGAACTATTTGAGACGATAACAAAAACTATACCCCTCAGGTATATACTCGTATTACGGTCAACCAATTTGATTTCTGGGCCACTTGCCACTTCGCACCTTGTCACGGTGAAAATTAACCCTTTGAACGCCAAGAACCTATAAAGTGGTCGTGTGTCGTCGTGCCCACCACGCCAACAACCACTAAAAAGATCGGAGTGAAGGTGTACTTTGATCATGAATAAAATCCATTACGAATTGTTTTATTGGTTAAAACGTTACATCATGTTTTGATAACACAGTGCCCGGCGTGTGAGTGATCACATCATTAAAATATGAAAGCGTTCAAAGGGTTAATATGAAAGCTGCGAGAGATCTCATAATATTATTGTCACTGTGACAAGATACGAAGTGGCCCAGAAAGGCCAGAAATCAAAATGGTTGACCTAGGTTACAGCCAGTTTCCAAAAATATGCGTATGACTTTGTGAATTATGAAAGGTGCTAAGTTTATTGTAGCTCAAAGAAATGACGAACACACAAAGCGAATCGTATGCTATTGTGAAGATATAAAGGAAATATAATATGAGTCGGACCACAGCAACCTCACGATAGGTAATTTGATAATTTAAGCGCTGTTACTGTCTACTAAGATTTAGTATGGACTTATCGCTGCAAAGCTATCGAGAAAGTTTATCTGTCAATAGAATAAGCATATTCAGTTACGTATTCCTACGTGTATTATGTTTATTCGGTATAAATGACAGTGCTGGTGATACGATGTGGAGGTTACCAAGGAATTATCCCCACGGTGCAGAAGTGCAATGTCTTGTTCCTTTACAATAAGATGCACAATGGCATACACATATGTGTTATGTGTTATCAAATGTATATAGAGGTGATGGAGGTATGTCTCGTCCGTCACGCACGTAACAAACGTGTCACACGATGTTTCTCTAACTCACGAGTCACAGCGGTCGTGGAGAGAAAACAAATGAAACTTGAAAATTATCAGCCACTCAAGTCACGAAATAAATAAAAGTCTTCCTGTAGACAGACTGTATGAAACAGTTTTGCAGGGCTTGTATTTTTATAGGTAATTTTGTTGTTGCTTACTAAATAAATAAATAGTAATAATAAATATTGTGCTTTTCACGAAATACTTACATACCAATTACGTGGTCTAGTTAGAGACAGGTAGGTATATCTTGTCTATAAATTAAATTGGAATGAACCGGCAAAGTGTGCGTCGGGCCACGCACAATGTAGAGTTCCGCAGTTGCCCACCCCTTACATTATGAGCCTAAAAAACTTATTATTACTATGTGTTTGACACAACTAACATCATCAAAATCATCATCTAAATAATCTATGGACATTGTACTAAACTTTGATTTGCCAGGTAAGAAATTTCTTAAGAGGCCTATTTACCGTGTCCACTAGCGTAGCGCCCGCCACTCGTAAATAATCGTGATTATTTTTTAACGACAGATATTGAAAAAAGGAGGCCACTATGTAAAATATTTTCTACTTAAGTACCTTTTGAGTAAGTCAAACTAGTTTTTACGTTGCTCGGTTCGTCGATCTATGCGTTCAAAGTAAAAACGGCAGACGAAAGGACTGACATGGCGAAACTATTTATATGTAATAACAAGCAAAAGGGAATACTTTCGCAGCGTTTCATACGTCTTTTACTAAGAAGTAAGACTTTTTACGATAACTCAAAAACAGCTTAACTGATCATATTCGCTATAGTTTTCGTTAAAAGTATTTATTAAGCTTTACTTTCATGATGTTATTCATATTTTTTGGACCCATAGTTCAAAACCTAGAGGGGGACAATTTTTTTTTGGACTGAATATTTCCGAGAATGTTCACTTCATCAAAAAGTGTTTGATGAAGTTCTCTATTCATTATGAAATACCTATCCAACAACACCCCACACCATAGGGTTTAACAAAAAAAAACATAACCTCTTTACGTGTAGGGGAGGTCCCATTAAAAAAAATAGATTTTATTTTACGACTGTCAGTTTTATTGATTTATATATCCATACCAAATTGCAGCTTTATAGCACTAACAATCACAGAGCAAAGCCTCGGACAGGCAGACAGACATGGCGAAACTATAAGGGTTCCTAGTTGACTACGGAACGCTAAAAATGGTCCATTTTTGTCTACCTTCTTAAATAACTTCTAAACTATTCTTTATTTTTTATTTGACCCCGTAAAAGTGCGCCCCATGTTTAAATTCATTTATATATGTCACACGTCCGTCTTTGGGTCACCGAATTATATATGTGTACCAACTTTCAATGCAATCGGTCCAGAGTGGTTCAAAAAAAATTGAAGACGTATCGTAGAAAATTGGCTGGGACAGACGGACGGACGGTATATCTTGTCTATAAATTAAATTGGAATGAACCGGCAAAGTGTGCGTCGGGCCACGCACAATGTAGAGTTCCGCAGTTGCCCACCCCTTACATTATGAGCCTAAAAAACTTATTATTACTATGTGTTTGACACAACTAACATCATCAAAATCATCATCTAAATAATCTATGGACATTGTACTAAACTTTGATTTGCCAGGTAAGAAATTTCTTAAGAGGCCTATTTACCGTGTCCACTAGCGTAGCGCCCGCCACTCGTAAATAATCGTGATTATTTTTTAACGACAGATATTGAAAAAAGGAGGCCACTATGTAAAATATTTTCTACTTAAGTACCTTTTGAGTAAGTCAAACTAGTTTTTACGTTGCTCGGTTCGTCGATCTATGCGTTCAAAGTAAAAACGGCAGACGAAAGGACTGACATGGCGAAACTATTTATATGTAATAACAAGCAAAAGGGAATACTTTCGCAGCGTTTCATACGTCTTTTACTAAGAAGTAAGACTTTTTACGATAACTCAAAAACAGCTTAACTGATCATATTCGCTATAGTTTTCGTTAAAAGTATTTATTAAGCTTTACTTTCATGATGTTATTCATATTTTTTGGACCCATAGTTCAAAACCTAGAGGGGGACAATTTTTTTTTGGACTGAATATTTCCGAGAATGTTCACTTCATCAAAAAGTGTTTGATGAAGTTCTCTATTCATTATGAAATACCTATCCAACAACACCCCACACCATAGGGTTTAACAAAAAAAAACATAACCTCTTTACGTGTAGGGGAGGTCCCATTAAAAAAAATAGATTTTATTTTACGACTGTCAGTTTTATTGATTTATATATCCATACCAAATTGCAGCTTTATAGCACTAACAATCACAGAGCAAAGCCTCGGACAGGCAGACAGACATGGCGAAACTATAAGGGTTCCTAGTTGACTACGGAACGCTAAAAATGGTCCATTTTTGTCTACCTTCTTAAATAACTTCTAAACTATTCTTTATTTTTTATTTGACCCCGTAAAAGTGCGCCCCATGTTTAAATTCATTTATATATGTCACACGTCCGTCTTTGGGTCACCGAATTATATATGTGTACCAACTTTCAATGCAATCGGTCCAGAGTGGTTCAAAAAAAATTGAAGACGTATCGTAGAAAATTGGCTGGGACAGACGGACGGACAAACAGACATACCTACAGACATACGGGTGATCCTATAAGGGTTCCGTTTTTTCTTTTTTAAAAAGGGGTAAATGTAACGCCTTTACATACATAAGTAGTAAAAAAACCGGCCAAGTGCGGAGAGTTGGACTCGCGCACGAAGGGTACCGTCTTTTTGTGCAATAAAGTGTTATACATACACACATACTATTATCTATACAACATTAGACACTTTAATATAACCTTTTTTTAATTTAATTTAAATAATAATATATTTTTTTATCAGTAGGTAATAAAAAACGTTAAATAATATCAAGTAGAATTTTGGTCAAGTGCGAGTCGGATTTTAGTTTTACCAAACATTTTATAAACACAACGAGCAACTATAAAAAAAATTATGGGAGCTCCCTTAAATATTTATTTAATTTTGTTTTTAGTATTTGTTGTTATAGCGGCACAGAAATACATCATCTGTGAAAATTTCAACGGTGTCTAACTATTACGGTTTATGAGATAGAGCCTGGTGACAGACAGACAGTCAGACGGACGGACAGCGTTAACCTCTTAGTAATAGGGTCCTGTTTTACCCTTTGGGTACGGAACCCTATAAAAACACCTCTTTCCCTTGCGATCGATATCGCCTTATAAAAAAAGAGCTTGGCATTACAAATTGCTCGTATTAAGTACTAACCACGAAACGGCTGCATCCTGTAGGGTAATTAATAATTCTGTTAGTAAGTAGGTGTAGTTGGTTTTTGACGCTGAAAATGTCAGTTGACGTGGCCCAACGCGCGTTCAAAATTCTACGCGGGTAATTGCTTAAGTTTTTGAAAGCGCTAGGTCTGCTGAAATTGGTTGTCATGTCAAATGCTGTGATGCACAAATCGTGCGCTCACGCATCGCATCACACAGACGTCCAACTATAAATAAAGAGATGAAAGCCGCGCCGACCTCACGGCGAGGCCGAGCATTGTGATCCTAGTCGTTACAGCTTCTCAGAACGCGACAAGTAGGCATTTAGATTTCAAGAATTCATGGAAGAATAGATCTGGCGATTTGCGATATCTTATGAATGTTACGAGTGACTGTTACACAATAAAGATTACCTTTTGTCCTCGTGACCTGTCCGTACTTATCCCTGAGTTCATCCATTTGAGGATGGGGGGAACCGTATATATCTGCGAACGATTTTTTGCATAGTATTATTTTTCCTCTCCCGAACGTTGAAACATTTTTAAGTCATTGTACAGAGCCCATTAGGTTTGATTTGTAACAATTGTGAGAGATTTATGCTGGTTTCAGAAAAAATAAAGGGAAATAAAACTGCGAAAAAACGGCCTAAAGTCAGTAAACCAAGAAATGATTTTCCGGAAAACAAATCCATGACTATTTTTTTATTTCAGGATAGAAGTGGGTGCTATGTAGAGTAGGTGCTCTAGATACCATCATGGATCGTTGAAGATGGTAATTATTGTATGTAAGTATTGATAGTAATGTTAGTAAGTTACTTATCTTTTGCTAAATCACGGATACCCACCCGTGATTTACTTTACACTTATTATAGTCTAACATATACTATCAACGTATGTTAAAATGTAAAAAAATACGGCAAAGAAATTTAAATCTTGAAACATGTACAATAATAAAATACTCACAAAATTTTCGTAATCACCTACCACTGAGGCACACTAGAGTCCGAAGTTTCGAATCACAATTGGAAAATCACGACGCGCGCGCGCGCCCTACGGCGATAACCGAAGAACCGCGCACTCCCGCGTCACACTGATTTCCCATGGAAATAACAAATTGTTGCGTCTACGCGTTATCGCGTAACGAAAACGACTTCTAAATTCGATATTCGAAATTAAAGTTTAAACTTGGAATGAGAGCGCCGCCATCTTGGTTGGTGCGTGCGCCTGCGCGCCGCGAGCAACGCGAAATTACATACAGGCTGCGAGCGCGCCGCTTGCGAGTGTAAAAATAAAATAAAGTTAAAACAACGTCATTTGCCTTACGTGTGTGCGTGCTGTATTTATAGGCTAGCTGTGTATAATACCTATAGCCACGGACGCTCGTTCTCTGTGGTTTGTGTAACGTCTTCATTATTTATTGTAAACTGAAAATAATGGTAAAATTAAGACATGACTATCAACGGTAACATGACAGGGTTATTAATTTAAATTATATCCAGTTGTATTTTTTCCTTGCTTACCTACTACAATAAGTTCTGAAAATCACAATGTTAATAAAAAACACTCAAGTTGCCTTTACCTTAAAAATATGACTTCGTTCTTCAAATTATCTTTTAAAATAATTGACTTAAGATAGGGTGCCTCTTCACTGCAGACATTTAAAGAGAAATACTTCACTGCAGCCATTTAAAGAGAAATAATAACCTTCTGTTTGTTTAGACGATAACTTATCGCTTGCGTATCTTAATTGTTGTGCTTGAAATAGTTTAAGATAGGTATTACGAGGTCATCGGACGAGCTTTGCCATCTTTCGTGTTTTTCCGGAGAATACGAGTTTTTCCGAAGATGAGCCCTACCTAGCTAGATCAACTTTTCGCCCTCGTTAACCTCTGAAATGTTAATTTCATCGAAACCGTTAGAGCGGTTTTAAATAAATAAATACTATACTGACCTATAACAATTACTCGTTTAAACATTTTAGATATATACATAGATGACGTACCGTGTTATGTGATATATTAGATATGTTATGCTCCATTATCTAACAATATATAATTTAATACTAAACCGTCTTTACCCTAAAAACTAAACTAACTATATATTTAGTAGGCCCACTTATGGAGGAAATGCATGTACTTATTTATATCTGACTAAACCTCTTTTATAGATAAGCAAAATTTATTAGGTACCTCCCTACGTGTTAGGTACTTCATGATTTATTTACAGGTTCATCTTGTTTTAATAATAACGGACTTAATTAATTAATTCACTAAGACGATACATAAATTCAACCAGTACCTTGACAGTTGAAAAACGCCCACAAAACAGCTGCTCCACAAAAATACACTTACAAGTAGGTACCTATTTACTACCTACGGAAAGGTTTTCTACTGAAAATACTGGTTATGCCTCATTTATTGTATTAGCATATATAATAAGAGGTAATTAAATAATGGTTTGGAATTGAATAGGTATGTTCTCTTCTAGATCAGGCAGCTGAATTTATTTCTAAAAAAAATGTTTTCGTTTTAAACCTTCCTCTTTATTGAAGGTACATATATGTAGCTGGTACGTATCTATTAACCCTTCTAGCGCACTAGTATCACACGTGTGTTGGTAACCATTTTTAAGGCTGGATTTTTTATACTTATAAGTAGTTGAAATTTCAATTTTATTGTCATGTCGTTCCACGGGTTAAATATAGTTTTGTGGTTAATTAAAACAAAATATACAGTACTCAGTCTGCGGCATCTTGACTAGCCTGCACTATCACTCAAGTGAGTCAGGTGTGTGTGTGTGACTTGACAGAATTTTCATGATATTCTTGTCAAAGACAGAGCTAATTTCATCAGTTAGCTTCTATTACAAGCCAATCGTTTTTCGAACAAGCCCTGCTGAGAGCGGGTTTGAAGCCAGCGAGATATCGCCGCGATATTTCAGAGCGCGGGCGGCGGGCGGCGGTCGACGACCCTGCCGGTGCCGCTGCCGCCACCGGTCTCTTCGAGATCGGCTCCCTAGGGTTGCCGAACTTGGGTTTGTTGTCTCCGTTTATTTGTGAAATATTTGTTTGTTTTCATTGTTATGGAGATTCATGTGTATGTAATCTACCTAGATAACTAGTATGTAGGTACCTACTTGAGGCACTTACCAAGTTACAGTAGATTGTATGACTATAAGGTCTAAAATAAGCAATACTATTAAGAGATGGTTATTTTTCCGAAAGAAGTGGAGAAAAATTGTTCGAGAGGCCCAGAGTTATACTTACAATGTAATTTTCACTTTGATTGCGAGAAAATAAACAAACAAAGATTATCCTCTCAAAAAGAACAATAAATTCCTGAGCGAATATATGTATAATTTGACAGTAATGGCGGCATGCTTTTTTAAACTGCTTTGTCACGTACAAAATATAGACTCCGCTTTGAGTAGATAAAGACACCGCGAATAAACGCCACTGACCTGCCATTTGAGCGATTCAAAGCGTTGCTCAATCGATTGAATCAGTCTTTTAACTATTACAAAAAGGATAAGACAAAATTTTAAGAAATTAATTCTGTTAGGTATCTCTTCGGCCATTGTGGCACTCTTTGAGAGATGCCTATGTTCAGCAGTGGACGTCTTTCGGCTGATATGATGATGATGATGATGATGAGGTACCTGATTGGCCGATTTTAGTGTAATTGTATTCTAGATGGTTGAAATCAACTACAAAGTTTATTTAAAGTGTTTAAATTAGTATATTGTCATTGGTGGATTTAATATGGTAAAGTGTTTTGATTGCATTGGTCAAATTAAAATGTTTTGTTAATCATAAATATGTATACATATTCCCCGTAGGGATTGAATACATTTAATTACTTTAGCCCCGCTTAATAAGTCTGATATGACACACTTTTTGAGCATGAGAAGTGGCAAAAATATGTTTTGTAAAATGTATGTAGGTAAACCAATGTTATATATGCAGAATTACACGCACTTGTTTATACGCATGGTTTTTAAATTGGTCACTATACTCACTATACCTAATATGATATCGCTTATAAACTACAAAGGAAATGACAGATTTGTTAGGTATGTGTAATCTAAAATTTGGCTCCAAGTGGTGTCATTGTTCCTGTATCTAAACATAAACTTTATAACTATTGTTACCTTTCTAATGGCAGCATAAAATGTTATTAAGTCATATGTCATGTCCGAAATGATCAGTACAGTATTGTAATATATGAGTAAATTATGAGTGAAAGGTCTGGCCACACCGCTGCTTAAAACGCAGTGACGCGCCTTAAACGCTGTAACGTGCCTCTTGCGTGACGTTTTTAACTCATAAGTTTCTCCCTCTCGTTCACTTCGATTCCGTACCGTCACCATATTTTGAGCAACGGTGTGGCCGGAACCTTAAACGTTTTAAAAAAATCACGCAAGACATTCAACTGGAATAATTTTGGTCATAACTTAAAATGTCAGTAAGTAAGTAATAATAAGCTTTACAGTACATATGGTGCTACTTTACCGCACGAGTGCGATAATCAACAGATTACGTGCATATGTCGAAACTTTAAAGAGCCATATATACTGTAAAACATTGTACGATACACATGCGAATTACCTGTTCTCTGCACTTGTATAGTATAGTACTATTATACATAGGTATAGCTTCTATTTAAAGTAAACGTAATTAATGCTTTATATAATTATAAACACCTCATTAAATTGCTAATTAGCATTTTATAATGCCATAGAAATATCTAAAAGCATTTTATACTCGAATATGTGCGTCCCTATAGAAACTCCTACGTCCGCTTTTTAATTTTGCTTTGCAGCTGACAGACGCCTGAACAAACATACCTAACCTCAGCAATACTCAGCATACTTGATATCTCCTTGTTAATATTACATCGGGTAAGTCCTTAGCCAAATATCACTTATAATTTATAAGTATACTATAATGCATAGTTAAGTGTAAAATTTTATTAAAAAATATGTAATTAATATCAAAGACGTTCAAGCAGCAATCTGCTTCCAAATTTAATTTGACAAGTTTTTACTACTTCACTAAACATCAGGATCTACCTGTCCTTAAGTGATATGAGACTATGCCATACCGGGGTTGCTACCTGCTTCAAAAATCCAATTTATAAGAACCAACAACCCAACACCTGCACAGATATCAAAACGTCACCAAAAATATTTACTTAATTAAGGAGACAAGTATCTTTCATCGCACGTTTTGTCAACAGATCTATATCAGGCCTCGTAAAACTCATCGCCCATCATAGCCCTCCCGTCCAAATATACATCCAGAAAATAATTACTTTCACGAATACAAACGTCTCTATCGAAACTTTTTTTTACGTCGATTTATATTAATCGAGATAAGAGTTTTAGAATTTATAATTTCCAAAAGTCCTAACAAGAAACGATTTATATTTAGCTGTTTTTTTTGTTGTATTTCTTAATTCTTTTCGTAGGTTTGGCTCCAGTCCAAGGGCGGGCTCCCCTTAGGGAAGGACCCTCGTAGACAATAAATATGTCAGAGGAAGATATTACACGACGCTCAGACGTGGGCTCCGTCTTAGTAAATTATTACTTCGCAACTTTTGCTGATGAGTTCGCTCTCAGTAATAACTTTTACATTTTATTAGCCTGGCTATTTGTACGTATGCTTTCACGGTTCAGTTCTAATTATTTAACGAAAATATTTTCGACACTTATAGTATTAGGAGCAATTATCTATGTATAAGATTAATAAGAAAAAGGAATTAATTAGCTACCTAGTAGCAATGTGTATTCTAAGTTCTGTAAAATGAAGACTACCCAGTTCGAAAATATTGGGACAGAAAATTAAATTTCATGTGTTCCCAGGCGTGAATTTATGTTGTAAATTTACTGTATTTTGTAGGATTTCGGGAAAACACGATAGACGTGAACAAAGCTTAGTCTCTCGAGTGTTAGATAGTTACTTATACCTACCTAAAGGCAGTCAGTCCTACGCTAGTTAAAATAACTAGTTAAGTACAAATAATGTAAAGTGCCACATGAATTGTAAAGATTCTTTAATATAACCCATTAGGTACCTCCATAGGTAGAAAAGCAGTGTAGCACAAGGCCGAAGCTTATCGGTATGCGTGCCTGGATTCAGTAACAAAACGGAATTTACATTTATTTAGGGTTAGCACGCATTGAAGTGCTCGCATATAGATATTTTCTGCAGCGCGCCGTGCGTGGTGGTCGATATTTGACGACGATAAAAAAAATCGGTCACCTGAGGAAGTATAAGCAAAGTTCGCTAGACAATTTTTTCTAAAATACAAAATTCATATATTTATTTAATTATATATATTTTTTAAATAATATCCTTAATAATAAGATCCTACTCCCTGAATATAATAAAACCCATATTTCAGGATAAGCAGTGCCCCTCCCCTTACAATGTTAGTTGCTTATAAAAGGAATAAAAGTGTTTATATTGTTATTATTTGTATTATTAAATTAAAGTTAAAAAAAGAACTTACCTATTTAGGAACCGCTAAACTTAATTACCTATCTAATTTCATAACCCGACCTTATTGCCGCTCATGATGCTACACCTACTTTTCACTACAAAGCGGGAAGTATCTGCTACGGGCTACGCCGTAGCGCTACGAAGACTCGCAGTAATATATTAGTACAATATTATTTATTCGAAATGATTGTCAAGAACTAGCTAATACCTAGCCTAGAGCATAGGATTTAAATTTTTGGGAAAAAAAATCAAAGAGATTTTTATTCTTTAGATATCCAGATCATGAAACTTTAGTGTCCAAGCCTTCACAAAATTTATTCTATAGGTACGTTCTGTAGACAGGGAAAAACACTTAAATATACATTGTGTTGCCCTCCACGTTCTTTACAAAGCAAACAAAACACTTTTCCGCAAAAAATCAGGAAAAAGCGCGCCAGAGAAAAACAACGACGACTATAAAAGAAAGAGCAGAGTTGGCGGGCGGCGTGCTCGCTCAGCGAGACGCCATTGGCCGGGGCCCACCCCGCTGCCCCCATCTACCCGACCGTAACTCACTCTTCACTAAACTTGCTTTTACGGCCGCCATTTTGTGACGTTCGCCCGCACAGCAGGCGCGCTAATCCATACCGCTGCGCTGTGTGCGTGACCCGACCGGTTCAGCGCTTTTTGTACAACCCTAGTGTCATGACGTAACATCGGCGTTGTGGACTGCGAATTCGAAGAGCTGTAAAATGGCGATTGTCATTGAAACTTGGTTTTCTTGTTGAGGTTTCAGAACTACTTATAGAATATAAGTTTTGAGGTTTAACGCAAACAAAGAGATAATTTGCCTAAGTAAACAAAGGTGCATAATGAATTTCGAACTCCCCTCTACATTACACTTTCGCTACTTACTACCCATTAGATTCGGGTAGGGGCATTAACGAGGCCTATCTCCCTAATGAACCTCCTCCATAGATGCATGAGGCATTAGACAGTAATGGCAGCCTATCCGGCCTATCTTTACGTCTTAATCCCCATCATTAGGACTCGGTTCATCTCGTAAATAGGTTCTTCGAAGGGTTTAATTTGCAAGACGTGAATGTATGTAATTTCGAGAGTTCCTAGGAAGGACTTGAATCGCTTCGAAAGCTGTTATTAGACAAAATTGTGGTCGTAAGAAAAGCACTTTACCTACCTATGTAAAATAACAGTATGCACATGTACTTTTAGGTACCTGAATTAATACCTTCCCTTAAATTATAAATATTATGTTATGTCGTAAATTTACATACTAGTATATAAGTATAACAACTAGGTAGATGCTGTTCTAAAAATACTTACAGTTAATTAGACATATTATATTATACCGCACTACGTCTGAATTTGGGAACCTATACCTACCAAAATACCTTTGTTTTCGTCATACAAAAAATGGGGTTAATAGTTTTCGATTTCCTGAATTAGCTTGAAAATTTTTACGTACTCTTATGTAACATTATGGTTAGGTACTGCGTGTCTATCCCTTTAGAGATACCTTAGATTAGGTATAGTTAAGTTAAACGGGACGCTGGATGCGGGTGGCGCAGGAGCGGTCGGGTCATTGTGGCACTTTTTAGGGGAAGCCTAGCCTAAGTATATGTCGAGCAGTGCACGTCACTGATATGACGATGATGATGATGAACTTAAACGTCCCAGTGCCTGACACTGGCCCGATGCTCTGTTTCAGCTTGGGCAAAAATGCTTTCGAATGTCCGGATTCCCGTGAAATTTTGTGAGCAGGTTCGATAATTAAAAATTTAGTTTTTGAAAAAGTTTGTAGACCACTTTGCTTTAGTTGATAGTGACCCTGCCTATGAAGCCGGAGATCCCGGGTTCGAATCCCGTTCAAGGCATTTATTTGTGTGGTAAGCATGAACATTTGTTCCTGGGTCTTGGGTGTTTTCTATGTATTTAAGGATTTATTTATCTATATAAGTATATGTATATCCTCGTCAAGTACCCATAGTACAAGCTCTGCTTAGTTTGGTACTAGGTCGATTTGTGTAAGATTGTATTTTTTTTTATTTGATGCGTGTCAACTATTGGGAATTAAGGTGTCCAACATCAATATTTATACTTACCTTAATTTTGTATTAACTATCGGCCCATTGTGCCTACTTAATTCGTCAGTAGGTAAAGAATTCAAACCTCAGTGGACAAGTCTTCCGATGATGTGGTGCGACGCTTAAAGTTTTATAGAGAAGGTTTATAGCAGTAAAAGTGAAACGCAGCTGTAAAGCGACGATTGTCGCAGCCTGTTAATGGCGGCTTCATTTCCGACGTGTAAAACTGAAGTTCCGCTGCTGAATGGCCCAGTCTTATCGTGAAGTGGGTCAAGAGATAGTCTGCAATCATAACTTGACACATAAGTGTCGCCTATTTCAGAAAAAAAAAAATAAGTAACTAGTTACAGGTAAGTTACTTTCGAGACGTTTTTCATTTGTAGTCGTGACCTCTGTAGCCAGCCTCACACACACACACACACACATACGTGTGTCTGTGTACGTCAACGTGTACGTGTGTCCCTGTAAATATACAAATACTACTACAAATGCAAAAACGTCTGGAAAGGAATTTACCTGTACCTACTTATTTGTAGTCACGTAGTTGTATTGCCTGAAATCGTTTTCTTTTACCTATATTAGGCAGTAGGCACAACTGTCAACCACAGAAAGGTAAATTGCGGGCATATCAGACACATACTTAATTATAAAACGTTAAAATTACTGTTAATATTTGTACAAGCGGATCCTTCACTTAGCGGAATTATAATTTCCAACCGAAATGAAAAACTGTCCATCGCTCTTTCCAACTGAGCTACCGCGGGTTTTCTCGAGGCGACGAATCTTTCAATCACTTCACTCTTTTAAACTATAGTCTAAGGCTCTAAGGCTTAGTTAAAAAGAGTGAACTGATTGATAGATCCGTCGGGTGATCAATTTTTCATTTCGTTTGGAAGTTAAAATTACTTCTAATAATGTAAACTTTCAAAAAAATTACTCCTTGAATTCATATCTGTCACCAGTTACTCGGCATCGGTCGAGCACTGATGGAACATTAGTCTCAGCTCTGTTTTTGATTGCTAAACAAAATTGGGAAAGGACCACATTGTCGGACCATCGTTAAGGCTTTTAATTTGTCTACAATTTACCCATATAAATTGTATCACAGTTATAATTTCTTTCCTTACCCAATAATAATAATCGTATGGAATTTATTTTTCAAACCGTGAGATCTTCGAGAAGACAGTACGGTGGCCAGTTTTGTTGCACTTTTATCACCATGCACCCAGGGGTCAAGTGTAAGGTAACGGTGGGTACTCATTACGGACGTGGTGTAACTATGACCCCCCTGTCAATGTGTGGGCAACTTGACTGTTAGAAGTTGTCAAACCGCCCGAAGGCCTCTAACTTGGCTTAACGACTGCTGTCATAGATAACAGCCGGGATCAACGGCTTAAGGTGCCTTCCAAGGCACGGCAGCGCTCAGTTAGTAACCACTCAATGCGGTCACCCATCCAAGAACTGACCTGGGCCCACGTTGCTTAACCTCGTATACCGCACGATGTACCCAATTGCCTACGCAGGTAACTGGAGCTTTCCATTGTGAATTAGGTTTCACACGAGAATCACATTTAACGCTTTGAACTTTATCTTCATGAACGGCAGTGACACATACACACCAACTCATTTTCCATAAGAGATACAATATGAACCTTAGTGTAATGCACAATGGTGATTTTGACAACACGTATGTACGACATAACACCTACACTTATAGTTTTAACGCAGTAGACACGACAACATGAAACATCCTTTGGTGCAGATCTTGGTGTTCAAAGGGTTAAATATATTTGGTCATCTATGTAGGTAGGTATAGGTGTATAATTCATCTAAGACTTCAATGCGCCTTTGAATTCAATTAATATGTGACAATGCCTTTGGTTAGCAGCTAATTGACCCATTAATAACGATATGCGTCAGTATTAAACTTTAGTGCTTGTTTAAAAATAATTAAGCTCTGTTCATATTCTATCCATTAAGCCTGGAAAGCTGGAACTTAAACTCAGCCTTATTGTACACAGAGGGCATAAACTGTTCACCATAACTAGCTTAGAGGCCGAATGCTGATATATTTATGAAACCGTAAAATTGTATCTGAATAGAATGAAAGTGAATTCATAGAAACCAAGTTTTGTCATTTGCTATAAAGGTAATTTGCATAATTTATTGTTCAATCACGAGTGACCCTTATTTCCAAATGTGCCTCATTGATTGTGAATGGACTGCTTTGTTGGCTAAGCAATAAACATCTAAAGGGTTTCTATAATTTACTGTGGTATTTTGGCCACGGGCAGATAATTAGATTATTTATGTGCCGATAAGTTTTGAAGAGACTTTACGGAAATGGTTAACATATCTGAAAGATCTATTTTAAATCATTACTTACAATGAGCTAGATACGATCTCAACAAGCCTAAACTGTGTTATTTTGTGGGATGTTAATAAAATAAAATATAAATAAATATTAGGAGACATTTTTTACACAAATCGAACTAGTCCCACAGCTCACAGCAAGCTCAATAAAGCTTGTGTTATGGGTACAAGACGACGATATATTTGATAGATAAATTTATATATAAGTACTTAAATAGATAGAAAAAATCCAAGTCTCAGGTACAAATGTTTCTGATGCTTACCACAGAAACAAATGCCCTTACCAGGAGTCGAACCCGGGACCTCCCGGGTTCGAATCCCGGTCAAGGCATTTATTTGTGTGGTAAGCATGAACATCAGGCCGACAAACCAATGAAAAATAAATGATGATATAATTTCAAACAAATCTTTGCTTGATTGCGTCAAGATCGAGACTTGATTTTAAATTCAAACTCGAACTCAAAATTATTTATGTGCAAATATAGGTATATAGTGATGGTCTTTATTATTAATATTTTACCGATAGGCGTGCAAAAACATTTATTCATAGGTACATATTTCGGACAGAATAAAATATTAAAAAGTATCATATTTAAAAGTTTTTGTTTTATAAAACCACCCAAACCAACATATCTAAGGGTAAGGTATATGTAGATATGTAAAAATTGTTTAATAATTTTGTAAGACCAAGATTTACGGCGGAGCTCTCGAAATATCTTCCCGCTACATAACCATTATTCATTATTTTTAAAGTCACCTGAAAGATTGATGCCTTCAGGAGCGCCTCCTAAAATACCAGACGAGAGACGCGGGGGCGGCAAGGTGAAGGTACCATATGCTTCTGATTAACCACGTAACCGCTTGCGAGGGAGAAATATGAAATCAGGCAAATATGTTCCCTGCGGAGATCGAAATAGGGAAATTTGAAGTTTTGAACAGTATTCGATGTTTGTCCACCTTGGAGGTGACACCCGAACTGTCGATACATTTCACAATTGTCGTAAAGTCCTGGAGACGGAAGGGGAGCGCAGTAAAATTATCATTTTATGCCGTTCGACGACTGAAATGACACGGGAATGCTGTAAAACTGATTTATTGGATACATCCCGAGAGTCACATGGTGAATTTTTGATGAGATCTTTGTTTTGAAATAACGAGGGCAATTTTATCTATTTTAGTCCGTGCCTATTTAAATGATAAGAAAAATCTCCCCCATCTACCTACAAGTAAAATTACAGAGGGGAAAGATTTGTATTTCAAACTTATGGAAGTATATATTCATCTATCTAATATCTGTAACGCCTATAGTATTTTGTGCATGTTTATTAATAAGGAAAACAGTCCAAACAAGTGGCAAATATATTTATGTACTTAGAGAATGTGTACCTAAACCACTATTGGAGTCTCCACCCAATATTGTTAACCGACTCACATATAGACATCCCGCAGGGTTGTCAATTCGATCACACAGCCACCGGTAAGTTTATAGCCCATATTTCCTGATTAGGCCCACTTCGCCAACCTCCGCTATAATAAACGCCTAATACAAGACTGTTTACCCACTTACCGAACAGATATATTTTACCTACCCTACTTAGGGTAGGTATTATGCTTATATAGGTACTGTCTTCTTGTTAGGTTTTATATTTACCTTCCTTTAAACTGAATGCCAATTCAAATTAGATTTTGCGGGTTTGCCAAAGATCCCTGATGAGACTCGTATGACCCAGACATGTCCTATAACTACGGCCAAGACCACCAGGGGATGGGCAGCAGCATCCCTGGAGTGCGGTGGAGATCTATACTGTGATCACCAACCCACATGCCAAGCGTGGCGATTATGGCATTTACCCCCATGAAATAGGGGGAGCCCTATGTCTAGCAGTGGACGTCCTACGGCTGATGTGGTGGTGGTGTAAAGTTATTTTAACTTGAAACAAAACAAACTTTTAATTTGTATTACTCTTCAATTCGCGTCTTACACGCCTAACCCTGAATTATTTGTTTATCGACCCAGCGAGCAAAGTGTCTCCGTTTCAGCTTGGCTAAAAATACTTTCATATGTCCGGATTTCCAACTGTTCCTCTACAGGTTTCAACCGAATCTCGTTAAATTTTGATGTGAGGAGGTTCAATAAAGGGAAATTTTAAAATTTGAAACGAAAACTTCGCTTTCAGAGCCACTTAGTAGATATGTATTCATATATTTTACTAGCGACAGCTATCCAACAGCTTTCATGGTATTATAACATACTGCATAGAAAACTACCAAGTAAAGGCTCAAAATGCATTAAGCCGCAATAAATTAGTTTTACTGTAAACAATCTAGTGCCAGACTTGGCACCTTTTCCGATAATCTACGGAGCTTGGCACCTAAATAGGTGCCAATATCAATTCTTTTGTGGCTGAAGACGACAACTACGCATCGCATATTCTTAATATTGAACTTGGCTCCCATTTCCGCATTTTTCTTTTTGATGGGATATCATTACTTTTTGTCAAACATTACAAAGTGGTGCTTTTCAACTATACAAAATACCCAAATCGCTATTGGTGCACCTAAAATATTTGAAGAGTTCCGTCGAATTCTCCAGGACTGATCCGATTCTAACCTGATGACAATGAGACCACCCCGGAAGTATATCGTTTCAAACAAAAAAAAAACCAAATCAGTTATTAAATGACGGAGTTCTGAGGTAACCAGCATAAATAATAATAATAAAAAAACACCTTTTTCTGTGTTTTTTATGTGTACACACACAATTACCAAGCTGGATGCCAAATTTCACCTTTCTAAGTCACCTGGAAGTGGGTAGGTTTTTGATTACTAGTCAGTCAGTCAGAGAGTCAGTGGTAAAAATACCGTTTTTTGGACTTTAATATCTCAATAACTATTTCATCTATATTTATGAAATTTGGTTTCCTAGTTGTTCTAAAGGATCTTAATACATATACCAATATTTTTTTACATTAAATAGATTTGGAGTTATTGAGGGGTCAAAAGTGGCTCCAAACGGTTCGTGTAACACAGGGCTGCTGTCCGCCAGTTCCTGGGGTGAACTTGGCTGGACACGCTGCCGCGTGTCTAGATTACTTAGAAAGTAAAATATTACTTTTTAGTGTTCCGTACCAAAATTGGTCCAACGTAACACTTATTTTACTTTACGAATCGCACTTATATAAAATATTAACTGTAGTTTCCAAGCACAAATATCATCATCAGGTCAATCTGCCACGATTGTAGCCGCTAATAATCACATCTTAACCAGTTATTAAACACGATCAAATTGCAGCGAGATAAATGCTACAAAAGAGCAATTGTCGCGAACCTCTCGCGAAAAACGCATTAAACAAACAGTGCAGTAAAAATAAATCTAACTGCCTATAAAAACTGCCATAACTATCACTTAAACGCCATTGTGACTGCGACCGTCTTTTATCTCGAACTACCGACGAAATGTGCAACTTTGTGCCCCGTAAGAAGTAAGCATTCAAATGCTGACTAACTGCTTCTAATTGTTTAGTTTTATTATACCTACTAATATGACGCATTGTTATTTCATAATGATGGTAAATACAGGTACGAGTATAAGGTATAGTGAAAATACTTTTTACTTACTCCAGTATTATTATATCTGTCAATTAAATGACTGACAGCAGTATTAAAATAATAAAAATAAGTGGCTCCGTAAGCTGGAGTTCTCGCGATTTTTTTTGTTCAAATCTCAAAATTTCCAAAAGTTTAATAGACAAAAAATTCTACATAATTAACGAACCTGCTCACAAAATTTCACCAGAATCGGTTTAGAAATGCGAACGAAAGAAAGAGTCAAAGCTGAAGCGGAGTCCTTCGTTTCGCTCGGGCAATAAAACGGGGAAGCTTTGCTCATTTTATTTTTTCTCGTTTACTTATGTATAGTATATAAAGTCGTCGTGTTAGTAGTCTCTTTTGCACGTATGTAGGTAGCTAAATTTTTGTTTGGCTGTATAATTGAATGGTAGAGAATGCCTCGAGGCATTGAGGCCGCTATTTAAAAATTAATTTCAATGTGCAAAAAAGTTGAAATAATGAATTGAATAAATATTTTCCATGCCAACTAAGGTAGGTATCTATAATTTAATTTTTTTGCGTCACCGTTAAACCGGCTTAAATATTTTAATTCATTATCAATTTATCACCTTATTCATTACCGATGAGTGCAATCAACATAACTAGTTGTGACATTTATTGGTAGATAAAATATTTTTGCTGCTACCTATTGAATTAAATCTGAATTATTTTTATTTTATCATCACGAAGGTTGCTGGCACTTTGGGTTGTCGTTTAATACTACTGGGGTATTTTTAACAGTGCACACAAGCGAGAAAAGATAACAGTAGGTAGAGGTAGATAACTATTAGATATCTGCGATTAAAATAGTTATCCACATACCTACACTGGGAGTTTAGTATCGACTTACTCTCCTTGAAATGAATTTTAAATCTAAATACCCGTATTGTACAAGTATGCAAATGGCCAGCAATGCAGCAGTAATGTACTGTACAGATTATTGCGGCCATCTCACAACGTACCGACCTACCTAGCTAATTATGTTATTACACTCCTTGTATATATAGGGTGTTTTTATTGATCTCCGTATAGGTACGAGTATAATATACTACTTTACCAAGTAAATATACCAGCATAATACAACCACAAATAAATACCACTTCCATATCACATACTTTTATGTATATTTAGCTACTACATCAAGCTTAAGACACAAAAAAATAACATTATGAAACCGGGATATAAAGAATACTTCAGTGAAAGCTTTAAAACAAAAACAAACAAAAATAAGTTAACCCCCGGATACTTATGCGCAACAAAATCCCAGAGATCATTATTTCGCCCGCTACGGGCCAGATAGTGTTTAGTTTATCGCGGCACGCCGACCTAACACGATAATAATAAAGACACTTTATTAGCCCTCTCACCACGACGCGTTATCGACTTCAATTAAATACCATTTTTATTAGTAATCCTCGGAAACGCCCCGTGGTCAACGTTTTTTTGTTCACGTCTTATATGCGTTAACCTTTACCCGCAGGGCCGATGTCATAACTTCAACCATAGCAAGCATCCTTATTGAAATAAAGTTTACTTTACCAGTTTTATGTATCCACCATCGTTGTGAACAACTATCCATGAACCTGAAAAAAGAAACATTGGGTTAGGGTAGTCGAAAGCTAAAGCATAATGTATAAAGTGGGTACCTACAATGATTGTTACGACATGAAAGCGTAAAAATATTTTCTCGAAATAAATCAACCACCCAAAAAACTGTTGATGGTTTTATATATTTAAACGCTAAGAAAGCATCATGAACCATAAAACGGAATGTGCGCGAATACGCGGCCTTCCCACAATGAATACGAAAAAACACGAAGCCAAACGGAGATCGCTTTTCTTCAATGGTTACTTTATATGCAAATTCCTTGCAATAAAAGTGGAACCCTTCTCTCCTAGCTTTATATAGAGAGCGCAAGACTTGAATCCGTTTTATGTGTTAGCGAATCGATGCTGTTTTATAGGCATCGAGTATCGATTCTGAACTCGCCGTAGAATTCGGAAGTTAACTCGGCTATTTCGATAAATAGATTCCTCCGTATTCGATCGCTATCAAATTTGATTGCTCGAGATAAGTAAACCTCGTATTAAGAATAACGTTTACTACCTACTCGCTTGAAACGAATGTACTCGTAAGTTACGTAAATGGTACGTTGCCACGACATGTCGGGAGCGAACGTGCCTGTTACCGCTACGAGTACGAGGTAGGTAAAAAGATAAGCACCATACGTACCAACTCGTATCTTATTCGCCCGGCTTACATTAAAATCAACGCGTTTTCTAAGTTTTTTATTTATTCCGATAATAGGTACCTTACCTATTTCCATTTCCATATGGAAAGTAGATGTTATTTGATATCGGGCCCAGGAATACATGCATCTATAATACCTACTCATTCTCATCATGCAACGAGCTATATGTTCAGGAAAAGGCCAAGAGGCAGACTCACCGGCATATTCTGTTGAAGAAAACGTAAACAAAATTATACTTGACATTGCACTAAATTAGGTTGGTACCTACCTAATTTAAATTTATCACCGGACTAAGTTTAGCTTTCCTAAGCCAGTTGTTTTTTTCTAAGAGTAATTTACTAGGTATATTATTACCTATATAGGTAACAAATGTATGCATCTTTTTATACAAGTGAAGGGTATTTCCTCTTCATCTTGAAAACTTCTTACTATCCATTCGTATACTTAGGTCAATAAAATGCAGAATTTACACAAAATAAAATAGCGCTGATTATTTTGCAGAAGAGAAATATCGACTGAATTTATATAATATGTATTTAACAGTCGAATTATACTGATTGCGCTATCTATATTTTATTTGTGTACAAAATTAAACATGACTTAGTTACATGAAGTATGAGTTACATAAAGTAACTAGTGTAAAACTGTTGGGAAAATTCCAGTTTTTCATTCCTAACAGTAAAGGCAACGGTGCGCGTTTCCCTTTTCCGAATAGGGCGCCAGCGCCACGTACGCCCGACAAGGATCTTATATTTCCATAAAACGTTCATTTTACGACCGCACCTGCACCCCCGCCGACCTCCACCTCCTCAAATGACCAGAGATTTTTAAATAAATGTCTACAAACAAACATAAATGATAACGAATATATTTTATCTGGAATAATGCGGTGTAAAAAGGTATGATTTTTTTACGAAACGTAGTAGCATTATGAGAAGGCAGAAAAGAGACAATTAATGTCAGATTGTGTGGCACCGGCTCACTTGTAATTAGATGTCCACGTTCCTTCTCATAGAAAAGATAATAGGCATTTCCGCAGGTTCAATAATTTCGTAGACGGAGGTAGCGAAGAGCACATACCTGTATCTTGAAAGATCACAGGCCTATACTAGGCCTAACTACTTATTCTACACTATTTAAGTAGAAAAGAAAACCTGGGCTGACTAACGGACTGAACTGTAGAAGTAGGCATTCTAGTAATATCTAATACATCTACATTCCCATAAAATCCCGTGCGAAGTAATTACCATCACGGGTAAAGCTAACACCTTTCAGTCCTATAATAAATTCAATTACGGCAACCCATCTTCATCAGCTCAAACGCCAGTAATAACAAACCATAAAGGCTTTGAAACGTGTTCGACAAATGATAGCACTAGCATCATTATAAAGAGTTAACCCGTGGAATCGTTCCCTATGATCTACTTTACGACTGAAACTTTAATAAAATTCTTTAATAACATTCCGGCGTCGTGTTCCATATTTCCCAATGCGATTAACGTAGTTGTACATCCACCTACGTATCATAAACGTAAAATATGTAACTATCCAATTACTACTCGTAATGTATCTGTGTTCACAATATTATAATTTTAGGGACGCGAAGCGATTCGATCTTTAAATTATGACACATAACACTCGACCGCCGTCTTATATTTTTTCTCTCAGTAAGCCCCGACTAGCCCGTGTTGGCTTCTCAATAAACTTCATAACAAACTGCCACATGTAGCCGTATCTTGTGTATATTATGAGCTTTTTCGTTTAAGCCGAACTACATTCGAACGTTTCAAGACGGGTTTGAATAAATTACGTGCAATCAAATACCGCTGCTTAGCTGTGAGTACATAAAGTTAATAATCTTCCACCGTACCGTAATAACATGATGAAAAATGTGGAGACGCTATGGAGGTATCATTTAACTGTACCTACTATATAGGTAATTACGTGTCATTGGCACGGAGTCGGCATCAACTTGGAGCCACTTCAGTTAATAGGAATCGAACGTACTCTGTATAAGTACATGTGTATAGTAGGACATGTATTTTTATAGCTTTTACAATACGTTTTGTTAGTTTAGCTCTTGTTTTTATCGCCATAGGATTGAAAATGAAAAATGGAAATGAATGCTTTGAAAAACCTACAAGCTCATCAGCACACCCACTCGGTCGGCCCTCAACGCGCCAATAAACTTCGGCTGGATGTTCGCTCTCATTACTACAAAGTTGCCCGGAACGTCTAAATTACCTATTGACCGGCTGTCCAGCTGAGTTATTGTGGCATAAATTAACTGCAAGATACGCCCTCCGCGATTATTGTACTACGGAACTTTGACTGGTTTAAATTAAATTGGTTCAAAGTAGAATAAAAAATCCAATCGTGAGTACCTAGTTACTTACCTAGTTATTTTTCCTGGTTAAACAAGCGAAGCGTCCCGTTTCAACTATGGATAAAAATGCTATCGTTTCTCCGAATTTTCGCCTGTTATTCGCTACAGATCGTATATCTCAACCGATTCTCGTGAAGTTTTGTGAGCAGGTTTGATATAGTTTTAATACTTATGTTTTTTGTCAAGTCAGTTTCCATATTGGTACTATGTAGGTACTTATAATTCCACATAATTAACAACTCGCGCAGTCTATATATAGATCACAAAGCCACGAGTGGTAGTTACTTACAGACAAGAGTACCTAATGAAAATAGAGGCCTAATATTCAATACTATTTACGAAAACTCGCTTTGCCAGAAATTTTCCACTTCTCCACGGATCGGCACGTTCTCTGCTAAGTCCGCATTTCTTTTGTGCAAGCCCCGAATTGCCAACATAAAACTCTGCGGACCGGTCTACGTGATGTCCTCAGTTTTTTACTGCTGCCTATATATATTGCATAGTATATTCTTATCAGCAGCTCTACGAGGGAACTAGGTCCCCTTACAGAAAATTAATCATAAAATCCATTCGGTACAAAGCGGAATGTAAGTGTATAGGTGTATATAAAAGCAAGGCGGGAAACACGAGCGAAGTTTTCGACTTGCGTAATTAATGTTGCAAGGAAGATTTCGTTGGTAAAAGTTTTTTCATCACGTCGGCGGAGCCCCGTAATGAGGGCCCCCGCGGCGGGCTCATAAAACCACCTACAACTTAATAAATAAAACTGGAATTCGTGAAGATTTATCACGAGGCCTATATTGCGATTCGTGACTCGGGCCCGAGGCGAGTTTTTGCTACATGGTCGAAAAACAGGATAAGAACAGTGGCAGTAAAAAATAGAGATATATCATCTATTGCGGTCCGCCTCTCATATTTACAGAAGGTTATTGTGTGAAATATTTTGACACTTCCCAGTACGGGCCATGTTTGGAGCTCATTCGTGGAACTGTTCCACTCTGAAGGGCTTACGTTACAGATGAGAACCGTGAGACTTCGTTAGATCACGTTACAATAGAATCGACTTCAAGTCTCGATTCCTGAAGCACCTATTTCTTTAGGTAGGTATGTGATGCATAACTGTGCCTAAATAGTACCTTACTGCGGTCCCTTAGCTTGCGTATGGGTATACAGATTAGAACGAGTACCTATTATAGTTCAAATAATGTAGGTATGTAAAATCTACAGCCTGCCGCAAAAGCGCAATTAAAAAAGTACCTATAGGTACGTGACGTTACCGTTACTTTTGACCGCGGCTATTTGGCTACGGGATTTACGACGAATTTTATAAAATGTGATTAAGGAATAATAAATCTAATCTTTTTTAGTTAAAATTATTGTCCTACAAGAACATAACAAACCCAGCACAAATAAATAATTCTAAAGGAAGATAGTATCAGAAATTGACTAAACATTCTAGCCACGTTTCGGCGCAGGTGATACCAAGCCAAGATAAACGGCGCTGTAATGCCACTCCGCGAATTGAATTCCAAAACAGGATCGATACCAGGGGGGGCGGCAACCTTCACGTCTAAACTATGTATACACTTTATGCTCCTTATTCCATTGTAATAATGCAAAAATTGTATGTATACCTACATATCTTTGACGTCGACTATAGGCACAACGCCTAGTCACAAAATGTGGTATTCACCAATGGTATTTAATTTATACTTATATTAGCACAACGTTACAACCTAAGGCAGTTAGCTGGGTTGCTTATGAATGTTTTAGGATCATTAGATGCAAACATATTATAGCTACTGTGGAACTACATTCCTCGAAGTACCTATTAGTCTGTGTTAGATTACGTGTTTTCGTGACACTTATTAGGTACTAATAAATTATTAGTAATTATATAGGTACTACCTACTGTAGTTGAATAGGACTTGGTAATAGTCAATGTGCAGCGATATTGTATAAATATTTGATCTAAGTACTAGATGAGCTGGCATGCCATATTCATATCATTTAGTCACGATGTGATAAAAACAAGAATACCTGGTACTTACTTATTTATTAATTGCAACTTACAATTTTGCAAAAGAATAAGATTTAAATTCCAGTTCAGGTTGATCCAACCTGTCTTTATGAGAAAATTATAACACTGAACAAGAACATACATACCTACATAAATAAGCTGATTTATATTAAATATAAAAAATCACCTTCAATTTACTTGGTAGGTAATTAATAGTTGATCTTAATAGTAATGTAATATCATATCACTGTCCATGAAAAACTCTTTACTGAGGAGTTCAGGTGGCCACTTCCGATCTTATTCTCTTCACTTCATCAGGACGTGGTTCTTTATGAAAGCAAAATGCACGTGTTACTTTAATAAATACTCAAAAACTAATAATTATGGGTATGCCTATAAAAATTGAGCGCTTCCCTCGATTTCTCCAGGATCCCGGTCTCAGATCCTGACTTGATGACAATGGAAACAACTAGAAAAATGCCCTTCACAAAAAATTGTCGAAATCGGTCTGATTAGTCTCTGAGTAATCGATGAATATACATAAAACTTCCGGCGAATTGAGAACCTCCTCCTTTTTTGAAGTCCGAAGGTAGATAATTTGAAGGATGGCTGATGCAAGACATGCATAATTTAGGTGTTGCACCTAACTGTGTACCTATATTTAATTAGTTAGTATATACCTACTGGTTTAAGAAATATATCTTCGGCGTGTAATAAAAGAAAGAATCCCCTGGCTCCGCAAAGCCAGCGGCAATGAAAGTAACTAGGCCGGCGTATATCTTAACGAAACTTGGTGTTTTCGTCCAATTTTAATTTTGTTTTAGAGCCGAGCTCGGCCTGGCTTACTCCGCGCTATTATTTGCCCCGTTTTATCTCCAATGTAATCTTGTTAAGAGGCTTTGTGTAGCTAGGGCTGCTGTAACAGAACAGATGGGATTTGGGCTCATAATAAAATGAAAATATTTTGTAGGTCAAGTGAAATTTATTCTTATGTCAATGTTAGAAAGATTTCGCGTTTTGTCGTTGATGTTAATAATTAATAAATGAAATAAATGAACTTTATTCTTCAGGTAGGCCGCCAATGGCAAGTTTACAAAGTAACGTAATATTATCGACCGAGTGAAACGAAGGTCTCCGCTTCAGCTTCGACAAAAATGATTTCGTATATCCAGATATCGTTATGTCCGGATTTCCGGTTGTTCTCCTTTACAGGTCGCGCATTTCTCAAGCGATTCTCGTGAAATTTTGTGAACAGGTTCGATCTTTTTTTTTCAATCAGTTTTAGCTTTTTTTTTGTTTAACTTGAAAAATATATGTTATACCAAAAAAAATCGCGAGGTCTACAACTCACAGAGCCACAAGTATAATTTTTTGTCATGGTTTGTCTGCTTCTGGTCAAAACAAGTCCTACTAAGACTAACAACGCAAGGTTTATATAGATAATGGCGCATCGCATCAGGTAACCGGAAAAACGTATGAGCTTTCTCGAAACTTGATTCCTAACAACTCTTAAAAGCCCAGTCCTGTTATAAGTTCGTTATTAAACAAAGACATCAGCTAAACATCAATTTAATATATATATTTTTTAAATAAATATTGGGGGACCATCTTACACAAATCGACCTAGTCCCAAACTAAGCAAAGCTTGTACTATAGGTACTAGACGACGATATACATACTTATATAGATAAATACATACTTAAATACATAGAGAACATCCAAGACCCAAGAACAAAATCCGTGCTAAATGCACAAATAATGCCCTGGCCGGGATTCGAACCCGGAACCTCTAGCTTCGGAGGCAGTGTCACTACCAACTAGGCTAAACAGGTCGTCAAATATAACCAAAAATAAAACCAGTAAAGTAGCAGCCCTGCCTGTGCGCATCAACTCACGCCCCTGGCAATAAGGCTGTGTGATCCCCGGTTTCGGCGCTTAAACTAAGCCGAGTATTACGGAGGAATTCTTAGCGAAATTAGTGTGTTGGCACCTTAAGTAGGTGTACAAGAATAGTAAATTTAAACATGCAGCTGTACATGAAACATGTTTGTCTTATCTCTCTGTATATACTCGTACAACAGAAAACAATACCCTTCAAAACAGATCAAGAAATAGTAGATTGTATTACAAGGGAGCAAAATGCAATATTTCATCGAGGGTTAGCGCGTTATATCCCGAACGATACGAAGGATTCCAGAATAGAATCCCGAGCGTAGCGAGCACTACCTCGCTACGCTCGGGATTCTACAACTCACAGAGCCACAAGTATAATTTTTTGTCATGGTTTGTCTGCTTCTGGTCAAAACAAGTCCTACTAAGACTAACAACGCAAGGTTTATATAGATAATGGCGCATCGCATCAGGTAACCGGAAAAACGTATGAGCTTTCTCGAAACTTGATTCCTAACAACTCTTAAAAGCCCAGTCCTGTTATAAGTTCGTTATTAAACAAAGACATCAGCTAAACATCAATTTAATATATATATTTTTTAAATAAATATTGGGGGACCATCTTACACAAATCGACCTAGTCCCAAACTAAGCAAAGCTTGTACTATAGGTACTAGACGACGATATACATACTTATATAGATAAATACATACTTAAATACATAGAGAACATCCAAGACCCAAGAACAAAATCCGTGCTAAATGCACAAATAATGCCCTGGCCGGGATTCGAACCCGGAACCTCTAGCTTCGGAGGCAGTGTCACTACCAACTAGGCTAAACAGGTCGTCAAATATAACCAAAAATAAAACCAGTAAAGTAGCAGCCCTGCCTGTGCGCATCAACTCACGCCCCTGGCAATAAGGCTGTGTGATCCCCGGTTTCGGCGCTTAAACTAAGCCGAGTATTACGGAGGAATTCTTAGCGAAATTAGTGTGTTGGCACCTTAAGTAGGTGTACAAGAATAGTAAATTTAAACATGCAGCTGTACATGAAACATGTTTGTCTTATCTCTCTGTATATACTCGTACAACAGAAAACAATACCCTTCAAAACAGATCAAGAAATAGTAGATTGTATTACAAGGGAGCAAAATGCAATATTTCATCGAGGGTTAGCGCGTTATATCCCGAACGATACGAAGGATTCCAGAATAGAATCCCGAGCGTAGCGAGGTAGTGGGGGATTAATTTTGCTACTGTGTAATACACTCTTCTTTTCACTTCTCCTAAAGAAAAAATATTCAATCAATAAGTAAATAAAATATCACACATTGCCAAATTAAAATATAGATACATATATACCTACTCATACGAGTATGTATGTGTTAAGTAAATATATGGTGTGGTGTAATACCTATAAGTATAGATACTCGTATAGATATTACACATATTAGAAAGGATAAGTTGTCTTTGTAGAATATGTCTCTTTCTTTTGTGGTATTGTATTATTCCTGGTGGCGAGTAAGGTCGCCAGAACTCCCAAGGATACGTTGTGGTGACTGTGAGAGACCTGCATCTCTTAGTTGTCACCATAACGAATCCTCAAGTCAATAAAGGATCGGCTTCGCACTTGTGATTTTTCTGGAGACGCAAATCTCCATAGTGTACGGTATCTGCTTTTTTTGCCACCATCGTAGTATAAATTTATTAAAAGAAAATGTCTTTTCTAGCCCGTTTGGAGAGAGCAAAACTCGTGTTTGCTCCCAAGAGATCAAAATAGTATTTTGCTCCCTGTCAGCAGGGCAGAAATGAAAGAATTTAAAAAAAAAAACTAATGATGCAAAATTTACTTTTGCTCCCTCTGAATGGGCTAGAAAAGACTTTTTTTCGCTTCTAAGGCCTTAGATCGTCGTGGATACGGGGATATTTTAAAGTACTGAAAGTACATTGTACGAATCTTTGCTGTGTGACTTTTCTCTTTTTATTCGAAAACATTTTCCTCGAAGCTTGTGGCTTAAGTTAAGGGTACCTGCGTTCGAAAAAAAAAGAAAAATTATCTAGCTGAACATCATCGACTTAAGATATAGTACATCAATGCTGAACATACTCAAAAAACATGATGACGTATTGGAAACCTCCTTCCTTCTATTGAAGACTGTTAAAAAATCACATCTTTGTCTATGAAACTTCAAGTGTTCTGTCAACGGAGTTAATGTACTGTAATCATTGTCATATCATGTTCTTATTATATAAAATAATTCCTTTGTGCTACTAGGCAGGAATGCCTTTGAGATTTTGGACGGAAATCGAGGAATGCTGTTTTTGTATTCCCAGTTTAAAGTCTGCTTCTGCCATTATTGCCGTGCTTGCTATTGTAAGAATTTATTCCAAAACAATAATTGTTCACTAACTTAAAAACTATACAGAAACCCGTGGTATTAAAATTCTACTATCTGTCTCTTAGTTCCTATGTGGCGTTGGGTTCCTAGTAACTAATGAGTAATTTCCAGAGGATGCGCTATGTTGAGTGAGGGACCTGCATTTGTCAACACGTCGGATCCTCCTGCATATCGTGTGTAGTGTGGTGTGACTATTCTGGAGTACCACGATACGACCTTACCACGGATGTCGTACCTACATTTTTGTGTTCCAGTATCGTGGTTTAAATTTAAAATATAGGTATAATTTATATAATTACGTATTTCAAACTGTTTCTCAAGTCCTAAAATGTATTTGGTTGCAGGTTACGAACCCAATCTTGTCATGGTTAATGCTGCGGCACACTTACGCGCTCCGCGTGTCGTGTCACCTCTCCACGGCCAACCGTATGGACATCGTGGACGTCAACATCAATAACGTTGTATGTACAAATTGTCTATAACTTTTCGACTCAATTTTTTGAGCGTTATGACTCAAAAATGATAGACCAGTTGGCTGATCGTATATGTAGTTGAAATATACGAGTAATTGATGTTTTGAAGCTTTCTATACAAAAAGTATCAGTGGCGAAACTTCCGTAGGCCACGATTTTCACCGATTTACCTGATATAAGACCGGCAAGAGATTTACTCTTAAATTAATGATGACCTTGCATAAGAAAATTAAGCCTCTTGTCTTGATGCCTGCGAAGACAAATTAAGCAAAACTACGTCCGGATTTCACTTGATCTAATGCAACGCCACTGATAAGTGCCTACTTTAGTTTCTATTCTTATTTTGTACGCAACTATTTCTGAGTCAAGTCGCTCTTGTTAAATAGTTACTGTTGATTGCACTTAAGAATCAAAAATCTCACAAATAAAGGAATCTCTTTTTGACCCCTGACGAAACGCAAAAGAGGGGTGATGTCTAATGTGTATGTCTGTGTATCCGTGTGTCTGTCCGTGGCATCGTGGGTCCGTAACGGATAAACCGATTTGATAGTGTGATATTCTTTAGGTTTCGTAGTGATATTCCTTAGATATGTTTAATCAATGGGTTTAGCTGTTTTAGAGGTATTGAGCTTTTCTACTTAAGGTTCGAATCACCTAATCTGTTGGATTACAATGACACGGAACTAAATATACAATGGTGATGTGATTTTTTTCTTGTTTTCCAGATAAGCTTTGGATTCGGCATAAACGCTGACCTGGGGAGCTCTTGCCTAACTCACGACTCTAAGGGTGTCAAAGACGCCCGTGAATCATTATCCAGTAAAATTGTGAAGGGACTGGGATGGCTTGTACTAATTACTGACTTTGTATTCTTGGTTACAAGTATGACATTCCTTATGAAGATATATCGGGTAGGTGAAGTTTGGTTATTTTGAGGTTATAATAAACCTCGTACCCCCGTGGTATGCCGTACTCTCCTATAACAGGTGTATTAAGTAAGAGTATCTTATATTCAACAAATTTATTACAATCACCGATTTTTTGAGCAGCCATATGGGTAAGGCTACAGAAATTGACAGATGGCACTGAATACAGGGCGCAACATTTAGATCAGTCAGTATGGGAAAGTCTGAAACTTTAAAAACCATGTCAACGATTTTAGTAACAAGGAAAACTGCTATTCATATATTTAAAAAAAACTTGTTGACAGCTCGGGAATCGAACCCGGACGTTTTATATTGAAAAAATGTGTTGTATGGAAAAAAATGGTAGTCATCAAACACCTACTAAAATAAATTAAAGCATATTTAAACAATGCATTTTATTAATTTTATACATCATGGTTCATAGTAACATTTACTGCTAGAGACCTACAATCGATATCTAAATAGGAATTAGTGTTAGTTTTGTTTTTTCCTGTTGACAGCGCAAGTTAACTGAAACCCCCGTCAAAACAAGTAAAGTTATTAGTCACATTTTGGTTACAACGAGGAACTTAGGTACTGGTTCTTTATTCATGCAAATCACTGAAGTGCATTTTTCTTTCAGCATCCTTCACGGCGAACAGCTAACGCGTTTATAATCACCGGAATGATAGCGGTGCTGCTGTCTACTGTTTACGGAGTATTTTATGTCGTAGCGTGCGCTGTTGCGGGAAGAGGGATAGCCCTTTGTCAATTCGTTTTAGCGTTCTTTGACCTATCATGTAAGTTTCATTTAAATGTTCGAAATTCGGAAAAGAAATGATGGAACCATTTAAGAACATTAGGAAGCCAAGAAATCAGACAATACATATTTCTTAATAGGTACTTTGGTTGCTATTTATCAAACATGATGATTACTTCGACATTCGTTTTTGGCACATGAATATAACAAATAGATGATATTGATATCCAACATTCTATCCTCCTTCGGTGACGCGCCGTTGCTGCCGGAGTCTTCTAAGGTAGATGTTGCTGTCATACGCCTCCCCAAGGCATTGTGAGGGGACTAGTGAAATATTTCGTGCCTAAGCTAGATTGTTCCGATAACTCAGTGGCTAGAGCAATTGGCCGCGTATGCCAGATGTCGCGGGTTCGAACGTTCGAATCCTGTTCGGAGCACCACATTATTAAATTTTTCTTTGTATCTTGTAAATCGTACCAAATTATTAAAAACTTTTCAATAAAATATCGAATATTTGTCTTTCAGTGTGGATATATTTTATGTTATTAATACATACCTACATAAAGAAAGAATTACCAGCAAATTCTCAACGCCATGACCGCACGGGAAAAAATATCCAAATGTTTAAGTTCTCATGGACACAAGGCCGCAGGACCAGGGCCCCTGGTTCTCAGCGTACGTCTTCCCCCGAAGACCCCCGTACAGCTGCAGTGTCCCGGCGGCCTCGACGCTCAAATTTCCTCCATGACTGCTGCCAATGGATTATAAACTATTTCCTCCATGACTGCTGCCAATGGATCAAAAACTTCTTTCGGGTACAATCGAGTTCTATAAACCAGTCTTTTGAATTTTCAGTGTGGACCTACTTTCTAATGGTAGTTCATGCCTACAGCAGAAAAATACTGGAAGAAGCCACAGCATAACTTTTGAAATATAGCAGTTCTGAAACAATGAAAAGGATGTCAGTTTGCTCCAAATCCAATCACTACTCTTAGTTACCCAATCCAGCATGCGAAGTCAAGAGTCCTCATATAATTAATTTGGAATGCAGTTTGAATACTCAAGCGTGTCCTGCAAGGTGTAAACATTTTGCAATAGGTACGACATTGTCAAAAGCGTCATTTTTTATATCTAATTGTATTATTATTTTTATATTTTATAGGCATTTACATAATACATATAATATACCTATAATTTATTTTAAATGATAAATAAAAAATTTAGTAAATTACAAAATGTTGTTTTTTTAAACTAAACCTTACGCTAATGCTAGATCAAGTTCAACAATGGACAGAAGACAAAGGGGCCTCTGGAATGAACTACACCTGGACATGGAATATAATTTATCCTTTCGTCCTGGTTCCTATATACTCGTATAGTGTACAGTAAACCAATAGAATGGTGTATGCACCACTTTCGGACCTTAAAAATAATAGAGTCGAAATTCGCAGACCTGCACTTTCTTCGCTGGCTGTACAGTCAAGGAATTTAATTCCCTACCCGTTTCGCAAACTATCTATGAATTTCTATACAATTTCTAACCTTAACCCTTTGAACGCTTTCATATTTGAACGAAGTGATCACTCAGACGCCAAGGTATCAAAAATTGATGTAACTTTTAAACCAATAAAAACAAATAAAAACAATTCATAATAGCTTTTTTTCATGATCAAATGTACACCTTCACTCCGACCTTATTAGTGGCTGTCTGCGTGGTGGGCACGACGACACACGACCACTTTATAGTTTCTTGGCGTTCAAAGGGTTATGTGGGTCACAAAGTGGTCACAAATTAAATTCGTTGACTGTACCTAAAACCTAAACGAACCGTTCGCTAAACTGAAGTGGCAGTGGGCGGGGCACATTTCACGTACGAGTAGAACATATGGCCATTGGGGAGGAATGGATCTCGAGTGGCGACCACGTAACCGGTACCGGAAGGCGTAGCGTGGGTAGGCCCCCCACAAGATGGACCGATGACAGCAGGTATAGGTCGCGGGAGTCCACTGGATGCGGGTGGCGCGGTATCGGTCATTGAGGTACTCTTTAGGGGAGGCTTATGTCCAGCAGTGGATGTCATTCGGCTGATATGATGATCATGATAGTGACCTAAAACCATAGTCTGAACTACCACAAATAAAACGTAAAATAATAATATCTCTACCGAGATTTACCGAGATACGTCATATACCACAAAATAAAAAATAGAGATACCAGTGAAATACTCCACATAGATCGTAGCGCCGTTGTGTATTCAGTATGAACTAACCGCACGAACACTGCATCGCAAAAAGTAGTATTACTCGACAAGTTATACGGTATTGGCGTGCGAGGAATAGTTCACAGATGGTTTCAGTCTTACTTGAGTAACCGAAAACAATGCGTTGAAATCGAGTACACTGATAAATCTAAAGAAATCAGCATTGTTAGGTCGAATGTCCAGACTGTGTTGAACTCAATTCCACAGGGAAGCGTGATTGGGTGTGCCCTGTTTATTATTTATATAAATGACCTTCCAATGTCAATCAATGAATCGTGTGTTATGTTTGCGGATGACTTTTCCATATTGCTGCCTTATAAAAATAATACTAACCTCAATGAAAAACTGTATACCATTGTAAAGAATATAGTGAACTGGATGAATGATCATAGTTTAGAAATAAATTTTTCCAAAACGAAAATCATGAAATTTAGGCCTCATCAAAAACCGGATATAGACGTAAATTTCTCTTTCGATGGCACTAAGCTAGAATGTGTTCCTACGTTTCCACTTCTTGGCATAACAATCGACTCCCACATTAACTGGAAAGAACATGTACATAAAATTAAAACAAAACTTAGTCAGTTCATTTATGCGCTAAAGCAATTAAAAAAGACTACAAACTTACAGGCCGCTTTGTCAGCGTACTACGCCTTCGCTCACGCTTGGCTTTCCTATGGGATATTTTTATGGGGAAATAGTACTGATGCACCAGATTTACTTATCTTGCAGAAAAAATGCATCCGTGTACTAAAAAACATAAAAAATACTGTAAGCTGTAAACCTCACTTTAAAGACCTTTGGATTCTAACTGTACCTTGCATTTATATACTGGAAGCGTGTAAATTTATAAAAAATAACCCGGAATTCTATTCTAAGATCGGAGATGCTCAACGTCGTTATGAATCTCGGTTCAAAAACAATTTAATACAAACCACATCAAGAATAGCGATGCACCAAAAGGGACCCTATTCCATGTCAATAAGGATCTTTAATAAATTACCTAAAGATATAAAATATGAGCTTAAATAAAATAAATTTATTAAAAAATTAAAACAATTTCTTATAGATAAAGCATACTACACGATAAACGAATATTTACAAGATAAAAATAAATAGCTTTAAACAAAGAAGCATAATGAAAATATCTCTCTCTCTCTTCCACACCTTTTGAAATGTATACGAGTACTTACGTAAAACTATATTAGTATTGCTCAAAATATGGATATAACACGTAATTGTATAGGAAAAGCTTGTGTTGAGTTAATTAGTTGGTTAAATAATATTTATTTAAAATGTCGATGCATGGTAGATGAATATAATAAAGTAAGTATTTAATTGTAATAGGTAATCTACTATTGCAGTGCCCTTGCAGGGTTGTGTTGATACATTAAATTAGTGATAAGACCCCCTTTGTACACACAAAGCAATACTTGAATGATTAAATGAAATGAAATGATCTCTGTCACTTCAATATGCAAGTGCAATAGAGATAGCACCCAGTGACATCTGGTGCAAACAAGCTAAACAAACATTTCCATAGAAAAATTAGTACTTCGAGCTGAAAGGCCCCTGGTCATATACTAAAATGAATGAGAGCGACAGTTGAACTGCCTCGAACTATTTGATATGACATTGAGACAAATAAAAAATTACACGCCCAAATGACAGAGGAGGTTTATGGTTAGCCACCGGCCGTTTAAGGCAAGATCTCAATTTAGCTGCATAACAGCTTGTATGGCTCTCTTAGTGGAACGTGTATAGAATCTCTATAGAAATCCTTAACTCTGAGGTACGATATATATATTAGTCTATAACTAAACTTAGTTTTATATTCGCCCTCGTCTATGATCCATCCTACATTCTACACAAAGGCTGGGTTGCACCGACTTACGATCACAGACTGATCAACGTTAAATATGGCGCCGGCAGCTGTCATCCCATAGAAACTGGTCAAACTTTCAATACATTCAAATTTTAACGAACAGCTTACGATTACAGACGTTTTGGTGCAACCCAGCCTAAGTCTCACACAGTCTGAGATAAGATCTCAGTAAGTGACAGCGTCATAATATTTATAATGCAATAACTGCATAAAATACCATTACCTTATACCAATTCAAATGTGATTCAAAACAAAGGTATTTCAGAATAGAATTATGGGGATATTCAAATTCCTCCCAAAAACAACCTGTTGTTGCTGCATCAAGAACCTAAAGATTGCTTGTATCTTGATTAGTGTATATGGCTTGGTACGAGTTTTTCCCTCTTCACGGAACATTAGATCCCGTAGTTTTGAAGTAGGTAGACTGCACCAACTCTGGTCAGATGTTTCTCTATACTGATATGAACAGAAATTCAGCTTGATATTAGTTAAGGCCTAGACGGTTAATAAACAAAGATACCTAGTTTGTGGGTACTTTAAACTGCCCTTTCTGCTCTTTGCTGAACTCTTACAATTGTTTTCGAGTGCAGATGAAATGGTGAAGAGCAAGTAAGTGAAACCCAATGATTGTTTTAAGTGATCACTGCTTTTTAACATTATATTACTCAATTAGTATATAGGTACTATTTTAATAAACAATTCCCTGACCTAGACTTACAGAATATTTTGTTGCACGTAGGTTTCAGGGATGCACGGAATCGGAATGAGTGTCACGCCATCTTGTGATCTATACCTGACTAAAGCGGCAGATGAGGGAAGATTATCTCTAAACTATCTAAGGTGGTGTTTTTTCATAACGTCAATACTTTACATCACTTCTACTTTGGTGTATGTCGTGGGGATAATCGTGGTAAGTAAAAATGAATGAGAAGTTTTTAGGTATATTCAGCTGCAAAAGTAGTAGAAGCCGCCAAAATATTTGTCCTCCCGCGATATGAAAAACTCAGACGTTGACCTGTTAACTACTTTTCAGTTGAATGTACAATGTTTACTGTTTGGCCATGGACTAGTAACAGTATAAACTTGTTTTGCAGTGGATAAGAAGCGCGCTAGAAGTGCATATATTCGCAAACATTCTTTGGGCAGCCGTGGCACTGGGCCTCGCTATTTCAGAAATGGTGATGTTGCTCGACGCATTTCTGTCCGGTGGACGTGTCTGCTTTAATATTAGCGATATCGTGTCTCTTCTAATATACTTTTTGTGTAAGTGTAATATATACATATTATTAGAGTAAAAACAATTTTAAAATGAACGCCCTTCTCCCAGTAGACATTGTTTCAATGTGTGAGTTTATGTGTATTGCGCCAATCAATACGGTATTTCACTGATAGTCAAATCAGCAACTTTTTAACAAAACGTCAAAATCGCTCGGTTAATATGTAGTCTGTAGGGAAATGTGCCTATGATTTGTTTATTGGTACCCAAAGTAAAAAAGGAATATTTTTTAGTACTTAAATATTATGAAATACCCAGTTATGCTAATAGGTACTTACGTCAGATCAGAGCGTAAACATACTGTAGGGCGTTCAGTTAAATATTGGAGTGGTTTTACCCCGCCTACCAATATGAAAGTGTTAATAAGTGTTAAGCGCACGTGATTTTGATCTGTGAATATTTACTTTAGTAGCCTTGGCAGTAGATTAGATTAATATGTGTTTACCCGCTATTGCAGATGGGTATAATGTTTTTTATGTACGTATGTATTCTATGACCCACTATGTAGTTGGCCCACACAGCGTATATACCTATTATTTTTTCATGTTTAAATATACTCCAGTTGGGGTCTCTGTAGTATTCTACAGAGACCCTACAATAAAGCTTCCCTCTTAGGCTTTTATTTATACTACGACGGTGGCAAATAAACTTACGGCCTGCCTGAAGGTAAGCAGACACTGTCGCCTAATATGGACGCTTGCGACTCTAGAAGAATCGCCAGCGCATTGCCGACCCTTTATTAACTAAAAGAGCGGCTTGCTTCCTGACCTTTGACTAATCCAAGTCAATAATAATATAAACAAATATATGTTTTACTGCCATCTATATGATAATGTTCCTGCCAATCGATACTGTAGAGTTTATGTTGACTGACTTTTAATTAATTAATCTTACTTTATTAAATCCTCTTCCAGGTAATCTATACTTTGCTGTGGTCATAAGTTCGTACGTAGAACAACAACAATCCAAATATTGATTTGATTTTAAAAACGCGAAGTACCTAGTGATGTTAAAAATTAAAGGTTTGGGTAAGTACATCGCAGATAATACGTATTTAAGTACAGTCAAAGAATTTAATTTGTGACCCACTTAAGTTTATCATTTACCAGTCCTGTCAAACTGTACAAATTCAAAGAAAAAGATTGCTAAAAGGGTAGGGAATTCAATTCCTTGAACGTAGGTACTGTACCTCACTACTAACAGTGACTCTATCTTATCTTATAGATAAGTAATATTGCCTACAAGCTCATTTAAATTATATGTGGAAATTAAACTTAAAATTTCGTAAATATTGTTTCTGATAAGATGTGTTTCAGTTCCACCCTTCGCAATTTAATCGACAATAAATGTCATACTACCTATCAAAAGTCAATAAAGTACAAGTATATATACCCTTCGTAGGTATGCTCCAATATGTATAATTCATATTTATCATATAAAAAAATGATGCCTGTCATTGAGTTTAGATTTCTTTTCGCTACGTTTAATCTGCTACAAATAGAGATATTTTAAAAGCTATTAAATGGTACTTTAATGATATACGAGGATTCCCTTTTATTGCCAGCTTTAGACGCCGCTCAAATAAATTCAACGACGTTTGAACACTTTATTATGATGGGAATTTTTACCTAAACAAGTCATCGCCATAGCTAATCACATGGTTATGGTTAAAGCACGATATAGATTGTTTTTCATACAAAATTTTACGCGAAATCGTAGCTACAACATGCATACGCAATTACAACGTTCATTGTTTAATGTGACAAGACCACACATATTGTGTGAGTACCTAACAATCAATTGTACCTCAACCTTCATATTCACGCAATTAATTTTATACACATAAAAAATTAAAATATTTTGAGTCTCATTTAAGTTGGTATTCTCATTTCAGATTGAATCTCTCATTAACAAAATAATTCCATTTTCATCCGTTTCGTCGGATTTATATCGGAATTAAAGGAGGGTAAGTCAAAGCGCCGCCATCTCATTAGGCAGAATCCAGCATCAGCATAAATGTCATTCGATGTAAGATTTTAATTATCTCGCTATGCCGACCCACCGCCGAGTTTCTCGTAAAAGGGTAACCGATTTGAATTTCAACTAACTTTGAAATCTGTGGCTTAACGAAGTTTTCGGATGAGGAATTTAATGACGCTCCTGCCTCATTGAGATTGCCGAGTAGCTACTTATAAGCATTATGTAGATGTATGTTTGTCGTTTTAATTTGAAAAACTTTTATATAGGTAACAAGTAACAGGGTTAACTATTAATGTTAGGCACAACATTTTTTCCCAAATGATTAATTTCGTCTAAGTTTTTATGTCCCATTTTTTTTACAAAAACTGATTTATCTTTCACGTCTGTTATAAATAGTCTAACCTAACCTAAAAGGCAACCTACAATATTTTTCCCGTACATAGCCGTAGCAGCCTTGTTCATCAATATTGGTTACAAGACAACATGTTTGAGACTTTTTCCTTTAATATTTTCATCTTAATTCTCTACTCAAAAAGTTGAAGAAAAGTTACGACGCCCCTATCTTGAGAAATAATCTGAATTTGCGGAGACGTCACGTCCCGTCCCGGCGGGCACGTAAAGGCAGAAGGAAAATGTAAGAAGTCTTCCTCTGATAGCACGCGGACTTTTATTACCTAAAACACGTGACGCGGAGGCTTTGTGTCCTGCTAGGGGCGACGTGGTTGGCAGATACAAATAGCGGTTTTCTGCTTGGTGAGACGTTAAAAATACTAGGTAAGTATATTTATTAGAGTGATTAGTCAAATCAACAACTTTTTATAAAATGTCAAAAATGCCCTGTTGTTCTGAAGTTTATAGAAAAGTAGGTAATTGCTAATGACGTCACGATGTTGAAAGGCCCTATGAATTGAATGAACCTATAAAAAATGCCAAATAACAGTTGGAGATTGTTGTTATCTGAGACTATAATTATCGGAAGTTTTTATTTTAAGTATTTTGATTGAAAAAATAATCATCTTTAATGCTGTCAAATAGTGTATGTATGTATTAAGTACCCAAAGTGTTTCCATAGAACTACCTTCGCTATCAGACGCGTTGTAATACTGTAAGTTGAGAGAGCGTAAGTATGATCTTGTAAGAATTGTGTTTTAGAAACAACGTAGGTCCCCACCTACATGCACAATGAAAAAGGAAAGCATCCCAACTGTTGCAAAGATTGAGTTGGAATAACGCTAATTGTTATAGTTGAAAGAGGTATTTGGAGCAAAAACGCACTTGTGCTAGTGAATAATTAAATATCGGCTCTTCTATCGACATTGAACAATAGCTTCAATTCAATTCAATTCAAAATATTCTTAATTCAAATAGGCCGAGCAACAAGCACTTTCGAATCGTCAGTTATAACATGTATGAACATATATATTAATTAATTATTTAGAGCAAAATATCGATACTATTATTATTCTTTACAATAAATATTGTATTGTTGTAGACATGTCAAAATAAGAAATAATTATGTAGTAAAATTCACAATAGGATCGTCAAAACATAAATAATAATAATAAAAAAAAAATTAAAAAAAAATCTATAAATAATTGAAATCTTAGACAGTTTCTAGAATAAAATCAATATGTCAAAAGAAAATAATAAGATAATATTAATATCTAATGCCATAATGATTAATTCATTAATATTTCGGTCACAATTAATCCCACGGTGTTTTATCATTCATGTAGTCGTGTGTACTATAATATATGCTTTCGATATAAGTTTACGCTTTACATATTTTTTTAATTTATTTATAGATAATCCAGTTAGGTTTCTTGATGATTTTCTAATTTTTTGGAGGCGAGTGGTGGGTACCGCCGCGAGCTTGTGTTTATTTCGAGTATTAATATTAACAACAACAACCCCTCTGGTGTTGCGAGTGTCCATGGGCGGCGCTAATCGCTTACCATCAGGCGATTCGTCTGCTCGTTTGCCACCTATGTCATAAAAAAATATATATATATATTATGTATGACACAGTTCTTCCTGAAATTTACAATGTTTTATGTACATACACAATATTACCATAGATGTATTGACAATGCAATGTCATTACATTAATGTTCTTGAACTTATCTCTAAGTGAGTCTCTATGGTTCATTTTATATATTGCTCGAATAGCTCTCTTCTGCAGAACAAAAATGGTATTAATCTCTGAAGCACTGCCCCATTGTAAAATACCATACGACATAATACTGTAGAAGTAACTAAAATATACTAATCGAGCTGTCTTCACGTCTGTCAGTTGGCGGATCTTGCTCACTGCAAAAGCTGCAGAACTCAGTCTATTCGAGAGATTAGCAATATGGGGACCCTATTGGAGTTTGGAATCTAATGTTAAACCAAGAAAAACTGTACCACCCACTAGTTCCAATTCCTCATCTTTCACAATGACACTTGTTTGATTGTGCTTAACGTTAGTCGTGACAAACTTAATACATTTGGTCTTTTTCTCATTTAACAATACATTGTTGACATTGAACCAATGAACTACTTTAGAAATGGCATTGTTTATATCATTGCTAGCTTGTTGCTGTCGTTTGACTTTGAATATAAGAGAGGTATCGTCTGCAAACAATACTATATCATGGTGGGTCTTTACGAGGTATGGCAAGTCATTTATGTAGATAAGGAATAGGAAAGGTCCCAATATTGATCCCTGTGGTACACCCATCGAGACCACTGATCCCGGTGATCGCTGTCCATTCACGTCGACTCTTTGTATTCTACCATATAGATAAGACTAGCAAATTCAATGCCAATCCTCTAACTCCATAGTAGTGCAGTTTCATCTCTCCATAGCATATATCGATGTCGATAGAAGAGCCGAGTTTTCCCCAGCCCTGCAGGCCCAGGTTCGTTTTTCATACTTTATGTGATACTACGATTTTAACGCATTCACTGCCACCGACGCACATGTGCGTTCACTTCTATGAAAGTTTGTTCCTGGGGGGCGTGGCTGGCATTGAATGTGTTAAGCCATATTTTTGCCGCCGAGTACACATCTTACTCTCGCCTCTGCTATCCACAGTCAAGTTCATTAGTGCCACAGTAACTTTGTGTTGTTCGTCCAACTTCCATACAGAGCTGGCACAAATATAGCCAAGGCGTGCCGCGGCCTGCGCCCGCCTCGGATATTTTTACAACGAGGGCGACGAACGCAACGCCGTGTTATGTTACTTACTTATAATATTAACGCACACATGCATAGATCGTGTTTGACATATAGATTTGAATTCATATAACACTGAAAACTAAAACTTATTTGGTCGTGTTTGCGGTCTAAAATTATAAATGAAAGTCGCTTTGGAATATAGGTAAGAAGGTCCATGAAAATTTTGAAACGTCCTCCTTACATAAGCATTATACCTAATTATTCATACGATTTTCTCTATATGACTGCCGAAGAACCCTTAATTTTTTTGTATTTTTAGTTAGTTTTGCAGCTCTTCTCAACTTTGGGAATCACTGAGTTACTATAGGAGTGTTAACATAATCAATTCGCGTCAAATAATATTAAATATTACAAAAAGCAGGTAATTGGTTTTGCAACAAAAATTTACTTCGGCCTTATCTTAAAAACGCCCCATATCCGGGTAGTAATTTTATGCGTAACAAAAAGGTCATCCCTCGGGACGGCGTGTCCCTGGCCGGGCCTGAGGCGTTATTCATAACGCGCGTAAACTGACCCTCCGAACCTTGGTGGGCCCTTTCTTGTAATAAGTAGGTTCCTTTGGTCAAGGAAATCGAAACATGCACCTTTTTCGCTTTTTCTCACAATTAAAATACCTACCTCATTTAAGTCATAAAAAGCACAATTTTATGTGTCCTCTGCTGCACAACTAGCAGGAGAGTGTCTACTCTAAAAAAAATACTTAATAAGCCACAATTGTCAACTACGTATACATTTAAAAACATTTTGAAAAATCATGGTGCGTCATGTCAAAAAAAACATTTACGAACGTATGTTTACTATATCGTCATATCAATAGAGTAATAGTGGCAAATCAGTCTGTAGTCGGTATAAGTAGCCACTAATTTGCTTACTTTAACGCGGGTGTTGTCTCAAGAGTTAGATAGGAACGCTCAGGTAGACGTTATTTACCTAGACTTCCAGAAAGCCTTCGACCGTGTTGACAACGATATTCTTCTTTTAAAGCTAGGCGCCTTAGGGTTTACACCAAGACTTCTAAGGCTGTTTGCGAGCTACCTCTCTGATCGTGAGCAGTACGTGAAGTATGGTCCCTAATGTATCGGAATGTTACCACACCCGCTCCGGTGTTAGCCAAGGATCAAACCTAGGACCATTTCTTTTCGTGCTACTCATAAATGACCTGTCTGATGAAGTGCGAGATTTTATGGTGTTTCTTTTCGCTGATGATGTCAAGCTGGTTAAGCCGATTCAAAACCGGAATGATGGCAGCGAGTTGCAGAGGGACATTGATGCAGTTTATCGTTGGAGTCTCCGTAATTAACTTCATTTCCGAAGAACTGTTCGATATGATGCCTACGGCCGCTTTCTACCATCGCAGCGCTCGCCGTCGGCAGGGCATTCATCCTCACACCTTAGATCCTAAATGGTCGCGTACGGTACGGTTTCAGAGGAATTTCCTCCCTCGGACGCTCCGATTGTGGAATGAGCTCATGCCGAGGTTTTCCCGACGGACTACAGTATGGGGTTCTTCAAGAAAGGAGTGTATAAATTCTTAAAGGGTCGGCAACGCGCATGTGACACCCCTAGGAGTTGCAGGCGTCCATAGGCTGCGGTGACCGCTTACCATCAGGCGGGCCGTACGCTTGTTTGCCACCGACGTGGTATAAAAAAAATTCAATGCCAGTAAATGCGAAATACTGTCATTCACGCGGTCCCAATCAGTATTTTTTTTTATAGTTGTGTCTCAGCGAGAAGTGGCAAAAAAATGAAGAGAAAAACAAAACTTTTTTTTTCATCTAAGTTCAAGGATATGAATGCCTGTAAAAATATTCATTATGAACCCCATTTTATGCTCCTTAATTCTGAATTTATTTGGTTACTATCGCGTGCTTGGTTTAGCTAAAATAACAGTTTAAAAATTACCTTAATTTTTTGACATTTTCGTGAATAAGTCTGAAACAAAAAGAAGATCGAAGGCTGATATTACGCATACAGTATTCTTAGGTCCTGCCACTACTGCACCTCAAATTACAACCAAATCCCTTGCGGGGGCCACTCTTGTTAGCTTAGTAGTAGCTTAGTAGTTCGCACCGAACCAAACTATTTGCCCACTTTAGCTGCTACGTAGTATATGACGCTGTGACTGTATTCATTATTTGCATAAAATTATTCACACCGATTTAACTTTTAGTTTATTTCAATGTAAAAACAAAAATATCTATAAGTAAAGACAACTACTTAAAGAAGGTAGCTAAAAATCCTGTAATCATACCTATGCAAAGCACTTAGATGCCGCATAGGACACGAAACATTATTGTTAGATAGGTAAGATACTTAGAAAATCTCACAGTAAAGAGTTAGAAGAAATCAAGTTATAAGTATAACTTATATGACCCACGCATCACATTACAAGCTTTAATAAGTAGGTAAAAATGTAGGTATTCGTCCTTAATTTAAGTTAAGGACGAATACCTACATTTTTACCTACTTATTATATATATATAAGATAAAACGTAGGTATATTTAAGTTAGATAAAACGTAGGTATGTTGGTTGATGTATGTACATACATCAATATTTTATTCTGCGAGCCTTGAAATGAACTTCCCGACATCTTGGCGCTCTACGCTGCCGTCGCTACGCGGTACGGGCTCTACATTCGTAGTGAGTATTCAGCAGTGTAACTATTTTAACGCTAAATTATTCCTGGTATAACATACTTGCAGTTATACAAGGTGTCGCGAAAGAATTAAAAAAAAAATCAGCGTATAGGTATTCTTGACAATGTTCAGAAAATAAAATTAAATTGTCATAGGTGGGTACCTACTTAAGTAAGTACATACCTAATGTTCGATTTAGATCAAGTTTTTTTAATGTATTTTATATCTTGTCTCTTATAATAAAAAGAGAAAACAATTCCTGACGTCGCCACTCGGCCTGTGTCATATTTTTACTGGACAAGTAACTGTATTTTTATTTTATGTAGGTATTGACAAAAAATCATCATCGGGCCTACGTAGGTTCATGTAACAGTTTTTACTATAACCTCATGAAAATGATGAATAAGCTAGAAAAATGGTTGCAAACATCCAGGGCATGGCGTACCTATGTTACTAAATTGATTTGTTGTCGTGAGAAGTTAACATGCGTAACAAAATATTCAGATATTAATAACTTTGTGACAATACCATCTAATTTGCCTATCCCTGCAATTATTGCTACCTAACAAAATACCTACAGTCGAGTTCATAAATATATGAGCATATCCAAGCCTTCAAAAATAAATGTAGGTACATAGTAAGGTAGGTACTTACAAATTCATCTCAACAGATTTATAATTCGAAAAAATATATATATGTCTCATCCATCATATTTATCTGAGCAAGCCTCTCAATAATATTTAAGCAAGGTAAAAATAAGAAATATATGTACTACGATTTTTACAAAATGGAAGCACATAACTATTTACACAAGGGTTATTTTCAAACATTTGTAAACAAGTGGCACATAAATATATGTACTATCGTTTTTCAATTTGTTGTGAACAAGTAGGAGCTCATAAATATCTTAATAGTTATGTTATGCATAACATAACTCCCTACTCCCTACTTGTGCACAACAAATTGAAAAACAATAGTACATATATTTACACAGGACAGTTTATATCATTTTCTATCCCGAGAACAGGCAAGCTGGCTAATCGGAGAGTTGAATACTGGACTGACACACTACCTGTTTACAAATGTTTGAAAATAACCCTTGTGTAAATAGTTTGTGCTTCCACTTGTTTAAATTTCTAAAAATATTACTATGTACAGATATTTATTATTTTTCAGTTGATTAAATATTATTGAGAAGCTTGCTGAGATAAATATGACGGATGACACGTGTATATATTTTCGAATTATTAATCTGCTTAGGTGTACTCGTATTTGTACCTTAGGTACTATGTACATTTATTTTTGAAGGCTGGAATATGCTCATATATTTATGAACTCGAATGTACCTAGCCTAATAATTAATTGGCCGGGAGACTGACATTATAGAATATTAAAGTTTTTAATGGGTTAATAATCTTGATAACTACCTATCCATCAGTAACCTGATTAAATACCAAAATTACCTTACGTAGATTATCATAAATAAAAAGGTCTCTCTGCTTTATCCCACGGTTCACAGGTAGGAATGCAGTTTAGCATGAAATCCGCATTATTGTTTTGACCCATAAACATTTATCAAATAGATAAACGATGACTTCATTAATACCTATGTACAAGAAAAAAATTAAAACATGCTTTTGAAAAATAGTAAGTTAGCGATCTATCGACCTACCTTATAGGTAGGTACCTACCTAGCCACAGGAGGTGTAACCAAGACGAAACCCCTTTTGCCCACTTGATTACGGCCAAAGCATTGTACTCCGTATTAAATGTAGTACATTGCGGAAGATAACCGACAATACCCCATTGTAAAATAAATTGCATGAAATCAACAACGCCATCTCTAGAATCTGCCGTGAATCCGACGCCGCGAGTTGTGCGCATGCGTGGGCCAAAAATGGCCGCCGATCGATAGCAACCACCCTGCACCCTCCCCATCTACGTGACGTCTGTTGTACAAACGAAACAAGCAATAATAACCTGTAGTGCTTCGAGTTAAGGACTTTGAAAATAAATTGAAGAGATAAATCTTTACAGCGGTAGGTATGTAGTGCACCTTTTTGTCAGATAGCACATTTAAGAGTAGGTAGCTGTAGGTAGATAGATTGGCCGGTTTGCTATAGTAGCTAGATAGGTCTATATATAACTTTCGATTATAGTTCTGAACAAATTACAACTTGGAGACCGCAGAATTTCTTTTTCAGGTATTCTATTTATAGAAGACGAATTACTTGTAGGTAGGCATACTAGGTACTTACATCACACCCAATGTTTGCGAGTGATAAGAGTTACACATAGCATAGGTTACTTAGGTACCTATTATGTAGGAACCGATGTATATAAATACGAAAAAAAAAACTTTTGTAACAAACCCGGTTAAAAATACCGAAACACGTATGTTATGGTAGGTATTCAACAAATCAACATTGATGTTCAGATAAATTTGAACCGATTTTTTAAAAGAGATGAGGATTTACTCAATTAAAAGTTTAAAAAAACCGGTCTAGTGCGAGTCCGACTCGCGCACCGAGGGTTCCGTACAACGATCGTGTACAGTCATCAGCATCAAAAGTAGCTTAGCATATGAAGATGTCAAAAGCTCTTATTCTATTATAATAAAGACTTTCCAACTTTTCAAATGCGTAGCTACTTTTGATGCTGACTGTACCTGGCCCGACCCCATTAATCCAAGAGAAATTGAACGCCATGGGTAGGTTACTACTACAGTACAGAGCGGCGCCATGAGCGTTCCTTTAAAAGAACCCTAAATAAAAAATAAAGTGGAACGATGAATGTCCAATCCCGTCAAATATCGCGGATGGGATACCGTTCCGCACAAGAATGTTCCGTGGTCCTTGCATTTAATCTCTATGGAATCACAGCGAATCCTTACTGAAATCAATAAAGGGTCAGCAACGCAATTATGGCATCTTTAGGAACACAACCGTCCATAGGTTACGGAGTTTGCTTTGTAGGCCAGAATCTTGTTTTTCAGTTTTGTAACCGCCGTAGGTAACTGACAAGTTTAAAAGTTAGAAAACCCTTTTATATTTTTTATTTATTTCAAAGTTCAAAATCTCCAAAACGGCTGAAACAATTTGTATAAAATATGTCTAAAAACCATCGCTATGCAAGACAAGACGGCGTGCGAGCTATCTCAGCCGTCTCTTTCTGTGTGTACCATTAAGAAAGAAACTGATAAGTCTATCTCGCGTCGCACGTGAGATAGAAAAAAAAGCTCGCGCGCCGTCGTAAGCTAGCCGTGCTGCTTTCGAATAAATGAATAAAACGCATTCAAATAGGTTCACCCGTTTAAGAGTTACGATGCTACAGACAGACACACAGAAACACAGCTACACATGTCATCTTAAACGTATACCTAGTTATAAGTTATAACTATAACACCCCTCTACTTCTGCGTTCCGTGTCGGAGGTTAAAAAGGGTTTTGTGGAATGCAGCGCCATCTACCAGACAATGGACGTATCAATTACTCCGAAGCCAAACATGGACCCCTAACTTTAAGATACTTTATGATGCACAGAACTTTTATAGCGGACAAGAAGACGTTAGATGTCGCTTCAAACGAAACAATTTGCAGAGGGCTTACCGCGAACCAAAAACAAAAAGTCTCTCCTTCACTGTCGGTCGAATACGCAAGTGCGACAGAAAGGCAGATATTTCGTTAGGTTCGCGGAAGCGCCCCGGGATTGTTGTCAGTAATAAAGATACCTAAAAGCTTCAAGATTATTTAGCGCATTTCGACTATTTATAATATATACCTTCCTACTTACTTAGTTTAGTACCTATATACTTAGGCTGCTGACAGTAATTTATATTAATAGCCATAACTAATTTTAACAGATATTTAATACGATTATTCCTTCTAAGTAGGTACTCATTTAAAAGTATGTATGATTACCACTTTTAGGCACATTTGGAAAAGGAGATCGAAAGACGAACCAGAAACGCTTGGACAGTTGAAGTTACAACCTATCTACCGGAATGGCCCATAAAAAGGGTGACGGAAGGCACCCTTAGCAGCCTTTAGCAGTAGCTTAGTCCAGCCTTTTTAGTCTACATATGACCATGACATTTGTACCTCAACCAAAACCCTCAAGTTAATGAATTTTAGGTACTTAGGATATAAAACAGGTGAGCAATTTTAACCATTTTGAGCGCCACAATAACACAAAACCGCCCAAGTGCGAGTCGAACTCCCGCGTGCGAGGGTTCCGTACAACTAAAAAGTTATCTACATTTAAAACCACTATACAATATATTGAATCAAAAAAGGTCGTATCTTTATAGAAAACTAACGGCACTTACACCCTTTTGTTTAGGCAAGACAGTTTTTCAGCAATAACTATAAAACCGTTATATCTTATTCAAACCAAAAATCGTTGAAAGGATTTATTATTGTACATCATCTTGATTTTTTTAAGAATTTTAAACTTCATGGTTTGGAAATTAGAGGAGGGCCGGACACGCTTTTTACGATTTTGACAGCTAATATCTTGCCAAAGGTTGGCTGAATGCATTTTTTTAAGATACCTATGTCATTTTTAAAGGCCTATCCATAGATATCCCAGACGACTATGTGCATTAAAAAAAAATTTTTACTCCCCTGTTACATGTATGGGGTGCCCCTCTAGTTTAATTTTTTTTTCATAATTTCACATCATCACAAATTGGGTAGGTATGCGTAACATGGTGTCACTCTATGGATAGTAAACCATCAAAATATGGCAATAAATTGAAAATTACAAGAATTTACCAAAATCATAAAAAGATATGCAACTTCAAAAATTCATCCAATTATGGCTTTCTTTATTGTCCACCATATCAGCCGAAAGACGTCCACTGCTGGACATAGGCCTCCCCCAATTTCATGGGGGGTAAATGCCATAATCTTCACGCTTGGCATGCGGGTTGGCGATCGTAGTATCTCCACCGCACTTCAGGCATGCTGCTGCCCATGCCCCGGTGGTCTTTATTGTCCATAAGTAAAATAAAAGTTAGATAGAATCCTTATGAAAAATAATGAATAAATAATTGTATGACAAATAGGTAGGCCTCAACGTATTTACACGACTAAAACAGCAATATTTTGATTTTCCCGTACAACGGAGATCCTAGGTCTGTTCCTAATTTATGCCCTTTATTGTGTTCTAATTGTAGTTGATCCTTTTCCGATATAGACGTTTGAAAGTCTCTAAAAACTGGATCGAATGGCAGGCACCATAAAAATAATTCAACTGGTTAGTACAGCGACACGTGCGGATTAAAAAACAAACCTTTGAACGCCCTAACTGGAACCCCCGTCCTGAGCGTGTCAAGCGCCATCTATTACAGAGTAACGACATTATTAAACGTTGTCATGTAGAAAGAAGTGACATCTATGCGAATGCATATGAACTTCTTTGTATTGTCATGAAGTTGCGTTACTTTTAAAGCTCGAAGGGAGACTTGAGTTACTACCTAAGTATAGCTAGATGTCGTTATTAAATAAATAAATAAAAATAAATAAATAAATATTGGGGGACAATCTTACACAAATCGACCAAGTCCCAAACTAAGCAAAGCTTGTACTATGGGTATTAGTGAAATTTGTTACGTCATAACTATAAAAATTGCATGAATCAGCTAGCTTTTTTTATTAAGTGTACTTATAAGTGTGTGGTGTGTTGTTTGTAGTGTTGTTGTAAGTAGGTACAACCCACGGTGTCAGTGGCTGAGAAGCTGAAAAATACACATTCATCACTTTTCTTAAGGATAGGAATTAGAATGACTTAGTCAACAAGGAGATAAGATAAGTCTATCTCCTCTCCAGTGAGATGATACTGATGGCAGTTTGACAGACCATAATTATTATATCTTCTTAATTGTTCTTTTTTAGACGAATTTAGTTTTAAAGTTACGTAGGCTTAATTTAAAAAAATCTCAACTTAGAATTGTTTAAACTCCTACGCAAAATGGTTTGGATGTCCATAATTTATATTTAAAATGCTGACAGTAAAACCGAGAGCCATCTTTTATTCAAGACCAAAAGGTCATTGTCAGTCTGTCACGGTATTGGTCGGAATTCGGCGCCATTTGCAAAGGGCCGGGCTACTCAGGCCACGCCCCCAAACACGCATCAACGATCCCGCCTCTGTTGCTGCCATCTTTACAGACAACCAATCTTGGCGCGTGGGAGGGGCCACAGTGTAAAATTGATGGAGTGGAAGATTGGCGGTCCCGATACCCGGGATGATAAAGTGGGTGCCTCGTTTGGACAGGTTTCACGGTAACAAAATGGCTGTGTTTCTGTGTTGCACTGCTATTGGTGTAAAATTTGTTTAATATTGTTGGGAGTTGTGATAATTATTGATTAATATTGATTATAAATTAAAATGATCCATTTTTAATTCTAAACTTATAAAAACACTTATTCTTGAAATTAACGTAGTACGGTAAGTAACATAGTATGTCTTTTATGTAGGTATGTTTGTTTGGGTGATAGCTTACAACTGAATTTTAAGCAGTTATCCTACAGTTATCTTCAACTGATTGGGCTGAAATTTGGCATACTAATGTAGGTGTTTGGTGACAATGCAATATTATGGTATTACCTACGTAGTACCTACGTACGTACTTACCACCGAGCTGATCTGATGATGGATACAGAAGGTGGTCGTAGCAACTCTTAAACTACCTGCACAAGATATACTTATATACTTAGGTAACCCTCCGACGTGATTAAGCTCATTGGAACTCTCACTCAACCAGCCAGCCAGAAAAAAAGGTGCAGTAGGTACTTACAGTGGCAATAAAACCTACCAAAGAAGGTTTTGTCGACAGAATCTTATTCATTAGTATGTAACTTAACAAGTATGAAAGCAAATTAAGATTTTATTTTAGGAAATTCCTTAAGCAGTACAATAATTCATTGTTCAGTTACCCAGCAAATACATAAAAATAATGAACCAAACAACATCTACCTATACCTACGTATAGGACGATGGTGTCTGATAATAAGTAAGTAGTTAGGTACCCATTGAATTAAAAAATATAAATATGAAAAAGAAAAAGTTTACTGATTAGTCAGTGTTAAAAAAATTAATGTTAGGTACTGTACTAGGTTAAATATCTACCTACAGAACAATTAGAATAGAATTTTCCTCATAACACTGCGCAGTACGTTCGGTTCTCCATACAAACGTATTTATGCTCTCATTTTAAAACGCCAGGCTAGAATAACATGAAACTTTGTATACACAATGGGATCCGGCATATCTAGGTCGGACCATAGTTTCTGTTGCTTGAAATTATAATGGAGAAAAAATACAGCGATTATTAAGGTTTTCATACAAGCCGTAAAAAACTCAAAAAGCCGCTGTATTATTTTTTCTTTTACAATTTCTAGCGACAGAAACTATGGTCCGACCTAGATATGCCGGATCCCATTGTGTATACAAATTTTCATGTTATTCTAGCATGGCGTTTTAAAATGAGAGGGTAAATACGTTTGTATGGAGAACCGAGCCAGACCAAAGTACTGCGCCCTCTGTACCTAGGTATAGGTATGCCTGAGTAGGGTCGCTAGGCGTGTTACGCGACCAGCGTCAGTTAACGACCTGAAGAACGATTATTTTTCAGTTAAAGATGTTAACAAATACATGCCCTAAAGAAACGGTGCATTTTAATTGTTGATTATTGAATGGAAATCCATTAAAAAACGCGATAATATTCTTTTAGTTTGTCTACTCATCAAAGTGGTCGCTATCTACTAATCTACCTAGCTAGTTACCTAGCTCAGGGGTCGGCAAACCGCGGCACTTCAAGGTCTCCTCAAAAATATAGTGAAAAAACTGAAACGGGTATTTTTGGCTCTGTGAGGTTTCCAAAAAATATATATTTTTACTGAATTTGGCTCTTTGGTTAAAAAGTTTGCCGATCCCTGACCTAGCTGTTAGCAAACCGACCTATCGACCCTTGTTGTCCTGCGGGAGACCCAAGAAGTAGGTAGGTAATATATTTGGTCACTTGTCACTTTAGCTGTTACCAACTACCTATATGATGCTGATAACTACCAACTTAGTTACATACTGTAGGTACTTATAGTAGCTACTTACAGTAAGTAACTTAGACAAATAGGTACCTAGAATTGTTCATCTATAGAAGATAAAGTCACGTATAGGTACGAAGGTGCTCCTTAGTAGTGAGTAATTTGTGATAACCCGTCACCGGTGACTGGTTTAGTGTCCATTTGTAACCGTTTACGAGAAACAACAACGTTGGGGCCGTTAACTCGATTTATGAACTCAAAAGTTCATAACACAGGAATTATTGGCCGTTTCACTCAATGCGGTGATTTGTGTTCTTTGGTACATTGGTACGTTGCTTAGTTAAGTGTAGCGAATATACAGTTTGCTTAGTGCCTATATATAGTTTTAAATTTTAAAATAAAAAATATATTGCACTTAGTGCCGTAGTTACCTACCTATATTTTCTCTTCAGTCCTATAAACATAAATATTTATATTTACTCAATTAAACATTTTTCACATGACTTTATTGAATCAAAAATCAAAGATTGAAGGTACCTATATTCTGCAAATATACCACAAGGGCACTTTAACATGTCGAAAGTAGTCGAAACGTGAAAATTTCTGTTCATAAGTCCTTTTTATATCTTCTTTTTATATCTTAGTTAGATAGGTACTTACAAACCGGCACACTAAATTATCTGGTCGCTAATCTACCTATCAATATCAACTCTATAACGAGAACGCTGAAAGTTTGCTAACTAAATAAAGTATCAGATGGGCCTTCCAACTGTCATCTTACCGAGGTACATATGTAGAAATAACATGACATGACTGGAAACAAATTGAAAATAAATAGGCCAATAGGTGTACGATGCGAACTTGCGTGCTGTTTTTTTAAATGACTTATTGCGGTCAAGGTAAGTCCTACTCATACTCTTTATTCATTTCATAGTATTCAAAAATATTAAACGAGCAATACGAGTGTAACCTATAATATTAAACGAGCAACATTTGTAGGTATATTTGTTTGTTTGTAATTGAAATCTCGAAAACCACTCTAATGATTTTAAAGAAATTTACAATACAGGGGTTGCCGATACAAAAATAAATCGACCTAGGTTACATCTTCAGGAAAACTCGTATTTACCGGAAAAAACAACACGAGCAAAGCTCGGTCACCAGGTGCTAATCATTAATAAGGAACTGAGCAACAAATAAACAGCAATTTTTTATTTATTTAGAGAATGCTATACGGCCCACGAAAACAAATAACTACCTAATTAAGTTTTAATTCATAATCCGCTTCAATCAGCAGCAGCGACTAATCGGAAAGAAATTCAATAATTCTGCATTTATGTCAATGAGACTGTCATTTGCATAATCAATAACAAAATACTTAACCTACAAAAGAGCATATCTCACCAAAAACCACTCAAATGGAAAAAAAAGAGTAAGTATTATTTTATTACCAAAATGCAAAATCATTTGACGAATGCGGCCTGCGGGGCATTTCAGCTATGTGAGCATTTTCGTACCTAAATACCTATGTCCCGTAACGTCAGTGTCAAACGCATCCGTTTCGTAATAAGAAGTGACTTACACCGTAGGTATTTGGCTACGAACCTATATAATATAATATATGGCAGATAAGTAAGGCTCTTAGTGACATCGTATAAAGGTTCAAATAAAAACATATAATTTTATACGTCAGGCAGTAAAGGGTTAAATTTCATTTCGGTAAAGCTTAAACCACTTTTAATAAAACTCCCCACTTATGTACATCCATTTTCATACTTGAAATTCTCAGGAATCTTGCGCGCGCAAGAAGAGCCAATATAATGGCGCTCACGAGTATCGTGTGCGTAGGTATTTGAAGCCTGAAGCACTGCGAACTCACGAAGCGCTCGCGCATCTTGCTCGCTGAGAGGGTTAAGGACTTGTTCCACACACAGAGGCCGCAACTAATTTCCCGCTTAGTTAACTTTACGGCGCACGTTGATTGGATATTGATTAGAAACCGTTTCACTTGTTCAAATGGCGGTTCCTTCGGATACATCGGCCTACTGCACATTTACACTCACTACACGAGTAATTACTGCACCGCGAGGTTTATTGATGGTTTTGATTAGCCCGATCAATCGGTTTTTAGAGCGGGATGTAATTTAGTGGATTTTTTAATTAGGTACTTTCTTTGTTTACTTTCAAAAGATGATTTCTCTTATAATAATAACCATCTTGCTTTAATTATACTTTTTGTTCATAAATCCGGTAGGCATTTTGCGTTATGCTTAATTAAATCAAGTCAACGTAGGCACGTTAGGTATCACATCTAAAAATCTAGATCAGCTGCCCGAGTTAAATCAGTCGTCTCTAAATATTGGTCTTTACAGTTCCTACGATCTACATTACATATAAATAAACGCAATAGAAACCTATATCGCATCGTATAAATCCGTCCATCATGATTCGCTAAATGAATGACACCCGTAAACTAATAATGGCCGGTTCACCCACGTGCGCGTCTAAACACCCGAAAACCTACACCGGCACCTTTATTTCAAAAGCGATTCGACTCAAAATAAAACAATTTATAGTTTTATAAACGCAACACTTATTTATGGCTCTCTATAGCGTAACATAAAAGAAGACACCCAAGTAGTGGATTAGAGCTATCTCAGTCAGTTGTGCAACATTGAAGCAGTAAAATTAAATAGGCACGGAGGTCAAGATTTGAGTTGAATGATTTGAGACAAGCTTTACGGTTTGTTGTTACATTAAACTTGCTTTTACATTAACAACCGCCCATTGAGCTCCTTAACTACTGCTACAGAATAAATAATAGTACTACTATACTGCTTATAAGTAGTTATAAAAGTGGCCATTATTAATAAATATAAAAAGCGCATACCATGTCGCCTGTCCGTAAACGCGACCTTAAATGTACGTTTTTACACAACCTGCTTTTTAGGTATGCTAACAGGCATTTTCTAATTAATTTACCTATAGATTCAAAAAGATCGTGAATTGTCCATCGTAATCAGCATCTTTGGCACCTCTGCCAAAGGTTTGAGCCGAATATACCTGATCTATACATATTACAAAACTCTTCCGTTACTTAAATAATTATTGTCCGACAGCCTAAGCCGCGCATTCTCTAAAGTACGCAAACGTGCACTAAGAGAGGATTTTAAGGGGTTGAAATAGCGGTTGTACCATTGTATAAAAAACATTCATTTAGAAACGTTAAAAATTTGAAAGTTTGTATTATACGTTCTTTATTTATAAACAAAATAATTGCTATAGCGTTTTCATTAAAATTCATGCCTTAGGGGGTTAAAAAGTGGCAGAGAGAAAGATCCTGAAAAAGATTCTGGGACCTATAAAACGGAACGGGAACGGAACGGGAAGATGGTAGCTGGAGGGTGAGGAGGAATGTGGAAGCGCAAACAATGGTTGCGGAGCCCAATATCATCGGGGAAAGCAAATCTGCACGGATGCGCTGGCTCGACCACGTGTAGAGGATGGGAGAGGATCGTGCTGCCGAAAGAGAGTACCTGGGACGTCCAAATGGTAGACGCCCATTTGGCCGACCTAGGTATCGTTGGATAGACGAAGTCCAAAAAGATCTCTGCCAGCTTCAAACAGCCGACTCGGATTGGCGACAAGCTGCCTAGGAGAGAGCACAGTGGCGTGTCTTAGTGTCGGAGGCCAAGATCCACTTTGGGTCGCTGGGCCATCGTAGTAAATAAGTAAGGGGGTTAAAAAGGGATTAAAATACCATAAAATATGAGATTTTCAAGATATGAGTGTTGAAACTTTGCTGACAGGCTCCTTTTATAGTAAAACATGCTGAGAACGGTGATTTCTAACATTCATCCCCTAAAAGGGTTAATAAGGATTTAAAGTAAAACTAAAGCTAGGAACATTGATTTAGCAGAGCGTCATTATTTTAACATAGGATATAATTTAGGGGGTGAAAAGGAGGTTGAAAGTTTGGTCGGGGAGCAAATATTTTTTCGCTAACCGACCTATCGACCCGACCTATTTTAAAAACCGAGATTGAGTGTAGAAGACGGTGTGAAATCTTAATACCGCCTTTGAAAGAAATTGAAGAAATAATGCTTTCAGCTAAACTAAATTAAAGTTACAATTTCGCAGCGTTATTAGGTAACTACTCCACCAAATGTTTTTTTACAATATCATAGTATTATATCCTCACTAGCTTTTGCCCGCGACCGGCTTAGCGACCCTATTTTATGTAATAATACCTACTTATTTAATTATCACATCGCGATCAATAAAACCCGAATATCTACTTAATACTTATCTTTTCCTGATGACCTGGTAAGGGTCGCAGTTGTACGCTGGATACGGGTGGCGCAGTACCGGTCATTGTGGAAGTCTTTAGGGGAGGCCTATGTCCAGCAGTGGACGTCATTCAGCTGACATGATGATGATGATGACTTATCTTTTAATGCCTGATGTATCTAAAGTGGATTTCAATATAAATAATTTAACTAATTATAAGGCATTATTTTAAGGTCAATTGGTTGTAAATGACTACTAACTAATTATGAGGTAGGTAAGCTTATCGTGTTATTGCACCGGGTTGTAAATCATTTATATTACTCGTATGTTTGAGGTGCTGCATTTATTATTGCCCATTATTTATCCTTAAAAATACAACAGCACAATAAAACTTTAGCACACGATAATCGGAATTAATATTACGCTAAGTACATTTTATGAACCATTGATAAAATCAAAATTAAAAGCATGAAGGATATTTTGACGTCGCGAAGGACTGTGTGCGGAGCAAAGAACGACATGTTTAGCTGTCCTACGCGTTCGAAAGGATAAACTTGCTCAAGGAAAACTCGCTTTGACTAAACATTTGCAATGGATATAAATAATCTCTTAAATTTATTTCAAGACAATTCATTTACTGTATTCCTGTTTTAAAACAGAATGGTGGCAATAAATCCGTTTTATTAATATTAAAGCCGTCTCATTCTATTAATGAAAACTTCATAGATTCACGCCGAGGCACAAACACCAGGCACGCAAACATCAAAGAGAATTTTCCTTCGGCCAGATAATATCGTGTTGGATGACTCGCGGACATAATATAGAAATATTAGCTTTTATTAGTAATCAACGTCCAGGAAGCTTGATTAAAGTAAATTATGGAGTTCATATTCCATGTGTCTGTTAGGTACCTGTACCTAAGATATTGAGCTATTATTATTTTAAATTAATTTTACAAATTATAGAAAAATTATAGATTTACCTGCCTTATGCAAACAAACGACCACATTGTAACCCTGCATATGAAGGCGCGCGTGGAGATCAGGGGTTCGAATCCTTGTTAGGGCATTTATTTGCGTGATAAGCACGAATTTTATTTCCGATGTATGATGATGATGATGATGTATTTATGTTTTCGATGTATTTAAGTATATTTATTTATCAATCTGTTTATTTATATTAGTACCTTTGTATGCCGTTATCTAGTACCCATAGTACAATAATTACCTACAAGCTTTGCTAAGTTTGATTGGTACTACTTGTAAGATTGTGTAAGATGCCCCAATTTTTTTATTTATAATTTAAAAGTAAACATGAATATTACGGATTTGCGGTATTGTGTGATAACTACCTAACTATTGTGCTAGATAAAATAAGTAAGTAAACAATAGATAGGTTCAAACTGAAATAGGTATCATGGACGAGAGTAAATGAACATGAAGAGCTAGGTATAAGTAGGTATCATTTTACTTTATACCTCTAACGTTTACCGTTTGTTTATTGTGTTTATTTTAGGTACCTATTTTCATATTTTAAATCCTATACGGGTCTGGGCTAGGCAAATAAGTATTCCGTCCCCTCATAAGTAATATCAAAAGGCAAGGAAAACACATGGCCCTCGCGATAATAAGTAGGTACAGAAGCATCGCGTAGCAAACGGATGACATGTGTTGTAGGAAATATAATGTGCACGAAGTATATATAAACTAATGTTTATTTAAGACATATCGACACAGGATAACGTGTCATAGTATTTTATGTTACCTCTTCCAAATGTATGCACATCATTACCGCGCGCCCGCCGTCGGTTCTGCGCGGGAGTCGCGGGCACGGACGGAGGGACCGACGCATGTTTGATGTAGGTAGGTAGGTATGTTGTCTGAGCACAAGGGGCTATGCCAGCCCCGACGCCTTTGATCTTTGTCTTTCGTATTTTAACGACGCGGTTTAGTAAATTAACGAAAAACTGAGGCAATTTTTCGGAAAACATTTCAGAATAGTCAGATAGAGGAGGTAGATAAATGCCTAGGCCAAATAGAAAAAACACTGTTGTTGCTAAAACATATTTTTATAATACCTACATATAAGTAGGCATATTCGAAATAGTGGTAGTTAATATGGTTATGAGACACTTCTTCTTTCCTTTATCTAGTTAGGTAGGTAATATCCATTTACATTCTAGTCAGAACTAAATTAGACTCGTGATGCTTAGTCGCTTAGTGACTTCGCCAAATGCCACATACTTAATACATAAGTACTTATAGTTATATTTATTTTAGCGGATGTACCTACTCAACGTAACGTAGAAAGTCGCGAACCGTTTTATGTTACACAGTTTTAAACACGGGTTCAAATTAGGAATTCCAACGAGAACGGCGCGCACAAAACAAACGTCCGCAAACAACTGTCAAAACGCAAACAAACGCGAACGACAGCCAAAGGGTTACCGACGCATTGTTTCCCAACAGCGTTTCACACTGTCACTGTTTACTCCGCAAACGGCGCGGCAACGACTGAGCAATTATCACTTACCTGCGACACGCGATCACAACACACAGATTTATAGTCGATAAACTGGTATCATCACTTTTACTGTGTTGTAAATTAATTATGTGCACTAATAGTTTATGGTCGGGTTTGGTCGGAGCGCGCGGGTAGTCGGCGCGGCGGCGAGCGACGTAGTGCGACGCGGCTCGGCGCGGCTGGGCGGGCGGCCCGGGACTGGCGCGGATAAGCGCGCGCCGGTGCTCAGCAGGGTTGCCGCTGCAGCTGTGATCGCTCATGCATGACGCTTGTCTGCCCTGTATGGCCGTAGACGACGTGCGATGCGGCTCCTGGAAATTTTGGAGATAGATACATAATAAGTGTCAGATAGATCTTGGTGTTTTCACTTCATGTCTCTCCTCTAATTGTAAGTAAATGTTACCTGATTAAAGATTCAAGTTTTTAATAGGTAGCTGCCTTGTTTTTTTGGTGAATTTAGACTTCAAGCTCCGTAGAGTAGGTAGATACTTGAAAATAAATAAATTAATCAGTAAGTAGGTACCTTATGGTTACCTAAGGTTTAAAAAGGTTTGATTAGGTACCAATTGTTACGTAATTATCCTGAACACAGGCAACTATCCCTAACCTCTAAGTAATTAAATGTACTTAGGCACATATTCATAAAATTAAGCGTAGGTAAGATAGATTGAATTTATGTAGGTACTATAGGCACCTGCCTACTTAAAAAATATAACTCAAACATCGAGTGTGCACGGCACGCGTGGCAGCCCTAATGGTCCCTCATCTTACATTTCATCTTATACATGGCGCGTAGGTATGTATTGTCAGTGGGACCGAGGGAAATGTACCATCGACCCTTCGTCAATCCTCTCTTTTTCAACTCTACGCGACTGTCAAACCGATTCGCACGCAAATAAATTACTTACCGAGATAACGCAGATTGAACTTAATTGCGGCTTTTTATTCTGATTACGACGAGGTCAGGTTACAATAAGATTAGAATAATTAGATTGCAAGGAAACTGTGCCAATTAAAATATTTGTGAGTATTTGTAAATAAAAGTAAACGGCAGTCAAGCCCTCTATATGGTTGTATGATGTTTGATGTCATAAAATATCGTTATTATGGCAATGGGTACAACCTAATCAAAATAATAAGTATTTGATTAGTGATTACTTTACCTAGGCTTTACGAGTGAAAAGGCATCTTCTGGGTGAGCTCGCTTCATCGTCGGCCTCATCTTTGCCCCCCGGCTACATGCTGGCCGAGAGCATTCCCATTTTAAATAAATGAATAAAAAAAGCTATGCTTCAGTGCCTTAGCGGGCAAGCAATAATAGGATGTATCCATCGTTTTGTGCAGTAAGTATTATAGAAAGATTAGTAGGTACTTCTATACTAATGTGTATGCTGCCTATACTTAGGAACCTACTTACTTCTTACAAATCAATTGGGGTGTTAATAATAATAGTTTATTTGTATTATATTACCATTAAACATATTATCTCACGAAAATATTCGGAAAATATCACGCTACATTACCGTCTATTAAAGTGGTGACGTCGCGTGTTGCAATTTCCCTACTAACTACATACCGTTACTAACAGATCGTTTTAGACGTTTTATAAAAAGTTCTTGATTTGACTATCAGTCAATATCCTTACAAGTATCTACACCGCTACATGCACTCATACTACTCAGACTACATAAGAGTGTCAGTGCAATATATAACTCACGACAAAATGTGTTTTATTGAATTAGTCCACAAGGGCTATATTACGTCTAAACAATACAGACATTTATAACTGCGTATTATTTTCCCCGTGTAACACTACATTAAAAGCCTTCTTATTAAACCACAAAATATTTTTTAATTGAAGCAATTTACAAAAAGAATTCACTAGTTTTCGTGGGGGCATTAGTCGGGGATGGTTACCCACATAAACATGCTGCATTCATTACTTTATTATAATTGCGGCCGAGAATAACATAAAACCATTGTTATCTCGAATGCCAAGAGTTATCTTATGTACTGTTAATTTAGTTTTAATTATGCGCTTTTTGTTAAAATGACTTAATGGTGAATACATACGGGCTTGATTGTTTTACAATGCAATGCAGCATAGTAGAATGGAAGGGCGTCTTAACTGGTTGGTTTTTCAGACAGCATGAATTTATGATGTGTGACTTTAGGTACTTATTTTTTATTACTAATTGCATGAAGCTATTACCTATTTACCTACATGATATCAAATTCGATAAGATAAAGAAAGCTGAAACACGTAGGCACAGCAGTTAGCCAGGATAGTGTGGCCTACTTACCATTTTTTGAACCTTAAGTCTAGCACGCTCGACTGAATTCGATTCTCCATACAAACGTAGTTTCGTTCTCATTTTAAAACAGTGCTGAAATAACACATGACGGCCTGTTTAGCCTAGTTGGTAGTGACTCTGCCCCCGAAGCAAGAGGTCCCGGGTTCGAATCCCGGGCAGGGCATTTATTTGTGCATTTATTACGGATATTTGTTCTTGGGTCTTGGATGTTTTCTATGTATTTATCTATATAAGTATGTATATCGTCGTCTAGTACCCATAGTACAAGCTTTGCTTAGTTTGGGTCTAGGTCGATTTGTGTAAGATTGTCCCCGAAAATAAAAACAAAAAAACATGAAACTTTGTATACACAACAAGATCCGCCATATCTATAGGCCGGAAATTAGTTTCTGTTGCTAGAAATTGTACAGAGAAAAGAAATAGGAACAGCGAGTTTTTGAATTTTTTACGTCTTGTATGAAAACCTCAATAAGTGCTGTTCTTTTTCTCGATTATAATAAATTTGAAGCAACAGAAACTTATTTCCGGCCTAGATATGCTGGATCTCATTGTATATACAAAGTTTCATGTTATTCCAGCATGGCGTTTTAAAATGACAGCGAAACTACGTTTGTATGGAGAACCGAGCTGAATCGATAGGTCGGTTAGCGACCAGCTAATTTGATGTGCCGGTTTGCGACCACTTAGGTGAGTTGATGAACTGAAGGAAAATTTTCTCGTTTTTTTAATGGATTCCCATTCAGTACTTACCTATCAAATTTAATGCATGCATACCTTTATAGGGCCTGTAAAAATGATAATATTATCTGTAATTGAAAAAACTTCGTTGTTCAGATGGTCGTAACTGACGCCGGTCGCGTAACCGGCCTTGTGACCCTACCCAAGCAGCAAGCTCACGTTATAATGACGCGATTTATAAGTGATTATCTCTCCAGCGACGTCTTCTGGTCAATAATCACGGCAATATTTACGTGATTTTTAGTCGCGTGACGTCATTCGTCCGTTAGAGACGTTAAATTGACGCCATAAATAGTCGTTTGACGACATTCGTCTTTATGAGACGTTTAAAAAGACATCCCAAAAAGTCGCGTGACGACATTAGTCCTTATGAGACGTTTAAAAAGACGTCATGAATATTCGCGTGACGACATTAGTCCGTTAGAGACGTTTAAAAAGACGCCATGAAAAGTCGTGTGACGACATTCGTCCTGACGAGACGTTTAAAAAGACGTCACGAATATTCGTGTGACGACATTCGTCCGTTACAGACGTTAAAATGACACCATGAATAGTCGTGTGACAACATTCGTCCTTATGAAACGTTTAAAAAGACGTCATGAATAGCCGTATGACAACGGTCGTCCTTATGAGACGTTTGATATGAGGCCATGGATTGTTGTGTGCCGACATTCGTCGTTATGAGACGTTTAAAAGGACGTCACGAATATTCTTGTGACGACATTCGTCTGTTAGAGACGTTAAAATACCGCCATGAATAGTCATGTGACGACATTCGTCCTTATGAAACGTTTAAAAAGACGTCATGATTATTCGCGTGACAACATTCGTCCTTGTAAGACGTTTAAAAAGACGCCATGAAAAGTCGTGTGACGACATTCATCCTTATGAGACGTTTAAAAAGACGTCACGAATATTCGCGTGACGACATTCGGCCGTTGGAGACGTTGAAATGACACCATGAATAGTCGTGTGACGACATTCGTCCTTATGAGACGTTTAAAAAGACGTCATGAATAGCCATATGCCAACGTTCGTCCTTATGAGATGTTTGAAATGAGGCCATGAATTGTCGTGTGATGACATTCGTCCTTATGAGACGTTTAAAAAGACATCGTGAAAAGTCGCGTGACGATATTCGTCATTATGAGACGTTTAAAAAGACGTCACGAATAGTTGTGTGACGACATTCATCCTTATGAGACGTTTAAAATGACGCCATGAATAGCCGTGTGACAACGTTCGACCTTATGAGACGTTTATAATAATGCCATGAAAAGTCGTGTGATGACGTTCTTTTGTTGAGTCAACTTGAGACGTATAAAATTGACGATATAAAAAGAAGAGACGATAGAAAATTACATCTGTAGCACTGCACCCGTCGGCCGGCCGGCTCCGCGCCGTAGGTGTACGTACCTCGTACGTATTCGCTTTTATTCGATTTTGAAGGCGCATTGACAAGAACTGTACGCATATTATTAGAGCTGACTTCTGAAATAATACACCAAAACCATCCGGAAGAATCACTACACGTTGGTGAAAGCCGCATCTAAAACCATCAAGCCGTTTTAGAGTTTATCGCGAACATAGAGACAGACAGACAGACGCGGCGCCGGCGGGGACTTCATTTTTTTTATTTTAAATGTTATATAATATAGATAAGTACGTAAATTTTAATAAGATATAGTTTATTTAAGTGAATAAGTGGGTAAAAAATATATATGGACACTATAATATCAACAATAATAAAAAATAAATTCAATCGATGTGTGGCAGGGCAGCAGCACCGTCATCGAAACCCGGCCATTTTGCCACGGGTTTAATTAAATTTGTGGCGAGTTACACGTATGTACATGCCGGTGTCACGTATGATGGCAACGCTTATTCGAGTTCTGAGCCATCCCAGTACGGTACTCAAGGTTCGATTCCAACGGTCTGCTATGGCTTTCTCCCATGTGTTTGATCAAAGATGACATTTGGGGTGCAAAGACGCCATCCAATGAAACTATTTACACAAACTCGATAAAAAAATTCCATATAATTATGGAACCTACTCACAAGATTTCACGAGAATCGGTTGAGAAATGCGACCTATACTTAGAGGAGAACAGATCAATGATATTTTATTAAGTACTTATAAAATTTCATTGGAACAGACCATCCGGAATATTGGAAATCTGGACATACGAAAGAATTTTTGTCGAAGCAGGAGACGGTTCGCTCGCTCGGTCAATTACATTACTTATTCTGTGGTATCAGAATAAATTAATAATCAATAACCTTGACCACCAGTGGGTAGGCCCCGCCTCGCATTTTTGGTTTTTTTGGTTTTTATTATGTTATTGTATTTTGTAGACTTACAATTGTTAAAAATATTGTATTTTTATATTTTAATTTATATAACATAGCGAAACCTAGCCTAAGACCCTATTGAAAAAAAATCAATAATAATAATCGATAAAAAATTAGTCCCTATTAGTGCACGAAACCGGAACCATTTCGTGAGAGATCAAATTTATCAATACCGCGAAAAACGAGTGGTTCTCCGTCTCTTTTGCATTCGCATAGAATATCGTAAGTGCGAATGAAACGGAGAATTTCGCTTCGCAGTAACCGTCCACCAACCACAGACAGTTTGACTACTTAATAAATTAAACAACGAAAAAAAACAAAATGTTTTATTATTATGTATAAATTACGCGATTAATTTAAATATAGCATTGATATGAATTAAGTCATAGTAGTTAAAAACGTATTTCATCTAAATGGACACTGTTTTGAACTTTTGTCGTTTGAACTTATAGCGGGAGTGTGTTGACAGTGTTGCCATAATAATATGGTGAGTGAACATTTGTTACATAATTGCGTAACTTTTGATTTGACCCTCTCATGTACACGTAACTTTTAATTTTGAGTTATTTTATGGAACATTTCTAGCTTATAGATTTTTAAAACAGGTATGTTTAAACTTGTTTAAAGAGTGTTTAAATAGTAATCGTCTAAACAATGTATTTTCACCGCTCCGTTTCTTTCAATGTTTTGATATGGATAAAGTGTGTTCTACGACTTCAAATATATACCGATCGAAATAATCGTATTAAGACGGTGGTTGTATTAAAGTTAAAGTGAATGGTAACAGAAACGAGATAAAACAAAAACCGGCCACGTGCGTGTCGGGCCACGTGCAATGCAAGATTCCGTAGTTGCCCACCCGTTAAATTATAAGGACTAATAAAATAATCACACACTTATAATTCAAAATGTTTGACACAACTAATGACGTTATCTAAGTAATCAATGGAAATTGTACGAAACCGGCTATTACTCGTTAACTATAAATCTCTATTTACCTGTTATAGTTTTCCTTTTAAAATCATTATATATATAGGATGATTTCTGGGTCGTGAAGCAAGAGAGAAAGACATTATACAGAATTTAAAATGAGCCTAATAATGTTGATAAGTATTGTTTATCTCCAATAATGTTGATTATTTTTCAGATGAAAAGTAGAAAAAAACATTTATGCATACTATTTAGTCACCCTACTCAATGTGACGTCCTGTCGCTTTCCATAAAACGTATGTAAAAAGCAGGGTGACCAGGATTACTTAGTATAAGATGAATTTTACTTGAAATATAAGAAAAAATAAACTTATTATATTTTAATCAAATACTGCCATATGATAATGAGGATCATTTACAGAGTCAGAAAAAGTGGTGTTGGATCACGACCTAGAACCATGATTTTTTTCGCATACCAAGTAGCATCCGTTTAACTCCATGACACATGACTCCAACAAAAATTAGCACTAAGGCTGGCCTTTATAAGTACACAGTCTGAATCCGAATCTGAATTCATATTATCAATTCAGAATGCACGGAATTGCATACAATTTAAGAGGATATACTCCGCACGGCGCAAGTCAAATCTAGGTATTTCTTGATGTTTTCCGCGACACACAAAGAAGTACTGCACATGGTGTACGCATGTGTTTGTAAACAACATGACGTATAAAACTACTCGTTCAAATTTGAACCTTGATACGATGAAATAAGGTCTACAATGATATCAGCCAATATAGCTTTGTATGCGGTAACAGGTTGTCGTATAACGCGAGGACATAATCTTGACACTTTTGCAGCGAAAATGATGTGTACAACTATATGTATACATTCATATCGTCATGTTTTTAGTATATACTTGTACATACATAAACTCACGCCTATATACCCAAAAGGGGTAGGCAGAGCACAAGAAAATTAATTCCAGTGTCACTTTTAGCAATTGCAGGTTTATCGATGGGAATATTGTGATATTGTAGTGACAGATTGCTAGCCTATTGCCTACAACACACTACGACCTGGTTAGCATTGTCGGCTCTTACGACACTCAATTACTGTCGCAAGTTTTAAATTGACCACAAAGACAATAGATACACATAAACATGCTGTTACACCTTATAGCTTGGCATGCTCTAAAAAATGTACACTCCATGAGCATACGGATATACAATCAGTTGCCAACTGAGTTAAAAAATTGCCTATTACTATTTTTTAAAATTATATTAAAATGTGGCTTTTTTATAATTGTTTTTATAATATGCATGAATATTTTAATTATAAGGATGACTATTATTGATCATTAGCTTACATATTTAATTGATTTTGATATATTTTCTTTCATATTATTATAAATCACATTCAGGAGAGACTCCACTTTGACTAGTTACTTTTAAGATCTTTTGACCTTAACATTGTGCATGACATTAAATTATTTATTTTTAGAATCCTACTTTGTCGACTTCTTAGGTACAAAAATAATGTACACTATGTTATGTAAATTAATTTTTTTTCTATTTTCTTGCATTTTTAGTAAAGCAGAATGTATTGGTCATTAATGTTTGTAACACCTTGTTTTGTAAACTACATTCTTGCAATGAATAAATGATTATGATTATTATGACCCAAGGGAAGAAAGGGGGTGGTGCTATTCTAACCCGGCACCACATGTTTATTGTGTATGAAGATGTATGATCAATGCAATGATATGATATGATATACCGCTACGGTGTGTGTGGGTAGACTAAAACTAAAACTCGCAGCTAAATGTGGGTAGACTACAACTAAGGCATTATAAATAAAAATAATAAAAATATTTGAGTCCTAATAAAATTATAAATAAATTAAATCAACCAAGTATCATGATCGTTACTCGAAAATCAATTGACAATTGCGAGCCATTCATGACTTGTCTCGATTTAGCTCACGATTACGTCCCTAGTATACTTTGACTGCGACGTTCGTAATAAATACGTCTAATCGGAGGTCACAGGTTATATTGGTTTCCTCAGGGGAGTTGTTGTAAGCTTTGTGAAGAGTCACAAAAAAACGCTGTACACGTCCTCCTCTGACGGCCGCTCGGCCGGTACTGAGTCACTATAAGCGAGTCTTTGGGAAAAAGGTCTGTTTTAAATCATTTAAAATAAATATATTTTTATCTTATTTACTACTTGTGAACAATTTTGATATGATAAAATAGAAGTTCTTTTATCATACCAAAATGTTAAATGTTGTGTGTGTGTGTATGTGTGTGTGTTTTATGTTTTTTTGACGACCTGTTTAGCCTAGTTGGTAGTGACACTGCCTCCGAAGCTAGAGGTCCCGGGTTCGAATCCCGGCCAGGGCATTATTTGTGCATTTAGCACGGATCTTGTTCTTGGGTCTTGGATGTTCTCTATGTATTTAAGTATGTATTTATCTATCTAAGTATGTATATCGTCGCCTAGTACCCATAGTACAAGCTTTGCTTAGTTTGGGACTAGGTCGATTTGTGTAAGATTGTCCCCCAATATATATAAATATATATATATATATATATATATATATATATATATATATATATATATATAATAATGCATTAAAAACATTTTTATATGTTTGAACATTACTAAAACATGCAATGAAGTTTGTCATAAATAGGTAGTTTTCTGTGGCTCTTTTAGTTAAACGAAATTTTAAATCGTGAAAATTCAGTCGGTAGAAGAAATAAAGCATGTTCTGACGCGTTCAACTATATATAATACATAGTATGAATTCAATAGGTTACAGAATAAACAGAGTTGAAAGACGCCATGTTTTTGAATATTTCGAAATCGAGGGTGAGAAAAGTGCTCGAGATTCTTCAATATACGTTTATTTTCTAAATGTAGTCTGTAAAACCCCAAGTCAATAAGTTGTTCATTAAGGATCTGTAAATAATTATCCATAAATTTTTACTAATTCTGAGAAATAACGTATTGAAAACATAGTAAAACGCCGAAATGTACCTTTTCCAGCGTATACCCTCTTAACTATTATCGAACACACATTCTGATTTTTTCAGATTATGTATTTCTCAGATTGATGCTGACATGAGAATATGAAAATTCCGATTATTAATTCCAGACGCACCTCTTTCTATACAATTAGTACAGACAAGCACACACATACTGGATTCAGATTAGAAATTCCGATTAATAATATTTACAATTACAGTACAATTTATGTCACCATTGACGTTTGTTGCACCGGGGTGACACCTGTCAAACGCGAGATTACTGAACTGATTGAATTTTTTAAGACATGTGTGAGGCAAGGCTCCAGAATTCAGACTATGAATTCAGATTATGAATTCAGGTTGGGATTCAGACTGTGAAAGGCCGACCTAAAAATAAATATCACGCAAACCGATTAAAAAATCAAACAAATGATTTAGGAAAACCCACGGTACTTATATACGAGCGATCCAATAATAGGGCATGCATTTCAGAATCTCGAAATTCCGGAATCTCGGCCATTTTTTCATTATTTTACCATCTAACCAGGCAATTGATTAATTGATTCCAGTTTTCAGAAATGGTTCGTTTAATAACCATCTTTAATATAAATGATAGGAATGAAGATTTAATGATAGGAATCCTGAGAAAATGAGGGAACTCCTCAAATATAATAGGCACGCATGTAACGATTTCAGTATTTTCTATAGTAAATCACGCATTTGTTTGCGAAAACCAAGTGTAACTCTTTTTCGCTCAGTCTCAATAAACCTCTCCGTGCGCTTCGTGGAGCGCACCCACTAGCCAGTACAATTTCTATGAGAATCACGTTAGAACGCCGGGCGCGTACAAAGTCTATGAAGAAATAGGTAAATCTGGTGCGGCGCACGGAGCCCACACGAGGCGGCTGGTGGCGGTATTACCCGACCAAGCGAAGTAAACGCTCAAAATATAAAGATTTTCTTGCGCGCTAATTGTCAAGTTAGCTTAGTTGGTTGATAAATATAACATGACCTGCACTTTTCTCGTATCGCGCCATCATTCGTATTTCGTGTTTATTGTTTGTTTTTGTAAAGTGAGTGTGACTATGTAAATGACGAACTGTGTGTTAAATAAAAAAAAGTGTGAACTTGAATATCGAGAATATTAAAAACAATAATAAAACTTTTAGTGATTGATAAATTAGAAATAAAATCGACTGGGCCGCCAAGGTCATGTCTTAATATAAAACCATTTGCCATTGACCAAAATCAACAGATCGAGGTAATACATAAAAAAAAATGTTGTAGGAAAATGTGGTTGTATTGCAATTTTTGAGTTATATATTATAGTATTTCATAAATCCATAAATTAGCGCACCACTGGTTTTCGTAGTCAGCAGCCGCAGCCCGCCACTGGTCATAGGTAACAAATTCTCAACCCTTCAGTGTAGGCATCATGCATAGTTTTATCATTTATCTAGAAATTCGCGTAAAACAACTTTAAATTTCCACCAACGGATATTTAATTAACTATTTTCTAATCATTTAAACAGCTAAATGTCTAATAGTCTAAATATATATTTGAATACTAGCTTTTCCCCGCGACTTCGTCCGCGTAGGACTCGTTCTCGCCTTAGATTTTTTTTCCCATTCAATCTTTCTTAAACTCAGATGGTTGGACGGCGTCGAAAAGGGCACCAGAACCTTAGGGGGGACATGTTAGAGAAGGAAAGCCACGAACAGATCGGACTGGAGAGATTTGCTTGACCAGGCTAGGCCCCACCCACGGCTGTAACGCCTCAGATGATCATGATGATACAATCTTTCACCCTTCTTTACACCCCTTAAGAAATCATTGCAGTCAATATGACATTCTCTAGTAATCCTATTGTCAAAACGAATGATTAAGTGCTTATTTAGGAATATCAAATGTACCGATTCTAAACGAATGAATCTCGTCAAAAACAATTACATGTACAATAATAAAAGTCTCGCTACGCAGTTCTGCCGTTAAACGCTGTCCCAATAGAGCGAGTTCTTCATGTAAGTATGATGGTCGAAGGCCGGAAGCAGAGCGGCAAGACATGCGAGGCCGAAGGCCGAGCGTGCCAACAGAGCGGGTTCTTTATGTAATGATAAAGGCTGAAAATGCGAAACAGAGCGGCAAGAAATGCGAGGCCGAAAGCCGAGCATTCGCACACAGAGGCCTCCTTACCAATGGCTGAGGGCCGAAGGCCCGAAGCATAGCGGCAAGGCACGCCAGTCCGAATTCCGAGCATCCCAACAGAGCTTGGCTCTTTTTGTAAGGCTAAAGGCTGAAGGCCCGAAGGGCGAGCCAACATAACACTACCTGTTCCCGAGTGTCTTATAAGCTAACCTGACGGCCCAAGGCTGAAGGAGAGCAGCAAGGCAAGCGAGGCTGAAGGCTCAGCGTTACATTATAGGGCACTATTTATGTATGGCTGAGTGCCGAAGGCCCAATGGGCGAGCCAACGTGGAGACTGTCTATCCCTGAGTGTCTTTTAAAAGCAACTTCGGCCCTCACGGTCGCTTTTATAAGACACCAAGGAGAGCGGCAAGGCGCGCGAGGCCAAAGGCTGAACGTACCTCTTCAGCTTTATTATATGTATAGATAGATAATTTAATAGAAAGTCCGATAATTTAATAGTTTAGTAGGGAATTTAATAAGGTGAATCTAAACTTTGACCGGTACTGTAGCAATAAGCGCATTAACTATTGGGAAGCTGTTTATGTCAATATCATCATCATTATGTCAGCCGAAATACGTCCACTGCTGGACATAGGCCTCCCCCAAAGACTTCCACAATGACCGGTCCTGCGCCACCAGCATCCAGCGGACACCCGCGACCCTTACCAGGTCATCAGTCTACCGTGTGGGCCTCCTCACGCTACGCCTTCCATGGAGTCAAAAATAAATGAGGAAATATGTATTATGTTCACAAATGCACAAGGCGAAGTTCGAAATAGAAGTTTTGTTTTGGTATACATTATCAGAACAATAGCGTATCCTATTTGGAGGCAATATATATTGCCCATAAAAAAATTATGACCATCATAATTTAGGGTAGGGTCGGGTGGTCGACAGTGGCTCGGATTTTTTCGGACGCTCAAATTGTGAAGAAAAAATCATGGTAGCGGGCTGAAATTCTCACTCAACGTGCTTCGGTTATTAAACTTTCTCCTTGCATTATCAGTTTTTCAATTAAGACAATAATAAAGTAGTTAGACAATGTTTTTTAAAAAATGGGAAATGAGCCACTGTGTACGGGTAGTGGGGTATTGTGACTCGCCCCTGTAGTACACAGATACTCAAACAGTACACAGTGGCTCAAGTATATAATATTCAACTAAAAGTATGATTTACATTCAGTTTCATTTATTTGTTTGATTAGAAATATACTCTAAGCCTAATATCTATCAATATCAGAGACATAAAAGTTATAAAATCAAATCACTTAGTATATTTGAGATCAACCTATTCTCTGACTTTGTTTCTTTGTCGTTTGAGATCTAAAAACTAAAAAAGAGTTTCATTTTTATTCTTAATTCAAGCAAATAACATAACAGTTATCAAAATATATTAAAAGGAAAACAAACCCAGAAAAATAACATAAATAGGTAGGTATCAACACTAGGATCGGTAGGTACACTCTGGTGCAAAAGTGTTTCATGCATATAGGTTTATTCTTATAAATAAACTCAGATTTGTTTTTTATGCTTTTATTATTAATTGGTAATAACATTTTAATAATATCCAATAGAAATAATAATTATAGCAACCATCATTTGTAATTAACAGTTCTCGACATACAAGGTGTGGCCTGTAATAGGAGCAAAAATTTAAAACGTAGATTCAACTCTTCAAACTGAACAACATTTGTTTCGTAACTTTTTAAAATAACGTGTATTAAATAAAATATTGTAGAAGAAAGATTTTTCGAAGTAGCAATGAATTGACAAATATTTGATGTTTATTAGCGTGACTGTTGTCTAAACTGAGGGGATATCGATTTTGGACGGCTTATATTGAAAAAACTATTTAATTTTTTTGAAATAATGAACATTTAAACCCACTTTTTTTTTCAAGTCGCTGAACAAATGTGGTTCAGTTTGAAGAGTAGAATCTACGTTTTAATTTTTTACTTTAGTTACAGGCAAGACCCTGTATAAATTGTAAAACTCTTCTAGACAACTTAAATAATCAACAAAAAGTACCATGGTGTAAAAAAACCGAGGTACCTGCCTACAACTAATTGCAGTCTTTAAAAAAAAAACTAATAATGAAGCCAACTCAACATATAAATGGTAAAACAAAAGTGTTTTCTTCTAGAAAACTTAAAAAATACCACTTTACTATTATTTACTATTTAAGTGTACTTGCTAGAAAAGTAGGTACAAGTGGCTCAAGAAAGTACACAGTGACTCACGAGTCACTGTGTACTTCTTAAATTTGAGCCACTGACCACGTCGCAGCCATTTTGAATTCACCGGCGCATAACTTTCACGTGGCTTGCCGAAGGACATGCGAATCTATGTCATTGCCTAGCATAATAACGTCACTTTGCATCAAATCAACAATACTTGTCTAAATGCTCAATTTTTTACACATAAAAACATGTGGAACTTACCTTAAAATGTAGTTTTGCACCCACGGAAACACAAAACACTTTGCTACACATGTGAACTGCGCGGGAGCGGGCGACTAACTGGTTTGTACGTGTTTGGGTGTCAAACGCTCTCGGCTAATGAAGGAGACAGATAGATATTGTTGTTCTATCTAGGAAATGTAGCCGCGAGTCAGTGTACCCGACCGAGTCACTGTTAGCCACCCGACCCTACATTGTATCGTAATTGATAAAAAAAGTTAAATCCCAATTCCGGATCCAGTTCCGGAATTCCGGAATTTGTTATAAATATAGAAAATCAGTTCCGGAATTGAAAACCATCAGATATTGCACGCCCTACAATAAGGATATAGCTTTTGCAGGAAAAGGAACTTTTTTATCAACATTTTATTCTACCGTTTTGTTGGCGTGATTGATACTTACAAAAAACTCATGCCTGTATTCCCGAAAGGGAAGGCAGAGCACATGAAATTCAATATGGCGTGATTGTTACATATGTATACTTACGCCAAATTGCAGCTTTCTAGTAAGGGTTACTGAGCTAAGCCGCTAAAACTATGGTTTAGATTAAAGCTCATGAATCAAACATAATTCCAACAGTATCAATACATAGCATCATGATTGATTCATGTGCTTAAAACTATAGTTTAAAGTTAATTCCAATATAATCAATACATCGCCTCCCAATCCATACTAATAATATAAATACCTTTTCACGTTTTCTAGTTTTTAAGATTAAAATAAAATCTGTATATTTTTAGGAGATGATTTATAAACAAAAACCTTTTTTTATATAAATCTTTGATAAACTGTATGTATATCTATTTAAATTGCATTATTTATACATAAGTATTTCGTAATTAAAAAAAAAACTACTTTATCTAAAATGGAACTTTTCAGGAACAGCGACGTAACTTTTTTAATTTAACCTGGCAACTTCATGGCCAACGCTAACGCCATTTTGTTTTCTATTTTCTACGCAAACCGCGCCTCCGCGCAAACGCATCGGTCGATCGTGGGTTTCGGTGAGTTATTGTGATTTTTGAACGCGAAGACAAGAAGTGTATTAATGCATAAGTACTTTATATTGTAGCTGAAGAAGAGCTAGAAAATAATAATGATGGTAATAATAAATAACGTTATTATCATATCTTCAATGTGGTTGACGCCACGCAAAGTTGAGTGTTATTGGCCGAATTCGAAACTTTCGCAGCAGTACAATAAATATTTACAAAAACATCTACCACCAAAGG